>JANDEH010000018.1:4147287-6547287 GCA_024610705.1 Tetragnatha versicolor | reverse complement strand
CCTTTTTATTAATTTATTACTCGTTTTCAAATATGAACTTGAACCTTTTTTTAAAGGCCAACGTATTATTATCGCTAACGTATACAAAAATTATTAAAAAAAGAATGTTACTATGCTAGACAGAAACGTCAGTTGACCCTACGCCGTCACTAATAAACAAAGTAGCTCCCATCGCGGTGTCTGAATTTCGAGTGAAACGAATAACGTCAATACGATTATTTCATAAAACTCGTGTAAATAAAGTGTCTTTTTATCACGATTTGAGTACCAAAACTCTTCCTAGCAACCTAACAAGCTTTGTGTTTGCTCACTTTCTCCTTCCGTGTAGTGACGTACTGGGTTCAGGAAACGTTTCTGTGTTGAGTGTAACTCTAATTTCCTAAATATTTTTATTTTTAAAAAATATATTTCTGATCATAATTGAACTTCAATTTATTTTTAGTTGGTGAAATATTTCACGATTTTTTTATTCTACTCATAAGAATGGATTTTATTGTATATTAAACTTAATATCTTTCTTATATCAGAATAAATAAGTTTTAACTATGATAATCTCACTCAAAATACCTTTGCTTAGGTTTCTTAGTTACGTAAAAATATGTAACGCTGGGGGAACTCTTTCATAATTCTACACCCAAGCTTTGGGAAACCTGACAAAAAATCATCAAGTAAAGTTTTATATAAAAACTTAATTAGAGAACAATGATACCGCAGCTAAAAAGGATATGAATTTGATAAGGTAGTTTTTTGCTCTGCGCAGCAAAACCACAGAAGCCAGAATAATGTGTTTAAGAAAGAATATTACTTATTAATTAATTATCTCCTTGAAGAAACCAAATAGCAATTTTGTATAATCGAATTTTAATTAATTCTCTGGAGTGTAGGCTTTAACGTTTCAGGGTAAAAATCAACATAATATATAATTATGTCTCCTTAGCTTTAGAAAAGGAGAAAGACTAAACACAAAATTTTATTTAGTAAAACAATTGTCTTACTTTCTCACATTCATTATTATTTTTTTGAGATCATAGAGCTCACTGATCAAATAAAAAGAGTCGAATATAAGATGGATAATGGGCAATACCTGCATATTTTGAAAACAAAAAAATGCAATTTTTCATTAAAAGAAATAAATCTAAATTAAAAAATCGACATGAAAAATTTCAAAAAAATTTAGTTAATTCAATATTTTAAAGTAAAAATCGAAATATCTTTGCCTTTGTTTAGGATTGAATGACGTCAGAAGAGTGTTTTCAGGTGACGTCACTACTATTTATTTTCTTCCTTGCTGTAGGTCAAACAGTCTGTTGCTAAGACCTTTCCTAGGTGCGACGGTATCTGTTGCTGTCATGTGATTGCAAATGCTCCAATATAGAAGCATTCCATGACCAGTTATTTTCGGCGCAAGTTCAGACGTGCGGATGCTTGGCGAAGTTTGGCTGTTTAGCGACACATTTGGAAGCCAAATCATTCACTTAACATTAGTTAGGGTTACCATATTAGTCATCTTTACCGCTAAAAACTTGGCGCATCCGCACCTCTGAACTTGCGCCTTATTTTCTTTTAACTGTTAACTGCTGTAGGTTAAACAATCTGTTACTAAGGCCGTTGCTAGGCCCAAGTCGTGTGATTGAAAATGCTCTATCGCTTTGAATTAATTAAACAATTGCTTAAAATAAATGTTTAGGATTAAAGTTCGTCATATTTTGACATTTGACGTTTTCGAGCCCCTTTTTTATAAAGTCAAACTTTGAAATTGGATTAAAAAATAAATAATCATCCCAATTAAAAAAATTGCGAGTATATTCTCCTCTTGGGTACCTTTATCGAATAAAAAAATAAAAACAAATACTGTAATCGACCGTTATAATTATTAACCCGGAAACTAATTCAAAATAATCTTGAACAAAGACGCTCCAAAATGATTAAAAATTTTTCGTCTGAATTACGTTTTTAACTTGCCGGTTGCGTGTTCAAAGAACCAAATGCCCGAAACAAACTGTTTGCTTCGATTTTGCAGTGTGTACTTTCCAAAAAATTTTTCTTGAAGTTGCGTGATCTGACGGAATTCAATCTCGCTTAGTGAGTTCCATTTCGTAAAAAGCAAAGGGGGATTCTCTTACTTTCCCATGTGGAAATAACTGCCGAGGACTCCGGAGAATTCAACAGATGGGTTTGGAAATGCATTTGGCTGTATTTGAAATACACTATTTACTATCATATTTGTGAGACGCTTGACGCTTCTACTCCGAGTTCTTAAAGATTAAAGCTACATATTTTTTTCAAGCATTAATTAAATTACGCTTACTGGTTTCCAATTTAGAACTGATTATTTTTTAATATGTTCAATACGTAGTTATCCAACTGTGTTTCACTGTAACTTATTAACTAATTTTGATTAATAATGTAATACGACCTTATAAATAAATTTCACACAAATAGGTAGACATTTTGAAAATAAAAGTTTTTTAAGTGTAATACTGGATAATAAATATAAATATGTATAGCAATAGTATATAAAAAATTATTTTTTTCTTCTAAATTTAATTAATGCTTCAAAAAATTGTGATTCTTCATTTAATTAATTTTTTTACTGAGAAGAAACTTTTAAAATCTGTTTTTGTTTTTTTTTGTGATGCATTATTTTCATGTCAGCTTGTGAACAGTTGTAAATTCTAATAAAAAAGAGAAGGTAGTATTTTTTTACTGTAACTCTTTATATACAGGGTGTCCCAAAAAATGACACATTATAAAAATCAACTACTAATAACTCGACAACTAAAAAGATAAACATACGCCGTTTGTAACATCCTACTCCTGGGAGTCTTTAGTGTAGGATGCAACAATCCGCGTTTTTTTAATCTTTTTTAGTTTTTGAATTATTAGGTATTTATTTTTAAAAGGTTTCAGTCTTTTTTGGGACACCCTGTACTTATTTTACTAAGTTATAGCCATCTTTTTTCTTTCCCGAAAATATCTTCGATTTTGAATACGTAGATGCCAAAACTTATGGATTATCCTTCATTTTTTGCTTTATTCATAATCCGAAAGGTGGGAAGGTAAGCTACATGAGATTGTATAGCTTCGATGTAATGTATGGCATCTTTAAAATATGCATTTATGAATAAATGATTTTAAATTTCGGAGAGGAATATTCTGCTAGGGTGTCTTAACGGGTAATAAAGGTAATTTAATGCCAATCGCAGTCAAAGATTTATTTAAAGTACGTAACACAGTTTTTTAAGGCTGGGGGAAACGATGCTGGAAAGCTATAAAACCACAATATTGATCACGTTTTATATTGTAAAAATATAAGATGAAACTACACTATATCAAACACGTAAAGGTCGTTTACAATTCAAATTGAGAACTATTTTAAAATCAAACAATTGAGAATAGACGGATATAATTAATTTTATGTAACGGTTATAAAAGACCAATTTTAAAAGACTGCATATTAATTTAAAGGTGTAAAAAAGTTATAAACAGATTAATATTCCCAGACTAATGGTATGGTATATAATAGAGTGGGGTAGCTCCTGGAATAGTACTCTTAATCTTTAAATTAATTGAAATGGTTAAACAATTTCATTGCTTCCTCATTTAAAATAAAAGTACTTCATATTTTCATCACATACAGTACAATTTTTGTCTTTGCAATTAATCACCATTTCATCTTCTAAAGATGGCAAGTGTTCACAATTTCGCTTTATCCATTTAACAGAAATTTTTTCTGAAAGGCTTTTTAACAAATCAGTTTATTAAATTGGCCGTGCAAAGATGAGACTCGCATAAAATAATTGCAAACACCGTCTACTCTTGCCGTCTCTGAAAAGGGGACATTAAGGGAAACACGAGCAGTGCTCTTTCTTTCTTCAATAAGAGCTCTTAATTGGTTTTCTAACATGGTTGTCGGGAGATCTGAAGAATCGGGATTTGATTCTAATCGCAGATTCTAATTCCGAAATGGAATGCATGGGACTAGGGAAGAAATTCTGTTTGTTAAAACTGTATTAGGTATTGTTAAACATTTTAGGAGTTTGAAATTGGATTTGTAGAAGGATAACTACTTAGAACTTTGATTTAAGGAACTTGAGTTACTCAATTTTTGATTTTTCGTATAGAAGATTAGGTTTAGATTTGTCTAGCTTTTTCGATTATTAAAGGATATAGTTTTGCTATAATATTAATATTAATATTAAATAATAATAATATTAATAATAATAGTAATAGTAGTAATAATAATAGAAAGCATTTTTAAAAAAAATATTTTAAGCTTATTTTTTCCTATCCAGTCTTGTAAACTGGTATGGATTGTAAACATACAAATTAGAGGAAATGCAAAATAATTATGCTGATTTGTATAAGAATGTATTTTTAAACATAAAAATATTAGGAAAATATAAAATTCAATGTCCAGCATGTGTGCAGTCTCAACCAACAACTAAATAAAATTGTGAACAAATCTTTTAATTTGGAATGTCATTATCTTTAAAGCTTATGATTTCAAATACACGTTTATAATTTACGGGAATTAAACTTTTTAAATGCAAACTTGCAATGAACAGCTTTCTTGATTTTAACTATTTATTAACTATATTTTTTTCACCGAGTGGGAATATTTCTACTCGATGACCTTGATGGCACTCTTACAAAACTCCTTTGCAAGGCAGTCCCACTGGAAGATAGTGACTAAAAAAAGATAAATTATAGCTATAATCTAGAACGGGAAGGCAAAATTTTGGGTGGTCGTCATTAAAAAATATTTTAGGCATTTCTTAATGGAAAAGCTGCTATTTCTTTCGTGTGAACAGCAGATAGTGGGCATTTTTCCTCGGATTAAAAACAGTAACATAAAATCATGTTTCAGTTTGAGATAATTTTAAACATGTTTTTCAACTTAATAGGTACCTGCATTTTAACGATTTATAGAAACTAGTTTTTAAGCCATTTTTATATTTAGAGTAGGCGCACACGGTGAACTTCTGTCACCGTAACCGTTTTGTCACAATTGTTCTGGCTATGAGTGAAAGGTAAGGACCGCACATGGTGCGACGCGACACATTCATGACAATTCTGTCCGTGGCTAACAAGATAGGGCCTAGGCTAGGCGAAAGGATTTATCTGCCTCATAGATTCTATGGCCATGCGCACACGGTATGGCCATGCGCACAATGCTGTAATTTTGGAAAATGTCACGTTCTCGTTTGCCCACTCACTTTTTCTCGGTGACAGCGACGTGACAATGATGCCTACTGTCATGGTGATACAGCCGCTCTACAAAAGTAGTATAAATGAGTTTCAATTTATGAAATAAATAAGATCTTCCGTACAATCTTAATATGACTTAAAATTAAAGTAAAATTCCTTTGAATTTTAATTTTGAAAGTTTTCAATTAATGGCAACATGAAGTAAACAAAATCTTATTAATCGTAGAAACTAGGAAAGCTGGAAAAGTGAGCCAACAAAAAAAGAGCAAAATTCACCAAATTGGCTTTAGATTGAAGTAGAAGTACTTCACTGCTTTACCGTAATGGAAAAGTACCAAAAAATACATTGTATGCAGATGCTCCCAAGAGCGACAAAACTTTCGGGATGACCCAATAAAACAGCTTTTTGCCTCTCTGTCCGACTTGTCCGAATTTCCCGCATAATTACAAAGTAAAGTTACACCAAATGAGAAAAATAATTTTTAAAACCACTTTTATAGGTAAAAGGTAGGCTATTTTTCAAAATATTTTGATTGGCTGGTGGAATAATTATGCATTTATTATAGTTATTCCAAAATTTAAAATTAGTGATATAATAAAATATTAAATCACAGGAGAGAGTGTGCCTCATGGTGGTATCAGAGGGATGTCCTTACAGGGTTCAACGCCGTCCCAAAGTTTTGGTTATTAGTTTTGAAAAAAAAATCGGAAAATTTTGGTTGTAGAGCAAAAAGGCGGTCTTTCCCAAGCGTTTCAACATAAGTTGTCTCCCCCGTTGAGGGATTAGAACTTAGGATATCCCCTAAAATTTGAAAACTAAATTAAAAGTTTAAAGCATATCTTTTAAGGATTCAAAATGCTACATTTTTCTGATATGCGTGAGTGAAACCAGTATTAATCCTTTCACTCTTAGCCCTATATTGTTATTATATCCTATGGAAAATTTCAAGCGGCTATACTTACTAGACAGCAACTTAAGCTGAATCTACTACGTCACGCTTGAAAGCTATAAAACCGTTAGTGAAATTCCAGATTAATAATGTAACTGATGCTTACAATTCAAATTAAATTTAAGGAACACAATGAAATTAATAGTTCTAGAATCTTAAGACGATGAAAATTTAAAATGGTCCATCCACCACCCACTCATAGTTTAACTATTAAATGTTAAGTAATTTTTTTATATCCGTCCATAGTAATTTAACCCTCCGTCGGTCGCAACTGTACTTTTTCGCACACCTCATGCATTTTCGTTTGCTTTTCCGTTAATTAGAGCTTATATCCAAAGAATTGGTTAATTTTTTTTCAGGATGTTAGAAACTCATAATTATAAATATAGAGTTCTAAATATACAGACAATAATACTGAATATACTAAATATACAACTGCTGTCCTGTAATGAAATTCTTGAGAAAAAAACACTTGTAGATAAATGCTAATTACAGCTCATACCTCCTACCTACCGGTTTTATAATTATTTTCAACTATAGCCCTTAATGGATTCTGTAAATGCAATTTTAACAACCATTTTTAATTTTAATTCAAGGTAAAAACAGTTCTACGGGGGTTCAGGGGATCTCCCCTGATTTTTTTTAATTTGACAGATAACAACGGGTTTTTGCACTTTTCTGAAATGAAAACGGAAAAGCGAACCCTTCTTCCGCGCACTCATAAACCCCCCTCCTCCTTGCCCCTCCTCTTCACGTTTCCCCAACCCGCCGACAGATGTCGCTCCCCTTGTTTACATTGTCTGTGCGAGTGGCGGGAGAAGACGCGTTGCCAAGGTGCACCGACAGACGCCGGTCTGAGTGTTGTTGTGGTCCTTTCGTCGCATCTGCCGATATTTTGGATCTTGTGTCACTCTTTTTGGATGCCATTGGGAGACGGTTTGAGATTTTCCAACACCCCTTTGGTCCGTAGTGTCGTTTTATGGAGGTGAAAGTGTCCCTTGGAAGGTCCAAGACGGGAAATTTGTGCTCCTGTACCCATACACCCTACGCTCCTCAGAGTAAGTGCGTTTTTTGCTTATGTGCACGGTTTTAGAGAGACTTTCTAATGTCAAACTCATGTAACAGCTTAGTGAAGAATAAATAGATGTCTATTCTATACTAATAGTTGATATGAAACTGGTCTTTCGTATGAATATCCCCTCACCGCATCAAATTAACAAGCAAAATGACCATAATATAGTACGTCAGTATTTTTTAAATAACAAACAGTTGTAAGGAATGCTCGTTTAAAGATAGTGAAACACTGTAGTAACTGTCTCTTGTGTGTTAGAAGTAAAAAAGTCAAATGTAATAGTGATGATCTCTTAAAGAATTCATAGTGATTTATCTACTATGAAAGAGTCGATTTATCTACTATATGAAAGAGTCTATGCGTAAAAGTGGACGTAAAATCTTGACGATAATATCTGAAATGAAAAAGAAAAACCATATAACCTGAAAATTTATGTTGTGTGGTGGTATGGGATTACGGGTTCGCTGAATATGTAACTGTTCTAAAACAGAAGAGGTGATAAAAGCTTTGGTAGAGACTAAGAGTTAAAAATTCAAGATTATCAGTATTTAGTATGAAGATCTCATTTATAAATGTTCGTATAAATTAGACTCCAAGTACATATTTCTCAATAATTATTTCGTTCCATGATTCCTTTTGGAGTGAAGGCCATAGTGATGAATGAAAGTGAGAGGAATTGCGCGTGGAATTGCGATTTTCAGTTTGAATTATTGCTTTTACCAATTGGAATATTTGTTATAGTGTAATTATCCTTTTAAATGAGAAAAAAGTATTCTAATAATGACTCATACCTGTGCCGGCCAGTTCGTTAAAATGCAAGGTAACTTTTTCTGGGCAGTAACCTATATTTATCATTTTTTTTATAAAACTAAACATCTCCCAAAACAGTTTACATAGTTGTAATTAGTGGTAATACATAAAATGTCTTCATCTGAGAAAAATTCTCTACTAGCCATTCTAAAATACTTTCTCTTACCGTATGATATGAATCTAGCACAAATGAAAATTTATTTTTACCATTGTTTTCTTATAATCCCATTATGAAACAAAACCTTCGAGCAGCATAATATATCCAGCTATTAATATAATCTCCCCGCACCCCCTTTATTAGTAACCAACCACTCATGTTCTGCAAATACAAATGATCACGAAATCACTTAGCTCTACGTTTGCTTGAACAACACTGTGCCCTTATTTATACATTCGCATCATATATTGAGGATTCAGAAAAAACTATCATAGTAGTTCGGTTGCTATTGTTCAAAGGAGGTTGCCCTGTTACGTTTTTTTCTTTGTCTTTCTCAGTGGTTCTCTGTGACCTGTCAAATTAATTGTGTTCATTTTTTTAAACGTATAGATCAATTAAAACAACGCATCTCTTATTCAGTTTTTACGATTGCTGTTTGAATTAGAAATAACGATATCTGCTTTAAAAATGGAATTTTTGTTTTATATTTGTAATCTTTCACTAGTGCTTTGGGATTGTAGTGCCTCCCCAGTGCGTTTCAATCATAGATTTCAAAAGTAATTGTTTATTGTTACTTATTACTGACGAAACAGTTCATGTGGTATAGACAATTTTTTTTCTAGAATCTAATATATTCGCATCAATGGTTTTCAATTTTTCAATTTGGTTTTATTAAATTATAATTGGGCTAACTATTTTTTCACTGACGTCATTCATTTTTTATTTGATTCATGAAATGAGAATGAAGTTGAATTAAATGGATAAAAAAAGGTACTAAAGCGGGGGAAAATAACTAGTAGCTCCTATAAGGAGATATAGCTCCTTGAATTTGAGAAATCGATGTCCATTTGTCCATTCATTGTATTTTTTAATTTTATTTGGAATTTAAGTTATTTGGTCTTTTCTTATTCTTCGTGCTGTAAGCTAGGCCAAAATAATTTTTTAAATTTAAAAATGTTTTTAACTTTTTTCTTTCCATGGAATGTTTGACTCATATTAGTAGATGTGAAAGGCTTCACATCTTCTCTCATTCATATTCACTTTCCCCATTGGAACTGCCTTTAATGATTCATTTGCATAATGGTTTTGATTTTGATTTGTCTTGGTCTTTCTATTTTTTACTTTTGTGCTGTAAACTGTATAATTTAAATGTCAATTTAAGTAGTTTTTAGGATTTTTCTTCAGTTGAAATTTCACATGGTTGAAAAAAAGTCCATCAACTTTTTTTCAACTGTAAAATATTTTTGAATGCATACTTGTACTTTTTTGATAATTGCTCTGTTTTCTAAATAAAATCCCGAATTTTCAGTAACAAATTGGTGGTTATGCACAACGAATATTACAATACTTTGACGGGTTTTTTTCTCGATTTTCAATAAGGTTTTTGGACTTTTTCCCTTTTTTAAACTGACGATTCAAATGTGGAGTGTTTTTTTTATATCACAGTTATTGAAGTTCTATCTAACGTATTTTAAATTGGATTCTCCAAAAATACATTAGAAAAGAAAACCTTTGTTCCTTGTCTCTACAGCAGTGTTTTTCCGAACTCGTTTCTTAAAAATTCCACGAACCTCCCTCGTCCGTTCCTTCTTCCTCAGAAATCGTTTGGCGGGAAGAAGAAACTCAACGCTCGCTTTGATCGAAGACTTTCTTATTTCATGATTCTAATCTAATCTAATACGATGGAGCGATTGTTCCCTTTTCCGTAGTACGGCAGTTCTTTTATACCCCACTGACAACCCCGAACAATAAAATCGTTCATCATTTCCAGGCGATTTATCCCAAGATCAGAAGAGAGACGAGCTAAAACGTTCAAAGGGAAGAATGCGATGTTCTACTAGGAGCAGTACTCTCCTCCCCGAACGTTTAGTTCGTTAAGATTGGAAAGAATATCCTCTTACCTTTTTGATCTTTTGATCATATTTTTTTGCTATCCAATGTCTTGTACAAACTTTTGCGAGGGATAAATTAAAATTCTTTCTAGGTTTTATCGCGATTTTTAAGTTTCTTCTTCTTTTACAATGGCTTTTAAGATAGGAATTAACGAACATTGTGAAGAAATGTCCGTATTCATGGAAAAGTATTCTCAATATAAAAAAATATTGTACACATGTGCAACTTGTACATTTATAAGAATTTTTTATTATTTATCTGTTTGATGGTTGAAAGTTACATTTATTATTACTGGTGATGGGCAGGTATCGATATAAAATACTTAATATTCGATACCTACAAGTATCCATACTTTATTGACAAATTCTTTAAAAATTTTACCGATTTCCCAACACTAATTATTACTTCAAAATACCATGGTTATTATTTAAAATATAAGTTTTCAGAAGCTCTGAACATATTAAAATTAATAAGCAGTAATTTAGACATTTATGTAATCGTTATTTAGGACTAAGCGACCCAGATGGGTCAGCAAAAGTCTCTCTATGCACCCCAATTTCAATTTCGATCGTTATTTATTAGCATAATAATTGAACACAACTTTTTAAAATAAGGTTATTATTTACTTCCTTGAATTTTCATTTTAAGCTTATTTTTACAAGTTCCTTGAAAAAAAATTATTTGGCCCAAGTTTTGTCGAAATTCACACACAGGTTTCACAATATTAAATTCAATTGAAACTAACGAAGGTTCTGGAAAATTTATTTGTGCGTTTCTAATTTTGGGCTTCGTACATTTTTGGTTTTGGTTATTCATTAAAGAGTGCCTTTTTGCATTTGAATTGATTAATTAAATTTTTTAACGGTTCATAACGAATTTTAATTTTACAGTAAGGTTGATTGTAATAGCAAATCACGTGGAATCAAATTTAGGTACCTCATAATACAAACTTTTATAATAAAATCAAATTTAAAAAACCCTTCGTGTTTTTGGACGTTTTTCAGGTTTTTAAAGTTTTATTCTCTAAAAATGATTTTCAACTTCAAAAGCGAATAAAAGAGAAAACCGTTGCCACGGACGATTTTTTTATTCACCATTGATAGGCAGGCGATGTTCGATGAAAGGATTCGATCGGGCTGTTGCCACAGTAACTGATGTAAGTGAATTATTCGAAATGTTGCCTCACACACAGATACGATCTGATTAACCGCTTTCGTTCTTCACTTCCCTTCAGCCATCGAAGTTTCAAGAAAAGAACAAACCAGTGAAACAAAAAGAACATCCATCGATCAAAATCTCATTTCCCTGGATTACTTCCAATGGCCTTTCGATGCCTTCTTTCGAGACTAATTTTTCTTCCGATTCCCCCTTTACTTTGCTCGAGAATTACCTTTTCGATTCGAACTAATAACGTTTTCTTTTGTGTTTCTATTCCTCAACTCATTTTTCCAATTTTGTGTTGAAAGAAAGTATTTTTTTTCTCAGGACGACCCTAATTTTATAGATGGGCAGGTGCTTCGTATTACGGCCTACTATAAATTGAAGATTTGGATTTTGTTCCTCCAATAAGAACAGCGCCATTTCACTTTGAAAGCAGATATTCTTGTTAATGAGTCAAGTTGCCATTAAGGATACTATCGTGTTTCTAATGTGGAAAAGCTGGAAAGTTCTTTTGAGAAAAGCCACTAAACGAATTGTCGTAACATAAAAATAAAAGTTGTTTTTCAAGAAAATAAAATTATAAATAATTGTTGCAATTTCTTTCTTATCTATTCATTTTAGTAATTTCAAACTAAGCTGATAACCTTTAGTATTTTTTCCATAATTTTTTAAGAGCGACTCTATTTTTAATAACATTGCAATTTGCCGGTTTTTGTCGTCTTATTGGTTATATTTATCCATAAAGAGTTCCTAAACGTTGCTTTAGAGCAGTTATTTACGTCGCGAACTTCTTCGCTAATCATGAAACTCGAGTATGCTAAATTTGGCTAGTCTTTTAATAAACAACAGTTTCAAAAATGTAGTTCTTGGAACTCTCATAATTTTTTCCTCGCAATTTTTTGATCCCATGTCATATTGACCTTTTATTTTCAAATTGTGTGCTGTACTTTATTTCTGTAAATAAATAGATTTTATAACTTTAAGTTCTTCTGGATTAGATGATGTTACTGAAATTTGAAATCTTTCGGGAAATATGCTAATAAATAAATGTTTTTTTGTGTGTAAGCTGAGAAAAGGTTTGTCAGGTTTGGTAAATAATTTTTTAAAAAATCTTCTGTGTATAAGGTATCATTTTTGTAACTCTAACTTTATAAATCTTTATTTTATATTAATAAACGTGATTTATTAATGAAACGTTAATAAACGTGATAATTTTTATAAACACAAAAATAAACTTCCTACTCAGTTAATTAGAATAACAAATTTCTCTCTAGAAATGATACTGAACACCGAGAAAGTATTTTTTTTATTAGTTTAATACTTTATTCGCTTACCTTTAAATTTTTTAAAAATTTAGCTACATTTGCATATTTTTATGTGAAAATTATTTTTATAGGTTTTTTTTGGATTTTTATGGTCACATAGGGGTTAATCTTATGGTTAGTGTAACACGGAAAAATTTATTTTAAAATATACTGAATTAATTTTTTATTTACTGAATTCTGATTCCTTGCAAATGTGTACAAGTTAAATTTATTAATTATATAATTTTTTCAAGCACTCAATAAATATGTAGGAGTAAACACACTTTGTAATTCTATATTTTCCACAAATAACATATTATCATAAATTAAATTAGTAACTAACTAAGTAACCCAAGTGACATACGAGACAATGTTTTAAAAATGCGTGGTGGATTAAATTTTAAATTCCAACCTATTGAAAATTTAATTTCACTAACATCTGGGTGTCTAATTCTGTACTCCTATTTATGAACTAGGATCTTGAAAAACATAGATATGGTGAAACTTTTTACTGAACAAACATGGGAAAAAAGCATGATAACTTGACAAAAAGTAATCATGAAGAATATAATGTTTTTTAAATAATTGTATGACCGATTGATCCCGTTTCCCCAGCAATGCATAAAACTTCACTCCATTTCAATAACGGAATTCCTTTCAAGAAGGAAATGATGGGTTGAAACGAAAGAAATCTCCCTCCTGATTTTTTTAAAAGAGCCCAGACATGGCTGGCTGAGCCCTGTATTGTTTTTCTGAGTTGTTTTGACTCCAGTTGAAAAAGCGAATCTTCATCTGCTGCGAGGGGAGGGAGGGGCTGGGGCAAGGTCACTGGTTCAGTGGTGCGCTAGGACAGCCTGTTTCTGGTTTCAGAAGATTGAAATTTCAGTTTTTGGTTAAGATTGGGTGTCGGCCTTGGATGAGGAGACTTGCTCATGGTTTATCTTTGACTATTTAAGTCTTGAAACTTTCATTTAGCGTATCAAAAACCTATTCAACTTCACTTAGTTTAGCTTTCGCAAGACTTGTATTTTGGGATCATATAAAACAGTGACCTATTAATCATTTGAGTCTTTTTTTTTCTAGTCCTATGTGAAGAAAAATAATTTATTTCCCTATTTAAATTTATTGTGTATGGAACGTCCTACCCATGGTTTTGATCATCGATTTATTCTAGTTTTCCGAATTTGTAGAATAAAGTTTGGAAGTGTGTATTGTAGTATTTTCAAAACTTACCCAATCATCAATGTTTAAAAATATGTTAAGTTCCCATATTATCATATCAATTTACAAAGTAACTTATCATCGTAATAGAAATAAATAATGTTAAAAGAGAAAAAGATTCCATGCCTTTATTTTTATGGTTCCCTGAAACCTTATGCTTTCTAGTTTTTAGTATAATTATTATGAAGTGTATATTAGACTCAGAGCTGGATAAATATTTTCAACATAAGAGTACGACTTATTTCTTTTATAACGTAGTTTTTTTTGTGAAGTAATTTATTAAAAGAATAACTTTTATAAAGTATTTTTAAAAATAAAATAAATTTTTTTCACCTCCAAGCATTTACTGAAAACTTAGTAAATCGTGTGTAGTTAGAATATTTAATCAATTTTAGAATTGAACAAAAAAATATTAAATGTTTTTATTTGTTACCTTTAACTAATATACAGTAGTTAAAATTATATCAAATAACTACCATTAAATTAACGAACATTTAAAATTGGTTTTACTGTTCCAAATATTACTATGTTCGAATGTTACATCTTTTATAATTGAATTTAGATCAGTGTTTCCCAACCTTTTTCGGTCCATGCCCCACCAAAGCCTTTCTAAATTTTCCATGCCCCTCGGGCTCAGTGGCATATATAGAAATGTATTTTGTGAGGGAGCCAAAATTATTTCTTAGCCCCTCCTCCTATGCATATTTAATAAGTCAAATGAAGCTTTTCAGAACATTTTTAGGTAGAATTTGCATGATAAAGAACTAAATCAAGTTATGAGTAATTAAGTGTTAAGTATCAAGGGGGGTCTGGGGGTCCTCCCCCAGCAAATTTTCGGAAATTTGACTCTAGGAAGCAGGTTTTAAAAATTGAGAGATCTTGGGTCATCCCTAGAAAAGGTTTGGAAATTAGACTCTAAAAATAGGGTTTCAACTTGGTTTTGATGCATACTGATCCAGATTTCAGACATACATTCTCAGATAGGTTAATGGGATCAGATTTTGATAAACTTCTCTTAAAAAAGTTTTTTTTAGTTTTCCCCCTGGATTGCCCCCACTTGGGGACAATTTGGTTGAAATTTTTCAAATTGTCCCCCTAGAAAATTATATTGTCCCCCGGTGGGGCGTGCGCCCCACGTTGGGAAACACTGATTTAGATGGATTACGGATGTCGTATTTGACTTTAAACAACCATCTAAACTAAAACACTAGTTCTGGAATTCCGCGCGCCGCGCCGGTCCATTTTGATGCCGAACATTTCCCCGCCGCCATTTTTTCTCCATCGTACCGCGCGCCTTTTTTTACATTTATTTATTCCAGTTTTTTATATGGAGGGAGAGCGGGCGAATGAGTCATGCATCGTGACCGGTGCGATGGAAAAAATGAAAAGCGGTGGGAAATGCTCGTGTGGAAGAACGGCGGGAAAATCGACTGGCCGGCGCGCTTTCTATTGTGCCGGCATGGAACACCGATCCCGTCAATTTCGTGTGGTGTTCTACCGCAAATTTTTTACGGAGGTGTGAGTTTTGCTGTTTTTTTTGCTAATTAATTGTTCGTATGGTTTCGAGTCCAAAGCCGTTATAAAACTGATGGAGTCACGGGGAAAATATTGTTTGGGGGCTGTTCACATGTTACGTCGTAAAGATTCTGAAAAGGTTTTACTTACACCCTCCTATCTCTTCCCTTGTATCTTATATCGCATTTCATTGGCTTCCATCACCCAATGTGATACTATACATGTAAACTGTAATTTATGTTCAACCAAATTGAAGAATTTAATTTTTTTATTTCAAATATTCAAATTTTTTTTAGTTCAAATATTACGTAAGCACTTTTTTGGTCCTTTTTAACCCCCCTTCCCCCTTGTCAGCAAAGATAAGCAAGCCTCAAACCAAACCCCTCACCATAATTACGTAAAAAATTTCCGAACCCCCTCCCCCCCCGAAATTTTGACATCCCTTTTAGTAAGTACTGTTTTAACCCTTGAAAATTAGGTGACTTATACCAAGGAGCTGTCCTAGGGGAAAATGAGTCGAAACGAAACACTACTTTTCAGGGTTATAATTTCAAAATGTTTGGGTGGTCCATCATCAGAAAAAAGTGCTTACGTCAGATTTCCTAATTCAATTTGATGTTGAATTTATTTTTGGTTGAGTTTTGAAATTATTTATGCAAAAAGCAAGGGATTTTTGAAAATGCAGTCCCTTTTAAGTGGAAATATTGTATTTTCCCTTAAATTGCAGGAATATGTTTTATTTATAAAATTTTATACCAAAGATATAATAGAATCATGAAAATACGATTAATTAAGGGCTCTAATTGAGCATTTTAAGTGACTTTTGGAAGAATATTTTTCTAATATTTTGTTTTTTATGGGAATCATGTGGTAAATGCAGAAATCGTTCAGAACTTAAAATGCTTGATTCGACACCTTTCACTCATAAAAATATAGGCGCGGATCCAGCACGGCTCCAAGAGGGGGGGCACTTTTCCAGACAAGATCCCCATTGGGGGTATGGGGGTCCTCCCCCCAAAAAAATTTGAAATTTGACGTGTAAAAGTAGGGTTTAAACTCATTTTTAGAAACGTTTTGAGTCTAAGGGGGGCACTTTTCAACACCTTTACGTTTTAACCCAAAATGTCAAAATATTGGGGATTTTCTAAAAATTATCACTGAAGATCCCCTGGTGGTACTAATAGGAGGTATAGGGACCCTCCCACAGAAAAAAATTGGAAATTAGACCGGTAAAAGTCGGACCTGGAAAAAGTTGTAACCTTCCCCCGAACCTAATACAATTTGACCAAGCCTTATGTATTGCTCCTATGGAGCTGATAGGAGCTTCCTCCGGACCAGGTTCGTAGGTTCAGGCACTTTTTCTCATTTTGACAACCTTTTTGTCCAGAGTGCTAATTTTAAAGAAAAAAATCTCCATCTCCACCCGTGCAAGGCCGGACATATCAGCTAGTATGACTCTAAATTTTAAATAACAATCGCTAAATAGCTTAAATTTACATAAAGGGTGAAATTAGGAATAAAAATTTTTTAATGAATTATTTTCGTGAAAAACATGTTTTTCCGTTACCATTTTTTAAATTGATAAATAATTGTATTTAATTGATTAATTAAATTATGATTGAGATTTTAAAATATTGGTAGATATAATAGGGTAAACTTTATATTTAAGTTTGAAGGTATTGTGTGAAGTTCATTTTTTTATGTTTAAATGAAAAATTGTTTATTAAGTCCAACATCTGAAATAAAAATTTCAACTTTGTCTTATGAATGAAGAATTAATGAAATATGTTTAATCATAATTGCTTTTATATTTTGTGATAAATATTCTTTTTAATTAAATGTGTTTTGCTAATTAGATCTTTGTGTTAAGAGACATCTTAAATAAAACCAAATTAGTTTTCCAAATTGTGTTCACGAAAAGTAGGAAATAAACTATGATTAAAAGATCCTCCCCTTTTTCAAAAGAAACATTATTTGTTTTATAAAAAAAACTAAATTAATTTGAGTCTGAGGGAGCCGTTAGGGCTTTCGTAGAAAAAATTTAAATTTTCGTTTGGAACTGTGATTATTCGTGGTTATTATAAAACGTGGGAATCAGGGTAAAAGGTATCTTAAGGGTTTAAAAAGGAAATTTTTCTAGAAATCTATAAATTGACACTATTATATTTTTCCTTAAAAATATTAATTCATTAGTTTATTATTTAAGGAAAACTATTCTATGGATTGTTATACTGTATTGGCATAAGAGGAACTATGTATTCATGGTTTGAATCTTATTTGAGCGGAAGAACTCAGATAGTTAAAGTAGAAGATGTTTGTAATGATGAGTTACCTATCAATGGTGGTGTTCCTCAGGGATCAATTTTGGGTCCCATATTATTTTTAATATTTATAAATGATTTTTGCCTGTTAAATTTAAATTGCGAAATTATAACTTTTGCTGATGATACTGTTCTAGTATTTTCGGCAGATAACTATTTGGATTTATTTAATAAAATTGAAATTGCACTTCAGCAAGCGAATATCTGGTTTAGCCAAAACTTCTTAAAGTTAAATGTTTTAAAAACAAAATTTATTATTTTTAACTTAACAGCTAGTGAATCCATCATTGATAGTTTAAAAATTCATAAACATACTTGTAATCGGCTGTGCGATAAAGTATCTTGTGATGAAATAAAGCGGGTTGACTCGATTAAATATTTCGGATTACATTTCGACAGTAATTTAAAATGGAAGTCTCATGTCAGTTACTTATCAAATAAATTTCGGTTCATTAATTTTAAATTCTTTAAACTTAAACGTATTGTTGACCATAAGTTTTTGACAACCTTATACTTTTCCTGGGTTCAATCTGTAATTAGCTATGGAATAACTTGTTATGCCTCAGATTACCATAATAATCTTAGACCTCTTATCCACTTGCAAACTAAAGTCCTATCTCATATTAATAATAATTCTTTATCTAAGCCCATATTTAATGTCAGAGAACTTTTTATTTTCCACTTGCTTCTTTTCATCTTCAACAACAAATCTTTCTATCAAATTAAATCCAGTAACTTCGCACTCAGAAATATTCAAGGAAATTATTTTATACTCAAGTCAAAAAAAGAAATATTTCACAAATCACATGTTTTTTAGGCCCTTACGACCCTTACCTCTTTAATAAATTGAATCAAAATCTTAAATCTACTAACAATAAATTTGAATTTAAATTTGGAATTCATAACTTTATAAATGAAGTAACTGATACTGAAGCAATATTTAAAATAATGCAGTAGTCAGCCCAGCTTTGTTGCCATATCAAGAATTTTTTTATTTTTGGTACCATGGACGAGCTTTGCTCTTTTGGTACCACAAAACTATTTTTCTGTCCTTTTGTTTGTTTGCTCTATCTATGTGTTCTTGTTGTATTTGTGTGTTGTGTTAATAAATATCTGATTTGATTTGATTGGAATATTTCTTTTTGTGGAAAAAGAAAGAAATTCGTACTTCCATTTCACTTCGATTTATCATTACTGCTTAACGTGAGTTTTTAAAACATTGTATTGGGAAAACGTAGCTGTAAATTGAATTTTTCAAATTTAATGGGGAAAACTATAATTTTCTACTTTTACTAACATTTTTAGTAGCTTATTTATCATAAGTTATCTATAAATGTAAAATAACCAAATTTAAAAGTTTTTACCATTTTATTTGGATTTTATTGTTTTAGTATGTTTACTTTTAAATGCATTTTAAAACTGATTACTTACGAACAATAAATTAAACAAACCTCCTTTGAAATATGTATTGTCATAAGGAAAGCTAATCCATGAGAGTGCTTATCCCATTTTATATCATACAAAAATATGTTTGGTTTGGTCAGTGTGTTCCCATTTACGTGGTTGTTCTCTTGTCCGTTCTTTTGTTTACCCAAAACATCTATGGCGTAAGCCTTGGGGATAAGTTTCTGCAATCAAAAGAAATAATAATAGTTCTCTTCCAGATACTTGATATTGACTATTCTGGTATTATGTGAACCTTTAGTAAGCTTTGTTTGTTTTGTTTACCTTACATTTTCAGTTTGGGATCCAGAAACTTTTCTGTATTACACGGTGACTGAATAGGGTTACTTATTACCACCTTAGGGTTAGTTTCTTTGTCTGAAGATGGACCTTTCTTTAAAAGGAAATAGCATATAAGCAAACATATCTTTAGTTTTTTTATTCTGAGCTAGTGTATTGCTGAATATTTCTCATAAAGTTTTTCTTTGTTTTCATAAATAGTTTCTTTGTATAAAACTAAAAATCGAATTTCATCGAAATGAATTGAAGCTTAACCCGTACATAATCCGATAAAGAAAATTACTTTAAAAAATAAAGGGAAAGAAGACTATTATTTGTAAGTAGCGAATTAAATTTAATTCAATAAATGAAAGTTTATCATGGTGTATTTCAACATTGTTCAAGTGAATATCTTAATTTTCTTACAAAATGTAGGTTGTATGAATTAATCAAATTCGTGCTTTAAAATGTTACATATTTTGTAATAGGTTTTTAGCGCAGTTCTCTTACATACTACGCGAGTTTTCTGCAATTTCATTAATTTTTAAAAACGCTCCTTAAATATCCGTTTTTTAATCGTTATTTTACTGTGCAAAATGTTGCCTACATTTTTCAAATCATATTCTCATTTCAGATTTCAGTCAGGTTCAGAAGTACTTCCTTCTTGTGTTTTAAAGCCTTTTTTAAATTTAGCTTTGTGTTGCTTAACAAATTTATGACTTTTCGGCCACTGCTTAAAAATTTTATGTTCAGTTTTACTACCTCGACATTGTTTACTTTCCATTTGTTTTTTAGTTGAGCCTTTCTTTTCTTTGTCGATTTAATATTTAACGTGTGTGTAATTTGGTCTCTCTCTTTTGGGATTCAACTTCTACTTTTTACTATCCCTCACATAATGCGGTCGTTAAAGTTTGAAACAGTATTTTTCTGTTTCAAGTTTCAAGCAAGCAAATAAAATTAACAGAGCTATACATATTTCATGTGTGGCTAGATGTTAACAATAATATCTCAATTTATCGTGGAATTTTTTTTTACTTCAAGCATTAGCCTAGATTGTATTATACTGTGCTGTTCTGAATTCTAATGTTACTTAATCATACTTAAATCAATATCATACTTAAATCTAACATTATCATTTAGGATTTTTAATACAACCATTTTGATCACACGTGTTAAAGCTACAATGGGTAAATTCCGTGGGTGTAAAATAAGGTTTCCCAACTTTTATTGACATTAATCGTCTGTAAGAACTATAACTTTACCATATAATGTATATGATTCTTCCAAAAAAAACAAAATTTAGCATCCCTTAATTGTCTTAAAGAAACTATTTTATAATTATTACAGCCGGTCAATAATGTATAATGAATTTAGGATGTTCTAGGCAGGGTATTTTTTACTGCAATAAAGTCTATTTAATCTTCATGTAGCATTTATCTGCATTCAGTTGTTTAGGATTCAAATACTAACTCCTTTAATATCTTCGAAAACATCTTCGACCAATCACTTAGTTATCCATCCATTCCATAGCCCTACTAGCCTACAATACTGTTATCTATAGCTATTGTTTCGACCATTTAATATCGTTACAAAGTCTGGTCACATTGACTTAATTTAATTCGGAGTGAAGTTATTTTTTTTTTGCTTTTGAGCTTCTCTTGCCTTATTCTTATACTTGAATCGTTTATTTCAGAAACAAGTTAAATCCCATTGGATTAACACAGCGTTTAACTTGTTTCTGAAATAAACGATTCAATTCTAGTGACCTACCCCCAGGTAGTTTTTTCCCAAACCAACCAGGATTATGGAATAGTATTAACTTTCTTTACCCCACCACTGCAGATTTATTCTGAGAAATACATTAAGCATCAGTTTTAAAACTTGAGGTTAAAGAACTCTAAGGGTTTCTTCGAAAGGAAATGTGTTTAATTCCGTTGAGTGGGACAGGTCCCGCTACCTTCTCCCTAACTTGAGTCCCTGTTCATGTCATTCTTACTCGCCACATGATTGAAAGGGTTCAACGTTCTAAACTCACCACGACAGACCTTTCCTTGACAAATATCTCAAGCATTAGCCATATGGAGTTAAAGACCTTTCCCCAGATGCTAAGGCCCTCCCATCAGACAGCTCGTTTCGTTTCTGTCATAACATTCCCGTCTGCCCCTAACTGCCCTCGTCACGCGATGGGCCGACGCAGACGGATTGATTGACAGCGATTCCGAATTTAGGTGCCTGCCTCTAATCCCCCTTTCCCTCCTCTGTAGAGTTCTAAATATTTCTGAAGGAATCGATTCCGGAATCGAATACTTTGGATTCGATACCTAGGAATCGAACCCTTGAAGGAATAGAATCTTAGGAATCGTACTTAATTTTTTAAGGGGTCTCAGGACTCTTAACTATGCAAAGTGTCGAACTAGTATTACACTAAAACTAATTTCTGTAGAAACTTTAAATTTTTACCGCATAATGACTATAGTATATCAATACATAAATACCCAAAATTTCAAAAAGTTCTGATGTTTTTTATAGGAGTAATCAAAAAAGGAAAAATTTCACTGCGCGCAAGATTTTTCAAAAACTATTCAAGTTGTAAACATGAAATTGGGTACAAATACGTATCTTCGGGTACTTAATAAGGCATACATAATTTTTTTTTAAAATATACTGTTAAAAGTATTTTTAATCACAGTTTTTTAAAAAACAAGAATTATTTTTTTAAATTTTTTAAAAACTGTGATTAAAAATACTTTTAACAGTGAAAAATCTTGCGCGCAGTGAAATTTTTTCCTTTTTTGATTACTTCTATAAAAGCCATCAGAACTTTTTAAAATTTTGGGTATTTATGTATTGATATATTGTTATTATGCGGTAAAAATTTAAAGTTTCTACAGGAATTAGTTTTAGTGTAATACTAGTTCGACCCTTTGCATAGTTAAGAGTCCTGAGCCCCCTTAATAATACAGATTATTCACTATTAACAATTTTATTCCATCAATAATTAGTATTTTGATAATTAATTAATATTTTGCAAGAGGAATCGAATCTTATGAATCGTACTTAATTTTCTAATAATTACAGATTAAAATTTTGTTCTCTAATTAATTAGTTTTTCTATAACTAATTAATATTTTGTTTGTTTTTAACTAAATTACTAATAATTACTAATTATCCTTGATTTGAGATTGAAATAGGTGAGTTCGATTCTACTTTTTCTATACTGTCCATAAAGAATCGATTCCAGGTTGGAATCGAACCTCAGGAATCGATTCCGGAATCGAATCGAACGATTTTTTAGATCCCTACTCCTCTGGCCGCATGTGGTTGCAGTTAAGACGAACAGGTGCTCCTGAGCTAAAAATTTCAACGAAGCGTGTGGTAAATTTTAACTGAGTCAACACTGGGTTTTCCGGTGGGTGGTGGGAGAGTGTTTAGGCTTAAAATATCCAGTATAAGCCATTTTCACTTTGTTGGATACCGAAAGTTTTTGACTGTAGGGTTGAAAGGGGGAATTTAAAACTTATAGGAGAGAGTCTTATGTGGTAGTACTTCCTATTCTTCTATTATCTGACTACAAAATCCTAATTTTAATTTATGCTTGTTATTTCAATAGTTTTATGTATTTTTAAACCAACTGAAACACACTTTTTATGAGAATATACATGAATATCGCTCATGGCTACAAATATATAAGAAAAGAACGAAAAAGAAGAAAGTTACATCTTTTTGGCACACACAATATTTTTAACTTTTAAAGTTTTACAAAAAAAATCTAATATTTTTTCATGGAAATAAAGAAACAGCTCTTCTTAAATTTATATAGGGTGCGTTTATTGTTGCTGTAGTTAAGCTAGTTTACCTGTTGGTGGAAACTCGTTAAATAACTAGGTTAGGAAAACGTGCTCCACTATAGAAGATTATCCATGTCTCTCCTTTCATGAAAATATAAGGTTATTTGAATAGTTCAATATTGTTGAACACTCAATTTTGATTGAAGAGCAACAATAAAAAGATACTTGAAAGGTTAAATTGTTCATAAAGATTCATCATTATATTTCTTTTTAGATTTGCATTAATATGTTCGTTGTCAATAAGTTTGAGAATATTAAAGGATGAAAAAAAATACTCCAACCTCGCGGGAAATAATATCTATAAGACAGAGTTAAGTTGGATGACTCCTACTTTTGAATCTAACATCAGATATTTCCTGACGAAACTTGATTTGCAAATCACGAGGCTGCTGGATTAATAATATCGAAAGTTAGCCCATTCTCCCTTCCCTTGCTGAGGTGCACGTGCAGAATATTCGAATATTTATCCACTTTGATGGATGGAGGGCACGGTTAATGGACATTTGGAATAGATTTCGTTCTCCTCAAAATGCTTGTCCATGCAGACATTATTCCAATGCGCGGAATATGTGATGAGCACGTTGCGAGTTTTCTAATTTGCACTGTTTTTCGCGCTGTTGGCCATGATTTTTGATTTATCATCGTTGAGAAATGTTAGTTGGATTTGAGTCTGTAGGAATCGTTGGCTATGAATATTAGGGCATTGAAATTGAAACTTGTGTGCTTAGTATGTTTTTTATGCCATGTGAAAAGTATGGAATGCAAAATAAGTCTTTGAAGATTTCTTAAGATGGAGTTATATCCGATTACTCTACTTTGATGATGTTATTTAAATAAAGACGAAATCTATTATGAATGCTTTTTTCTGTTTAATTATCATTATTATAAAATAGTAAATAATCATTTATAGATTATTCAGTTTTGTAGGAAATTTGTGCGTGGGCTGTTAAATTTATATGATGGTTTTAATTAATTAAACCGCACTTCACCAAGCCTAATATAAATATTATAAGGGTTCGTTGAAACCTTTATCTACTGACGGTACTTACAAGTCCCACCAACTTTAAAATTACATAGAATAACCATCCTAACGAATATACTGACGATACTTTGCACAGGAACACACTCTTTTAGTTTTACTATTCCAGGATATAAGGCAGCACGGGTTCTATGATGAGTATTTTAGCGGGAAAGGAGAATAGATTTAAAACTGAAGTTGTGCTTCAGCTGCCATTTTGATTGGATTCCCATGGTTGTCATTTTTGTTTCCTCAAAAGTAGTTAAAGTCAATAGGAAAGTGTATTATTTTTAAAAACTTAAAACTGCGATGAAAAGCCACCCGGTTTTCTTTTGTATTGTGAGAATTTTCCCTCAGTGTACTGACGGTACTAAAAAGTAGCAATTTAATTAATTAGCTCTAGCGGATTAAAATTATCAAAGATGATTATTTTATTTATGTATATCCCTTTATTTTCAATTTAGTGCCTCAAAAAATATTTGTAGGAAAAAATTGCAGGATATCATAATCCAGTAGATAAAGGGTTGAATATTAGGTGAGAACATCTGCAAGAAGGGAAAATATGCTCATGTAACGTTAAAATACTTCCTTAAGTTTTTTTTTCACAAAATAAAATTTTTTAAATCTGGTATTTACTGTTGAAATTTCTCGTGCATTTTCTTCCAATGAATAAAAATTATTACCCATATATCCCTTTCGCCTCTTGATGTTCAATCTATTTTCTCTTTGTCTCTTAAGTGAAAGCTGATTCAATTTTTACGCGTATTCTACCATTATTTTTAAAGGTAACCGAATCTCAGTTTCACGAATAAGCAAAAAGAATTGATCGTATTCCATAAAATTCAATTATCACGAGAGCTAATGTACGTTTGAAAGAAATTAAAGTTGCTAATTTAGTGCTAGCTTAAATGCAATCTATAATATAAGGCTCAGTCATCGAGCTAAAATATCTTTATTGTATGATTTATTGTATAAATTGTTTCAGAAACACTTGCAATGTCCTCATTTGCATACTTTAAACGCCTTATTAATATTCTTCATCACGATTACTTTCTTCCCGTTCAACATTTTATTCGTTTCCTGTCACGTATTCTTTATCCAAGATGAGATCTGAAAACAAATATTTGATGAAGGCGCTTCAAGAAAGAGCGTTACACAAAGGGAAGATGTTCATATGAGTCAAGTGAATATAAGCGGGGACATTTTCTATGAATGGATTAACTTGGTAGGTTCTCGTTGGTGCTATGAATTTTGTTTAGTGTTTAAGGTGAGACGTCTTCAAAATCAAATTATCAGCGGTGCTTTTTATTCTATTAGATTTTTTTCTGAAGTGTTATTAGGACCCATTCAAATATTAAGTAAGCATGTTTTCGGTCATTTTTGACCCCCCTCCCCTTGTCAATATAATCAAACCGCAACCCCCTCATAATTACGTAAGAAAACTGCACGAACCCCCTCTCCCAAAAGAGTGAAAATTCCTTTTTCTTCTTCAAAAAATGTTTTCCTATTTTTTGTAAAATACTATATCTTTGTCTAAATTTTTAAATTATTTTTGCAAGAAAAAAGTAATTTTTTGAAAATGAGAGGTTTGTAACATCTAAAGTGGCATCACTCATACTCTCCCTCCCCCTTGTCAGGAAAAATAAGCAAAGATCACATCTTCTCCCCCCCTTAGGTGCTTACGTAATATTTGAAAGTGAACACTCTCTTATTTACTTTGCTAACGGTTTTATTTGCTTACTGAATTTTTCATGTTTATTTACAGACCAGGAATATCAGGAATAAAAATTTGTCACAGTAGGTAAATTTACCGTTTGAAATTTTTATATATTTTTTTCTTTGGTGAGAGATGAATCAGTTTCAGGACCTGAATTCCGTTGAATTATTTTTAGCATCTTTCTTTCTTCTTTCATGATCTTGCATATGTTTAATTAAATGATCGAAAATGTATTGTTCAATCCCGGATATCCGTAAAAAATATGCTATTAACAAGCATGCAAATAAATATGATTATATCTTATGCCTATAAATACAAATGGTCGTTAACTAGAGTAGAGGGGATAACTGAACTGGTGCGTTTACCTTAAATAAAATAAAAGTTATTTTTTAGTAAATATAATGGTGAAGTGGGAGAGACATTGAAAGCAAATCCCTTTTTTTCCCAAAAGAAATGCTATGAAAACAGTTTCCCTTTTCCCAAAGAAATAACGAGTGCCACTTTTTCTCTCTCTATCTAGTATTCTCCTGTCCCTTCTTTCTATTGTTTCTGTGCTGGTGACGTCATGGAAACCCGGCTCTTTAATTGTACCTGACGCCAAGTTGCAGCAGACAAATTCCACACTTCTTGCGACCACTTATTTTCTCCGCCCCCTTCTAGTGCCACCTGTGGGAGCTCTCTTTCATTTTATTCTGTCTTTCGGCAGTTCTTTTCTGAAAAGTACCTTCCTTGGTGGTAATTCGATATTTCCTCTGAAGTCTTGTCATGCTTGAGCGATTTTTACGGTTTTTTGACCGGGAGGCTGTATTTCGTGCTTTTTTAATAATATGTAAGAAGAGAAAACTTGTTTTTCATGCCTCAATGAATATTTTTTTGGTGGAACTTTTTTCTTTTGCTCCTTTAATAAATTGTGTGGTACATGAAAAAGGGATTAGTATATGAATCTAGGTTTTATGGGATAGGAGGAAGAATATAAGAACTAAAAACAACTAAAAAATAGTAGCCTTTAAAATTATAAGAATGCTCTGCAAACTTATAAATATTTTAAGTGTAAGTAAATAAATATTTTTTCGAATATAAGAGTGTTATGTGTGGAATTTTCTTGTTATTTCCAAGGGTATAAAAATTGTTTATGCTGCCGTTCATATGAAAATAATTTTAATTAAAACTGTCGGAGTATATTATTTTTTGTTATTTTTCTTTTTTATACTTAAAGACCTAAGGATTTTTATCCTGTTTTCTTTTCATGTATGAATATTTTCAGTATTAAAGAAACAGCTTTATAAAAATGACATCCGTCAGTAGATAATGAGTTATATTTCTATATTTTTCTTTGATCCAGCTAAAAATACTAAATGTTCTAAAATATATCTGAAATGCGAAACTCCATATATACTTTTTTAGAAAAAGTAGATATCTAGAATTCTAGCTACGAAATATAAAATTTTCTTTTTATAACTTTTAAACTGTATATTTATTCTTTCGATTAATACATAGCATTTGCTTTTGTTTGAATGTGTTAAATATACATATTACGAGAAGATAGTTTTTATGTTTCATATCATGGGTCAAATCCCGGTTTAGGGTCACTAAAGAGACTAATGAAAATAACGTAAAATGGGAGAAATCTTTGTTTTTTAGCATTACATTTACAGGAAATTATTTAGAACAAAAGAACATATTAAATAGCGTAATCCCTAAACGTAAAATTGGTGTTTCACTCTGTTCTTCAATATCCTTTGTATGCAAAATCATCATAAAAAGTGTTATTTTTATTCAATATTAGTCTTATTATTTTTCTAAAAATGTAATTGAACCCTTAGGGCTATATGTTGTCCTCCCATGTTTTCTTGCTCATCATGACTCATCAGTGTAACCCTTTCTTTTCATAAGAGAGCTTTACAATACAAAGTCCATCTCCAGAATTCCATCTTCCAGGAATCATCATCATCTCTATTTTCTCTCCTTAATTACCGCTCTCCTTCAGATTCGATTCGCCGTTCCTAATTGCGCTCTCGTGATAACGGCCTCATAAACGGAACCCTTATAAAAACCTCCCAAAAAGAATTCCGCGCCAGCATCTGGGAAGGGGTAATAACACGAGACGTGACTTGACCCTTACCTTTAGCGTCGTGACAGAAATGGCTAGTGACAAAAGGGTTTGGGTGAATTCAACTTTCGCTCTCAATGAGATGGATTCGATGTAATTAATGTTACTTTTTTATTTGTAACGGATAAAAATTAATGATGTATCAAAAAGTGGGTAAATGAAAGGGATAATCGTGTTGCCTTTAGCCCACCGTGTGGTTATTGTTTTCTGATTGAATTGTAGTCCACTGAAAATAGAGTTGAACCTCGAACAAATTGCAATCAAAGGTTTCTCAACGGTTTTCACTTAGGAATGACCTCAGTAACAATATTCTATTTTAGATTAAGAAGCTTTAAGCGCTAGTACAGAGTAGAATTTCAAAATTTTCAAATTTAATTGACAGTATTTGCAAAAATGATATCTATTCTTTTATAGGTAAGATCTTTTTCTTTAACCTCCAATTTAAATTTTAGGATTATCTACACCCTCTCGAGCACAATGTTAAAAAAACTGAAAATCAGATTTCTGAAACTGAAACTTTGCCCCCACCTATGTGTTTTGTCCTTATATTTTTCTGCCTCAGTATAAAAACCGCTTTTTGCAGTGACCACTACTGTTGCCGTACATTATTTCTTCCTCCGTCTGTAGTTAAAAGACAAAAATGACCACTGTGCCATCAGACCTTGACCTATGGAAGTCTGTGAAGAGTGGAATGAGTTTCTCGGGTCACTTTTGCACTGTAAACACGGCTTTATCACGAGAGCGGCTTATCGTTGACGAAAATCTGGGGAGAAAGCGATGATTTATTGGATATTCGTTTTTGTTGGTTGTTTGGAACGAAGATTAAACGAGAGGTTTGTTTTGGGTGAAAGAGGAATAAGTGATAGATTTATTCGGGTTGTGAAATTTGATTAAGTTATGTGTTGTGGGAGGGTACACTTTTTTAAGAGAATATTATATTGTCATACCTTCAGGAGAAAAACTTTTGTCAGCTTACAATATTATTGTTGCGATTGTCATGGGAACGGGGTTTTCCACTTAATTTAAGGGGTGACGGTAATTCAAACGATGAAACCTAAACGATGAACAAACGTTTTGTTCAAATCTGCATGGCTATCAATTTGCTTTCTGATTCCTTTCTGAGTTTTTTTTTCTGTCAGTTTTTCTCCTGTCAGTGTATGGCCATAGGTTGCAACATTTTTAAGTATAAATTTTTATATCGTTTAATCGAATGTCTAAGTTGTTTCTCTACTTCAATATTCCAGATAACTAAGTATTCAATACCTTAGAGTGTTACATACATGTTTTTTTGTCATTATTGCAATAAAAAATTAGTTTGTGAGATTTCTGTCCAGAATAAATTTTCTGATAAACTTAACGCATCGCATAAGCCTGTATCAAGTAGTACATTATCTCAATCCAGTAAAAGTTTTAGCAGAAAATTACAATACAAACTTTTAATAAGATTTTTAAGTGAGAAGTTATTCTGAATAAAGTAATGAGTAATAAAACCATGAAATTCCAAGTTGAAAACTATTTCATTTACAAGAATGATTTTTTTAGACTTCCTTTGCTTCTTAAATATGTATTTCATCCTTAAAAAACTTTAAATCTTCACCTGATATAAAACATTTCTGTTATGCAAAGTATGCTCCAATTACGAAAGATTTAGGAATCACCCATCAACAAATGTTCAGAGTAATATCCTTAGTAAGTCTTTATTCTTTGTTGTAAATCTTGCTGTCATCTGCTGAGATAGTGCCCGTGAAAGGCAAGGCCGGCATTGATATTCAGTCTAGCTCGTGCTATAGGATCCTCTAATTGCAGCAATTGGGGCAAATAGCCCGGAAGGAACTTAGATGTTGGCCGGTTCCCTTTCGAGTTACAGTGGTTTAAGTCAAGCAATGATGCAATAGTTAATGGGATGTGCGGAATATTTGGGAAAAATAATGGCGTGTTCTCCCAAGTGATTGTTTTATGTTGCATACAGTGAGACTTTAGCTGCGAATAATATTGGCTGTCAAAATCATCTGCACGAAAAGGCATGCATTCTCATTCCGTCCTGTTTTTGGACCAAAGAATGCATCGGAAAGTCTGATCTTGGAGGCTTCGCTCACTAAATACCGACAAAAGAAAAATATATAAAGAGCAATGATAGTTTTTTAACTACCGAAATACGTTTGTTTAAAAGCAAGCTACAATGAATAGGTATAAAATAATTAATTGTGCGATAACCAATGTATGTTTTCATAGTGCTTTAAATGTATATGTTACGGGCAATGTGATAAACCAATTTGAAATTAATGGTAATGTGAAATTAATAATGCCCGAAGTGGAGTAGGGCAATCTGATATATTCAATTGAATTCATCAATGAAATGTATCACTTTGCCCGCCTTCACTCTGGGAATTATTAATTAAGTCCAATTAATCACTTTTCCCGTTACATATACACAATGATTTTTAGCGACGTATTATATAATTATTTTAGTTAAGTTATATTACTAGAAAATTTCAGTTAGAAAATAATAAGTGACTCTTTTGTTTATCTTAATACAGTTATTTGTTTGTATGATCAGATTTTTCCATTTTATAAGCTAAGCTCACTCTTAGATTTATTTTTAAAACTCACTATAAAGACTCAAAACATCAACTTTATCTCGATAGGGCGAAATATTTTAGTTTTATTTTATTCAAACTATATTCTCCCAACATATCAGCCCTACAATATTACAATTGTTTCACTATGAATTTCACAAAAGCTGTTAAAAACTCAAAATTTTTCCATAGTTAACTTCTAAAAAGTTCAAGACTTCTTCATACCTTTGAAACGCGAATGGAACTAACTTAAAAGGGAAAAAAACTGCTTGTTTTTTCGTGGATTCTTTGTTGAAGATTATTCTAACCGCAATCAACCATCAACCGTTACGAATTAGAAGCGAATCGATCTCTTTCTTGTCAATTAATCGATCTGTACAACCAGCGAGAGTTGTCTTAATGACCACTCGGCCATCCGAATAGATTCGTTTAGCCACTAGAGTGGGGACGCTCAACACTGTCTCATTAAGACTCAGCGAGACTAATGAGTTAAACACCGAATCTTGAGACACGACTAATTTAGTGGGAAAATAGATTTTTTTTTGTTGTTGTAGTTTTCCTGTTGGAGCTTGTTTAAATGTTCATCTATTAGGAAGACGCTTTGTTTGAAAGTCAGCTTAAATAAATTAGTTAGTTAGATTTTTTTTATTTTGCGTTTGTTAGAGTTTTGTTTGGATTTTAAGTGTCTCAGTACACTGAAATCCTTTAAATTATTGTTAAGATTTTTTTCGGTTAAACTAAGTTTGTTTTAGTCTTATGTTATTTAAATCCTTTTTTATGAGTTTGCTGTCTTGCTAACTTGAGATATTTCAATATTTTATTTTATTCCGTTATGGGTTATGTTGTATTTTGCCAAAATAAAAAAAAGTGTTTTAACCCGGGAAAGACTGAATTAATTTTTTTTCTTAAAATAAATTTTCCTCTTTACTGTATGCTTATGACATGTCTTGAAGTAGCCTAAAACCATTTTTTCAAATTTTTTTTTATTATTTTAGTCAGAATAGGGTGGTACCATATGGTACCGCTAGGCTCTTACACTACCATTTTGTGCACCATACATATTCTTATAAGTTTGAGATTTCAAAGTCAAAATAATAAATTTATCACACTTTTATCACTTTATTTACCATTTTTAACTGAAACAACAATTAAAATTACAATTTAGGCAATAATGATTGATAAATTAATTATTAAATAGTTGATATTACTCTCATTATAACAATTAGTAGTTATATTTTGCTCTTAAAATTCTATTATCAAATTTATTTCTAGAAATAAATTTTGTACACACTAGTCCAAAGGTGATAAACAAACTTTTTATACCGCGAGGTAAGCTGATATGATACGGAATTGATAGTTTTTCCAATTTTCCCCTCATAATGAGTGTTAAAATTAGGAATTTTGTTAAAAAACATAAGTTTTAGGCTTTAAAAATTTCATAAACCATATTTTATATTTTGCGTCTATAGTTTAGTTGAAGGCTATGAACATTATATTGATGATTAGCATGACATACTACCCTTGTATAGATGGATATTCCAATCAATCACTTATAATATGAAATTTTCTTATTAAATTTAGAATTATTGGCCTTAAAAATTAAAATTTTGGGAAATACACTATAAATTCAATAAGTTATTAGCATAAAAATTATTCTATAGGTTTTACCTTAAAAATTAATTGATTTCACAGCATATAAAACGTTTGAAATAAAAAATACACTACCTCGAAATATTAGTACTATTTGGTAGCGTAAAAGCCTAGCGGTACCATATGGTACCGCAAGATTTCTATACCAAAATTTTCTACCTTAAAATTATTCAATCTTTTCCAAATTTGGGCTATTATTTCATAATATAATTATAAATAATAATTCACCATTATTTAATCCATTCACTAATTTTAGGTATGAATAAATTGCACTTACGTTTTCAGACGGGCCATTTTTTTGCCAGTCTTAAAAACACGTTTTTCATTAAGCCATTAAGCAAGAATTTATTTAAATAATTAGTTATTAAATTGCTGTTTACTAAAGTTTGGTCCATGTAGTAGTGACATCAACCGTCAGAATGAAAAAATAAAAGTATTTAGGTAGAAAAAAGCCGTTTTTTCGTAGTGATGTTTGCCGGTACCATACGGTCCCGCTAGTCCTTCCCGGGTTAATTTTATCATTTTTGGGAGTTTTTCCTAATATTCATTGAAATCTTTTCAACAAAGTTTTCAGGATATATTTTCGAAAAAATATTTTTTTAAAATGGAATTCGGTTCTTACGTATTTTTACACATTCCGAATTTCCAATTAGCCATTATACGACCATTACTGTTCAGATTATCTGTTAACTTCATGCTTAAACAATATTTGCGTGATTGTATGACTCTAAAATGGTGTAAGGCTGAAATGTTAAGACTCCCTCACGTTGTTTCAAACCAATTATAAATCAATATCCACAGCTTTTCAAATCATGGACCTCACAAAACATCTTGTCTTGAAATTAAATTTTAAAATAATATTTATAATAAACCAGAGGAATCTGAAATATGCACGGCTAAACATTCATCACATTAGAAGCGATTTATGATGATATTTTCCCTTGAAATTTAAAAATTTAAAAGGCACTGTATATTTGGACGGCCTTTTTTCAACTAAACTCTACTCTAATTTCCACGGCTCGGCGTTACATTGGTTCCATCACTAAGCGCCGAGACTGCTACGTAATCACGAGACCTACAGCGCATGCGCCACTGGCCGTTTTGGCCGTCCAAATATACACTTCGAATTTTAAAACAACACATAGACGAAGTCTGAGAATATAATTAATCCCTCGGTTTTAGCCCAAGTTTTGGTACACCTAATTTAAACAATTCCTCCTACCTCCCCTGAAACTTTATAAAACTGAATTTCTTATAATGAACGAGTCCCCTCTATTAAAATAAATAATTCAAATATTTTCCCCACCTAACTGTATTTCATCCCCATCGCTCCAACAGTACGTGCCCAGACTTCGGCATCGGCCGCATTGAGTCAGTGGGACTTGCACCATTGTACGACTTGAGCCGAGGATTCCCGAAGAATCACGGTGGATGTCGCTCCTTGAACCCTCGGCAGGTGCAGGCGGCATGCTCTTTTGGTTAATTTGAGTGTGTTCTCTTCTATCAAGTCGGCAGGTGAGCTGTCAGGTTGTGTGGTGGAATATATGATGGTATAACGAGGTGGGAAGAGTTAGATGATACTATGTTAAGGGGAGTCGGAGATGCTAATCAAGATGAGTGAGTTAAGGCTCATTTAGACTTCTCTTTTGTTGTGTTCATTTTAGCGAAATTATCTAAAGGGGCCGTTCAAATATTACGTATGTTTTTGACCCCCTTGTCAGCAAAGGTAAGAAACCGCAACCCCCTTATTTAGGATTCCAAATATTTCTGAAGGAATCGATTCCGGAATCGAATCGGAATTGAATGTTTTGGATTCGATACCAAGGTATCGAACACTTGAAGGAATCGATTCCAGTAGGAATCTAATCTTAGGAATCGTACTTAATTTTCTAATTAATACAGATAATTAACAATTTTATTCAACAATTGATTAATATTTTGATAAATAAATAATACTTTGCTGGTTATTAATTAGTTAAATTAATAATAATTACTAATTATCCTTGATTTGTGATTGAAATAGATAATTTCGATTCTACTTTTTCGATACTGGCCGTAAGGTACGATTCCAGGCTGGAATCGGAACCTCAGGTATCGAATCCTGGAATCGAACCTCAGGTATCAGTTCCGGAGTTTTTAGATCCCTACCCCTCTCAGAAATACGTAAGAAAACTGCCTGACGCCCCGAAAAGTCATAATACTTCTTAAAAACAATTTCCTGGTACATTTTTTTGTAAAATTTATTTTTGCTGAATTTCGAAATTATTGATGCTAGAAAGAAGATATTCTCGAAAATTCAGTGTTTTTAATATTTTATGTAAGCATCACTCATACCCCTCTCCCCTCTTGTCAGGAAAAATAAGCCAAGAACAAACCAAAGCCTCCTTAGGTGCTTACGTAATATTTTAACGGCTCACAAAGCGGAAAGCGTGTGTGAGTTGACTTTTCACTCTTTACTCCTTCACTTTTTATAGTTAGCGATCACAGGAGTAAATCACTCAGTATAAACAGTGAAACACAGTGTGAATGAGCATTTATAGTAACATAGAACAGGTGTTAGGTTTTCTTTTCCTTTAATGGATCTACTAAATCTTTAACACATGCTAGTACAAGTTAAATAAACTTAACGTAAACACGACCGAGTTGACGTGAAGCGAACTAACTTTGGGTGAAAAGGGTTAACATTTTATTTTTTGTTTATGAAATAATCTTTCATCTTGATGATTTTATTCTAAGATTGTTTAAACTTTATGACAACGTGTATTTGTCATCTACTCCTGCATACATTTATCTTTCGTCCGAAAGAAAGTAAAAATCATTAGTGTGTTTAGTTTGGTCAACTGTGTTTGTTAATTTTTCGCCAGAATTTATTGCTTAGCTCTCGGGAACAGGAAACTGTTCAGAAGTCGAGTATTCGTGATATAAGGCGGTTTCAAAGGAGAGTTCTTGTCACATAAATTAAATAAATTTCATACCATAAATTTACTAAATTTTAAATATTATTTATTAAACTAAATTACTAAGATATTACGATGACCAATGTTTGTATAATATGCAGGAAAGAAATTTTGAGCGTTTATATATTTATGTGTTACAGGCAAAGTGATTTACCGGGAATTATTAATAATGCTCGAAGTGAGTTATTACAATTAGAGTCAATGAAATTATCAATGAGTATTTATCACTTTGCCCGAAATACGCGGCCATTACTATTAATAATTAATTATTTCCAGATTTATCACATTGCCCGTAACATGTGTATGAAAGTTATAAAGAAAGTATTACATGAAAATTAAGAATTTAAAAATGTCAGAAAGGGCTACGATTTCCCCTTGATTTTGCATGTTGAAGATTCGCAATTTGTGTATTATTCAAGCATCAATAACTTCCGTGCTCATTTATATTTATGTTTGAATGGAAGTTTGAAAACACCACCTGTCATCCTGTCAGTGATTTAAACACGAAATCATGTCACTTATTTCTCATGCAGAATACAAAATCATGCAATTTTAATGGAACGGAGAACATCACGGTTATGGGTTCGCTCTGCGATTTCAGTCCTACCAAAAACATTTCCCATTGAATAATAATTCTTCATTTTCTCATTGGAATAAAATAAACGCTCAACAACATCCTTTCGATTTCGTGCGTCTTCTCTCTCTCGTGAAAGTTTACCTGACTTTCCACCAGGAACGACCGGATGCAAAAACGTACACACACTCAAAAGGTAAAACAAAAAACCTGCTCTCAGGTCTCAGCAGCAGGTATAAAAACGGATCCCACTGCAGGTCGAATAAAAAACGTGCCAAAATAGTCTTATTGGGCGGTTTTTAACTACACAGTCAAGTCCGCTTAATGTGATCGCAGTTGTCCGAGACTAAACTGATAACATTATCCGATCGATAACAATAAGCGATCTCATATCAAAAAACAGCAAACAGTGTTACTAGATTGTTTGCTTTAAAATCAAAATCATGTAATCGTAATAATCATGTAATCGGTCTCTCTTTTTTCCGCTCCTTTATATCCTTCCCCTCCAATAAACCACTTATTTATTCCATAATATGAATTTCATTAAGCAAGAGAAAATCAAAATCTCTTATCAGAAGCATCTGCAAAGCGTGGATCTTGGTGTTTCTTTAACCAATCACAAGTATGGATTCGGACCCCCATAACCCGTTTTCTTTCAATATAATATTCGAATGTTTTATTTTTCTTACCCATACTGAATTTCAGAAAAAAGAAGCGCCAGATGTTCTCATGGAGAAGATTTTTACTTGTAAAAATTGACCTTCAAAATGAAACTCGAACCCAAAAGCGGTCGTTTTAAAGGGGATATGGACAAATTTTGATAATATTAAGCCGATTGATGATCCATAGTTGATCACATTAAACGATGTACAGTCGAATCCGCTTAATGTGATCACGGTTAATGTTATCAATCGGATAATGTTATCGGAATCGACAGGTCCCGATCATTCCTATTTACTTAAATGTAAAATACATCGTTTAATGTGATCAACTATGGATCATCAATCGGCTTAATATTATCAAAATTTGTCCATATCCCCTTTAAAACGACCGCTTTTGGGTTCGAGTTTCATTTTGAAGGTCAATTTTTACAAGTAAAAATCTTCTCCATGAGAACATCTGGCGCTTCTTTTTTCTGAAATTCAGTATGGGTAAGAAAAATAAAACATTCGAATATTATATTGAAAGAAAACGGGTTATGGGGGTCCGAATCCATACTTGTGATTGGTTAAAGAAACACCAAGATCCACGCTTTGCAGATGCTTCTGATAAGAGATTTTGATTTTCTCTTGCTTAATGAAATTCATATTATGGAATAAATAAGTGGTTTATTGGAGGGGAAGGATATAAAGGAGCGGAAAAAAGAGAGACCGATTACATGATTATTACGATTACATGATTTTGATTTTAAAGCAAACAATCTAGTAACACTGTTTGCTGTTTTTTGATATGAGATCGCTTATTGTTATCGATCGGATAATGTTATCAGTTTAGTATCGGACAACTGCGATCACATTAAGCGGACTTGACTGTATTTTACATTTAAGTAAATAGGAATGATCGGGACCTGTCGATTCCGATAACATTATCCGATTGATAACATTAACCGTGATCACATTAAGCGGATTCGACTGTAATTTGATAAGAAATAGCATACAATAAGTTTTTTAAGTTTCTGAAATTACTCTTATGAAATAACTCTCGACCATTGGTCACTTTCTTCTTTTCTTGAATGGCATGGTATCTAATTACTATCTTGCTCATAAAAAGTATGTCCTGGTCAAATGTGCATAACAAAATATGCTTTCCTTGTCGCTTCCTCATTTTTTTGGCTAACGGCTGTATTCACCACACTTGACCTAAGGTTAACCTGGAATCAAGCAAACTGATTGGTTAGAACTGGTTTCCCTTTTTAAACTACCAATTAGAAGTTTTGATTCCAGGTTAACCTAAGGTTAAGTTAGTAGTGAATACGGCCGTAATTGAATTTTGATTCCAGGTTAGCCTTAGGTTAGGTTAGTGGTGAATACGACCGTAAGTATCTCTTCCATTTCTGGCGCAATAGAGGTCTGTCCTGCGCAGGATCATACTACTCTTGACCACTGGTCATTTCCCTTTTTTAAATCCCATTCTTCAACATTTTGTATCATAGAAACTGATTAGATATCATGTCAGCTCACATAAGAAGGAAATGACTAACGGTCAAGAGTTGGAGAGAGAAATTAAGTATTCATTTTTAACAAATAAATCAATAGTACTTACTATTCGAAAAAAATCATCAAATTCGCGAAAAATTGGCAAAAGATAATAATTTGGCACGTTTTTGTATTCTACCTACAGTAGGATCCGATTTTATTCCAGCAGTAAAAAAGAAAGAATCCCCTCCGTCTTAAATCAGTCATCATAGCGAGGAGGTGGCCCCATTCAGGACTGGATTTTTCGAGTCTTAACAATCTCGTCTCGAGTTTTAACAATCTGGCCGAGTATTATTTTTAACTCGCGAGTGGATTGTCTGTTTCTTCAATTAGACTCAGAGTGATCGATCTCCATTTGAAGTCAAGGCCGTATGTGTTTAGCGAATTTCGCCGACCGACGAAACGGCTCTGACCACTTAGTGAGTGCATTGTTTGAAGTTCCATTTCCCTTTCGTGGAGTCATCTTTGTTTTCTCTCTGCACTGTTAAGTGGTTACGATCAGTGGGGAGTTCTTTTTTTTGTCTTGTGGAGAAAGGTTTTGTGATTATTGTATGGCTTTTGAGAGCAACGAGGTAAAAATCTAATTAGGTAGTTTTGAAATGCAGAGACTTGATTAACCAAAAATAGTCTCGTACTGCAGTATGTTATATGTACTCTATTAGAGGTGGTGTTCCTCAGGGATCTATTTTAGGGCCATTATTATTTTTGATTTTCATTAATGACTTCTGTAAACTTGATTTGAATTGTGATATTATTACATTTGCTGATGATACGGTTTTGGTTTTCTCGGCGGTTAATTACTCTGAGCTGTTTAAAAAAATTGAAGTTTGCCTACAAAAAGTTAATATTTGGTTTTATAATAATATGCTAAAGCTTAATGTTTTGAAAACTAAATTTATGATTTTTAACCTTAAAACTTCAGTGACTATAAGGGATTCCCTAAAAATCCATAAACCAAATTGTAATCGTGAGTGTAATGGTTCTTCCTCCTGTGATGTAATTAAGTGTGTTGATACAATTAAATATTTAGGTCTACATTTTGATTCTAATTTAAAATGGAAATCCCATATAAACATCTTGTTAAACAAATTGCGTTTTATCAATATGAAGCTGTTTAAATTAAAAGGTATAATTGACCATAAATTTCTAACAACAGTATATTTTGCTTGGGTGCAATCAACAATTAATTATGGTATAACGTGCTTTGCATCTGATTATTACAATAATATTAAACAGCTCATTCAGTTACAAAAAAAGATTTTATCTCACTTTAAATATAATTCCCTGCCTAATAATATCTTAACAATCAGAGAACTGTTTTATGTTAGATTTTAGTGGCTTCTGTGTTAGATTTTTTAGGCTTAGGATGTTAAAGAAAAGGTTCTGATATAGTTTTGCATTTAATACAGCTTAGTTATTATAATAAAGTTTAAGGTAAATATAGAGTTGGGTGGACGTATTTAGTTATAAAATTTATTTTATTTGTGAATAAATATTTAAGTTTACGTAAGCAGATTGTACTAGGTTTCATAGAGTTACTCCTTTTTCCAAATACAGGTCATGGTAAAGCAATGCCATCGCCCCAATCTTTTCAGTTATTTCCTATTTTTGTTTCCCATGCGATTAAACAACATGCCCCCTCAAGTCAAGTTTCATACCCCATGGTCCTCCTTCTAAATCGGCCCATGGAAAGATTCATACTCAATTCCTACTTAATTGATTTTTAAAATTTAGACTATATGCTGGGACTAAGTACTACTATGCTTCAGAAACTAACTAACATCACCACATGTTGTTATCACCACGCCCAAACTCCGATCGACTTTTTTCTAGTTTCAAGAAAAACCATTACAATGTTTGTTGATGATAAAGCTTTTGTATAGACACACTAAACGGATCTCTTAGTTTAGGACAAATCTGTTAGCTCTGATATGGTGTGAAGAACACCATAAGTTCCCTTAGGTAATTGTTATCAAAATAGTAAATTTGCGTTTTTCAATAGTCAGGGAGCAAGAAACTGCTTAGGGACATCTTGAAAACTTTTCCAGTACATGATTGGTACCCTAGAAGAAGTCCAGATGGAGCCTGGTTTCTTGGGGACTGCAGGCCCAGCAAATCTTCATACATGATTTGCAAGCGGGCACATGAGGAGCCTCATTTACGAACTGGGTCGAAAGGTTTTTTTAAATCTGTACTAAGTGCAAAACAGCTCTGGCTTCACCTGAATATATTTTATCCCGCCTAAATTTTACAATAAACGAGGTTCTTTTGCAACCTATGCTATTTTTAGGTTTCCTGGACGTCCATGCACTCATGGATATGATTTGATCTTCTTAGATCATTTCGGGGGATCATCAACAACAGTTTGCGTTTTAAAGCGTGGCATTGTAACAGCATCTTCTTTACTACGCCTACCTACAAAGATATCTCCACTTACCCTTATACCGAAACGTATGGTATGGGCCACTTCAGAAAACTTGAATTATTCCATCGCTTGAATGCCTCCTTTCACCATGCCACCCTTCCCAACAAAAAAAAACAGTTAGAAAGCCCCAAAAAATGTTCATCCACTCAGGAGGGAATGAAAAAGCCTTGTGTGCAACGGTGCTCTCGATGTCTCTTTAGAGGTGTTAGACCAACTGTGGGTGACACCGTGCTCGCAAATCACCATGACTCAGTGCTGTCCCCTGCAGATTTCCTTCGAGGAGGGATTTTGTGGGGGAGGATGTCGTGTTTTTGGAGCAAGACAATGGTTATAGGCGTGTTCTATTTTTTGAGGAGGGATATTTCGTGTCTGAAGTGAAAAAATAGTTTTTTTATGGAATGGTTTAGAAAATTTTTTGAAGGTGGTTCATGAATGGCTTGGTTTTATGAAGAGCGTGTTTTGTTACAGTTAGGATTTTATTAAGTATAAGTTAAATGCTCTTTATTCTATGGAATATTTGAATGGATACTAAATATGTGGTGTGTACCTATTTTTTAAACCCAGGCAAGGGTGAGTTCTCCTATCCCATATTCGAGTAGAATAAAGACTAGAGGTGAAATAAAACCAAAAGGTTTATTAAAAACGATCAATACTCTTTATATTAAGCAATAAAAACTGGTCATACATTAAGTTTTAAATTAAAGTATTAAACAATCCTCGAGGTAAAAACAAGTAAAACAATCTTTCTGAAATTAAACTTTTGTTCAAATTTTATGGTGGAAGTAGTATGGATACCCAGACAGCACGCTTCCTTGATTCAAGCTCGACTTTTAATGTAATTTCGCTGGAACTGTCAAGCGTGAACAAATCAAACTTTAATCCAGGTGGAATCAAGCTTGATGTTCCCAAGCTGGAAAATTTCTAGCAAGAATCAAATGAAACTCAATCTTGAAACTGCTGAAAAAGTCAAGCTTGATTTCAGACTTGAAACTGACTTTCTCGAGCATGATTTTCCGTGTAATTTACCTTGATTCCACCTCAGCAGTTGATGCAGTTACAGGTTGAATCAAGTTGGATATATGGCTTGCATTTGACTTGCTAAAGCTTGACTTTATCTTGATATTTGTTACAGCAAAATTCAACCTTGAAATCACCTTTAAATTTTCAAGCAGATTCCTAGTTTGAATTTTCATGCTAGACTTAAGTAAATTTGAAATTTGAATTTTTCCCACTTGAAGTGCCGTTATTCTATCCAGCTTGAAACAAACTTGAATATTCCACGGATTTTCCAGTTGGAAAAAATCAAGTAAAGCTCTAGCGAAATTCAAACCTAGTATTTCCCTCTTGTACCTTCGTTGATTTTTCAAACCTGAAACAACATTGAATGTTCCACTGAAACTGAAGTTGAAGAAAATCAAGGGAAAATCAAGCGAAACCTAAACTTAGTATTCCCCACTTGGAATTCCGTTGTTTTTCTCAGCTTGAAAAAACATAGAATTTTTCACAAAGTTTAAAGCTGGAAAAAGTAAAGTAAAGCTCAAGGGAAATTCAAACCTAGTATTTCCCTCTTGTAACTTCATTGATTTTTCAAACCTGAAACAACATTGAATGTTCCACTGAAACTGAAGCTGAAGAAAATCAAGGGAAAATCAAGCGAAACCTAAACTTAGTATTCCCCACTTGGAATTCCGTTGTTTTTCTCAGCTTGAAAAAACATAGAATTTTTCACAACTTCAACTTCGATAGCTCAGTGTTTGAAACAATGTTTTTTTTTAAACTCGTTTTCCATGAAAAAAAATTGTATTTTTCAGTAAAAAGGAAAACAATCTTGAAATGGAGGAAATGTCCACGCCTTCGGTGTGGTCTAAAAGGAGATGCGGAACACACATACATACACAGCCACAAACGTTTTTATTTATATAGATATTAATAAAATTGCCTAGTAACTACAACACTGGTACTAAAGTTTCCTATTATTGGCTTGCATGACTGGTAAAACAGGTTTTCAAACACGGAAAAATAAGTGAAAAAAAGCAGGAAAAATGGGAAAAAAAGAATGTAGGAAGGACTGATTTTCTCTTTATAAATTATAGCTTATGTCCAATTCTGATGTATAAGCTACATTATTGTAAAATTTCATTAAAATCCGTTCAGTAGTTTTTGCGTGAAAGAGTAACAAACATACAGACAAACTTTCACAATTATATTAGTCGGAGGATGTTAATCAGTTATATTTATTCAAGTCAGGCAAGACGTCGCCTTAATATAGAGAAGTAAACCCTCCAATTTATGCATTTCAACATTCATTTATGCATTGTAAATTGTCAACCCCTTCAAACTAAAAAAATGTACTGAAATATTTTAACCCTTAATTTAGAGAGATTTAAGGAGGTGTTTTTTTCTGTTATTTAAAACTGTAATGGCCAGATTGTAAGATTTTATAACAATTGAATTTTAAATGCAACTATTAGCACTGTAGTTGAAAATATAACTTAACCCGTTGGGACTCACGGGGTCGTTCTATAACCCCAAGCTCACACTAACATTCCATTTATTGGTGAACTAAAAACCTGGGGATTCTTTACTTCTCAGTAGCTGGGATCTGACCCTTATCTACATGCCTGAGAAGTTTCGTGGAATTCGGATTATTTTTCCGCCCCCCAGACGCATTTTGTTAGCTTTTGGGGTAATGGAATGACCCCCGCGAGTCTCTTCGTTAGTGCTGCGCATCCGTTTTTTCGTACTCCGCCTTCTATACAACCTACTGATAAGGGCCCAAAACATTCCTAAACAAATTTACAGAAAGTCTCAGGGGGTTCTATTTCATTTTAGTACAAAGAAAAGGAAGACAGGTGGGGTACTTTCAATACTGGTCCCCGTGACAGTTTTATGACTTGTAATTCACCTAACCACTGTACCCCGCCCCTTACATTCTTTGCTTTTGCATTGAATGGGAAAGGAGCTAGGAAAGTGCACTGAGGTAACAAGTTTTGAAGAAAAAATACCCAAGTTTGAGTATTAGGAAAAAAGGTTGGAAGTAGGGTAGAAAAACTATACTTATGTCTGTAATTTGTGTTTAATTTTTTTTTGCAAAGCCGACGTTAATGCCATCTGTGATAATTGTCTTTACCGAAAGAAAGCTTATAAAGAAAATCATTATATAGTAGTATTTTGAAGTAATTAAGTTAATTTTTACGTTGAAATGATTTGTGTTATTTTGTTACATATGTGTGTATTGTGTAATAAGAAAAATTAATTTCAAACTCAAAAAATTATTTCTCAGCGTAGAAAATACTGCAGATTATTAGTTTTCTTAATCAGCTAAGTTTTAAAGTCTAAAAATTTATGGTTCCGACTGAAAAAAAAATATTTTTAAATTTTCTCAGATGACCTTTGGATTTTTTGTCACTAAATTTTAAGAAACGTATTTTTCAAAGATCATAAAGAAATCCTTATCTTATAAGTAAATTGGATGTTTAACTAACATAGTAAGTAAACCAATAAACTTAAATTCAAAAATTATAAAATTTACAACTAAAGTTATATCAGCTATATAAAACTGAATTGAATATAACTTAATTCCCTCAAAATAGCAATATTAAACGGCATACTAAACGGTAAAAAAAGTTTTCATGCGAAAAAGTATTTCCGATTTTCATTGACGAGAAATTTCAAAGCTTATCAATAATTTAATGTTGTTTAATAAAAAGTTTTCTCATTCGCCAAATGTACGCTTAAAATGACAAATATTGCAATTCAATTCATACTAGCTTCCCTCTTCTTTTGGACTCGTCTACTCACGGCAACCCTGTTCATAGCTCTTCTCCTCGCGGTATATCAGTACTCCTACATGAATTTTCAAAGCCCTGAGTAGTGATGTGAAGCGAGAATATTCTCGGTCCGAGAACTTTGAGAATAATCGAGAATATTCTATTTTTTCTCTGATAAATGGTAATAAATGTGGCGCAAGTTCAGAGTTGCACCTGCTTGGCGATTTTTGGCTGTTTAACGGCACATTTAGAAGCCAAATGACTCTTTTAACATGAGTTAGGGTTACCATATTAGTCATCTTTAACGCTAAAAACTTGGCGCAGGTGCAACTCTGAACTTGCGCCATAAATGTAGATATGTTTGATGATATGAAATAGTCATGTAGTATTAGTGCTAAAAACCTGAAAATAATAATTACTTCGATGAAACTTATTACCTTTAAAAAGTCATGTTTTGTTCAGAGAATATTCTCTGAATTGAAATGTCATTATTTCGCAAGATCACGCACATCAGGACTATAAACAGATTATTTTAATTCCATTTACTTTTTTGAATCAATTTGAAGAACTTTTTGGCTAGGTATGGATGCTTCTATTGAAAATTCCCGAGGAGCTGCAACTAAAATTGCGTTTCAGAGTTTTTCAAACCAAAATGTTTTTTGACATTAAGCCTACAAAATATATGAAATTTATTTTTTTGTAAAATAAATTTGTAACTTTTTGACAGGTTAAATAAGTATTCATAGTATTCAGGTTCATAGCGGCTGTGGGGCAGTTCTTGGAAAGTGAAATAAGAGAAATGTCCTGATAAATTTTGAATGCAAAATAAAAGTATTATAAGTGGCAAATGATCAAGATATTCTTGAATGAAAGAAAGAAAAATAATTAAAAATTTATTTTCGAAAAACACATGACCTAAAATCAGAAACAGATTATATTCACTCTTTTTTCTATTTTATAAAAGAGCTTTAGCTTATTAACTCTATTTTTTGAAACTATTTTATTAACTCTATTATATATATTTAATCTTATTAATACTTATTACATACATTATGTACAATCTTATTTTTGTTATTATATACAACTCTAAAAATTCCAGTAGGTTGTAGTATTTGTATAAGGTATCAATCCCAGAAAAGTTTAAATAAAGTGCATTAATAGCAGGGTTTTGTTGCCATTTTTGCATTGCCTTCCCTTCAAAGAGACATTCTTGTTGTTGCTACTCGCGCTAGGAAAAATAAGGTACATGTATCTCGAGGAACGGATGATTCATGCTTTCAATATTCCCTCTTCGAACTGGACGCAATGGAGGAGAGGGGCAATGGAACCGATTCCAGGAACCAACCTTCCCCTCAAACCAAACCGAACAAATTGAACTAACCCAGTTGCTACGAAAACGGGGGAGCGAGTTTTTGGCGCAACAAAGGGAATGAAGTTGTAATTGACATACACCTCTTTTCATTTAATCCAAGTTTTAAAATCATTTATAAGAAATATTTCGAGTGCTTTTATATTTCTTTTAAAGCTACTAACGTTCAGATAATTATATTTTGAAATTATTGAAAATTCTGAAGGCTTTCAATGCAGCTTATAGTTAGCTTTGTTAATTTTTTTCAAATTTAGTGGCGAGTCAAGCCTTCTGATGAATATATTAGACTTGAATAGCCTTCTTAATAAATATCTTTGTTCTATTTATTACTAAGAACCATAACAGGTTATTAAAAATACAAAAAATTTCTTGTTTCAAATTAAAATTCTAGAATACTTGTCCATATTACATTTCTAAAAGAATTTTTTTTAAAGAATTATGAAGGAACTTCACCAGAACCTCTTTTTAATGGAGCTTTAAAATTACCTGTTGTAAATATAACTTTTAGCAAGTTATTATTTTCAGGTGATGATGCAGATACTAAACGTGTTAAAAACCTGGTTAAATAAGGAATATTTTTTTTAAATTCTAGGGAGAAAATTCCTCGAACTCTTTTATTAGGTTTCAAACGTAAAAAATTTTCCAACAAAAGTACGAAGAAATGTAATGCAATCCTCTTTTGAGGAAATTTGAAAATTGGGTTTTGTATTTTTGTACAATAAATTTAAAGAGGTTTTTTAAATACGCTTTTATAAGAATATTTTAAATATTTAAGAGTAATTTATTGGAACAAATAATTTATTCGGGAAATAAATAATTTTTCAGTAATATTTGATCAGCGGTTAACCACCAATTGAAGAAGGAATCACCGACTTTGGTCGGAAAGCCTAGAATACGGCCGTTAGTGAACTATACTAGTATAATCCCTTAATAAATTTGTAATTTTTATGTTTTACCTTCAAGAACCCTCTTTAGTATATAATTTAGATTGAATTTTAATAGTGAATTACTAATTACTAGCACCTACACTTTTATTTTTAGTCATCAGAAAATCGATTTCTGAATGAATATCGAATCACCTAAAAATTTATCCTTTAAATTCGTGTTATAAAAGTATATTCTTACTGTTAAGCATTCTATGATACATAAAATTTAGAACCTCTGTAACCGGGAAAAGTATTTTGGGACCCGTTCCAGCTAATTACAATGTAAAGATTTTTGTATGTAAAGCAATAATTACGTTCAGTAAAAACCACGCAAAAGTGTTTTTTTACATTACCTTTTTTATAAACAAACTTTAATGCATGTTGTTATTACAGACTTGTATCATTATAAATTCGTTTTTATTGCAAGTCTAAATTAATGTTTTACATGTTTTACAAATTTTTCAAAATGACGAATTTTTGAGATTTGTTTCTTGAATTTTCAACAAAAATATTATTTAAGGATTACTCGGGGTAAGTTGGGACCCCTTTTTGGCATACTGCATTTTTGGAGCTCAATAGAAGAATTTTGAATGAGTTAAATTTGAACTTATTGACTAATTTCGTTAAAGACACTATCCACAAACAAAAATTTATTAGTAGTTTCTAAAATAAAGCTTTGCATTTTTCTTAATTGGTCTTTATTTAAAAAAATGAGATGGGTGTCCCACTTACCCCATCACTAGGGGTAAGTGGGACACTCTCTCTTTATTATATGGGTAAGTGAGCAAAACTTAAAAGGAAGTAAGAGGGTCTTACTTGATAAAGTAAGGTAAAGAAGGTTTGGGCTGGGGGCCTTCCCCTAGAAAATATTTTGAAATGTGATCTTTAAACATAGTGTAGATACTTATGTTTGGATTTACTTATGTTTGGACACAATGGGTGACACCCCTGATAAAACCCTTCATATGTGGGAAAAATTTTCAAACGATGACTAGCGAAGCCAGAAGATGAAACAGTTGGGCTATTCAGAATTTTCCTGAGGTAAGATGTAAATTTAAAATTTACTCATTTAAGATTAAAATAAATAAATGTTAGACTTTTTTCCATTCCAACCATTTACCTTGGTTTTTAAAACTATTCAAGCTAGAGTTTTTAATTTGAATGTCGCCTCCCAGCTAGCTGAATGGGTCACCCGGAATGAAGGGTTTATATCCCATAGTAATTTTCAGTTGAATTTGTTTTGTTGAACTATTCCGAAAACTTTGATGCCCCCCTAGCCAAAAGGGTGACACCCCTTTCAAAATAGGTTGATAACTCATTTAATAATTTTTTATTTATTTAATGTTTTTTTTTCGCTCAATAAAAACATTTATGTGTGATCGAGAAAATTTGTATCATCTAAATAAAGCTCGATGGGTGACACCCCAGTTCATACCCCTAAAAACTGTTAATTATTTAAATCAATTCTTACACTTATAATTCTCACGTTTATATTTAAAACTACGTTCGAAATTTTTAAACTTGGGTGGGTGCCACCCTCCTAGGTAGCCAGCCAAATGAGTATTTTCCAGGATGATAATTTTTTTGTTCAAGGAAGGCATAATTACTAACTTAGGGCAATATTCGAAGACTTCGGTATCACTCTCCCAGATAGTTTGAGGGTGAAAACCTATTTGTTAAACCCTAATTTATTTCATTAGTAGAGTGAATTCAAAATTTCTTTTCAAATAAAGCATACAACTTGAAAAAAATGCCAAGTACACACGGGGCGGACCGCTCCTCTGCCCTCCCGTAGCTACGCCACTGAAATATTCATTAATTTTTCGTTTGCGATTCATTTTATAAAAACGCAGTTACATTTCAAGTCTATCGGACAGAGAAGACGGAAAAAATGCGACTACTAAGTTTAAATTGATCCCATCTGCTGAACCCTTCCAAAATTCGACCTTGAACAATTTGTGTTCCCCAGAATGAACCCCCTGGGCTCATGGGCGTATCCGGTCTTAAGAAACTGGTCAACTGGGGGGGGGATGATTGAAAGGAAACACTGTGTTTGTTTAGAGAGGGAGTGTGGAATTGTGGTATGCAGAAAGATAAGTTTTTGGGGTTGGATGTGCAGGTGCACATCTTAGCAGCAAGATCAGGATCCCATTCCTAAATATAAAAAATGTATACAGGGTGTATCTGAAATGGTGCAACAAACTTTCAGGGATGATAGTACTCATCAAGACGAACAAGAATCGGTACAGAAGGGGGGGTCCCAGGCCAAATCCCAGGGAGTTAAAAATGGAGCGACACCCCCAAAAAAATCATTGAAAAATTCAATGTGTAGAACTACTATTGGTAAAAACTTAATCATGGTCTCAAAAATTGTGGTTTAATATGATCTTTAAAATTATCTCAAAAGTCTTCACTTTAAAATTTGTTTTATTATGAAAAAGTTAAAAAAACCACAAAAAATAATTTTCTATCCTATTCGTTTGCATTTTGTGCTTCCCAGCACCTAAAACTTTTCCATTATTAATGATGTGGGAAAAAGGACATTATCCTAAACATAACTAGATTATCTTATCTGTGGGTATTATTCCTTTTTCATACTTAAGAAAATCGTTTAATTTCTAACTTAAAAAATTGACGTGAGATTTTAATCGACCCCTCCTCTCCCTTTGGTGAGATTTTTCCAAACCCCTCCCCCCTTTTTGACCTCACGTTATTTATGGATGTCCCCTAATAAGTTTTTATATGAAGATTTTAACAAAAAATATATAAGAAAGTTACTTTGGACGTAATAAATTTGCTTGGAAGTTGGTGAAAAATAATTTTGGGCCCCTCCCGAAATAAATTTCTATATACGCCACTGGTTCTTACAGATGGAATGAACGATCAATGGAATGCAGAAAGCAGAATTCGAATTGGGGAGAGAAACTTTTCGAGAGGGGACTGGGGATGGAAAAAACCAGTTCCCGTACATTCCCTGTCTTTTGGACTCTGGACGGACAGGCTATGGATTTTGAGATCCTAGATCCTATCGACTGATAGGATAAAAAATGGTCCCTAAAAAGACATGTAAATCTAAAAATATTTTTAACCTGTATATCAGTGCCTGGATGCGTCTGCCTCAAGACCAACTGGTGGGTCATTTCTTAGTGGGTCTCTATAATATTTTGAATGTTTGCATAAATTATTTACTATTTTCAAAATCATACTATTTAAACTACACTTAAATATCACATGGGAAGGTAAAGAACCAATGGAACAACAAAAGATAAGTTAAAGAAAACTTATAGCCCATTAATAGTTGATGTACTGATGGGATTTAAAATATTAATATAATTTTAAAAATTCAAAAAATTGTTTTAAAAAATGTTTCTAAACGTGACCCCACCGCCACCAGTGGCTATTCCTTATAAAATTTGGTAGTTAAGGAGTATCTGGGCGCAAATATTGGCAGACTTCATATTAAAAATTATATACTGTACAATGTTCATAATAAAATATTAATAACAGCACTGGGCCAATCCTTATCATGTGATCCAGAAGTGGTCGCTCGACCATTTAAACCAGTGGTTCCCAACAGGTGGTCCGCGGACCACTGGTGGTCCGTGAGGCCATCGCAGGTGGTCCGTGAGAGGATTTATAAACATATCCAAAAATGTGTTGTAAAAAAGTTTTCTTCATCACATATCCCATGAAGTAGTAAAAAACCATAAATGAAAACCCTAAAAAATCATATTCGTCTCATAAATAAAAATTGTTAGGTTCTCTTTCTCTCCTATGATTCATTTGTTCATTTCACTCACGTTATTCAACTGATGTTTATTACAAAGTAGAAACGAAAGGGGATTATGAAGCGAATAAAATCAATTGAAACTCAGAGGCTCTAGGGTGGGGCAAATAAAGAATCGAATGGTCGGACTTTTACGTTTGATACGAAGCGAAGGGTGTAAATGTTGAAAGATACTACAAATTGCATGCTAATACGGAGAGGATATTTCTGATACAAGCGAAGTAGGTTTGTTTGAAGATCTAAGAAAATTTATTGTCAAAAATGCTAGTCTTTGAACATATAAATCATTTTCTTTTTAAATTGCTCCTTTGAAATAATTATTTATTGACTTTCGATCTTTCGACGCGGTCTTTTTCCGAAGAACATCAGTTAGCCTCGCCTGTATAATTTCTGCTGCTACAATTCTCAGTCAGTGCATGGTGTAGTTTACTGTTTTGTGATAAAGAAAAAGAATTCCTGGTCCTCTTTTTTCTTTTTCTCTCTCTTCTTTCTCTCTTTCTCTCTCTCTTTCTCTTTTTTTTCTTTTTTTTGTCCTGTAGTTTAAATTCCAAGATAAGTAAGTACTTTGTTTCAGATAGAAATCTATTAATAATATAATAATACTGTTGTTGAGTATGAAAAAAGAAAAACATAACTCTTTGATACTGATGTGATGTGATTTAAACCTGGGGTAACTTGGGTGTAGGTATGATCAAGATCATGAATCTTTCACCTTTCCAGGGCTAATAGATCACCCACATGAGATCAACGAGCGGACATTTCCACTCACCTGAACAATTATTGTCATTTGTAAAGTATCCTCGTCTTTAATGTCTTTTATAAAAGGTTTATTTTTAATATAATTGGATTTAAAATTATGTCATGATAATTTTTCTTCAAAGTTCAATAGATAATTTGATTTACAGTTACATTAATATGCTCATTTAAGACTGATTTTTTTATGAATAGTAAAGGAAACAAACTTGACACCCTCTGCGAGGAATGAGTGCATTGAAAAAAGGTTAAATTTTTTAAGATAAAGTTGGGAACAGGGATGGTCCGCCAAGGTTCAATTATAAGTGAAGTGGTCCGCGGACATATTTGAGTTGGGAACCACTGATTTAAACATTAAATAATTTTTTTAGGGTTGATTCTTACATCATTAGAGAGTCCAAAAACACTATTTTTAATTTATTGTCTTTAGTTAAATTTTTATAGCAGCCATTGATGTTCCACGAAGAATGCTGATTTTTGCGTTTTTAAAGGGAATCATGTCCCAAGTATAGAAAATCAGCCTAAAAATTTAACTTTAAAAATGATGATTTTTCAATTTTAGAAGACGTAGTATTAACAAAACATTTATACGTATTTTACAAATATTTTTTGTAAGAAATGTGTAGCCGTGTAGTTTGTGTAGACTCACAGAAATATATTATGAAAAAATTCAACCTTGGTACTTAGCTCTTTTTTGTAGTTATACGCCTCCACAGTTGAACAATTTAAAAAACAAACTTTGACCCTCTATATCTCTGTTGGAACAAAACTTTAAAAATTTGAATTCTGAAAAATTGATTCACTATCACTAGGGTATCATCCAAATATAAAAATTTCACTTTTGGTTTTTTCATCCAAGTGGAGTTATGGACCATCAAAATCTGAGAATTTCGAAAAAATCTATATTTTGACCCTCTATCTATATTTCTGGTGGAAAAAGGGTTAATTAAACATTCATTTGAAAATTTCACAGGTTAGCCTCACTTGGATATAATCATCCTGTAAAATTAAGATTTTTGGTTGGTATTTAATTCTATGTCAATTTAGAGGACCGTAAAAACGTTATGTTTGAAGAGCATTAAACTATAACAATGAGGTATCGTTACATTAATGGATTTTATCATGTTCCCAACTAGTCCAGTCTAATAGTATTTATTTTGAGAAATAAATGTTTTTTGGGGTGCTGTATCCGAATCTGAGGTTTGCGAACATTGAAATACAGATTTCTTATATTGATAACTTTCAGAAAAACTATAACTATCGTTGCTGTAACTCCAAAATTCTCATGGCAAATGCCATAAACGAGCGTATTTTGAATTTCTCGCTTTACGGTATTACCCGCTGCACTAAAATGAACCGTGGGCATTTAATACATTCGAATATGTAATAAATAAATATTTAAGCCAGAAAAAGTATTTATATCGCGATAAATATAGGAGAAATCGCTGTTCTTCTGATGCGAGATCCGCCACTTTGAACCCCCGCTGCGCCCCTCTGCACCATATTTGGGGTTGCCAACAACCGGATTCGTATTCCTCCCGTTAAAACCTTTCAGAAAAACTAACCCTTATAATTGTAACACAAAAATTGCATGGATTAGCCAGGTGAACAAATATCGTCAATCGGACTTCATAGAAGGGGCACATTTTACAAACTACAGATATGGTTAATAGCAGCACTGTTAGTTAAAATAATTTAATTTTTAATTATTTCTTTGCTTTTAATCAGAGTGCAGTTAAGGTTCTTGCTCAATTACTTTTTCAGAAACAGAACCATAATCCCTCTTGAGAAAACGAATACAAAGTACAAGCAAAACGGGATCCCCTTTTCCCCTCCCCAGGTGTGTGTCCAGACAGGTTCTCCAGATGGTGTGTCCAAACAAAACAATTTTCCTGGAACGCGTCGAATCCACCCTTTGTGTCACCCCTGCCTTTACATCTACTCACTTACATACTATCCCTGAACCTGACCTTAACGGACGAGTGACCTATGTGGACCTACATACACCCCTAAAAATAAAAGTGAGTTTGCCCTTCGTGCTTCTTCAAGATAAGGATATCATTGGCCAATGGCCCTTCACGTGACTCGACACTCGCAGTTGCACTCTCGCTCGCCTCCCAACACACTATCACAACCATAGTCTCCGACCTCCGACCCGAGTCGCCCGAGTCCAGACAAGTTCTCCATTGCTGATACCCTCTGGTCGTGGATTTATTCCCTTAAAATTTTCTGCTTTAGTTATTTTATAACAACAGCTTCATTTCAGGTTGTACCTTTTTTGATGCGATAGGGACGTAGCACGGTAATATCATCATGGTATCCTTGTTTTTATAATTTACCCTTAAGAATTTTTTTATGATTTTAGTTATTTTCGAAAAATAGTTTCCTTTCAGGCTGTGTAGATTGTATATGATGCGACAGGGACATAGCACGGTAATATCATCATGGTATCCTTGTTTTTATAATTTACCCTTAACAATTTTTCTATGATTTTAGTTTTTTCTATTAATGGTTTCCTTTCAGGCTGTGTAGATTTTATCTGATGCGATAGGGACGTAGCACGGTAATATCATCATGGTATCCTTGCTCTTACTAATTTACCTTTGACAACTTTTCTATGCTTTTAGTTATTTTAGAACAATAGTTCGTTTTCAGGCTGTGTAGATTGTATTTGATGCGATAGGGATGTAGCACGGTAATCTCTGCATAGTATCCTTGTTTTTCTAATTAACCCTTAACAATTTTTCTGCTTTTAGTTATTTTAGAACAACAGTTTCATTTCAGGCTGTGTAGATTTATTGTATCTGCACGGTAATCTCATCATGATATCCTTGTTTTTTTTTCTAAATTAATAAAATATTTTTTTACAGTTCTCTGGAAAAATAAAAAAATATTTTATTAATTTAGAAAAAAAACAAGGATATCATGATGAGATTACCGTGCAGATACAATAAATCTACACAGCCTGAAATGAAACTGTTGTTCTAAAATAACTAAAAGCAGAAAAACTGTTAAGGGTTAATTAGAAAAACAAGGATACTATGCAGAGATTACCGTGCTACATCCCTATCGCATCAAATACAATCTATACAGCCTGAAAACGAACTATTGTTCTAAAAAAACTAAAAGCATAGAAAAGTTGTCAAAGGTAAATTAGTAAGAGCAAGGATACCATGATGATATTACCGTGCTACGTCCCTATCGCATCAGATAAAATCTACACAGCCTGAAAGGAAACCATTAATAAAAAAAACTAAAATCATAGAAAAATTGTTAAGGGTAAATTATAAAAACAAGGATACCATGATGATATTACCGTGCTACGTCCCTGTCGCATCATATACAATCTACACAGCCTGAAAGGAAACTATTTTTCGAAAATAACTAAAATCATAAAAAAATTGTTAAGGGTAAATTATAAAAACAAGGATACCATGATGATATTACCGTGCTACGTCCCTATCGCATCAAAAAAGGTACAACCTGAAATGAAGCTGTTGTTATAAAATAACTAAAGCAATGAATTAAAAATACTGAGTACCACCCGTAATAAAACGCAGGAGGGAAAAGTAGAAAGAAAAGATAGAAAAATACACACACCTAATTCAAGCCAACAAATGCAAATTTCCAACTGGGGATTGGATTACTCAACATGGGATTCAAGTTTGAGGGGAGGGAATATCAAGGAATGTTCTAGGGGGATCAAGGAATATTCTACCTTAATTCTAGCTTTGAATACTTGAATACACATTAAAAATCAAGCTGTAGTCCAGCTAAATTTAATGCAAAAACCAAGCTGAATCCTGCTAAAATCATGGTAGATTTAAGCATAAAACATGGTGAAATCAAGCTGTTATACAACTTAAACAAAGGTAAAATCAAATTGCAGCCCAGGTGAAATAAAGCTGTTATACAACTTAAGTAAAGGTAAAATCAAATTGCAGCCCGGGTGAAATCAAGCTGTTATACAACTTAAGGAAAGGTAAAACCAAGCTGTTATACAACTTCAGTAAACGTAAAATCAAGCTGTAGCCTAAGTTAAATCAAGCTGTTATACAATTTAAGTAAAGGTAAAATCAAATTGCAGCCCAGGTGAAATCAAGTTGTTATACAACTTAAGTAAAGGTAAAATCAAGCTGTTATACAACTTCAGTTCAACTAGAATATAAAGTAAAAATAAAACGTTATTCAAGCTTAGTCAAGCCAAATGCAAGCCTTGGGTCTAGCTGGAATCAATCTGTAACTGCGTCAACTGCCGAGCTCGAATCAAGCTTGAACTCTAGTTTGATTCAAGGTTTGTACACTAAATTTCAAGCCTGGAAATAAGCTTGACTCTGGCTTACTGTGCCGTCTGGGTACTGCTGTACCTCATGCAATAAATTTTTATCATTCGATTATGTTTTGTTTCGTAAAAGGGCCTTAGGAAAACCGCCTTTTGTAACGCCCTCGCACTACATTAGGGGTTCTAGCTCTTTAATGGTGCATCTGCGCCCCCACCATTTCTATTCGAAATATGTTTGTCTAGGTCCCCTCTACCCCCTCAAAGTTTGTCCTCGGTGTTTCCCCTGTATAAATGTACCGTATGATTTTCCCCCATTGCATTGAAAGCTCAGAATACGATGCGACGCCAACGTACCGATTCCAACATTGAAATCCAGTGGGAGAAGGTACTGTCGATCACGGACGTAGCTATAGCTTTTACAAGGGGGGGGTCCAGAATTTATTTTGCAAAAAAAAAGCAAACACATTACATAAACGTATGTTAAAATCCATTTGACACTCAAGCAAAGCTGCTAACTTTCAATAAAACATAATAAAGGTTTGTAAAATATTTATGTATGATAAAGAAAACAAAGCTAAAACAGTATAAATAAAATAATTATTTTAAAGTATGTACTAAATTTAGCCTTTTACGCCTAGATGCTAACTTTTTTATAATTTCTTCTGAATCCAATTGCACCGCCAAGTCCCGATGAACACTCATCAGAGCAAGTCCACTAAGTAAGTAACTTCGTTCAGGGGTTGCAGTAGACACAGGGAGTGTAGCTAATAATATAAGAAGCTTTTTGGTTAAAGGGAAACACAATTCATCCCACTGATCAACAGCTTCTAGAGCAGTGGCATGTTTTTCGGCAACCGATTTCCAGTGATTATATTAAATTTTAATTCAATATAATCACTATCCATTTATTTGAAACGCAACTTGTCTAATAAGTGCCAGTATATTAATAGGAGTAAAAATATTCATCTGTGTGAAATCTTCCCAGTAATTTGCAATTTAATTTTGCTAAAAACACTTGTAAAATAAAAATGTCTCCACTAAAAACGAACATTTTTGCTCATTTCAGTACTTATATACAATTAACATGCGCCGTAATTTTCAAGAACCATTTTCATTAGAATTAGAGATAAGTCGATGATTTTAATGGTGCGGAAACTTTAACCGAACAAAAGTTCAGAGAAAATAACATCTAAAGCAGTGTTTCCCAACGTGGGGCGCACGCCCCACCGGGGGGCAATATGATTTTCTAGGTGGACAATTTGAAAGTTTCAAATAAAATTCCCCCCCCAGGTGGGGCATGGACTACCAGGCTGTATTTTCTTTACTTAAAATTGAATTTTTGTGAATCTGTGGTGCAAGCGGATGTATACAACCGATCATATTATGGAAAGGAAAAGTAACAAAATATAAATAACCATTTTTTCTCATTTCTGGTTCAAATATAATTTTTCATAAGATAGGACTTACAGTAGAACCCCGATTATCCGCGAGCGGATTATCCGCGGTGCGGGTTATCCGCGAGTGCCACGAAGAACATTTTTAAACGATGAGTGCAAATTTTAGATGAGATTAGAGACATTTTAGATGTAGAGCAAAGGTTTCTGCTGTACTGTACAGATTTTAAAAGTTTTACATATCATGTTTTTTGTACAATAAAACATAGTTTTTATGCTGAAAATTTTTTTTCGTGTTTTCACCTCATTTTTAGTCTTTTTTCGGGTTATCCGCGATTTTCGTTATCCGCGGTACCCTTGCCACCCAATTGCGCGGATAATCGGGGCTCTACTGTACCTTTTTCGCTTCATTGTCATTTTTTGTGGATGGACCCGCTTCTCTTTCGTTTTTAGAAAAAAAACCCAACAGAGATTGTTGAGTAATACGTTTCATAGTGTTTTTAAAGACTGCGTTTATTTTTATTCAGTAACTACTCACACGTGTACACAAATAAGCAGTTAGAGACAAGACTGCGCAATACGAAAAGACACATAAGATGAAAGGGTGGCCATGAGGCCATGTGGCAGAAGTCTTTCGCTAGCTCTTAAATCCACCCACGAAAGAATTTACTCTGTCTATGGAAAAGAGAGATTTATCTCTATGAATCATTAATGAAGTGAAAATCATGAATATGAATCATGAGTCTTTAATCACTATGAAAAGCTTTCGCGCCTGTGCTTGACTGTGCGCAAGATTTGAAAATATAGGTATTCGACTGAAAAAAAAAATTGATGTTCAGGCCAAGGGGGGGGGTTCGGACCCCCTAAACCCCCCCCTTATATACGTCCATGCTGTCGATCCTCCTCTGACATAGCGGATATCTCACTCAACCGAGGCATCTCATACGTATTCCTAATACTGTCCTTGAAGGAGAGGAACAATGGGTCAAAAAAGTGAACTGAGTCACATTCCCTGACGACTCTCTTGTGACGGCACAATGCCCGACACTTGATCGGTCACTGTCTCCAAAACAAACACTGACTGATGGATCTATTATAGGGCGGGTCGGGAGCTATACGTTTACCTGAATATTCCTCTCTTTTATATGAGTTTATAAATTCAGAGTCTTGGGTTTCGTGATGATGGTTGTGTGTAGGAGGCTTGGCCATTATTACGTGGATCTTGAGCTCTTTTGTGCGTGGATTTGCTCCATCTCTTTTGATGGTTTTGAATTGCAGGTGATGTCAGGGATGTGCTCGCGATGTAATATCGGGATGATGTCATCTCATGGTGGAAGGAGCGGGAGAACCTTCGTTTTGTTGGATGATTGTTTTTGTTATGTAATCTCGTGTTTTCAATTTGTTGTAATTAGAGTTTAGTTACGCAGTATTGTTTGTTGGACATAGAAAATGACTTCAAAACTACTCCGATTAATGTGATCACATTTGTCCAAGATCAGAATGATAACAATATCCTATCTTTGATAATAATAAGAGGTTTTATAACAACACGAGTGTTTTTAATAATTCTTAATTAAAGTATTTAGCATGATTTTGTAGTAGGTATTTTACAACTTAAACATTCTTTAAAAAATATAAGAGCGAATCATATAACATTTAAACTATCTTTTGTGTTTAAAGTAAAATCTTCCGGTTGCCGTGGTCTTGATCTTGAAAAATTGGACTTTTCGCCCAAAACTTTGTCGGGCATCATCAGCAATGATTCCACCACGGCAACCCAGCCCGGAAGATTTTACTTTAAGTATTGGGTTGTTACTTTTTACGAAGTTTTGTGTTTGAAAATTTTTTATGAAAAACTGGTAATAAGTGGAGATTTCAAACAAAGGGGATTTTGATATATGCATATTTATGAACATAATGTGTGATTTTGGTAGTTCTCGTGATATTGTTTCTTTTCAAAATGGCGGTTTGAAAAAAAGACCAAAAGCGACGATTTTTGCGTAATTTTTTTCTTTTGGTTAAAAAACTAGGAAGAACGCATAATTCATGGCATAAAATTTTCAAACACAAAACTTTGTAAAAAGTAACAGAACTTATGGGACAACCCAATACAATCGGCCCGTGAAAGCCTTTCTAGTTTTATCTTTTGTGTGTTTATGTAATAATATTGGCTTTACAGCTAGAAAAAAGGGAGATATTTTATCAAACTCCGCCAAATTTTTATAACATTAAATGATATATTGATCACATAAAACGATACATTTTGCGTTAAATAGGAGTGATCGGGACCAGTACCATTCAATTTCTATAACATCTGGTTGTTAACTTTAACCGTGATAACATTAAGCGTAGTCGATTGTATTTTAAACTGTACACTTGTAGTTAAAGTTTATTGTAGTAGTAGGCGATCTACCAATTTTTAGTTTGATTTTGTGTACATAGTTGGGTGGCAGAGTGCTGGTACATAATCGGTTGATTGCTTGATGAAGTGAAATATCGTTGGGTAATTTCAGTGTAGCCATCCGCCCAAAATGCTACTACTGAAAAGTGGTAAGCCGCATACCCTGTACCGCATCGTTACTTTTACTTTTTAATATGAGGCACGTCTGTCTCCATTAAAAAAAATGGTTTGCGCTAAACCCGGATCATATTTATGTTATCCTTTTTACATGCTTTCCATTGAAAAAAGAAAATGTAAAACCATATTTGACCTAGTGATGTTATGAAGAAGCTATAGAGAAAAGGGTGGATAAAGAACAGGTTTTTACGCGACAAGCAAAATAACTGAATATCAAGTATGAAAACCTTACGCCCCTAAAGGCATAAAAATAATTCTGGTACTACTTGAATACTTATTCCACTTCGTCTTGAGACACATTTAGAGCAATATTGCTTTAGCACAGTAGATACATTTATAGTTCTAATACCAAGAGCTATTATCTGTTTTTTTATGTGGTACTTACGCAGCATTTCATAGCTTTAGAGCTGAAATAAGAATTGTACTCTGACTTCGAATCTCTTCTGGAACCAAATCGGTGTCGAATAATACCAGAATAATTTTAAAATTTAGCTATCTTATTTTATAAGTGAATGTTTGAGTACTATCACATTAAAGTAAACTGAACTGTTAGGAGAAACTATACCCATAATATTACTACCATCCATCTTTTTACTGTATCCTTTTATCATTCTGACACACCCTAGACATGTCATAACTTGCAAACGGTCCTTGTCCATCAGATTGTTCCATCCAATTGCCTTCTTTTTCTCAAAGAAACAAAAGACATATTCTCACTTCCTAGAAATTGGGGACCATTAAAGAGATCAGGTTGACCCGAGAATAAGGTGGAATGATGATTTTCCTGCGTCGATTCATAGAAAAACTGGCTCATTAGACAACTAATGGTTTTGGACCAATCATCAGATATTCTGAAAAAGATTTCTCGTGGAATAACTGTGTGTTAGAGGTGATTCAATTAAGGTCAGAGTGAGAAACGGAACAAAAAAATTAACAAAAATCCCCTTTTTATAAGCGCGCGAAAACGCCAAGAGTTTGGGATGTGACGTCATCTTACGATAAACATTGTTGTAAAGCAATGGAGTTGATGGTATGATTGTTGATGTCATCGTACGATTTAAACAATAAAAGTTTTCAGTAACGTGTTTTTTCTCGACTTTTAAATTAAAATATTTAATTACCTGTACATTTTTTTGAAAAATTGACTAGATATTTAGTTTTACCATACAAAAAACCATACGTAACACTTGTTTGTTTTTGAAAATCTGACACATGCAACTTCCTTATTATCATTTGACATTTATAGATAAATTAAATATTTATTTTAAATGTACACTTACTATTTTCTTTTTATAAGGGATTATATAAAACGCATTTTTTTATAAAAATGATGCTCCGTTTCTCTACTCCGAAGTGAATATGAACTCTTCATTACGTCACACTGTAATATTCTTCAAAGAAAGCCCCACGTTGGGCGCCACTGTAATAATCTTCAACGGCCATAAGTTGGACGAAGCACTTTTATTTACAGGCGACGACGATTATTTACAAGATTAAGGGAACCAGGACGTCCAAAACCTTCAAAAATTCGATTTTTTAATTTTTATTTGATAAAATAGTAGGTTTCATGACGACTCCAAAAATGTATAATACATATACCTTTAGGACCGAGATCCCCCAGAAAATGGGGGTACAAGATGTAAACAATCACCACCACTTATGTTCCATTTTAAGTTCTTTAGCATTTTTCTCAAAACCTGTTTTTTTTAACTTTAGGTTAGCTCTTACAAAATTCTAATCAATGAAATTACATGAAACTTGGTACAAATATTCGTTTTATATAAGTGCATTCAGTGAATATCATTTTATACAGTTTATGTTGCAATAATTTTTTTAATTAAGCAAAAATACGAGAAAAATCTGCTGTTTTTTGCTGCGTTTTAAAATTTTAAGTTCAGCATTTTTTTTTAAAAGTGTTCATTAAATTGTTTTAAAAATTAGTTCACTAAATTGAATATACATGTCTCTACATGGAAACCTATTTATTTTGCTAAAAAACAACATAGAATTTTCTATATGCTAACCTTTCTAACCCCATCCATCGGAACACTCGTATGGTAATATACTTTTTCGACTTCCTATTTTAAAAAATAACATGATAATATGTAATTAATTTTTGTCATTTTAGGATGACAAAAGACTGTTAGTTAACACAACCAATTTTTATTGTATTTGAATAACTTTTACTATATAATTTCGGGTCTCGAAATATTGTAAAATTAGCGTATTTTGCATGGCTGAGAACGTCCTGGTTCCCTTAAACAAAGAGAAACTAATGAACAAGGCCCGCGCGCCAACCGGCGCGGCGGCGGGGAAATCTCAACTCTCTGTGAATGAAATTACACTTCACTTCACTTCATTACAGTACAAAGAAAAGACATCTACACGTACCGTAAAACGTGGTGAATCGGATCACTTTTGAAAAAAGTTTTTTAAACCATCATAGCTCCGGTTGTGTTAGAGTTAGAAAATCAGGATAAATTCTGACTTATTCTACGCATTGTTCAGAAGTTGTTTCAGCCATCAAAAATTATTTTGTGATAATATCTTAGGTCTACCACGGCTTTGAAGTTGTATGCAAAAAAGGTCACAAAAACGTGGCTGTCAAAACTTTGCTTATTGAACCAAAAAAATAACTTTTTTTTTCTCAATTTTCGGTATCCCCCGTGTGGTCCCGAATCTTCCAAAGGTTTTTTTGCAGTCAAATTTTAAATAAATTGTAATCCCGATTTTTGCTGAATTTTTTAGTAAAACAAGTCCATTCCGACTACTGATGCGGGGTGAATCGGATCAGTCATAAAAATGCGTGTTTGAACATTTTTTTTGAAAAACTGGTTATAGTTGGAGATTTCAAACAAAAGGGATTTGGGTTTATGTGTATTTAAGAATATAATGTCTGGTTTTGGTAGTTGTGGTGGTATTATTCCTTTTCAAAATGGAGCTTAGAAAAGAAGACATCAAATGACGATTTAGTTAAATTTTTTTGGCCGCTTCAAAAACTGGAAAGAATGCATGATTCATGGCTAATAAAAGTTTTGCTTTATGTTTACATCAATGTGTCAAAGGTTTAAGGTTAACCAATAAGTTTTAGATGGGAAATTTTGATCTCAAACATAAAATCTATTGTTAAAAATATCTCTCAGTATTCGAAAGAAATTTTCACTAAAACAACATCAAAATCAACAAGAAAACGTACATACAGACCCAGCTGTTTATTAATATGCCGTATGTTAAATTATCTTTAAATATAGGTGCAGAAATCAGTGCGATATTTAAGAGCGCATTATTTTTTAGCTTCTGAGAACTGCACTACTCGCTAAACTTACGGTAAAGCGAACGAAGCGATTGTTTTCTACAAATGAAAACACTAATAAAAGCAACACTTATTGTTCGAAACTGGAAACAGATAAAACAATAATGTTATGGAAAACTTTCAATGCTTTAATAATTAATTTATTTCAGAAAAACATCTGTCTTGATTTTATTTCGTACACCAGCTGCTCAACGGAGCGAGTTAAGTGTTAAAGAACAATGGAAAATTACCAGTTATATGCAGTTTTACAGCCAAAATTTGCTATCTTAAACTTATCAAATCATGTCAAATCTTTCACATCTTAATTTAAACATTGTAAATATACAGCAAAACTTTTATTAGCCATGAATAATGCATTCTTCACAGTTTTTAAAGCGGCCGAAAAAAAATTACGAAAATCGTCATTTGCGGTCTTCTTTTCTAACCACCATTTTGAAAAGAAATAATACCACCAGAACTTCCAAAACCCTACATTATACTCGTAGATACACATAAACCAAAATAACCTTCGTTTGAAATCTCCACCTATTACCAGTTTTTCAAAACAAATTTTCAAACATAAAACTTTGGTAAAAAGTATCATAACTTTTCTGAAAACCTTATATTTTATTTTTTTAAATGTTCATTATTTAGTAAAATGTATTCATTTTACCTTATTAGATTATTTGAAGGCTAATTTCAGGATCCCGTATGACTTTATGACTTAAAAATTGCGTTTTTTCCACAAAAACTGGCAGTGATCCGATTCACCCCGCATTGAGGGTGAATCCAAGACCCTCTATATACATGGCCATCCAACTCCGGGTGATGACGTCAGACGTGGGTGAAAATTGCCATGTTAAGTCTATGGAGTGACGTCAAAGATGAGTGAAAGTTATGACGTTGCACGGCCGAGTTGGGAGGCCTTTATACAGGGTGTTTCAAAATTGCGTTGCACGGCTTTTATTCAGAACCAGCGCCTCCTAGGGTCATGGAAGTAAGGTGTACCCCTAGGTAAGTGAGCCTGGAGAATCCATTGAGATGACGTACAGCGCCCCTAGCGGCGAAATTAAAAAGTTAAAAAAATTAATTTAAAAACTAAAGGAGATAGGGCAAAAACCTCAGTGAGAGTATTGTTGCCAACGTCAAGAAGAACTCATTGAAAAAAATTTGATTAAAATATCTTGAATATTCGCAGAGATATTAGCATGTGAAAATAGCACTTTTTCAGGGGTCAAAAAGTAAAAAGTTCCCATATTTGCAATTTTTTTTGATTTTTTGATTAAATTTTGTGTTCTTTCAATCAAAAAAACCCAAAACTACACAATAACACTGAAAAATTTGCAAATATGCCAACTTTTTACTTTTTGACCCCTGAAAAAGTGCTATTTTCACATGCTAATATCTCTGCGAATATTCAAGATATTTTGATCAAATTTTTTTTCAATGAATTCTTCTTGACGTTGGCAACAATACTATCATTGAGGTTTTTGCCCTATCTCCTTTAGTTTTTAAATTAATTTTTTTAACTTTTTAATTTCGCCGCTAGGGGCGCTGTACGTCATCTCAATGGATTCTCCAGGCTCACTTACCTAGGGGTAGACCTTACTTCCATGACCCTAGGAGGCGCTGGTTCCGAATAAAAGCCGTGCAACGCAATTTTGAAACACCCTGTATATAGAGGGTCTTGGTGAATCGGATCACGGCACTTAAAAATTTATATAAAACAAACCATTCAAGATAATTGAATTTTTTCAACGGGTTCTTAAAGTATTAATTAGGACTCGAAATATTGTTTTCAAAGCATTCAAAAATATTTTTTATTGAACTTTTGGCAGCAGTTCAAACTTCAAAATTGATCCGATTCACCCCGTTTTACGGTACATTAAAACAGAGAGACACGCAGTGCCCTCAGGCGAGAGAGGAGGAAACTAATTAGAGATAATAATCTGCCACAATACTTATTTTTGGAAACAAAACTTATCGAGGTTATGGAAATGAACACTTTTACAATCAAAACTTCTTTTTAAACAAGTTTGAAATAATTTAGCTTTTATCCATCTCTTGTATTTATTATTTAGAATTTCAGGCTGAAATAGTTATAATTCTTGTTCCATTTTTGGTGTTTATCTTTATTCAGGGTGTTTCAAAATTGCGTTGCACGGCTTTTATTCAGAACCAATGCCTTCTAGGGTCATGGAAGTAACCCATGTAGCACAGAAACACCGGCCAATATCGATTTTGCGATATTGGCCACTGCCAAAATGGCCCTCTTTGCAATACCGGCCAATGTCAGTTTTTGATACCTGATAATACCGTATAACACTGGACAATGTCAGATTTCTGATGTTCATTTTTTCGATATCTGACGGTATTGACAAGTGAAATTGGCCATTATTCTTCTTACAATATCGGCCTTTGCCAAAATATAAATATCGGCCAGTTACGAATTCGACATTATTAAATACCGTCCAGCATCAATTAATGTCAGAATTAAGGGATTCGTTTTTTTGGATATTGGCCGATTTTATAAGGCATTCGTTACTGCGGTAGGAATACCGTCCAGCACCAATCAATGCCAGAATTAAGGCATTCGTTTTTTCGGATATTGGGCGATTTTATAATGCATTCGCTACTGCGGTAGGAATACCGTCCAGCACCAATCAATGCCAGAATTAAGGCATTCGTTTTTTCGGATATTGGGCGATTTTATAAGGCATTCGCTACTGCGGTAGGAATACCGTTCAGCACCAATCAATGCCAGAATTAAGGCATTCGTTTTTTCGGATATTGGGCGATTTTATAAGGCATTCGCTACTGCGGGAGGAATACCGTCCAGCACCAATCAATGCCAGAATTAAGGGATTCGGTTTTTTGGATATTGGCCGATTTTATAAGGCATTCGGTACTGCGGGAGGAATACCGTCCAGCACCAGTTAATGCCAGAATTAAGGGATTCGTTTTTTTGGATATTGGCCGATTTTATAAGGCATTCGCTACTACGGTAGAAATACCGTTCAGCACCAATCAATGCCAGAATTAAGGGATTCGTTTTTTCGGATATTGGGCGATTTTATAAGGCATTCGCTACTGCGGTAGGAATACCGTCCAGCACCAATCAATGCCAGAATTAAGGCATTCGTTTTTTCGGATATTGGGCGATTTTATAAGGCATTCGCTACTGCGGGAGGAATACCGTCCAGCACCAATCAATGCCAGAATTAAGGGATTCGTTTTTTTGGATATTGGCCGATTTTATAAGGCATTCGCTACTGCGGTAGTAATACCGTCCAGCACCAATCAATGCCAGAATTAAGGGATTCGTTTTTTCGGATATTGGGCGGTTTTATAAGGCATTCGTTACTGCGGGAGGAATACCGTCCAGCACCAATCAATGCCAGAATTAAGGGATTCGTTTTTTTGGATATTGGCCGATTTTATAAGGCATTCGGTACTGCGGGAGGAATACCGTCCAGCACCAGTCAATGCCAGAATTAAGGGATTCGTTTTTTGATATACCGATTTTTTTAAAATGCTTATTAAATTCTGTAAATTGATTAGAATGTTGTTAGACAAAATTTAACATTCAAAAATTATCATACATAAAATTTAGTTAATAATTATAATATTTTTTATGGTGCAGGCTCCCTTTACAACATAATCTTATCTTATACTATAATTTGATACTTCTGTAATAATTAAAAACTAAACATTGAATAGAACGTCACTTTTCCAATTGATAATATACAGTAAAAGCAAAAATGTACTATACCTGCTCCAGAACTTATCTTCCAATTACACCTATAATAAATGACCAAATTTTCTTTCCTATTTGCAATACTTACATACTTGAACACAATCAAAATACAGCAGCAAATATTCACAATTTTATTGAGTAAAACAATAATTTATTTAAATAAATACTTCTTCCAGGGTTGGACATAATGTTTAAATATTTATTTTCAAAATTGTTACAGCACATGATCTGAATAAACATTCAGGACAACCTTTTAAATTCTAATACTAAAAAGAAAATTTAGGGGCTATTAAGAGGTTGTAGCCAAAATTAGTTCAATTTTGAAATAACTGAACCTTTACAATAATCAAAAAGTCAATCTTGCACAGAAACTGACGTCACCTCAGTTGTCAGAATGTCCAGAGACAGTGGTTTGGACCTTGCTAAGACCTCAGATGTTAGAGGACTTTTGACGGTCTTGCTGAAGAAACACCAGGGAACCTCTTCCCATTTTAATGTTCTGTCAATAACAATAGGTTTGTCCATTGTCAGACTGGATGATGTAGGACTTGAAGTGATACCAGTACACCATAACTTTTGATGCCAGAATAGCACAGCTTTGCCTTGCTGCATGAGTTGGAATGTCTTTGAGTGGACATCAAAGTTGTCGTTGCTGTCAGTAATGAAGCTTCTGCTGGACATCTCTCTGCAGTTGTGATGAGGGGTCAGCTGGGTTGGCATTGGCGAATTTGGAGTCCTAAGTAGACGACCCATCAAAATTTCTGCAGGTGATGGTTAGTCAGTCCATGGGAACAGCTGCAGCTAAAGGGAAGAAAATCTAATAAGTTTTTGAGGAAAAAATGCATTTCGCTCTTATCAAATGTTTGAACAAAAACTTCTAGCACAACAAAAAACAATTATTTTTAATTTATAGCATTATTAATGCTTCAGAGCCAACTGGTCAGTTCATTATATAATTCAAGCAGCACATTTTCTCAAAATTATAGAAACCCTTCTTCACTCGGATACTTTATGTAAATCATTTACATACTATATATAAAAATTACTGTTACCATTTAAAATGGTAACATAGTAATTTTTTTAATCTTAACTTCAAAGGCTAAATGAAATGATTCAAAAATTTAAATGTCAAAATTGTCATAATTCAAAAATGTCAAAAATTAAAAATCAAATATTTAAATGAAATAAAAATATTCAAAAAATTATTTAAAACAGTGTTACTACATGTAGAACACCTCTTAAAAACAGGCCAATTAGGAATTTTGGATTTTTCCTTAAATGAAATTGCAAATAATTACCCTCAGAGATAATTAAGAAAAACTAATTTATGCACTATTTTTAAGTGTCAAAATCAGGAATTCAGTAAACCATAACTTTGTAGTGAGTGTATATTGCCTAGTGATGTAAATTCTCGGTAATAATCTTTTCTCAAAGAAAAGAATTTTAAAGAATATTATCATACTAAAATAAGTTTTTTATGGGCAGAATTTTTAGAATGTATATATTAACTTCAAATCGGGTAAATATTAAAGATTATACAATGAGAAGCCATCATTATAAAATTAAAAATGTTTTTAAAATCACTAATGTTCTTGAGAATTCTCCTAGACCTAGAGTATAGTCTGTAATTAATATAGGCGGTTGGACGTCATTTGAAGTTCGTCGCCTTAGTAACAAAGAAGAAAACATAAGCGGTTCTGCTTTATTTTTGCTCATAAGTTAAGGCAGGGTGTGAAATTAAATTGAAACTTTGAATCTTAATAATTATAAAACTATTTCGAATTTTTTAAAAAACAAAACAACAATCTTTTTGAAAAAAAATAATTGCATTTTAGTTTAAAATTTTTCTACAATGATTAGTTTTTCTTTTATAACGAAAAAAGTGTTCCAATTATTTCATTAGCTGCTGCGACACGAGTTAGTTTCAATGACAATCTCGGGCAGTTGTGGGGTCGGCGTGATATGGGGGAGACTGGGGAAATCCCGTGACTTTTCGACCCCCGATTCTAATTACACAAACTAAAGAAACTACTAAAATTAGGTTTTTTTAGAAATTCTTTAGCAGGTTATATAATATTAACTTCAAATCAGGAAAATATTAAAGATTATACAATGAGAAGCCATCATAAATTTAATTTTGTAAAATCTTAATGAGAATATTCTTAGGAAGAAAATATGATGTGATGCAATTATACACAAGTAAAAATTTGAAGATTCACTATATAATTGCACGGATGCAGAATATGTCCAATCCGGCGATCTAGGATCGGGGAAATTTTAGTCACATGGGGAAATTTTGTGTAAAAGTATTATTCAGTTCAGTAATCAAAATTTAAGGCGATTTTAACCTCACATCTAAGATTCCCTATCGTTTTGCTTTAACAATAGTTACCTGCTAACATGAATTGGATTTTTTTTAAAATCTATTACTTTTTTAAATTTTGGAAAAATTTTGTATTGATTGGGGGAAATCTTGGAAGTAAAAACATTTTCTGCGTCCCTGTATAATTGTAATTTTGAGAATATTCTCATGAGTCATGATAGATTTCCCCCCAAATGTCAAATGAAACACCACAGAAACTTCACATGAGGAGTTTGGCGGTGGCGGAGATTAAAATTTATTAAATAATACTGTACAAGCAATGCCTCAGTTTTGATATTTTTATTTTTAACGCATGGGATAAACTTAATTTAGAAAGTGGATATTGTTCCATTAATTATGATTAGACCCTGTGATCAATTCTGTGTGTTTCCCAAGAGCAAATCAACACATTATACCAAATTTTATTGAGAATATTCTCAAGAAGGAAAATATAAATGAATCTGAAATTAAAATTATGCAAACAAAAAATCTAGCCAAATTATTTTTTTAGAAATATAATTTTTTTTAAGCAAAAAGTAAAGTGAACTTTTGAATGAACTTTTTTGAGCTTACTATGAGAAAATTCTCATGATAAATTAATTATTCCCTGTAAAATAAATATTAAAAAATTGGAAATATCTTTAATAGATAATTCTAATGTGATGTCCCTTTCTTTTAAAATTATTTTCCTGGTTTTACAAAGTTATATCAAAATTAGCTAAATATCAGATTTAAAAGGTTCTTTAGTTTGACAACTATTGCTTATTGGTATTACTATTACTTTCTCATCAATATATGGAAATTAATTTAGACTTCTCTTTAATAAGAGTATTAAAACTTGCTTCTAATACTCTTTAAAAATATTTTTACTCATTGAAATTTACTTGTTTATAAAAAAAAATCAGGTGAAACAATGAAATTACAGTTCAGAGAATATTCTCTGAACAAAAGAGGACTTTTTAAGGGTGTTTCAAAGTTATTATTTTTAGGTTTTTAACACTAATCCTACTTGACCATTTTATATTATCAAACATATTGAATTTTTTTTCAATTATCTCCATTTATCTATCAAAAAATACTCAAAATTCTCGCCTCTGGAGAATATTTTTTAGAAAATTCTAGTTCTCAGAGAAAATTCTTCTCAGAATATTCTCGTTCTATGTCTATGAGAATATTCTCACTTTACATCACTAATATTGCCAGACAAAACTTTAACAAAATAACAATTAAAACTAAAATACTTGAGAACCAAACCCCTATGTCCTGTAAACCTTGTGAGCCCTGCAGTCTTGTTGGGTGTAAAAAAAAGTAATAAGGGGACATCCATAAATTACGTGAGGTGTTTTTTTTCAAAATCTGGACCCCCCTCACCCCACGTGAGATTTACCTACAATTTTTAAAAATAATTTTCTATCCTATTTGTTTGCATTTTGTGCTTCACAGCACTTAAAACTTTTCCATTATTAATGATGTTGGGGAAAAGGACATTATTCCGCCTAAAAATCACCCCAGTATCGTACCTGTGGGTATTATTCCTTTTTCATATTTAAGAAAATCGTATAATTTCTAACTTAAAAAGTTGACGTGAGATTTTAATCGACCCCCCTCCCCCTTTGGTGAGATTTTTCCAAACCCCTCCCCTCGTTTTGACCTCACGTAATTTATGGATGTCCCCTAACAAAGGTTGAGAAACATTAATAATTTGAATTATCTGCCCTTAAAAAAAATTCTTAACTAAAGATGAGGTGGGTCGCCTTAGATTATGTTCATAAAAAAAAGTTTGAGAAACCCTGGCTTGGGACTAAAACATGGTCATTTTAATCTACACACACTAAAGAAAGAGAAGACTATCGGAGGGTCATTGTAAGGAAAGAGGTTCTATAAATAGATATACTTACTTCATTAAAGGATAGAGTCCTCCGAGAAGCTGCTCAGTCCCGACATGATCACCTCAGCATATCTTGAGCTGCCTGGGATTGGACTGGAACGACACCTTCGGCTTCATCGATTTGGTCTGACTCCGTCAGACCAAAGGGAGATTAACAACAACTGTTCTGAACTGCAAAAAATGTATAAATTTTTTTAGTGAAAATATAGATGGCATTCAATTCTACATTGTTAATATATCAAAATAATAATGAGCACTCACTGATGTGAGTAAAAGAATCCACCGTGCAAGGATATGCAGAGTTCAGAGAAAAACAACGTTTATTTTATTGCACGTCTTAAAGTTTAAAAATTTACAGTGTTCGTTTTTACAGTGATGTGAGTAAAAGAATCCACCGTGCAAGGATATGCAGAGTTCAGAGAAAAACAACGTTTATTTTATTGCACGTCTTAAAGTTTAAAAATTTGAAAGTACAGTGTTTCGGGGACGCTTAGATCTAGATCCCCTTCGTCAGCTAATTCCAACATTCTGACAAAATAACATATATAGTCACAGAATTACAGGTAAAGTTACAGTTTTAACTCGAAGCAAAACAGCAATAACCAAGATTATACAGAAATAATAAATAAATAATACAGAGGAATTAAGATTTCCAAACATCTGTAAGGGAAAATTTGGTTGAAAATTTTCTTATTGCCCCCATGGGCGGATTTAAGGGGGTGCAACGAACCCCCAACTTTTTGAGAAAATTCCATTTTTATTGGGAAAATCATGTTTTCAAAGTCATCAGGGGCAGCTTGCACCCCCAAGTTTCCCAGTTGGCACTCCCAGGGTTCACCATCTAAATCCGCCCATGATTGCCCCCTAAGAAAGTGAAATTGCCCCTCGGTGGGGTGTGAGCCCCACATAGGGCAACACTGGTCAAGGAAAAAAAGACGGTACAGCTGGGATAAGCGTCGACCAGCCGCCATGTCTACTCACAGCTCAAATTAGATCTATATTGTTGTGTGTCATCATTTGAGCTGTGGGTAAACATGGCGGCTGGTCGACGCTTATCCCAGCTGTACCAAAAAGACTATTTCAAAATTATTTGGCTTGTTCAGAAAATTTTGCGTTTACTCACTCTTGCTCTGACCCTTAAAAACTAAAAACATTCTAAAAAAGCTTAAAGAATCGAACAGTCTAGACCAGCTTAATGTTCCAAATTTTAACTAGTAGGTATATTTAACTCTGTCACTTGATGTTTTATTTTTCACAAGGGGCATTTATGCCACTGTAAAATGGTTTTAAAATATCATCACATAAGCATAATAGAAATAATAGGGTAAAATACGAGCCATTACAAGATTTACCAATTAAAAACGAAAGAAGATAATTTCATTAGAGACCCGAGCCCAATCAAAAAGTTGTCTAATAAATAATCACCAATGACGAAATATCAAAATTAAAACATCTCAACTATCAGTGTGTTTGATGTTATTAGGTTATGGGTAATTTAAAATGTCATTTAAGAGGAATCATCATACTCATAATTTAGTTACACATACATGACGGTCCCTTGGATCAAAACCCAAATATCCCGTCCTCGCTGCATGCCTTTTCTCATTATCATGTTTTTTTAAATAATTAATTTACATTTACTTAAAACCAACATTATGATATGTTATGTGAAAATAAATAAGACATTAAAATAAAAATTATGCTGGATGAAATAAGATTGAACATGTATACTGATAGCAATGCTTTGAGGACGACTTTGTTTTTATTAAAGATATCATCTGACCAGAACATAAAATGCTCAAATTGGATGATTAACTACTGGGCAGTGCACCCTGTAAAAATAAACACTTAATGCGTTAATTTAAACAATTTAAAATAGCTAAATTTAGAAAATTCATTACTTACCAAATTCATCGCCATCAAATGACACGGCGTCTGCAGTTTCAAGCCATGTGCTTGCTAGCATCAGCCGCTTTCTTCTGCATTTCACTTCAATTTTTTTAAGGAATATTTATTCCCACAAATTATTTTTATAATAATGAATCATAACTGAAATTCGGTGAATAGATTCTTCTAGCTTATGAAATAAAAGAAACATTAAAAAATCGTTAAAAGAAATTCATAAAAGGATCAAAGTCAAATTAGTGTGCTTTTTTTATAATCAAAGCGATATGTAAAAAAAGGCTAAAATGGTCAAAAAAATGATGTTTTTTTGTAAATTCCTCTTGAACCAAGAAAGATAGAGCTTAAATCTTACAAAATTCAAGTTTTTGGGACCGAATTGTTCCAGAAAAGTGTTACTGCACTATCCGGAGCGTCCTGGAAAATGATCCAATGGTCCGGGAGAGTTTTGGCGGGAAAAACGTAGGAATTTTAATTTTGACTAACCCCCTAATGAAATACAGGGTTCGATTTCTTAATTTTAGGGTGCATAAATACCAAAATTTCAGACGCCTGGAGCAAATGGTTCGGGTGCAATCCGGGAAAAACGCAGTTTAAAAAGATATGTTTTTCAGGAAAAACTCCCGAAATAAGTTCCCCACACCTTAATAATTTATATATTCGTAATCTGTGAAAAATTCGCGATTTATCCGTGTACGGCACTTGGGGTGGAATAAAATTTTTTCTGAAAGTCTACTGACATGACTTGCCCCGAAAAATTGAGTGTTTGGCATTAAGTATAAGAAAGCCTCAGCCTAGTTCTAAAAATCCTGGATAACGTAAAAATCACCATGGGAACCTGTAATTTTGGAAAAACTTTGCCATAACAATTAGTTACAATAGAAAAAATTTAGAAAAAATTAATAATAATATTTTCGGATTTATAAGCATTCTTTGGACTTGTGTTTTTCCGTCAAAATCTGAACTTTAAAAAAAAATCAAATTACTGTCTTAATTACCAACTGATTTTCACCAAAATCGAATTTGAGGTATATGGCAGGGTAAATTTTAAGATTTTAAGGTCAAAAGCTCGATAACGTTTTTCGATTTCGGTAAAAATCGCGACTTTAGTGCGATATACGCACGGGTCCAGGGACCCCAATTTTTGTTGTAAATTAACGAAATTCCAGATTCTGAGAGCTTATGGGAATGTAATGAAAAATCAAAGGTTGGCGACCCTGTGAAAGATAATTTAGTTGGATTTTGAGCGATTTGCTAAATTACATAATGGAATATTAATTTAAAAATGTTATTAATGATATTAATTAAAACGAGGAAAACTAACTTACATAAATTTTCCGACTCTCAGAAAACTCTCAAATTGTAGAATGCAACCTTTTACCTTATTGTTAAACACTAATTTTAAATTTCAGATTATATTTATTTTAATATTTAAAAACAAGAACAAGTAAAAATTTTTTTAATTTATGAAACCTTTAATTACCCTTTTAGCATGCAAAATAACAGCAAATTAAACTTATTTTCAATAAATTTTTAATCAACTCCAAATTTAAGACGACATCCAATATCAGCAAGTATTGTTTTTCTGACTTTGATTGTACATCATTATCTGATGCCGGATAATGCCAGTTCTCCGACATTACCTTAGCAAATTTCCTTTTTTTACAACAGGAATGTCGGATAACATCGATAGATGTCAGAAAAGACGAATTCCAAAAATTCAAACACCTATCAGTGCTCTACGATGTTAGACGGTATCAGACGGTATTGAAGAGGGGTAGTTTTCATAAAGGCTAATATCATCGAAAATATGTGTTCCGGTGTTAATGTGCTACCCGAGTTAGTTTTAAAAAATAACTTTTAAGTGTAATTTTTTAAGTTCAAATAATTTAAAGTTGACCTGTACATTGAAAGAGATAGAAGGATATTTCACCCCTTAATTTTTTAAGTGAGGGGGCGAACAGTGATATTAAAGAAAAGTAAAGATAACACTTTATTAAAAAAATGTTGCTAAAAGCTAAATAGAGCAATATTAAGTCCTAAAATATTTTGAAAAAATATTTTTGCTAGTTCAAAAATTATAAATTTTCTCGGGTCCAAAATTGGCATTTATATGACGCTATTTAAGAAAACCATAATGTACAATTTTGCTTCTTTAAAATAAAGTTATTCATCATCAGCCAATATTGTATCTACGACAAAATGATTTGATAACACTGCCGAATATCGGCCAATACCATTTCTACGGCAATGAGTTTACAATGCTGCCGAACATCGGCCAATATCATTTCTACGACATATTTATCTTCTTTTTCTAACATTGGTCCCCCATCACCGTATAATAACGGCCAATATCATCACAGCGATATTTAATTTACGATATTGGCCAGTATTTGTCAAAATCCTTTCTCTGACATTAGTTTCGTATTTTTGTCAAAATTAGGGTAAAAAGCCTAGTTTTCAATTTTTACACTTATTTTTCACTTATAACATGTAATTAAAATTGGTTTTAATGTGTTCCTAATTATGAAAAATTACACAATGCCAAAAAATACTGGCCAATATCGTTATTACGATGTCCGATATTATACGATGTTCGCGATATTGGCCAGTATTCGCACGCAGTTGGCCAATATTTTTGTGCTACCTGGGAAGGTTAACCCCTAAGTAAGTGAGCCTGGAAAATGCACTGAAATGACTTACAGCGCTCCTAGTGGCGAAATTAAAAAGTTAAAAAAATTAACTTAAAAACTAAAAGAGATAGAGCAAAAATCTCAGGAAGAGTATTGTTGCATACGTCATAAAGAACTCACTGAAAAAAATTCATGAAAATATCTTGAATATTCGCCGAGATATTAGCATGTGAAAATAGCACTTTTTCAGGGGTCAAAAAAAAGTTCGCAGATTTACAAATTTTTTTGATTTTTTTATTAAATTTTGTGTTATTTAAACACAAAACAACACTGAAAAATTTGCAAATATGCGAACTTTTTCTTTTTTGACCCCTGAAAAAGTGCTATTTTCATATGCTAATATCTCCGCGAATATTCAATATATTTTGATCAAATTTTTTTCAGTGAGTTCTTCATGACTTTGGCAACAATACTCTTAGTGAGGTTTCTGCTCTATCTCCTTTAGTTTTTAAATTAATTTTTTTAACTTTTTAATTTCGCCGTTAGGGGCTTTGTAAGTCCTCTCAATGGATTCTCCAGGCTCACTTACCTAGGGGTAGACCTTACTTCCGTGACCCTAGGAGGCGTTGGTTCCAAATAAAAGCCGTGCAAAGCAATTTTGAAACACCCTGTATCAAATGATTTGGATTTGAACCTCAAGAAAGAACTTATTTTTAAAAAATTCCAACTTATAAAGATTCCCAAAGAACTAAAATACATTCTTTCCTTTTTTTCTTACCGATTTTTTTCTGAATAGCTAATTTGCGAATTTTGAGTTTATGTTTAATTAGAACTCCCAACAATAGGAGAATTAATAATTCCAACCATGACGAATTGTCTAGATATTTTATACCATGTAATTATTCTATGTTTTTATTTCTGATTAGAGATGAGTCCTTTGAGATTTTGTATATCCTATAACAGCCATTTCTACTATTCCCAACAGATTAAAACAGTCATCCAATTTGCATGTGTCTTCATTTCATCATACACTACCCTATTTTTAGCAACTCATTAAGCTGAGGAAAAACCGCATTATAAAAGCCTGTGCCGTAAAAAATTAATAGATATGGCCCGTCATTATTCCCGTTCTTTGCTAATGAAATACAAGCCAGTTTTTAGCTCGGGGTTGAATTATGCTATAAAGATCCTAAAAACAGGAATTATCTAGAGTAGGATTAAACGATTAGATGTTCGAGGCATTGTTTCGCTCTCTGGAACTTTTGTAGAATGTAATAGGTTTAAAATTATTGTTTCAATGATGTAATCTTAAGGAGACTTTATAATTATTTAACTATTATATAAGTTGAGAAAAAATTAATAACTATGTTTGCATGGAGGATAGTCTGGGTTTTTTATCTTGATGAAGATTGCGTATTCGCAACATGTTGTAAAAACAATAATTTGCATTTTTGGATATTATCTTAATTTTGGTTGATTTTTTTATTATTGGAGAGAAAGTGGTTGCCTTGCTAAGGTTTTTAATGAATCTTGAAATTATTTTTAGTTCTAGATAAATTTTCCTTTGAAATGTTTTTGACACTTTTGAGACTTAGGGCGTGCCTTTATTAAAAGGACCAGTAGGAAAGTTTTAGTAAGTTCGTATTTGCGTTTTTCATCTAATATCTCAAATATTAAAAAATTACATGACCTCGCCCATGAAGATAAACACATGCATGTGTATTCAACCTTCAATTTTTTATGGTCACCAACCCAAATTATTCAGTTCTGATCAATTTATTTCTAAAACTTAATTTTTAAAAAAATGTTTTATACTAACAGTTGCCAGAAGTTAGGATTGAGTACCTCCGCAGGGTGTTGTTAACATAATTTAACCCTTAACTGCCTATGGTAGCAGATATGCTACCATTAGTTAAGCTTCAATTTTCAGCATATATTTAAATTATTGCAAGAATAATTACACCCTCAGGTGCTATAATTTTTAAAGTTAAGGTTCTGTCCCCAGTTTCACTTTTTAAAATTTTGAATTAAAAATTTAACAAATAATTATTTTGGTATTTCTATTTTATTTGGCTCCGAGCTACATGAATAAGGCAAAAGTTAATTTTTCCAGAGTTATTTCTGGTATTGGGCATTAGAGAGGGTTAATGTAAAAAAGTGACAGTTTTGTTTACATTTATATTTGTGATTTATTAAAAACATTTACTTTAAAATTTATTTTTTTACAGAAAAAATTCCTTGTGAAAACTCCCAAAAACTCAATCTATAGAAGTTTAATCTATATTTTAGCGGATTAAAAGACTATTATCTAGCTTGGATTAAATTTCGTTTAAAAACTCATTCCCCATGTTTTAATCCTGATAATCTTTGCTATTTAAGCCCAAAGTTTCATTGCCGCTGTTTAGTAAAAGCAACAGGAGCTTCTCCTCATCTGTGCTCATTTTTCCTCAACCATCCAGACATCTTTCTAACATAATCTCTCCGTACTCTGATAATGATAGTTCTCACGAGAGAAACATCCTGGAATTGAGAAGTTATAACATCTCTATTTCTAGTGCTTTACTTCTTCTCACAAAGCCCCTCGTTTACCTTCGAGTGTAAAAGCGAGAGATTTGCTAGTCAGTCCATTAATAAACTAGTCCTTACGTCAAATGTTGGACATTTTATCTCAGCTTTGCCAATGGCGAGGAGGCTCTTTGGAGGCACTTTCTTCCATTTTTAATGTTTATGGGCCATTCAATGCCAAAATGGATGTCTTCGTCGTAGCTTTGGTGTGTTGTAGTGACACGCTATGGAAAATGATGGATTGGATGTTTTTGCATGGTAATGTCCTTTTCTCTTTTGGAGGGAAAAATGTCATTTATGAATTACGACACTATCTTTGAAGTACAGATAAGAGACAGTAATAATAAAAAAGAGATGAGCTTGTAATGATGTGATGAGTTAAAGTTTTGTAGTTTTACTTTAAATTATTATTCGTTTTTCTTTAAATTGGAAATATTATTTAACTTTAGGTTGAAATAATAATCATTAGATATGTTCACCTGATCAAGTTTAGAACGCTCAATATATGATGTTACTTGTTTGGGACATATTATTGCTAGTTTTTTTTGTATCACTACTTATAATAAGTCCAGCTTACATAAATTTGAATCATCAAAAATTTTCTGCAATGAAGCATCTGTGTTGTTCCTATGGGGAAGGGATTTTGGGAGTTACTCGCTTAACAGGATATTTATTGAATTTTCGACCCAGGTGATTATCACACGAAATTAGGGATCTAAAAAAAGATCAAGTACTCAAAACTGCTATTTTAAATAACAGCCCGGGGGTATGTCTAGGTTTTATTAAGAGGTACCTATTTTGTGAAAATTAAGTGCTAATTTGTGAAAATTTATAAATTTTTTGAACATTTTTCTGTGAATTTGTGAACATAAGTGATCATAATAAATAACAAGTAAATAAATTTTTAAACATCAAAAATAAAAGAAAATTTAGTCTAGAATGGCTAAAAATTTAACTATTGAGAGAACACACCTTCATACATAACTTTTTTTTCAAAAATGTATTTTGTGAAGGTACCGTTTTTACTAAAACTGAATTTGTGAAAGTACCTATTTATAAAATGGTGAAATTGTGAAGGTACCGAAAAACGGTAGTAAAATTGCCTTGTACAGACCTCTAATCAGCATAAGTTTATTCGTTTGGTTGTATACTTATTGCCCTCTCTTCAGAGCAAGCATGCCGATGAATAGTAAAGGGTAGCGTTTGAGTGCACAAATTATGTAATTTTCTATTCCATCTTGACCATAGAAACTGACTAAACCCACTCCATATCCCCCTCCGAAGTTTTTTCTGGCTACGCAACTGTGTGGTATACCCAAAATTAGATATCAACGGCTGTTCGGCTGCTATAGGGACTTATTGACTAAACACAGTGGATGATGCTCAAACACTGAGTTTCTCGACGACTCCTCATCCATAGACCACTATGGTTCAATGTTTGCTCTCCAGACTGCCTAGGGCCATTAATTATTCCTCGAACAGAACATCGATCGAATGATTCAAACACACTGACTTGACCACGCTGTAGGAGGGAGCAATGGTCTGGAACGTGCCGTCCAGTCGTCACCTCCCCATGGGCTTATTGCAGATGGGTGATGTAATAAAGAATATCGATTTTTGGCCCGTACCTGGTATTGTAATGTGATGTTGTTTGCCCCCGATTATCAAGCTTACATTATAAGCTTTTTTTATGTTAGGGTCAATGAACCTGCGTTTGGTTTTCATGGTTATGAAGTTTTTATGTATTTATGTAAAGCCGGAATGATGCAATGAAAACCATAAAAATGTTGGATAGTTCTTTTTTAAGGGGACGCAGTACCATGTTTTGACAAAATTACGAAAAAAAAAATTTTTCTTTTAAACTAATATAAATGCATTTGTATATCACCCTACGAATTTTCAAAACTTTTCCTTGAAAAATATCCAAGTTATGGTTGATTTCATACGTGAAAGTATTAAGGTCCCTATGGCCAATGGAAACTTCAAAGTCCTTTTACTCAGAATCACTGTTTCATTGTTTAAAATGCTAAGGCTTTTTATCTATTGGACCAAATCTCTTGAAATTTTTTCTGACTATTGTTGGAAGTGAGTATAACAAAAGTTGGCATTTGAATTATCATTAAACATCGTAGATTTGTTTAAAAAAATTACTGAATTGTGAATTTTAGCATTTTGGGGCTTTTTTAGCTAGTGATTCAAGAAAAACCACTATGTTTAGAATTCAAAGCACCATAAACTTTAAATCGATGCTAAGTTTTGTTAAACATAGTTTGATGTATTTGAAAACCAAATTTCAAGAATGTATGTCGATTATTGTAGGAGGAGTAGCATTTCGAAAACACCTCTTAAATTTGAAGATTTTTTACAATAAAGTCATAAAATTTGAATTCAAAGATATATTGAGTTTGGAATATGTTTTACATAAGACAAATACATATAATAATAGAAAGAAGTAGTCAATAACTATAATTTTAAAGATTTTGGCAAAAATGGTACTGCGTCCCCCCTTAACTTTATAAAGCCATTATGAAAAAATAATGATGTAGGTATTGTCTAAGAAAGTTCGTGAATTGGGAAGTGGAATGCGTCATGAAGTCCAAAAGTGCAATGCATATGTATTTAAAGTAAAAATTAAAACATGAAAGTTGTGTGTTAAATATTGACGAGAAAAAGTAGAGCGATTGAAAAGAATATCTTATTAGCATTTTTACTTTGCTATTATAAAACACAATGAGGTATTTGCATGATTTTATACTTTTTCGATACATTATGGTCTAAAACTACCAAATTTCTGATTTTTAATTTCAAAAATGTGTTTTAAATAATTTAAAATTCAATTTTATTTTTGCCAAAACGTCAGAAAAGTCACGTTATCAGAAAACGGGCTTCTATTGGATGTGACCTCACAGCGCATGATTTGAAAGTGTTTTCGCGCCAAAACAAAAAAAGGAAATTTAAAAAATTTATATCTCAGAAACTAGGCTACGAAAATACATGATGTAAACGTCATTCTTCATGGTTTTTTATCTGCTATTTTAATAAAATTTAATCCCAAAACGTGAGAATACCTCATTCCTTTTAAAATGTTGAATTTCTTTTCTTTGAAAATTTTTTGTTCAAGGAGTGTAATGAAATAATATTTCTTAAAACTTCGGCAGTTTTTACGTTAGCAATAATTGATTCTCTGATAAAGAACTCTACTATGTTACTATTTTATATGATTTAGCATTTAAAATATAACTATATGTGAGACAATATCATATTTATTTTAAGTTTTTTCTTACTTGTTTTCTGTGTAAAAATTGACTTGGTTTTTGTTCTCTTAAATTTAGCTCAGTTTGTAATTTTTATCTAATTAACTAATGACTAATTATCTTTCTTTCATCCTACCGTTGCAATATTTTATTACTCCATTTAATGACGTAAAAACGATTTTTTGCAATTTAATAAAAGCTTTGCAATTTTTTTCCCTTTGTTCTGCCAGCTTCTTTTCTTTTTCAAAGTATGAATTAAATTATTTTCTTGATGCGATCAAATAATGTTTCTCCCTTAATTTCTTTTCTTGTTGTCTCCTTTTTGTATTACTTATTTATATTTTTGTGTTTTACTGAAACCTTTATTTATGTTTCAGTAGTAAATATTTCTTTTACCTTGTGAACTTAAAGTTCATTATTATTAGTATTAATATTAACAGGTTTTTGTTGTGATCACACAAGATCCAACGCAAAGTTTGTAATTTTACATGCAATTATTATCTTAACAAGTTAAATGAAATTTCATCTCGTGTAAACCCTTTTTATTAATTAAAATCAAACCCACAATTTCATTAATTCATTATAAAAACCAGATATCCTTTCTGTTTTAAAATTCATTTCAATTTAGTTTCACATCAGAATTGAATTTAACAACCTTTACTCCTGTTTTTATGTGCCAACAGAAAGTCCGAGACTCTTGTAGACTATTGTAGACCATCTAAAAATAATAATAAAACTTCCTTTGAAGTTCATCCCAGGCTTCTTCAATGGTTCCAGACATTGCAATTTCATTGACAATTTAGTTTTTTGTTCTCCATTCCTCGACCTCGGGGCACATCCATAAAAACGAGTCAACTGAAATGAAGAGAGCGGTAGGCAGAGAAGTTGGATGTCAAACTAAAAGCTTTCTCCCGGATTGCCTTTTTTATGCCTGCCATCTTCATTTCGTTCCTGGCGAGCAGCAAAAAAATTAATCTGATTTAAGCCGGATATATATTTCCATTAACGAGTTTGCATGTTTGGAGCTCCTATTTTATTCGCGTAAAAATCACAGGGAGTTACAACTTAATAAACTAGTTTGACGAGATGATCAGTTTCTTTTTTGTAACGGGATGAATCCAGTTTTTATGGTTTAGTGATGAAGGGAATGTGTATATTGAAAGAATTGAAAATTTAGAAGTTGGGATTATGTAACTGAGTTGCTAATAGGGATAATAGTAACTGTAATACTTTTATGTACTTTTACTTAGATGAAGATTTATTGAATGCATTAATCCTATACCTTAGCTCTCAATAAAAAGGAAAAGTTGTTCAATGGGTGTAAAATAACCTCAAAAAGTAGTCGATGGTCAAATGTTTATTGTACCGTAAAAGTGCGAGTTTTACAATATCTCATTTGACATCTTTACTTAATGTCTAATTAGGTAATACAGTAGTTTTATTTCACAAAAGTTTATTTAGATTTGTTTCGATAAAAGTGATGTCATTTGAGTTATTTTTCTTGCTCTTTGCAAAGAAAATTAAAATCGTTTTGTTAATTTCCTTATAACTTGTTCTGAAGAACCTTCCTTATATCTATTTAAAGAACTCCAATATTTACTTTGCTTCTCATAGTACCCAAGACCGACCAGATCCTGACAATACACCTTGGCTTACACACCTAATGTATAACACAGTTGTAAAACTAACTTATCCTCTTTCAAAAGACCCTTATATTCAGGGTTGGCTGGATTGGACCCAATTGGGTTGGACCCAATGGATTTTTTTCAAATTAACTCACTTTTTAGACCCATTTATGGGTTTTTTCAAGAAAAATCAAGTTTTTGGCAGATTTGGCAAGATATTGAAGAAAAACATTTAACGAATTCACATACCAAAAACTGCAGGTGAGTGGGTTTTTTCAAAATTTTAACCGTGTTTCAATAAGTAAGGGTTTTTTCATTATTAAATGTTTTTTTTTTTCAAAATTTACGACGTTTAAAGTTCAAACTAGATAAAAAAATTAAGGAGGATTTTAAAATTTCAGTGGGTTTATCAAAGTTAAATCGATTTCTTTCAATACTGAATGGATTTTCTCAAAGTTTGGGATATTTTTTAAATTTCAGTGGGTTTTTTCAAAATTTTAACCAGGTTTCAATAAATAAGGGGTGTTTTTACAATTTCTGTGGGTTTTTTCAAAGTATAAAAAGTTTTAACTTTGAAAAAACCCACTTAACTATGGAAAAACTGACATTATTTTGATAGAACACATTTAACATAGAAATAACTCACTAAAATTTGAAAAAACCCACTTACAATATAGGAGAAAACCACTTAATTTTGAAAAAACCAACACTTTTTCCGAGAAAACCCAGTTTTATATGGGTTTTTAAGGGTTTTATTGAAAAAACCCGGGTTTTTGCCAACCCTGCTTATATTCCTGTCAAACTGAATTTCGGTTAACCCTTTCGGCACATCAAAAAAGGGAAAATTTTTTTTTCTTCTAAATACATCCAAAATGTCAGATGTATTTAGAAGAAAATCCAATTTTCTTCTAAATACATCCTAAATACATCCAAAATGAAATTTTTTACTTGTGTGCACTCCTTCCTAGTTATTTTCATGAGCCATATAAGGCCATATTTTTTTATTTTAACAGAAAATACTTGATTCAGAACTTATTAAAATACATGGTCATAATAATAGAAGGTTACGAAATAAGAAAATATCTAATAACTTATAAAAAATGTTCTACAAAAGCTATTATCTAGCAAGTATTTTCTCTTCACAAGCATCACAGCTTAAAATGTAAACATTGAGATATAAATCATCTTGCTGCCATTTAGGAACGAATTCAGAAACCATGTAGAAGTCTCGTTATGTGATCTACATGAATCATGAAAAGAAAATAAATTTGCGTGTTTACATCATACAAAAATTGAGCTCATAAGTAGGAGCCTCATATGAGGCCCAGGATGGCGAGAGGGTTAAAAGATTCTTTCGGAGTTTTTACACACTCCTATTCTTCTTTCTAAGAACCGCGCTTGTATGAAAATTCTAAACAAACCTCAAACCATGTCTCGTGTAACTCCATCCACAACACTCCGACCTTGTTCACCCGAAAATCCCAAACCAAACATCCCCAAAACCCCGCTTATTCTCCGGGCGTGTCTGTCCTTTAACACCATCGACACACATCCGCTAAATCCGTAAGGGCCGATTTACATGCTAGCGATTCAAGCGACGTGACTGGACATCTTGAGGAAAACAGCCGAAAATTCCCCATCGCTTTCTTAGTCGATTTAGAATCTGGTTCTGCCATTGGTTCATAGTCTGCGTTCGAATGTGCGGTGGTCCGCTGGTCCGAGACCACTGAAAATCGGCTCGGACCAGTGACGAAAAAAATAAAATGTAATGAATTTATTTTAATCTATGTTTATATATCGACTTTCAGGGGTGTCTTTCAATTATATATCCAATTAAGAAATACACCTGATAAAATATCCGCATTAAAACATTTCCCTTGCTTGACGTTCAAACGTCGTTTACCTTCACACACAGGGCATGGATAAGGGTCCACAATATAATATGATGATAGCAGAGATAATTTTAACGCCTACAAGAGCGTATTTCACGCATTGAAAATGGGACATATACTTTAAAAAACTTGCCTGGAGTATTTTCACGCTTTGAATTTTCAACAAAGGTTTAGCTTAAAAAATGCACGGAGCCCTACCAAAAACAACTACTAATATTTTTTGTCTACTCAAAACACCAACATATTTTCTACTAATTGTTTGTTTGGATTGTTTTGTTTTTATACTTGTTTCATTTTTCTAATTTGTTTAACATATTCTTTAATTGTCAAAATCCAAATAGCATACTCATTTTTTCTATTTTTTATTAAAAAAGTAAGCGCTTTTATAAAAAAAAATTGTCTACGTATTAGTAGTTTATGTTATTTCTGTATTTCACTCCTCCTAAAAAAGACAAGGAGTATTTTTACTCTTCCAAAAAAATCCTAGGAATGACACTGGTTGATAGTATGTGTTCACAAAAGATAGTTCAAGGAATTGTTATCGGGTTCCTTGAATTTCTGGAGGCAAGGATAGGAATAAACAGGCCCAAGTAATTTCATTGGAAACGCGGACTAGTCATCTCGGTTAAGGGGGGACCAGTGGATTTTCCACACAATTTCTAACGTTGTTCATAGTGCTAATATGTAGTAGTTACGTCATCATTTATAGAGGTTTCGACCAGTCGCGTCGCTTTATTCGCTGCATGTAAAACCGCCTGAATGGTTATCCTATCTTCTCTGTGCTACAACAACAATCCCTTCTTCTTCTGTGAAGCAAAGATACCCTTCTCCTGGGCTTCCACCTTCTGAAGGGGGCTTGTCACCATCGCTGTCTCAACACCTGTCAAGGGGGCTTTCCCGTTCCATCACCAATCCCCGTATCGTCTGGGGGTGATAAATGGAGGATGCGGATACACCAGAAAAAGCCTGATGCATGGGCTGGTTTTTTTCGGGCTTTTCTTTTGGTAGGCACCTCTCTGGGCTTTTTTGTTCTGTGTCGTGGGGTTTATTATATGTCGACAGGGGTTAGTCAGAGAATTTGTCTGGGGGGAGGTGAAAGTTTGGGTCGAGGGTAGGTTTTTTTTCTTTTAGGGGTTGGGTTATGCTGTGGTGTGGTTTCGGATTGAATTTTTGATGAGGTCTGATGGAAGTTTACTGGGAGGTTGAGGATGGATTGATTCAAAATTTTCTTTTTGTGTACCAGCGATAAAAGATAGCTAAATCTCAAAATGTGTTTGGAGTTTTTTTTATGGGTAACGTTTTGAGGGTACGAAGGCTTTAGTTTGTCTTTTATCAAATATGTAGGGTAGCGATGCATTTCTGAGTTTTTATCCTGTATGAAGTAAAATAATTAAGCGCTAGGCAAAATGCCAGTGTTATTAGTAGGGTTGCAATATTATTGATAGGTCTTTAACATTAAACTAGATGTAAAATTACGTTTTCTGTATAAAAAGTAATATGAATCTCCATTTGGATTACGAAAAATCCCCATAGATTACGAGTTACATTGTGTTTCTTTTCTAAATTTTGGACCCCTTTTCCATCCTTGTGAGATAGGTTACACCCCCCTCTCTCTATAACTCACCAAGTAACTCTACTCTCACCGGGGGGCAATTTGAAAATTTTCAATTTAAGTTATATGATAAAAATGTAAAAAAAATTAGATGAAAAGTTATTTCATTGAAATTATTTTGTGTTTAAAATTTAGTTCTCCATTTTGTGTTTTGAAAATTAACTCACTTAGTTTTCTAAACAAGTCTGTCATATTTATTTTTCAAAAATCGGACATTTAAGTTTTTAAAGTGAATATTACTACATTTTGAGTGTAAAAATTTACATCTAATCTTACATGGGGGGCATGAAAAATTTAGAGAGGCTTTGGTGGGGCATGGACCGAAAAAGGTTGGGAAACACTGTTCTATAACTTTTAAATAAATTTGATCTGTTTTTAGTACGTTTATGTTTGATACTCTCGGCATGACGCTTAACATCTAAAAGTTTTAATTTACAATTTGATGTTGCAAACCTTTTAATATTGCCTTATACATTTTAACTATCCCGGCTAATCTACTGAATAATGAATCGCTATTATGAATAATAATATGCGCATTGTTACCTATGTATATTAATTTACACGATTATGACTGATAATTATGTAATTTCATTTTAATTACTCTGAAATTTAGAAAAATCACATCTCACAAAATGAGCAAATTATATCGACCACATCTGCATTTCAAAATGAAGAATTATTTTGTGGTTTACTCAACTTTTAATTTCTTACCAAACAGTGCAATCCAATGCTATAAATAAGCTTTCTTATCCTGATGGAAGATGCATAATACGATAGGATAAGATGGCTCGAGCTAATGTAAGCGTGTTATCTTATTTAATGCGGTTGGCTGGATAAATGATGAGAGAAAACATGCCACGCTTCACTTCCCCTTTGAACTCTGGTTGAAAAATTTTTATCATTCTGCTATGTTTGAAATGGGCAATACCATCATTTTTTGAAAACAAGAAAAAAATGCATTTTTCCAGTAAAGGAAATAGATCTAAATCCAAAAATCCACATGAAAAGTTTCACAAAAATTTAGTTAAATACTTAAAATTAAAATCGCCAAGCCCTTTGTCTTTGTTAGGGTAAAAGTACGTCACAACTGACTCATACAGACTTTAACGAGAAACCCAACAATGACTTTGATTTGTTTAAACAATTAAAGCATTAATTTATTTCATTTTCCGGGATAGATGGCCGTGTTTGATGAATGGAATTTCCAAACGTTTCGCTCTCTGCTTCGGAGAGCATCCTCAGTGGCAAAAAATCAACTGATAAAAATTGAAAATAAAAACAAATACCAAACAATTACAGCGTGAATGCTAACGTGGAATGAAAGTGAGATCAGATACTAATACTATTGTTGTGCTGGCTTTATCCCGCATTTCTTGAGTGCCGGGTGCCAGACGCTCGGAATGGAAACACCCTCCTCTTTTCTATTGAAATTATTCTTGTGTTTGAAAATTTCTATGGCTTCTCTTATTAATCGGGTGGATTGATGGTTGGTGGTCGCCAGGATTTGGTGTTACCCGATTAATAAGAGAAGCCATAGAAATTTTCAAACACAAGAATAATTTCAATAGAAAAGAGGAGGGTGTTTCCATTCCGAGCGTCTGGCACCCGGCACTCAAGAAATGCGGGATAAAGCCAGCACAACAATAGTATTAGTATCTGATCTCACTTTCATTCCACGTTAGCATTCACGCTGTAATTGTTTGGTATTTGTTTTAATTTTCAATCTTTATCAGTTGATTTTTTGTCACTGAGGATGCTCTCCGAAGCAGAGAGCGAAATGTTTGGAAATTCCATTCATCAAACACGGCCATCTATCCCGGAAAATGAAATAAATTACTCTTCAGGTCGTGGAAGTTTTCATCAATTTAAATTAAAGCATTGTTTTAAATCAATGTTTAGGGTAAAAGTACGTCACATTGGGAAATTGGACGATTTAACGCCCTTTTTTAAAGTCGAACTCTGAAATTACATAAAAAAAAATAATCATCGTAATTAAAAAAAATTTTGCGCGTATAATCCGCTCTAGGGTACCTCTATCGAATAAAAAATAAATAGTGGTATTGCCCATTGTTATCTTTGGTGTTCTTTTTCATGTGACATATCAAACAAAACTTCTTAAGATGCTTCAATCAATAAAAAATAGTTAAGTTGAATGTTAGTAATCCTTAGCTTTTGATGCTTATATAAAAGTTGTCTAAAACAACTATCGATTTCATATATCTGTACTTTTGTACCGCGCGGGTTGGTGTAGATTTTCTTTGGATTAGTGATATTGTGCTAATTTGCACAACATATTGTGAAGATAAGTTCCTTTTACTTAAGAATAATAATATTTCGTATTTACAGGATATTATTTACCATAATTTTTCAGATTTCGGAGTAATTATGGTTTGTAAATATATGACACAATTTTATTAAAAGTGATATTGTTTCTGGGTAAATGATTGATATTGGGGGAGTCTTACAAAAATAAAATATAACATCTGGGGGATTATTTTTTTTCTGTTCTTCTATAACCATTTTTTGAGTTAGAAAATATAAAATTGCTTAGAAATCTTGGAAAGAATGAGTTTCTCTATGCTGGACAGATGGCGCCACAATATATTTGTGTCTAGCAAGAATTGAAAAGGAGAAAACACGATACCGGAATAGTTATTGCAGTAAAGATAAACTTAAAGGGACACAAAATATTTCTATAGCTAAAGAAAAACTTAAAGGGGGATATTTTTTATATAAATTTTAATAAAATGTAATTTTATTTTAAATATAATTTATTATTTTTATCTAGGTAAAAACCTAATGCACGTACTTGACATCGTTCGAAACGAAATAAACTTAAAAAATGAAGTGAAGTAGAAGTACCGCACATTTAATATTTTGCTTTAGAAGCAATGAATAATTAAAAAAAGTTTCACATTATGTCTTAAAATTTTATAAAATTAATGAGCTTTTTTACAATACAAGGAAAAACGATCCATATGAAAAATTGAAAATATTGTTGTTTATTGCTGATCACTGTTTGTTATTATTTCTGTTGAAAAACGCCTATCTAAATGAATACAAACATAATTTAAACAATTACCTGCCCTTTTAAAATTTTCTATTTATATTGTGTCATAAAAATGTAGATTGCCTCGATTTTTCAACTACCAAGGGTTATCTTGCTGGCCAATCTAACTTCCCAACACATGTATAAGAATAACATTACAACCATTTACAAATAAATAATAGAGAAAAAGAGATCTTGTACGAGGTTCATTAAAATATAATGCATGTTTAAAATTATAAAAGAATAAACTAAGTATTAGAAAGTTAAATATCCTAATCGGCAGTTATTCTACCGATTAGTTTAATGGGAAGTTTAATCTACGCTTAACGCTAACTTACGTTGGTGATACGTGAAATTTTCAGAAACATGCAGTTAAATACGATTCATAACCTACGTTTATCATTAACTAAAGGTTGATGAGATCGGCCCTTAGTCTGAGTTTTTATTCTTCTTAAATAGGTTTAACTTACACTATTGCAGAAGAAAGATGATTTCGCGGAAAGCTACCCCCAATTTATTCTAACCCCCATGGGTTGAATTGCGTTATTTACCATCTTTTCTTCCGTTCCAAAGAATAGAAGCAATTGGCCGTGTAATTGGCCTAGAACTTCCTGCAATCGTTGACTCATCACCCCTAGCTTAATTGCGACCGTTTCAGTGTCAGTGGATGCTGTATCGTTGACTGAGGAGCACAGAATGCCTTTTATATGTGCATTGGAATGTTATGGACCAAAAAGGGTATTGACATCGGGAATGCGTGATAAAGTTTTCTTTTTTTTCTTTCCTGATTTGTTTTTTTATAATTCTTGAAACTGTTCCATGAATCACTGGATACCTTCTGACTAAGTTGAAGTTGGTAAGTCTTATTTCTCACGAAAGAAAATTGTTAATTCGTAGAGCAATTTAGCATCAGAAGTTTTTATGACTATGATTTATTATTTTTTCCGATTAACAGTGAAAAGGTAAGATAATTTTTATAAAATATCATATCTTTCTAAAAAAAAGTTTTAAAACTTACTTTAAAATTGAATCGAAACGTGAATCCGCAATAGTGTTTATGTTTTTAACTTGCGATGAAGTTCCCCTTAGAATAGCAATTTGTTAGTTTTTATTAAATTACATTGCCGACAACGCTGTATGACAATTGTTTTTATTTTTATCTTATACTTCAATAATATCATTGTGTTAGGTACAACGCAATGCAAAGTTTTTGGGTTTGGACTGACCTTTCCGTTCTTTTTGCAGAGAGTGACTGGGCTGTGGACGACAACCACTCGATTGGCAGCAACAAGCTAGGGGGCCGGGGTGGAGGTGGACCCCCGACTATAAGACGTGAGTACATTTTTCAAACATTCTCTATCTGAGCAAAGTCCGTTGCTTATTTCTCCTGTGCGAAAAAAACACCAGCTCTTCATATATAATATACTAAGTTTGTTTAATTATCTGTAGTTTTTAATTTGTTTTGCATATTAAGGTACTTTATGATCAACAACAACCTTATGATTTACATACAAATATTTATAAAACATAATTTATAAAAAATGTTTTTTATCATTAATTTTAAATTGATACATCCGAAATTTAAGTTGTTTATCAGTTATCATTTTAATCTGAAGTAAAACCAATATTAAATTAATTTACTGTTTCCACTCTTTATTGCCGGGGTGTGTTTGTATGACTATGTTATGTATGTTATATGTACGAAATGTATAATTATTTACTTTCAAAAAGCACCATAAACGTTCAACTTAATCGGATTTTCGGTTATTTGAATACAAATCTAGTCATAGCGGCAAAATATTGTTTCTGAGCTGTTATTTTGATTCCTATGAATCAACAATACCTTTACAAATGTGTATTTCAGGATAATCAAGAATTTTCGCACTCTGTTGTTTCAAAACGAACCTTATGAATACGTATGAAAAAAGATGCCTGTCCTCCAATATCGTTTTCCAAATTTTGAAAAATATAGCATATTCATTCCGATATAAAAGATCTTGCGTTTGGCTCGAATTGGGCAAATATGGCACGCCCATAAAACTTCCCCAACCAACCATTCTGATTCAGAAATTCCAAATTTGAATTAAAATGTTTCATTCTATGAAATTTAAATTTTAGCCAAGATTGACTAGTTTTGAAACCTAAAGCTAGAAAAGTTAAACATCACGAGATCATCCTTAAACAGTTTTCTGAACTTTTTTTCCGATTCATCCTTATGTTTTTCTTCACGACTTTATGATATTGCTTCGACTTTAATCATCGTAGACCACACATATAAAAAGAAAATTCTATAGTTTTCACTGCTGCTTAAAACAATGCAAGAAACTGCACTAAAACCTTCCAATAAAGCCGAACCTGTGGGATATTCCTCAAAATTGATTATACCCACCCAGGAGTAGTTGTTCCCATTATTGCTCTTTTCCACCCCGGGAAAACGTTTCCCGAGCAACGTCGCTATTAAATATTTGGGAGCAGACGCTGCGACTCCCGTTTTCCGGAGCAGATGTCGAGTGTTAATTGGATTTCCGGGACCAAAACAGGAAAAGAAAGATCGTCGTTAAAAAAGCAGCCTGCTCGATGAGGGGTTTTGTGTTTCTTGGTTTGGTTCTTTGGAAACTTACGGCTCATAATTGCCTTTTGAGTTAAAAATTTATCTGCTCAAAAGCCTTCTAGGTTTGGGGTACCACGTTTTTTTACCTACAGGATTATTATCACTTCATTTAATTTGCATGATTAGTAGAAGTTGCATAAAACGACCCATATGTCTGTATCATGTACGAGCATTCCTCATATTGTCTGAATTAACTGCAAAAAAAATAATAATGTCCTATAATTTTTGTCTAAGTTTGTAAGAAACTGGAATTTCTTTCCTTTTATAATGTTCCTTACTTTATTTTTGCTGTTGTAGTGACTACAGTAGTTTTTAGAGATAGGTCGAAAGTTTTTTTATGATTCAAAAATATACTTGATCAGAAAAATATCCAAGTTTAAACTGTGTTCTCCACAATGTTTCTTACAAAAGTGAATCATTTTTTGCTATTGTTACTGTCATTTTGCAACAGCTCTGCTGCGCATTATATGATCAATTGCTCCTCTAATATATTTATAAATTTATCTTCCATTTGAAAAACAAAAGTAAATCTAAATATTTCTTATGGAAAATTTTCCTTGCAAAAATTTTCTCCTAAAATGTGCTTCAGGAATGAAAAGGTTTGGAATTTCGCTAACAATAGCATTTTTGTTCAATTTAAACGTTTTGTTATAAGTTGAGATAAAAAAATTTAATGTAATTGTATGCTGATAAGGACGCTATTGGTTGAGATGGGATATTTACAAGAAACACATGACTGCAAGCAATATTTTGGACTAAATATAAGAATATAACATTTGCTGAGTTTTTCGTAACACCTGGGGTAAAGTACAGTGAACTAGCTCTTACTGGTAAAAAACAAATGTTCATTCTAAAATACTATGCACTAAGTGATTATTTAGTGTTTGCATTAGAACTCATAAGAGTGTTTTTCGTCATGCACTAGAATCATATGTACTTCTTCATGCTTTAAGCCCCCCCCTCCGATCTAATTCATCTCCCCATCACTTAATCAACGCCAACCAAGTCGCCAAGCGTCTCTCATCGACAAAAAAGGTCAACAATGCCCAGACTCTCCACCCAAACCCATAAACGGCGTACCATCAGGGGACTGCAAACGATCGTTCATTACTCATTCCCTCGCCATTCGGTCTTCTCAATTAACTGCTCCCTAGAAATACCCCCCACGGTAAATAAAAAAGGGTAAATATATGACCCCTCTAATCGGTTTATTTTGGCGTTTAAAATTGTCGCCAAGATAGTAATAAGCCCATTGTTTCTAATTGAAAATTGGAATATAGATTTTTTAATAGACTGAAACAACTTTTAAGTGAGACATAAATGGAAATCTTATTAGTTTTAGTTCTTGGAGTTTTAATTTTTTAAAAAATTTAACTTAATACGCACGTTCAAGTTTAAATTAAAATACTTGTTATCGAGGGATACATTTAAGGCCAAACTGGGAGACTTTGCTCTTTGAATCATTTCAAGATGCCTCCCTGATTTTCCTGATTAGTAGGAATTCTAGCCATCAATCATAACTCTCCTGTTCCCACTAAATTCAACCATTCTAATTTTTCTTCAGACAATTTCATTGGTTTATACAATATAAATTTCAATATCTACTAACACTTTGTATAAAAAAATATTTTCTTTTTTAAGAAGTCATTCGTAAAACTTGTTCACATCTATTTTAATCTCTCTTCTTTATGACAAGTTATTGTATTTCCATCTTATCTCTATTATTTTCGGTTCACATTTTTATAAATTTTAAATTTATAAATTATTATTATTTCTAGATTTATTTGCTCTAAGTACACATTGTTTTACACGTATTAAAATTTCATATGCTGCTAAATTAATACATTTATCCCCTTTTGTTTCCCACCCTTCCCAAGCCTCCTATCTCTGCATGTAACTAAATTTCCAATCGTGTCTTGAATCCCATAAAATTCATAATTATACAGCTGATACGAGTAGGTCATCATCATTTGGCGGTTTTTCTGAAGGCTTGAAAAATGAATCGCCAAAAAGGGGCTCCTCCCATCCTTTTTCAGAAAAATGTCCCGATGGTCTTTATCGTTCCAGAATGAGTGGCGGTCGCTAGGGATGGAGTAGGCCGCAGACGATGGGGAATTGTCCGGTGGGGCTGTCTTTTCAGAAAGGGGGTCGAGGAGCTCAGAGGAGGGTAATCAGTGTCAAAAAGATAAACAATGGAGTGTATTCTAATGCGAAGGCGATCACCGTGCGACCTATTATACGACATGTTGGAATGCATCCCTACTATTATAGAAAAGGTGAGGATGTTTTTATTATTATTTATGCAATTATTAAAAGACGCTTCAAAGCGTAGTGTAAAATCTATAACCGTTGGGTAATTGGGTAGTGTGAACGTATTTTTATGATTTTCCAATATAATTTTTTATAAGGGATAAAATTTAGAGTATTCTCAGTTCGTGAAGCTGAGGTGTGTGCTACAAACTTGATTAACTTGTCTTGTTCCTTGAAGTGGGTGATGCATACCTCTTGAATGAGGAAGTTGCATGATTATTTATTTATTTTTTTTAATCGATTCTTCTTGCACAAATAAGCAACTACCCATAATTTGAGGCCAATCGAGAAATTTTTTGATTGCCAAAAAAATTAACAAAAATCCCCTTTTTTAAAGCGCGCGAAAACGCCAAGAGTCTGGATGTGACGTCATCTTACAATAGGCATTGTTGAAAAGCAATGGAGTTGATGGTATTATTGTTGATGTCATCGTACGATTTAAACAATAAACGTTTTCAGTCACGTGTTTTTTTCTCGACTTTTAAATTAAAATATTTAATTACCTGTACATTTTTTTTGAAAAACTGACAAGATATTTCATTTTACCATACAAAAAACCATAACGGAACACTTGTTTGTTTTTGAAAATCTGACACATGCAACTTCCTTATTGTCAGTAGGAATTCTGCTATAGTGGCTTTTTTTTCACAAAATGGAAATAAAAGAATCTCCTCTCAGAATGCTAAAATATTTCAAAAGATTTTCGTGAAAATGAGAATGAAAAATCAGAAAGTTGTATAAATACTTGGAAGTTGTTGCATTAGAATATGAAGATTTTAGAGAAAATTTTCGGATTGAGTTCCTTTTTTGTGTTTCTATAAGTTAGAATTTTATAGTTAAAAAAATTGAAATGTCTAACCAATTTGTCACAGCATTTTGCTGAAGTTTTCCCTCCATTTTGGCTCTTTTCCTTTAAGGAATTCTCCCCCTTTCTTAAACCCTGGTTGTCAGGAATATATTTATATTTTTTAGGTGATTTTCGGTGTTATTTATTAATTTGTTTACCTTTTGTTTTCTAGTTTAAGTCACGATGGTTTTGTTATATATTATCTTCGCACGTTATTATTCCATAATGTTTATTAATATCTAATTGTATATTTTTAAAATATTTGTTTACATATTGCGGAATTATAAGAGTAAAAACAATAAACAAACATGAACAATTTGTGAACGTGTAACATTCTAGTTTTCAAACTGAATATTTTTGTTTATCTGACACGTAAGAATTATACATTCAAGTACAGTAGAACTCCAATTATCCGAATCAATTGGGACCGGACCCCATTCGGATAATCAAAAATTCGGATAATTGGATTTTTTACCGAAAACTGAGTGTAAAGGATTCTTACCCAGCCGTTAACTGCTTTAAAGTATGTACAACCGAGCTTCAGAGAAGATTTTGTTTTTTCATAGATAATTTAACCCAGAATAGGGTTTCTGATAGAACTTTGGGGCAAAAGACACTTCAAAACGAACTCTTCTATAGGGGAGAGTGTTGTACCTCTGGACAAAAATCACGTTTGGATTTTTCTAAGACAGGTAAAATCACATTTTAACCATTTAAAGTGCCCAACCTAAAGTCCTAACCTTTGTGAGTACAGAGATATTTTTTACTAGCCAAAATCTTGAAAATTGGATTTTTAATCATTTATAATAACATGGAAAAATTTGTGTCCAAAGGTACAACAACCTGTTGTACCTATGGACAGACCCAGTTGTACCTGTGGACACCCTTAAAAAGGGAAGTTTTAGTTGAAAAATACTAAGAATTAACATTTTTATTGATGCATTACCTTTTAATAACCTATTTCAAGCCTTTTTAAAATTGAAAATAGATTTTTTAAAGTAATGTAGTTTAAGATCGTAAATGATCATTAAAACGAAGTTGAATGATAAAAGTCTTGATTTTTTACCAAAAACACAAAAATCAAATGGTATTTTCAGATCAGAATTTAAGATAATAGTTTCATCAATCATGCTGATTGATCTGACAACTTCACTGATCCAAAAAAAAAACAATTCGATCATCACTTATTTGTGCAAGCATTTGGTGGTAATAACAATGATAATTTGGTGGTAAATCTTCTTCAGTGGAAATTTAAAGTTTTGTTAATCATCATACTTAAATGCGATAGGGTGCTTAGGATTTCACTCCATATTTTACATTAAATTCGAAGTAGAATCATAAATTTAAAAAAGTAGTTTAGATCACAAAATATTTGATTTTTCATCTAAAATTTACTTGAAAATAATCGCTGACAAATAGATTACCATTTAGAATTAAGTAAACATTTATTAAAATGTATTCAAGTAAATTAAACCTGATTCTAAAACGCTGATTAGCTACAGACACCCACAAGAACGTGTCCGTAGGTACAACACTTATGGTGTCCGAAGGTACAACATCAGGTGTGTTTGCATTCAAAGTTCTATAAAAGATAAAATAATTGAGATCTGACGATTTCTAATATCAAAACTAAAAAGTCGAAATCTCCCATGTATCCAATTTTATCATATCCTAATCATGGGGGAAGAAAATAATTAATGTAGTGATGCACTAAAAAAAACTTTGAGCACCTAAAAACAGTATTTTTATTATATAAAATTTAAATAATATTTTAAAGAACTGATTTCACGTTAGCAACTAGATAGCATCTGTTAAGATTCAAAATCGACCACAAATTCAAATTTACATATTTTCCCGAATTTTAAAATGAGGTGGCTGAAGGTACAACCGTCCGTAGGTACAACACTCTCCCCTACCTGTTTCTAGCTGCCTTCATTAATTTTCTTTTAAGAACTTCTCTTTTCATTTTTCAAGCACTGATATAAATTTTAAAATCGCAGGTTTTAATTCTAAAAGCGGTTCGGATAATCGGCGATTCGGATAGTCGGAGTTCGGATAATTGGAGTTCTACTGTAATTAAAAATTAAATTTAAGTTAGCAATTTAAGTTACTGTGACCTAAATTTTACACAATTCAAGAATTTGTGAATGATTTATTTATGTTCGGAAACTTATTTTTTTCTCTTCTTTATTAAAATGTCATTTTTTATAAATCAGTTACACCAGTATGAAGGCATAAAGAAGTTTTGTGTACCAAATTTTTAAAATTAACTAGGGGGCTACCGCCCCCTGCTCGCTGTCGCTCACCGGGAGCTATCGCTACCGGGAATTCCGCTATCGCCCCCGGGAACTGCTGATGCAGTTCTCCTAAGATTGCTTCGCAATCTCACTCGCTTCGCTCGCCAAGCGTTTACTAACTTCGTTAGTCTAGCATGCAGATTGGGAGGGGCTATTCATCTCTATTATTGATAAAGAAATGTTCATTAACACATTTGTTCCCTTTTAACACATTTGAACAGCAAATATCCGCCACGGAAATCGGAAAAATGAGGTATTTGCATCAGTGAGGGATTTGCTTGATTTTATACTTTTTCGATACATTATATGGTCTAAAACTCCCAAATTTCTGATTTTTAAGTTCAAAAATGTGTTTTAAATAATTTAAAATTCAATAATATGTTCGCCAAAACGTCAGAAAAGTCACGTTATCAGAAAACGGGCTTCTATTGGATGTGACCTCACAGCGCACGAAAACCATTGTGTTTTCTGTTTTCACGTGATCAGAAAACGGGCTTCTATTGGATGCGACCTCACAGCGCATGATTTGTTATTCGAAAGTGTTTTCGCGCCCAAACAAAAAACGAAATTTCAAAAATGTATATCTCAGAAACTAGGCTACGGAAATACTGGATGTAAACGTCATTCTTCATGGTTTTTTATCTACTATTTTAATAAAATTTAATCTCAAAACGTGAGAATACCTCATTGAAATAAAAACAAAATGCACTCATTTTGTAAACAAACTGATTGTTGCCAACCGAGGAAAAGAAATACAACAAAATCTGGGCGTTACGTAAGAGAATTATATATATAGATGTTCATTTTAATTGTATAACATTTACACTGACAGGTTCCAGGATAAATTCAATGATCTCTTTTTAAATAGTAGTTTTTAAATGGAGAGAATACCTTAAGTCAGGGGTTCTCAAACTTTTTAACATCGCGACCCACTTTTGAGAAACAATATCTAACGCGACCCACCGACTTCAGTTAATTATAATTAACTGGGACGGAGATAATTATTACATACATCCCCCCTACATAATTTTAACTTCTCTGACTGGGGGTGTTCATCAACTATATATTTGTTACAACAATAAATTATTACATACACATATTAGAAGAGAAATTAACTTTTTAGAAAATTAAAAGTAAATATATTTGAATGTGAGCGTCCGAAATACACTAGCGGAAATAAAAAACCCAACACCGAGAAGGAAAGGAGATATCAAAGTCAAATTTGTTTATATGATTGCACATAGTATTAATGTGAATTGATTAAAAAATCAGCCTTCCTGGATATTAGGGGGCCGAGAAAATCGGTGAGGAGTGTTGTCTCCATAGGTGTCCATTACCGCCGTCACACGTCATCGTAATGAGTGACAAGGGATCTAAATGACTTTTGAGGGATTGGAGGACCATGTTGCCTCCTCAGGTAGTCCGAATTCATATAGTGCACCAGCGGACATTGCATACCGGGCTAGGTGATTTCTCCTCATTGACCGGACTTGTTTTGTGGGTATTGGTTCTAAAGAACGGGAAAGACGGGGTAAAAATGCAACCTAGGGGGTTAAGAAGAAAGCTTGGACATTGCATACAACATGTCGTGCATGTTTCTCTTGAAATTTGTCCCCAGGACAGGTCTGAAGGTAAGGACGGTCTACCGGCTGCAAAATCTCAATGATGCAGCTCTGGTTGGAAAAAGTACTGGTGAACCATACTCAGGAGTTGCAGAAATTGAATCCAATGCATCCCCACTCCGTTACTCTGCATCACCACCCCGTGGAACGATTAGAAAATCATCAGCTGAGTGCGCTCTCTCCATTATGTCTTCAAACTCATACCCAACCGTCGTGGTGCTCCAAACCGAATCAGGATTCTCTCATAAACACAATGTCATGAAATTGGAATTTTCATTTCCTAATTTCGTGCAGTATTGTTAACAGAAATGCCCATTTTCAGCCCCTTGTTTAAAGACAAAGATGAAAGAAGCTATGCGGACCGAACGGACAATCCGAAGTACTGCAAACGACATCCATCCCACTGCCGCTTGCCCTCAGTATGATCTACCGGTACTTTGGCCAACCAGAGCTGCTTCATTGAGGTTTTTTAGCCGGTTGTCCATCCTTACCTTCAGACCTGTCCTGGGGATAAATTTCAAGAGAAAAATGCACAAACACATGTTTTATGCAATGTCCAAGCTTTCTTCTTAACCCCCTATGTTGCATTTTTACCCTGGCCTATCCGTTCGTAAGAACCAACGCTCACAAAACATGTCCGGAGAAAGAGGAGAAACCACCTAGCCCGGTATGCAGCGTCCGCTGGTGCACCATATGAATTTGGACTACCTGAGGAGGCAACATGGTCCTCCAATCCCTCAAAGTCATTTAGATCCCCTGTCACTCAAAACCATGACGTGTGACGGAGGTAATGGACACCTATGGAGACAACACTCCTCCCTGTTTTTTTCGGCCCCCTTATATCCAGGAAGGCTGATTTTTTAAGCAATTCACATTGGTACTATGTGCAATCATAGAAATAAATTTGACTTTGATATCTCCTTTCCTTCTTGGTGTTGGGATTTTTATTTCCGCTAGTGTAGTTTAATTGTGGGCTTACAATAATCCCACCAATAAAAAGGGGGGTCTGGGGGTTCTCCCCCAGAGAAAATTTTAAAATTGGACCCTTAAAAACAGGGTTTTAACTTGTTTTTTAGCAATGTGGTATAAATTGCAGTTGCATCATTTCCAAAGAAAATTCTTAAAATTTGCATTGCTCCCCCGGTGTGGATGGGAAGAAACACGTACGTATAGAAATTATAAATAATAGTATGTATTTATATTAATTTCCTTTTCCGTTCGACACAAAGTAGTGTAGTTTTTCCTCAAATTTTTATTCTTTTTATATATGGTAATTTGATAAATTTCAAGAGTTCAAATAATAGTTTAATAATTCAAAAATCAATGTAACACGTTTGTAAAAATTATAAAAAGACACTTCATTTCAGGAAATAAAAAATATTCTCTGACCAAACACTTCTGAAAAAACCAAAAACTGACTGGCGACCCACCAGTGGGTCGCGACCCACAGTTTGAGAAACTCTGCCTTAAGTAAAGATTAAGTTGTTTTATGTTTCTTGCAGGTATCTACAGGCCCGTGCTGGGTACCTTCAGAGGGCGGTGGACAAAGGGTGTAAGGGCGCAACCATACAATGATTATTAAAACTAAAAACTTTTTTAAAGATAGGCGGGATTTTAAAAATTACAAAGCAATACTGCTACTCGTGTTTTTTTTTATTGTTTTTATTTCAACATTTGATTTTTGTTTAAAAAATGGTATTTTAGCTCATTTCGAGCCCCTTCTGTGTGGATGATTACACCAAAAAAGGATCACTCTTTGTAAGTCAAAATATTCAAGAGAAACAGTGCATGAATAATAAGAAATTTAAAAGTGGGTCTGGGGGTCCTCCCCCAGAAAAATTTTAGAATTTTTACTCTTAAAAGTAGTGAAAAGTAATTTTGAGACCCTTTGAGTTACACCAGGAGGACAAAAATTGGAAAGAAAATACAGCATAAAAAATATGTCAGAATTTCAGGAATTGCTATAAAAATCTCCCTGAATTTTTATTTTCGAAGGTAATTATTATTTTGACTAAGGGCAGCCCTTAGTCAAGAAGCCCTTGGTGTGTGGCCAGTCGTCAAAATTTGAGCGAAAATTTTAAAATAGCTGGCTGGCTGGCTTGCATGAAAAAGGGCACCCTGCAAACACCTCGTCTTCACCTAATTTTTTCATTTAGTGTGCCCAAGGGGAAAACTAATGCTTATTGAAGTAAGATGGTCTCCATTTGACAGTTTAAATGAGAGCGCCCTATCAATTTCAACGTGCCTTGAATATTAACCACCTTACCTTGTTATTTCATAGTTAATCTTTAAATAAAGGCTCCCTAAAAATAAAAACTCATAACGAAATTTGATGGTAAGGTAAAAATGGGGAGGTTAAAAAGACTTTTAGATGCCTTCGCGCATCAGACTTGATGAACCAAGAATGAATTGTAAAACCAATAGTATAGTGACTAGACCAATAGTGGTTCAAGTTTGGTGGAAAAGGAGCCCATAAAAACATTGAGAAATCCACGAGTAAATTACAAATTTTAGAAAAGAATCTTTAAAAGGGCGCCTGAGCAAAGGGCGCAGGGGGACACGTCCCCCTGTCCCCCCTGGCCAGCACGGGCCTGGGTATCTACGTATTGAAAGAAATTTAAAAATTTTCTCGAAAATTTAAATTTAATACTACTTTTGAACAATGGATAAAATAATTAACTTAGCCGAAAAGAAATATAACAACCATCAGTTTTAATGTAATGAAAATATATCAATTAATGTTTTTATAATTTCGATTTCAAATTAAAAAAGTATTTTGCAATAAAAAAACTGCGTGATTGTCTATAAACAGGAATAGAAATTAAAAAAGTAAAATAAAATGTTTGTGATAGATTTGGAGACATACCATCTTGTATTAAAACTTTTTCTTCAAGTTTATTACATACTAATAATCCTTGTTAAAAAGATTAATAATTAGTTTTCCCTTTCTTTCTTTCTTTTTATGAAACTTATAACTATATCTGATAGAACTCCATGACACATATGTGCTGCCATCTAGAGCTTGTTGAGAAAGCTAAGTTGAGGAATCTTGAAAAATAGTTTTGGATTAACTATTTTTATCTTTTTTAAATTACGGGTAAAAATAATTAAAACATTGGTATTAAATATTTTTGTTCTTTTTAAAACATTTGTAATAAACATTTGCATTTTTTAAGAAAACGAGTATAGTTGCAGCGAGTATAATTGAGAATCATTTCACTATAATAATGTTTGTTAATCCCCTTAAAACCGCTCATTAAAAATATAGATATTGAATTCTAAAATTTTACACTTGTTATCAAATCAATGTAATATAAATATATTTAATTTTTCTATAAATTATCACCCGGATGCTTTGAGATGCGCTGAATAAATACTTCACTGCTGGTAATTAAAAATTTTTCCTTATTGAGTAAAAAAGTTAGTTCTGTAAATATTTTTTTATTGTGATAACTAATTTTTTGAACTAATTACTAAGATAATCCGGTTATTTGATGGGAAAATCATGAAAATATGTTTTCAGGAACGCATATAATATTCATTTCAGATTCAAATTTTTGGTAGATTAGATTACTCGTATTCCTGTTTAACTACTTTAAATTTATGTAAAAGTGTCTTCTAAGAGAAAGATGTGTTAATCCACCATAAAATTTAAAACAAAATCTAGCTTTGATTTAATTTTTTTGTAAACAAGAAACTAAACCTACATGGCACTCAATGTTATTACTAACAAATTAATTTCTGTCTTCGAGAATATATAAAATTCTTGTATTAAAAATAGTATATTTGTAAGTTTCTATAACACTTCTTTCAATCTTTGAAAGATAATTATTTTGGGAAGTATTTGAAAGTACATTTTTAAAACGATAAATGAAATTTGTTTATCAAATATATGACGTCAATTGGTCGTAAAATTGAATAAATAATAAGTTGTTTGACAATTTCTTGCTAATGTAACTGCAACCTGATCCGTAATTTAATAAAATGGAATTATTTTAAATTTAATTTCTTTTTTTGGAAAATCCAATGTTTCCTCGGAAATCCAGAAACAATCCGGACGTTTTGATACCATAAATGTGTTTTACGGATCAGTAATTAAAAAGTTTTTCTCTGAAAACAATTCACCATAAACTTTTTTACTACTTATTATATTTATAAACAACTAAATTAAGTAGGTAATTAAAATATTCCAAGAAAGAAAGATGAAAAAGTTATACTATCATTTCCTTTATAATTGGAAAATGGCATTATCATTACGTTGTAATTTTATGCATTACTAATTCCAAGAACAATCTAAATTTTTAAGAAGGAAAATAACATGGATTTTTACTTTAAAGCATTTATTTTTGTTCGATTAACATATTAGTTATACGTATACGTATATGCGTATCAAAACTTTCGTAAAGTCTCCTATAACTTGGTTGGTTGGTTGGTGCAGAGATGCCAACCATTCCGGATTTTGCGGAATCATTCCGCATTTTGGCCCCGAATTCCGCAATTACGGATAAAGCTAGAAAAACTACGGAACTACGCTGCTTTTATTATAAAGGCAATGTATTAAAAATTTTTCTTGTTAATTCTGTTTTTAGCCTTCAATCCTTTCAATACATATTTTTTTGTTACATAGTATTGCGAATAAAAACGATAACTCTAGTCGTTACACGTTAGGTGCTGATGAGATGGGCATTAGGGCAATAAGAAGGGGGAATCAATCGGAATTCGGAATATTCTAATCTGCATGGATGATTGATTCATGTGGAGAGAAAAAAAATGCCTTCTATTCTCAATTATTTGCGTTTTCAGGACTTTTCTAAAATTTATCAAAAGATTGGGGCATCTTTCTACATGCAGAAGGCGTGGCATCGGTCGGCAAGCCACGTGTCACGCCGGATTTTTATTTTTTTTTGAGGGTGGGGGCGATTACGGATGAGCGTTGTCTCAGGTTGGCAACCCTGTTGGTGTCGTGTCCAATTTTTCGAAGTCAAGCTAAATTTCTCCATGAGCCAAAATTACGGCCCTGGCAATGTCCACAATATTTTCATTATAGAAATTTCCTTCATTATAGAATTCTGAAAGGGAAATTCATCAATGGCCTGCAACGGTCTTATGATGGCTGGACAGTAGAGAATGTGCTCCGGGGTGAGTTCTTCTCCCGGGCAGTTTCTACAGGATTTGTAAACTCTGGTGCCGCCGTCAGTATTTATGATCATTCCACCAAAGTGTGGAAAAATGTGTGCCAGAGCCCCCGAGGAGGTTGGACTTCTGCCTGTTGGTCCACGGAAGGTATTTTATTCCCTTCTACCACCCACTGGAGAACCAGTGGAGGCGTTCCCCTATCCGCCGGCTGGGGACGCGCCCTCTAACAGGCTCCCCCGAGGGGCTCCTATAACTTAATTCACATTTTAATAAAAATTTTCAATTTAAATCTAATTTGAAACTACAGATCCATAGAAGCAAATTACTCAAATTTCTGCATTATAATTATTATTTTCGAATTAAAAAGTACGAAGAATACAATTTTGTAGAAAGTAATCTTATTTTTGATTCCATTTTAATTTAATTTTTTGTCTGGTTCTAAATCAAAAAGGTGCATAAAATCTCTTGTGTCTTGAAATGTTTTAATAAAATTGAGTCAAAAATTTAAACCAACAAAAATGCAATATACACGATAATTGCCATACAACAACATTGCATGTATTATTCCCTCGGAAGAAATGACTTACGGATGTTCCATTAGGGTCCTCCTTTGCATTAAAAACAAGTAAATGCGTTTAGTGTGGCTTATGTCGTACATTAGCGACGGGGCTTATTCATTAGGGACAAATAATAAGAAAGATAAACAACGACGACATGATGAATGGGGACTCTTCCTTTGTGATCGTTGTTGTCTGATAAAAATGTTTGGGTTCCGCCGCCCGATTTTACTTTGTTTCCAAGGATTTATACTGGCGGTTTCTGACGTTTTTCACTTTCATTTTTTGATTTGTGTTTGAGTTAGGGAATTTAATATATGCGTGCACTGAACGGAAATTAACCTTAAAACCCGAAGCTGTCTTGAGAAAAATCTGGCTTTGTTAAAGGCTGGTAGTACATTCATTATGTCTCTTTTCCTCCTCCTTAAGCTGAATGTAACTAAAATTAATGAAATGGATATCACTGTATTAAATTGAATTGATAAAAAATGGAAAATTAAGCCTAACTAATAATTGAGGACTGGACTTCAAAAACAATCTAAGTGCCAAAAAGTAAATTTTCTGTAATTGATCATTTTAAATTTGATTCTCCATAGGAATACACATAAAAAGTCATCTTTCGGGCTAATTTTAAACTACTAATAATTCTTGTGGCGCTAAGCCAACTTTATAGGTTGTTGGCGATGGTATACTTAAATTGGTTTTTCGGGATTAACACATATTTTTTTACTTTTGGCACTTAGCTTCTTTTTGAAGTCCAGTCTTCAATTATTAATGATTATAAATTGTTTACATTCTAGATTCTACCTATAGCCTACAGGAGGACTAGACTAGACTAAATCCGATATAAGATCCGAGTCACTGGTTAGTTAGATATAAACTGTAATGGTTTTGTCATGTGTCCTTATTTGCCATTTAAATACTCCATTCATTTTGATTTATTATTCCCTCATCTACCTTAAACTGATATTTAGTTGCATTTTCTATAAAATTACAGTTGAAAACCATTTCTAGCAAACTCCCCTTTTTTCCTTCCCTAATGACTACGTTTCAACTTCAACTTGATAAATTTACATTTTATAATGGTGAATTTGAATTCTTCATCTATATGTTTACTAATGCTTCGCGTTTACCGAGCAGTATAAACCCACCATATAGCCTTCTTAAAACTTCTTGCACTACTTTAATTCATATTCACTTGACTTATCAAGAGATAATCCAAATAAGTGTCTTAAAAATCGTAACACCATTTTTTTTATTTATTAACACGCATTTGTTTAAATGTTATCAAGTTATGTGAAGATAAGATAGTTTCGTAGTTGGTTTAATTTCGTTTACTGCATTAAAATTAGGCGTAGAACTTTTATGGGGTCACATGCTAAGACCAAAATCCTGCGGCGTATCTCGAAATTGAACTAAGCTTTTACTTGTCATCATATGTTACAGGAGGATTTATTTATAAGTAAAGCTTGCCACATGAACAAATAGTACATATTATTTTCCTATTTACTTACTCTAGAACTAAATCTTTTAAACACAACGCTGACGTTAGCGTATCAAAAATTCTAAGGACATTACTTTATTTTTAGTGCGTTATTTCTGCTTCCTGAATTCTTTTGTCCGCCAATCGTATCTGCAAACAAAGCTCGCTAGTTAGTTAATTGTCTTTCAGTCAGAGTGTTACTTGAGCAATTAAGTTCCGTTTTGTTCGCCTGTTAATGATGTCCCAGGATTTTGTTAGTTTAAAATTAAATGGGTGTCTTGTTCTTTTCATTCGAAAACTAAAGGATGATTAAGTGTGTTAAGCCTACATTTCCATTTTGGCTTCTAGCTGCAATTCTAAATTATTCATAGTGTTCATTCGAAATTAAAAAGCCAACCGTTTCATTACAACCATATTTTGCATCTTTTGAATCCTTTTTATATTGGTTGTTTTGGAAATGTAAGCTAGAATATTTAATGTAGTGACAATATCTTGTTTAATTGCGCTATGTTTTAGTTGAAAAGAGAACATCTGAATCCATCAGCTTTAGGTTAAATATTCTACGTAGCTTGAAGCGCAATATTTTTCTGGAGATGGATTCTATTATATCAGATTAATTTCTGAAAATAAATACAGATTTAGTGGAATGGTATTATTCTACTTACTGATTTAATTATTGCGTTTCCTTATAAACTGCTTTTAGAATTTAAGATTTGTTAACACTTTTATTATTAAACATTTAATAAAACTATTTAAAACCGCCAGTACGACGCCAGGAAATCAAATTTTCAACATCTTAACTGAGTTTCTATTAAAATCGAATAAATGCTATTAGTGGGAAAGTATTGAGTACGTAGTATGGATGGATATGTGGCGATGATATCAATACTTTTTATAAATTTATTACATGTTATTTATTCCGTTTCCAAATATAAAAATAATAGAATTGTTAACAGAAAAAAACAATCATTAAAGAAATATGTCTCGTAATACATAGTCGACATGACTGATACGTGGAATGAAATCTATCCTCCACGTAACCTTTTAGCCACGCCTTTGCAATTTGTTCTTGACATTTAATGCGACAGTCTCCTACATATTTCGGCCTTTCCCATGAATTGATTCTCTTGTGCTTATGATGCAAAGGATTACTTCCAGTAGAACAATCGATTAGTCAGCAATTCCTTCTGTCCACCCCCGCTCTTTATTGGGGATAGAATGTCGCTCGTGCTCGGCTGCATTCCGAAGAAAGAAATTATAGTCGCCGCTGTTGCATACTTTCACTAAGCATTTGATTTTTGCTCTACGTGGGTTATTTGATTGGTTAGTCCTAGTGTGTATTTATTACACTAGTGACTGGGACTCTTTGCTTCTGCTCATTTATTGCTGATGAATTTGGCCATTGTGCTAATGCTCTGCATTATGTCTGTAAAACAATTATTTCATTAAGTATCTGTATTATTTGTTATAAACAAATTTGTATTGCAGTATGCGAATTTTTTGTAGATTTCTTAAGCGTTGGTAGATGATATTATTAAGCGTAGATTTTAACCCTTTATATCCCAAATTATATTTTTCAGAAAAATTGTGCTGTATTTTTTATACGTTATTACCTTTTAGGTTATTAAGTATTTATGCTTCATATTACCCAAGTAGCATACCTCATCAAAAATATGTCAAGTTTATGTAACTGCAACTAGAAGTAAACGAAATTTGGCCCTTCATGACGAAAATTAGACGAATCTTGACCATTTGTGGTGCTTGGAGAGTGAAACTTACAAGTCCCTTCGGGACATAAAGGGTTAAGTTATTTTTCTTTGTCAAAAAAAAATGGTTTCACTTCTTAATGAAATTGGTTTAGTAATTAGACAGATAACTGTCAGGAATGGTTCAATTGTAATTAATCACATTAGATACTTCATACACAAATATCATTTAAAAGCCCAATATAAAAAGTAAATCATCAACATCATTATAAAAAAAGTTTAATATAAACGTTAATGTTATAAAAACCAAAACAGTTTCTTGTTATCCAATACTTCGTTTCGTTCATCTCATTTTCTTATGTATCTAAAAAAGTCAATTACAATACAGTAGAACCCCGATTATCCGCGAGCGGTTGATCCGCGGTGCGGATTATCCGCGAGTGCCCCGAAACAAATTTTTTAACGATGAGAGCAAATTTTAGATGAGATTAGAGACATTTTAGATGTAGAGCAAAGGTTTCTGCTGTACTGTACACATTTTAAAAGTTTTACACATCATGTTTTTTGTACAATAAAACACAGTTTTTATGCTGAAATATTTTTTTCGTGTTTTCACCTCACTTTTAGTCTTTTTTCGGGTTATCCGCGATTTTCGCTATCCGCGGTACCCTTGCCACCCAATTGCGCGGATAATCGGGGCTCTACTGTATTTTCAAACAGACATAGTAAGGGTTCCTCACTGTACAATAAATTACATACCCTCCCAAAATTTATTATAAACCTACCCGTCCGCCTTTAAAACATCCAACTTAAGTTCTTGAAAAGCAGTCAGTTTTCTCTGTATTCCCTCAAAAATGAAGAAAAGCGCGCTTTCGACATGGATCAAGCCGGGGGGTCGACGACGTTCTTCAAGACACTGGTCGAAAAAAAAAATTCCGCTCGATCTTTTTCCTCATCTCCTCTCCTCATCCTCCCGGACGACAGCAGCTTCCGCTCTTGAAAACGACTCGGGAGTTTTTAAATTCGAACTTCTGTGGGAAGTTAGCGAGATTTTTAATAATGAAAGTATGGGTCGCGGGGGATTACCAGTAGAAGGAAAACAGGCTTGTTATTTCTGACTTGGTTTTCTCTTTTTGGAGATTTTCACTTTGGGATAGGAATGAGTTTGGAAAACTGTTGGTTTCAGGGTTAACATGTTTCAGGTTTGTTTACTTGTTAACATGGAAATAATGGTTTCTTGCAAAGCTGTATCTTTTTTAAAATGCCTTGGGGATGAATGATTTCTCTAGGTACTCACGAATCTAAATATTCAATTTTAATTGATTAGAAAGTCTCTCCTGATTCCAAAAATACGCTTGTCTTTTCCCACAAAATTTTTTTAAGGTAATTATGACATATTTTAATACAGAAAGCTCCTAACAATGTGACGTCAGCGTCACATGTGTCTCTTGGAAATTTGGGAAACACAGTTTTCATCGAAACACTGTAAAAAACTTAAGCTCAGTCTTTCCAGTCTTTCAAAGCGGGATGATAACTATAAGCGGGAGCAAGGCACATCTAACGTCACAAGCTGTTTCAGCTCAGACAGAAAATAAGCTAATTTTAATTGAAAATAACTTAAAATTTAGGGCTTTGAAAGGTAAAATAAAATGTTTTTTTGGATGTTTTAAGCCATTCTGAACACATTAGGATTAAAAAAAATTTGACTACAATTTATCCATTTTGATTCAAAAATATATTGTTAAATTCGCTTTTTAAATGTCATAACGCAGTGACATATTCAAAACACAGAAAAAATATTAACATAGTGTCGTTGACAGTTGTTAAATCATTAAATAATTGAATCTAATGCAAAAATAACAATGGAACTAAGGTAATGAGTCAACATGTAAGATGAGATAAAATGATTTAAGATCTACGGATTATTTGAAGTCTGAGAGTAATCTCATTTTTCCGTGAAATGAATAAAATTGAATTCGCATTTTGTAATTGAAAAGCGGACCAGTGCTTTTTCTTGAGTAGTATTGATTTTACTTGTGAAAAAATAGAAATGCTTAGTCACGTTTTCTTATCATGAACTAATTCCATACGAAAATGAGTTGCAGAAAATACATTACGTTTTGAAATTAGATCTTAGTAAGTACATTGAGGTGGAAATCTGAGAATATCCTAATGTTAGTTATAAATTTAGATAAGTTTTAATATTTTTTATGGTATAGTAAATATATGCATTAAAGGTATAAGGTATATTACCATTTTCTTGTAAAAAATACTTGTAATACCACTTTGTAGTTATATAAAATTTTTTTTACATAAGTTGTATACATAACTTGGTGGAATGAGAGGTATTTTATAATACTCACACGTAATGTTTTTTTATTTAAAAAATAGATTTAAAATAGCAAAGGTTTCATGAAGCTTCTAAAAACCTTGTATTATGTTAGGGATACAAATTGATATTATTTTTACTTTTTAACACAAGAAAAAATAATTTCTAACAAAAACATCCGTTAATTAAAATAATTACAACTGACGAAGATCTCCATCAACTATTACTAAAGAGTGCTCTTTTAAAATAAAGTATTATTTCATTTATGTCTTGAATAAATACTAAATTAATAATTAATAACTCAGTTATAAATTCTTAATTAAGTCAGTTATTGCAGACTTATACATCACCTAACTAAAAAACGGTTCTTTTATTTATACTACATGTATTTTTTTGGGGATTTTCCACAAATTCTTCCAAAAGATCAATGCTACCTTTATATCTTCCTCTAGGGATACGATTTACTGACACATTTCACATCGATAAATTCCCCGACTCTCACACCGTAACAGCTTTAATTAAAGTTTGATTTGTTAAGTCCACAGAGGGGCCATGATCAGAATTCAATTTCTACCTTAGATTCAATTTCCAACTCCGATAAACTCGGGTAATTTAGCCACCAGTTTTGGTATTGAGATTTGTTTCTCTCCAAACTTTTATAGTATTTTAAAATTTTGTTGAACACTGATACTAAGTATGTCTAGACATGTCTGGGAATTTTATGGATTTAACTTATCGAATGAAACAAAATGTGGAATGTATATTTCACGCACTTTTATACCTTGATTTTTATTAAATTCAGAATTGGATCTAGAATAATTTATTAGTTTTTTTATGAGTTGGATTCTATCTCTAATCATTTTGAAAATATTTTTTTTACTTTGGAAGATTAAAAATTGAATAGTTAAAAACTATGTTATGTGTTTTATTTCTAATATCTCGTAAATCTTATCTGCTTTTTGTTGGCTATTTTTAAGTTAGTTCTGTAGTTATTGTAATTAGGAATGTAGTTTAAATTGAATCCTAAAATTTTTAAGCTGTTAAAAGCTTTACCACTAGAAAAGAGCTTCTAAGTATCCAGGTTATTAAACGATATGATTATGCTTGGTGCAATCATATAACAAAGATAAATAGATCCATTTCTTAAAATTATCTATGATTGTAATATATTTATTCTTAACACCATGGTTTTAAGATTATCTTATTTTACAATTGTATTTGGGCTGAAAAATGAACTTCTGAAACTTTATTGTTACTAAAAAGAGCTTTATATTTAATGTAATAGTACACTTATTGCGCTTTTAAATATTGTGTACCTTTTTTTACTCAGTGTTAAGTTTTCTTCAAGCTCTCAATAGAATCCCCTTTAACACTAAAAGGTCTTAAAATAATCTTAAAATGAAAGAACCACTTCTTCCTTTAAAAATTTACTTTTGAAATTGCAATTTTTTTAGAGTTGAGCTGATAAAAAAACAAAGTGTTTACTGCAAGAGGTAATTCAACTAAAGCATTGAAGAATAACAGTATATTACTGTGGGAGATCCTTAAAGCTGTTTTTGTTTCAATCGTAAGAAATTTGTGAATTGATGTTTATACGATAAAGCTTTTTTATGTCGAGTAGTTTCCTTTCTCCATTCTTACCTCTCTGGTCTGAAACTTTTAGATAAAAGTTGGTTCTTGTTTTGGAGTAGTTTCGATATTGTTTTTTGGAATTCTTAGCATGCTTTCCCGTATAAGGTCTCATGTATAAGGTATGTGTGCATCCACATACCGTTATCATGTATCCGGGGATCTGAATGTTTGAATTTATTTTATTTTCCTCGCAGAATATAGAAACCATTTTTCTTTTGTTTTAAAAAGTTATCTTTGTCAGGTCAGGTTTGTGAGTGCGCGCATTTTTATCTGTTTGATCTGAGATAGAAAATCAACTCTCAACAAGAAAACGCAAAGAAATAAGAATTATAACAATGAAAACTTTTGGAAATCATTATACTGCATGTTCCACATTTAATAATGTATTTTATGTTATGTATTTTTCACAGTGTATTGTATTGGTGCTAAGTTTGCACTTAAATAACCTCATTTCTATCTTTCTTATTAAATACTCGCTAAATATACGAGTCACGTTATAAGATTCAAAAAACTGTTTATCTACTTAGGATTTTCAGTTAAGATATTTCTCAAAGAATATCAACTTATACAAATATCAGAATAACTAAAATGTTCCCACAAGGGACATGTCGACATAACGGGTCTTTTAACTGAATTTTCTTACCTGAAGCTAGAGTAACTCTTTGAACCTAGAAAGGCATGTTTACTTTAAAGGTTGAACTAGCTTTACATTTATGTTCATTTCTGTATCTCTTGAATGAAGGTTTGGAGAGGGTTTATTATGAAGGGAGTTGTTCCATTCTTTACATTACATGTTCTCTGTTACAGTTAAGAAAAAACCCCTCCTGCAATAAAAGCGGTTGAAACATTCTAAGAGTTTTTGATGGCTAACGACTCATAGTTAACCTTTTCCAGTTAACTTCCCCCTATCGGTAATCGGTTTTTATTGGCCGCAACTGCTCTCGACGAAGCATCTCGGCAATCAAACGAAAAACCAGGACAATGCGCGTGATTCCGTTTCGATCGTTCGAAACATCGGCTCCTTAAGTGCCCAACGCAGTACACTACACTAAATAAAGCGACTTAACCCCCACCGTCTATGGGCATTAACCAATGGATTCTCTTAGATCCACCATTGTTTGATTGCCTTCGAACCAATCCCAGAGAAGAGGGAAAAAAGGAAAGGAAAATCCCTGCCTTCTTAGGGAGGTTTTCTTTTGGGGTCTGAGAGGATTGATGCGAGACTAATGTGTTCTGGGACTATCCTCTGGTAATTAAAATATTAGGTGTAATTAAATTCCTTCCTCTGTGGTGTGTTTTACCTTTAATTGGCTGCGGTGGCTAACACTATCTCGATTTGTTTTGATTGGTGGAAGTTTTTTGTGGTTGGAAAAAAATAGCTTTCTTTTGAACCTCTGGATTTGCTTTTTAAAGGTAGTTTTGTTCTTTCTTCTTCGAAAAGGGAGTTTCAGTTTGTGTTTTAAAGGTTTTTTTTGAAGGCCCTATTTAATCAATTGATTGAGACCAGTCTCATTATGCTGGTTGAATTTTCTTTTTTCTTATTTTTTTTTAAATTTTATAGGGTGGAAGACGGAAACCAGGTAGTTTCTCTCAATACACCTTAAGTGTGTTTTATGCCTGGTAGAATTAAGTGCCAGATAAATTCAAACTTAAGTAATAATTTAATTGCGAGAGACTTAACTAAAGTAGAATAGTTCAAAGAGAAAGACTAGTGGGATTTGAGAAAAGCAACACTTTTCCCTTGTTTAGTTTTTTTTCCTACATACTTTAGATAAGAGTTTCTCAAACTGTGGGTTGCGACCCACTGGTGGGTCACCAGTCAGTTTTTGGTGGGTCGCAAGAAGATTTTTAATTTTTCACAAACGGTGTTATTGACTTTTGAATTATCAAACTATTAGTTGAACTTTTGAAATTATCAAATTACCATACTATAGTAAAAAGAATAAAAATTTGAGGAAAAACTACACCACTTGGAGTGGAACGGAAAAGGCAATTAATGTAAATACGTACTATGTGTGTCACTTTAATGTGCCGATAATGCAAATCTAGTCGGTTATTCAAATAAGATTTGAAAAACTATTTAGTGTTTCTCCCCATCCACACTGGGGGGGGGTCAATGCAAATTTTAAGAATTTTCTTGGGAAATGATGCAACTGATGTAATTTATCCCATATTGCTAAAAAACAAGTTAAAACCATGTTTTTAAGGGTCAAATTTTAAAATTTTCTCTGGGGGAGTACCCCCAGACCCCCCTTTTTACTGTAGGGATCATTGTTAGACCACAATTAAACTTTTTCATACCCTTGTAACTAAATAGTTGGTGAACACCCCCAGTCAGAGAAGTTAAAATTCTGTGGGGAGGGGGCATGAGATAATTATCTCAGTTCAGTTAATTATAAATAACTGAAGTCGGTGGGTCGCGTTAGATTTTGTTTCTCAAAAGTGGGTCGCGATGTTGAAAAGTTTGAGAACCCCTGCTTTAGATAATTTTCTTTTGGTTCCCGAATTCGGAGCTTACGATTGATTGTTTTTGTTTTGTTGCATTCCTTTTCATGAATCATTCTTTTGTTTTGATTTGGATGACGTCGGCGAGAGCCTGCGAGTGGATGTTTACTTCTCCGCTTTGCAATAATTAACGTACCCCTAGACTTATTTAATATATTATTTTAACCGAACCTGGTCATCTCTTTGTGAGTGCTGTAGGTCATTCCAAAAAAATTGGGGTTTCCCATCGGGATCTTACAAAATATAGTGGTCTCGACCTGTATTTTACATATTATATAACTTAAGGTTACAGAACCTTCTTCCATTATTGCAGCCGACTTAAATATACTCTTATGTAGTATTAATTGGATAATTGCTTGTGTGAAGCTGTATCTTTAAAAACCGTATTTTTCATATAATGTTTAACCATTACATATTAAACATATCCCAGACATTTTTTCATTCTGAACTAAAATTTGCATAAAGTAAATGTTTTATACCATGTAAATGCAAATGGGATCTCCCATTTCTTCTCTCATCTATCCAGCTCTCGGTTCCTTTAAAGTTATTTGCTCAATATCATAATTAAACTCCAGCCTACGCGTTTTTCATCGTCTTCACAATCTTAATTAAATTCGGCTCCTTGTTCTACCCGAGGTTTACTTTTCCCATTACCTCCCCTTTTATTCCAGATTTCCCGAAGTTCATCTGGAATTGGATTCGGTCTTAATTATAATTTCGCTCTGGAAGGAGTCTATACCGATGAATGCTTAGCTTTAATTACTTTCATTCGCGCCTTTGGCGATAAATTGGGGGTTTAAGAATTCCCGGCCATTCTTTTTGAGAGGGGTAAAGTGATTGAGTGTATATTTATGGACTTTTTAGTTTTGGTCGGAGAATGGGGTTTGTGATGGGGAAGCCATTTTATGTACCAAATGGCAGATGTGATTAAAATAGCGTTTCTTCTCCATTTGTCTGTTTTTTTATAAAGCAATGGATCAAATGAAGATCCTTAAGATTGTGTTGTACAGGTGTTCCTACTACAAGTGCATTTTATGTGGTCTTGATTGTTTTTATGAGCTTCCTCCATTAATATGGTACATTATCGAAAATTATGAATGAGTATTAACGTCAATAGGAAAAATAAAAGAATAATCCATCCTTGAGGCATATATTTTCTGTTCGTTTTTTAAATTTATTTTCCAATTTCTATATTTATTCTACTGCGTTTTGAATCTAATTTTAATATTTCTAGCTGTTTTAATTATTATAGTGTGCTCTTATTTTCCCCTCTAGCTTTGTACAGTAACACCGAGTAATTCATAGAATTACCGTATTTTTTAGAGTTATATCTAGACACAATTAGGGTTTTATTATAACGATTCTTACATTATATAAAAATGTAGTAATTAGCTTATGGTTATAACTCGTATTCAAGTAGAAATTGGCTTTGAATTACTCTTCTACGTTAACTCCTTTGAATTATTAAGCGTAATTAAACATGACATAACTGTATTATAATTGAACGACATTTTCATACGATACATTGTTTTTTTAATCTAGTGAGTATCGTTCGTAGTATTAGATAACAAAATAAGTGATTGGGAAAAGGCTGCAACAATTTTGCAAATAAAAAAAAATTGTGTGAACAGCTGTTGAATTTTTGGGTCATTGTTATGTAATTAAGGCGACCAAACGCCTTTCCTTGTCGCACACAGCGCTGATACAAAGCGAACAAGATTCTTTGCGTCCTGTGATTTTGGAAGTGCTCCAAAGAATGGTATTAACAATTAAGCCTTTGATCGTTTCAAAGGTTTTTTTTATAGAGTAAATGATTAATTAGACGTGCATTTTGTTGCAAATTTTTACATGGAATGAATTGTATCGTTTCCCAAACGATATCTTTTTCAATAAGATGTATGTGAGATGTGCAACTTTTGGATTAGGATCAAAATTTCCATAAAAGAGAGGCATTAATCTGACTCAAACTAGACTAATTTTTCCATGTTCTTACGTTTCTTTTTGGCAAACGCGATCAAAAGGTTTCTAAGAAAAGGTTTGTAATTAACGATATTACTCTGGTTATCCCGATAGGATCTATTACCACAAAATGCAATGAATAGCGCTTCCAATGTAATAAAAAGTACATATTACATTTGCATGTAATTTTAAAATTTACTTTAAGAACATTGGAGAACAGAAAAAACTTTTGTGTAATTAACTTAGAAGTTATTTATTTGATACTCATTCCTGAAATATTACCAACATATCTCCTTAAATAACCAGTTTGTATTTTTTTGTCATTTTGTAATCTAAATTTAATTCATCTCATTTAAAATTTGAGCCAGCATTGATTGGGAGGAAAAGCAAGCCTGGATATTTTTTCTGAGAGTATTTATTTGATAATATCAACCTAAAATATTATCACAGTATCTCTGAAATGACCAGTTTATATTTTCATTATTTTCCGTCACTTTGTGATCTAAATTTAATATTTTTCATTGAATTTCGAGCCAATATCGATGGGGGAAAAGCAAGCCTGATTATTTTTTCTGGGTAGACCCAGTGAGAACAGCAAAAAACATTTTCCACACACCTGAACATCTTTTAAAACTGTTATGGATTTATGAGGGATGACCGCTTAACTATACGCTTCATATTTCTTCTTGAATTCAGTATGTGCTATTCCGATTTGTACTACGTCGCATCGTCCATTCGAAGCCGTATCCTAACTATTCCCACAAAAGACACAGTTCATCATTCACACACAGCGAGAAACCTTCCATCACCTTTCGTGTCGGAAGAAAGCCATACAAATCCAGATACAACACTGATTTTTTTCTTCAAGAAAGCATTTGGCACTGATCTGTTGAGCGCGCTCCTGATCTGCTGTGGAAAGCTTTTCTTCCCTAGATGGAATGCCACTCAGAATTTTTCCCGTGGATTTTCCTGAAGATGCCTACTAGAAAAAAAACTTCGCAGTGGACATTGTTGGCGAACAGCTGAGGTTAGGTAGAATTTAGAACTGAGGTGTTTGCTGTAACAACGAGTTATCTCCACATTCAAAACACACATCTTCCAAGAATATTCACATCCAAGAAGTTTTTATGGGGATAAAAAAATTGCAACATTATAGTAACCAACTCTGACAAGGCCCTAAAACAGTACCACCTTGGCGACCACCCCTAGCTGACGCCAAGGTGTGACGCCTTTTACTGTGAGTTCAAGTTTTAGAGATAACTCCTTGTGGCAGCAAACACCTCAATTGCAGCGTTTCTTAAAATTCTAAATATTCACTTTTAATTTATAAAAAATTATCACCTGATTCCAAAAATACGCTTGTCTTTTCCCACAATTTTTTTTTCAGTTAATTATGATATATTTTACTACTGAAAGCTCCTAACAGGGCGACTTCAAGCGTTCTTGGAAATGTGAGAAACACCATTTCATGGAAATTTTCATGGCTGTGAAAAAACTAGAGCTCAGTCTTTCAAAGCGGAATAATAGCAAACAAGGAACGCGTGACATCCCAATATGTTTCAGCTCAGACAGAGAAGAAGCTATTTTTAATTAAAATTAACTTAAAATTTGCGGCTATCTTCTCATACGTAAAGTGAATAAACATGTATTTTTCTATGAAAGCCCCTACAAATTTTATACTAAATTCTGAAAGATCACTCCAAAAATACCTAGAAAGAGAAAAGTTTCATTTTTCTATTACATCAGACTTAAAATTTTCTAGACGAAGAAATTCGTAAACTTAAACATTCACAAAGTGAGAAAATATGATGTATCGTCTGAGTTCTGTACGTCTAAAATAGTATTCTTTCACTTTCTATTTATGATAAGTTTTTGAATTTCTACGGCTTAAAAAACATTTTTATAAGATGTCCTACAGAAATGAAACTTTCTGTTAAGGTTCTTCATCCATTAAAACTAATTCAGAACATTTTAAATGTATTCTCCTCGATTACATTCATTTTTAAAGGAATCGTCTCCTTTTTTCAACCAATTATCCAGATCAAGTTCTATTCAATTCCCTTTATCCAGGTAATAGGAGTTTTACTGAACTCTATCTGGTATTAAGGTGGTTGCCTACCTAAAAATGCCGTTTCGGACCAAAAATTCCCCAAAAAAATATTATCTTATTTCAAAAACCACATCTTTAGCTTTCCAAATCAGTTGTAATTTTGTCTTTATCTTTCCTAGAACCAAAGTTACAGAAATTTTACTTAAAACTAAAAAGGCATTTTATTAAGGAAAATATAAAGAAATTCGCGTTTTTCTCAGAATCACATTTTTGATATTTTCCTTCTCCGCAAAACTACATAACTCAAAATATTATATGTGAATTTCTATAAAACTTGGGCACAATACTTGACATAATATGATTTAGGAGTCCTACTATTTTTTTGGCTGTGGGTGTAATATTTTTTATTTTATGAATAGTATAACTTCAAACTTTACTGAATTTTGGTGTTTTTTTTAATTTTTCAAGTTTAGTGCTATAACTTTTGATATTAAAATAATTCATACATAAAAATAGTAGGCCTCCTAAAATATGTGTTTACGAGAATAATAAAGTTTACAAAATACAAAACAAAAATATCTTCATATAAGTTTAAGTTATGATGTTTTGCAGAAAGGCTGTTTATTGTGATTTTGATGCATAAATTCTTCAATAATATGAAAATTTAAATTAATATTTAATTATTTTTGTATTATTCATATTTTTAGATGCATTTAATTGTATAAATCACAAATTAGTTCAACATTAAATATTAATTTAAATTAATATTTAATTATTTTTGTATTATTCATATTTTTAGATGCATTTAATTGTATAAATCACAAATTAGGTCAACATTTTAATTATTAAAAAAAGACTCCATAGGTAGGCCTATGTACCTTAGGCATAGGTACCTTAAGCGTATATATCTTCTAAAATCTAGATTAAATTGCTATAAGTCAAGAGGCAATCTTCTTAGAAATCATTTGAAGATCAGGATTCATGTAAAGTCGACTATTTACATACTTACAAGGTACTCTGCAAACGCTTCACTTAAAAACTAACGCAATATAAACACATTTCAGAACAAAATTTTTTAAAATTATAACACTTTAGTTGATAATTTAGGCACACCTTAATGTGTTGTGAGTTGTGATAGCGTTCGATGTTTTTGAAAGTAAAAAAGTAGGTGTTAAAAATATGCTTTGATTCTGAAATTGTTCTTAACCATCTAATGATACTATACTAGAGAGAAATAATATGGGGAAAATTATTTTCTTTTGTCTTATTCATGTAGTTTGGCACCTAATTTTTGTAAGTATGAAAAAATTATACATTTTAAATATATTTAATTTAATTAAAAAATTTGAAATTGGGAACTGAACCCTAATATTTTTGCTCCAATAACTTAATAAACTGAAAATTGAAGCTCCAAACTTATGGTAGCATATTTGTTACCATGGGTAGTAGATGGTTTAATTTAGATCGAAAGAACATTATGCGAACACATTTTATGCATTTGTAATTTTTAGCTACACATACAACACCATCTTTTCTTAAACACAACACAATCGTACCATAATCGCTATACAATCAAAAAGATCACTGGGTAAACAAGCAATCCGACACATCATTATATTTCTAAACCTAAAGTACTTTAACGAAAAAAATTCGTGTAACATAATTTCACAAAGGATTCCAAGGCGCGCCTTCCCTGATTTCCCGTATAAACTCTCCGTAATCAATAACCGTACCTTCTGCACGGAAGTGCCAAGTGATGCGAGGATAATGGTTAAGTGCTGTTCTTTAATGAGGGAAGGTTTAGGGGTGTGAGGTTTCGAACTATTGGAGATTGTAGAGGGAGTATCAGCGTCTTGAAACGTTTCTTTGAATGAACTTGTTCAAGATGAATAGTTTCAATCACTACAAAGGCGCTCGTTACCCTAATAGAAAAGATGGTTCCCTGAAGGTTTGATTGAGTAATTTCCGTTCTCATCTTATGTTAGAATTCGCGATATATTTCAATAAGTTTGGATCCCGTTTTATTAATAGTTTATAAGCTCGTTATCTTTATATGGTTGCTCTGATGGTTATGTTAGTGAGTGGTTGGAGATGTTTATTCATTAAGAATGAAAAGAGGTAAATGATGATATGATGATGTTTAGATAAAATTGAAGCAATTCAAACCATTAAAAATAATTCTTACAGCTACTACTCTTGTCACTCTATTTACCATTATATCCACAATTAAAAATTATTTAAATGAATGATGAAATTAAGTTGGATTAAATACCTAATGCATGATCCCCACGTTTTTCGTTTTACAAGGAGTTACAAAAAATTATTTTATACTTTTTAGTGCATTTTAAAAACGCTGTTCTTTAAAAAGGTTTTTTTTTCATTAATTATTTTCTGGTTTTTAGTTTTGTTGTGTAAAGTTTAGAATTCGCGACCTGAACCCCTGATCGCCTTCCAAGAATTTGATTCCTTTCTCTTTTTAATAAAACTAAAAAGTGTTTTTTTTTCTGAACTTTAACTATAACACATGGCTTTACTCTGTTTTGTTAAAATTATTGCACAGTTCTTGCCTCTAGCTATTACTCAGATGACGTTGGAAATTTTTGAAACACTAGTAATATAAAAAAGTGTTTTAAAAAATATATTGGTGACAAACTTGTCAATAACTAATTAATAAAGTCAGTCCCTTAGATGTATTACAAATACAAAACTTGCATGAAGTACTGCATGTACTTGCATGTTATGTGTATTACTTTTATTCTTACAAATTTTCATTTTACTAATATTTTATACAACACTTCTAAAGCCATCTTGATAACGAGAGGCAAACTGCACAACAATGATTTTTTAACAATAAGGTACTATAGTTGAACTTCTAAACTTTAAGTCCCCCTGGGGGTTCAGGGACAGCAAATTGAACCGAACTAACGAGATAATATCGTATTGTCATCCAGATCTGAACTATGTTCAAAATTTCAAGTCTCTAGCTCATGGGGAAGTATACTTAAAATTGATTACTAAATTCCTCCCGAACAGACAGATAGACAGACGGACGGACGGACAGATAAGATTGAAAGCGACCTAATAAAAACGTTGTAAAATTGAAGCAATTCAAACCATTAAAAATATTTTTGTTTTTATAGGTATACTAGCTGGTATGCCCGGCCTTGCACGGGTGGAGATGGAGATTTTTTTAAACATTTTTAATGCATTTCCTACCTTCCAGGCGCTGATCCAGGGGGTGGCACTCTGGACAGCACCCCCCTCTTGGGAACCCAAAAAGGTTGTCAAAAGGAGTAAAACCCTACTTTTACCGGTCTAATTTCAAAAAAAAATTTCTGGGGGAGGACCCCCATACCTCCCATTAGTACCACCAGGGGATCTTCAGTGATAATTTTTAGGAAATCCTCAATATTTTGACATGTTGGGCATGGGCGGATTTAAGAGGGTGCATGGGAGTTCAACACACCCCTAATTATTTGAGAAAATTCCATTTTTATAGGGAAAAATCATGTTTCAAAGCTATCAGGGACAGCTTGCACCCCCAAGTTTTCCAGTATGCACCCCCAGGGTTCACCATCTAAATCCGCCCATGATTTTGGGTTAAAAAGTAAAGGTAATAGTGTTGAAAAGTGCCCCCCTTAGACTCAAAACGTTTCTAAAAATGAGGTTAAACCCTACTTGTAAGTGTCAATTTAACATTTTTCTGGGGGAGTACCCCCATACCCCCAATGGTTCCAATGAGGATCTTGTCTTGAAAAGTGCCCCCCTTCTTGGATACGTGCTGGATCCACGCCTATATTTTGATGAGTGAAAGGTGTCAAATCAAGCATTTTAAATTCTCAACGATTTCCGCATTTACCACATGGATTCCCATAAAAAACAACAAAATATTAGGAAAATATTCTTCCAAAAATCACTTAAAATGCTCAATTAGAGCCCTTAATTAATCTTATATCATGATTTTATTATATCTTTGGAAAAAATAAATAAAACATTCCTGCAATTTATGAAAAAATCCAATATTTCCACCTTAAAAGGATTTTGAATATTAACTCTAGTTTTTTTGGTCTGTTAACCAACTTTCTTAAAAGCTACAGTATGATCATCATTTGATTTTTCATCCTCGTTTCCATGGAGACTATTTTAACAACAATGCTATTCCATCAAACTTTTTATTTAAAAATGAAACTATCAAATAAAAATATTTTATACTATACTTACCAGTTTTAAAATTTTAAATTTTGTTGAAAATATATTTTTAGATTATTAATATAATTTTTAAACAGCTTTAGATATAGTTTTTCTTTTAAAAACTTGTTATTTTGCATTAAGCTTTTTTTTGTAACAATGGGGGTGAACAGATCTCTTCTTGAGGAGAAATAAAGCTACTTCAGCAAAATGACCATAAAAAGGGTCGAAAGAGGGTCAAGGGGCCATTTAAAGTTTTCGAAACATAGCCTATGTTTTTTCTGGAGTTTTTTTACGTATGTATACCAAGTTTGGTGCAGATCGGAAGAAAACTGTGGATTTGTATAAAAGACAAACATACATACCCATATACCCACACTTGATTTTATTATATTAGATAATGTAGTTCTCAAGTGCAATTAAATAAGTTTAGATTCAGTGTACAAACTTGTATTTTATTAAGTAAAATGATGCAAAATTATTCATATCAGGTTAAAAAAAAGCATGAGATAATCAAATATAGAGCTGTCTATTTTGTCTGCTAGTTAAAGATTCGATTATTTATTTTTAAATTGAGAGAGTTTAATCCGATTAGTATTTAACTAAGCATCTTTGGTAGAAAGAAAATTATGTTAAAGCATACTTGCATTGAATATAACTGGAAAATAACATGAATAGAACGGAAGACATAAAGGAGATTATGTTACTGGAAACATGATGGCGTCGCATGAACAATATTCTAATCAAAATAAAAATCCCCAAAGAAAAATGCCCCGTTTTGAAATTTTATCAATATTAAACACTATCACAATGATTTCAAAACTATGCGAAATTTTAATCTCACTCAGAAAAATTCTAATTAATCTCATTTCTCTTCCTTCCAGAGGAAACTGTGTATTTTACTGTAACACGCCTCGCTCGTGCATAGGTAACGCTCTAACTTTCCAACGTGTTTCGACTAACTTGATTATGGGAGTGTCAACCTTGTGCTTAGGGGCATGAATTATCCGTAATTGATAAATAATAGCACCAAAATAAACCAAAATAATTTATATACAGAATAACTAAAGTCTATTTACAAGCATCATAGTATTTCGTAAACATCGTTTCCATGGTAATCGGAACAAAACATTTCTTCTTCCTCCTTTAAAAATCCAAATCATCACGCTTCACGTGCTTTCGGTTGCTGGTAGCGTTTGCCGGTATGACAGGGAGGCTATTTCCCCATTTAAAGCTTACTTTTTAATGGTCACATTACATATTACTGAAGCAATTTGAATAAAATCCTATTTTTAATCGATAGAAGGATTTTGATCATAACCTCTCTCCTCTTTGGCACTATATGTTCTTGTAAGGACCTAGTGCATTAAAACTTAAACCAACTAGTAAAGTCAAATAAGGGTTTGAGGTAAACATTTAGAAATGCAAGCAGAAACCCCCTGGGATGTATTTAGGGGTCTGAGGATGCCTCGCCTGAAAATCCCAAAAAAAACGGTGACGGGTTTTCTGCCATTTTGAAAAAGAAGGCGGCCATATTGAATTTTTCCATAGTTCATAAAACCAGCTATAACAGGCGAACTAATTGGTTTAAAATGTTCGTTCTTGTTTTAAAATGCGTAATTCAGTGCGTTCTTATTGCTATTTTAGTAGCTAATTGCTATTTAAAAATTGCTATTTTAGCTTAATTTAAAAAAAAAATCTATGGTTTAGAACCAATAATTGGTGCATGAACCTTAAAGAATGCACTGAATTACGCATCTTAAAATCAGAACGAACATTTTAAACCAATTAGTTTGCCTGTTATAGCTGGTTTTATGAACTATGGAAAATCCAATATGGCCGACTTCTTTTTCAAAATGGCGGAAAACCCGTCACCGGATTTTTTGGGATTTTCAGGTGAGACATTCTCAGACCCCCCTAAATACATCCCAGGCAGGGGGTTTCTGCTTGTATTTCTAAATGTTTACCTCCGGCCCTTTTTTCGCCTAATTTGACTGTACTGAACCTCTCTCCTCTATGCTTCTCTGTCTTATCACAACAGCTTCTTTGAAATGCTATATCTTGCCTAGTTCGCATCACCCCAAAATGTGCTCGTCCTCCATAAACGTTTCTCGTGATCCATAAACGAATAACAACACTAATCCAAGTAAGTTGAATACGGACTCTTGACACGTCCTATCTCCTCCTCCTTCGTCCCATTTGCCTCTTCGGCAGATGTCTCCATGTATGAAAGCCATCAGGAGGAAGTGCCGAAGAGCGTTTAGCGCAGTAAATATCACTCCGACACCATCCTTCCGTTCTTTTTTTTTATTCTCTGTTCGATCGATGAGGGACGTCATCGCTGAGCCGAGAAATAGATTCCGGAAGAATACCCCGCGAAATATCTTTCTTGGAAAACATCTTCGATTCAAGGTATGGAGGATCTTGCTCAGTCGTTGATGCTGGATATCGATGTTTGGCGAGTAGTGAAGTGTTATGTATGCAATCGGAGAGTGAAAAAAGTAGGTAGCAAATGGGATTTATTTCGTTTTGAGCTTTGGATAGAAGTTGATGGGTTTCATAAAGGAATCGTGTTGGTTACTTAAAAATGGGGTCTCATGTTCTGGGGTTATGTAATGATTGGTGAAAAAATGAATGCAATATACTAAGAACTATAAATACAATAAACCAAATTTTCGACTCGTGTCAAAGATATCTATTCGATACCTTACTGTTTTTAATAGTTAGTGCAATGTATTGTTATCATTGATATTGTCTTGATAAAATAGTTACTTATTTATCTTTCAAGTATTTTTTATTTAAAGTCTTTTTTCATGACTATACGCCAAGGAAATTCCGGACTACCTGCTTTGTAGTTTTAACCATCAGTGATTACTTAGTTAATTCAATTTGGGAGTACTGATTCGATCAAATCTCTCAGTGAAAGAATTAATTGATTAGGAAAGGGAAAAATTAATAGACGAAATTAACCCGTGGGGACGCGCGCAAGGCCTGCGAGGCCCCGACGCTTAAATAAACCTTCATAGAATCTCATTTTTAATAGAAATATATGAAACCCCGTGTAGCTGCCTAAAAGGTTTACCCCTTGTCACCTCCTTAATTTTAAATAGAGTAGGTATATTATTTTCCGGGTTAGGTTGTGTTTTTTTATTGATATATTTCCATAACTGTGAGGATTGGTGCGAGTCCAAAGCGGGTTCCAAAAGTAACTTGTATATATAATTTTTCTCGCAAAAAAGGAAATTTAAGGTGAACACCACTAAATTAAATTCGTATACAATTTTTTTCACATTTTCCTAGGAAAAATATCTAACGCATTGGGATGGTTCAGCCCTATTTTGAGGGAGAATATTATATCTTAATGAAAAGCAGTCAACTTATTATACACTCTGAACGATTAAATTATGCATTTAAACTTTCCATGATAAAAATTTTGTATGCACTGAACGTTTAAAATGGAAAATGGTTTGCAGGGCCTGAGAGGCCCTGCGCGCGTTCTCGTGTAACAGAAAGTAGCGGTCGTCCTCCCGGGTTAAACACACTATATTTATAAAACACACTTATTCATAAAATATGTTCACAGTTTCAAGTTACTTTATCGTGTCTTTTGGAATGCTGATTTTCCTTGAGGCCTTAAGAAAAATCAGCTGGTCAAAAATCAATAAATTTTAACCGACCTTATCCAACAATTTCACACCTCACATTTCAATAAATTTCCACTCTTTCATTTATATTTGTTAGCATTAACAAATTACTTGTCGTTTGAATACATTTACATGACGTTCTAAAAATTTAAAGAACTACATAAAAGTAACTAACGACTTTTGCTCTATCAATTACTACTTGTCTTAAAAATATTTAAATTTGAGTCAAAGAAGAAGTTTCCCTCTCTAACTTCAACCGTTTCTTTTTATGGCTTGAAGTTGATAAAGTTAAAACAATGAAGACGGATTGATAAAAGTTTCCGATGGAAACATTTAGATGGGAAGTTTATTATTCTTTTGGGGGTTTCTTTTGTAAGTTTATCCCGCCTTCAGAAATAGTTAAGAAATTTTTTTTGTTACTCGTTATTTAATCGCATTCTTACTAAACCCAGGAAAATCATTTTGTTTGGATTTTAAGAAGATTAATCATGCTTTGTTTTCTTTTAAGTTAACTTTTCAGGCAAATGCATTTGGCAAAAGTCCTTGTACCGAATGATTATTAACTCGCTTAAATGAATTGCATTTAAAATTTAAAACAAATAGATACAATAAAACTGAGTAATACGTATGTTTTTAATTGTTTCCGTTATAAATCCTGCATTTAAAAATTTTGCTAGACTTACGTAAATCATAAAGCATAATACTTTTCAAAAATGCAGGAAGATAACCTCTATACTTACAAAATGTACTTACTTTGGGGTATTCATTTTGAACGCTTACAGCTACATTCACCACTAACCTAACCTAAGGTTAACCTGGAAGCTATTTTGCCACCTCAAAACTTATTTGTCCTTCAACTGGCAGTAGTGGAAAAATGGGGGTTCTGCTGCAGCCGGCGCAATCCGCAACGGTTGCGCCGGATAAAGTTGCGTTGGTTGCGCCGCGCCGGCAGCTCTGTGACACCTGCTCCGGTGAAAGCGAGATTGCGCCGGTGGAAAGGGGCTCTTGGCTAAAACGGGAAGAGGATAATTAGGAGTTACCTGCTCCGGTGATCCCTGCTCCGGTAGAAAGAGGTTCCTAAGCAATCTACTAAATTGCGGATAAATTGGGATTCAACCAATAAAATGCGGCTCCACCACTAAAATAAAAGTTATTTTACATAAATGTATTCCCAGGAGAGTTAGCCCAAGATATTCTTGGTTACCGAAGTACGCTTGGAAGAGCTTAACACAAATCCTGAATAAGTTTGATTTGGTAAGTTACCGGAAGCCTCTCCTTTGTACTTCATCCCCCCCAACCCCCTAATTAAATATTTTAAAGTATTTTAAATTGAGGTCCCACAAACCACCCGACAAGCAAAGGTTGCCGCCTCAATTCAATAACGCGAACTATGACTTATATGTGAAAATATTTAAATTATTTTACTATTAACAGTTTCTATTAACAAACTGTAACCGCTCATTAACTGTTTTTTTTATTGTTTATATTATTATTTTTAATTAGAAGATCCCTGCGCCGATGATAAGAGCATTCAATTAACAAGAAGTTAAAGTTATTTTACTATTAACAGTTTCTATTAAAGTTATTTACTATTAACAAACTGTAACCGCTGTTTAACTGTAATATGTACAAAATTAGAAAATTGCAGCTCTTCCACTATATCGGGGATCTAAAACACATGCAACAACAAGAAGCTAAATTGTGACTTTCTAAATTATTTTAAGATAACATTAATTGATAGTTAAAGTTATTACCAAAGGTTAATTAACAGTTTAAGTTATTTTACATAAAATTATAAGGTTAATGAACAAACTAACCGCTGTAATATATTACCTATTGAATGCCCATACTGGAATAAAAGACCAAGACAATCACAAACTCAAAAATGTAGACTGCACTACTCACCTGTCATTGAGACTCCCTTAACAATGCACCGGTTAACCGCCCCTCTTACCTTTCACAGAGCAATATGTGTGGCAATAACGGGGTAACCTCCATTGGGATTGATAGCGATTGCATCTTTTCCCGCAATACCAAGGGGAGAGGGTTTTCAAAAGATATATATATTTTCATTACAATCATTTCTATTTCGTTAAATTTACAGTTCAATATTCACTTTAGTTACAGTTTGACACAAAATGCTTTTCCTATCACAATCCTTAACTTTGAAAATACAGTATTTTCACCAGAAAGGATGCTTTGAAAAATTGAGAATGATCGAACATTATCATACAACCAGACATCTAATACGTTATTCTATTGGTGGAATTATTTTTATTTTACTTTGATCAGGAAAGGATACTTTGAAAAATTGAGAATGCATTTTCAATGCAAGCATTTTCAGACCACTTGACATATAATACGTTATCTTATTGGGAGAATTATTTTACAACTTCGATTAAAAATTACTAATTATGTTCATATTGGATAAGATCTTCAATATTTTAAGCATTTTTTTTAAATAAAATATACTTTTATTACGAATTCTGTTCGAGGAGTTGATTTTTTTTCATATCATAGAATGTTAGAATCATTCAAGTTAAAAATGATAAATCCATTAATTTTACTATAGTTCAATTGAAGATATTACTTATTTTATTCGCATAGTACCTTTTTCTAGATTTAAACGTGAGAATATATGATTAATCACCTAAACAAAAACTATTCCATTACTCTTTTTTCTGAAAGCATTCTATAAATGAGAGAATTTTTAAATTCTTATACAAAAATTGTAAAACGATTTTCCCCAACAGTTGAAAAAATTTCAATCATTAACCTTTTATTTAAAGTACGTTATTAGGCTACCACTATAGAACATACACTATAAACATTCATTTTATTCATAAATTTTACTATATTTATTAAACATGTAATATTTTTTCTATACTAAAGACATCTGCTTTGGTTATTTTTCAATTCATGGAATGGTTACGTTGATCATTTTCAACCTTTTTTTTTGAAAATAATAACTTTTTTAACCCATCGGCTATACTTGCTCTACAAGAATTTTACCCTCTGCTGTACATTTTCACTAACAATTTATATTATTCACTAAAGCAAACAATATAATACATATAAACTAACTTATGAAAGAAATCCTTTATGGATATAATGTTTTCTCTTACCTAAAGCCTTCTTTCATCTATAATCCATATGGAAAATTAAACTATTCTAATAAAAATAAAAGGGGAAGAAAGACTCAAAAGGAAACATACATTATAAAAACCAAGAAAATTATTACAGAATCTAAAAGAAAAACTAAAAACTCTGCTAAAAAATAAAAACTTAACTGAAAATTTCGTTAAAAATTAAGACAAATGCTGAAAAATAACTTAATACTTTGTTAAAAATAAAAACGAACACAGAAAAACTTTACAAGAAATGAAAACTTATACACTGACAAACTAAAATCTTTGTTAAAAATAAAAACTGAACTGAAAATTTTGTTAAAAAAAAACTTAACTGAAAATTTTGTTAAAAATTAAGACACATGTAGAAAAATAACTTAATACTTTGTTAAAAATAAAAACGAACACAGAAAAACTTTACAAGAAATGAAAACTTATACACTGAGAAACTAAAATCTTCGTTAAAAATAAAAACTTAACTAAAAATTTTGTTAAAAATAAAAACTTAAGTGAAAATTTTGTTAAAAATTAAGACACATGCAGAAAAATAACTTAATACTTTGTTAAAAACTTTATCAAAAAGAAATACTTCTTGTTAAAAAAATATACTTTGAAAAATTTGTACAAGAAATATTCTAAAAACTTTACCAATAACACCCATACTTTGTTAAAATTAGAAGACAGATAGATTCACATCCCCCTTTCATTGAGACCCTTTTTTAATTATTATGTAAAACGTGGGCTGAAAAATTTAAAAGTACTATTTTTAAATTTTCTTCATTAAGAAGAAGTTTTCAGCCCACCGAGTTTTCATAATAAAAAAAGGGTCTCAACGAAAGGGGGATGTGAATCTATCTGTCTTCTAATTTTAACAAAGTATGGGTGTTATTGGTAAAGTTTTTAGAATATTTCTTGTACAAATTTTTCAAAGTATATTTTTTTAACAAGAAGTATTTCTTTTTGATAAAGTTTTTAACAAAGTATTAAGTTATTTTTCTGCATGTGTCTTAATTTTTAACAAAATTTTCACTTAAGTTTTTATTTTTAACAAAATTTTTAGTTAAGTTTTTATTTTTAACGAAGATTTTAGTTTCTCAGTGTATAAGTTTTCATTTCTTGTAAAGTTTTTCTGTGTTCGTTTTTATTTTTAACAAAGTATTAAGTTATTTTTCTACATGTGTCTTAATTTTTAACAAAATTTTCAGTTAAGTTTTTTTTTAACAAAATTTTCAGTTCAGTTTTTATTTTTAACAAAGATTTTAGTTTGTCAGTGTATAAGTTTTCATTTCTTGTAAAGTTTTTCTGTGTTCGTTTTTATTTTTAACAAAGTATTAAGTTATTTTTCAGCATTTGTCTTAATTTTTAACGAAATTTTCAGTTAAGTTTTTATTTTTTAGCAGAGTTTTTAGTTTTTCTTTTAGATTCTGTAATAATTTTCTTGGTTTTTATAATGTATGTTTCCTTTTGAGTCTTTCTTCCCCTTTTATTTTTATTAGAATAGTTTAATTTTCCATATGGATTATAGATGAAAGAAGGCTTTAGGTAAGAGAAAACATTATATCCATAAAGGATTTCTTTCATAAGTTAGTTTATATGTATTATATTGTTTGCTTTAGTGAATAATATAAATTGTTAGTGAAAATGTACAGCAGAGGGTAAAATTCTTGTAGAGCAAGTATAGCCGATGGGTTAAAAAAGTTATTATTTTCAAAAAAAAGGGTTGAAAATGATCAACGTAACCATTCCATGAATTGAAAAATAACCAAAGCAGATGTCTTTAGTATAGAAAAAATATTACATGTTTAATAAATATAGTAAAATTTATGAATAAAATGAATGTTTATAGTGTATGTTCTATAGTGGTAGCCTAATAACGTACTTTAAATAAAAGGTTAATGATTGAAATTTTTTCAACTGTTGGGGAAAATCGTTTTACAATTTTTGTATAAGAATTTAAAAATTCTCTCATTTATAGAATGCTTTCAGAAAAAAGAGTAATGGAATAGTTTTTGTTTAGGTGATTAATCATATATTCTCACGTTTAAATCTAGAAAAAGGTACTATGCGAATAAAATAAGTAATATCTTCAATTGAACTATAGTAAAATTAATGGATTTATCATTTTTAACTTGAATGATTCTAACATTCTATGATATGAAAAAAAATCAACTCCTCGAACAGAATTCGTAATAAAAGTATATTTTATTTAAAAAAAAATGCTTAAAATATTGAAGATCTTATCCAATATGAACATAATTAGTAATTTTTAATCGAAGTTGTAAAATAATTCTCCCAATAAGATAACGTATTATATGTCAAGTGGTCTGAAAATGCTTGCATTGAAAATGCATTCTCAATTTTTCAAAGTATCCTTTCCTGATCAAAGTAAAATAAAAATAATTCCACCAATAGAATAACGTATTAGATGTCTGGTTGTATGATAATGTTCGATCATTCTCAATTTTTCAAAGCATCCTTTCTGGTGAAAATACTGTATTTTCAAAGTTAAGGATTGTGATAGGAAAAGCATTTTGTGTCAAACTGTAACTAAAGTGAATATTGAACTGTAAATTTAACGAAATAGAAATGATTGTAATGAAAATATATATATCTTTTGAAAACCCTCTCCCCTTGGTATTGCGGGAAAAGATGCAATCGCTATCAATCCCAATGGAGGTTACCCCGTTATTGCCACACATATTGCTCTGTGAAAGGTAAGAGGGGCGGTTAACCGGTGCATTGTTAAGGGAGTCTCAATGACAGGTGAGTAGTGCAGTCTACATTTTTGAGTTTGTGATTGTCTTGGTCTTTTATTCCAGTATGGGCATTCAATAGGTAATATATTACAGCGGTTAGTTTGTTCATTAACCTTATAATTTTATGTAAAATAACTTAAACTGTTAATTAACCTTTGGTAATAACTTTAACTATCAATTAATGTTATCTTAAAATAATTTAGAAAGTCACAATTTAGCTTCTTGTTGTTGCATGTGTTTTAGATCCCCGATATAGTGGAAGAGCTGCAATTTTCTAATTTTGTACATATTACAGTTAAACAGCGGTTACAGTTTGTTAATAGTAAATAACTTTAATAGAAACTGTTAATAGTAAAATAACTTTAACTTCTTGTTAATTGAATGCTCTTATCATCGGCGCAGGGATCTTCTAATTAAAAATAATAATATAAACAATAAAAAAAACAGTTAATGAGCGGTTACAGTTTGTTAATAGAAACTGTTAATAGTAAAATAATTTAAATATTTTCACATATAAGTCATAGTTCGCGTTATTGAATTGAGGCGGCAACCTTTGCTTGTCGGGTGGTTTGTGGGACCTCAATTTAAAATACTTTAAAATATTTAATTAGGGGGTTGGGGGGGATGAAGTACAAAGGAGAGGCTTCCGGTAACTTACCAAATCAAACTTATTCAGGATTTGTGTTAAGCTCTTCCAAGCGTACTTCGGTAACCAAGAATATCTTGGGCTAACTCTCCTGGGAATACATTTATGTAAAATAACTTTTATTTTAGTGGTGGAGCCGCATTTTATTGGTTGAATCCCAATTTATCCGCAATTTAGTAGATTGCTTAGGAACCTCTTTCTACCGGAGCAGGGATCACCGGAGCAGGTAACTCCTAATTATCCTCTTCCCGTTTTAGCCAAGAGCCCCTTTCCACCGGCGCAATCTCGCTTTCACCGGAGCAGGTGTCACAGAGCTGCCGGCGCGGCGCAACCAACGCAACTTTATCCGGCGCAACCGTTGCGGATTGCGCCGGCTGCAGCAGAACCCCCATTTTTCCACTACTACTGGCAAATTGAAGTTTTGAATATGAGAATACGGTCGTTAAAAGGACGAATAGTTTTGCTAGCTTGTGATAAAGATAATTTCCACCCTGATCACAATGCAGTACATAATAATAATAATAATTCACAAATATAATAAACATTGAATAATAAATTTCAGAAAAACTCTTACATTTTTAAATTTTTTTTGTGTATCTAATATCTATCGGAAAATAATTGATCGAAAAGTTCACATTTTAACTCCAGGCAACTTGGACTACCAATGAAGTGCACATGATTGAGCTCCAAAGCATCTGATAGATGCCCACCCGACAAACACCAGCCCTCAGCACCAGCAATCAGCGATAAACATTTTAGTGGAAATTCCGTCCGGAGCGATATATTGATTCAACGAGCATTCTAATGATAAACACGTTACGGCAAGTAAATGCGTTTTCCGATATTTGGTTTGCAGCCATCACTACGTAGGTTTAGAAGGGGGCGGTTTTTTTTTCAGGCTCTCCGGATTCTTTTCCGGACAGCTCCTAATCCGCAAACTATGGGAGGTCATTCCCGGCTTCTTTTCCGGGATTCCCGTTTGTGTTTATGGCTGCCGTTTATTTCGAAAGTGTCTTTCTTTTGCCGAGTTGGCGGTTTTTTCTTTTGGAAGGTTCATTCCTTTTGCTTTTATGATAGTGTTCGGTTATAAAAATTACCCCAATGGTGTCCGTTTTGAGACATTAGTTTGATCAGATTCCTGATAATATTACTGGTATGTTTCGTATAAGATAGGTTCGTTCCGGAAGATAAGGATATTCTAAGATAGGTTATGTGGATCCTGAAGTGGTAGATATTCGTATATTATTTTGTATTTGGCATTGATCAGCTAGAATTTTTTTCATTGAAGATCATACCGGGCTTTCAGAACAAATTATTCTGGCGATTCTCGAAAAATAGTGGTAGCCTTACATATCCTTTTAAATTTAGTAATGTTTTCTTCCTATCCCCAAAATACAACTGTGCTACTTTATTAAGTCCATGACATTTAATTTAAAATTTGGCTTCCAAAGAGATCTTCTATATTGAGCCAAAGACACTGATATGGAAAAGCTTTCTCTGTTCAGTGCCTTAGAGGAGCACTTGATGTATATCTTTTAAAAAACGTGGAACAAACTGAGAAGGTCACAGTTCTCTGCTGTAATGGACCAAGGGTTTAAAATACCGGTACCAAAAATCAAAATACCGGTACCCCTTACTAATCAAAAATCAAGTATTACTCAAAAACTAATCTCAAAACTTTATAAACAATTAAAGTTCAAATTGTTATATTAGTTTTTAAATACAACTTATTCTTCGATTTAAAGATCTTTAAAAACTATGTTTTCTCTTAGTTTTGTAAACTGGACAGACTGTCTCACACATTGCACAAACAGAAACTATGATTACATACGTAGTTGATAGAGCAAAAATTGATTTCGTATTTGAATTCATTACTATAACTATTTCCAAATTACTTTTAAAATTTAGCAGGGCGTTGCTATCTTTGGAACAGATGATATCTTGAAATATATAATGTATGTAAGTATATTCAAAAAATATTTTTGAAATTGTTTGGCATCTAAAGTAATGACATACCTATTATGCACACTCATATCACACTGTAATTGTAACTTGAGAAAAATCAATACTCCTTTTTCTTAATAAAGAAGAATCCCCCCTCACTCCAAAACCGATCAAACAAAGTGTTGCTGCTTTCTTTCAAAGCGAAATCACACATGCTTCTTTAGAAAACATAGCATCCACTGCTAAAGCCCTTCCTATAAAAAAAAGTCATTATTGAAATGGCCTTCGATAGAAAAAAAGAACTCCAGGGTTTAAGTCTTGGCTTCAAGAGAAACTTCCTAGTAAAAGCGCCTTCTCATTGATCTCAGCGATGTACTCGTGGAGGGACCGTTTCAAAAAGCAATTAACCCGCTTGTTGTCTGCTTTTTGGCCTTTTTATTAGTGAGTGCCACTAAATTGAAACAACCTGCCTGGCTGTAATTATTATCGAGCATATTTTTCTCCTTGATGATAGGATCTCATTTTTTCGTAGGAAAATAACTGGATTTTTCGCCCTGGCATGTTTTTTTCTTCTACTTTCTCAGGTTTTTTAAGCGCATTTTTCTGTTCTCTCATGAGATAGATTTCCTTTTTTTATGGGGAAGAACTGAAATCTTGGTACTGTACTGAGGAAATGTTTTCTCCTTAACGCCAACCCTATTTTTTTTTCGTTGCAATCCTTTCTAAAAGAAGAAAGCACTGATTTATTATACCTAAGTACCCATCGTGTTTTAGTTACGTGATTTAACTTATTAGTTGTTAGATACTTTTAATCTGAAGTTAGTTTTACATCTTTTTGTCGATTTGCAATTTTTGAGACTGATAGAATATTTTGTATTTCGAGGAAATTCTTGAATGTGGGTAATGAATTTAGTTTATAACTCGTGTTTTATCGAAAATGATATTTGGTTGGAAATCAATGCGTAATTTTCTTTTTATTGGAAATATTGAAACTTTCTTTTCTTTTGTGCTCCGAAAAGTAAGCGAAAGAAAACATTTATAGAAATAGAAGCTGTAATCCTCTTATATTTTAAAGCCGCCAAGAAAAAAGTTATATTGTGTCAGTTGTATTTTGTTACATGCACATTTAATAGAGTCATCTGTTCTCAAAGTCCATACTAATTTCGGGAAGTTTTCACACGGGATTTTTTGAAATGGCCTCTTATATTTTATATAACATCAATCACTATATATTGATTCATGTGTTTTGGGATTGTTTAGTAGGTAGATAGTAATTACTTCAAAACATTTTTATGTTTATGATATTCGACAATTTCAATTGAAATAATAATATAATTTATTTTTTCTTTTTTTAGGTAAGTTCGTTTGGTTTTATGTGGCATGATTTTTTGTGATTTGGAGGTAAGAATTTCACTTACATATTTGAAAAGAACTTAAAGCGTATTAAAGTCTGTTAAGACTATATAGTTTAAGACTGTAGATAAATGTATGATCAATGCAAATTTTCTTTTATCCCTGAAATAACTATAAATATATCTATTCTAATACCAAATAAATCCAACTTCTACTTAGTCAAATCCAATGACATACACCCATCACAAACCATCTGAAAATCCATCCATAAGCATTTATTGACCATCAGCTGAAATCCTAACGTCCACTAAGTCAGGCCATAGATATATCTTCTCCTCCCAAATGCAAGAATCTTAAGGAATCAATCCTGTTTCTAAGCGCTGAGGTATTAAACACCCAGGAGACTTCCTCCCAATACCCCCAGAAGCAAGCAAGGGCGTGCTAATATTCCTGTCACCCCCAATAAATCTCCCCTCGCACCATTGATTGGAGCCGAGTTATGGCCCAGCAGATAAGATGCACGCCAAGATTCCATTTGGTGAAAACTTTCCACTACCAAGTGCCCCGGCTCTCGCCCGGTTCATAAATGTCTTCATCTATTAACCTGATGGGTTTGTGTCGGGGCTTATGGGCGGGGGCTGGTGTTGAAAGAGGGGTAAGTCCTAACCAGGGGATAAAAATTTAAGGAAGAGTTTCTCCGCTTTAGGAAAATTGAGATGCTTTAACACTTTATTTTTAAAACTTTTATCTAGTAGCTATAATGTAAATTTCGGTACTTAATGGCTTTTTCACTTCCGCCAATTTAGTTTTAGAAATTGAAATCTTGTAAGTGGGAATGTAGTTTTATTGCTTTGCACGTTTCGCTTCTTGTGTGTTCTTTATAGTGTAAAAAGGAAACTGTAAATTTTGCGTCCTAAAAATTGAGAATTTGTAAGTGTTGTTTTTCCTAAGAACGAACTCTGTTGAAACTTTATGCTCTCACAGTTAACATAAAGTTGAACTGTTGCCAGACTGTCATAAACTTGTTTTTAATATATAAGAACTTAATGATATATGATAATTTGCTAATTTACATTAGCAAATTAGAATATATCATGTATCACGAAATATCGAATCAATGTATTCGATTCCATTTTTAAAGGGAATGTTCAATGTTAGATTACAAATTATGACTGATTCGTATGAGAACTTAAAATATGTGTGTGTATTCGGGAACTAAAAGATATACTCGATACAAAAGTATAGATTCCGTCCAGTATCGATTACACGGTGTAAGATCATAAAGTACCACATTATTTTGATAACAAAAATGTTGTCCATGATGGGTTGACACATTCCACTTTCAAACCGAAAGCGTCGTGTCAAAAGTAGTCCGATCGCCATCCCTGACGAATGTTCGATCCCGATTTTTGGCACGGGCCTCCCCTTTTCGGTCCCGGACCCTTGCCTCATCTCTCTTGTCGCCTGGAATACGCGCGATTTAAGGGCTCATTAATTGTCCTGTTGAGTTATGGCTTTTTGAAGCCCGCTCGAGTTTCTTGCGCAGGTTGTTTATCATCGCTCCTGGGGATTCGCGGGAGAAAAGGGATATATTCGAGCTGCGAGTTGTGATGGATGGCGGGAGTTGGGGGATAACTCTGGGAGGAAATAATTGAAAATGTTTGACTCTAGGGTTGGTTTGGTAATAGGCATTTCAAATGGTATCTGTACGAGAAACGCGACGTCTTATATTTAAACTAGTTTTTCGAAGATAAACTGTCTTAACTTAAAGATAGATCCCCAAGCTCTCTTAAATCCTAAGAGAGTTTAAATGTATCGGGGCTCCATCTACTAAGAGGGGGAATAACCTACCATACTTTTTTAGTTGATATCACATCGGTGCATCTGTTTGTTAATTAAATATATTTTCGAAATTAAGTGCATTTTGATAATGAAATGGGAAAACACAAGCAGAAAAGTTAGTACTACTCTGCAAATATAAGAGTGCAAAATGAAAAAAAAAGTTTAAGTGGAGTGTTAGAGGCTTATAGACGAGCTCTTGGACGGCCACCATTTTTTTACTCGTAGCCATCTGTGTTTAAGGTAGTTGTAGTGTGAACGGGTAAAAGTAAGATGGTTTAAGTTAAGATATCTTAACTACTCTCAAGTTAATTTTTATGTGTCAACGTAGTATTAGGATCTGGGCACAGTCGCTGATGAAAAACGTCGCGTGGCCCATTAAGATCCTTATTAAGAGGAGGGGAGAAAGAAGGGGACTCGAGGGGTGATGTAGTAGACCAGGGTGGTCCAACCTTTACTTGCCCGAGTGCCAAACTAACTTTAGTATATGAGAGTGAGTGCCAAAAGACATAAATAAAAAAGCATTACATACAACTAATTTAATATATCACTATATTTTACAATGATCAATGGTGAAATCAATGAGAGGATTGACATTCTTTTTCTGATACAAGTTTATCGATGTTGACAGTGAGTTCAGTAAGGCAAAGTCTCAGGCTAGATTCCAGAGAAATATTTTCCATTCGATTTCTTGCTTTTGATTTTATTTGTTTGAGAGATGAAAAAGCACCTTCGCACACATATGTACTCCCAAACAGGGATAACATTTTCAGGGAGAATTTAAGCAGTTCTGAGAAGCGTTCCTTAGAAACTATCTTCCAGAAATTTTCAGGGCCGTCGCACTTTCTAGCCTGGTAAAATAGGTCTGCTTGAAGATCACATATTTCCATTAAAATTTCGCAAGGCACCTCACTCAATTCAATGTCCATGGGATTGTTGCCCCAAAATAAAGTTTCTAACTGATGCCCTTTTGAATTTTAAGCTAAAAATAATTTCCAAGGAGTGTCAGGGGTTCTCCCCTGAAATTTTTTGAAAATTAAACTCCAAAAACCAGGTTTTTAACACTTTTCTGCAATAAAAATTTAAATGTTGATTATATTCTCTGTTAGTTAGAATACGCATTTAATTTTGAGGCCGAGTGCCACAAAAATTTCTTCGAGTGCCACTCGTGGCACGCGTGCCTCGGGTTGGACCACGGGTCATTCCATGTGAAATCAACCAATGGTCAAAACCTCATGTCTTCAGATTTTCTTGAAATTTACAATATGTGTTGTACACACTTAGTGTTGTAAAACTGTGAAGTTTCAGATTTTTCTGATGATTTTTTCAAGAGATATGGCCTTTCAAAACTTCAAAATTTTCAGTTTTCTGGAATTTTAGGTAATTTTCAAATAGCTGTATCTCATCAGCTATTCATGCTAAAGACATGAAATTTGTTTTAAATTATTCAGTATTGTATGATGTTTCATAATATATTAACCCTAACAAAGATATAGATTTTTAAAATTTAAATTTTTTAAAATTTTTCAAAAAAATTTAAATATTTAAAAATAGGTATAATTGATTTTCTTTTTAAAAATATATTATTTCAAACACACTTTCAGCAACATATGGGCCAAATTTCAAGATGGTATCTTCATGGGTTCAGAGAGAAAAAAAATGTTTTCTACCATAATGTGCTCTTATATTTGGGAAAAACACATATTTTGAGCTAGTAAAGAGCATTTTACCTACAAATACTACCAATTTATTTAGGAATATTGATATTTATGCATAATTTATACTTACTTTCATTTTGAAATATTTAAATTTTAAAATTTTAATTTTTTTAAATTTAAAATTTGAAAAATGAAATTTATTTCTAATTAAAATTAGTTAATTTATAAGAAAATGTTCAACATAATACAATTACTTTATCTAGTAGCAAAGGATTGTAAGAAGTTCTAAAATTTTAAAAAGTAGAAGATTAAGATGGAAGAGCTCTACTAAATAAAATTCATTGTCCGAAATGAAACCATAAAAAGCAATCATACAATAATTTTGTCTGAAAAATCTTATTTAATAATGTATAGGTATAAAATTACAAATTATGTACACCTATTACTACATAATTAAGTTCTTGAATTCTTATTATGAATTACACAAGTTCAGATTTTAGAAAAATTTTACAACACACTCTCTTTTGCAAAATCTCAGGAACTTGATATATTCTTCCCCTTGCAGTTTTTGGATGTAAATTACACAATGTAAAGATTTTAAGCACAAAAGGATGCTTACTTAGGATGTAAAAAAGAAATTTCAACTTCTTCTGACTGGTCTTTTGACATAACACATCCCATCCACCATTCATTCTCACAGGCAACATACCCAACAATCTCTTCAAATGGAACATCTTCCTCACAAGAACCTGCTTTAATCACATGCATGTGATGTGTATCAGAAAAGGAGAACAGTCTTGTTAGTATTTTTTCTGTATTCAAAGGTATAAAATCATGGTATTGTTGTGTTCAAACAACTGTTATGGCTTTTTCGAATCTTGTTTTTAATGACTTTCCATCTTCAATATACTCGATATTGCTGACATAAAAAAGGAGATGGATGGTAAATTTTTTACTGACCATTGAAAAGAAATTAGGATTGGAGGAAACAGAAGCTGTTATAATTTTAGACTTAGCTGAGAATTATTCATTTGTTTTACAAGATGGTTTTACACAAGGCTTCCACTGGAACAATGCTATGGCAACAGTTCAATTTGTTTATTTTAAAGAAATAGATTTTGCCACAGGGGATTTACTAAAAACTCATAAAAGTTTTGTTTTCATATCAGACTGTTTGAAGAAGAAAAGTCATTAAAAACAAGATTAGCCATAACAATTGTTGGAACACAACAATACCGTACTATTATAACTTTGAATAAAGAATAAATACTAACAAGACTGTTTTCCTTTTCCGATACACATCACTTGGGTATGTTTAATTTGCAATTTTATACCTATACATTACTAAATAAGATTTCTAAGACAAAATTATTGTATGATTGCTTTTTACAGTTTCATTTCTGACAATGAATTTTATTTAGAGCTCTTCCATCTTAATCTTCTACTTTTTAAAATTTTAGAACTTCTTACAATCCTTTGATACTAGATAAAGTAATAGTATTATGTTGAACATTTTCTTATAAATTGTCTAATTTTAATTGGAAATAAATTTCATTTTTCAAAATTAAAATTAAAAAAAAATTAAGTTTTAAAAAATTAAAATTTTAAAATTTAAATATTTCAAAATGAAAGTAAGTGTAAATTATGCATAAATATCAATATTCCTAAATAAATTGGTAGTATTTGTAGGTAAAATGCTCTTTACTACCTCAAAATATGTGTTTTTTTCCAAATATAAGAGCACATTATGGTAGAAAACATTTTTTTTCTCTCTGAACCCATGAAGATACCATCTTGAAATTTGGCCCATATGTTGCTGAAAGTGTGTTTGAAATAATATATTTTTAAAAAGAAAATCAATTATACCTATTTTTAAATATTTAAATTTTTTTGAAAAATTTAAAAAATTTTAAATTTTAAAAATCTATATCTTTGTTAGGGTTAATATATTATGAAACATCATACAATACTGAATAATTTAAAACAAATTTCATGTCTTTAGCATGAATAGCTGTTGAGATACAGCTATTTGAAAATTACCTAAAATTCCAGAAAACTGAAAATTTTGAAGTTTTGAAAGGCCATATCTTTTGAAAAAATCATCAGAAAAATCTGAAACTTCACAGTTTTACAACACTAAGTGTGTACAACACATATTGTAAATTTCAAGAAAATCTGAGACATCACCTGCAAAAATTGCATTTTAATTGGTTGATTTCACATGGAATGACCCCCACACTGAAGTAGACTACTTTTGATGAGACGACAGCAACCGGCCACTGCCAGAGGAGTATTTTGACCAATCTGCTATAGGAGTAATCTACTACATCTCTTCTCTAGTCCCCTTCTTTCTCCTTTCCTCTTGATAAGGATCTTAAAGGGTCGCGCGACATTTTTCAGTGACTGTGGCCGGAGCTTTATATGTGTACTGGAAATAATAATCGTAAAGGAGCAGAAAAGGCCTCGGTCACCGTGGACGCGGAGTCGGGCGTATCACCAGGCGTATCGGGCAGTGTATATCTACCCCATCTCTTTGTGTGGTGAGGTCAATTGGCAAACAAAATAGTGGGGTAGATATCCACTGCCCTATAAGATACGCCCGATCTTGCGCTCTCGGTGACCCTCCCCAAAGCACTGACAGTGAAAGTTGCCTTTCCACGGGATTTCTCTGTTGACTGAACGTTTTCTGTATGCTACGGACGTTTCGCATCTTTAGGGAACTCATTCACCGGAAATATTATATTTTTTAGCTACAAATTGTCTCTTTACTAGACTGGTCACATTTTTTCAACTTTGGAAATTTTAGTTGGGTATGCCGCTAAATACTTTCGCCGAAAATAAACGTTCCCTAAAAATGCAAAAAGATCGTAGCATACAAAGAACGTTCAGTCAACAGACAAATCCCGTGGAAAAAAAAGCTCTGGCAATTTTCGCTGCCAGAGCTTTTTTGTTACTTGTAAGGGACAGTTTTCACTTTCCTAGTGGTAATCCCCCGATCTTTATTATACCTACTTCAACCTTGAGTATTATTGAGCAACATTGTTGAAAAATGTTGGAAACCATCCGGAAACTGTTGGTATCAAAGCAACCCACATCTCACTCCATGCAAATTTCCAGCACTTTATGCTATAGCTCTCAGTTGTTCCCATTACATCCTTCGCAAGCACTTACATATCCACCAGACATTCATTTTCCCACCTCGCATTCACCCCACGTGCGGTCCTTTCACGAGGTTAAATTCGCCGAGAATCTCCCCCTTCGACATAAACATTTATTCGTGCAGAATTTTACTCTAAAAACGAGGATCCGCATGAATACGAATCGCGATTTGCAGTAGCAGAGGACTGCATGACATCGAGCACAGCAGACTCTGGAATCTTGCCTTCCCGGAGTTCGGTTTTTACTCTTTGCAATTGCGTTCGGTTCTTTCTATATATTCTTCAAAAATGTGCTTTTTCATGCGATAGGAGCCAACGCGTTTTCTGCTGTGGCCGTTTTTTTCTTTTAAAGAGAGCGTTTTGTAAAGGATTCGTGTTTCGCGTGAGGTTTTTGTAAAGTGTTTACTTGATGGTTTTTATGGAGGATTTGTTTATAAATACCTTTCTCTGAAAATATCTTGTTGTTGAATGGTCCTTTTCTTTTGTAGTTTTTGGGCTGTTCAGAGAGACAAATTCAAAGGGAAGTTTAAAGTTTATGTTTTGTGGTGGTGATAGAATTTGAAATCGTTTCTCACCATTTTTCAAAAGTTATTATCAAAGGAGTGAAAATTTTTGAAATGCAGCAAGGCTGCTATTTTTATTGTGTTTTTAAAAACTTTGTTTCGTTTACATCAGTGGTTCCCAACATGGGGGCGATCGCCCCCAGGTGGTCGATTTGTGTTATCAAGGGGGCGATAAATAAGTGGGGGGCGATTAGTATTCAAAGGGACGAAAATAAAATATTACTGTAATGACAGACTGTATTCAGACTTAAAGTACCAAAACAAGACCCGGTTTCTTAGGGTCAAATTTCCAAAAACTTTCTGGGGGAGGACCCCAAACCCCCCTTTTGTACTTGGAACTTAATTTTCCAAAGATTTTTTGTAATTAGTTCATCAAAATAAAAATCCTACCTAAAAATATATGTTTGAAATTCGGAAGAGGTGTACCATAACTATAGTTAAAAACCTGTTTTTTGGAGTCTTATTTACAAAAATTTTCTGGGGGAGGACCCCCGGACATAACATTGCTTTTTTATTTACACTTTACTTAGAATTAAAATTAGACATACAATTAGAATGAAAAATGGGGTGATAGGTGTTAGTCAACCCCTAGAAGGGGGCGATGGGCCACAAAAGGTTGGTTTACATCAACGATAAATATAAATACATCTTTGGTAACTGTAACATTTATTTATTGATATATAGACTATTTTGATGTTGCTGTAATTATTTTATATTGCTACTTTATTTATTCATTATTATTTCTTAAAATTAAGTTACTTCTTAAATATTTTAGTTAACTGTAATAAAGCTTTACTGTCAGTATAGTAATTTATTAATAATATTTTAAAACAGAAAACTTTTTCATCTCAAAAAGCCAGCAACACAACACAGGAGTCGACCGATCCACCCCACATGTATTGTAATGCTTGGAATAACTTATTTTGCATGCTATTAGATATCATATAAAAATACCTTTTTTAATGATAATACCCTCAAAATAATACTGCAATCGATGGAGATCCAAAGGAAAACAATACAGCTGCGATGAGGCAATAAGAGTTAAATTAAAAAATCGCATCAGTGTGAGCAGATAAAATAGTATATTTTTAAACTACTGAGGTTTAGTTAACAACCACTGTGGTATCAATGAGGACTACATGCTGATAGTAGTTACAAATCGAAATGGTTCTTCATCAAGTAATGATGCCCAATCCTCCCCTTTTGTAAATTGTTTTGTCTTGTTAAGTACTTACTAAACTTATTCAATTTGTACCTTTAGCTTTTTGTGCATCCTTTCTTCGTAATTCCACTCTTTTCCATTATTAAACCAGGCTATACAAACCCCAACAAAAAAATATCCCAAAAACATTCCTTCCCAAACTAAACATCAACAAAATTTGCATACTTCTTTAATCTCCCACGAAATAAATGCATCCTCAAACTTCTTCCAATTGTTCTTACTTCTTACCCTTCTTCCTTCGCCGATTACAACTACTACCACAGCAAATGTTTCATTTTGTCCTGGTAGCACGATTTCAAATTCTTTACTCCCTCATCAGTAATTGCTGCTGTTTTGAATTTGCGGATTCATCTATCTTGGTCACCGACGTTCATCGTTTTTCTGGTCGACGATCTTTTTTCATCCCTCCCCCTTGGTTATCGAAGAGTAATTAACTTTCCGAAAAGGTCTCTCTCCCGTGAAAAATCACCCTCCTTTCTTGTGTTACTTATTGTTGTTATTTTTCACTTCCATTCTTGCCCCTGAATCAATTATGTATAAGCTGTCGCCTTTCCTATCCTGCTCAGTTTCTTTCTGTGCTGTGTTAATTGAATTATGATGGGTTATCTACGGGCAGACTATCGTTAACCTAACCGGGAAGACGAATGGTTTCGGCGATCTTCCTGAGTAGAGACAATGAAATTTGCTAATGTGGATCCAAATTAGAGTCCGACCGTGTTAATTTTGTATCGGTTTCATGTTTGAAATTAATTGTGATGTAGAGGGATTAAAAAAAAACTTGTGTTCATTACTGTTTGGCATTATAGTCAACTTAGTTTTTTTCACAAAAAAAAACAATATTTCTTGCTTACTCTTTGAAAAATTGAAGATAAACTTATTTTTAAGTGACTGCCCAAAAATTCTAAGGAAAATTCAAGAATGTAAAATAGTAGCGAGTAAAATTTGTAGTTCGGTTTTAAGATTTAAATCAGAAATATCATTTCGCATTGTGGTATAAATTTATCTATATGCTTAAATACAAAATATATTTTATAAAGGCATTTATCCTAATTGAATGATTGGTGCTTTTTTTAATTGTATAAGAGTCTTCATGAATATGATTTTTGTTCTGTCGCTTTTAAGAAAACTAAAAATTTATGTTCTTATACTTACGAAGTTAAATTTAATCAGAGCTATTAATATTGACGTAATTTTTTCTAATGAATAATTATTAGTTCTCACAGTTATTAATTGATTGTATTTCTATAGGTATATCAAATTTGATTATAGTATTTCTAAACATAATCCAATTTATTTTTGTCATTAGCTTATAAGATATTCCAAGACTTTTACGCAACCAAGTGCATTGTTATTCTTGATTGTACTAAAATTCTTATCTCACTAAATGCTATTAAAGAGATCATAAGGCAAAGAGAATTAATGGGTGTACAAAAGACAATAGATAATTTGAATAATTTTATTATGAAATTATGAACGTAAACATCACAAGCTCCCTAGGCTGTACGTATCGATCTAATTAGCTTTTGCAAATTACGTTAGAACTGTAGTTTAATTTATCTGATTAGTGTCTTAAACTGCATAATTTGAGAAATATTTGAATTATTAGTTGCTTTTGGCTATGGCAACTGTGTTTTACTTGTTTTCAATATGAATATATAGAAAAGTAAAACTAAATTACCAGGAACCAAATCATTCGTAAGAGACTGTTTGGATTGTATATTGATTCTATTTCTCTCATCATTTTGATTAAATAAGCAATGTTATTCTTGTTTTTGTCTAGTGCTTTGTTTTACATACTTAGTTTCATACAGGAAGTGGAAGCTTTATTTCAAAACGCAAATGATTGTTTTAATCATGCAATCTTTTTTCTTCAAGGTTCTAGTTCGAAAAATATAAGCGATTGAAACGGATTGTGATACATCTTTACTACAAAAACCTTTACATTTAGTTATAATTACTAATTACTTTGATAATCATATTTTTGATAAATAGCTGTTATAGATCGGTGAGTAGTTTGAGACCGGTAACATTGGAATGACTCTGATATTCCCCATGTTATGTACTAACTTTAACTCTTTAGTAACCACAGATTAAGCATGAAAAAAATTTATGTATTGGGATTCATTTGTTAGTCTGGAGAAGGGGTTCCCAGACTTTTTTGACCCGTGCACCCCCTGAAGACATTTTTTGTACCCCGTGGACCCCCTGTTTTAGGGACCGTTCAAAAGATAGCTAAAAATCTTATGTTTATGATGTACATTTCAAGACACAAAAACTTTTAATTTTAACAATAAGTTTTGGTTGCAAACTTGTCGAAGTTACTGGCTTATAAGTGAGTTAATCAAACACCGAATCATACAGTTTCAGAAATAATTATAATTAAAATATGGCATGTTAACAAATAATATTTAATTAAGTTTAACTATGAAAAGAAATCAAATTATATATTACGGAAATTGAGTTTTAATTTATGAAATTGAAAATTTTTTTTTCGCTGTGGACTCCCTAGAAGTCGCTGTGGACCCCCAATTTTGATTCTCATGCCCGTGGACCCTTTGGAAGTCCCTGTGGACCACTTTGGACCACCACAAAAAATTCAAATCTATTTTAATCCTTTCTCATTAAGTGTCATTTCGGCTCGATGAAAAGTATTGATTTGTCGAAGCATTTTTCAATGTGGCATTTATTGAGCTTCAATATCCGCATCTGGAGATGTCAGTAGTATCCAAAATCGGCACTACCCATCCTCCTCCCTCAGTTTCACCATCCCAATCCCTCCCCCGTAATGGACGCGGTCCACTCCCCTCCCTAATCCCGCTTTTCCCTATTCCTCGGGAAAAAGGGAAGAAAACTTCCCGGCGACCCTATTTCCTAAAACATGAGATGCCCCTGACAAGAAGGAGGGTCCGGGAATGCCGGATTTTCCGGTAAGCCATCAGGATCTCTGCTGCCCTCGGAATGAGTGGACTGTTTTTTGTTGTTCTCCTGATAAAAGGAGGGAAGAGGACCTGTTTGTGAGAGAAACGGTGAAGAGGGAGATATGGTGGTCTCATTCCGGTTTGCAATATGGGGTCCTTTTTTTATTTCTGGTTATTTTGGGTAGGTAAAAGCGGGAGGATAGTTTATTTCTTTCAGATGTTGTATTTATTTGGATTTGTGTGCAAATGACCTACCTGTTTGATCAAATTTAATTCATAGATAGACCGATAACAAGAAATATTTTAACAATAAAACCAATTTTGTTATTATTTTGACCAAAAATTTTATTCATAACAAGGATGAGATTGATAAGAAAGCAAGATGTCGGAAAAATTGCGTGAACGACATTTTTAATAGTGTTTTCCAATATATTTTATGTAGAATTTGCATTTTAATGAAGTTAAATAAAAAATATTTGAAAAATAGAGTACCAAGTATTATAAGGGGGGTTTGGGGTCCCCTAGAAAATTTTTTGGAAATTTGATCCTAAAATTCAAGGTTTTAGCTTATTTTTAACGCCTTGTCTAAATTTTTTGCGGTGAAAAATATGTGTGAAAAAATCTGAACACTCTCAGAAAAATGAGAAAAAGTCGGAAAATCCGACAAAAATCGGAAGAATCTCATGCCTGTCATAAAAAATACAGGAATATTTTGATCAAGATTTAAAAATTACCATGAATCCTTTTCGAACGAATATTTATCGGGAAACCATCTTAAAGTATTTTTTAAACCTTTTAAATTTACACAACCTTTTTTCCCCTCGTAGCATACGATACTAAACAATATTGCCTGACACTATGACGATTTTCAAAATCGATGATCATGGTACTGCTAAACCAACGATAGTAAAATGGTCACGTGATTTTGACAACGCTGGAGCTAGTATTTCGGAGGGGAGACAGGTGGCAGTTGAGGGGCAGTTGATCGAAAGAGGAAGAGACATTTGCTTGTATATAGAAGCAAGACCCCCAACTATCACCTGTTACCTAACTATCAGCCGTGCCCTTTTACTATCGTTGGCTGAGCAGTATTAATGAATTAGGGAGAAATGTTAATTAACAGTGTGTATTACTAGTAAAGATACTGACAGCTTTTTGATGATAAGAATATAATAGTAATTAATTACTGTCATGTTATATAACTTATAATAACTGTTATATGTCACATTTTACCCTTAATTTCTAAGTTTAAATCATTTGTTGCAAAAACAGGTATGAAAAGAAAACTGAGTTTAAGATATATACATTTTCGAATTTATTACCATTTCTTTGAATAAAAAATTCTTCTACAAATACCATATCAGTCATTAATCAATGCACAATGTAAGGAAGTGTCTCTCCTTTTTTGTTACATTACATAAAAATAGTATTTCAGAAATGATATGAAAATCTATGCAGTAGAAGCAGTATTCTCAAATACTTACTTGTTAAAAAAATATTAAAATTTTGAGCTTCAGTTTCAATTCATATTATCTACATCTACACAACATATTATTGTCGAGGGATTTAAAAAAATTTTCTCGTCATGTCTTCGTGTTACATAATTCTAAACGTTATAAATTTGATCGACTCCAAAAAGTCATACCCCTCGAAGCAGTCCAAATTAACGTTTAAAAAGTACCGAGAGAATCCTCATCTTTAACACAATAAACTTTTTACCTCCATTTTGACTTTAAAAACGATATGACCTCATCCTTCCCGCAATCGGTTCCGCCGACTCTCCGCGGTACTACTTCTGATGACGAACTCATAAATCTCCCTGCTCATTACTTGCGGTGATGACGCCACATTTTCTTTTATTCATCCGGATCATTTTATTAACCAATGCGGATAATGAACGGCATTTGCTGGGGACAGGCAGAATCGATTCTTCTCCACTCGATTTATTTCTCCTCCTTTCGATCAGAGGTTTTTGGCCCGTGATGTGGTAAAATTGGTTGGTTTTAGATTTTGATGTGGGATAAGGTTAGAAAGTTAAGTTACGTTACCTATTCTGTCTGGAAAGTTTTATAAATGAGTATTAGGGTGTATCGAAAAAAACTTTTTTTTGATTTTGATGACGCCTTAGTGCGGAAAAGTTGTCTAAGGTGTCAGAGAGTACCTGTGAATTTTTTCAGAATTTTCGGATAATATCTTGAGGTGCCGCCAAGGCCCTGAAGGTCCCTATGTTAATCCAATGGAGCGCGCAAGCCGAATTGGTTTTTCGCCCCTAATTTCTACCCTAATCACACGACGAATGTCTTCACTCAAGTTATGGACCCTATATGATCTAGGCTATCCGACAAAACTTGAATAATAGCCTAAATCTCTATATTATGTTGATTGTGGGCTCTGATTTGAACGAGAAAATACGAGAAATTGGAGCGTACAAAAAAACGTAATATAGAGATTTAGGCTATTATTCAAGTTTTGTCGGATAGCCTAGATCATATAGGGTCCATAACTCGAGTGAAGACATTCGTCGTGTGACTAGGGTAGAAATGAGGGGCGAAAAACCAATTTGGCTTGCGCGCTCCATTGGATTAACATAGGGACCTTCAGGGCCTTGGCGGCACCTCAAGATATTATCCGAAAATTCTGAAAAAATTCACAGGTACTCTCTGACACCTTAGACAACTTTTCCGCACTAAGGCGTCATCAAAATAAAAAAAAAGTTTTTTTCGATACACCCTAATGAGTATATCTGTTGAAGGGAATGACGTTTTTTAATTTATCTACTGATCTTCTGTTGTGGATCATTGAAAGGTTTTTTTCGAAGTGCGATATTTTTATATACCCGAGTTTCTTTCAATAAAACTATGTGACTAGGTAAATTTTGTTAAAATATCGATTTAGAAAAAGATCTTTACTTTAGATCTTTAGATTACTTTAAAGATCTTTAGAACCACTTTAGAAAAAAGTGGAAACTATACCTAAAATCAATGAAAGTTATCCTAAATTCCTTAGGGGACATCCATAAATTACGTGAGGTCAAAAAGGGGGAGGGGTTTGGAAAAATCTCACCAAGGGGGGAGGGGATTCGAGTAAAATCTCCCGAATTTTTCGATTTTCTTTTTTTTAAGTATGAGAAAGGAATAAACACAGATGAGATACTGAGGTGATTTTCAGGCGGAATTCCATCTTTCTCCATTTGAGCGACCGTTGGATTTTTCCATCTCTTTTCCATAAATTTTCTCAATCAACGTTATGCGGTTTTGCTCGGCCGGTTACACTGTTCAACAAATTTGACCTTCAAAACTTTTTCCTTGATTAAAATAGTCATTTCTTATAGATTTTGGGTCGCTGAATACGAAAATCCCCATTAAAATTTTCAATTGACTCAGGATTTTCGGGGAACAGCCCCTCCCCCTTTTTACGTTTTCGACGACTTTAAAACTTTAAACTAGATTTTCAGGGTCAAAAAGCATTGTTTTAGTCTTTAAATTACCTCCCAGGTAACAAGAAATGTACAAATTAATAAAATATGATAAATTTATAACAAATGGATAGGTTTAAGGGGTAATTACCCCCCTAAAAATACAAAAAAATAGCTAAAATTATAGAGGTTTCTATACGCTATTTTTTCCTCTTATTTTTTACGCAATTCCCGTTTAAAGGGTCCTAACCCTTCCCCAGGGACCCAAATTTGATGACAATATGCATCAATAATTTTTACTAAAAGCGGCTGAGGTGTTAGCCTCCCAGAAGCCCCCGCGGAAGAGTTCGGAAGACTTCCAGAATCGCGAAGGCGCTCGCCAGCTCAGGAATTAATGTTGATGATTTTGAAAAGATTACAAATGACGTTTTTCTTATATTATGGGTCTATCCTAAATAGAAACTCTTCAGTTCTTTAAAAACTGACCTGTTTTAGGGAGTGAGGATTCCATGTTTCAAGATGTTAATAGATACACGGCTGTGGATAACAATTAGGGGGCATCCCCTTCAAAACTGAGGGTGATGGAGGAAAATGGGTGTCATATTTGAATTCAGCAGATCATTTTACACAAGAATAAGCTAAAATTGAGTTAGTGGCTTCAAATTTTTTTTTGTACAGCACAGTTTAACTCTAAGTGCGACATTGAACCCTTCCGTGGGTGCTTTTGGGGCGCTCTCACCTCAACCGCTTTTAGTAAAAACCATTGCTGCATATTGCCATCAAATTTGTGTCCTTTGGGAAGGGTTAGGACCCTTCAAACGTGAATTGCGTAAAAAATAAGAGGAAAAAATAGCATATTAAAACCTCTCTAATTTTTAGCTAATTTTTTGCATTTTTAGGGGGGTAATTACCCCTTAAACCTATCCATTTGTTATAAATTTATCATATTTTATTAATTTGAACGTTTCTTGTCCCCTGGGGGGCAATTTGAAGATTAAAGCAATTCTTTTTGACCCTGAAAATCGAGTTTAAAGTTCTAAAGTCGTCGAAAAAAGTAAAAAGGGGGAGGGTCTGTTCCCCGAAAATCCTGAGTCAATTGAGAATTTTAATGGGGATTTTCGTATTCAGCGACCCAAAATCTATAAGAAATGACTATTTTCATCACGGAAATTTTTTCATTGTTGAACAGTGTTATCTGTTCATCTTTCGACGCTCCCACGCTCATAGCCTTTCTCTATTCGATTCCTTCTCTCTGTCGTCAGTCATAACTTTTCCTTCCAACGTAATATTTTCCAATCTTTTAATCGCCAATACTTTAAATTAATTTTGGAGAAAAGAACACCTTGTTGTAACCCATTTAAAATTCAGTACATTATTTCTTTATTTCATTGTCAGTTTTTCTGGCGTAAATAAATGTCTATGGAATAAGTAAATGTGTATCATTTTAAGCTAGATATTGTAAAATTTTAAACAGTTTTGTGTGATTTTTATAATAAAGAAAACCTGATGATAACATAATGTCATTTCCCCCCCATATCATTAATAATGTGAAAGTTTTAGGTGCTATGAAGCACAAAATGCTAATAGGATAGAAAATAATTTTTAAAGGTTGTATGTAAATCTCACCTGGGGGAGGGGGGTCCAGCAAAATCTCACTAAATCTCACCTAGGGGGGAGGGGGGTTCAGATTTTGGAAAAAAACACCTCACGTAATTTATGGATGTCCCCTTATGTTGAATATATATTAATACCAAAATAGGTGTGAAAGGGAAAGTGTTGATTTAAAGAAGCTGAATTTACGGTATATTTTATAATTTATTACATTTCTTGGACTAAAAAAACTATTATATAAAATTAATCAATGTCCAATGTGTAAGGAAGTTTTTATCTTCTCTGAACTGGAACTTTTTAAGGCATATTTTTTCTTCTCAGGTTCAGATACGGGATAATAATACACTTAGTATTTTTTGGTTTTTTAGTAAGTACAACCCAATAAAAGACCTAAGGGCGTTACATTTTTACGAAACGAGGATTTTTCTGCATCAAAAGTCGTTATCAGTTGGATATAGTTAGGTACAAAATTTATGGACAAAAACTATATAATTTTAATAATTATGAGAACTTTTATTATCCTACTATTATAATTGTGAATGTTTGTCTATATGTTTGTTACTCTTTCACGCAAAAACTACTGAATGGATTTTAATGAAATTTTTCAATAATGTAGCTTATACATCAGAATAACACATAGGCTATAATTTATAAAGAGAAAATCGGTCCTTCATTCTTTTTTTCCCATTTTTCCTTCTTTTTTCACTTATTTTTCCGTGTTTGAAAACCTGTTTTACCAGTCATGCAAGCCAATAATTGGAAACTTTAGTAGTACCAGTGTTGTAGTTACTAGGCAATTTTATTAATCTCTATATAAATAAAACGTTTGTGGCTGTGTGTGTATGTATGTGTGTTCCGCATCTCCTTTTAGACCACACCGAAGGCGTGGACATTTCATCCATTTAAAGATTTTTTTCCTTTGAAATAAATATATTTACTGAAAATGCAATTTTTTTCATGGAAAAACATTGTTTCAAATGAGACAGATCACTAGACTTTTTCATTTACTAGACTTTTTATTATAGTTTCAAATTTGTTATTTTATAAAGGCACCAAGATATTAAACATTATCAGATAGGAAATTTACCATAAAGACACCGGACCGGAATATAAAAATTACCGGAAACACCGAGATAGTAAACTACCGGGAACGCCGGGATTAGAAAAATTACCAGGACCCCCGGGATAGGAAAAATTACCGAGAACACCGGGATTAGAAAATTACCGGGAACACCGGGATAGGAAAGAGGGCCTGGGATACCGGGATGATTTATAATAATTCTAATTTACAAAATTATAAATGTATTTTAAGAAAATCAGCTAGTTAGAAAATAAATTCTTTTCCTTTTCCAAACTTTTGATATTGTGCCTTAATTTATGCATATTTCGAGTTCTGAAAAATCCGTCTCAAAAATATAAAAAGAACGCTTGTAAATTATTCTTTATAAAAATCGTACAAGTGAATAATTTTGAGGAACAAGTTCATATTGAGTCTGCTTATGAAAAGTAATAGTAATTTAATTTCAATAAAACTAAAGTAGCTGGTTAAACATCAAAGCGAATTTTCTCTGATAGTGTGTCAGATGTGCTTTGACTAAACATTATTCTCGCACTTCTCAATGCACTTAAATACCAATTAGTGTAATGACACTTAAAATAATCTTAAAGAGTAATTTTTCTAAAAAAAAAAATGCCCCTTTTAATCACCAGCCATACATCTAAACAAAATGTTTGTTTTGGAATAACCGTCCATCACCCATTCAACTGCGGCTATCAAGTTGATAATAATCAACACGTTCACTGCAATTAAGGTAATGATACAAAAGTAATGAACATATTCCTCATTGTTAGCAAAACCCTCCTTTTTATGGTGGTGGTGGTATGGATCTTTTTTCTCTCCCTCCCTCCCCTCTCGTGGGTGTGATTATGATCTCTACCAGCACTCACCAATAAATGTGGTTCGCTTCATTATTTCTGACATTAATTAGCTTGTTTCTCCATTTAGCGTTTCCAGGGAGATGCCCACTAAACGCTTTTTATGAAGTCTCCTAATGCCTTCTTCTCCCTTCCTTTTCTTATATTCCCTTTTGTGGTTGAATGAATTTTTTTCTTCTTCGTGCTGTTTACGAAAGGTACTTAGTCCCTTTGTTTTTTTCTTCTGAGAGGGCTTTAGGGGAAATATCCCAGGAAGACAGACTTGGTTTTTGAACGTGGGGGATATTAGGAAATGAAATGGCGTTAATTTCTCAGGGGAATGAATGCATCTCGCAAGACTTGTTAAGAACATGTGTTAAGTTTTATGAGGGACATATTCTATGTCTTTTAGAGTGTGACATGGAGGTATTAAATCACTGTGTTAGAAAATTACTTGTGACAGAGCGAAGTTGAGACTTTCGGTTATACTTGGGAGAGGTGTTAGTTTTTTTTTCTGTGGTGAAAGCTTTTTTCTCTTAAGGAATGCTAAAAGTTAACAATTTTTTGTAGAGACTTTTTTAAGAAGACAGCTACTTAAAGAGATTTAAACCAAAAAGTATATGCTGCTTGTTAAAAAGGAGTTTTATGTTATGAGCTAGGACTGTTAGAATTTAATTTTGACCGCATTTCAGAAATACTGAGAAACAGATTCTAATTAATTCCAATATGGATTTTTTGGACGAAACTACGTACTATAATGAACCTTGTAATTTTGATTTTGAATATATCCGAACTTATTTTTCTTACGTATAAAGCCGTTTCTCCAAAATTTGCTTTGGAATTATTATTTTTGAGGTCATGCAAAGGGAAATAAAATAATTTTGAAAATGTTTACATTCCAAACTCAAGATTTTTACTGTGTTTTCTTTTTTTCGCCTCTTTGAATAAAGATCCGTTTGATAACTTTTAAGCTGCCTCTTTGTAGAAGGCTAGATTTTATCTACAAAATTTTGAAAAGTATTAACGTTTCCCTTTTTAAGCAGATTTCCTATACACTGTATTTTGATATATCTAAATATACGTTATTCATGCCTTAAAGCTATAAATATAGTAAAAAAGGTTTCGATAGCTTTTTAGTTGAGAACATCTTGTAATGGACTGTAAAAATAATCATTTGCTGTGGGGAGACACCCCGTTTATACAAAAGAAATATAAATACAATCTGTATTAAAATTAATTTATAAATTATAAATTTTACAGTCAACATTTTTAGGATGTATATTAGGGTGTATCGAAAAAAACTTTTTTTTAGATTTTGATGACGTAATAGTGCGGAAAAGTTGTCTAAGGTGCCAGAGAGTACCTGTGAATTTTTTCAGAATTTTTGGATAATTTCTTAAGGTGCCACATTGGCCCTGAAGTTCCCCATGTTAATCCAATGGGGCGCGCCGCCAAAAAGGCCGAAAATCGGTTTTTCGCCCCTCATTTCTACCCTAATCACACGACGAATGCCTCGTCTCGAGTTATGGACTCTATATGATCTAGGCTATCCGACAAAACTTGAATAATAGCCTAAATATCTATATTACGTTTTTTTGTATGCTCAAATTTCGTCGAAAATCGCGTATTTCCTCGTTCAAATCAGAGCCCACAATCAACATAATATAGAGATTTAAGTTATTATTCAAGTTTTTTCGGGTAGCATACATCATATAGAGTTCATAACTCGAGACGAGACATTCGTCGTGTGATTAGGGTAGAAATGAGGGGCGAAAAACCGATTTTCGGCCTTTTTGGCGGCGCTCCCCATTGGATTAACATGGGGAACTTCAGGGCCAATGTGGCACCTTAAGAAATTATCCAAAAATTCTGAAAAAATTCACAGGTACTCTCTGGCACCTTAGACAACTTTTCCGCACTATTACGTCATCAAAATCGAAAAAAAGTTTTTTTTCGATACACCCTATATACACTTAAAAAAACAAAATATTAAAAATAATAGAAGAAAAATGTAATATATATTAAATGAAAGAAAAATATGGCATAGCAAGAAACAAGGTATTTATGGAAATTTTTGCTTGTATGAAATTTAAACAAAAATTCTTTGAAAAAGTATGAAATGCAAAGGTAGTAAAATGTTTTATGATTTATGGACAAGATAGTAAAAAAATGTTTGCAAAAACTATCTATCTTTATAGAAACGAGGAATTTGGTAAACCGTTGGCCTTCTACTGGAAATTATTATATTTTAAAAGACACATATTTTTAATATTGTATAAAAAGGTACCATACCATAAAAACAATATGATGGATAGCTTTAAAAGTTTTCAAAATCACAGTTATGATGGATGAGAAGGTTGAAAAATAGCTTTTGGATTTTTATTAACGGAAAAAATTTGCATGTATTCATCACTCAAAATTGAGTGATGATAATTTTACTAGTAAATTTTAATATACTAATGAAATTAAAACCATGAGAGTGAAATGACACAATGTTTAGAATTCCTTTTATTGTAATTGAGTGCATAAACATTGGATCTTTCTTTGGTAAATCCTCCTAAAAGTAAATCCTAAGGTAAGTATAAGGTAAATCCTAATTAATTTGATCCTTTAAAAGTTTAACTTTTTCTCCTCAAAATTGTGTTATTTAGAAATTAATAAAAAAACTATGGTAACATGTAGAAAATAAACAAAATTGTCTCGATATAATTGCTATGATATAGTATAAAAAGTAACAAATATAAAAAAGAAAAACATGTCTTCTTCTTTATAAAAAAAGTTCAAATTCACAAATTGAAATTCCTCAAGACGCTTTGTAGATTCTATATGTATGAATAAAATTAGTCTGGTGACACGTTAGGGTTTAAACTCGCCTGTTTACCTTATTGATTTATTCACGTAAATATCACGTAAACATCTTCATTTTACGAGCATTCCAAAAAAGCTAGAAAGTTAGATGCATGCGCTAGAAAGAATATCATGGTGTATTGATACTTTTATGCAGAATTCTAAATCTTGAATATCTAAGTTACTTTTTCTTGGCCTAACTTCTCACATCCATCCCAGCGGCGTTTAGAAAGTATAAATGAATTCCTTTTTTCCCCAGGTCCTTCTCTCCACCCTCATTTATTCCTCAGCTGCCACCAAAACATTTTCTTCCAAAGTAATTACTAACTACTCAATTCCTCCTTTCCCCCTTCAAACGAAAAAAAATTTATAACGCAGTCTTTAAATAAAGGAATATATAAATAAGTAAATAAAGCGCAAGACCCACTCTAGACAATTATTAAACTTTCAATATTATTCTTTTCTCCTCTCTTGAGTTTTTAATATTTCCCATTAGGTCCCCTTGCCTCTGATTTATAGCCTGGCCTGCAGCGATCGGACAGGTCCAGATTAATACCCATTATTAAAACGAGCTCCGATCGCACCGCCTTCTGGTGGAGTTTTCGGTCCCCAGGATCGGGAGTCCGGAGAATGTGCGGCGATCGGGAAGACGGGATCCGTGCGGTCGCAGTTAGCGCTCGTGAGGAGTGGAGTTGAGATGTGCGAAGGCTCGTGGGATTAATTGTGCGGTTATCACGTGTGAGTGGTACATCTGTGTGATTGATTTTCTGTGCTCGAGGAGTAGTTTCTTTAGATTTTTTTTGAAATTGTGTTTGGAAATTTTCGGAATTTGTGTTGGTGAAAGAAGATGTGATTTAGATTTACTTGCAAATGGAATTGATCAAGTGATCCAAAGAAATACTTTTGGAGTTTATGAGAGTTTATAAATGGATAGTTCTACCACACTTAGGAAATGACAAGTTTTTCCAATTATAATTATTTTCTAACTATGAATTTAATATTTTTTTGACATCCATCCCTCTTCTTCCTTTTTTCTAGGGTTAAAAATTTTATGTACTTATTTTATATAATTTGGGGTTCCCTAACTTTTAAAGGTAATACATATGTATGAGTAATAATTTTTATGCAATGAAAATATTATTGCATTTAATTCATTTTTTTATTTTTCTGAAGATGTTATTTCAGAAGCTATCTTCATCCCTAAAAATTTTAATCACATGCTCTTTAAAATTTCTGACAGTTAAAATCCATATTTAATTTCTCAATATTTTTTAGTGCTTTCTGCTCAATTTTGTTGTAAAATCATGTAAAAAGTTTATTTATTTTAAAAATATATCGGGAATTTCGATTCAATTTTTTATTATTTGTTCTTTTAAATTTTTAAACTTACGTACTTTAGAGTGAATCATTTTTACAAATTTATTTCCCCTAGTCAGAATTATTTCTAAATCCATCTTTCGACCCAGTGGCTTCAAATTTGACATTATTTGGACAGTAAAAAAGATAGTTACAAAACCTTTGCCCAATAGTTTATTTCCAATCGATTCTGATAAATAAAGGAAAATGCTCGACGGACCGAAATCTTATGGTTTAAGGATGGTGAAAATAAAATGGAAGCATTCCAACTGTGTTCCATCCTCCCTACTCTACCCTCAACCTTTTGTTTTGTTTCTCGTGCCTCATTTGGAATCTTGGTCCCCTTTTCCATTGAAGAGAATGCAACTGTCCCTTATTATGTTTGAATCCTGCTTCTCGAATTGGATGTTTTCTTTACTGGATGTTTTACTTCGTTCTCTTGAAAAGTCTCATTCATTCTACGAGTTGATTTCGTATTAAGTAGGTCAAGGTTTTTGTGCTTTCACCTTAAAATTTTAAATCCTTTTATGAAGTTTTAAGATTACGGGGAATATACAAAATATTAATTATTATATTTATTATAATCCCTATTTTTAAAATATTGTATGTTTATTTTTCTATTAAAAGGGGTTAAACATCATTCTAAACAAGATACGATAGGTGTAGAAGATAACAATAAAGTATTTTATAATTTTTTCCCACATCATACTAGAAAAACATTTTAAGTTATTGCCATCTGTAATGCTTAAGATTGCAACATCTGTTGTGGAATGTTTTGGGATACGAATACTTAGTGATTCAGATACAAAGTTTCATCCACTGGATATCGGTAAACTTTAAAGGATTTAATTAATAAAATGAATTTACTCTCGTATAAAACGTTGTGCCTACCAAGTGATCATTTTCAAGTGTTTCTTGTGATTAAAATCCCGACGGATTTCTATAGTGCATGTATGACCTAGTGAAGAAAGATGCTTACTTCTGCCAACAGTTATGGTATCGTAGCTATTGGATAAAAAAACAACTTATGTGGATTAGTAAAAATGGAAGACGTTAAACCCCTTACAATGACTTCACCTGGTTACGAAATGGATAACGATATTTTTACTTCATATATGGATACGTAGTGCTGTGGAAAGCGATCTTGCACCTCCAGAGTTGGTTAAATTGAGAAGATGATTTACCGTTACATGTACTTCCTGAAATCCAGCCAGGATTCTTCATCAAAGTCCAAAGATAAAGGTAACTGAAAAATTTACTTCAACCATTCTATGAATAGAATTCATGTGAGCTAACTGTTTACAAAGTTATATACTTGTCAATTTAGAAATGGTAGGTATTATAAAAAAGTAAAAAAATGAATACAATAAACTCTCACACACTGATATAGAAAACTGTTATGTGTAAAAATTCATCTTTATGATTTTAGTTTTATCAGTAATTTTACGACCAACTTTTTCTTAGTAAACTTTATGATTTCAATAGATTACATGTTTAGTCACTTTAGTGTTTAGTTGGCATTATACTATCGTTCTCACAATAATGTTTGCCTTATGCAATGCAATCTTCTGAGCAATTTTGTATGGAGGAATATATTTTGTTGCTAATTTGAATGCTGTTGAGATTCGTATCATCCATCCAACTTACGTATTGATGTAGTGTGCGGATTGCCACTTGTTGAATTTTGGTTAAAAATGTATCGATTGCTTGATAAAGTCTTCAAATATCGTTGACCAAGTTTAGTTATCTAACAACTGAAAAGTGTTAGCCAACACATGAATACCCAACTTTCTACCCCAGATGCATTTATACCATTATTTTTTTCGATCTCTAAACTACCGTTTTACAATATCTAGCCCACAAAAAACCTATGGAAGCGTTGTAAAATACTCACTATCCATTGAAATCAAAATTTAGTTATAAAAGTAATGCTAAAATATCATCCAAAACCAGCACATTTCCTCACAAAAACGACCCCGTATTTATCCGTCTAAAAATTTCCTCCACCCTTTCATTCTGCGTCCTTAGAAAAGAGCTCCCGTGAACATTTTCACCGAGCTTTTATGAGGTTCAATTTGTCTTGTCTTTCAGCACCGAAAAAGCACGTCTGGACACGTCTGTGGCGTGGCCGCGGCACGTTAGCGTGTCTCAAAGAGATTCTTTGACACAAGGATCCCATCCCGTGTTGCTGGCTATACCTGCATTGCACTGAAAATAATAAAAAAAAGTTGCAGATTCTGGTAGGAACCCCAGGTGTTGGGGAAGGGTCGATAGTTGTCTTGCGAAGATTAAGCGTTTGGGAAAGGAGGGTTTCTGTGTGGAAAAAATATTTTTTGGGTTTTCGTTAATTTTATTTTTTGCCTTTTTTAGTTGAAAACGGTTTTCAGGGAATAGAAAATTTCCATGGGTAGATAAGTTATCTTAATGTGGGGTTTGTTAATCATCTTAACATGATCTTGGAATACTTTTAATGAGTGTTTTGTATTTTACCTTTTATAATGCACATAATGCAAATTTTTAGATTTTTTGTGTTGAAGTTTTAGATTTGAGAGGCATTTATCGATAATTCAAATATGTTTATCTCACTTCAAGTAAAAATGTACCGAGATAAAATTAAGTGTAAAATTTAATTTCATTTAAAATGTTCTATCCTAAATAAGCGTTATGCTGTTGAAATGTGAATTATTTTTTAAACCGCATGATATGGTAAAGAGCTAGGTGCACCTGCAACGTAATAATAAATATGTATTTTAATACATTATTTGGAAAGATAAATACTTTTGATTGTTATCATGTAAATTAACGAAGAAATGTAACTTACAATTTCTCAGGCGTCAAGCAGGGAAGCCCTACATAATTCACTCTTGAGTTCTCCTTACATAATAAATTTCAGAAACATTTCTTCAAGGTGAAGAAATCGCTGCTTCCCGAAAACACTTTAACGCTCCAGGAAAAACTAGTATTATGTGAATAAGGAGTATGATACATTTCCTAAAGGCTAATAATCATGAATCATCCGAAAAGCCAAGAATATGTATCTTTCCTTAGCGTGAGCTAATTGTAACAATAAGCTTTTGAGCTCTGTTGATCCTTTGATTTGTTTTCCGCTTATTTTGTGGAAAAGTAAGATTTATGTGTGTAATTTCCTCTTTTATGTAAGTGAGTTCAGAAGACACGAATATGATTCTATTGTTTTTCTTTTCACTGTAAAGACTTCTTTTGAGTAACTGCCTGTAAAGTGCTCCTTAAGAGATGTACGATGCCATTTTTCCAATTAATAGTAGGTACTGCACGTTAATATTGAAATGGAGGTTCTGTGGCAAATATTTGTAAAGAGCTTTTATGATAGTAGGTTGAAATAGATATACCAATCGTTTTAAATTTCCTATTTAACCTCTTGTTCTAATCAATCTCTGGATGTAATATTAGCCTTCAGTTCGAATTTCGGCTCGGAAGCTTCTTTTATTATAGGCTACTTGAGTTTATCCTTAAACAGGGTGCTTACAAAACCTGGAAATCAGAGATATCAGGGAAAAGTCGGTGAATTTTATTAATCTGGAAAAGAGAGTCAGGCAAAATGGTAAAGCAAGGGGACACAGAGGGACTAGATTTCAATACGGGTAATAGAACAAGTGGTCACAATTTCAAATTAAATAAAGTAAAATTTAAGACGGATTGTAGAAAAAGCATTATTTTTTTAATAGGGTAGTGGATAGATGGAATGCGTTGCCTGAAACAATTGTAAATTCAAGTGGGGTAAACGAGTTCAAGAGGAAAATTGACAGTTACTGGGATTCCGGTAGTTTGGGTTAAAAAGACTGGACCAACCTTGCTGGGCTTACGCCTGTAGTTGGTCGAGTTAATTTGTATTTGTATTCGTAAATTCTCAACAATGTGTCAACATCAGCAAATTTCCTGATGAGATCAATTGAATCGTCAGTTTGAAGAAGGGAATAAGGCTAAAAAATGACAAATATGGGTGAACAGAGGGGGAAATAACTAACCCCTATAGGGAGATATCGCCCCTTGGAAATGGATATCCATCCATTATATTTTTTAAAATAATTTGGGAATTAAAGAAAATTTCTTTTCATATTCTTTGTGCTATAAACGAAGTTAAAATAAAATTTTCTCTTAATTTCAATTTTTTCCAATTTTTTTATGCAGGGAATGTTTGACTCCATTTTTATTCACTCACTCCATTGATACTGCTTTAATAAATCAGTTTTACTATAATTTTGAATTATATTTGTCTTATATTCTTTTATATCACCCTTTTGTGGTGTAAACTAAGAAGAAATATAATTTAAATGTGAATTTAAGGGTTTTTTTAAAGATTTTTTCATCAGAAAAATTTCATAAGGTTGAAAACGGTAATAAGTTCATCAAGTTATTTTGACTGTAAAATATTTTTGAATATACTTATTTTTGGTGATTACTCTGTTTTCTAAATACGGTTCTGAACATTTAGTAAAAATTCGGTGGTTATACAATGAAAATTCCATTATTATGTAGTTTTTTCGATTTTCTGAAAACTTGGTTTTTGGATTTATTCCCTTCTTCCAACTGACGATTCAATTCGTACTACCGTTTTTCTTCCACCGAAACCTTATGAATGTTATTGATTAAAAGATGGTCATGCATTGCCCCGATTGCTTCTAGCTCCAAATGCCCCGATTGCTGCGAGCAATCGGGGCAATTTAACCTTCCGCACCGGCACGTTTGGTCGCTTGTTATAGTATCGGAGGTTGTCACTCCAGTTTGTTTTATAGCTCAGTGATTTGTACATTGAGCTATAACACAAACTTGTTTGTTTTATAGCTCAGTGGGTTTGTATGAGTCTTATTTCTTTTATTTCCGACGATTTACTAGATACACAAGTGCACAAGTGCATTTTTATAAATTTAAAAGTTTTTTAATGGCGTGCTTTTTTTCTCTAAGAAAGTTGATGATAATTAGTAGACTTGCTGGATATTTTTTGAAAACATTATTCATAAGTTTAAAAAGGGATATTTCAGTAGTAGTTTTATTTTGATATTTTCAAGGTAGTGGTCTGAATTAAATTATTGATAAGCTAGAGAGATAGATAGTTTCAGTTTTAAAGGAGCATTAACTAAGCCGACGAGCCCGGGATTGTGCTGGACTGTTGAGATGAAATAAGCGAGCTCTGCTCTCTAAATCACGAAGCGATCTGAAAAGAACTGCGAAGCAGTTCCGGGGGTTGGTGAGCGATAGCTAGTATTTTAAAAAGTGTTTTTGGAAATAGTTTCTGTTATATTGATTGCAAGGCTTTTTGAAATCACTGTAAAGTTATGATTTTGTTGTACTTCAAATTCATCAAAACTAGGCCGCGTGGTAATTAGCTTTATTTCACTGACATCATACAATATCACAGAGTATAGAGCTTAACAGAGATGCCAAACGGCTGTTTTCCTCCTTAGGTAAATAATTTAATTCAGATCGCAGATTATAATTCAGTTCACTAGCAGCTAATCAGAGAACGCGAAATGTATTTGATTTGATTTTTACTCTGATTATAGGCGATTTGGATTTGAGTGACAGCTTCAGTGGGAGAATGACAGAATTAGCAGGAATGACGTGGTATTAAAGAGGGCGGGTCTGTTTGGCCTAAGGTGTTTCAATGGGAAAAGCCCTGTTAAAAAAGTTGCCATTAGCGTCGAACACTCTGTTAAGCTCTATACTCAGTGGACATTATCTTCTTTCAAGGTCCATTTCATACGATACATTTGAAAACCCACTCATTACTGGGTAATATGCGAATCCTATTGATTACACAAAAATCGACTCAAGACTCGCACAAACAACGAAAGACTCGTCTTAAGAGACGCAACTCATTAAGCGTGTTCCGTATTTGTAACAGCTGTTGTCGCAAACTTCCCGATGAGTTTCCTAAAAGCATCGATTTTTCATTATTCTCTCTTTCACTAATTTTCACTTAGCCGCCCGGGGATTTCTTTTCTCGTATTATCTAATGGGGGATGAAAACGACTGTGACATCAGCTGGTAATCGGTTATGGATGTCGGGAGTATAAATTTTCCGTGTTTTGTGACTGTGAGACAGTTAATATAACTCGGGTTTATCGTTTAGTGTCGATGTATCTTTTTTGACGCAGCGGTAGCTTTTCATCTTTGGATGACGTGAGAGAGGTGAAAAATATGTGTATCGTTTTAAATAAATGCAGTCGCCTCATATTTATCATTATTATTATTTTGTGGTTGGTTTTGTTATTAATTTTTTTCAAAAGTTTTGAACTTAAAATTTGGAACTAACGAATGCAAGGAAATGTTATTTTTATTGGAGAGCGTTTGAAAAATAATATCGTAATTGGTGTGTTGTTACAGACAACGTGGAGAAACCTTTTAGTTGTTGTCTTTGAATCTTTATAGAAATAAGACATCGTTATATTTTTTTAAAAACTACTTTTGCTATTAAATAATACGGAAACTGCAAACAAGGTAATTAAATTTTAGGAAAATATCTATATTTGCAAAAACAGTATTTTGATAGAAAAATTATCAAAATATCTTTTTTATTTTAATTTTTCAATATTTTTCTGCATGTTAGAATGCATAAATTGAAATTTTCGTTAAAAACTCATGGTACGAGTACTTATGTTTTATTTTAGTGATGCACAACCTGCTGCCCGCGAACTAATTTGGTTATTTTAGATAATCCCTAAATTTTGTTACTTTACATATTTTAACCGAGAAAAATGACGATTTATAGCGGAAAAAGTCTGGAAAATCGTGATTTTTCGCGTTAGTTTCGTTTTGCTCCCGGAGTTTTCCGTTCTTCTCCCGATATTTGGACAGCCACGGGCGCCAAGTTGAAGTCGGCTTCTTGCATTTTTGGTGCGATGTGGAAAAAACAACTTTACAGTGGTTTGAAGCCATGAAGTCCGGTATTTCGGATCACGTTCCGGGAAAGAGTCGAAAAATAGCGATTTTTCTAGAATATTCCGTTTTTACGGCGTCTAGTTGAAGCTGGCTTCTTTTCACATTGTAATAGCAATGCAGAAAAAACTTAAGCGCGGTCAGAGGAGCCTAATAATGAGATTTGACCACTGGCCAAGATGGCTAAAATTCATAATAAAATAAATCTTGGACTTCCTAAGTGATATTTTGTAATCCCTATTGCTATAACATTTGTCTTTGGTTACGGTTGACCATTGATCAGTCCGGTCAACTTTTTGTAACTTCTTTGCTTTGGCACTGAAGTAGGTTATGTGGGGTATCAAACCAAACGCCTTGAGACGAGCAACATTTTGGTATTGACCCACTGGTCAAGATCTCTTGACCAGTGGCCAATCCATTTTTTCTCGCTGAATGTAACTTTTCTGACCTTTTCTTTTTGTCTCATGTTTTTTTGTATGAACGGTTTTGAATTTGGAACCGTTTGGAACTGGAACTGATAAGAGATCCTAATCCAGCCTTGGAACTGGAACTTTGGAACCGGTTCCACACTTTAACTAATACGTAACATCCCTATGCATGAGTGAGGGATTTGCTTGATTTTATACTTTTTTGATACATAATGGTTTAAAACTCCCAAATTTCTGATTTTTAAGTTCAAAAATGTGTTTTAAATAATTTAAAATTCAATTTAATTTTTGCCAAAACGTCTGAAAAGTCACATTATCAGAAAACGGGCTTCTATTGGATGCGACATCACAGCGCATGAAAACCATTGTTTTCTGTTTTCACGTGATCAGAAAACGGGCTCTCACAGCGCATGATTTGTGATTCGAAAGTGTTTTCACGCCCAAACAAAAAACGAAATTTCAAAAATTGATATTTCAGAAACTAGGCTACGAAAATACTTGATGTAAACGTAATTCTTCATGGTTTTTATCTACTATTTTAATAAGATTTAATCTCAAAACGTGAGAATACCTCATTCTAGTGATACCTTTGACAGCGTTTTTATCGATTTAAGGAATATTTTCAACTAATTTTGCTAAAGGATTTCCTAAGTTGTAATTTTTTACAAAAATATCACTTTGTAGCAATATTAAATAATAAAGCAGTGTTTTTCTTAATTCTTATTAGATTATAACCTGTTGCAGATGATATCAAGGTCCAAAGGTGTTTTGTCCCCCAAGGTGTTTTGTCTCCCAAAAACAAAATCGGACTAGGTGTTTAAAAAAAGTTAAAACCCTGCTTTTTAGGGTCAAATTTCCCAAATTTTTCTGGCGTAAGACCCCCAGACCCCCTTTACACTTGGAACTCTATAATTCACAATTTTTTTTATAAATATTAAGTTAATCAAAATTCAAATCCTACCTTAAAATATATGTCCGAAATTTGGGCTAAATGTGCAAAAACTAGTCAATGGCTTGTGTTTTAGAGTCAAATTTCCAAAAATTTTCCTAAGAGGACCCCTAGACCCCCTTAGTACTTCAAAATCTATCACTCACATCTTATATAAAGTTCCTTGAGATGCAAATTCTACCTAAAGTTTTATGTAAAAGCCACACCTGCCTATTGTATTAGCTGTATTATTATTTTTACTGTTATTCTGTTTGCGGCCCTCCATGTCTCAATAAACTATGTGAGTGGCCCTCCTCCCAAAAAGGTTGTGCATCCCTATATTTATTTGATGATAACGAGTTACGGTAAATTGAAAATATGTTTATACTATAAGAGTGCAACCGTTACTGTTTCGATCTTATTTTTTTGTTTTAGATTCATTAATACTATTTATTACTCGATTCACAAGTCTTATTAAAATTAAAATAGCAACTTTGATTTTCACTAGGGACTTTGAATTCGTGTTCCATTCATTTCTAATTATGTTGATAAAAAAGGATTTCACTAACGTTGTTAATATTAAGTCATTAAATGAATTAATTATCTACTTTTTATATTAAGTTAATTTTATAAATCTAATAAACGAAGAAACCAGATTTATATGAACAATCCATAGTTGAAAAATACCACCTCAGATCCTCAGAATTCCCAACGTCTCTTGAAACTTCAGCTTCCTTCCGATTTCCTTGAAGAACCGGAAACTCCTAAATTCCTTGAAGAACGACAAAATCCTTTAGTGATCCGAGACCTGGCGACTAATGTCCCCTCCTTAATTTCTTTTTAACATTCCCTTTCAATCTCCCTTTGTTTTTCCCTCGTCTCGCTTCAAATAGTGCGTCTCTCCAAAGTAGATGGACTGGAGCGGTCGACAATAAACTTTTGCAACAATCCTTTCTTCAGACGAAGAAGACGTTTTCTCCTGTTCTTGTTAACTGTCCATTAAAGTCGCGGCGTTTTCTTGCCGTTTTGTCTCTGGGATACATTTTGAAACCTCTTGTCCTTATAGTTCTTTCGTGATTAATGTAGCTTGCTTTGGGAGTGTTGTTGATAGATCTCTCGAATGATATCGAATTATCTAGCTGCGTATTGTCGTTTTGAAGAGGCTTTTTAAAGTATCCTATCAATAGATTTGAATGAGAGAAATAGACAATTATTTTCTTTATCTGTCTAGACTCATTCTGTTGTCATAGGAAATAATTCGTGAGAAAGCTTTTGCTGAATGTAATTTAAGGAAGAAATAGATGGGTGCTCATTAAAATACGTATATCTATAGTCCAATCACCACGAGAAGAACTTTTATATTGTAGTGATTGTTATGAAAACTAATTATTCTACTGAATTTTGTAGGTGATCATATAAACTCTAAAAAACGTTTGTACGAAATTTGTGGGGCTATAATTTAACTTTTTACGTCTTAAGTGTAGACTCACACTTCTTAAGCGTCGCCTCCAGCCATGGACCAGTTTCGTCTTTGTTAGGACTCATCAGCACGGCATAGGAAGACAACAGTTTCCAATTGAGAACCTATAATTATAATAAATATAAATTGGATTAATAATTTTTTAGAGGAATTTAATAAAAAGTCAGTAAGACTATAAGAAATGACTCGCTATGGAGCGATTATTATGAAACCTTTAGGAAATAAAAAGTTGACACTTAAATAAAGGGCAAAAGTTGTTAGTGTTAACTTTTTGAATAACGTGGCGTATGTTAGATGAAAAACTTGTTGAGATATTGTAAAAACTTGTTGAAATTTTAATTTTCTATCAAACCAGATTGGGGATAAGAAACAACAACAGTAAAGTATTGTATTCTTCATTAAGTTCTCTCTTAAAGTTTACAGTGAGTTACTTTATGTAAGATACTTCATTACTTACCTATGTGGAAATGCAAATAAGTAATACTCCTGGAATTAAATTGAGGGTAGTTACAATGTTTAAGATCTTTTCATATCCCCGCTCCATTTGCATTTAGAGAAACCTTCTCACTGTGTAGGTTTCTCTTTTTAAAAAATATGCGTACGAAACAAAACTTTTATCTTAATGTTTCATCTCAAGAGTTTTTTTCTTACTTTTTGTGTACCATTCCTCTCGTCGAAATGTTACCGCTAAATCAAAATATTTTATGGGATGTGTATAAAAATAATTCATCCTCTTAGCTTTTTCGTTTTATATTTTAAAGTTAAACCTCAAAAGAAGCTATTAAAAAGACAGTCAAACTAAGAGTTTAAAAGTGGCAAAAAATCAATAGCTTCTTGACGAATCTCCCGTATTTGTTTGTATACATAGAATCCCTAAGAATAAGCTGTTTAAATCTTTATCCTTAAAATTTGAAGAAAAAAATTAACAAGCTCTTTCCGTTGTAGTATAATGCATTTATCGGTAGAAACCTCCTTTGAGGGTTTCTCTTAATACGCTTTTCTGAGCAATATGCATTTTTTTAGATGCTGGTCCAAATTAAAGTGTGTTTGCTTTGCTTTTTTATACCGATGGGGATAGAGAAAGCTTTTAATAACTTTTGAGAACAGTGAAATTTATTTTTTCCAGTGTTAGTCTTTCTGTTCTTGACAATGCGTTTTCTATAGTAAAATGGAAACTGAGTATTGTAACTATGATTATTATTAGCTAGAACTTGGAAAAGAAGAAATTTGCTTGAAAATTGGAGTTCGTCTAAAAAAAGGGGGAGCGCATATGTTATTTAATTTTTACTAAACATTCATTTAATAAAAAGTTAGACTGTATGTTCTGTTCAAAAACTTATTCTATTTAGAAGATGATATTTATGTTAAAATCGTAATAAAAAGATGCAATTTTTATTTTTATTTATTATCTTTGACTAAATATTAAATCTTTGATCAATTTTGATTTTGATTTTTTTGTCTTTGACTTCATATTAAATCTATAAAATAAAATATCGTATGTTTTAAAGAATACTTCATTTTAATATTGCCATTTATTGTTTAAGTTGTTTAATTATACAATTTTTAGAGTGAAAAAAAGATGTATGAAATAATCTTTGAAAATGTTTATTAAAAAGCAAATATTCACTAATACTTTAATTTAAACCATTTTTAAATATTAAATAGTTTTTACTGCTAAATTTTATCGCTTTTGTTATGCGTTTTGAAACACCTTCTTTCCTAATGATTGTGTATCATCATAATAAGTAGAAGTTATACACAACGTGCTATCCACGTTAACATATTATAATTCAATTGCATTTTTGTGGAGGAAATTATGATCTTCCGTTTTTAATAAGAAATGGATGTGTGGGTTTGTGAAACTGAAACCATTTTCTTTTATTTCAGACCCAGATAGACATCAAACGTATTTTTTTTGTAAATAAGTAAAGTTATTTGGTTACATCTATTTTCATTTGCAATACATAAAATACTTTTTTTATTAGGAAATAAAAACCCAAATACATTTTCCCATCGTATTTCTATGCCTCCGTAAATATCAACTTACGATTTTATTTTCCGTTTCCCTGATAGAGAACTTCATTGCTTCCTCCGTCTGTTGTTTTCGTTTTTGATGCGATTCTAATTAAAACATCTCAACTCTCCTCTCCAATCAAAGCGAATCCGCCAATCAGAGGGAGTAGCTAAAAGGTCTTCTCTTATTACTTAGGGTTTTGTTTCCCTCGAGACTCGGATTTATTTCTGTCTTTTAAAGCCTCGATAAGAAACTGTCTTTTAGTTTTAGAAAAGGTTGAAGGGGTATTTTGTAGCAGTGGATTCATTTGGTAAAACTCATCTGCAAATCTTTGCTCGCTTTGGGATCCATAATATTCATCCTATCACTTTCTGTTATTTTTATGGTATGTTATTTAGCTGCGATCGAACAGTCGTAGGGTAGATTAATGTTTTCTTTCTTGAAATGAGAAAGTCTTTGTGTTTTTCAATATTCTTACTACTATCATCATTGATCGTTTTTCAATGTACTACTACTGCTTAGCCAACGATAGTAAAAAGGTCACTTGATTTTTACAGACGTTGCACGGCCGATAGTATTCAACTTGTATGAAAAATTCTCCATATGATTTTGAACTAGTCCACTCAAATGGATATTTTATTTCATACAAGTCGAGTACTAATCGGCCGTGCAACGTCTGTAAAAATCACGTGACCCTTTTACTATATTTGGTTAGCAGTATATGTCATCAAAAGATCATTTTCACATGGCTTTTTACATTAACAATATCAAAACTAGGTGTTAAAAACGCAAAATTTTCTTAAGTGGTTTGGTTATGCTTCTTGCATTTCTACTCATCTGTTCATGTAAACACATTGTTAAATACGTTTTTTATTGACACAATGTTGCTTCTAAAGGCAAACTGGTGAGTACCAGGTCACAAAAAGATTTAATACTTACCGGTTTGTTTTGTCTGAAGAAAGCTGTTAAAAGCAAGAAGCTAGATTATCTAATGATCTGTAGACAATGCTATAAACTAAAACGTAAAGAGGTATCACGTCTGTAGCACCTGACTTTTAAATATTTATTTACTTTTAAAAGTCAGAATTGCTCTAAATAGTTTGGGTATTTTTACTTCCATTCCAAAATTTTGTTTCTAGCATTAATTTAAAAATATTAATTTAAAAACATTAATTTAAAAATTTTTGCATTAATTTAAAATTGTGCTCAAATTCCTCAATTAAATTATTCTCTGTTTGTTTCGAATCTTGCATACACAACAATTACCGTAATTTCAATAATATGTACGGTGTGATTTAACACTTTATAAAGTATTGCTTTTAATTACTTTATATGTTTAAAAACATGTATTACATATTTCGGTTTATATAATTTAAACAAAAAAACTTAAAGCATCGTTTGATTGCTTTGGAAAGAACATGCTTTAGGATGCAAAAAAATTATCTCAAAAATAACTTGTTTAGAAGAAAGAAAATCAAGGATTTATTCAAGATTAGAATAGGTCACATCATCAGTAATGACAAAATATTATTTGGTTTGTATTTAGGTTAGACATTATAAAACTTTGACCAGAGGATAGGAAAACTTTCAAACTTTGGAGAAACTTAAATATTTTCATCATCAGAGCATGATATTTCCATAATTTCATGGACATTCATGTACTTTATAAAGTTTATATTCGAATCAAAATTGACGACTATCAAATTCCAATTGCAGAAACAGCAAAGGGTTTTCTCGAATGAAAATAAAGAATGTTTTTACTTCTCTCACCCCTTTTCCATATTTGAATAAGTTCGGATCAGGGTTCTCTCAGCTTTTGTTTATTACTTATCCGGTCCTGTCCGGCGTCACATGGTTTCATTTCACTTCAATTCCTTTTCGGAATTGAATTTCGTCCCGCGTCGTCTGCATGAAAAATGAAGATCCAAACATTAATATCCTTCAGTGTTTGGGACTAGTGCTCCTTTTCTATCATATTCTTTTATAAAGTTCTCCTAAAATATCGATTTCCCTCGCGGATGAAGTGTTTGAAATGGAGTTTTGAGGAGTCTTATTTTGACAAACGTTTCAGGCAGTGTTTCATTTTGGAGGCCAATTGGTAAACGTGAGGGTAATTTAATGGTTATTACAACTTTGCATAAAGTTTATAGTTGATTTACCGTTTTAATATCCGACTTATTTCTTAGATTCGTTTGAGTCTCACTTGGGAAGTCTCACTTTATGATGTCATACTTTATGATGCGGGCCAAATTATGTTTATCTTAACTTTGCCACGGGCCTAAATAACAAATTTAATTGTCAATAAATTGCTTGAGTATATAATAATGAGAGAAGTTATAAATAAATTGAATAGCAGAAGACAAAAAGATCATGTGCAGTGGGCCCTCGCATATTCGTGGTTGAGCAATGTTAACCCCTCATATTCACAGATTTCGATCTCAAAGTTTTTTAGCAATGAAGCTTGCATGTTTAGCAAAAAAGGTATAATGGTTCGATTCCGGTATTTACTATGTAAAACCATTTTGAAAAATGTAACTTCTTCTACTAAGCACGTTTTCTAACTCGTAACCATTTTGGTATTTACTACCAATTTTTTATAGTTATTAACCCGCGAGGACGCGCGCGGGGTCTGCGAGACCCCAACGCTTAAATAAACCTTCATAAAAACTCTAATTTTTAATGAAAATATATGAAACTCCGTGTAGCTGCCTAAAAGGTTTCCACCTATCACCTCATGAAGTTTAAATAAAGTTGGTATGTTATTTTCCGAGTTAGGTTGTTGTTTTTAAGGAAAATGCTTCCAAAACTGTGAGGATTGGTGCGAGTTAAATAGCCAAAGAGGTTTCCAAAAGTAAGGAAGAAGTAACTATAATCCATAATTTTTCTTGCAAAAAAAGAAATTAGAAAATAAAGGATTTTAGAAAATAAACATCGGTTCAGTTTAGCCAAAGAAATTCGTTACCTCCGCTCACATTCCATTGCATTTCCTGTTTTCCTAGTCTTATATTATATCTTAATAAGAAGCAGTCAACTAATAATGCACATTAAACAATTAAATTATATATTTAAACTATCCGTGATAAAATTTTTGCACGCTCTGAACGTTTAGAACGGAAAACGGTTCGTGGGGTCTGAGAGACCCCGCGCGCGTTCCCGTGTAACAGAAAGTAGCGCGCGTCCTCCCGGGTTAAAATTATTTACAGTAATTTACAGTTAAAACTACATTTTGCATGAACCAGTTTTATTAGTTTTATGTAATAAATTACTTAACGAACCATTATATCTGTTACATTATCATATATGCGCATTTTAAAACGGGGTTCGTTATTCGCGAAATTCGCGTTTTCGGGGTATATTTTTTGGAAAGTAACTACAGCGAATAACGAGGGAACACTGTATAGTTTATATTCAAAATATACTTCACCTTTGTAATCAGGGGTTCATCCACACAGGTTTTTCTGTCAGGGTTCTGTTTTAGGAAATTTGTGAAATGTTAAATGGAAATTTGTGAAAATGAAGAGCTGTAGTATAACCACAGTATTATTAACTTTTGAAAATAGCCCTAAACTTGGAAAATTCCATTCCAAAATGATTAAAAACAATTTTCGAACCACTTTTGATCTTTAATTTTGTGAAGTGTCCCTTTTTGGGAGTTGGGATTTTGTGAAGGGTCCCAAAACGGACCCATTTTCTTTCTAGATGAAGGTTTCAATTCCCATAGCTGCAAAATACCTGTTGACTTCTTTAAGAAAACACTACTTTATTCATTTCGAAGAAATTTTGATTTTTTTTGGCTGGAAGCCATTTTGAATTTGAATTCATGCATTTTAAATTTTTGGGGGGATTATTAAGATGTAGATCGTCATTCAAAAAATCCATGATGCTTGGGCTTTTTACTTAAGAATTTTTATAATTTTACTGCTAATTTGTAAAATAATACAACCAGTGAATATCTTGTCATGCTAATAAAATATTCCCACAATCCTTTACGGCGAAATATATTTGAAATTTTTATTTTTTACCGTCGCGAATAAATATTTTTCCTTTCATACCCTTCTCCGGATTTCGAAGCATTAAAAGCACCAATCTCAGCATTCCACAGCAAAACTCCAAATAAGACCCGTCCTTTCTGAAAATACCCTTTCAAAATACACGTTCCTTACTGAAATTAAAGCCCATCCGAATCCATATTCAGAACATCTTATGTCTCAAAACTTCTTCAAACTCCCTTTCCCATCCAAAAGAGAAAATACGTGTTAACAGGGAGAAATCCTTTTCTGCCCGGGTATTTTCCGTCATTTTTCTCCCCTTAAGAAATCCCCTTCTATCGGAAATGCCTCCTCCCCTTTTCGAAGCTTTTCCCTTCGAACGGTTCGCCGGGTGGAGATACCTGCGGATTGGTCTCAGAATAAAAAAAACGTCCTTGCAGTTTATCTGAGTTCCTTTCTCAACTGGTCTCAATAGCTGATGATTTTTTACCCGGTGGCTTAGGAGCGAATTCGAATGTTCTTGTTAAATCGAACACCTTTATTGGAAAGTGTTTGTGTTTCTTATCTTCTCTCACCCGGGGCCCTACTACCAACAAACTGGAAGTGCCTACCGAGATCCGTTCCAGTTCGCGAGTGAAAAGTTCCCTTCTATTCGATAGAGAAGAAAAGGACTACCACCAACTTGCCACTTTCCGCTAGCGGATGCTGCGGGAACCCAGCTGGAACCGATTAGGTAGATCTATGAGTTCGAGGCTATTTTTGGGTTCTCATCGACCAATCACAACGATTGTTGTCATTTTTCGCGTTGTGGTGATGTAAACAAGGACGTACTAAAATACTGGGAATCAAATTATCATATAAATTAGTTTTTCTTTGCATTAATGAAGAAACGGTTAACGAAAACCTTGTTTTATCAGACTGCAAGATAGTCCAATAAATTTATATAGATAAACAAGTGTTTTGTTCCTCAGTAAGTCAATAGTGATTTCAATAACTTAAAGAGTGCTGTAGTGTAATTCTCAATAGAAAATTCGCATCACTCGGTTCAAAAAACATTTTAAAAATCTCAATTTTTTATTCTTTACATTTTCTGTATAACTTACCTTCAGGAATTTTTAGTAATGAAGCCTGAAGCTAATAAAACATTTAAAATCTATGCTATAGTACTTATGTAATTTGAGTTCAGCTGAAGCTCAGAAAAGATTCTTGCATTATAAAGTTCATAATTAAAATAAACCCTTAAATGTATTACTTAACTATACCTTATCTTTGAGTTAGAGAAATTAATTAAAAAAATTAAATACAATTTTCAGCTTTCATGTGATAGTTGTAAGCATTTAAAAACATTACAACAAAATTCATTGTGATTTAAGTCTTATCAAACACATTGCAGCACCCTGAAATTTATTAGAAACACTTTTGTGGATATTGAGGAACGGTTAACCATGAATACTTGAGGAAACTTGCATATTTTTCACATTTTAACACTTAATTTGAAATTAAATCACCATATTTCGAGAGGAACGCTCCACATTATTCAGAGAACGGTCCAAATAATTTTAGGGGACAAACACAATGGTGTTACACCAAGACTCTCTCTTTATATATATGGCCTTGCAACCTCTTACCTTTTGATTTCCACTTTTTTAATTATGAACTATTGTTAAGCAGGGTATTTTGAGTTTACAGAAAAGTGTTACAGTATACTTTCAATACAAGGATCTGTCCAGGACAAATTTACTACCGTTTTACGGTAGCTTCACAAATTCGTCGATCGTTAAAACGGTAGTTTCAAAAATTTAAAATTTCTTATTTTCAATTTATTGCTAAGTTTTCACAATTTTTAACTGAATTTTCACAAATTATTACTAAGATAATAATACTTATATTTGAAAACTAACTCCCCTTAAAATGTTTATGTAAAGTGATTTTTCAAAACATTTTATTACGCCTATTTTATTTTCACAAATTATTTTTAAATTTTCACAAGATAGTTTGTTGGCAAAAAATCCTAGACAAATCCCTGCAATAAGACAAACTATTTTACCTCGAAAACCTGAATTTTTACCCTGATGTTATGTATTCCCGTAAGTAACTTGTCGCATTTAAGCATTAATTAAATAAAAATCTAAGGCCCATAGGGATCAATTATATTTCAAATGAAGTATTAGGAATATATTACACTATCATTCCCATTGCTAAACAAATGCATTTATATTTGAATTGAAGAATTAAAAACTTGATAATAAAAGAAGCAATATTTATGAAACTAATACTACAGCTTTATTGGCAAGGTAATATGCACACATTATACAAATATTTTTATTAACACAAAATATTTTTTATAATTTTTATCAAACTGTTTTTTATACAATTTTCTCTCATGCATGTTATTAAAAAGTTACAATGCAGTAATGTACATATAAAAAGCATGTTGCTTACAACAGCAGAAAATGCAGGATTCACACAAATGGTATTAAATAATTCATGATATTTTGCAGAATTTTTTCTGATAAAAATGTAAATTTTATTCTTGGGTCCTAGATTATAATGAAACAGTAGTTGTTGTGCATAGCTGACAGTGCTAGGAAAGCAGATGGTGCCTGGAAATAGAATAAGGTATTATAAAAGGTTTTTAACAGTTGAAAAAAACATATTTTATACAGGTCCCAGCTCAGATGTCATACTGATTTCTTAAAAAGAAAAGTAGCTCATTTCAATGCAACACATTGCATCATTACTAACATGTGCATTTTCTCATTTGAAAAAAAATGCTTGATAAAATACAAATATAATTCAAGGGACATTCCAAAGTTTCATAATTTCCCCCCTGCAAATGCTTTAAACAAAAATATACCAAGAACCTTTGTTCAAATTCCCTCCTAAATGAGTCGGGCATTTAAGTAACACAGAAGGGATGAGAGGGCACATATAAAAAACATATCTAGATGATGTTATTCATAAGGCCTTTTAATTTGTTAAGAAAATAATCCTACATATTGTTTTTAACCAGCTTATAACAAGACTGTGAGACTATCAACTCTCGGTAATTCCATGGTAATGTAAAATCAGTCACGCATAAATTCTCCCTTATTTCATACAAGATAACCTCCTTCTGCCTAAGAATTGGTGGGTTAGTCTAACTTACCAGTTTTTAGGTAGGAGGAGGTTATCTTTTATGAAATAAGGGAGAATTTATGCGTGACTGATATTACATTACCATGGAATTACCCCTTGCTCAAAATAATTGTCCTCATTGTTAATTAAAAAACTGATAATTTAAATGGCTATGTAACATCTTTTTGGACTTACGTTATAGAAGAAACGAGAATTCTTTGCAAAGGTTGTTGTGAAACACTATTATAGATTTTAAGTTATAATTTTGAGAATTTCATTCATTGATAAACATGCAAATTTTATAAGTACTTACCTCCTTTGTCGAGAAAAAGACCAAAAGTACAGGGAATCAGGAAAGACCAGCAATTTTCAACATTTTGGAGCATAAGAAGCCTAAAATGTATATAGTGTACATTAATTTTTAAATTTGACTAACCAGCTTATATTAAACACTTTAAACAAATTACAGTCGACTCAGTGGCAAAGCCTCAGTAGCAACAGGGGAAGCGCAAAATAAACACAATTCATATTTCAAGATAACGAGATTTTTAAAAAATTTACCAACGTTTAACATTATGTCGGCTAATCTAATTCAGAATCGTACAATAGAGGCCACGTTCAGTTTTGATAAAAATGTAAAAAAAACAGAAAAATTTTGATACATGAAGTATCAAGGTTTCTGTGTTGCTAAAAAACATTTGGTTATGATTTGGATGGAGGGAAATCTTTTGTGACCAGTGAGCAACTTTTTTGATACGTAGCTAATGTTTTAGTGTTTGTTGAACTATTTTCTGGAACAAAGAAAAGTGAACGCTAATGCCTACTGCCAGCGGTGGCATAAGATTTGGGTATTATGTATTGTCCGATTAATTGTCAATTATAGCTGCACAGCTATAGAACAGTCAATGAGCTTTGATATTGTTAAGGATTCAGCTACAAGGTTTACAGGATTGTACATAAGAATCAAGATTTGTTTTATCGAATCAGAAACAAACATATTTTTAAGAACATTAACCTTGATACCAGACCTTCCGGAAGAAATCACAGGGCCACATCCAGCTTTCATAAAAAATAAACAAAACTGAAAATTCTTTTACATATAGGCCTTGGAAGTTCCGTACCTCCAAACACACATTTTGTTCAAATTGGGTGAAAAGAAATTTTACACCGCCAGTGAGCAGTTTGTTTACAATTCGCAGTGTTCCATTTAATAATTTTCTCAGCCCATTTTAGGCAGCTAGATGACTATTACTTTCATAATAATTATTATTGAATAAAGACTTCTTTGATAATTTACTGTTCTAATGTTTATGAAACTATTTAATGGGGGAAAGAAAAGTTATAAGCAAACTGGGCATTGATGAAAAAATGAAATTTGTTTTACCAAAATCAAATTGAAACACGTTTTTAAAAATGTGACCCTAGGACCTCCTGGCTCAAATATCAAATACGTTAAAACAATCTTTCTGTTTCATTAGATTATGCTTTTATCAAAGTTAAATGCATTTCAATTTTACAAAAAAAATTTTACTTTGCCATTATATCTGCATTAGCTGCTAATTCTTCTGATTTAGCCGGGATATTTAAAGTTAATATTAACAAACCGTATAACTTTGTTTTTTATTCAATTCATCTGTTATTGTCTGATTCCGTCTTATCAAGTTTAAGACCTTTTAACTCGATCACTAATTGGAAAACTCATTAAAAAAATCTCCCAGCTAAACCAGAAGAATTGGCAGCTATGTTATCTGATAATTAAGGGGTTAGTTCATGATTTTGATAACTATTCATTCAAGTAGCGAAACATTCTCGCCAATTAATACACGCGGCAAGGGAGAACGAGTAAAAAACCTAGTTTTTGTGTACTTTTGCTTAGGTTCAATTCCGCTAATGGTCCCGTTAAGCTCTTTTAGACACCAAAAATTTGAAATATTGCTAGATAACTTCTATCTCAAAGTAAAATGTTCAGCTATATGTCAATAAATGTTCAGTTTATATAAAAATATGTCAACATTTGAATTTATGGCATTTAAAACAGCTTGGTGATATTAAGTAGGAACATTAACCGAATTTAACTGCATGGCAGTATTTGCAATTCTTGTTTTACTTTGAAAAAGACCCAGAGGCAATGACGTGAAAATAATATGCCGTCATTGGCTCGCCATATTATTTGTAAAGTCAAACTTTAATAATTGCTTCAAACTTAAGAAACTTACATAATTTTTGAAGTTGTGTCTGTTTTTCTATGCTAGGCACTTTTGAACGAAGAAAATCCAAGTTCGAATAGTGGGGCAGGAAATTGAGGTAGCTAGCTTGGCTTTTAAAGCACCTTCTTCAATTGAGAGGGAGGGGATGTGGGATAGTTATTGGCGAGAAGAACCCCGTTTGGAGCCTTGCTCATTAAGGGTTACACTAATTGCCTATACTTCACAGCAACGTTTCATGAACCAAGTACGTCACTAGGGGCCATTCATTAATTACGTAAGGATGATTTTGGCAATTTTTGACCCCCCTACCCCCATGTAAGGGTAAGTAAGATAAGGGTACGTAAGATAAGTACGTAAGATTAACTTGGAAAATCTTACGTAAGAATGGGTTTGACCCCCACTCCCAAGTAAGGGTATGTAGATATTTTTCCAACCCCCCTCCGTCTCGCAACCCTTACGTAATTCATGAATGGCCCCCTATGCGAAAGGAGAAAGTGAGTAAACACAAAGCCTCTTGGGTTGGTAGGATATTTGATACACGAATCATGATAAAAAGACACTATACACCCATAGGTTTAATGAAATAATCATATTTTAAAATTGACATTCCTAGTTTCACTCGAAATTCAGACTCCGCGATGGGAACTACTTTGTTAGTGACGTAGTAGGTTCAACTTAAGTAGCTGTCAAGTATAGTAAGAAACACAATCAATACTTATAGATAAGGACACAAATGTTCTAATGGCACTTTACCTTCTTTTAAAATTGAGTAGTTCAGAAAATTGCCCTAAATTATTCCTTCAACAAGGCACATCCATCTTCGTCATTCCATTCTTTGTAGAAGCGCTAAAATACAATATATACACATTAATTTTTTAGTTAATAACTATAAGGAAGAAACTTTAACATTTTTCAAATAAAATCAACACTATCTTGGGTTCTTGCATATCATCCGGTTGACTATTCTGCTAAATTAAAGATGATTTCCTCTTCTATAATTTAGCAGCCAAAGAGTCAACAGTATGTGTTTGTATCCTTTTTTAAAATCATAAGTTTAATTTTGCCCAGCTAAATTGCCATTTAAATCAAGAAGCGATTAAGTTGTTCTAAAACCAACATGCAACATATGTGTACAAATTATCAACCAAGCATCACACATTTTGTCCTATGGGAAACTTTTCAATCAGCTAATTGTTTTTCCTCGTGATTTGTTTGTGCAATACAAGCATGATCACAGCTTATTTCACTCTTTTAATTTTTAAATTACAAGAACCAAAAATGGTTTTAAATGTTCTTAAAAGCATTTAAAGAATTTTTAATCGATAATTAAATTTTTAAACGTTTTAGCACTTACTGTTTACATTCGTTTCATTCATTGTTTACATTTTGTCGTATTCTACACGTACCTTTAGTAGGTTTTCAAAACAAAAATTTAACTAATTCTTTCCAAATCCTTTTAGTAATATTCAAAAAGTAATAGCTTTCAAGAGGAATAAACTAATTTCAAGTTTGAAATTAACGATAATGTAAACCAGAAGTTCGAAATTCATTAGATTGTTTTAATTCTCTAGGGTTGTAATAATAGCGTATTTCTTAGTTACTTTCAAATTTCCAGCTAGATTTTGTTCAATAAAGGTAATTTCATATAGTTTATAGGATGAAAAAACTCTTACCTTTATTTTTACTTTGAATTGTTTTGGTTTGCCGTGTCCTTCCGGTAGCGGAACTACCCTTTCACACGGAAAGGAGGTGCCGAAAGAAATCTCGCCGAATCCTGGCGGTCGATTCGGTAGCCACGGAAGCGTTCCAGTATTTTTTGGACATGGTGGTAGTCCAAAGTGAAAATGACCACGTGACCCGGAAATACTTTCGGGAGTGAAGCGCTTCCAGTTGGCTGGTAGTAGGGCCCCCGGTGGAGTGTGTATAGGAAGGGGGTTTCTTCCCCTTATCTAGGGCTTTGTCGTACTGTTTGGGTTGGATTTCGTTAAGAATTTATTATGAGGGCTCATACAGTGTATAAGGACTGGTTTGCTTAAGGAAGGGGAATGTGTTTGGGAGAATTGATACTTACAGTGCAAGATGTTTATTTAAGAGTTCATGTTTACAAAAAGTAGTTTAACTCCTATAATTTTAATATATTCTAGACAGCAACTTAAGTTGAACTTACTACGTCACTAACAAACAAAGTAGTTCCCATCACGGTGTTTGAATCTCGAGTGAAACAAAGAACTTCAATTTTAAAATATAATTTCATTAAACCCATGTCCCATGTATAGTGTCTTTTTATCAGGATTTGTGTATCGAAATTCCTCCTATCAACCCAACAGGCTTTGTGTTTACTCCCTTTCCCCTTCCGCGTAGTGACGTACTGGGTTCAGGAAACGTTGCTGTGAAGTATAGGTAATCTTAAAATTTTATGCTTATGACATTTCGATGAGAAATATATTTCGTGTAAGTTGTTTTTAACATATTTCTTTCTTTAATTATCCATCTCTCCTGTACGTTTCGATAATTAATAGGATGGAAAATGTGTCGGGAATTGTCGTATTAATTTGTGTTGTTTCAAAAAAAAACTTACTACTATACGAATGCTAATTTGTTTATTTTCTCTTCTAGGTAAGTGTTTTTTGGTTACCCCATCGTGTGGATGTGAAGTAAGTTTTTAATCAGATGCCTTTGGAAGAACAGGGTTTGATCCAGACAAAAATTGGGGCCCTTTTGCTGCCCCTTCAGAAAAAATCCCCCTATTTAAATCTGCCCCTTCACAAAAATAGATTCAGAAAAACGCCCCTTTCATGAAATTCAAATTAGCTTATAGTGATAATTTGCGAGAAAAAATTCACAAAATATTTGAATTGTTCATGGTTTTATTGGTTTGTGAGTCAATTTTACTTATACGCACTGCTTCAATTTTTCACAAAAACAATTATTTTTCCAAAAAAAATTTTTTTTCACAAAAAATAATGAAATGGGCCCCAAAATATGAAACCTGGATCTACCCCTGAAGAAGGTTTTTATAACTATTCAAATTATTTAATAATTTTATTGGAATGGTTTTATTCTCACCATCCAAATGTATTTCATCATTATTATCACGAGTCTACAAGTTTCTTTAACACAAAAACCCCTATTCTTTCCTTTAACCTACTACTCAATTTTAGGGATGTTACGGTTCCACTGGAACAGTTCCATGGAACCTAATCCCAGCATGGAACCGTCAGAACCGGTTCCACGAAGAACCGCTTAACGGTTCCACCCTGGAACCGATAAAAATCAGTAACAAATCCAAATTTCTCTGCAATCCTATCCAACATTGAACGAGAACGCCTCAAATAAAGAGGCGATTTCCAAACGAAAAGATAAGCAATGCCCGCAAACCGCTACCGCAGATATATTCTATAGCAAAAAAACGCAGCGAGGCAAAAACGCAACAATCTATTCGCACCATAGAGCACATCTGCCCAAAACTGAATCTATAATTAATCAATCCCTTTTCAAAACAAATATGCTCTTATCTCACTGAAAAAACGCAACGAGGGAAAGTAAATAAAAAAGAAAGACATCTGCCTCCTTCGGCCTTCGGCGAGAATATGGGCGAGAAGCAGCTGAAGAAAAAACGAATGACTGACAGCCGCCTGGACCAACCAGAAAGCTCCAAAGCAGTTGATAGCTTTTATCCCTGCCGCCCGAAATTGTTATGGATTTTCCGTTGGAACGGGGCCGGCTTTGTGAACACCCTGAGTTCCACGGATTATGAGCTTTCATTACTGCCGCCCGAAATTCCTATGGATTTGCTGTCGGAATGGGCCGGGTCGGCCTGGAACTGTTAGCGATCGCTAACGGTTCTGAGAGAAATAAGTTCCAGTGACAGAACTCTTTACGGAAACTAATACGTTCTCGTGGAACTTGTTTCGAGTGGATTAGTTATGCTGGGAGGAATTCGCGTAACTGGAATGGAACCGGAACTTGATTAGAACTTCTTTTGGAACTTATAACTGGTAAGAACTTTGGAGCTATTTTGGAACTTATAACTAGGTTTAGAACTTGGGAACTCTTTGGAACTGGTAAGATAATAATACTAATAAACCTGGAACTGGAACGTATAAGCGTTTGTTTCTGTTTGGGCTTCGTTGGGAAGGGTATAACTGTCTGTCTGTGAGAATGAGAATTAAATCTGGAAATTCATTTTAAGTTTCCTGTAGCTTGACCACTGGTCAAGATGACTAAAATTCACTTTAAACTAAATGTTGGAGTTGCCAATTTATCTTTTGTAATCCTTATTGATATAACGTGTGTCTTTGGTTCCGACTGACCATTGGTCAGTCCGATCCTCATTTTGCAACTTCTGTGCTTTGGCACTGAAGTAGGTCATATGGGGGCTCAAACCAAACGCCTTGAGGCGGGTAACATTTTGGTGTTGACCACTGGTCAATATCTCTTGACCAGTGGTCATTCCACTTTTTCTCACTATATGTAACTTTTCTGACTTTCTCTTTTTGTCTCTTGATTGTTTTGGAGGTCCTGGCCTTTGGTCAACCTCATTTGACCACTGTCCAAGATGACTAAAATTCATTATAAAATAAATTTAGGAGTTGCTAATTGATATTTTGTAATCCCTATCGTTATAACATGTGTCTTTGGTTATGGTTGACCATTGGTCAGTCCGGTCAACTTTTTGTAACTTCTTTACTTTGGCACTGAAGTAGGTCATGTGGGGTATCAAACCAAACGCCTTGAGACGGGTAACATATTGGTGTTGACCACTGGTCAAGATCTCTTGACCAGTGGTCAATCCATTTTTTCTCGCTATATGTAACGTTTCTGACCTTTTCTTTTTGTCTCGTGGTTGTTTTAGGCGTCCCTGACCTTTCCTCAACCCCATTTGACCACTGGTCAATTTTTGAATTTTTTGACTTTATTGCTCCTTTTTGTCTTTGGGACCCTTGCGTTTTTTATATGAACGGTTTTAAAGTTGGAACCGTTTGGAACTGGAACTGTTAAGGGAACCTAATCCCACCTTGGAACTGGAACTGTGGAACCGGTTCCACACTTTAACTAATACGTAACATCCCTACTCAATTTTAATAATGAAGTCCTTTTTTTAACATTAGAAAAAAAGGCGGAAATCGACACGTCTGATAATTCAAAACCATTTTGGATTTCCGCTATTAATATTCCTCTCGATTCCGACGGTAACGCGATCCGCTGTGTAATAATATATGCTTGAACTTTCCATGGTTTTGAAATGGCCTCTTTAGACGCAAATGGCTTCTTCCAGAATGAATAGTATTAAAAAATAGTCATAAATTTCTTACCTCCTTGGGGCGATATAAAGTAGGCAGGAGGAGGAAAAATGTGGTTTTATTTTGACTTTTTGGTTCTCCAAATTCAGTTCTCACTCGTCGTAGATCACGATTTTGTTTTCTTCATTGTAATAGATGGGCGCATTGTATAATATTTCGATTTTATGCTACATATTAAAGAGATGGGCATTTTCTCTTGTGTTGTTTATTTGGAAGTTCATATGTATTATGGGGAATATTTAAATGATTATCTGGTTTATTATGGTTGATATTGGGGGTTAATATTGTATGCTTACTTTTCTATTAAAAAGGACATTACAAAATTAGAATGACACGAATGTGTGTTCTTATGTTATGGCAGGGGTCGAACCAGGTTTTAATTTTTGGGGCCTGTTTTTTTTAATTTTTGTGAAAATGAAATTATTTTTTGTGAAAATGAAATAATTTTTGTGAAAATTGATTTTTTTTGTGAAAAAAATATTTTTTACGTAAAACCTAGAATTTTTAATTTGCTATTTTATCTTTACATTTTTTAAATCGGTTTGATATAATACCAGAAAAATTTTTAGTACTATATAGTACTTTACTCTAAAAAATCCTCATAAGTTACGACTAATATCGCGATAACGCATGGGATTAGTTCGAATTACAATTAGGCTCCGGCGCCCGATGGAAGCAGTCGCCGAAAAAACGGAACTTCCACGAAGAATCTCAACTTTTTAGCTTTCAAGATTCTGAACATCGGATATGTTGGTTTTTTGACCATATTATACGTTGGGGCTTTTTTTTATTAAAATACGGACACGAGAAAAGACTACATCTCTTGACGCCCGTGGTTGTACAAGGAATGGGTTGCGGAAAAAACAGAACGTTCCGCGAAAAAAAATGGAAACTTTCGCAAAAAATCACGATTTTTTAGATTTGTTAACGTTTCTGAGAGGGAAAAATGAAAAAAAAAAACGTGTACATTCCGTAAAAATTTAGAATTGATCCGCTAAACTTAGAGGGAATCCGCAAATTTTACGGACAATCCGTAAAAGTTGGCAGGAATGCACGTAGTAGAAGCACGGAGCCTACTTCCGTAATTCATTGCAGGGCATAGGGTTGCCGGATTGAAAACGCAAACTCCCGTTTTCGTCGATCCATGGATTGTATGGTTCTTTCTCAACTGAGAATCGCGTTCATTTCGGAGAATATTTGAAGGAATTCGTTTGAAATTTGGAAGTGGTAATTTTTTGTCACTAGAAATTTTGTGAAAGGGCCGTTCTTCTAAAGTTCATTTTTGTGAAGGGGCCGTTCTTCCGAAATTTATTTTTGTGAAGGGGCCGTTTTATCGAAGCTAATTTTTGTGAAGGGGCCGCAAAACGGCCCCAATTTTCGCCTGGATCGACCCCTGTATGGGGACGATCATATTCCTTTTGAGGTAAAACAACGTTTATATGATCTTCGAATGTTTTCATGTGTTCACGTGTTTTAAAATTTATCAATATGGTATCATAATTAATTGTTTAGTGATACTTTTATTGCAATGCCTTAGGAGCATCTCTTCTGTCTAACTTTAAATTTTTCTTTGTCAATTTAGGGATCCGTTTAAAAAATGAATAGAAACTGGCTTAACTGATGTTTTGCACCCTTAATATGCGGTCATTTTTAATTATATGAAGACAAGTTTTAATAACAAAACATAAATACACTCAAAACTGTCTTTCATTTTCCCCTATAGAAATATTAAATTCTACATTCCTATTATTTTTAACCCGTGTATTTAATTTAAAATAACACCGTTTCAAGCAATAACTCATTAAAGTATTCCAAAATTAAAACATTTTACAAGTGATGTGGTATGAAATTAAACCTTTTGTGCTTGAATGTGTACCAAATATTAATTTTCGATGGGTAAAAAAATAAAATAACCGGTAAGGGGCCGTTCAAATATTACGTAAGCACTTTTTTGGTAATTTTTAACCCTCTTCCCCCCTTGTCAGCAAAGATAAGCAAACCTCACCCCCCACCATAATTAAGTAAGAAACTGCCGGACCCACCCCCCAAAATTTTGACATCCCTAATAGTAAGTACTGTTTTTTTTCCTTGAAAATTAGGTGACTCGTACAAGGAGCTGTCCTTTTTGGGTGTAACGCTATAAGGGTTCAAAAATAAGATCACTCATTTTTATTCTAGCCCCCCCAATCCCCCATTCCCCTTTTTTATTTCGTGATTTTTAACGATTTAACTTAAAAATAACTATGTCCCTATGCTCTGCAACCTCTTTTAGTTGTCAGGTTATAACTTCTTTTTCACTTAGGAATATCCGGAAATGGCCTCAAGCCCCTTTGTCTCTTATCGGCCATCCCAATGGATATCGATAATCAAGTTCTTTTCCGATTCCGATAAACTCTGAATTCGAATCGATTTTTCCTTCCATTTCGAAAGTGAGCCCGGAGTTCAGTAGCTTCGGATTTTAGCTTTTATTTTGCTCTCGAAGAAAGAAAATATTTCGTATCAAAGTATAAAAAAAGATTTAAAAGAAAAAAACTGAAATAGAAAGTTAATTAAATTGGCATTTGTTGTCCGTAAGAGGGATAACGTAATTAATCCAATTATATTTTGTCATTTCAATTCTGTTTCAGAGTTGTAATCATTTTAATTAATTGATGTAATTTGTATGTCATAATATGAAACTTCAATAGATATTTATTTATTTTACACAAGTGGTACTGGATCAATATTAAATTCTTCAAAGCCTTTGTACATTTTATTTTTGATTTTCCTTGTATCCTGTTCTAACTCATTAAATCTAATTATTATAGTTTTAGATTTATTTTCATGGTTTTATGATGTATCTTTAAAAATATCTTCGCTCTACTTAAACAGATTTTTTATCTACTTAAAGAATGATGCAAAGCAATTTTAATATCAATATGTTAAAACCATTTGTAGTTCTTGAATTTTCTTCTACTTGTTTTGGGATTTTAACTTGAACACAAAAGATTATTATTTTTGAGCTAATTTTATTGGATTTCGTAGGTATTCGACCCCAGTGCTCCAAGAGAAAAACAAGAAGAACTACCTTAGTTGAAAACAGTTTTATTGAAAAACATTAAACGAGTGAGGGTAAAAACAACATGAATTTCCTTTATATAACATTTAAAAACGTTGCCACAAAGTTAATACACAAACTTAATACAACACAGTAGAGTGTGAGGCTTCGATCTCGTCTAAGCCGGAATCGAGCACTCCACACCATCCCCCTTCCGGGAAAGAAAACTGGATACTCAGGACATTATTTCATAGGCGAGTCTTTGTGGGAAATGGACACGGCGCCCCGAGCGGGTTACTTTTGTTGCTGTGTCCCCGCCAGATTCAGAATGAGCACTAGATGACTTCTCGGTCATCAAATCAGGGGGAACAGGAATTGAAGGAAAATCAGAAGAGTCCTCGGGCATCAAATAAGCTGGCTTTAACCTGTCAATAGAAACTGTTAGATTATTGTTATTCTTTTTTATTGTGATAGTCTTCTTATTCCTCTTTATTACTTCATAGGGACCTGTGTAGGGTGTACTCAAAGATGGTTTGACCGAATCTACCCTTAGGAAAACATGGGAACACTTATCCAATTCTTTGAAAACAAATACTGCCCTTTTAGCATTATCTGAGGTTGGTATGGGCTTTAACTTTTCCATATGGTCACGGAGTTTCTTTAAGAAATCATGTTCCAACTCGCCCCGTGAAGGCCCGAAAAACTGACCAGGGAGACGAAGAGTTTGTCCATACACTAGCTCCGCCGGAGAACAATTAAGTTCAGTTTTGAGAACCGTGCGTAAACCCAAAAGGACGGAGGGCAGGGCCAGAGTCCAATGGACCGATGTGTGACACCTGATTGCTTGTTTTAATGATCTATGCCACCTTTCGATCATGCCATTGGCCTGTGGGTGGTACGCGGTGGTATGTGATAGGCGAATGCCAAAAAATTTCGCTAAAGCTCTAAAAAGATCACTTCTAAATTGACTTCCGCGATCAGTAGTAATTTGTGTAGGAACACCAAATCGCGATATCCATCCGTTATAAAGAGCTCCCGCGACAGTTTCCGCTCTTATATCTTTAAGAGGAAAAGCCTCTGGCCAGCGGGTAAACCTGTCTATGCAGGTCAGGCAATAGCTAAATCCCTGAGATGAAGGCAAGGGCCCAACTAAATCTATGTTTATGTGGGAAAACCGCTCGTCTGGGACAACAAAATTTTCCAAAGGTGAATGGACATGCCTTGACACTTTTGCCTTCTGACACTGCAGACAATACTTGGCAAAACCCATTACGTCTTTTCTCATACCTGGCCAAACAAAACGATCAGATATTAACTTAAGTGTTGCTCTAGGCCCAGGATGAGACAAGTTGTGCAACACCAGGAACACTACTTTCCTGTGTCCTCTCGGAACAAAGGGACGAATTTTATTATTCGAAATGTCACAATATAACTCCGTGGTACCCCCAGGGACCTTCATTTTTCTTAACTTAAGAATTGAACTTTCCTTTTGCAAATAGGACGCTAGCTCCTTGTCGTCGTTCTGAGCTTTCGACATAAGGTCGTAATCAATGATCACATCCTTATTCACCATTCCAATCCTCGAAAGGGCGTCCGCTGTTTCATTCTCCCCGCCCCTTAGGTACTGAATGTTAGTAGAGAATTGACCAATGAAGTTTAACTGATTGATCTGTCTTGGGGAGAGCTTTTCGTACTTCTGTGTAAAAGCCTTAGTGAGCGGTTTATGATCGCTAAAAATAACAAAATCAGTGCCCTCGAGTAGATATCTGAAGTGTTTGATGGCGGCAAATATTGCCAAAAGCTCCCTATCATAAGTAGTGTATTTTTTTTCTGTCTCACTTAGTTTTCTAGAAAAAAATCCTAAAGGTTCCCAGACTTGGCGATCTCCCTGTTGGATGCTGGCTCCTATGGCTTTATCAGAGGCATCGCATGTAATGGAAAGAGTTTTGTTGCTATCGCGGTGAACTAAATTTGTAGCGTTAATTACCAGTTTTTTGCTATCCTCAAAAGCATCTTCCGTCTCTGTAGACCAATTTAAAGGGGTTTTATCGTTCTTTTTACAATTTCCCAACATCCCATGTAAAGGCAATTGGGCCTCAGCTGCGTGATCAAGAAAACGTCGATAGAAGTTTAAAATTCCCAGAAAGCGTCTCAGATCGTTAACAGTTGTCGGTTTTGGAAAATTCTGAATTGCTTGAACCCTCTCGGGCATAGGGGTTATTCCTTTCAAATCCACTACATGACCCAAGAACCTTACTTTCTCTACGAAAAAGGTACATTTTGAAAGATTAACAACTAAATTATACTGCCGTAACCGATCGAAAACTTCTCTAAGGTGAAGATAATGTTCCTCGAGTGATGAGGAGGCTATCAATACATCATCGATATACACAAAGCAGTAATTTAAGTCGGAAAGTACCTGGTCCATTAACCTCTGCATAGTTTGGGCCGCATTTCTTAAGCCGAAAGTCATATAGTTAAATTCAAACAATCCAAATGGGGTCACTATGGCAGTTTTAGGAATGTCAAACTTATTCATTGGCACTTGATGGTAAGCCTTTTTAAGATCCAGAGTAGAAAAAATTGACTTACCATGTAGATTAGCACTGAAATCCTGAATATGCCTTATGGGGTAGTTGTCAGGAACAGTTTTTGCGTTCAGCGCCCGGTAGTCCCCGCATGGTCTCCAAGAACCATTTGACTTCTTCACCATATGGAGGGGGCTGCTCCAGCAACTTTTGGAAGGACTGCAAATACCCAAGCGTACTAGCTCGGCGAATTCCTCTTTTGCGGCGGCCAACTTGTCAGGCGCTAGACGCCTGGCCTTTGCCGCCACTGGGGCACCTCTGGTTTCGATTGAATGGGTCACGTCATTGCAAGATACCTTATCGGGCTGCTTAACTACATCCTGGAAAAGAGAACTATATTCCTTCAATAAATTATTAAATTTGTGCGAAGGTTGTAAAATAGTAACTTTGGGGACTATATTCCTGGTAAATATTCCGTTAGAAGAAATGTTTGTTAAGCTGTCAATTAATCGTTTAGATTTCAAATCAACAATAATACCAAAATGACTCAAAAAATCCGCCCCCAAAATGGGCCGTGAAACATCCGCGATGGTAAACGTCCAAGGAAAAACTCGGCGAAGACCCAAGTCTAAGTGTAAGATTTTGTTGCCGAACACTCTGATCCGGGTTCCGTTGGCCGCAATCATACTCAACAATGATACAGCTTTTAGACGATCGCCTGGCTCGGGGTGTAGGACTGATAGATCAGCGCCGGTATCAATTAAAAACTTCCTGTTTGACCTTCTGTCAAAAACAACCAGGCGACAAGGATTCTGCCCTATGGTGTTTGTCGCCGGGGACACCGAGCCTCCTAGTTTTCCGGTTTGTAATTACAGGGTTCAACGCACCTCGACGCTCCGGCTCCAAATTTGGCATGATACCAACAAATATCTCTCCCAGTCGATCGGTTACGTCTTGGTCTTGGAGAGCGACCGCGAGAGTAAGTGCGATCGCGATCCTTCGAGCGTGCTGCACATAACTCATCTAACTTCTTGGTAACATCAATAACTTGCTTTTGTAACTCTTCTAGCCTCTCTTCCAGATTGCGCGAATTTGACCGCTTCTCCTGCAAAGTGCAAAGTTGAGTCGGTGTAACAACATCAGAAATTTGATCTGCTTTACTAGCGAGCTGGTGTAGATCCAAATCCAACGAAACTAAAATTGCCTGGATGTTGGGTGGCAAATGCTGTATCCACAAGGACTTCAAGAACTGCGTTCCCATCAAAGGTCCGGCCAATTCTTGCATCTCTTTAAGCAGCTGCGATGGACGTTTATCCCCCAACTGCATATTCGTTAGTAATCTCTTAAGCCTCTGTTGCTCGGACGCTGAAAATACTTCAATAAGCCGAGTTTTCAACTTCTGATAGGCATCGGAACCAGGAGTATCACCAATGATGTCACCGACTTGAGCAAGGACATCAGTTTCAATATGACCTACCACAGTATGGTATTTAGTCAAGGGTGCTGTAACTCCGCTGTTGATGAACTGACTCTCCAGCTGCCGGAACCACAAGACCGGATTATCCCTCCAGAAGGGTGGTACCTTAACGCTAACTCCACTCAGTTGAACTTGGTGAGAGACCTCCTTCGCGTCCTCAGTCATGTCGTCACCTACTATCGTTTGCGAATTCAATTCAACGTACCGGGTCACCAGTATTCGACCCCAGTGCTCCAAGAGAAAAACAAGAAGAACTACCTTAGTTGAAAACAGTTTTATTGAAAAACATTAAACGAGTGAGGGTAAAAACAACATGAATTTCCTTTATATAACATTTAAAAACGTTGCCACAAAGTTAATACACAAACTTAATACAACACAGTAGAGTGTGAGGCTTCGATCTCGTCTAAGCCGGAATCGAGCACTCCACAGTAGGTATTGCTTATTCCTGTTTAGTCTTTCGAAATGTCATTTGTAGCTTGATAATTTTTAATGGAAATTATCTTGTGTCTGAAATGGAAACTGTTTTGAAATGTATCTTTTTTTTGTAACTTTTGATACTTTTCTAACTTAGAAGGTTTAACTTGAGAAAAAAATAAAATTTTCGAACTTGCAAAACATTTTGAGCACTTCAAAACGGGAGAAAGCCCCTTCCGGGTAATATTTTTCTTGTTTAGTACCCATCTATTTGTAACATTCCTGTTCAATAGCTAACACAAATTTAAAAAGATGCTTTTTTGTTCTGAACTTGACGTCAATTCCATTTTGGAGACTAAAATTCTTCTGCGGCCATTTTATTTCGAAGCATATCATTGGGATCATCAATCATCGTCAAAGAATTCTGTTCCGGTTTTCTTTGAAAAGACTTGATTGCAAAATCAACATTTAAGTTCATTACTATACAGGACTTTGACGACGCATCAAAAAAACTTTTCTTCTGTTGATAGCGTTATGTCATCCCAAGTAGATGAAACCATGTTCTGGTATTTTACTTGATCTTCATGGATTTTTTATTGAATCTGGATATAAGAGTTCCCTCGAGAGGGATAGAAAAACTGAATTTGTTTTGAGTAAATATTCTGTTTTATTTAAACGTAGAAAAGTTAACTCCTTATCCTCATAGAAAGTTTCTTATAATATTCCTCTTTTATTTTTGTAATATAATGTTCAATTCCCATTAACAGATAAGTTTTTTTTCACAAACTTAACGAATTTTTTATTTAATGTTTTAGATTAATTTGTCTTTTTTATTAAAGTAAGCAAATGTAAAAAAAAGTTCACGTGATATTAGGTAAAGCCACAGTTATTCTTAAGTGTTCATAAAGTTAATGTCCAAAGTAGAAATTTTATTTATGGACCAGTTAGATGTTGTTAAAGTTAATATTATACCTAATTGTACTCTATAACAAGTCGTAACCTTAGAATCAAAAACTACTATCTCCATTCGGCAACCTTCGGGAATCCCGATCCTTGGCGTTCAGATCGGTGGAGAAGCTCGTTTTTTGGTTTGTAAGAGCTGACATGATCGAGTAGAAAAGATCAAAACCAATCAAATTATTTTCTACAACGATCTAAACGCCAAGAATCGGGATTCCCGAAGTTTGCCGAACGGAGATAGTAGTTTTTGATTCTAAGGTGACGAAGTATTACCGGATTTTGTAGTTTCCTGTGATGGTTTTATAATTACCAGCATCAATTTATTAAATTAAGCAACTAATTATATTAATTTGCACTTTTCATATTTAGTGCATTCTATTTCAAACATAATGAGCATTTTATAGACCTCAAAAACCAATATTTTTTAGTGTTCTTAGACGTTTCTCATTTAGCTTTCTAATGGCTATTCAGATTTTTAGTGTCAGTATTTAATTTATTTAATATTATCAAATTTCATTTTGGTTTACTTAATTATCGATCAAATTTTTGTCAAATTATGTTAACCTGAGGTTATAAAAAAGTTATCTAGCCTATACCTTACCAAGTCCCACATTTTAATTGTCAATACTTAGTAAATGTTAAAATTCAATATAGAGTTTAATACAAAACCCTATAATTTTTCCACATTACCGATACTTTTACTCTGACAATTAAGCATTTCCTATTCTAAGAATTACATGCAACCGGGAGTAATTAGAAATATTATCTCCCGCATCCTTTCCTCAGAGAATCTCGTTCTAAAGGTGCCGAATTCCATTCATCCCCACATTCGTTCCATAATTCGTTCCTTTTCATTTACCACATCGGGTTTCTTCCGCGGATGAAATTCCGCCAGAAATGAGAATGGTGGTTTGGTGACATGGTAATGTATTGCAACTTTTGTGTGTGCGGTATCAGGATTGTTGTATGTAAAGAGGGATCATATATATGATATATTTTGTTCCTTAATTGAGTTTGTATTCATTTGAATTGGTTATTTTTGAATGGTGAAATAGAGGTTTGTTATTATACTAATGCGACTTGGCTAATATAGAAGCAAACGGAAAGAAAGTTTTGGAGTTTTGCAGAAAGTGTTTTTAAATAATTTAAAATTTTGGTAAATAAATTGATGACTATTTTTACTGTTGTTGCTTATGAAGAATTATTACAGTATTTAGTTGAACTATGGGACTGTCATAATCTTTTAAGTAAGAACGATTTGGGGCATTTAATTAGTTTTGTAGAAAATATTTGAAGAAATTTTTGTGTGCAGAAAGTTTTTTGTTTTATCCTACTATGATTCTGAGGTCTGTTTTGTCGTACAAATCTCAACCAATCCTTGACTGAAATAGTTTTAAATAAATGAAGCTATATGAAATTAGCAGCTCTAAAGGACTGAAATATTCTTTAGTTTTTTTTATTATAGCTTAAAACTATTTTTAGAAATTTATGGACTTCTATGATTATGTTGATTAAACAAGAAGCAGTTATTTTAAAAAAAAACTTTAAAATTAGTTTTAAAAAAGTTTGTAGAGAAAAAATTCGAGGAATACTTAATTAATTATTTACTTGGTAGTCAATATTTAATTTATGATTACAATTATAAATGTTCTTCAATCAAAAAATCAATTTTTTATTTATATTATGATCATGTATTTTACACTATGCCAGGGAAAGTGTCTTTATATATTCATTTTACAGCTTATCAGTAATTTTTTCATTGATGAAAACTATTTAAAAGTAAAATTTGTTTAAATTTGTTTTGGTAAACTTTTTTGACAACTACTTTTCTATCAAACGTTATCTTTTCTTTCGCAATTGCATTTATCATTTTCTTTGAGATTCAGAATCTGATAGCCACTAGAATCAGGAAAAGTCATTCTATTCCAAGAGGAAAACTCAGTGTCACATCTCTTTTCCATTCTGCCACTCGGCGAAAAATTAATTTATCTCTTGAAGGAAAAAGTCTAGCTTTGTCGTAAGTCTTAAGAAAAAGAATATCGTTTTCGGAATATATCTTAAATTATATTTCATATTTTTGCGGAAATCGTTTAAGGAAGAAAGTGGCTTAACTCCATTTTTTATAAATTTTTTCTTTTCCACCTTAAATCATCTGGAATGTTATTCTTACAGAAGAAGAGAGTAATTTTCATTTTATTTCATCCACACCTTGGATTTATTTTATTTCGCTTGTTTATCCAACGTTTAGCAGACTTTCCTGCCGTTTCTCTAGTGGTGACTAGGGTAATTAATATTTGAGGGAATCGATTCCGGAATCGAATCGGAATCAAATGCCTTGGAATCGATACCAAGGAATCAAACCCCCGAAGGAATCGATTCGAGCGGGAATCGAATCTTAGTAACCGTACTTAATTTTCTAATAAATGTAGATAATTATTAACAATTTTGTTCTATATTTAAGTATCATTTTGATAAGTAATTAATATTTTGCAATATGAATCGAATCTTAGGAAATGTACTTGATTTTCTAATAAATACAGATAATTATTAAAAAATTTGTTCTCTAACTAATTAATATTTTGATAATTAATTAATATTATGCTGATTATTAATTAAATTAGTAATAATTTTTAATTATCTTTGATTTGTGATTGAAATTGATGAGTTCAAATCTACTTTTTCGATACTGGCCCTAAGGAATCGATTCCAGGTCGGAATCGAACCTTAGGAATCGAACTTCGGGAATCGAATCGAAAAAATTTTTAGATCCCTAGTGGTGACTGTGAGACTAGCATCAATTCAATTCTCCCGTGGACCATACCGGTGTTCCCCTAAATCACTCCACCACCCTTGCAGTGTGACAGGGCTCGTTCGGAACAGCCGTCTCTCGACGTTCGAATGACAAATACTCCCAAAAACAATGGCCCTAAAAGACAAACGATCACAATCGGAACAACGGAAGATGGTCGCTCTTGGAGATTTAGGGTGACGGTTGAGGGGGGAACAAACATTCCATCCCGAATCTTTAACTAAAAAGGATGGATTGTTGCTGGTTTTGATCGATAGAATAAATGGGACGTCCGTGGAATTCATTTTTAGATTAGTTTATAATAAACACTGTGTATTTTCGTCGATTATTTAGCCACTATAATGTTGGCCATTGCATCAATATTAGTGAGAATATATAGGTACTGAGTTTGGAACTGAGTGGCCCCATTTACATGCGCCATTCTTATACCCGGGTATAATGCAGGGGGAAAGGAAATTGAAAACCGTGCTATAAGCCCGTTGACATGGCCAGTCCTCAAGTCCCGGGTATAGACGTCACTGGTCCCATCATTCATTGCAATTTGTGTTTGTTTACATTCTGTTATCTGTTTTCGTCTTGGAATTTTGCGTTCATAGTGGATTATTTCTACAAATTAAACGATTAAAGTCGACGAAAAGTTATTTCGACGATTCAAGTTATTTCGATATTTAAGATAGTAATCGAAATAGTTATAAATGAAATATCCGTCGGGAGAAACTCGAGAACAACAAGTACTAACTAAAGCCTAACGTGGAGGACCTTTGTTTTGAGTGAGACCGAAATGCATTATGGGAAAGCCTGGTATTCTAATTCCCGAGTAAATAGGTGGATTTATTTACACCTGACATTTTTTCCCTTTCATAGGGAATGCTGGGTATACCGGCCACTTATACCTATACCCGGGTATATGGTCCATGTAAACGGGGCCAGTGTGCTCTTTAATTATCGGAAAATAAGTATTCTGCTAAATGTTATTTTACCTAAAGAAATGAGCATAGTTTATGAACAAAATTTTTTAGTTGATTAGTTTGTATAAGATGCTTAAAGTTTGGGGATTTTCTATTTTATTACTAGTGGAGTACGTAATATATAAAGTTCTTATATACCTTTATATTTTACGTATTCCATTGGTAATACTTCTCTTCACAACATTCTTTCACTCTCTGGCAATAGGAAAATCAATGAACTGAACTTGATCGGACTATTAAATAAGCTAACCCAAAGCCACAGCCGATTAGGGATTTTTAATATATGAACCAAGAAAATTTAACTTACCGGGATGATATTTTTCAGACTTTTGTAGGATTTTCAGACTTTTTATAACTTTTCATTAAAAATTTCAGACTTTTAATGGAAAAAAATCAGCTTATAAACTGGAATTTTCAACTAAAAACTACATCTTTTTAATTTTTTGTGAATGTACTTGGTTTATGAGGATTTTCCTATGGTAAAATTTTCATATCTGAGGCAGCTAAATAATTTTATTTGGTACGATCTTCTTATTGATTCTTCAGATTTTTGTTTTTTTGTCAATCTCATCCCTTAACTTAGAAAAAACTTTTTTTTGGCAATGACACATATGTCGCCCCCCAAAAAAAGCGGAAGACTTCTGTAGTAGAATCTCGTCTGTTCAAAAAAGAGTTATAAGCGCAAGTTGCTTCTTAACCCTTTATTTACCGACGGTACTTACAAGTACCGTCAACTTTAAAACTATATAGAATAACCATCCTTGCGAATATATTGACGATAATTTGCAGGAACACTCTTTCAGTTATCCTCTTCCAGGATAAAAAGCAGCGAAGGTTCTATGATGATTATTTTAGCGGGAAATGCGAATAGATTTAACTGAAGTTGTAAGTTTAGCTGCCATTTCGATCGGGTTCACATGATTGCCATTTTTGTTCCCGCAAAAAAGTAGTTAAAGTCAAAAGTTAAGTGTATTATTTTTTAAGACTTATTACTGCGATAAAAAAAGCTATGTTTTTCTTGTATTGTGAGAATATTTTAGCACTCAGTGTACTGACAGTACCTAAAAGTATCAATTTAAGTATAATTGGCTCTAGCGGATTCAATTTTCCAAAGATGATTATTTTATTTATGTATATCCCTTAATTTTCAATTTAGTGACTCAAAAAAAGTACAGTAGAGCCCCGGTTATCCGCGGAATGGGGTGGCAAGGGTAGCGCGGATAGTGAAAATCGCGGATAACCCGAAAAAAGACTAACAATGAGGTGAAAACATGAAAAAATATTTCAGCATAAGAACTAGGTTTTATTGCACAAAACACACGACATTAAAACTTTCAAAATATGTACAGTACAGCAGAAACCTTTGCTCTACTACATCTAAATCATTAAAATAAAGAACAGTGAACAAAAAACAATATACTGTACTGTTAACAAAAAGTGTTCAGTTATGCCTTTACGAAGCAATATCTTAAATGCTATCCAAAATTGAATAAAATATAAAAAAAATAATAAATAATAAAAATTAAATAAAAAAAATTTCGTGGCACTAGCGGATAATCCGCACCGCGGATCATCCGCTCGCGGGTAATCGGGACTCTACTGTATTTGCATGAAAAAAATTGCAGCGAATCATAATGCGGTAAATAAAGGGTTAAACGGTGATATACAGAAAGAGTTCATCCGCCGGTCATCTGTCCCACGATGACGCCGTAGGAGATGAGCGATGCGAGGGCTGTGAGCAGCAGCCCTCTCCGCACCTCGAACATGCCCCAGGCGGTGAGCGGCGCAGGCTCCAGCCACAGCGGCACGCCCTGCGGGACTGCGGCGCGCAGGCGGGCGAGGGCGGTGCCCAAGGCGTCGGCGGCGGCGAGGGGCGTGAGGAAGGCTGCAAGGGCGGCTGCCAGGTAGCAGGCGGCCAGTAGCAGAAGGTGCGGGTGGCGCGGCCACGCGAACAGGATCTGCGCGAGCGCGCGGAAGGCCTCGCAGAAGCACGCCAGGAACACCAAGAAGACGCTGGGAGAGAGCGCGCGCTCCAGCCCCCGCACGCGGCCACGCAGTTGCAGGTACGACGAGCGGGGCGCCTGCGGAAGTTTGATTTGGTTATTGTTTAATGGCGCAAGAATCAGAAAAGATCATGTAGCGCCTATAGGCGCCTGCGGAAGAACGGGCCATCATGGAGTGACTATAGGGTTCTGGCCCATATGTAGAATGGTAAAACATGTAAAAAGAAACGAAAACGGGATGAAAGGTTACGGATACGAGCGTTTTGAGCCTTTTACTCTTTATGTGGTCCGTTAAATAGTGTTCAACAAACACTAGAACAGCTTATTATTATCAAAAAAGTTTCCATTCTTTTTTACGGTACGAAAGTAATCAACATCAATAGTCCGTAATTATTTTCAAGTGTGTGCTCCTAATGCCATCTGCCGCAAAAATTACAAATAATTATACACTTGATAAGAAGAATACCGCACACATTAGATTGATATAGTTGGACGGGAGTGAACTCTCTGCCAGTGACTCTACCACGAACGAACTGAAGCGAACTAACTTTATTTTGAACTGTATAAATATACTTCCGAGCCGGAAGCCTCTCCCTATGCCTTTTTCTTCTCACTTGCTCATTCTTCCCACTACTATGCCTGTTTGTTATTAAAGATTTTATTTTTAATTATACTGCGTCCTGATACTTTCAAGTCCTGTTTCACTCAAGAAAGCCATTATCCTCCCCCCAAACTATGCAGTGGTCCGTCGAGCCGGAGTACAGAATTTATTCTACTACTATCTGTTGTATCGTTACCAGTGGTAAGAGATTTTGTGCTTTCATACTCTCTTCGTGCTTACATAACTTAAGCAAACTATGGCAGGGCTAATTAAAGAACAGAAAGATATCTACGAGCGAATGACTAAATCTATTCGTAACTTCAAAAAGGACTCAGCTTCTTGCAAGACTAAATCGTATCTTGAAAAGCGGATCCAACTTTTTACTGATTTATGGCAAGACTTTAATTCCAACCACAGGGATATTCTTGCACTAGATAAAGCAGAGGAATTACCTTACTTTAAAACTGATCTCTATAATGAAGTAGAAGAATTTTACGTAGCAAGTTTAACTGAAATCAAAGATTATTTAGCTAATACTTACCCTGAAATTCCCGTATCACAGTCTAGAAACACAGATCAGCCTAAACCTCAATCCGATCGAAGATCCGAGGAAAAACTACCTACGATTAAACTTCCAATTTTTTCGGGTAAATACGAAGATTGGGCATCATTTCGCGATCTCTTCTCTTGCTTAATTTACGACAACGAATCGTTAAGCAATGTCCAGCGACTTTATTACTTAAAATCTCACGTAAGCGGAGAAGCTGAAAATCTGATCAAGCATTATCAAGTCACAGAAGCTAACTTCGATTCAGCTTGGGACACATTAAAAGATAGATTCGAAAACAAACGAATTCAGGTTAATTCAGAACTGAAGATATTGTTATCACAACCAAAAATAACAATCGACAACTCGCATAACGTAAAAACCTTAGTAGATACATCTGATCGCTGTATAAAATCTCTCTCCAATTTAGAGATTCCAGTAGACAAGTGGGATGCTATTTTGGTATACACCATTTCCCAAAAACTTCCACACGAAACTCTGCAACTTTGGGAGCAGAGCCTAGTCTCAAAGACTGAGGTACCAACCTACGATGAGCTTAAAAAATTTCTCGTTGGACGTTTCCGAACACTTGAAGCAATTTCGCTCAAAAGACCTACAAATCTTAGGCCGGAACACAATCCTTACAGCAAAACTACTCGTACAACCTCTCATCATGCTATGAAGAGTGAAAACTGTCCGATGTGTAACAGTGATCACAAAATTGCGCATTGCCCTAAGTTCACAAACATGTCAAGATCAGACAAATCAACCTTTGTTATTAACAAAAAACTTTGTCTTAATTGTCTTTCTTCTAGACACCAGATCCGTCAGTGTCTAAGTAAATTTTCTTGCTCCATCTGCAAGAAGCGCCATCATACCCAACTGCACGACCCTGTAATCCAGAGCCACATGGATTCGGATCAACAAAACCCTCAACCTGAGGTAAGCAATCAAGTCGCAGAAATCTCGGCGCACTTCCTGAAAGACAACCAACCAGGTAAACAAGTTCTTCTTAGTACCGCTCTTGTAAAGATTTTCAAACCTGAAGGATCAGAAATCGTAGCGCGTGCACTTTTGGATCAAGGATCACAATCTACATTTCTAACTGAACATCTCTCACAAATGCTGCAGTTGAATAAAAGATCTATTTCCGCTAGTGTATCCGGAATAGGAAAATCGAGTTTTGAAAAATGCAACAAAATCGTCACTTTCGGCATCAAATCCATGTCTGACGAGCTTATTACTTCCAACTGTCAAGCCTTAGTTCTAAAAACCCTTACCAACTACGGACGAAATCTACGGGTTAAAATCCAAGATTGGAAACACCTGCAAGGTTTAACTCTAGCTGACCCTTATTATGCTTATCCTGGTAGGATTGACATGATCATCGGCGCTGATCTTTACCCAACAATTCTATCGGATGGGATAGTTAAAGGTCCGGAACTTTCCCCTTTAGCTCAAAACACTAAATTGGGATGGGTATTAACAGGACCGATTGCAACGACTAATGGAAATCGTATCGAAGTTACTAACCTGCACACAAACTTGGAATTACACAAACAACTTCAAACGTTTTGGGAACTAGAGGAGGTTTCAAGGGAAAGAAATCTTTCAAAAGATGATCAAATATGCGAAGACATCTTTAAATCTTCCTGCGTTAAAGTTGATAATCGATATCAAGTCGATCTTCCTTTCAAGGAAAATTCAAGTCCACTTGGAGCATCTAAGCACATCGCAACTTCTAGATTCTTAAGTTTAGAACGTAAATTCAACACAAATTCGTCCCTTCGAACAGAATATTCGAAATGCTTTAACGAATACTTGCAACTTGACCATATGGTTGAAGTAGATCCTACCGAAGTCGACCTAAAAGTAGATGATTTTGGATTTCAAGGTTACTACCTTCCTTACCATGCCGTATATAAAGAAAATAGTTCAACAACTAAAGTTCGAGTTGTGTTTAACGCCTCTCAAAAAACCACAAGTGGAATCTCGCTTAACGATCAACTCTTAACCGGTCCTAATATTCAGGAAAATATGTCCGCCATTTTGCTACGATGGCGACTCTTTAAAATCGCTTTTACAGCAGACATCCAAAAAATGTATTTACAAGTGTTAGTTTCTAAAAATCATACTGATTTTCAGAGAATAGTTTGGAGACCAAGCCCATCTGACCCTCTTAAGGACTACAGATTGCTTAGATTAACCTTTGGAATGGATTGCTCCGCATATCTTGCAATCAGAGTACTCAAGAAGCTTTCGGAAGACCAGAAGGACAGATTTCCTATTGGTTCCGACGTCTTGGCTAACGAATTTTACGTCGATAATCTTATGTCCGGAGCAGATGATTTTAGCGAAGCTGAAATGAAGATGACAGAGATCATCAACGTATTGAAGAAAGGATCATTTCTTCTAAAAAAGTGGACAAGTAACGAAAATGACGTACTTGGAGAAATACCAGAAAGTGACAGGGAACCTAATGTGGACAAATCAATTCAATTTGACACCACGATCAAAGCTTTAGGTCTACATTGGCAACCTAAAGAAGATTCATTCTACTTTAAGTTTAAATTCACGATCCAAGATGATTCCCCAACCAAACGCTCCATACTTTCCGACGTGAGCAAATTGTACGATCCCTTAGGATGGATATCACCAGTAACTATCGTCGGGAAAATCCTCATTCAATCACTTTGGTTGATGGGTCTTGATTGGGATAGTGAAGTTTCAGAAGATATCAAGAACCGTTGGATACGCTTCGCGTCAACTCTACATGAATTAGAGACTATTAAAATCCCACGTTGGGTAAACTACCTTAAAGGACATTCAATCGAAATTCATGTCTTTTGCGATAGTTCTTCTCAAGCTTATGCAGCAGCAGTTTACTTAAGTGTACAAAGTGGAGGCACACGTTCTACACACCTGTTCATTTCAAAAACCAGGGTCGCTCCTTGTAAACTAACTTCCATACCCCGTCTTGAGCTTTGCGCCGCAGTTTTAGGTGCTAAACTTACTTTTCAGGTTCTTACAGATTTAAGAATTTCACCAGAAAACGTATACGCCTGGACGGACTCTACTATAGTTCTTGCCTGGCTGCGAGCTCCACCAAATCGATGGAAGACCTTCGTTGCAAACAGAGTTGCTGAAATCCACGACAAGTTGAAGAATGCTCAATGGAAGTACGTTCCTTCTGCTTCTAATCCTAGTGACTTAAGTACACGCGGCCTGACACCCAATGACCTACTCCGCAACGAGATGTGGTGGCATGGTCCGAAGTGGATTGCTGAACCCAAGGAATATTGGCCGACCAAAGCTGAAATGACTTCTACAGATTTAGAAATACGTAAAACCAGCCTCAACGCTTCTATTGAAACTGAAAGTTACCTTCAAGTAAGTGACAACTCAAAATCTAACTACGAAGAATCACCCATTAACTCTCTCGTTTTGAAGTGTTCATCCTTTAGAAAACTAATAAGAATTACCGCTTGGTGTTTGAGATTCATCAGTAACTGTAAAGTTAAACTTTCGAAACGTCGCAAAGACCAGTTAACTGCTACTGAACTACACGACTCTACTATACACTTAATCAAGTTAGTTCAGAAGGAAAGTTTTCCAGTCGAACTTAAACACCTAAAATCTAAACGAAAACTACCAGCATCTAATCCTTATGTTTTCCTAAGTATATTTCTAGATGGTGATGATTTAATTAAAGTAGGTGGCCGACTTGAACATTCGACATTGCCAGAAGCCCAAAAACATCAGATTCTGCTGCCAAAAGATCATCATCTGACAGATCTCATCATCAAGTATTACCATGAAAAAGCTCTTCATGCTGGCACACAGGCAACCTTATCCCTCGTTCGCCAAAGGTATTGGTTCAAATCTGGAAGAGATAAGGTAAGAAAAATCATCTTTTTCTGCATGGTGTGCTTTCGTTGCAAAGCCCGCAACCTTTCACAAATCATGGGTAATTTGCCAAAAGAACGAATTGTTCCTTCTAGACCCTTTCAAACCATAGGGTTGGATTTCGCAGGCCCCATTATCACCAAGCCTAATATGAAACGCTCAAAGGTCAAGTTAAAATCCTATATAGCACTTTTCATTTGCTTTTCAACAAAAGCTATTCATTTGGAGTTAGTATCGGACTTAAGCACTCAAGCTTTCTTAGCGTCCTTAAAAAGATTTATAGCACGTAGATCAAGGCCTAGTACTATATTTTGTGACAACGCCACTAACTTTAAAGGCTGTAAAAATCTACTTGACGCACAACTTGAAATTTTTAAGTCTGAATCCGTTCAAAATTATTCATCAGAAGAAGGAATCAAGTGGAATTTCATCCCCCCATTAGGACCCCATCATGGCGGATTATGGGAATCGAATATTAAATCTACCAAAACCCATTTGATCAAAACAACTAAAGCAGCAGTTTTGAATTTCGAAGAGCTCTACACTCTAGTGACTCAAATCGAAGCCTGTTTAAACTCAAGACCATTGACTCCCCTATCTTCTGATCCAACGGACTTAGAACCCTTAACTCCAGGACACTTCCTCGTAGGGGGACCTCTCCTTTCATTACCTGACCCTAATGCTCAAACATCTATGTCTCTAATCTCTAGGTGGCATCTTATACAGTCACTTCATCTGCAATTTTGGAAACGATGGAGTTCCGACTACCTCAATGAGCTCCAAACGAGGGCCAAATGGAGGACCGTTCAACCAAACGTCAAGGTCAATCAACTAGTTCTTCTCAAGGAGCCTAACCAACCACCGATGCGCTGGAACCTAGGTCGGATCGAGAAGATTTTTCCAGGACCTGACGGTTTCGTGCGGATTGTGGAAGTTCGTACTACATCAGGAGTCTACAAGAGACCCATCACCCAGATAAGTCCCCTTCCAGAAGATTAAGTTGGACGAGCTGTCCAACGGAGGCGGAGGATGGACGGGAGTGAACTCTCTGCCAGTGACTCTACCACGAACGAACTGAAGCGAACTAACTTTATTTTGAACTGTATAAATATACTTCCGAGCCGGAAGCCTCTCCCTATGCCTTTTTCTTCTCACTTGCTCATTCTTCCCACTACTATGCCTGTTTGTTATTAAAGATTTTATTTTTAATTATACTGCGTCCTGATACTTTCAAGTCCTGTTTCACTCAAGAAAGCCATTATCCTCCCCCAAACTATGCAATAGTTATTTATCAATGAATAGAAGCTTTTCTGATAGTAATTAGTTGTTCTAGTGTTAGTGGAACTATTTGAAATACCACAAAAAAAGTTTAAAAAAGTGAGCGTTCTCGTTTTTTCTACGTGTTTTGTCATTTTGATTTTCGCCTTATACTACGGTCACACATGAAAAGGTTAACTTAAGAGAGAAATTAAGATATCTTAACTTAAACTATCTTATTTTTACCCGTTTTCACACTAAAATAATCTTAACCCAGAGAGGGCTACGAGTAAAAAAAATTGCAGCTGTCCAAAAGCTCTTCTATATGCCTCAACAATACACTTAACCTTAAACGTTTATTATTTTGCACTGATATTTGCGAAATACAAATTTTTCGGCTTATGTTGTAGAATTTCATTATTAAGATGTATTTAAATTCGAAAATATGTATTTACAAACTGATGCGTCAAATATAAAAGAAGTTTGGTGGGTTTTTTTTGTTTTTTTCCTCTTGGTATAAGGCGCTACTATGGATTAAAACTATCTTAGGATTTCAGATAGTTTGGGGGACTATCTTAAAGTTAAGGCAGTTTATCTTCTCTAAACTAGTGTAAATCTAAAACAGTTAAACTTTTCCAGTGTGATTGTAGCCTTATCTTATTCCCGGTTCACACAGGAAAAGTTAAACTAGTTTATGTGGTATTACCTCCGTGGATCTGCGAAGTATCGTGATGGCCCTGTCTCGCTCCTGGAGGCAGAGCTGGCTGTAGAGCATCGCCACCGTCAGGTTGAAGCCGCAGTTCACCACCTGCCGCGCGGTCTGCAGCACGAAGGCGTGCGCCCCTCTCAGCCCCGGCGCCACGTGATACAGGCACTCGTTGCACCGCCCCGCGCTCTCGGACCCTTCCCTGCAATGCAAAGGGCAATCGATCTGCTCAGTCATCTATATATGCTGTGTACAGTGATACATCTATCTGTTCTACGTATATAGGATACATTTATCTGAACTATGATACAGCTATATGTTCTACATTTAATAATAATAATAATAACTTTCTTGGCATGACATAAATAGTTATAAAAATTCTTCGAAGAAGAACATATTCATCACCAAGGAGACTATATCCCGTTCAGGCACTGATAAATTAAGTTCAATTAATACAATAATTAAAATTTAACAAAACATTAAACTAATACATAAAAAACCACTATGAAGGAGTATACACTAAAAAAAACTATCCAGGATACATTTATTAATGCCATGTACCATGACACATCTATCTGTTCTACGTATCTATGATACATAAATTTATGCTATACTATGATACATTTATCTGATTTGCGTATCTAGGATACGTTTATCTGTGCTATGTAGTATAAAAATCTTTTTTCGGATTTTAATGATGCGTTAGTGCGGAAAAGTCACCTAAGCTTGCAAAGAGCACCTGTGATTTTTCTTTCAGAATTTTAGGATGAAGTAAAAGGTGAATGAGGGTATCGAGATGTCAAATTGGCCCTAAAGGTTTCCCATGTTGAAGCTCGCATCACAGGAAATCCCGTAAAAAGATGATTTTACCCCTCATTCCCATTCGAATCGGACAGCGAATACCTTCACTCTAGCTATATGGACCTTATATGGTGTATGTTATCCAATAAAAAGAATAAGAATGGAATAACAGCCTTAATATATTATGTTGATTATTGAAATAAGAAAATCGCATCTTCCTCTTTTAAATTTGAGCCCCAAACTAACCTAATCTGCGTTTTTTGGATAGCCTACACCTTATAAGGTCCATAACTAGAGCGAAGGCATTCGCTGTGCGATTAGAACAATGTGGGGCGAAAAAATTCTTTTCGGGTTTACTTGTGTTGAGCACTCCTTTGGAGGATTCTGTGGAGATCCACGGACTGGTCATGGATAGGGATTTTTCAAAAAACATTCGATTCGATACCCGAGCTTCGATTTTTGGATTCGATTCAAACCTGGTATCGATACCTTAAGGCCCATGGAAACCTCCAGGTGCATGCCAACTTGGCGCCTAAAGACGTCATCTGAAAAATATGAAAAAAAATCATAGGTGCCCTCTGCTACCTTAGACAACTTTTCCGCACTAACGCATCACCAAAATAAAAAAAATCCGATACACCCTAAAAGATATTGCCAACATCTCCTCACCTGCCGAGCATGACTGCCACGGCGGCCGCGGGCACGATCACGAGCGCCGCGATGAAGACCAGGGCGGCCCAGGTGAGGCGGGCTGCCCCCGACCGCAGCACCCTCCGCAGCCTCCGCCGCCGCCACCAGAGGGCCCACCAGTTAGCGAGGGTGAGCGAGGCAGTTACCATCATGAGTAGAGAAAAGGAGTTGCGGTAGCGGTGGAAGCAGCAAGCCACCACCCCGAAGGTAGCGACCCATACCACGTGGAAGACCACCCCTAAGGCAACCAGGGGGCGCCCTCCTTCGACGTCCACCCCGCATGCCCACAAGAGCCCCTGCAAGGGCGCTGCTGGAACAAAAAGAGAACACCTTGAGTAATACTACGTTCACACAGGAAAAGCTATACTAGTTTAAATTAAGAAAGAAGTTCAGATATCTTAACTTAAACTATCTTATTTTTTCCCGTTTACACTATAACTATCTTAAATCCAGAGTAAAAAATGGCGGCTTTCAAAAGAGCTCGTCTCTAAGCCTAAACACTCCAACTAATTTTTTTTATTTTGCACTTATATTTGCAGAATATAAGTTTGCAGTTTGTCTGCTTGTGTGGTCCAATTTCTATATCAAAATGTATTTGATTTCGAAAAAATATTCAATCAAATTTTAAAAAAAGCTTGTTAGGTTTTTTTTTCATTTTAGTAGATGGTGACACACTAGATTGAAACTGTCTTAGGATTTAAGAGAGTTCGGAGAACTCTCTTAAAGTTAAGACAGTTTATCTTCTCTTAACTAGTTTAAATCTAAGACAGTTCGTTCACTCATACTTTACATAAACTAGATTGGCACTTAAGCTACTTTAACTTTTCCCGTGTGAACGTAGTAATAAAAAAGAAGAAGCGGGACCATATTCTTCATCATTACGGAAACGGTGAAAAATATCTCGTACGAGATATTTGAGACGGCAGAATCTATGCGGATTGACGCTTTTTGTGGTTCATTTCTTCTTAATACAAATAATGGTAGGTTGCGCTCAATTATATTTTTGTAAAAAATAGTCATGAAGATTAAGACGGCACAAACACTCAATGATGCGGTCCCAATTTTCTAAAAGCTGTACACAGAACTAGATTTTTTAACTATTCCGAACATAAAAAATAATAATACATACTAAGCTCATCCATCTCTGTTCTACTATAGTGTCAGAGACGCGTATTACCATACTGCACTTTGATAGAGCCCAAATAGAAGATAATATTTTTTCTCATCTGCCGTAAATTAGAATTACTAACAACTGGTTTTTCCGACCAAAAAGCTAAAAATATAACAGGGGCTCTATCAAAGTGCTATATGGTAATACGAGTCGGAGACAATGCTATAACTACAGTCATTTTTATTAAGATGGCAACTTCAACTAAGAGCTTTAACTAATTTAAACCAGCTCCAAAATTCTTATATAATTTTTCTTGTCAATTTCAATTACAGGAAATCAGGCTACTTACATCGCAGTCTCGCAGACATCAGCATTAAATGTTTCTGTACAGTTAGAAGCTCCTCTCGTATTTGATCATTTCTTCATGACACCAAACGGATACTTGATATTTTATTTTATGTAACCGCCAATATATATACAGCTCACTGAATATGTCTCTCCCAGGCTTCAACTAATGTTTTTGCTAAGCATAGAAGTGCGTGACTATGACAGACGCTTTTTGCGGTAAACACGTCGAATTTCGTGAAAGGCGTCAACGATACGCAATCCGAAATCCTTCTCAGTTCAGAACATGGTTTAAACTTATGTTTAATGTTTATGTTATGTTAAATGTTTAGTGAAACTGAGTCATGAGAAAAGGATCAGGTATAATTACGTTTAACTGTTTTGGTCTGAAATCCATTACTATATTGACTCACTCAAAAATATCGAAGTTTCAATCATAGTTCAATTCATTCAATCATTTTTTGCGTTTGCATTTGCATCGAATTTGCATTTGCGTTTCGTCCTGTAAACCTCGTATTTTTTTCCATAAGGAGCTCTTTATATAGGATTTTAACAAAACGGATAAACTCAATCTAATAACATTGCAACGAAAGGAAAGGACCTTTATACCATTTTTTAAACTGAAGAATCAATTCTAGTTAAAACTGATACTAAGATCAAAATACATCATAAACATAATACCCATATAATTTCAACAATATTAAGAAAGTATAGAATTTTACGCTCTGCTCATTCTTTCTCTATTGACAATTCCCCATCACCATCGTCCTACATTAAAAACTTAACTCTCTCAAAAACGAGCCCTGTTCAATCAATTCGGAGTGTCCTCAATGTCTTTGTGCGCCCTTGCCTCATCAATTCCCCTTCCTCACAGTCCAGCGGACCCAAATAGGGCTTAATTGCGCCCCTCGCAATATTGGGGCGCAATTCGTGGCATGTCTTTTGCGCCCAACAGAAGTGGCTGTTACGCCAGGCAGCGTAGCAGTAATAAGGAAGGAGACGGCTGTTAATGCACGTGCCTTGTGGAATTTTAGATAGTTAGAGGCGTATGGGGTGTCGGGTGGATTGCTGGTTAAGATGGCTAACTGATGGGAAGGTCGGTAGTGGTGTGAATAGTTTCGGTAAAGAGGTCTTATCTTAAACGCGCCTATATGAGGATTTTGTAAATTTCTTAGGTGTTATTTGTTTTTAATCTTGTACTAATCATTGAAGTATAAGTATGGAAAATGCCTTTATGGAGTGAATACGAAGCCGAAAATAGGAGTGTGCGGAGGCGTATTTCTATCTTTAAGTATCCAAAACATATGTGGTTTAGTTTCTTGCCTGAATAATTTCAGTTCCAAACATTTTAAAATGTTATTATTAGAATTTGTATATATATATAATTTTAAAAAGAACTAGAGATTAATAAATGAAAGCTCGGTGGAGTAGTGGTTGTGCTTCGCGCTTCTACGCCACAGATCCGGGGTTTGGCAAAATCCCGGGCTCGACAAGATCCACTCATCCTTTCATCCCTTCCATGCGCTATAAAAACCCAATCATCCATGCATTCTTTCATCCTTTCAGTGAGTTGATAAAATGAGGACCAATCATGCTTGGGAACTAAACACTGAGGGTCCCGCGTTAAGCTGACCACCTAACGGGGACATATGCCTTGCACCCCAAGGCCCCATGGTCAAGAAAACAAGATGGGCATCGTAGGTTTTGCCATAGTAGGTAGGCCCGACTAGGGCTGTGGTGCCAATGTTGAGTTTAGTTTAATTAGATTAATAAATACATAAAATTTATAGTACTAATATCATCAAAACAACTATTAGTTACAAAGGTTAGAATACCAAAAGCATAACCGTGACCAATAGCTTATACAAATCAAACGGATCAACTTCAATAGAAACAATCATAAAAACCTCCAGGTGGAAACTTACTTTATTTTAATGGTAGTAATGCAGAACAATTTGATTCGTTTTAAGCTAAAGAGACGGACAAAAAAGTTCTAAATGTTTGGAACTATCAAATAAAAATATTATTTAGTAACACATTTAAGAGATCAAGAGAAATCTCTAAATTATCAAAGGGTTGAGACGCGTATGAGGTCTCCCCCAAGTTGCACTCAAATAAAAATACAGCATGCAATGTAATTATGTTTAGTATTTTAGAGTATTTCTTGCTTTCTATTTGAATCCTTGATCATTATTCATTTAAGTCTCATTTATTTTAGTTCTTTTAGTCAGGAGGTTTATATTCCGTACATAAAAACTAGTGTTAGTGCAGAAGTAATTAATATTAATGGTTTAAATAAAAGAATACTGAAACGCAAGTTCTAAAACAGTTTCCAGCCAATGCTATTTACGTAGTTTAATATTTCTTTCATCCATGCAATGTTTTCTACCCAAATGACGTTTTTAGTTCTTGGCAGAGTTTTAATATTGTTCTTATTAATTTACTCTCTATACTCTTAAGGTATACTATACTCAAGAGGCTTATTAGCTTTGAAAATTAATGAGTAGTGCTTTTGTCTAAATTAAAAGTTTGCTAAACATAAATTCCCCTACAAGAATGGTCTCAAAATGTGGGGAACAATAACTAACATCTTAATTCTATGAAAAGGATTAAGTATAATTAATCATCTATAATCACCACGGAGTTCTTTGTATTAACTTTATCCAGTAATTAGTTTTAATCTTTTTCTTGCTTAATTGAGTTATTTAGTGATTAGGATACACATCTTGTATTTAATTTTCATTAGTTTTATTAGTTTTTCAGTAATTGTTAGGCTAACTGAAATATTGCTCTCCTGGCTTCATCCCCGAATCGAACTCTTTTGTTTTTCTTTAAGAGTTGTGAGTAGTTACTTTGTGAATTTGTTTTCCCTATCAAGTATTATGCAAATATGATGTCTAGTTGTATGCAAATTTACCTACATGTATAAATACATACTAAATCGATCAAAGTTTACGATCATCAAAGCCTGATGAGAGATTGTATTTAAACGAATACTTTTTTTCTTCAAATAAACTGTTTAGACCAGAAACGTCTTATTATTGAGTAAACTACCTTTTCCACTGCGTTAACTCCAATGTTTATGTAACTCCGTGTATGTTTTTATCTCCGTTTTATGTAACTAATTCATAATCAGAAAAATCTAAAATTAGTTTTCATAAAATTTAACTATTACATTCAATTTTCCAAACACTACGGGAGAAGAGAGATAAAATGATCAAAAGAAATGACTTGTTAGGGGCCATCCATTAATTACGTGAGGTGTTTTTTCCAAAATATGGACCCCCCTCCCCCTTGGTGAGATTTAGTGAGATTTTGCTGGACCCCCCTCCCCCCACGTGAGATTTACCTACAACCCCATTAAAAATAATTATTTTCCTTCCTTCTCATTATATTCCTTTATCATACTTAAAAAAGGAAGAAAATCGTATAATTTCTAACTTAAAAAGTTGACGTGAGATTTTAATCGACCCCCCTCCCCCTTGGTGAGATTTTTCCAGACTCCTCCCCCCCTTTTGGACCTCACGTAATTTATGGATGACCCCTTATATATTTATAAACCTCCTTAATAATAATATAAGTAATCTTGTAATAACATCCCACTGTTATGTAAATATTACACGGTTCCAACCATCTCAGATCTCACCCACTTGTTGATTCCTACCTCTTCTCATCTTAGCTACTCTCCATTCAAATCCATCTCCAATTTAGTTCGAAGATGCCTTGACCCCCTCCCCCTAAAGATCCCGCCCTTCTCCCACATCCCCTGATAATCAGAAAGGGGGAAGACCCATGCTTTCGCTCTTCTCTCTGCTCTGAGAGACGGTTGCCCCTGGCAACGCTTGCAAAATTTCACCATTTATTGGGCTGCGGAAGGTTTGTTGATATTGAAAATTGGGGGTGCTTCGTTTTCACCTCGGCCAATCGGAATTAGTTTTGGGGGTAGCGATGAGTGATGGGGTTCGAGAGTTATTTTGTTAGCCTTCTTGGGAGTTGGCGTGTTTTGTGATGATCGTTTTTTATTATTCTGTTGAGTAGGTTGACTAATGATAGCGTTTTCTAAATAGGTGGGGTTAAATTGGTTGCATCTGGAAGTAATATGATGTTTATGTGTTGTTTTGTGTTAAGGAAATTTTAGTGCGTTTTTTATACTATTTATTTTGCAAATTGCTGTACATTAAAGTTGTAAACTTGAATAGTTTATCGGTTTAATTCCGTTATCTGTCATCCCGATAAATAGCGTTAATTTATTTAAGACACCAAAAATGGAAATATTGCTAAAATTGCAAACAAAAATATTCAATAAAAAATGGGTAGTTATATGTCAATGAAGACCATAAAATTTTGGCGATAGTTAAATATTTGGATATAAAAGCTTGGTATATTTAACGGAATAGTTAACGGATTTAAACAGGTTCTCGGTTCATCTTCAGGACATATGGGCATATTGGGCAACCTACGGCCCGCGGAACATTTTAAAAATTGTACTCGAAAAATCACTCTAATTTTCGTAATAACAGCAAAAGAGGGCTTTCCCTTGAAAAAGGACTTAATTTTTGAAGTTAAACTGATTGATTCAAAAAGGTTGCTGTGTCCGTACCTGATCTACAGAACTATGATAATTTCAAATTACTTTTATTATTTAAATGTTGAATAAAATTATTTCCTGCGTTTATTTATTGCAATATATGTTGTTTTCTTTTATTCCTTTCGTTTGTTTTAGGACTAATTTTTACCGTACCTAAATTAATTTTCAATGGGGCAGTACTATAATCTCTTATTTTCGACCGCCTTCTAAAAACGGGTATCTTTATGTATATAAAACTGAATCTTTTCATTAAATGAATAAATATATATACTTTTAAACAATTTGAATTAATTTTCAGTGAAAGTACATTTTTCTTTTGTAATTACCCACTAAAAGCGTATTCCTATCTTTTGAAAGTAAGTGGCATCATATATGTACTTTAAGTAATTACTAACAAGACACAAGATACTTTTAGTCGGGTAATTTTAGGAAATTATTTGTTTTGTTTTCGAGAAAGCAAAGGGATTTATTTAGCAATAGAGATTGTTATTGTAAATGGAGAAATTGGGAAAATTATATTTGTAAATCATTCTTAATTTTAATTCATCAGATAAATTGTTTTTTTATCTGAAATATATTTCAAATATCATCATGAAGTATCCCTATTTTTTATTTGAATTGTTTGATTTATTTCCGGGCAGTTCAAAAATGTGTTCCAGAATATTTGATTTCAGATATAACCGCGCCAGAAATAAAAAAAGCAACGTTACTATTTTCAAGTTACGATTCAGTAAAGAAGTAGAAAACACGAATACATGAATATTTCAACAATATCACTAGTTAGTTTTCATATAAAAAAATATATAAAAATTACTCATAACGTATCCTGTTTTTATGTAATCCTTTTATGTTGAAGAAACGGGCCCAGTTAAAATAAGGGAAATAATTGCATTTGTCACATCCTCAGAAAGTTCCTCCACCCTTAAAAAATCCAGCATGACCATAGTAGAAAAAACAGTATGTTGAAAATAAAATTATATGAAAGGGAAGGATTGATAAAAAAGAACTCTTGAAACTAAGAGTAATTGTGCGAAAAGAAATCTTTCTTTAAGTCTTTTTTTTTTCAAAATATTTTTCTCCAGATTTCTTTTCTTTGACTTCAACCGACAAGGATTCCTCCAATTCCAATGAAATTAAGACCTGCACATTTTAATCCATGCACGCTGTCCTTTTTTACCTGAATGAACATTTTTTGTTTCAGTATCCAAGTGTTGTTTTTATCCCTTCTCTGCAACAAACCCCGTCTTAAAGCATCGCTAACAAACTTTAATACCATCCACACAACGTCCTTATTTTCCCCCACAATGAATACTAATTAACATTGAACTCCTTTTTTGGGTCTTATTTTTTTCCCAGTGTGCTCTGCTTCATTACCGGTAAATAACCATGGAGGTTACGAGTGTAAATAACACCCTATAAGCAAAAAGTTTGTCTCGGTTTTCTAGTTACCGTTTCTATGTGCTAGACATCATGTTGCTACAGGATTGGCAAAAACCCGTTTAAAAAACCAAGTGGGTTGGGGTTTTTCAATAAAACCCTGAAAAAACTTTTTTTTTTTTTCGGAAAAAAAGTGTGGGGTTTTTCAAAATTAAGTGATTAATTACTTGGGTAAAATTTTGAAAAAAAACCCACTCAACTACTACAGTTCTTGTTATGTTATTTCGTTAAATGTTTTTCTTAAATATTAAAACTGCCAAAATCTTGATATTCCTGAAAAAAACTAAAAATGGGTCCAAAATGAGGTTTTTTTTCACATGGTTAAAAAACATTTGGTGCAACCCAATTGGGTCCAATCCAGCTTACCCTGTATTGCAATGACTATTGCTCCATGGACTAGTAGTGCATTAGACGAATCTCATTTGTCATTGTTCAGGGGATCGATCACGTGGCAGGTGGTGGCGGTCATAAATTAGCGTCAGTTGGCGACGGGCGGGCGGTTGACTGTAACCGTGTTTCTCCCGTTTCGTGACAAATGTAGGGATGTCGCTGGTAGCTTCCTTCCCGTGCAGGGTAATTGTTATTAATTTTGATATCGGAATGGGGGTGTTACTATTCATCTTTACTTTTTGCTCGTTTATAAGGTCCATTTAACGTTGAGCGTATAAGTCTTGTTTCTAAAAAGAAGCGAAAGAGTGCTTACATGTCAGAGATAATTTTTATCTGTCATATTTCATCGGTAGCTAGCTTTTTAAGCATGTAATTCCCATACAAAACTATTCCCGTTTATATTTATGGGAACATATGTTACGTGCGCGGCTTAGATTTTATTATGTGATTCTCCGAGAGTCATACTGTTGCTTGTTGTTTTTTAATAATTATAATTAGTACAAAAGTAATACTTTTCGAAACTACAAAGATTTGACACTTTTCCCACAAAAAGAGTTACAAGTTAAACACAAGCTAAAAAAGTTTTTTTGCACTGTAATTAAAAGCATTAAGGATACATTTCTACCAATACAGTTTTGATTAACCAATAAATTAGGAGGCATCAATTTGTTAGTAAGTGATAGGTGATGATAATCTAAAAAGTTTGAAATCTTCAGATTGGGTTTGGAAAGTATGACGCAACATTTAAGGATTGGGATCTGCTGCTTGTGGCATAGTGAGAAAATATTCCTTCTACTTAAATATTTTTATGTTCAATAAAAAAGGTAAAATTGTGAGCAATTAATTATTACTTGTTATCAACATTCACTGCAATGAAAACTTGCGAAAGCTATAACCTGAGATATTTTAACGCCTCTAAGAGCGTATTTCACGCAGTGAAAATAAGAAATACGCTTTAAAAAACTAGTATGGCGTATTTTCATCTTTGAATTTTCACAAAAGCGGTAGTTGTTTTTATTGCAAATGGAAATGATTGAATGGATTTCGAACCCATTTTTCCGACTTAAATTTTGAAAAAGCTGTAACTATGTGGAAAAATCAGAGGAAAAGGAGATTAAATTTTTAACATTAAATACATATTTGATTTAGAATGTTTAATGTGAAATAAACTATTTTATTTATAATGTATAATATTTTCTACTAATACTTAACATTATGCTATAATTGTTGTTTTCTATTTCATTTTGTCCATTAAAAAAGTAAGCGTTTTTATGAAAAATTTTCTCAGTATTAAAAATATTTTAGCTATATTTAGTTATATTTAGCTATAGTTAATATTTAGTAAAGCTATTTTCGTATTTCACGCATCGTAAATGAATTTCACTCTTCCCAAAAATTTCGAGGATTATTTTTACTCCTAAAAAATCCTAGGAATAACACTGGCTATAACCATAATTCTTTTAGACCACATCATATGCAGTATTTTTGCCTCATTAAACAAAACTCATCCCAATTCATCACACTGAAACATCTAAAAATTTAAGGTCGATCAAAGGTTTAAGGTTCTTTTTACCTGAAGGAAACAGATGAGAGAGAAATTTCAACCTGTTGTACTGAAAATAACGTTTAAATTAGTGTAAGCGAATCAATCTACTTTTTTTATAACCGAAAGCATTGTCCATTTTTTACGTTTTTCTCTCAGTAAAATCTTTATGTTTGCCGTTCTTCGCATTCACACTTCAGTAACCCTTCAACTCGCTCTTGGAAGTGATGGAAAATCACGGGAGGAAGGACTAGAGGAATTATTCCGCTCTGCTGTCTCCCAGCAAATTTATGCAAATGGCGCCTCGCCCTTGCTTCCACCTTCTAGAGCCCCGTTCTTTTGTTTAATCAAAGGCTAGGCCGCTGGAAGAACGCTCTGCCTGCAATTCTCGTTCTGCCTGTGAAAAAGTTGAGGATTCCCCCCCTTTCTCTTGCGGGGAAATGTTTGGGTTTCGCGAAACGTTTAAAAGATAAACGGTTGCAGTGTAAAAAAGGGGCGAGACAAAAATCTTTAGGGTGAGGCGAAACGAGAAAAATGTTTCGAGTAAAAAATCGAAATGGTGTTGGGAAGTTTTAACATAAATGGCTTAAATGTTTTTTCCGAGGGATTCTGAAGTTTGGAAAGTTGCTTCCAAGTTTGTTCGATAGTGCTTTTGAAACGTGTTAAAGTATGAGTTTTAGTTTCTTTCATTGTTCACAGTTGGAAAGGTTGTTGTTGGTAATGCTGGAGAAACATTTATTCATCTTATACAAAATCTAGAATACACACATTAAAAAATTATTGTTTTTCGTTGAATTTCTGTGGAAATTGATTAGTGAAGTTTTTGTATATGAAATGTTTTATAGTCCGTGTAAATGAAATTGCCAGCTCGTCACCATGGCAACGCAACAGAAATGCAATGGGAAATGACGAGTAGTGAGCCGCCTATTTTATTTACACAGACTATGGTAAAATAATTATTATTTATTAAAATAATTTAAAATAATAATAATAATTATTATTATTAAAATTATTTTATTTACACAGATCAAATTAAAGTACTGCATGTTTTTTCATTCTGTAATTCTTTCATTAGTAATCGTAAAGATTTTTTGCAGCTTTGAAGGAATGAAAAGAATGCCACAAAAATAATGTAATGTAATGTCTCCATTAAAGCTTTTGTATTCACAAATATATCCATCTAAAAACAAACATTTTTACCTAAAAGTACTATTTAAGCCCCTTTGAAGTATTAATTTTGCCACAAATCAATCCGGAAAATATATTAAACGTGCTTTTTATTTTGAAATATTAGACTTAATATTTAAATTTCTCAGTAAAATATCCAAAACTCAAATTAAAGTATTAATTAACATTAATTTATTTTTTAAGAACTTTTGCTCGCATGATTATGATCAAGTTACATATTTTAAACAAATTCCGTCGCGTCACTTTTTTTTGTTTTCCATGTCTTTTTTATTTATGTAAGCTTAAGATTTTCTTTTGCATGTTTATTATTAGTCTCAAAGCCTACAAAAATAATTTTATGCCCTTTCGTGAAATCATTTGTATTAAAAACATGAATATTCATAAAGAAGGGGGATTTTTATGGCACGATGCTTAACTTCCTAAAAATTTGAGCTTAAACATTTCACTCTCATAACTGTATTCGAGGCCACGGCAAGCTCATTTATTCCCTTAATCTTCGTCATCAGAATTTAAAGCTTGTTAAGAAGACCGTAAATTTTCTAGAAATTAAAACGCGTTACGATTTTTTTTGTTGTAAGAATTACGGTATGTAGTGCTTTTGAGTACTTTTTTTGCCTGTAAGTAATGAATCCTGGGAAATACTTTATGGGGTATCAGATGCAAATTTATATTTTTTGATTTTATGTTGATGGTTAGTAATTGAATAACGATGCAATTAAAGTTTTACTGAAATCTTTCATAGTTTTTATGCTGTTGTGCCGGGATATGATCTTGGTAGGGCTTTGATCGAGTCACGGTTTTGATTTATGAAATATCTTCGAAAACTTGCAGGTAGTAGTTAAGAATTTTTTTTCTTGTTCTGGTTGAGTAATTAATTCAACATTTTTGAAATTTTCTTGAAAAAAATTGAGAAGATTCTTGAATTATTTAAGGATATAAGTTGAGGACAACGATTGTAAGTTCAGTAAATGTGCTATTTCTTTATACTCATGTAAAAAATAAAATTGAGCAATTTGTCATTTCAAAATTATGCAAATTAAAAGGGAGATAAAAGTCATTAAGATTAGCTTTAATGTACTTTTCAATACGCCATATCAGTTTCACACAAAAAATAAATGGTTGAAATCAATATACAGGGTGTTTCAAAATTGCGTTGCACGGCTTTTATTCGGAACCAGCTCCTCCTAGGGTCATGAAAGTAAGGTCTACCCCTAGGTAAGTGACCCTGGAAAATCCATTGAGAGGACTTACAGCGCACCTAGCGGCGAAATTAAAAAGTAAAAAAAATTAATTTAAAAACTAAAGGAGATAGAGCAAAAACCTCATTGAGAGTATTGTTGCCAACGTCAAGAAGAACTCATTGAAAAAAATTTGATCAAAATATCTTGAATATTCGCGGAGATATTAGCGTGTGAAAATAGCCATTTTTCAGGGGTCAAAAAGTAAAAAGTTCACATATTTGCAAATTTTTCAGTGTTATTGTGTAGTTTTGGGTTTTTTTGATTGAAAGAACACAAAATTTAATCAAAAAATCAAAAAAATTTGCAAATATGCGAACTTTTTACTTTTTGACCCCTGAAAAAGTGCTATTTTCACATGCTAATATCTCCGCGAATATTCAAGATATTTTGATCAAATTTTTTCAGTGAGTTCTTCATGACGTTGGAAACAATACTCTCACTGTTGATTTTGCTCTATCTCTTTTAGTTATTGAATTAATTTTTTTTAACTTTTTAATTTCGCCGCTAGGGGGCGCTTTATGTCCTCTCAATGGATTCTCCAGGCTCACTTACCTAGGGCTAGACCTTACTTCCGTGACCCTAGGAGGCGTTGTTTCCAAATAAAAGCCGTGCAACGCAATTTTGAAACACCCTGTATATTCTTTTAAATATGCATTAATTAAATTTCACTTGATAATGATAAAACGATTGTTATATAAATAATTTGTTGCATTGATTTTATTTATTTAGATAAAATAGTGTCAAAACATTATACTTTAGTATTACCAAATTAATATCATTTATATTTTTGCATTTATTTATACAGTAAACAGACGATTTTAAAAGTAACACCAAATTTTAAAAAAATGCGAATTCTTTTTACCATTTTCATATTAAAACCATCCGCGCCAAATTTCCATTTTATAAGAATCTGAATATTAAGGTATTTAATTCTTTTATATCATCGATTTTCATTTTATTTTCTTTACTAGCTAATATGCCCGGCCTTGCACGGGTGGAGTTATAGCTTCCATCTTTAAAATTTTCAATACATTTTATTGCACCTTATTTTACCGGATGAAAGGTATTAAAAAATCCATCCACTTGTCAAGCATAATAATTTTTGAATGATTTCTACATTTAACTGCATGATCCCCATAAAAAACAGAAAAATTATAAAAATTATCTCAAAATTACTTAAAATAGGCCCATTTAGATGCCGTGCTTAGTTATACAGGATTTTAATTAATTTTTCTGTGAAATTATTTAATAATTAAACATATTGCAATTTAGGAAAAAATCAATCTTTCTAGTTGAAAGGGCTTTAACATTTTCAATCGGTGTTTTTTTGTAAACAACTTTCTTAAATACTTTTTTACTCATCGTTTTTTAAAACAACTTTAAAAAAGCTACAAATATGATCATCTTTTGATTTACATTTTCGTTTCCATGGAGACTATTTTAACAACAATGCTATTCCATGAAACTTTTTATTTAAAAGTTAGATCAACTTTCAAATAAAAATATTTTAAAATATACTTAATTACATGTTTTAAAATTTTAAATTTCATTTAATTATGTTTTTAGATTATAGTTATAATTTTTGATTAGACTTATATCTAGTTTTTCTTTTAAAAACTTGCTATTTTTCATTAATTTTTTTTTGTAACAATGGGGTAAGCAGATCTCTTCTGGAGGAGAAATAAAGCTATTTCAGCGAAATGACCAAAAAAGGGACAAAAGAGGGTCAAGGGGTCAATTAAAGTTTTCGAAACATAGCCTATGTTTTTTCTTAAGTTTTTTTACGTAGGTATACCAAGTTTGGTGCAGGTCGGAAGAAAACTGTGGATTTGTATAGAAGACAAATATACACACATACGCAACCACATTCAATTTTATTATATTAGATTTCCGTATTTGGTTCACTTTTACCATCATTTCTCTGCGACACAACTGGAACTATTCCAAATTTCTCATTCCCTAAAACAATTATGATGCCCTTTCATGACAATAACGCGCACGATCTTATCAGGTGGGAGGCCAATGTTTGAATTTACGATTAATTTCGAGCAAATCTTACAGCGAAAATGAATGAAATTGAGAAATACCTAGAACCTCACGGCTATGTACTCGAAAATTACTATGATGATTATCAACTGCTGATTGGTGATGAATATGCATAGCAAGGCTTTAGTCTTCACGTGATTAGTTATCAACTCCCCGGCTTGTAAACGGCTTATGCTTGTGTGTGCGTAGCTGGGAGACATCTTGTCTAGTAATGAACAAGCTGGGGAAATTAGTTCTGAAATTGTCCGTTATTACATGATAGTTGTTTGGGAGATGGGTAATAAGATGAGTTGGTAATTTCTCCTATTGTAGTTCTATTAGCTTTGGATTAAATAAGTGCTTGGTTATTTTCGTGTTAGTTCGTTTGAAAGTGTTGCGCCTTTATGTCCGTGCATCCATAATTTTTCGATTAATTTCATACTCAAAAGAGTTAAATTTGACCACTCCTACTTGATATTTTAAAAATTGTGTTTGGTGTTTTATGATTTAAAGAGAAAATCGAATGTGATTTATTAATATGTGTTACATAATTACTAAATAAATGAGAGCTGAGAGCAGTATTTTCAATATAAACTTATATTTCGCATGTAATTAAAATAATTGAAATTGTCTCTGAAAATCAAAAGGATTTCTAATATTTGGATTATTTTATGTTGAAAAAAACTGGACTAAAATCATTGAAATTTACGGACTATATAGTTGCCCAAACATTTACTTGGTTGTTTGTCATATTTTGCTATATGGAAAGTCCGTAGAATTTTAATAAACTTCTCTAGAAATCACATTACGTTCCATTTTCGTTCACATCGGTCAAGATAAAGCTCAACATCTGCTCGCCTTCTCCATCTTCTCAAAGACTCGCAGTTTACGATACAATCGCCCCCTATACTGAAGATGCGGGCGTGTTCTCCGATGCGGAAGTTTCAATCGAGGGAAGTTTCCAGAGGATAATAAACAGGGGGAGTCGAAGCTTGTGCGAGGATCGTAAAATTGATTCTGTGTGCGTATTCATATGCTGTTGAGTTTAGCCTCTTTTTTTTTGTGCCTCTGTATGCTAATGAGATGTTACGCATATAAAATGTGTCGATGCTGAGATTGTAATAACCCCTCATGTTTTCTTTTAAGATTTACGGTTGGAGTTTTATTGCTGATTTTATGGTGAATCCACGAATATGGGGTATAAGCGTGATGGTTTTTTTTCTGAAAGGACCTTATGCACTGTAAAAAATAATCTTGTAAAAAACACAGAAAATTTCTGGCAGCAAAAGTTGCCAGAAAAGTTTTGTAAGCAGAAAAATCCTGTAAACAGAAAAAAGCTGTAACCTACAGGTAAATGCTGTAAAAAGGAACTTTCTGTCAAGTGAGCTTCATATTTTTTCTGTTGCCTCACAGTAATTTTCTGCTTGTGCGCATGCATTTCGACTTATTTTAACTGGGTTATTTTGAAATTTTAATAAATCAATAACCGGGGATAGAACCCACGACCTACCGCATGCTAAGCACGCACGCTACCGCTGCTCCAACGAGGATTCAGTGAAAGTAGAAATTATCTTAAGATGTTCTTTCTTTCTCCACGAACTGAAACTTTCTGTTTAAGTACAGATAAGCTAAAAAACTAGAAAAAAGCTGTTTTTTACATAAAATAAATAGAAGTGCGGTGGGTTACATGACAGAATATCCCTGTAAACATGAAGTCATTTTTATTGAAACTTTCTGTTTTTCTACAATTTTTTTAGTGTGAACTTGTGTTTGAATGCTGGGATTATCTGATTATTATTCGATTATTTGTAGTGTAGTTTTAAAATATACTATTAGTAAAGGGGTGTATGTAAACTGATTAGGTTAAATTAGATTTTTCTTCTCAAAAGTGTAGTTTATGTTTCCAAAAGTGTAGTTTATGAAAGGATAAGATAGACGAATGAAGAGAGTGGTTAAGCAGAATACCATAAGTGTACTTAATTTGTTTACACAATCTTAATGAAATTTTAAACTAATATTTATTAATGTAATCATGATCATTATTTCATGCCCGTATACCTTATAAGGAAGCCTTGTTAGTATTGTTTTCCATTGCATAATTATTTAAATATTCAATTTCCCTCTCATTATAATAAAATCAAATCTTCATTATGTAGTTTAAGTTAATGTTCACTTGGATGTGAATGTAGGAGTAACTATTAACTGAATAACCTAACTGAATTAGATTCGATTGCAACGAATGAGAGAGAGAGTGTTTCAATAATTTTCAATGTAGAGTTTTTGGTTGATAGAAAACAACGGCTGAATCTTGGGACTTTTTAAATTGATTCCTATACACTATTTGAAAAAAATTAGATAGTATTAAATATTTAGATAGTATTGCATCGCAAAGTGTCTCATTGCATCAATCCTTTCAGTAAGAAAACAAATATTTTATAACCTAACAATGTAATAAATTACACTCTGAACCACGATGGTACATTTTGGGCACCCCCCCACCAAAATGAAACCTTCCAAACTCCAAAAGACTAATCGATCCGCAAACACTCCCAACGGCCCTCCCTAACCATCACCATTTCTTTAAGAAGGAGAAGCGGCCACACAACTCCTCTTGTTTATAATGGAAAGCGATAGAGCATCAGATAAAAAGCAACGTAATAAAAACGTCTCCTCATCCCAATCCACCGAGGTCCCTCTCTACGTTGTTCCACCGAGGGCAACCATCTTTCCTTGAAGAGCTGTCCGGCTATCACTTACCTCCCTGTCCCAAGATTGTTTCCCGGCGACTCTTTATCCACGAGTCATTTGCCCAGGCATTTATCGGCGACCGCGTTTTGTTGAAGCCAGGTTTTCTGATGCTGTTTATTCATGTATAAGGAAAACTCTTGCGTCTGCTACATGAGGGATGGTTGGAGTACTAATGGAGTTGGGTTGCGTTTTGTAAATATTTGATGGTGTGTTTTTATTGCGGAGACTGTTTATGTACTTTAAATATATATGCTAAAAATGTGGAAAGGGACTCTTAAGATATGCCGAGGGCGCACTGTTGTGTTTTGATGTCAGATGTGGGGATGCTTAAGTGGTTTTATGTTGTGGCGTCTACATATTGTGGATGTTAATTGTAAAGGGAAATTATGCATTGTGAATTAGTGTAAATACTTCTAAACAGGGGCGTAACTAGGGGTGGGCAAACGGGGCAAGGCCCCGGGGCCCCCAGCTTCTAAGGGGCCCCCAGAGCCGATAGTCCTAAGCCTCAAATTTATCTAGAATCCCTTTTCAATCAACCATTTCCTTGGGGACGGCCCACTCATAAAACCTTCCTAGAACAACGTCGTGGGATATAGTCTAAGCGGTACACGACGAAAAAGGGCGAAACACTGCACTTTTTGATGATGCTAAGCCACTTGGTACACTGATTCCATGGACCATAAGAATGAGTTTTCGATCAGGAGTCCGCCGAAATTTCCCTTAGAATTTAAAATATTTAACTTTTTGTGAAATTTTTAAATTCGCGTTTTACACCTTAACTATCAAACTTTTCAACATGTAAGGTGACTTTTCTATACAATTTGAGGTCGTAGATTACAAATATGAAGTCGAAAACTTCAAAAAGATGCTATTTGATATGTTTTTTTGAGAAAAACTAAATTTTAAAATTTAAAATTTTAAAAAACACAATGTTAAACATAAGTTGGTATCATGAAATTTTTACCAGTTATTAAGCTATTTGTAACTTTAAAAAATCCAAAATTTCAAAGCTTTACCTTTATTATTCACCGAGATATAGGACTTTAAATTTGGAAAATTTTCAAAATGGCGGCCATGCTTCATGCGACTACTCATCGAAAACTTCCCATAACTCGGTAAATTATTGTTCAAAATGAACAGTTAAAACCTTTTTTGAAATAAAAGCAATACCACTACACTATTAAGACATTAAAAGAACAATTAAACCACTTTAACTTGGTTTTAAATAAACTCTAAGACAGATTAATACTTTACTATGACAAGCATATTAAAAGCTTTAAAAAATGCTTTCTTTGTGAAAAATTGTTCTCAATTTTTTATTAAATGTTCACCCTGATATAAATAGGCGACATTAAACCATTTAAAGGAAAATTTTGCCTTACGAGCGCCTGGGTGCAATCGCGAAAATACCTAATAAACGCGCGCTTCAAATAAACTTTTTCTGTCAAAGAATCACAAAATCGTGCTTTCTATTATGATTTTCTAACATTATTTTAACCAAATCATGCTTTTTATTATGATTTTCTAACAACATTTTCACCACTTCAAGTTTAAAAAACAAGCATCCCTTATCTTTTGTATCAGAAAAAAATGCTTAAAATACAATTTTTCAGGTTGGAAATTACCTTTCAAATGAGTATTTTCTAGAAAAACCTTTACTTACTGCGTTAAAACATGAAATATCGATGAGATTCATAATGTATTAAAATATGTTATACATTTAAACTTACCGAACACTTTTTAACAATTAGTAATCGTTGTGTATTTGATGTTTTTATGAATTATTTTTAAAAATTAGAAAGCATAGAAGTTATGCGGAAATAGATTATTCAAGGTGTTCCTGCAAATCTTCAGGAATACCATGTACACTAATGTGCCTGAATTGTAGAGGTGAATGCCAAAATTCAGAGGAAGACCTATAACTTAACCTTTTACGTTGAATTCAAAAATTAAATCAATACTTTTGAATTTGTACCAAAAGAATAAATGAAATAATTTGAAATCCTTAAAAGGCTATTTAATACCTTTAACTCTTTATACGTATAATTAATGAAATTCGTATCTTAGTGTTGTAATTACCTACTGAAAGGAGTGTAGTCAAAGTACATGCTTTATTTTTTTAAATCTATCTAATATAGAAAATATACCAATTCTCAAGAGAGGCATACGTTTCTTAAAAGAAAAAATCTTGATCTATCATGGTACACACTTAATGTTTTTTTACAGGAAAAATATATTGTCTCTACGACTCTCATTTAAAATAAGAAAAAAGCCTTTATTAACTTATCAATTCCAAATATTTGTACGATGATTATTAATGAAAGATTTCGATGCTTCGACTTTCGACTTTCCCGATATTCTTAATTTCTAATAAATGTAAAGATATTGAAACTAATAGTAAAGTTGTTGGTAAGTAAACAAGCACTTGAAAATACTATAAATTTCTACTAAGTTGAAAATACTATTATTCATTATATGGCTGGTATAATTTAAGTAAAGCCCTGGATACTCTACCTAAGGTAGAGTATCCAGGGCTTTAAATTTAAGTAGTCTTGTAGCAAACTAGCAGGACGCATACAGTCTCAATTAATTTTGTATACCGATTAAAAAATAATTGCTTAAAGTTTAAATGGTGTTATGCATTACCATATAGGAAATGATTAGATGTATTATCCTTACTCGATTTTCAAATACACAACGATTACTAATTGTAAAAAGTGTTCGGTAAGTTTAAATGTATATAACATATTTTGATACATGAATGTCATTGATATTTCATGTTTTAACTCAATGAGTAAAGGTTTGTCTAGAAAATACTCATTTGAAAGGTAATTTCTAACCTGAAAAATTGTATTTTAAGTATTTTTTTCTTATACAAAAGGTAAGGGATGCTTGTATTTTAAAATTGAAGTGGCTAAAATGTTGTTAGAAAATCATAATAGAAAGCACGATTTTGTGATTCTTTGACAGAAAAAGTTTATTTGAAGCGCGCGTTTATTAGGTATTTTCGCGTTTGCGCACAGGCGCTCGTAAGGCAAAATTTTCCTTTAAATGGTTTAATGTCGCCTATTTATATCAGGGTGAACATTTAATAAAAAATTGAGAACAATTTTTCACCAAGAAAGCATTTTTTAAAGCTTTTAATATGCTTGTCATAGTAAAGTATTAATCTGTCTTAGAGTTTATTTAAAACCAAGTTAAAGTGGTTTAATTGTTCTTTTAATGTCTTAATAGTGTAGTGGTATTGCTTTTCTTTCAAAAAAGGTTTTAACTGTTCATTTTGAACAGTAATTTACCGAGTTATGGGAAGTTTTCGATGAGTAGTCGCATGAAGCATGGCCGCCATTTTGAAAATTTTCCAAATTTAAAGTCCCATATCTCGGTGAATAATAAAGGTAAAGCTTTGAAATTTTGGATTTTTTAAAGTTACAAATAGCTTAATAACTGGTAAAAATTTCATGATACCAACTTATGTTTAACATTGTGTTTTTGAAGATTTTAAATTTTAAAATTTAGTTTTTCTCAAAAAAACATATCAAATAGCATCTTTTTGAAGTTTTCGACTTCATATTTGTAATCTACGACCTCAAATTGTATAGAAAAGTCACATTACATGTTGAAAAGTTTGATAGATAAGGTGTAAAACGCGAATTTAAAAATTTCACAAAAAGTTAAATATTTTAAATTCTAAGGGAAATTTCGGCGGACTCCTGATCGAAAACTCATTCTTATGGACCATGGAATCAGTGTACCAAGTGGCTTACCATCATCAAAAAGTGCAGTGTTTCAACTTGTACCGCTTAGACTAATAGGGTTTCAGGGGTATTTCAGGGTTGTTTCCTTCCAAGGGGCCTCACTCTCTCCAGGGGCCCTACTACGAGTCAACTGGAAGCCTTTCAATCTTGTAATCTTTCCACGGTCACGTGGTCTGCCGCGTGGTCACGTGGTCTCTTTCCGTTTGGGACGACTATGATGCCCAAAAAAATACTGGAAAGCTTCCGCGCTACCGAGTCGACAACCGGATTTTCTTCAGGCACCTCCTTTCCGTGTGAAAAAGAGATCCGACCATTGGAAAGGCAGAAAGAAGTGTTCGTTTTTAAACATGGCGGCTGCAGCACAGCTCTTAGCGCTCGCTGTTGCACAACAAAATAATCGAATACCGTGAAATTTTCGAACTTTATATATACTTTACCTTTTTCAGAAGGGGTTTAAAATCCCAAAAATCACTTTCTTAAAAAGCTCAGGGTTTTGTTTTCAAAATACACTAAAAAGTAATTAAAATTATATAACATCTTCCTATTTTCTTAATTTTTATGCACACGTTTTGAGATTTTAATCGCATGAAAATAAAATCAAGGTACTTTTTATTCAAAATAATTTTAGTTGGAACTTGAAATCACAATTTAATGGTTTTTCTTTTTTAACAGAATTGCATGTATAACAAAATTGCAAAGTAGTAAAACAAGTTTAATAAACATATATGTTTATTAAAATAAATATATAATTATATGTATTAAAATTATATATATTATAAATACATAATTATAAATATACTAGCTGTTACGACCCGGCAAAGCCGGGTCTTACAGCTAGGCTAGCCTTTTATGCGAGCTTCCCTCGTTACTACTTCAAGTTCCTATTAATTATACATTAAATAAGAAGTTTAACTTCTTTATCTTACCGCTGAAATATCACTAATTTATCATATTCAAATAAGTCACTCAATTTCGGCTGACCACCACCGAGCTGATTTGGGCAAATTTATTCTTAAATCAAATCTTACTACCCTTATATAAACTCATTTTAAATGGCATTCTCCCCAAACATTCCATTATTAAAATTAAATTATTATTTGATTTTTAATTATTATTTGATTTATTAGATTTATTATTGTTGAATTAGAAACCAACTTCCCTAAAAGTAACTTTTTAACCTTTATTAAGTAAACCAACTTTCTTGAAAGATATTTAAAAGCTATTATATTATTTTAATTAATTAATTTTAATTACTTTTATTTATTTATTTTTCTGATTATTGCGAGATGGCATCATAGTGTGCGAGCGTTCCAGAATCAGTGAGTCAGTGAGTGACGTGGGCTTTTATATGAGAGATATATATATATACAGTAAAACCTCTCTGAGCGACCACCCCTATATAGCGACCACCCCTTTTAACGACCGGATTTTGAAGGCACCGATTTTTTTCCCATATTCTCCTAATGTTAAAATACCCCAATTAGCGACCATTAAAACCCCTCCCAGCGACCAGTTTTTTTTAATTCAGAATTATTTTTTAAGGCTAGGACAGGGGAAAATAATAACTAGAACCGGGTCATCATTCTAAATTATTATTTACGTAAAGAGAATCAAAACAAGAACACACTTTCAATTTTTGTATTCTTATCTTTTTCTTAAATTCTTATTTTTTTACCCAATAAATCGGACTTCTTGCATTAAATTTCAAAGTTATGGACGAAGAGCAATTCTTTTATATCTTTTTTGTTCTAATACTTTTTTCCAATCTGATACGAAAGTCATTGAAAATAAGAGGACTTTGTCTCATTAAAAGGTTAAAAATTTAAAATAAAGATTTAAATTTTAATTAAATTTTTTATTGTGGATCAAGTTAGATCAATTCTATAAATTTATTCATTTAATAAGTCAATTCCATATTATATACGTAATTATTTGAGTAGAATGAGATAGTAATTCAGAACAGAGTTTTTTGTCACGTTTGTTCTAACAAGAAATTATTAAAGATCTCAAGATTGGAAAATGAGAATATCATTGCTTTTAGCTAGCTATGAACACAATGAAATATTCAACATAGATAAGACTGCAATGCTGTTTTAAAGATTTGTCTAATAAGCGCATAGTGATTAAATCGGCCGATTTCAGTGGAGGTACAAGCTATTTAAGTGTTTTGCATCACTAATTGTTTGAAAAATGTTTTGAGTAAGTTCTAAACCAACCTCTTTCTATTTTTAAGATGACCCCTTTTAAGCGACCACCCCTCTGAACGACCGATTTTTAGTGGAACGGAGGGTGGTCGCTCAAGAGAGGTTTTACTGTATTAAATAAAACACATATTAAAATAAATATATTCTAAACAAGTTTAATAAGCATATTTGTTTATTAAACTTGTTTTACTACTTTGCAATTTTGTTATACATGCAATTCTGTTAAAAAAGAAAAACCATTAAATTGTGATTTCAAGTTCCAACTAAAATTATTTTGAATAAAAAGTACCTTGATTTTTGTGAACTTAAGTTTAAAAAGTTAAAAGTAATTAAAATATTTAATACTGGAATATAGTATTTAATAAATAATTCCTATTCCTCTATTTATTTTCTGCAAAACAGTAGATTCTAAAAACGAATAAAAGTATAAAATTAATTACAAATTTTCAAATATTGCTTTTCAATTATTAAATCAGTTTCATTTATTGCTACATTTATGTATATAAGATGCTTAAATTATTTCTCTAAGGGAATTAACTGCATCAATGCGTTAAGTGATTAATTGATTCTTTATTAAACTTGGTGAAAAAGAAACAGAAAATCAAGGGTAAATAAATTTATTTGAGTAGGAATAAAGTACCTGCCTGATTATAAGAAAACAGGTTGAAATCGAAAATTTCCCCTTCAAATATAACAATGCATTTTCAAAATGTAACAAATAAAAATATGCATTAAAGGTCCTATGAGTTAGAACATTGCTAGTTTATGTAAAAAGGTATGACTAAATTAAACGATTATTTTAAATTATTATTACTTAAATAATTAAATTTTAGTGCTGCCATCTGTAAAAAAAGTCGAGAACTACACTTCTTTAAAATTTTGTGTAAAAAAACTCCCTATTATTTAAAGTAGGATGCAGCAGATGGCGTATTCTTACCTTTTTTGGTTATTAATTTTTAAAAACAGGGCAGGACTTTTGGTTCACCCTGTATATGTTACGGGCAAAGTGATTAATTGGGCATTATTATGCCCAAAGTGGAAGCAGGCAAATAGATAAATTTCATTCATAAATTTCGTTGAATTTATCACATTGCCCGGGCATTATTCATAATGCCCAATTAATCACTTTGCCCGTATAACATACATTCTTATTAAAAGAAGTAATATAATTTAACGAGCGTGAGCATAAAAACAATATCCACGAAAGAGGCGAAGAGCGAGAAAGTGTGACGACTTGTCATGTGACACATAAAATCGCTGCGATTGGTCAGGGAGAATCCAACTCTCGGGTAAAATAGCCTCGAACGCATAGAACCACATCCTCCGTTCCGTTAGTCTTCGGTACCGAAAAGTCTCTGACTCGTAGTACACTTTTCCGTCCCTCACGGATCGAAATCTGTTTTCCGTTCGCGCATCCGTTACTACTGGAACGGAAGCTTCCAGTTGACTGGTAGTAGGGCCCCAGTTGTCCCATATGCCTGCCCATTAACTGATAAGGATGTCGCCGGATTTTGTCTGGACAATCGCCGACGCGTGGGAAAACGACACTGGCCAAAATGAGCATGGGGGGTCTCCTTCTATTGATACATTTTCTGAGAAAAAACCCTTGGTAATCAATCCCTCTGGTGGTCTAGTTGAGAAATAAGTATATACGTGTTTGTTTTGTTGCGAAGTAGTTGTTTAAAATTAGCGTAAGTCGTGCGATTGAAAATGATAAGCGTTCGCACAAAAGTGGAGCTGAAAAAAGGAAGGAGAAAAGAAGGAAGTCAGGGATCATAATCAGTTCGGGATCAAAATCCTTGTCATCGTGGATAATACCAACTTCGATACCCCCAACCGAAAATCCACAAAATGCCGAGGAGTCTACAGGTAAGGGCACATTTTGTTTTAAAGGAGAATGTGGTAAAAAGAAATGGTTTTTCTTCCTTTTGGGAGTAGAATAAAAAAAAGGGAAAAAATCATACACACACACATCCAGTTTAACATTTAAATGTGACTTTTCCTATCTCATAAAAATTTAATTTTTTCAAATATTTTAGAATAATTATTTTATGAGTTTATTTAAAAACTGTTTATATACCATCAACTTATTTACCTACCTAAAATAATGTCTCTTCAATTATATCAATTGTTATGTTATTGTATTTGTTAAACTTTTTAGTTTCACATATCAACTCATTTATTGCGAACACGGTTAATGATCGAATAAATTTATCAAAATTGTCCAGTCTCAATACTCCTATTTAATTTACCGAAAAATGAGTCGTTTGATGTGTCCAAATAAAACTTAATGTTGTCAAGATTTGGTGAAATCTTCCAAACGTCTTTTTTCCCATTGAAGAAGGCCAATTTTAATTCATAAACATGCAAAAGGAGTCATAATTTATTAATGTTAAAAATTTTCCACTCTCACATTTTTCTCCTAGAGCGTAAAAATTGTAAAATACATACCAGGTAATCGTTTAAGTATCTTGTATCTAAAAATCGAAACTTTCTTGTATCTACCAAATCGCTTATAATTCTACTCCTGTACAAAAGTGATAACATTAAGCGGAGTCGCCAACTGTATTATTCAAAAATGTGCAGCTTTTGCAGAAACAAAAAGCAGAAAAAAAACCCTGAAGTAATTAAGAACCTGAACACCTGATGTAATTGAGTACACCTTAACCCCTGAAAAAATTGAACGGGACTGGCTTAATTTAAAAAGGTAACCAGAACATTTAAATCTCTAAATTTTAAGGAATGTTTTTATCTTTTAATTAAAAAAAACTATCTATATTCAAGACGTGTTAAGAAATTTTATTTTTGAAAATTTTTAAGTGGAGGATCATATTTCTATATTTTGAAAATACTATGTCATATTCATTCCTATGTATGCCAGGTCCAACCAAATATCATCAGGATAGTGTTATAAATTTATTCTGCCGAGAAAGAAAATATTTTCTTCAACGATTGTTTTTATTGGATTGAATTAGTATGCATTTGTTGTATTTTTCTTCTTATTTTGCCATAATTGTTTTCTTTCAAAGAAATTATTTTTCAGTAAGAAATTCTTACTGAATTAAAATTTCTATTTTCTCAATAGAAATTTGCTTACTGGCTGAATTTTACATGTGTAATTTTTATATGAATCAGCAATGAATTTTTTTTCTAAAAGTCTGTAAAATATTGATGTAAGTGCAATAATAATTTATTTTTTCTGTTTAAGTTTTTCTTAGTAATAAATTAAAACATTTGAACCATTCAAATGTTGCTTGATTCTAATTTCCTAGAAAAATAGTGTTCAAAAGACTGTTTTATTGAAATTAAATTAATAGGTCATTTGAATTTTTCTTTATAAACTATAAGGTAAATGTGGGTATAGTGGACACTGTACCAATAGTGGCCACATAGCTGATTAATTTGAAATAAAACGAGTTAGAGGCATCAAACAGCGTCATAATTCATAGGCATAGTAGGTTGTACAATCAGGTAAGCAGGTAAATTACCACCGATACCACAGATCACCATGAGAAGGATATTTAAATATTTGAAAATAACAACATCAGCCGAGTGACTGAAATTTGATTTTGCTTATTGAATCGCGTAAGGAAACGGGTATATCGGAACTGATTTTTTGGTGTTTATAACTGTTTGATTGACTTTAAAATTTATATTAAGATAAAGAAGAGTGTATAAAATGATAATAAATAAAATTTATTTTAAAATTTTGACTTTACGAGGGATTTATGGGGGTGGCCACTATAACAACACAAAATCTTAGATTTTCCAATAGTGGACACCGCAATGGCTTCTAATAGAAACTTGAATAATATTGAATTTGGATCAGTTTTTCTTCATAAACTGTTGATTGTGCTTTAAAATGAGTGTTGTATGAATTTGGTTTCATTCTGACTTCGGGAACCAAGGTTTCCAAAACATTGAATTACATGCCTTAACTCCTCTCAAATCAGCTATATACAGCGTAAGCTTTGGGCCGGAAACTTTCAAGTATTTTTTTAAATAAAGCTTATTTGATTTGATGTAAAATACAATTCGTTGGGAAGGAAGATTTAATTAGAAATAAACGACTATACCAAAAAAACCCATCAATTTCATGCATAAACCCCTCATATAGGCAGAAAAAGAGAGGTGTCCACTATAGATGCAAGAGGTGTCCACCATAGATACAACAGCTACATCTATGTGGCCACTATAGATGCAATTTGGAGTACTTTTTAAAAATTAATTAAAAATACTTTTCCCAATCTAATTAAAAATTTTTAATGATAAAATCGAAAGAAGAAGATACAATTAATCTAAAAATAGGATGATAACGGTTTCCAAGCAAATAGGTTGGTATTTATTGAGAATTTAAGCAAAAATTTTCCTAAAAGTGTCCACTATACCCACATTTACATATATATATATATATATATATATATATATATATATATATATATATATATATATATATATATATATATATATATATATATATATATATATATATATATATATATATATATATATATATATATATATATATATATATATACAGGGTGTCCAGTCGGGAACCTTATCACGGCCTTTACTCCGGGAAGCCTGGAGCTATTTTCATAAATATGGCGCCTATCCCTAGTAAAACGCTATGCGCTTTCCGATGGCACCGCTTTTAGCGCCCCCTAGCGACAAGTTTAGGAGTTAACGTGCCTATCTCCAAAACTATTATAGATACGGGAAAAATGTCAATTACAAAGTTGTAGAGAAGCATCGAATTAGTAAGAATAGACACCTTGTTTAAAAAAATGGCGAGAATAGAACCTTTATAAACGCGGTTTTTAGTCGGGAACCTTATCACGGCCTTTACTCCGGGAAGCCTGGAGCTATTTTCATAAATATGGTGCCTAACCCTAATAAAACGCTTATGCGCTTTCCGATGACACCGCTTTTAGCGCCACCTAGCGGTAAGTTTAGAAATTAGCATGCCTATCTCCAAAACTATAAGAGATACGGGAAAAATGTCAATTACAAAGTTGTAGAGAAGCATCGAATTAGTAAGAAAAGACACCTTGTTTAAAAAAATGGCGAGAATAGAACCTTTAAAAACGTGGTTTTTTGTTCTAGTTTTCGTAACATAAAACACCCCTTAACACATGGTCGAAAAAGTCCATTTGACAGGTAAACAACTTTAATATGCAAATTGGTATGCTATTAAGTAAATGGAACATAACGACATCCAACCATCATAGAATCATGGCATACAGTACATCCAGAAGATGTATTAGCATACGTGCTAAACAATCCTCGCTGCAGTACTAGCGAAGTTAGTGCCTTGTGTGGTCTCTCAAAATCCCGTGTAGCGCAAATCCTACGAAGTTATGGTGCCCATCCGTACCACGCAACGCTGTTGCAAGGACTTTATTCTGGGGATGCGGAACGGCGCTTTGATTACTGCAATTTTTTTTATGAATAAACTACATAGTCGACGAACCTTTCTTGATGAAATCATTTGGACAGATGAAGCGTGTTTTACGCGAAATCATGTTTTTAACCAACACAACTTTCATTATTGGGCGCTAAGTAACCCAAATCTCAGTGCTCCTGTTCGGCATCAAATCCGATGGTCTATAAATATCTGGTGCGGCATTTTTAAGGACAGGTAAATAGGACCAGTTTTTTTCAATGGCACATTAACTGGTGCCAGATATTTGGAGATACTGGAAGATGTGTTACCTGATGTTCTGGAAAACCTACCCTTATCTACATATCGCAATATTTGGTTCCAGCATGACGGTGCTCCTCCTCACCGACCCATGCAAAGATGGCGCGGAAACATTTCAGCAACAAATCATTGGGTATGGTGGTTCAACCGAGTGGCCTCCACGTTCCCCAGACCTTATTCCTTTAGACTTTTTCCTGTGGGGCTACCTTAAGGATCAAGTGTATGAGACAACGCCAACGACCTTACAAGACCTTTGCCGTCGAATAAGTGATGCGTGTGCAAGCGTGCCACCCACGATGTTGCAAAATGTGCAGAGAGAAATTCTGTCTAGAATGCAGATGTGTATTGTAGCTGGTGGAGAACACTTCGAGCACCAAAGATAATGTGTACAAAAACCGGAATGTGGGGTTATGTGCACAAAAACCATAATTATAAAGCTCATTTTTTACGGGTTCTATCCTTGTTATTTTTCTGAATAAAGTGTTTTTTATGTAAAAATTAAGCATTTTTTGTTGCTAACAAAGTTGGTTACTATAAAAATTACATTTAACTTTTACGGAAAGAGGGTCTTATTTTTAAAATTGTTTTTAATTCTTTTAAGAAAGTAGGTCCCTACATTTTTTTAACAAAAGGCGTTATGTTCCATTTACTTAATAGCATACCAAGCATACCGATTTGCATATTGAAGTTGTTTACCTGTCAAATGGACTTTTTCGACCATGTGTTAAGGGGTGTTTTATGTTACGAAAACTAGAACAAAAAACCACGTTTTTAAAGGTTCTATTCTCGCCATTTTTTTAAACAAGGTGTCTTTTCTTACTAATTCGATGCTTCTCTACAACTTTGTAATTGACATTTTTCCCATATCTCTTATAGTTTTGGAGATAGGCATGCTAATTTCTAAACTTACCGCTAGGTGGCGCTAAAAGCGGTGTCATCGGAAAGCGCATAAGCGTTTTATTAGGGTTAGGCACCATATTTATGAAAATAGCTCCAGGCTTCCCGGAGTAAAGGCCGTGATAAGGTTCCCGACTAAAAACCGTGTTTTTAAAGGTTCTATTCTCGCCATTTTATTAAACAAGGTGTCTATTCTTACTAATTCGATGCTTTTCTACAACTTTGTAACTGACATTTTTCCCGTATCTATAATAGTTTTGGAGATAGGCACGTTAACTCCTAAACTTGTCGCTAGGGGGCGCTAAAAGCGGTGCCATCGGAAAGCGCATAGCGTTTTACTAGGGATAGGTGCCATATTTATGAAAATAGCTCCAGGCTTCCCGGAGTAAAGGCCGTGATAAGGTTCCCGACTGGACACCCTGTATATATATATACTATATATATATATGTATATATATATATATATATATATATATATATATATATATATATATATATATATATATATATATATATATATATATATATATATATATATATATATACAGGGTGTCCCATAAATAGTGGGCCACACTTCTAGAGGGGATAGTAGACACCTAGACGAGTCAGAATCACATAGGAATCGGGGGTCCCAGACCAAATCCCAGGGAGTTAAAAATGGAGCGACACCCCAAAAAAATTATTGAAAAATTCAATCTGTAGAAGAACTACTATTGGTAAAAACTTAATCATGGTCTCAAATTTTGTGGTTTAACATGATCTTTAAAATCATTGTAAAAGTTTTCATTTTAAAAATTTTTTTACTACGAAATAAAGTCAAAAACCACAAAAATATGTGAAAAATCTGCCAAAACTTTATTTCGTATTTAGAAATCCTTTCTTTTGATTTGATAATCTGAAAGATCATAGTTGAAAACCCTTAAGTCCAAAGTTTCACGTAAATACCATCAATATTAAACGCGTGAGATCTAATTAAAGTTTGATTTTTGCTTGCGAAAACACATACAGAAAAGAAACGTTGAGGGAAAATCTACGAATTACGGATTGATGCTCTCTGAATTTCTCGCCATTATTTGCGATACGAGATTCCTCGCCAACTTTCGCCAACAACAAATTGCCCAAGCTGTCTTGGCGATCTGTAGGAGCTTGGTATGTTTCGCCAAACTGGGAGAGAAAAGAAAGTTAGCGATTATCTATCCGTAACTCGTAGATTCTCCCTGAACGTTCGTTTTCTGGAGCTGTTTTCGCACTCAAAATACAAACTTTAACAGGATCTCAAGCGTTTAATATTGATGGTATTTGCGTGAAACTTTGGACTTAAGGGTTTTAAAATATGATCTTTCAGATAATCAAATCAAAAGAAAGGATTTCCAAATACAAAATAAAGTTTTGGCATATTTTTCACATTTTTTTGTGGTTTTTTGACTTTTTTTCGTAGAAAAAAATTTTTAAGTGAAAACTTTCAGCATAATTTTAAAAATCATATTAAATCACAAAATTTGAGACCACGATTAAATTTTTACCAATAGTAGTTCTTCTACAAATTGAATTTTTCAATAATTGTTTTAGGGTGTCGCTCCATTTTTAACTCTTTGGGATTTGGTCTGGGACCCCCGATTCCTATGTGATTCTGACTCGTCTAGGTGTCTACTATCCCCTCTAGAAGTGTGGCCCACTATTTATGGGACACCCTGTATATATATATATATATATATATATATATATATGTATGGGGGCCCCTTTTCAGAGACCTGCCCCGGGGCCCCCGCGGGCCTAGCTACGCCCCTGCTTCTAAATTGAGTATACAATACATTCACACTTGCATATTACAATGATTAAGCTTTCTGTTGTAGTCCCGCTTGTAGTAGTCTTGTTTACAATTAATCACGCTATATAAGGAAACCAGATTTAAATTTTTAGACATGGAACTTTACTTTCAATTTTTATGTATGAACTTAAATAATATATCAGACAGAAAAACTTATTTTTTGTTGCCAAGTAAATCTACATGATGAACCAAGCCATTTTCCTCTTTTAAGAACTTTCCACAAATTTTACTGGTACCTTGGAAGTTTCTCTGCAGTTTTTATTTGTTTTAGATGACAGTAAATTAAAATTAGCAAGTCCAAGACTCGAATATAGGATTGCAGAAATTCAAGTTTTTAATAGTGGTACTACAGATAGTAGTACCGCTATAAATATATACATACACCTTAATTACGTTGCTTTAAAACCAAAGGAGTGGAACTTATTTTTTATTGGATCTATCTGACTCCAGCATGTACAAACCACCAACCAACCAATTACTTTGCTTACACCATCTGTAGTTTTCCTTTTCATATTTATTGTAAGAAGATCATCAAGTAAGACATTCCCAGTTACTAAGCGCGAGAACATAACTTCCGCACCACTATCTCAAACCCATTCCGCCGAGACACTCTTTCCGCGAAAAATGATCTCAAATTAAACCGCTCTGTCTCCGCTCTGAGCGGGCATAACTCGGACTCGAAATCTCATTAAGCGCCCTGACACGCCCGGGAATGGGGGCTGCGACCGAGTCTCAGCCCCTGGAGAGTCCCCCTGCAAATGGATTAGCAAGGGCACCTAATGGACGCGTTGAAGTCTAGGGTGAGTGAGATGACTCTTTGTTGGATGTGGCTAGTTTTGAAGAAGACGCGGGTGATGAGTTGGAGTGTTTAGGTTTGGGATTTAGAAGAGGTGTCGTTATGGATGGGGACTGTTTTTTCTTTTGAAGAGGGTATATTTTATAAGAGGTTTTTTGTGATGATGTTTGAAGGGGGGATCAATTTTTAAGACCGCCATAAGCCAAGCGTTTTAGAGGCTTGGGGTGGGGACATCTATAACCTGATGAGTGTAGATAAAAATATACAACTAGCTAAAGGATCATATCGTCGCTGTGAAATCAAACCGGCATATCTGCAAAATGCACATTTTTCACTGGAGCGCTTTAAAGTTTTCGCATGGGATGCTTAAAATAATAATAAAAATGTAATACTGTGAGTTAGTTCAGTTTTACTTAGATGACGGACATCTTTCCACCTTGAAGGTTTTGAAGCAACTGGTGTATTGCGCAATCGATTTGTCTTTTGATAAACAAAATGGCTATTCCCGATTACAGCCATACCGATCTGACGGAGTTTTATTCAACTTAGCGATATGCCGGTTTGACATAAGAATAGACGGGAAAAAAGGGATTTTTTTACACCAATAACTCAAAAACTCAATTTTTGCTGATATGCCTGCATGATTTCACAGAGACGATAAATAGACTTATCACTTTCGGTTTTCATCCTGGTTCAATTCCGTTAACGTTCCCGCTAAATATCGCTCATCTCTTTTGAACGCCATGTATTCCAATATTGACAGATTTTTACGATTTTTAATAATAAACTGAACTTGTTGATTTAATTAAAAATTTTAATCTATGAGTTAAGTATTTTAGCAATATTTTTACTAAGAAAGTCTAGAAGAGCGTGGCGGTATTTAGCGGGAGCGTATAAGGAATTGAACTTCCATCTTACGGGAATCATCCAAAGTGAAAAGTGTAAATTACTGTTGCTTCACTCTTATCGGGGATAATCACTAATTTGTAAACTGTGTAAGTGCTATTTAGTGGGCATTCGGCTACGGAAAACGCATAATGCCCGTTGAGTATATATAATAGCAAGAAGATATTTTTATAAATTTATTGGATATCATTCAGCATGAATGGACCTCCTAGCCCAATAAGAATTTAATTTCTCTAAAATCACTCCAGCAACTCCTTTTGAATCCGTCTAAGCTGCGGGTTATCTAAACGAACCACAATAATCCTAAAGCATCGTTTCTCTTTGGAGAGAACTTTAAAAGGGAATGACTTAGAGAAGAAAGTGCTATGGTCGTCCCCTTCTGAGAATTGAGGGAGGATGAGTTATCAAATGAATGGTTTATCTTTACCCAGTCTATTATAGAGGAGGTGATGCACTTAACTAATGTAATGTGAAAGTCCGCTTTGCAATTATTGTCTGGAACGCTTCTTGTTTGCGGTTGGGTAGTTTTTGTATTGGTTAAAGAAATTATGTTAATGTAATGTGTAAATATTTATTTAAACTAATTGGGGTTTATTATTTTTGTGTTTTTTACTAATGATCTTCATAAACTGGTAGTTGCAATTTTGGATTCTATCTGTCTTGAGTTTTTCATGTCTTGAGTTGCATGTTTTTATACTTCTATAGTTATTTACATTTCCTTTTTTCTTCTGTTGGTATTTACATCCACCTAAAACTTTTCATCAATCCAATAAATACTGTTTTTATTATTACTCAACTCATACCTTATTTGGAACTTATTAAATTTTCTTCTCTAATAAATTTAAGCATATTATTGTTCTACATATTCTTGTTCACAGGCCTTAAGACAGACAAAATCATCTGTTTTCATGTAGTTCAAATAGTAAAACAGAGACTGAGATTACTTTTCTAAATTTATATCTTTAGCAATATTTTCTTAAAAAAGCTGTATCGTTTTGTAAAATATCACTTTCAGAATAATTTATCTCAAGCAAATTACGAATAAATATTTATATTTTTCTCCTGAAACATTTTAACATTCAACTTTCCAAACGTTACTTCTTTTCAAAATGAAAACATATAAAATAATGTAAGCTATATAAGTTTATGAAAAGCTTGTATGTTACAAAAAACTACCACGAAAGTTAAAACTTACTTTTGCTGTGTCACAGAATAATGCCTAACTATCCCAGTTCTCAATTCACTTTTAAAAGTGATTTTATTTCCTTATGTTCTTTACCCCTCATCACCAAAATGTTCATGTGTTTACTTATTATTTTAGTTAAACTGTAGTATAAACTTCTCTTTTAATTTAGTTGAAGGGTTTAAGTGTTCTCTTCAACTTTAACTATTTCTCTAAGAATTGCATTACAGTCAAAAGTTTAGAACTGTTTACTACTGCTTCCCATCATGGAAACTAATTACAGCTAGACTTTCCAAAGATTTTCATTTAACGATCGCTACTGCTTTGAAACATTTGCGATGTGTAGATATTCTTTGTAGTTTTATATCACTTTATAAAGTATAGTGTAAAACTAAGTTCTGTTAGATTAAGATCTAATTCCAGCTGGAATTCGAACTTTCCTCATTTTTATAACTTAGTTTGTTTCACCCAGAACTTTTGTTGCTACATCTAGCGAAAAATTTACGAATTGCATATTTTTCTTTTATGAAAATTTAGCAAAACTTTTAAATTTTTTTAAATAATTTGTCAATATTTGGGGTGCTAAATCTAAATGTAAAATTAGTTTTTCTCTTTTACCTTTCTAATACTTTATCTTTATTTAAGATAATTTTAAGGTCGATTTTGCTAATGACAATTATGAGTTTAGTGTTAATTACGTTTGAAATAGTATCTAAAGATTTGTCTAATGCTTTCTCAGCAAAAAAAACATGTCCAAAATTCCTTCAAAAAAGCGTCATAAGTGCAGTTTTCTCAAAGAAGTCTGTAGTTATTTTGAAGCAATAGGACTTCAATAAGTAAGTCTGCAGTTTTTTACAGCAGTTTTGAATACATTCTAAAGGCATTTCAGCGGTCTTATAAAAAACTGCAGAGTGTCTAAAGAAAATTTCAGATCTCCTAAAGAAAACTGCAGACTAAGTTTCCAAATTCCCTTCACTTTTTTGAAGAAATTTTGCTGATTTTTTTTGCTGGGTTAACTAATTAAAAAGTATTTTCAAAAGTATCCTTTCGGAAAAAAATTATATTTTTATTTCATAGTATTTCTTTATAATAACTAGTTCATACTCAAGTTTTCCTTTTTCTTTTTAGGTAAGTTTTGAATATTTATCTTCTGACCATTTGGAGTACCTGGTAAAAACTGTTTTATTGTGCTATATGAAAATATGTTGTGCATTTCTTAAGCTTACAAGTAAGAAACATTTTCCTTGTCTTTTTTAAATCTTTGAAGGAATAAATTAAGAAGGGATTTGATTAATTTGCATTGAATAATATTATTTTGTCAAGCTATTATTGATTGGTATTTAGGGTTAAGTCACAGAGACTTATAAATTTAAACCTTAGCACTGTCTTTAACAGTTTAACTAAGGGTTATACCCAAAGATTCCAATAAAGGTTTATCGCCTTGGGGTTTTCCTACTCCCAGTTCGAAAAAGTTGTTTGATTCCCATGAACCCTACTCTAGATAAACACCTCAACTTGCGAGGTAAAAAAAAGGCCTAACCCTCTTCTGGATCAATGATCCAATCTAAAATCAGCCTTTTGCCCCAGTGAAAGAAAAATAAGATCTGCGGGGTGAATATCTGGCAGCGGCAGCTTCATTTTCGATTAGCCGGGGCTTAATACAATTTTCCCCTCTTTCTTTTCAATGCTCTAATTCAAACTTTGAAAGTTGAAGTTGATGACTATTTTTTTTGCGAAGCGATGTTAAACAGATTTCAGGGGCCTCCAGATTCATTTCCTTAGAAGTGGGTCTTTTAATTCTCTCTTCAGTTCATTTCTCTTGAGTGAATAAAATCAATTTTCAAAAGTTGGTTCTTTAATATTTATCCGATATAGAAGGCTTTTGAATTTAATATCGGAAAAATGGGCCAGTGCACAGTTCATTGGTTTTTAAAATGCATTTTTCGTGATGATCAAGGGAAATAAATATTTTCTTCGGAATTGCGGTGTTTATTTTTTGTGGAAGTGTTGGTCCTTTTTTAGAGATATTGAGCTGATAAAAACGTATTTGAGTTTGAAAAAAATTACCAGTTTTTTTATCTTGTACTTATATATTGATTAGTTTATTAAAGAAACCTGAAGATAGCTACTACGTGCTTCTCAAAAATTTGAATTGTTTGGGTAATTGATATTTTTTGAAGAACTTGAAACCTATTATTCCTTAAACATTCACAATGTTCCTTTAATTTGAAGCTTTTAAAATTTTATCTTATAGAGATAATAATTTTTATCTGTTTTTTCAGAATTTAATCTTTTTGCAGAAATTCAAATATTTTAAATTAAAATACTACCCGATTTCACTCATCATATGGAATTAAAAATTAAGATCTAAAAATGTATTATACAAAAACAAAATTTATTTGTTTAAAAAACGCTAAACATAGATTTGATTTTTAGATATATATGTGTAAAATGTTTCTCAGTTTAAAAACTGAGTTATATTAAGAGTATAGCACTTAGAAAATAGGCTAAATTAATGGAAAGCGGTACTGGAATTTAAATATTTACATTTATCCTCATTTATCATTAAGTTCATTAATTCCCTCATATTTCATCAAAAATTATACTATATTTTTATTGCAAGAAGCCAAGCATTGCATTATAAAAAGTATTAAAAAATTTGCTAATTGACCTGTAGCGAAAACTTTCATTTAGAAGCCCCTCATGCTTGGAAGTAAAGAAAGTTTAGCAACAACAATTTTGAGAACTTTTTTTAGTTTAAAGACTACAAAACTGTTTTTCAACACAGAATCTATAGTAGTGATGGGCAAAATCGATAATTTTAGGTATCGAATACTTTGGTATCGAATACTTATAGGTATGAATACTTTGGTATCGAATACTTATAGGTATCGAGTACTTTTAGGTATCGAGTACTTTTTTTCAATGTCTGGAAATGAACCTGAAGGGAAAATTTTTTAGGGCCTATCCATAATCAGACTAATATTCAAAAAACTGAAAGCGATCCATCAAAAAGCCCCGTAGCTACGGGCCTGGAGGTGGATAGAGGCGAAGGATTTGGCGGGGGAAAAACCTAGCCGCGTCAAATTTCTCTCGCGGATGATAACGACTTGGGTTTGAGCGTTGCAAAATGAAAACGGAAACAGGCTGCGTTTGATCTACAGTAGGTATTATAAAGATTACTTCATTGAAAAATTTAAAACGAAATATGTCAATAAAGTATCGATACTTTTGTGGGTATCGAATACACTCGATACCTATAGGTATCGAGTACTTAAGTATTTGGTATCGATACCTGCCCATCACTAATCTATAGTAACTCAGTGACTAACTACAAGAGTATGAAGTTATGTAACTCAAATTTATTATCTTTAAAAAAAAGTCAAGTATAGTCAGTACCGCTAAAACAGTCTAAATTAAACGTATTTTTAGCTGTGAAAGCCCTATCTCCTCTCTACACTGTCTACTAAATTTTCCCCTTGAAGGACTATCCCTCCACTGTTTGAAGAGGGCTGATATTGCAGAGAAGATTTCTGGCGTTTTCCGAAAAATCGACGCTTGCCCATCCCGTTTATTTTTATTCACAGCTTTCATGTTCCAAGAGGATTTTCGAAATTCCGTCCACAGCTCTTGGGACTAGAAGGGCTTTCTTTGACATGTTTTGAGAGGGTTGAGGAAGGTTGAGGATTAGCGTCACTTCAAGATAGGCTATTTGTCAGAAAACCATTTTTTTTAATAGAAAATGACCTGTAATATTTTGGAAAATTGTTCGCTAAGTGGATCCTATTTAAACTGTTTTCTGAATTTATATGGTTTACCGTTCACCACCGTGTTATTGTAAAATATATGAAATTGCATAATATCAGCGACTTGCATTATATCTGCGAACCCTAGTAGAAAAACTAATAAATGCCAAGTTTGCGTAACTGCAACCTGGAGTAAACGAAGGTTGGCCATACAACGATCCGTTAAATTATAATTAAATCCGTTAATTCCCAGTGTGACGTCAGATACTTTGATAACAATGCGCATGCGTGAGGACTTGATTTTTGCTGTGTTTGGAAATTTTAATAAAATAATATTTACTGGGGTTTGAACCCTCGAACTGCCGCATGCTATGCAGGCACGCTACCACTGCTCCAGCGGGGATTTCGCGTAACTCTAAAACTTATTATAACATCTTCTTTGTTTGTGACTGTGTAGGTATTTGCTCTGACGTCACTCTGGGAATTACAGGCTTTAACGGATTGTGGCCATACATGAAAAAAAAATTGACAAATATTCAACGTTAGTGCTGCTTGGGACTCAAAGAAATTTCATCTTTTGAATTAGATTCTGTGTTCAGTTTATGATTTAAAATATTAATATTAATTGATTTCACCATCATGAATGACGGCTATCTTTTCTAATCAGTAATTTTAAAAATATTCTTAATTAATGCGTGGTTTACTTAAAATAAACACATTTAAACGCTGCTTTTGATTTGTTTTCTAAATGCTAGGATTTTCTGTGACACTCCATCTTTTCGTGAATCTTCTTAAAGGGCACATGATGACGTAAATCTCAATTCTTTGTGTGTTTCTGAAATATAAAAGAGTTAATAAACACTATTGATATAGCTTTTGATATTTATTTGGTACTTATAATACTAATCGTTTTAACTGTGCCATAATTTTATGATAACGCCTTTAACATTTGTAAGTTTTTATCACTTTGTGAATTACAAATAAATAATGCACTAATTGATTTGACTTTTTTTTTACTTTAAAGGTAATTACTTTAAAGGTAAATGTTTTACTATTTTCAAAATAATAAAAGATTGCCTTAAATTTCAGCTTATCGATTGAAAGGTGTTTTCAGGAAAAGTATCAATTTTCTTTACAAGTTTTAATTTCTTTTCTGTACTCTTAAGTATCAGTTTCACAATTAAACTGCAATTAAAAAAATATTTTTTTCAATTTAATAAATATATTTGATGAAATTTTTTTCCTTAATGTATCATACTTAGAGTTTTTTTAGTGTTGTGTCCAAAATTCCTCAGCACATCCAGGCACAATTAAAATGTATGTTTATTAAAAAAACAATCCACAACTGTTTCGAACTAAGCATTATAAATCCTCTCGAGTTCCCTATCTCTTTGAAAATCTGTAGATCATAAAGATAGCTGACTGTTAACTGCCATCAGCTCTTGGATTGAAGCCAGTACATCATTAAATTGTTATGCATGCTATTCTTGTCATTTGATTTGGCTATTTGAGATGTCTATCTTCAAGATGAATTAAACAAGTACTAGTTGAATTGCTTCAAATATCAGGAACATACTTGAAAACTATCTGAAGTAGTTTTAAGTTTTATTGAAATAAAAAAACATATAATCACACCTTGTTGCGTTAAAGAGTAATGAATTTATAATGCATTAAACCATAGATACTCCCTCAAATTGGAAGAGAAATTTCTTTTGTAATAAAACAAAATCGGTAATTTCACGTAAAATAAGTCTTAAAATTTTAGTCTTAGATATTTTCGCGTGTTTCGGTATCAGAAGTAGTACAAATGGCCGTATTCTGGGCTATCTGGCCAGCGGTTAACTAGCATTCAAAGAAGGGTTCAGCCAATCAGTGTCGGTGATTCTTTCTTTGATTGGTGGTTATCTGCTGGTCAAGTAGCACAGAATACGGCCATAAATCTTGTAAGTTCAATCTTTCAGATTAATTGAAGATTCCATGTTTTTATAGTTTCAACTTTTCTACACCTTTACACGTCATAATAACTATTCAATTAAAGGTATGAAAAATGAAAGTTATCTTTTTCTTCATATTTCCATTCTCCAGTCGTTCCTATAAGCATTTCCCCAAGAGACCTTCACCTATTTTTAAATCCATATTTCCAACGGCATCACTTTTTTAAATGAAATAATCCCGCATTATTACGAAAAAAAAAACCGTCATAACCTCACACGACTCTCGGGCCCCCAATGTTGCCAAAACGACCGTCGGAATAGCTCTGTCAGGGTCGGGCATTAAAAAAGCAAGCAAACTCTTGCAACTATTAATAGAGAGAATCCCCACTTCAGTTCTCTCACGCACCTGCCGTTTCTGCCCCGTGCATCGCGGGAGGTTCTCTCTCTGTGACTGTCCTGAGAACGGATTTTTATGGATTAAGGTGAAGTTTCCATGTAAACGAAAAGCGTGCTCTGTGGATTTATCTTCTCTTATATTTTAAGGATTCTTTTTGTAGGTAAGCTTGGTTTAGGACATGTATCTCTTTTTGTACAGTTGAATTTTGCATGACATCGAATGCTCATGCTCACTATGATCCGCTTGGATTTGATATTGAAATGTTGGGTTTGTACCGGCAAGACTTTGGAATTGATAGCTTTGAGTTTTTTATTAATTTGGAATTGATAGCTTTGAGTTTTATCTGTTTGGAGAATTGATAGCTTTAAGTTTTTAACTATTGAGTTTATTATTCTACGCAGAAGAAAAAAGAAGAGTTTTTTTATGTATCAAGGATAGTTATTACCATGGTTCGATAGCAGAATGAGCCGGAACTCTGTAGGACTAGGAATGTCCCACATAATCCCCATACTTTGGAATATCCTCATAAAAAGTCACATTTTCGGCACCCGTATTTCTAGAAATTTAGTTCTGTTAGTCATTTTCTCTATCTAATTCGGTAAAAAAATGTATTTATAACCTGCCACAAGTAGTCGCAAGTTTTGTTAACAATTAACAATTTTTTGTTCATAATTAGTTTGAATGATTTTTTATTCATAATTTCTGATATAATGAGATATTTTCTCTAATGACTGTACCATTTTAAAAATTTCCCTTTTGTTTCATCGACGAAATTTTGCGGATAAGCATCTTTTATCGAAAAACTGTCTGGGTAAGTTTTATCTCTCATCAATCTGCTTGCGTATTAGTAAATATCCCTATCACAATTTTTAATTAGGAGCTTTGATTATCAATGAGTGGACTGATAATATTGAAAAAAATATTATGTTGTCGTGTCATTCTCATCCAACTCGTCTTGGAAGGTACTTTTTTGTGCTCATTATATAGAAAGTTTTAGGGGGACATTTCCTCTCTACACATTCAAACTTTTCAACACATTGAGAAATCGTCTTTGATATTTAATCTACATCATTTTCATAACTAGTTATCGCTCATATTACATTAACTACTCTATAGATAAACATCATTTATCGGCAAACGGTTCTACCCATTTTATTCTAACCCTTGTGCTAAAAAAACATTTTTATGTATTGGCCGCCGATTTTTACCAGCTCCCAGGGCTTATCGGATATCTCTCCTCCCAGCTCTATTGATTTTCCAATTGATTAGCCAAGGAATAAACCCTCGTTGTTGCCTTGTATTAGCACTTGCACCACAGGGAAATATATGGACCCGGAATAATTCATGAATTCTCTATCGGATACCCGCTTCCTTGTCTCGGGGCATCTTCGATGTCTGATCGGTCGTTTTTCCCCTCCTTGTTCGATATTTTCTCTCTCTCCATCTTGCTTTGCATTCTTCTTCTTTCTCTGTGTCTGGAGGAGCTCATTTTTATGGCTAGGCGAACATGGAGTAACATGCGATGTTTGTTGCGGTCATAAACTGGGATTTGTTGTGGTATTAGTTAGCGGATGATTTTTATTCAGATGAAAAGATATGAGCTTGAGAGGGGGAGTCACTTTCTTAGAATTAGTATTAGTGCTTGTTATATTAGTTAAAGCTTATTAGCATGCGTATTATTAGTTAAAGATTGTCAGCGTTATTAGCTTTTGTTTTATTAGTTGAAGGTAAAACACTCATACCATCTTTTATGATGTTTATTTCTTGAGAAAGGGATATATATATTGAGAAATTTTTGTTAGTTAGGACGGTAAACATATTTTATTTTCAAAACGAAAATGATAATTTCTCCTTGACTTTGATAGGTGTAAAATATATTCACTTTTAAAAACATATAATGATTGATATTTTTAGTTTTAATTAATTAACTTATTCACATTTATATCTACTTCCTGTTTATTAATATGAGAAATAATGCTAATTTTTAAACATTAACAAAACACGCTAATTCAACTTCATGTTCTAGGTAAATTCGTTTTAATTACAGGTTTTAATAAATAATAGATAAAATATCCAAAGTAAAATGTATCTTTCTAATAGCCGATATAAAGACTCTTTTGGTGCTTAGTCCCAATGAATTTTGTCTCCTTCAACCCCTATTAGAATCCCCAAATATTATTTACGGAAAAGCACAGTTTCAGGGAACATTCATTGGTTTTACTCTGTATTTATATTTGAAGTTTCTAGTGGTATGTATAAAATTAGTTACGATGATAAAATAAACTATTTTATTTAAAACTACATTTTTTGAATAATATTTTTCCCGTACGAAAGGAAAGAATGACGCAATTACGGCCATTCACGTTAGAGACCATGTAGTCTAATCTAGTGATAGTTCTAGTGATGTTCACAATAAGTCACGGACACACTTCCGTATCTTTAATTGCTTCATTTTGTTCTCTACAATCGGGGCAATGTATTTTCTGAATGAAACTTGTTGCCGAAAGGGGACAGTATTTTCTATAGCCCATTCATTGTGTTCTGTTGATTAATTGTTCCTTTAAATTTATAAGTTTGAAGTTTCTATATCCTCTCATATATTTGCTCTGTTATAAAATTATGATTCGTTGATACATATATTCTTTAACTTGTATAGAAAGTTTTTCTACTTTTAATATGACATGCTCTTGTAACATCCAAAAATCTTCTAAATATTTAATACTTTAATTTCGTTACTTATATTTGATACATTTTTCGAAGGATATCTAGAATTTGGAATTTTAGTGTTAAATTAGACCTATTAAAACACGTACTTGTTTTTTAGTTATAATTTTTTTTAAAAATATTCCAAATTTTATGTTTTAACTCCATTTTTTTTAATTGTTAAGGAGTAAGGAATAAAAATTTAAAGATATTTTTTTTAGAATACTGTGTTTTGAAATGAACATTTTTATTGGGCTGTATGGTTAATTTTTTAAGTAGCATTATAAATTTAATGATATTTCTTTTTTTATTGACTAAATAAATAAAACAACTTGGATGTACTTGTACATTCACCAAGGTAACCACTAGATGCCGAATTGTAAGAGAACACATTTATTGAACAACCGTGGTGGTGGTAAATGTACACTGCTGGCCATCCAAAATGGTACACCAAGAAGGAACAGAGATATGAAACCCAAATTTATTTCTATGATTGCACATAGTGTTAATGTGAATTGATTAAAAATTCAGCCTTCCTGGATGTTAGGGGGCCGAGAAAATCGGTGAGGAGTGTTGTCTCAATAGGTGTCCATTACTACCGCCCCACGCCATGGTATTGAGTGAAGGAGGCTCTAAATGGGCTTTGAGGGATTGGATAACCATGTTGAGTCCACAGATAGTCAAAGTTCATGTGGTGCACCAGCGGACGTTGCATACCGGGCTAGGTGATTTCTCCTCTTTCATCGGACATGTTTTGTGGCGTTGGTTCTTAGGAACGGGTAGGTCAGGGTAAAAATGCAACACAGGGGGATAAGAAGAAAGCTTTGACATTGAGTTCATCACGTGGTTGTGCATATTTCTCTTGAGACTTGTCCGCAGGCGAGGGTTGAAGGTAAGGATAGACAACAGGTTGTCGCTGCAGTTCTGGTTGGTCAATGTGCCGTTAAATCATACTGAGGAGGTGTGGGAGTGGAATCTAATGCTTCAGTACATCTTTACTCTGCGTAAAGAAGAAATCTGACGATTACAAAATCAACAGCCGAGTGCTCTCTTTTCTCGTTGTCGTAAAGTCATCTCCAATTATCGTGGTGCTCCAGACAGCATTAATATACTCTCATAAACTTTGTGCCATCACATTGAGATGTCAATTTCATTATTTAGAGCACTGTTGCAGACGCCAAATCATGTGTTGAAGATTGGAATTTTTCTGAAACTATGCTTGCCAAACAGCAAGTCCCCTGAACTGTAAACGACATGCATTCCATTCCCACACCTCCTCAGTATGATTTACTGGCACATTGACCAGCCAGAGCTGCAGCATTGAGGTTTGACAACCTGATGTCTACCCTTACCTTCAACACTCGCCTGCGGACAAGTCTCAAGAGAAAAATGCACAACCACATGATGAACTCAAGGTCCAAGCTTTCTTCTTATCCCCCTATGTTGCATTTTTATCCTGACCTACCCGTTTTTAAGAACCAACGCCACAAAACATGTCCGATGAAAGAGGAGAAATCACCTAGCCCGGTATGCAACGTCCGCTGGTGCACCACATGAACTTTTACTACCTGTGGACTCAACATGGCCCTCCAATCCCTCAAAGCCCATTTAGATCCTCCTTCACTCAATACCATGGCGTGGGGTGGCGGCAATGGAGGATTTACACCACAGCTGTAAAAGAGACATCAGCGATATTTTCGGCATATTTTAGTACCCGCTACTCACAAAAGATGGCGCTCGTCAATTGGTTTATTGGAATAACAATTCCCGTTTCTTCCGAAAATATCGCTGATGTCTCTTTTACAGCAGTGGTGTAAATCCTCCATTATGGACACCAATGGAGAAAACACTCCTCACCGATTTTCTCGGTCCCCTAACATCCAGGAAGGCTGAATTTTTAATCAATTCACTTTAACACTATGTGCAATCATAGAAATAAATTTGGGTTTGATATTTATGTTCCTTTTTGGTGTACCATTTTGGATGGCCAGCAGTGTATGAGTCTAACTACACGGTGTTTCCAAATGCATGTCAACTATACTAATATCCCTTGCATAATTTTAAAAGGACATTGGGGTTTTCAAATCTTATATACTTTTCTTATACTTTTTAATAATTTCAAGTTATTTATAACAATTTCATATTATAAATTGTGCATTTCCCTCTCAATTAAACTTTTTTTTTATTTTTCGCACCATTCTTCAGTAGATACTATCCTTCTCTAACATTGAAATAAGAATTACACCTGAAGTTCTCTGAACTCATTCTAATACGGGAGCTGGCGTTACATTTCAAAAACTAATCGGTCTGTACACGATTTTCATATGACAGGATAGTGTTATTTGTGCTGATCACGGAATCGAGCGTCAGCTGATCAGGTAACGGTGGGTTGAGCGTGGGGTCAAAGGTACAAAAAAAAAAGAAATTAATCTTCCCGTGGATTAAACTTGGTGGAGATGGTAGTTTAGAGCTTCATATTTACAAAAAATACCGACAGCTGGCTGGGAGGAGCGGTGGAATGACCGTCAGCTGGTCACGTGAACTTGCAAACAAAAAAGTTATCTGACATGCATGAAACTCGGTAGGAAGCCAATCTCTGTTACATACAGTAATACCGAGTTGCTAGTACAATAGTGATATAGAGTGTTTTCAGGTGACGTCACGACCATTTATTTTCTTCCTTGCTGTAGGTCAAACAATCTGTTGCTAAGGCCGTTCCTAGGTTGCTGTCATGTGATTGAAATGCTCCAATAGAAGCATTCCATGACCAGTTATTTTATTTTAACTGTTAACTGCTGTAAGTCAAACAATCTGTTGCTAGGTCCGAGTCATGTGATTGAAAATGATCTATTAATTCATGCTGCTATAGTATGAGTTGAAAACTAGTAAGGTCTAAACTACCATCTCCACCAAGTTTCAACCACGGGCAGATGACTTTTTTTCCACTTTGACCCCCTACCAGGGTCGGCTGGATTGGACCCAATTGGGTTGGACTCAATGGGTTTTTTCAAAAAAACCATGTGAAAAAACCCACATTTTGGACCCATTTTCGGGTTCTTTCAAGAAAAATCAAGATTTTGACAGTTCCTTCAAAATTTAATGTGTTTTTTTTCAAAGCTTAGGATATTTTTAAAATATTAATGGGTTTTTCAAAATTTAAACTAGTTTTAAAAAATTAAATTGTGTTTTTTCAATTTCAGGAAGTTATTCAGTGTGTTTTTTCATTATTGAATGGGGTTTTTTCAAAATTTAGGACGTTTAAAGTTCAAACTAGATATAAAAAATGAAGAAAATTTTTTTAAAATTTCAGTGGGTTTTTTCAAAGTTGAATAGATTTCTTTCAATATTGAATGGGTTTTTTCAAAGTTTAGGATATTTTTTAAATTTTAGTGCGTTTTTCAAAATTTAAACCAGGTTGCAGTAAATAACCAGGTTTCATAAACCAGGTTTCAGTTATTTTTACAATTTCAGTGGGTTTTTTCAAAGTATAAAAACTTTGAAAAAAACCACTTAACTGTGGAAAAACTGACATTATTTTGACAGAACACAATTAATATAGAAAGAACTCACTAAAATTTGAAAAAACCCACTTACTTTATAGGAGAAAACCACTTAATTTTGAAAAAACCCACACTTTTTCCGAAAAAACCCAGTTTTATATGGGTTTTTTCAGGGTTTTATTGAAAAAACCCGAAAAAACCCAACCCACTTAGGTTTTTTCAAAAAAACCCGGGTTTTTGCCAACCCTGCCCCCTACCCACGCTTAACCCACTTCTACCAAACCAGCTGCCGCTCGATTCCGTGATCAGAACCACCAACACTATCTTTGAATATTAAAATCGTGTACGTGCAGATGATTTTTTTATTTTAACGCCAACTCCAGTACTATTCAGAGGTGTCGTCGTCTTATTTTCGACTCAAGTTGTCGCCTCTCCCGTAGCCTAGTGACACGGGGATTCCTTCATTCAATTTTTCTTCCCTGCAGAAATGCTGAATGGGACATCCCTGCTATTATTGGAGCCGCATCCCTTATTTTAAGGTATTATTTTTACACATCCACGCGGCGGCCTTGTAACTGGCTTTCTTCTTCGATTGTTCGACCGAGAAAAGCATATCTTATCTGACAGGTCAGATAGGACTGTGCGGTTTGTAGGGAATAGGTATGTTATAAGGGGCTCTTGGTGTCAGATGGATATACCTGTCTTTATCGCGACGCGTCTTCAGTTTTTTGTGCGTATTGTTGTGAAAGAATTTTGGATATATCTAAGTTATTTTTCTAGTAGAGACTATCAAGCTAAGCTTTCAAATAGTGGGGTTTTTTGTGTGTGAAGTGATTTCCGAATTTTATTTTACATTACCCTTAAAAAATTTTCAAAACTGAGTAAAATTACTTAAATCTGTGTATATCACATCAATAAACTGGCTCCAAAACAAATTTATTCAAATTTGAAACATGCATAATCTCATTTCTACTGAAAATATGAAAGTACTCAAAATTGATACACCCTATGCTTATTTTCCAGTGAGTGCATGGTGCTTACTAAGTAAGATCGAAGTGAGATGAAGTGTCACTGTGACCATGATGTAACATCACTATGACGTAACGAGTAGATTTATATTTTAAGCATGAAATCGAAACGAGATGAATTGCAATACCACACCATAAATTGAAATTTCGCCTAAAATGTTCAAATTATATAACTTGAATTAAAAGAAAGTATAATTTAAAGGTGACTATTGAATTGTTTTAAACTGAGTATACTAGGGTAATTTCAAAATTGAAAGAATTGGATCATCATATTTGAAACAAAAAGTTTCATGTCATAATGAAAATATCAATTTACTCAGAATTGAAATAGTAATTTCTCTCAGCCATTAAAAGAGGATTATACATTTTCTTCTATTCATTTTAGAATACCATAGAATTCTGTAATAATATTTTCTATATTTCTATAAATTTGGGAGAACCTTTGAAAATGTTTGTTCTTGGAAATAAAAAAACATCCTAAATTATTTAAACCCTGCAAGATACGAACTATAGACCACCCAAACCTTGATAGCTTAACCACATACTCAGATCCATAAAGGATGTTCCAATTTTCAAAATCACATACATCCCTCTTAATCCACCAACATACTGCATACGAATATCTTTTCATCCAAATCTCCTCCATACATAACTTCACGCCTATTTCCACACGAACGAAAACAAGAGTTCCCCTCACCCCCATTAACTTACACTCCACTTCCCTGTCCTATTGATCATGTAACATCAGAGCAAAGCCCCGTCCGACTCTTCTAAACAAATTGTAATTGCCCTGGCTCTTATGAGAATTCAATAAAGTGATTAACTCTTCGATTGCAGTTATTTATAAAGAGAAAAAAAAATGGTTAAATGGAGTAATGATTAATCGCATTAATTTACTAGTTTCCTGGCTCTAATCACCTTCCCTGATGGTTCTAGTTATTGATTTTTTCTTGGATTATGGGATATGTCATGATTCCTGGTAAGGTACTTGGTCAAGGGCGATTGGACACCCACCTATTACGTTTTAATGATGGCAATAAGGGTTTTAACTTGTTGGTTGGAGTTATTACGTTGTAACAACAGGTTTATCATCTGTTAATGTGAAAGATTGGACCTTTTAATCTTCGTTTAAGCAATGATCTAACCTGGATACTAGGGTGTAGGGAGGTTTAAGTATTTTAGCGGATTTTCAGTTTTAAGTGTAGGATTAAAACAGTAAGTGTAGGATTAAAATCGTAAGTGTAGGATTAAAACCGTATCATCTCTTTACATTATTTAATGTATATTATACAGGGTGTCCCAAAACGACCGCATAAACTCTGCACAGCTAGATTCCTCGTTTGGAGTACATTAAAACTGCCCAAAGAAGCGTTCTTGTACGATCCATAGTTTACGAGAAAAATACGAAAAACAAAGTATGACGTCACTGCCGGTGCAAGAAAAAACCCTTTATTGAACATATCAACAGCAGTATTATGTACAATTTAAAGCAGATGTTCATAATGCCCGCTGTATATGTCGAGGTAGGCTTGAGCACTCCGTGGAATGGATGTCATCATTTGTTGCAGCATCGCGGGGTCTAATGAAGTAAAAGCAGCATGCAGACGAGCATCTAAGTCCATTTGTGTTGTCACTACGTCTTGATACACCAGTTCCTTGAGATGGCCCCATACGGCGGACACTTTGAACTTTGAACATCTGCTTTAAATTGAGCATAATACTGATGTTGATATGTTCAATAAAGTGTTTTTTTCTTGCACCGGCAGTGACGTCATACTTTGTTTTTCGTATTTTTCTCGTAAACTACGGATCGTACAGGAACGCTTCTTTGAACAGTTTTTATGTACTCTCAACCTGGAATCTAGCTGTGCAGAGTTTATGCGGTCGTTTTGGGACACCCTTTTGTATAAATAGCAACAGTCAATCAATAAATTATTCAGCCATTCAAAAATTTATAGTTTCATTTTTGGAAGGGTCAGGGCCTTTATGTGTAAAATTTCGGTTTCTTTTAAAAGTTTTTGTATAGTGAATTTATTAAGTCGAAAAAAAACTAGTACTCACCTCGCTTTTTATGAGTTACTAAAAAACTCAAGAACTTTTCGGAAACAGTTTTTTACAAAACATATACTTTATACATACATATATAAAAGTTTTCAATATTTTGGAGCCGCATAATTTAATACAGCAATGCATATTTTTTTTTCACGGGCGTACCATTTATCGCGCCAAGCTAAAGAAGACTTATTTCACTATCATTCTGACTGATAACAAAGGTTCTTTCCATTCTCCCTTTTAAACGTTTTTAATTGATTGGATGCTTTTTTTTATCTCGTAACCTACCTTTAAATTTTATTTTGACAATTCTTTGCAACAGCATGTTTTTTGTTAACAGTTCTTTATTTTCCTCTTTCTTAAAATAAATTTTTTATCGTCCCAAAAGTAAGTACTGTATAAGTTCATCTCTGTTGTCCGGATGCCAGACTAGTGTTTACCACTGTGTGTCAAGTTTTTGGCTCCTTTTGTTGCGTAATTTGTTTTACTTTAAAACAGTTGGTTGAGAAGAACGACGTACTTTACTGCAGTGTAGTGTGACTAAAGCGAACCTGGAAGACTGATGGGGCAAGCGAACAATTAAAAGGATGCAATTAAAAATCCTTTTGAGATCTTTCGAGCCGAGTCAGAATCTGAGGCTTGTAGCTTTAACAGAGTTGTCTGATTTTATCGTTGTCTTGGAGCCCACACACAAATAACCATAGATACACATGCCACTTTATACCCGTCCTTGTGTTATAAAACACTAACTAACCAGCTATATTGTACCTTTGTTTCATATAGAAAGTATTCTAACTTATATTCATATTGTCTAAATATTTTTGGCTTTAGTAAAAAGGAATTTATGTTTACCTATTTATAAAACTATCCTACACCCATGAGGTATTTAAAATTTAGTTTAGTGGCATTTGACATGTTTCGGAAATAAGTGATCCAATAATCCTTTATAAAAGCGATTCATTGCCAATCCTGGCACCGTTTCTCCAAAGAGGGTTGCAATAAGGAGTTGTAAGATGGCCGGGTAATTAGTCGGGATTAACTGAGGATTATGGAGCCGCCAACCACTGGGATTTGACGCTTGGAAGCCATCATTTCTTATTTGTCTGGTAATGGATGCCGGGATTACTCCCGAGGGATCTATTTGGTTATTGAAAGCTGTAAATAAATTATGAATTAGTGGGGCCCAGGGATTAAGTGCATATTTGCTCTGATGCTGCTTGTTTATTCGTTTTTCCTTGTCTTAAATTTGCTGGACGCGGAATGCGTTTGAAGTGAAGCTAGGAATTATTGAGTTTTTGGTTTGTTATAGATTTGAATTCGGAGGATTTTATTAGGCATTCGATCGGAGTGAAGAGTGTTTTTTTGACTTGAAGAGTTTTGTTAATTTGTCGTCTGAAATTTCTCATCTGCAAGGATGAAATGGAGTGTAAGCTAAGCATTAATATTATACTTTTCAAGAAAGGTCATCACTATCAGGGGTTCATCCAGGTTTTTCTGCTAGGGTCTTGTTTTAGGAATTTTGTGAAAATTTATATCGAATTTTGTGAAAAATCAAATGGAATTTTGTAAAACTGAAGGGTTTGTAATTCAAAAACAGCCTCCATAACTTTTTAAATAGCCCCAAAACTGGTAAAATTCCATTCTTAAATGATCGAAACACAATCTGAAAACAATTTTCAAACTACTTTTGGTTTTTGGATTAGTGTGAAGAGTCCCTTTTTGGGAAGGAATTTTGTGAAGGGTCCTTTTTTGTTGATAAGAATTTTGTGAAGGGTTACGGACCCAATTCCTCTCTACTAGATGAACTCTTGACTATAATATGCCTAATTTCTATACAACTGCTTTAATACCTATTAGATAATTGATAAGAATGAACCATCATGCAGCTTTGAACTTAAGTAAATTTTCACTATTCCAGTCGCCATGGCAATCGTTATTATCTAATAAATTACATACACCAATCAGTACTTCCACAGAACTCTAAAAGGATATTATAGTCCAGTAAATTCCATTAAATTGATTATCCTTTTTTAACTATTCAATTAGTTTCATTACATTTTATCAGTTGGTTCTCCGAGCTGGACGTACTGCATAAACGTGCGGTATTTTATAAAGCGGCCTAAATATCAGTCTTTTCACCCAATTTTTTTTAAATTACAAAATTAAATTGTTACAGTAATTTAAAACTTCATTATTTTGCTGGGAAAAAATAATTCGGACTTCAATGCTTATACTTTCGCAATCTTTTTCTATCTGTGGATGGTCACAAACTTTATTTCACTGTCTCACTTAAAGAGTTTGATCCCCAAATGTTTCAACCAAAGTCCAAAAGCCCCTTCTAAGCTGCCTTCTGACTAATACGAATCGGTTCATACCCGCATCCTATAGAAAAACACCCAAAATCGATTACTATGTGTTTAAAAAGTATTTTTTATAAACTCTCCTAGTTTTAAAACCCAGACCCCACATTACTTCGATTCCGGTATCGTAAAAAATAGGAATTGGGTCAACGAAAATCATAGCTGACACTTTTTTTTTAGAAGTTTCTGAGGTTAGCTGATTGGATTGGTTCCAAATAAGGAGCTAAATCCTCGGCGGAAGACCGTTTTCCGCTACTTAAAGACATCCCCAGCATTTTCTTTGCGTCTAAGTGCCCCGACACTGTATGATTCGTTTGAAATCGTCCTCTTTGCTTGAGTGAGCTCTGAAGGTTGACTGTTCCAGTGAAAGTAATGGTTTTAGACAGTGATAAAGTTTTTAAAGGGTTTTGATAAGGAAAATTGGGTCTTGAAATGAAGTGTTGTAAGTAAAAATTAAAAGTTGAGGAGTATTGGTGAAGCGAAGAAGTGTTTTTGGATTCTGCTTAGTCGAGGGTAAAATTTGGCACGAGACACAAGTCTCAGATGATTACAATACTGTCCGAGGATAATGTCTAGCTTTATATTAAAACTTGCTGTAGATGCATTGGGGACTTTATTTTAAGAAATGAGTTTTTCGTAAAAAACAAATAACAATGAGGTATTCTCACGTTTTGAGATTAAATTTTATTATAGTAGATAAAAAATCATGAAGAAAGACGTTTACATTTACATCAAGTATTTTCGTAGCCTAGTTTCTGAGATATAAATTTTTGAAATTCCGTTTTTTGTTTGGGCGCGAAAACACTTTCGAATCACAAATCATGCGCTAAGAGGTCACATCCAATAGAAGCCCGTTTTCTGATCATGTGAAATCAGAAAACACAATGGTTTTCATGCGCTGTGACGTCACATCCAATACAAGCCCGTTTTCTGATAACGTGACTTTTCTGACGTTTTGGCAAAAATAAAATTGAATTTTAAATTACTTAAAACACATTTTTTAAACTTAAAAATCAGAAATTTGGGAGTTTTGGACAATATTGTATCGAAAAAGTCAAGCAAATCCCTCTCTCATGCAAATACCTAATTCTTTAAGTTCGAGGATCATTCTGAATTAAACATAATAATCTACTATAAGAAAGTTGCGTGAATAATTACGATAGGATTTTTTTAGGTCTTATCTATGAGAAATGCATAGTAGTTATCAATCTTAATCTGCACTTTTATTTGTATCATTTTGCGCAAATTGTTAAGCAGAGTCGAATTAAATAATTACGGCATGCAGGCTAAGATCGAACGAATAAGATTTATTGAAACAGCACACATATATATATACACAGGGTTATTTACATAAAGGTGTTGCCATACTTGGCAATCAAAGTAAAAAGTCACTTAACCGTACCTCTCCCATACGGCCCTACTAGAGAGGATTGGGCTCGATTCCTGACAATCCTAATTTTATTTATAGATGATTGAGTTAATGAAATTTTAATATAAGAAGGGAATGAAAAAACGTAGGTAATTCGGATTTAAAATGCGGAGGTATTTTCACTATTTCAGAATTATGAACTAAAAAGTATAATTTTTGTTTAAGATTTACTTTTGGGGTTATAATGTCAAAACCATCATAAAACTTTAAATTCTGAAAAATAAAAACATCCAAAATAAATTAAACCTTCTAAGGAAACTAAAATTTAAATGTGTAAAATTTTAAAATATGCCTTACTGGTACGTAAAAACTCACATACAAGTAATTTGATACTCTTTTCTCATATGTTGCCCCCCACACACATCAATGTTTTACATTATTATTATTACTATTACTATTATGATTACTATTATTATTACTATTATTATTATTATTATTATTATTATTATTATTATTATTATTATTATTATTATTATTATTATTATTATTATTATTATTATTATTATTATTATTATTATTATTATTATTATTATTATTATTATTATTATTATTATTATTATTATTATTATTATTATTATTATTATTATTATTATTATTATTATTATTATTATTATTATTATTATTATTATTATTATTATTATTATTATTATTATTATTATTATTATTATTATTATTATTATTATTATTATTATTATTATTATTATTATTATTATTATTATTATTATTATTATTATTATTATTATTATTATTATTATTATTATTATTATTATTATTATTATTATTATTATTATTATTATTATTATTATTATTATTATTATTATTATTATTATTATTATTATTATTATTATTATTATTATTATTATTATTATTATTATTATTATTATTATTATTATTATTATTATTATTATTATTATTATTATTATTATTATTATTATTATTATTATTATTATTATTATTATTATTATTATTATTATTATTATTATTATTATTATTATTATTATTATTATTATTATTATTATTATTATTATTATTATTATTATTATTATTATTATTATTATTATTATTATTATTTAGATCACACAGGAAGGTTATTTACAACCGATATCAGTATCAGTTATTTACAACCGATGAGGGATTATGAGATTCAAACTGCGGATTGATTCATAGAAAATCAATCCCTTTATACGTCACATAACATACATACTTAATTATTAATCTGTAGATTTCGGCTTGATACACACTGGTTCTACTAACCGTGATTGATGGTTGCACAGTGCCATTGAGAGGCCCATCTATGTATAGTGTGTGAGGGGTTTGGATGTATGTGTTTGAAATCACGATGCCTAATTGCTTTGCATATATAGGTCCCGGCAGCTTGTTATGGAGTCACCAGCGAAAGCCGCTGAGAGTCGCAGAGATTAGTGTAACGCTGCTATAGCGTTTAATAGTGCCCACTGCATATCAACTTCATTGAATGGGAGTGTTATGATGGTGTTCTAGTTGCGTCATTGGACTATTAGAAGGTTCCCATAGAATGATCTTTGTGTCGTAATAATGTTTTTTCAGGTAGTCATATGTTCAAATCTTGTTCAGGTAGTATTGAATATTGAAACATCAAATGGTTTTTATACTTTTGTAAAACATTGATGTAACATAATTTGATATTTTGGTATACCTTTTAAAAAGTTAGTGCGAAAAGATATACGATTTCGCTCATCCTATGATTCTCTATGATTTTGCTCATCCCTAGAATGGATAATTGCAGTCAAAAAAATTTTTAATCTTAATGTATACTCATCAGAATGACTTAAAACCTCCAAAAATTATTTTAATTTACCTTTCAAAGCCCATAAATTTTAAGTTATTATTAATTAAAACATTTCCAAGAGGAACACGTGTTAGGAGCTTTCTGTAATAATTAACTGAAATAAAGTTTGTAAGAAAAAACAAGCGTATTTTTGAAATCGGGGAAAATTTTTAATAAATTAAAATTGAATATTTAGAATTTTAAGAGATGCTGTAATTCTTCATTATGTAGACTCTTGTAAAGATATTTGTTGATTGTGCAAAACCTTAAAATATAAAGTAAATGCGTAACCACACCGGTTTTTTATGAAAAAATGAATAAAAATGGTAAAATATTTGGCAATTTTTACGGTTTTGCCCAACCAACCTAGCTGCCAGATTAAAACTGTAAATTTAACAAGATTTTTTCACAGTGTATATGTCAACGGCGATGGATGAAACAACGTGAATCTATAGAATGCGTAGGCATTATATACATTGCCTGTCGTTTTTAGCTTACGCATTATATACAATGCCTAGGTGTTCTATAGAATGCCGGCGTTTCATACATCGCTGGTAACATATAGATAATTAGATTATCACTTTGAATTATCGGCAAGATTATCGACATGAGACAATCACAATTTTAAGCAATAAGTAGTTCATTATCTGATAAAGCTAAGCACATAAATCCCCTTAACATATTTAAAGGAGATTTTTATTACGAGTTTTTCTCCAATGTTTGTTGGTTAAATCATCGTGTAAGTTATTTAATCTTTAAAATGATCTTAAAGTTGTCATAATAAAATGTTTTTATAAAAAGTGCAAAGTGCTAATTCTTGTTATTTTATTAATACAATTAGTCCTATTATATGAACCCCAATGAAATCACAAAAATATTACTAGAGGTAATTAATTATATTCACTAAATTAAATTACTGATATATTTGGGATTCCTTTTTATTTTCACTTAAACATTTAAGTAATAAAACGTATTAAAACAGGGGTTCTCAAACTTTTTAACATCGCGACCCACTTTTGAGAAACAAAATCTAACACGACCCACCGACTTCAGTTATTTATAAATAACTGAACTGAGATAATTATCTCATGCCCCCTCCTCACAGAATTTTAACTTCTCTGACTGGGGTGTTCACCAACTATCTAGTTACAAGGGTATGAAATTGTTTAATTGTGGTCTAACAATGATCCCTACAGTAAAAAGGGGGGTCTGGGGGTACTCCCCCAGAGAAAATTTTAAAATTTGACCCTTAAAAACATGGTTTTAACTTGTTTTTTAGCAATATGGGATAAATTACATCAGTTGCATCATTTCCCAAGAAAATTCTTAACCCTACAATGCATGATTTTTTAAATTCACTTGAAAATCATTTATGTGACTTCTATAATGGTGTATATTAGTAAAAAAATACTAAAAAAATTAATTTAATTTTTTTTCTACTTTTTATTGGCAAAAAACTTTGTCCTTGAGAAATTAATTTGTGTGTCTTGTGAAATTAATTGTGAAGTGAAATAAAACCAAATGCTCTAAAAATATAAAAAAACAACTTATCTTTTCAAAACAATTTTGTTTCAAGCTGAAATTTTTTTTATTTGAATTTATAAGGTCCTTTTAATTTGTCATTTTCTGTCTCTTGACTTTCGTTTCACTAGCTAGTAACAAATGTCTCAAAATAGTACCCCTGCTGCAATCTACTGGCAGTCTAAAGTGCTAATACGATGAAATGTTATATCTATTGTACTTATTGCATGGTGTTGCCGTTTGGAAATGGAAGATCGAGTAGGAAATGGAGAAAAATGTCGTGTTGCCAAATGGCATCAGTATGCACTGTAGGGTTAAAATTTGCATTGACCCCCCAGTGTGGATGGGGAGAAACACTAAATATTTTTTCAAATCTTATTTGAATAATCGACTAGATTTGCATTATCGGCACATTAAAGTGACACACATAGTACCTATTTACATTAATTGCCTTTTCCGTTCCACTCCAAGTAGTGTTGTTTTTCCTCAAATGTTTATTCTTTTTACTATAGTATGGTAATTTGATAATTTCAAAAGTTCAACTAATAGTTTGATGATTCAAAAGTCAATAACACAGTTTGGGAGAAATTAAAAATCTTCTCGCGACCCACCAAAAACTGACTGGCGACCCACCAGTGGGTCGCGACCCACAGTTTGAGAAACTCTGTATTAAAACATTATTAATATTTGTAAAGGGGAATGAATTTTTAATTTATTGACGATTACTTCTGCTTCCATAAATTTTCGATGATTTTTACTTTATTTCACGTTAAAATGATCTTTTGTATTCAAAAGCAATTCATAATTTTTATATGTTGTTTATTATTGCTCTTTTTTGTTTTTATTACTAATAGTGTATAAGAATATCACATCATATGATGTGATATAATCAATAACAATTTAATACAGTAATAATATTATTACTGTATTAAATTGTTATTACTTAAAATACATGATTTGAGAGAGATATACTAATTGTTGGATGAGATATACTAATCTTCTTTATTTTCTGGAATAAGTTAAAAATATGCAGATTATATAGTTTCACGGAATGTTTTCTTTTAGATATACAGATATATGAAAGCTTGGAATGAATTCATATGAAACTTTAGACTCTATTGCATCTTATTAAGTTACGACAAATAATTCCTTTACAAAATGTTAAAATTAATCATCGACAAAATAATTTCAATTCCTCAAAATCCAAAACTTTATTTTTTCTAGTTTGATATCTTTAATTTTCTCTTGTTTGCTGCATGGAAATTACATTTAGTACATTAATACGAGGGTTGTTTTTTAATTAACATCCGTTTTGCTCCTGAAAAAAAAGTAGTAAGAATTTCGAAATAATTTTGCTACTGGTAGATAAGTACATCCTTGAGGATCAATATCCCTCTTTACTGGATAAAATCGGACATTTTTTCTATTATTTATCGAATTGACAAGCGCGCTCCTCGAACTTATTTCCCGCCAACCCATAGAGAAATCCTCTTTTTCGAAATTTTCCCCTATTCGATAGTTTAAAAATAGAAAAACAGATGAATATTTAAAAATATGGTTATTACGGAAGGTTACAAACATCTTTAATTACTTTTCAACGTAATCACCTTTAAATAGACCAATTACCGTAGCATTTTACAAGTTTTTTGATTCCGCTTCATGAAAAGTTTGATTTTTCGTTGAGCTTCGCATCGGTTCGGACAGTCGTTTTCCCCCTCAGCGCACACTTTGCCTGCGAATCTATCGATGTTGTCTTGTTTATTATGGCTGTAACTCCAGAATCCCCAATGCCTGGAACTTGGCAGATGCAAAACATGGTTTTAAACATTCACAATAGCATGCTGCAAAAATCACCTGCCTGCCGATTGTCTATTGTTAATGCGAACATAGTTTAAAGGAAGAGAAATTCTCTATGGGCCGGCGGGAAATAAGTTCGAGAAGCGCGCTTGTAAACTCGATAAATAATAGAAAAAATGTCCGATTTTTTCCAAAAAAGTAGGAAATTAGTCCTCAAGGATGTACCTATCTACCAGTACCAAAATTATTTCGAAATTCCTACTACTTTTTTTACAGGAGTAAAACGGAAGTTAATTAAAAAACAACCCTCGTATTATCAGTTATAGTGCTGTCCTTTAAAAAACCCCACTTTTTCATATTTCTTTCATTAAAAGCTTAAAAAATATGATAATTAAATCGAACAAAATTGTGTTGTAACGGCTCACCCTCCCCTATATTTTAGTGCTTAGTATTTTTAATTCCAACTCTCCGTTACAAATTGGCAAACGATTAAGTGAGAATCAAAAAAAAAACAATTTTCCTAAAAAAACCCATGTACCCTAAAAAAACCCACTCTTGAAAATACTCAAAAAATTAAGAAAAAATATGATTGAAAGGTTTATTTTGATAGAAAAGAGAATAGTTAAGATAATTAAAACCAAGTTTATTAAAAATTATTTTTAAATTAAAACTGTAATAAGTTTTTCTACTCAAGAATTTTGCCTTCAAAACACTACACTATTTAATACAAATAATAAATATAACTTTCATAAAAAAGCTTAAAAAACGGTAATTGGCACTGATATTTTATTTTAAACTCACAACTATTAACTCTCTAAACCCATTTTCGTGTAAAACTCGGTAAAATGCTATATTTTCATGAAAAATTGCTGTTTTTGGTATCCATTGAGTTTTTATCAAAAATACTGAAAAAAAAGTCGAGAATTACTGGAACAACTATTCTGTTTGCTTAATTAGTTGTATATCATTAATAATATTTAATATTTTGCATAATGTTTTATTTATTTTATCATTTATTACAAAAGGAAAAGTGGGTTTTTTTAGGCACCCTATGGGTTTTTTTCACCCCTCATTTCAAAGACTACCCTAATGTCTCTAATTGGCAAACTGAACTGAAATTTTAGTATTTTATTCTCATAAATAATAACGGGATAACACAAAACCACGTGAAAATGCTGTAAAGTCTTCATAACATATATTTTTAAAGCATCAAAATCTGCATAACTAAATCATATTTTTAGCCCAAAATCGACATTTTCTATTTATTCAAAAAAACAAAGTAAATAAACGGTTCTTTGACTTGCTTTTACGTTCCTGCCACTCTTAATGGCATACAAAGACAGGGCACCAGGCCCGTAGCCAGGAATTTCCCATTGGTGGGGCCCCCACTTTTTCAGGGGGGGCAAGGGGATTTTTAGTTTTCAGGAGATATCATAGGCACAGGTTCAACTGTTAGACTATAGGGGACAAAAAACCCATAAGACCCTCAGGCCTAAGGAGTTCTTACAAGACTTTTGTTTCGGGAGGAGTTAGGTCCTAATTTTTAGTTTTACCTTTTCGGTTTTTTTATGTTTTCCTATTTTAAATTTTAGAAATTTGAAGCTTAAAGCACTGTTTTAGCCAATTTTTAGGTCCTTGGGTTAGGTTAGAGTATAGAAGGAACTGCTCCATAAAAAGCTCCAGAATTGAAAAGGAAAACTCGAATCGAGTTGGATCACTCAATGTTAATCTTTAAATAGACATAATTTTATAAAAGGTGTCAATTCCCTAACCTCCCTTTTCAGTCAGTGCTAGGGTATATGGAAGTTTATTTCGGTAGGGGCGTAAAAACATTAGTCAGCCCTCCCATGCATGTTTAATAGATTTAATATACTTTGTGATACATTTTTGGGTTGAATTTTCGTCTAGGAGAACTTTATTAATTCGTGTGATCTTCTTATATTAATACATTAGAACCCCGATTATCCGCGAGCGGATGATCCGCGGTGCGGGTTATCCGCGAGTGCCACGAAAAATTTTTTTAACGGTGAGAGCAAATTTTAGATGAGATTAGAGACATTTTAGATGTAGAGCAAAGGTTTCTGCTGTACTGTACATATTTTATAAGTCTAACATATCATGTTTTTTGTACAATAAAACATAGTTTTTATGCTGAAATATTTTTTTCGTGTTTTCACCTCATTTTTAGTCTTTTTTCGGGTTATCCGCGATTTTCGTTATCCGCGGTACCCTTGCCACCCAATTCCGCGGATAATCGGGGATCTACTGTATAAGAACAGTTTTTTTGTAATAATGGGGGATACGAGTATCAAAGGGGGGTTCTAATTTTTAGAAATTTGACCCTAAAAACAGGGTTTTAAACTGCTTTTGATACTTGTAGACCAAAATTTGGACATACATTTTTAAGTAGAATTTTGATTTTGATGAACTTGTTATTTAAAAAAATTGTGAATAATAAGGATTCAAATACAAATGGGGGTTCTGGGGGCTCTCCCCCAGAAAAAGTTTAAAAATTTGACCTAAAAAAACTGAGTTTTAACTTAGCTAGAAGGAAGTTACTCGTGTTTTAGAAGGGTGCAGCTGCCCCCTGGCTACCCCATGGCTGTGCTTGTGGATAGAATTTGTGAACATTTTCTAGGGGGGGCAAATGAAGATGCTAGGGGGGGGGCTCAGCCCCCCTGGCCACCCCGTAGCTACGGGTCTGCAGGGCACATGATAATTTAAAATTATTTCAATTATTTATTTAAAACATCTCGATGGGGTTTTTAGGGTACAATTTGGAGTGGGTTTTTTTAAAGGACAGCACTATATATATTAGTAGTACTATTTCATTCGTGCTATAAAAAATAAAGAGATGTCAAACATTTACGGTTTGGTCATGCTGCCATCTTCAGGCAGAAGAATGAATCATACTTCTCCCACAATCCAGAAATTATTTTACATTTTTAATTTTAACGGTGGAAATTAAACTGCGTAATAATGAGTCTCCAATTTAAACTTGGTAAAATCATAATTTTTATTGTTTTTAATGTTTTTTGTGATGTTTGACAAAAGAGGTTTTTGAGTGATTAATAAAATGTCTTGTATTCTGTTTGAGTAAATTTGATTTTTTTGAACTGTGGTTTTTAGATTATATTCTCCAAAACTTAAGAATTCCTAAAATCAGCCACATTGATAATATTGTAAAAGCTTTTCTCAAATTTTATTCAAAGGTAATCAATTATCTCAAAAGGGATCACTCAACTCAAAACAAAGTAAACATCAGTGAGGTGAGGTTCAAATTTGAATTAGGACTCTTATGTTAAATTTACTTTTTAGGGTTTACAGAAATCATGTGCGCTAATAAACTTGACTATAAAGTTTGAAAAAATCGACAGCTGTCTTCAACTGACTTTTCTGAATATATTTACTAAAATACTAACTTATAATATTAATAGACATCAGAGAAATTATCTCCCCCTCTCTCTCCATCAAAGAATGAGTTTTAAATTCCATACACTTCGTTCATATCGGTTTTCTTACTCTGTGGAAATCACTCCCAATATAGCATTGGTTTTCGGTCCCAATAGAGGGCACCACGTAAGAGATTACTCCTTCGTATAACATGGAAAAATCTGCAGTTGGAAGATATTTTTGTTTCGCTTGAAATTAAAGAAAATATTATACCTTATTATTTTTTGTTATACGCTAATACGTTTCCAACAGGGTTGGCACGGTTTAAACCAATTGGTTTAAAACCAAATGGTTTTTTGGTTTTTGTAGAAATTATAAAATATTTTCAGGATTTTTTTTAAAGAAAGTGTTATTAAGTATAATCTTTTGCACAAAATAAAAAGGTCAGATTTATCAAAAAATTTACATTTTAAGAGGTGTTTAAAAATCATAAATCTTTTAATTTAAGGGTTTTAATTATTGAATTCTCTCTAAACTTAACCTTAAATGCTTAAGTTAAACTTATTATATGTTGCAAGAGATAGTTTATTTGTTAATTTACTTTAAAATGAAACGTTATTTCAAAGAGTAACAAAAGATACACAAAATTACTGTAAAGAAATTTCTTAAGTTCATAAATTAATCCATATATGATTAAGATAAGATAAATAATTTGATTATTTCAACCATTTATCCAAGATAAATTAAAACTGATTTTTATTCACTACAATACAATTAGATATTCAAATTGGAATATTGAAAAAAACAGAAATTTTTTAAAACATATTAATTTAATTTTAATTAAATAATTTAATTAATTAAAATATACAAATCATTCATCAATTATAATCAACCCCTGAAATAAATGTCTCATTTACAACTCAATTTCAAACATCACTGCTAAAATAACTTATTCTGTAAAAAAATACTATAAAAACTTGGTTTAAACCAAAAAAACCTGGTTAAAACCAAATAAACCTGGTTAAAACCAAATAAACCCGTTTTTTTTTAAAAAAAAACCTGGTTTCCAATTCCTTAGAAAGAGCAAACTAATGATTTCATTGTAAGGGAAGATGCCTAGGGTGCTAGTTCTTTTAATATCACATGATCCTATTTAGATACAATGAGGCATTTGCATGAGTGAGGGATTTGCTTGATTTTATACTTTTTTATACGTTATGGTTTAAAACTCCCAAATTTCTGATTTTTAACTTCAAAAATGTGTTTTAAATAATTTAAAAATCAATTTTATTTTTGCCAAAACGTCAGAAAAGTCACGTTATCAGAAAAAGGGCTTCTATTGGATGTGACATCACAGCGCATGAAAACCATTGTGTTTACTGTTTTCACGTGATAAGAAAACTGGTTTCTATTGGATGTGACCTCACAGCGCATGATTTGTGATTCGAAAGTGTTTTCGCTCCCAAACAAAAAACGAAATTTAAAAAAATTATATCTCGGAAACTAGACTACGAAACTATACTTGATGTAAACGTCATTCTTCATGATTTTTATCTACTATTTTAATAACATTTAATCTCAAAACGTGAGAATACCTCATTGGAGTGAATAATGTGTTTTCTTAATATCTCACCGTAGCTTCTCTAATAAAACTTTTTAATGTGAAGGAAAAAAATTGGTTTGAGACCTGGTTAAATTGGTCGGAATTAAAAAATGTATTTAAATTAGGCTTATGAACAAAATGATTTTATTATAGTTTTCAGCTGAAGTAATAAAGAACTGATTTATTCTGGTTATATTTGAGCAGTATTTTCTAGCCTTTATGTGTATGGAAATTATAAACAAAAAAGAAAAGCAGTTCAAGGGTGTTTCCTCTGTCCTTTTTATGAAAACTTAACTGAAACACTGGAATGAAAAATAGTAAACCGATTTCAGATATAGTGACAAACATAGGGGAGAGTGTTGTACCTACGGGCTGTTGTACCTTCAGCCACCTCATTTTAAAATTCGGGGAAATATGTAAATTTGAATTTTGGGTCGATTTTGAATGTAAACAGATGCTATATAGTTGCTAACGTGAAGCCAATTTTTTAAAATATTATTTAAATTTTATAATAAATTTACTGTTTTTAGATGCTCAAAGTTGCCACTACATTAATTATTTTCTTCCCCTATAATTATGATATGATAAAATGGGATGTATTGGGTGAATCCCTGAAATTTTGACTTTTTAGTTTTGATATTAGAAATCGTCAGATATCAATTCTTTTATTTTTTATAGAATTTTGAATACAAAAACACCTGATGTTGTACCTACGGACACGTTCTTGTAGGTGTCGGTAGCTAATCGGCGTTTTAGAATCAGGTTTCATTTAAGTGAATACATTTTAATGTATGTTAAATTAATTCTAAATGGTTATCTATTTGTTGGCGATTATTTTCAAGTGATTTTTAGATAAAAAATCAAATATTTTGTGATCTAAACAACTTTTTTAAATTTTTTATTCTACTTGGCATTTAGTGTAAAATCTTAAGCACCCTATCGCTTTTAAGTAGGATGATTACAAAAAACTTAAAATTTCCACTGAAGAAAATTTGCGGAAGTTATTACCACCAAATGCTTGCACATAATTTTTTTTTGGATCAGTGAAGTGATCAGATCAATCAGCAGGTTTGATGGAACTATTACCTTAAATTTTTATCTGAAAAATCCCATGTGATTTATGTGTTTTTGGTAAAAAATCAAGACTTCATTCAATTTCGTTTTAATGATCATTTACGATCTAAAATTATATTACTTTAAAAATATATTTCCAATTTTAAAAAGGCTTGAAATAGGATATTAAAAGGTAATACATCAATAAAAATGTTCATTTTTAGCCTTTTTCAACTAAAACTTATTTTAAGGGTGTCCACAGGTACAACAGGTTGTTGTACTTTGGACACCAATTTTTCAACTTATTAAAAACGATTAAAAATCGCCTTTTCAAGATTGTAGCTTATAAAAAATATCTCCCTTCTTACAAAGTTTAGGGCTATAGGTTGGGACTTTAAATGGTCAAAATGTGATTTTACCTGTCTTGGAAAAATCCAAACGTGATTTTTGTCCAAAGGTACAACACTCTCCCCTGTAGTCTGTCCGTCACGAGAAAACCTTTTAACGACTTAGAGTACTGTGGTTGTTGTTGTTGTGTAAACTCGTTATTTCTAGTGATGGGCAAAATCGATAATTTTAGGTATCGAATACTTTGGTATCGAATACTTATAGGTATCGAATACTTTGGTATCGAATACTTATAGGTATCGAGTACTTTTAGCCTAAAAGTACTCGATACCTATAAGTATTCGATACCAAAGTATTCGATACCTATAAGTATTCGATACCAAAGTATTCGATACCTTTTAGGTATCGAGTACTTTTTTTCAATGTCGGGAAATGAACCTGAAGGGACAATTTTTTTAGGGCTTATCCATAATCAGACTAATATTCAAAAAACTGAAAGCGATCCATCAAAAAGCCCCGTAGCTCGGGCCTGGAGGTGGATAGAGGCGAAGGATTTGGCGGGGGAAAAACCTAGCCGCGTCAAATTTCTCTCGCGGATGATAACGACTTGGGTTTGAGCGTTGCAAAATGAAAACGGAAACAGGCAGCGTTTGATCTACAGTAGGTATTATAAAGATTACTTCATTGAAAAATTTAAAACGAAATATGTCAATAAAATATCGATACTTTTGTGGGTATCGAATACACTCGATACCTATAGGTATCGAGTACTTAAGTATTTGGTATCGATACCTGCCCATCACTAGTTATTTCACTCAACTTTCGGGGAATGGTAGTTCATAAACCCTGAAATGTGCTAAACCTGAGTGACTACATATAATTTAGATTGAAGCTTTTCTCGTGTCGATCGGACTACAAAGTTTTGAGGGAAGATAACCACTGTTGTTTCTAACGGAGTGTTTGTTGCTGTTTCAGCCCCGTCCAGCTTGTCGAAGCGCGCCGCCGAATGGGAAAACGACCACCTGAGTGACCGGGGGAGTCAGACGCTGAAGCGTCCCCAACAGCGCCGACACCACACTGTCGGCTTCGAGACCGGCAGCATGACCACCCTCCCCAGGGCCAGCATGGACTTGGAGGTACTCTACCCACCCTCTTACTATATCAGTCGGAATCATGGGCGGATTTTAAGGGGGTGCATGGGGGTGCGGGCAGCTTGCACCCCCAAGTTTCCCAGTACGCACCCTCAGGGTTCACTATCTAAATCCGCCCATGGTCGGAATCTAGCATTACTTGACTACAAAATGTCTTCATGAGTTTAAAAGCTCTCCGAGCTTCTTGAAATCGTAATAATTGTTTATGGCTGCGGTTCCCAACCGACGGTCTTTAGGCTAAGCGCGCACTAGAGACTTTTGTCACAGCGACTGAGACAAAATTATCACCCTGGCTATTGCAAGAAGCTAGAGCGCGCGCATTAGGCGACGAGACTCTTGGCCAAGAATCTACCATAGAAATGCATTGCTCTCGTCTCGAGTGACCTAGAATTATAGTCGCCGCGACAGAAGTCTCTAGTGCGCGCCTAAAAGTGGTCTTTGAAGAAGCCCGTTAGCACACAAAATTTTTTATGAAGTATTGAATACACCACTAAATTGTTAACAATAGTTTCTGCAACTATGGATATAGAAAAAAATTCAACATGTTTTGAGGGATTCGAAGATATTTCAGGGGATATCCATAAATTACGTGAGGTCAAAAAGGGAGGGAGGGGTTTGGAAAAATCTCACCAAACCTCACCAAGGGGGGAGGGGGGTCGATTAGAATCTCACGTCAACTTTTTAAGTTGGAAATAATACAATTTTCTTTTTTTTAAGTATGAGAAACGAATACACACAGATAAGATACTGCAAATTATTTTTAAAAAGTTGTAGGTAAATCTCACTTGGGGGGAGGGGGGTCCAGCAAAATCTCACTAAATCTCACCAAGGGAGGAGGGGGGGTCCAGATTTTGGAAAAAACACCTCACGTAATTTATGGATGTCCCCTCATTATACTTTATAACAAAATAAAACTGTGAGTTGTGAGTTAAAATTTAATTTTTCTCAAAGTAAAGTTATAAATGTTTCAGATCTTCATATTACATACATTTCCCATTTCCTTGCTTTCATCTTGCAATGTTATGTATGATTGACTCTTTCTTAGTACTGAAAGGGTCAATAGGGAAACGGAAAAAAGGAAGAGTGGACTAAGCACTCTGCATCTCTCGTTTTCCGATGGATTTCTGTTTCACGCGTTATTTAATGTTGTAAGAAATTTTTTCGTTATTCTACGCTGCTTCCAACGCGAAGTGCAACCCGTTTCATGGTGTTTTTAGAGAAAGTTTTAATTAACTTATTTGTATTTTACACTTTAGTTTTCGTGTCCGGTAATATATAGACAGATAGAAAATATTTTATTAATTTAACAAATAATTTTTTAATTTAAAGGGTGGGTTTATTACATAAGTTCATTTGGGTTTTTTCGTTTTCAACTTCATAAAATACCAGGGATAAAGGATCGTGCTTTTGAACCTTTTTAAATTTTTAGCTGATAATTATATGGCGCCATCTATCTATTGTCTTATTTACTTCGATTTGTGATTTATTGTGTCGTGCAGCCATCTAGCGTCAGCGGAAGGAACTCTGATTAAAGGATCTAGTTAGATCTAGTCTGCTTTGTACATTTTCAAATTTTAAAACTGGATTTTTTTATTTAGGTTTTCATCGTATTTTAACACTTAATTGGGTAAAGTAATAAATTTAAAGTGCATTTAAAAACCCTCATGAGTTTCAAAAACAAATTTTTTAGCATTCTGACCAAAACGAGTAAGTTAAACCAGCCTTTTGATAATTCAAAAACAAAAGGAAAATTTTTTACAGAAGTGTCAAAATATTTACAAATTCATTTTGACATAATGAAGTGCATAGCACTTAATTCTGAAAAATTCCCAAATTTTGATTTTTATAAATTTGTAAAAAAAAATTTCAAATTTATAATATAATCTAAGCATTTACAAAATTGACGGTATTGAACACAGACTTCAGTATTTGAAATATTTAAGTATTAGAAATAGTGTTTTTTATTGTTAAATTTCTGTGCCGCAGTCGGAAAGTTACAAATCTTGAAAGAGCATAGCTGTTAAGTAAGTTCTCATTCCTTTTTCTAATAAGCGTTATTTTGATAAAATTTTAGATTTGTTAGTTAAGGTGCCAAAAATTTCTTGTCTGTCGACCGCGAAACTGTTTCATAAATTGTATAGGAAAATTTCATTAAATGGTTTGCTTAAACCAGAGGTTCTCAACCTGTGGGTCGCGACCCCCTGGGGGGTCGCGGGGCATGCATAGGGGGGTCGCGAGACAAAAATTAAAAACAGACATATTTACAGAATTACTTTTCATACAGACACAACAATTTTCAAAACTTATAGATCTTAACAATTAATGAGAAATTTGAGTATGTTTGGAATTAATAAGTCTCTTTAAGTCCGAATTAATGTCAGTAACACATAGGATAATGTCGTTTTCAAGTTTCAAACGATTTCTTGCCTTTGATTTTAAGTGCACAATTTTAAAGAACCCTTGTTCGCACCTGTAGGATGTTGCAAATCGTATTAATACCCTTATCGCTGCTTTGAATAGTTTTGGATATTCTTTTTTAACACCTATCCAGAATTTGTCAACACAAGCATTGCTAAAGTTCAACTTCATACTCTGATTACAAAATAATTCTAATAAATCATCACGTAGATGAATACTTTATTCAGCCTTTTGAACGGCTTGCTCATTAAACGGATTGACTACTCATAAAATATCCATCCATTGTATATTATTTGACTTGTTCAGTCAAGGCTTCAAGATGAGATGAGTAGGGAGAGAGACGAAGTGTCGTAACCTTAAAGGTCTGAGGGGGGTAGCCAAAATATTTTCCCTGAAAAGGGGGTCGCGGAGTCAAAAAGGTTGCGAACCCCTGGCTTAAACCGACGGTCGCGCTCACCAAATTCTTTCAAAATCACTACAATAAGGAAGTTGCATGATTTTTTAATCTTTTTAATAGTTTCTTTATGCCAAAACAAGCAACTACCCAAAATTTGAGGCCGATCGAGAAATTTTTTCATTGCAAAAAATAAACAAAAATCCCCTTTTTCAAAGCGCGGGAAAACTCGAAGAAAATGGAATGTGACGTCATCGTACGGTTGCCATTGTTGGTAAGCAGCGGAGTTGATGGTATGTTTGTCGACGTCATCGTACGGTGTTTTCACTTAACGTTTTCAGTTACATGTCTTTTTTCTCGACTTTTAAATTAATAGTCCAGGGTAGATAATTTTTGAAACAAAAAAAAATAATAGTAGGATGAAACACATTGGAAAAGGACGAGAATATAACAAAAAAGGAAGGAAAAATAAATTACGGCCGATCTGAGGTCGGGAAAAAGAAGGGGGGGTAAAAAGGGGGTTTTTTAGAATAAAAAACGGTTTATCTCGATTTCCGACAAAACTACAAGTCCTATGGAAAAAATTTAAATAGCAAAGTTGTAGGTAATAAAAAGATCTACAACTTTTGTATTCACACCTTTTTCACATAACCTCAAAATTTATGTGAAAAACTCAAATAATAAATTTTTTGGTTTTTTATTTTTATCTTTTACAAAAAAACAATTTTTCTTCACGAAATTCGGTGACAACTTACCTTTTGATGTCCCAAATACACCTTAATTTTTTTTATTTAAAATATTTATTTTTTCTCCTTATTTTGGCTTGATATCGAAAAAGCACCCTAATTTTCATTCGAAAAATCTCACGTCAAAATATCTGCTTTTTTAAAAAAGTTGGTGGGCTTTTTGTTCGTTGAAATCTCTACTTTCTGATGGTGTAAAAAAATATATACATCACTATGGTAAATGTTCTCAGAAAATGCAAAGACACGAAAAAAACCCGAATCCGAAATTTTTTTAAAATCAGTATGTACAATGTTGAGCTAGGGTAAACGCACCAGTACCAGGGCAGTTAAGGAAAATTTTGCATTCAATTTAATATAACTCCTTGGAAAAACAATCAAATGTCCGGCTACTACCACCTAATTAAATACCTAAAATTATCCTTAATAACATGTATGTTTTTTAAAATTATTTTAATAAACATTAAGCCACTAGATTTTACAATTTATGAATTTACTCCCATTGCACCAGTAGCCGTTCACTTTACCCCAATATCTGACCAATGCATGCACCATTATCCGTCCAGATAAAAAAACACATTTTTCGACTTTAAAAATTCTATTTTTCCTCAAAAAAATCTTAAATAACGATTAAAAAGTGAAACAAAACACCTTTTTTAATGAACTATGTTTAATTTAAAGGGTTTTTCAAAACGAAATTTTTGAATATTTGAAACGAATATATTATATGAATAGTTTTAGTCTCCTTGATGGCATTTCTTCATCGGCAAACCTTCCCGATTTTAGTGGATCTTCGAAATCTTCAAGACCATCACAGTCTTCGTTTACAATAATATTTTTATTCTGTATTGGTTCTTCATCCACAGTTTCATCTTCCTCGTAGGTTTTTTCTTCCACATTGGAGCATTCAGTACCATGACAATTGGAGCATAAATGTGTACATTTTAAGCCATGTTTTCGGCAGCCACATTTTAAATTGCTGCATCCAGTTTCGCAGCTGCAGCAAATGGTTTTGAGCAATATTTCTGGAATTAATTCATTTTCTGTAAATTTGGGCATAATTCCACGGTGATGTTGCTTCCAGCCCCAATCTGTTGCTGTCATTTCTTTACCCAGCCAAGTTTGAACTTGATAATATGCCCTGTAACAATGTTGTACTGCTGCTCCTTCTGTGGGTGGGAGATTTGCCAATATGAAAGATGATTTAATTTTTGCCAATTGATATTTTCGAAATCTTAATTGATTAAGCGTTATATTATCATTTTTACATTTATAAATAGATTTGATTAATTGTAATCCATTTTTTTCGACATCTTCTTTGTTTGCATCTTTTTTTATAAAAAACACTGGCCAAATTTGACAAATTTTTTTCGTCTAATAAGGAATTTACGATACTTTTCTTTCCTTTTCCGGCAAGTCCAGATGTTGTATCGCAACCAGAAAAACAATGCAGAAATGCAACGATATCTTTGAAGGATTCATATTTGAAACTATCAGATGTGAAAAATCTATATTTTACATTTTCAGAACCTGGCTTGAGAAAATAAATGTCCTGATTATTTGAATTTAATTGATTCAAAAGAACCAAAAGATCAATATCTTGACCCACAACAATGACAGTTTTATTAGTGTCTCTGGCAATTTCTTTGCATTTTCTGAGAACATTTACCATAGTGATGTATATATTTTTTACACCATCAGAAAGTAGAGATTTCAACGAACAAAAAGCCCACCAACTTTTTTAAAAAAGCAGATATTTTGACGTGAGATTTTTCGAATGAAAATTAGGGTGCTTTTTCGATATCAAGCCAAAATAAGGAGAAAAAATAAATATTTTAAATAAAAAAATTAAGGTGTATTTGGGACATCAAAAGGTAAGCTTTCACCGAATTTCGTGAAAAAAAATTTTTTTTATAAAAGATAAAAATAAAAAACCAAAAAAATTATTATTTGAGTTTTTCACATAAATTTTGAGGTTATGTGAAAAAAGTGTGAATACAAAAGTTGTAGATCTTTTTATTACCTACAACTTTGCTATTTAAATTTTTTCCATAGGACTTGTAGTTTTGTCGGAAATCGAGATAAACCGTTTTTTATTCTAAAAAACCCCCCTTTTACCCCCCCTTCCTTTTCCCGACCTCAGATCGGCCGTAATTTATTTTTCCTTTCTTTTTTGTTATATTCTCGTCCTTTTCCAATGTGTTTCATCCTACTATTATTTTTTTCTTTTTTTGCCATTTTCAAAGGCTTCTGCACTGGTCTATAAACACATACAACTTGCTTATTGACAAAATATGCATTCCTATAGAGGTAATGAATAAACACCCAAATTGACAAAATAGATATTTCAAACTCATCTCGTTGTATGTATAAACGAAGAACATAACGTTCATGACAATACATACAGAGCCTGCACCTTCTGATTGAGCAGACCCATTATCAGACACACAACAGCTCCTTGGTTTTCTATTTCCGTCCCCCTGGTGTTCCGTTTTCACGCCTGGGTCAAACCTTTCCTTCCCGAAAAAGAAACCGTCCCAGGTACAATGGCCTCTGGATTGATTCGGTGGTTTCTATAGCAACCCGAGTGTAGCCGGAATTCCCTTCAGTTGTGGTTGCCATGGCTACACGGATGCGCCATACGTCAGTAGAGGATCCATCCCTCTCGATCTTCCTCTGACGATAAGACGATTACGACGGCGAGAAATTCAATTAATTTATGTTTCTGACTCTCCATTTTTATAAGTTTTTGATTAATTCCCGAATGGAGTTTTTATTTTTACGGCTTATTAATAATCTTTTCAGTTCCTGATGGTTTCTTTTCTGGTTCTGATCAGTTTTCTCTCAGACGGAAATTTTATTTTAATTTTCATTGCGAAATTTAATAACGGGTGGTAATTTATCTCCGAGCGTGGGTATGGCCAGATAGCATTGAATGCTGCTTCCGCGTTTTTTTTTGCTTATCTCCTAACGGGTGCTGTTTTTGTGGTGTTTTATAGTTACGCCCTTGTATCTCCTAAGATGGGTTATTAAATTAATTTTAGGTTTGTGTTTGTTGCATTAGGAGGAAAAGTACATATTACGATGAATTTCTAGTGTTTTTCTGCTTGAAGCTACGGAAGATATTATTTTTACCCTCTTGCATTTTTATCTGCAACACCTGGTCTTTATGAGTATCTTATTATTATTACTTTTATTCGGATAACTTCGTATTTAAAAAAAGTAATCATAATTCCTTTCCTTCTGTGCATAAATTGTTTAGTATTAATCTTAATAGTCTAATGTGTTAATAGTTGGCCAACCCCTACCCATTCAGAATGGTTATCATACCTACTATGATGATATAATTTGAAATGCTTCTCTATAAGAATATTAAATTTTTAGTTTGGTTTTTAAAATACATTTTTCTAGCACTAGCGACTTAATTGAAAGTTAACCATATTTGTTGAATTGAACCCTTTCTCAATATCTTTTTTTTCTTCCTTGCTAATGCTTTATACTACTTTTGATTAAGTTTAGTATTGCTGGCTTATTAGATAATAATTTAAACACTTAAATTATAAGTTTAATTTTTAATTACTTACCATGATAGTATCATAGTAGGTATATGATATTTATATTCATCACAATTGTAAAATTTAAATTAAATCAGATGAGTAACTAAATAGCCATCAGTTATTTGTTATGAGAAATAACCTTCCAATAAATTTTTAAGATAGGTCATCTTTCTGATACCACATCTTGTTTCCGCATTTTTACTTCAAAGAATGAGAAAAGCAATCGAGCCTTTCATAATCTCAACTCAGGTGTGTACCCTTGAAACATCGTGAAACCATTTTGCAACGCTATAAGGAAACACAATTTTAACACTTTTAATCAAATGCGTTTTAATTGTATTACGATTGTGTTGCGTGAGAATAAGATACTGCTCTAAATGTGCTGCTGAAAATTAATGTGTTCCTATAGTGTGTTCAATCCTATTTTAAAAACACTTTCAGATTCTAAACATATTTTACTACACTATTTTCCGAACACAATTTTAACACTTTTACAACACATTCCGAACTCTAACACAAGAAAATAAGCTGTTCTAAAGTGTTGCGTTGCTAGGGAATCTACCCAACAACGCAACTAAAGTGTTATTAAATGCATTTTGTGCCGAGAACTCGCTGCAAAAACAAACAAATTCGGATTACTCACAACCCCCAAAAACATCCGCTAACAAAAGAAATCTCACTCACTTCACATGCACACGCAAAAAAAATTCTAACTGACCAGTTCCCTTACATTGAAACAAAGTAAAACTCTCCAGTTACACAATTCCACAACACGGTTCTACCTATGTTTTCTCCAATTCCCACCACTTACCCTAACTGAACCTATTTCAGAGAGAGTAGAAAACAGTTTATTCTGTCTTCAATTCCCTGGAATAAACCAGTTCTCCTTCCTCACTAAATCACTCCTAGTGCGTCAGTTTCCCACACCCTCCGTGCACATTTTACCACAGCTAATTTATTTATGGTCCCCTTTCCGAGGATTCGATTTCAGGTGCGGAGAAAGCTTTCTCGTGTCCGGTGGGGGTCAAGCGGCGACTGTTTGTCCTTGCATATGTCAGTCGGAACGGCTCACTTAGTGCCCGCGGTTCTATCGATCTGTTTCTGCCTCCTGCTTGTGGTCATCGTATTGTGGAATCATTTTAAACTATGTGTGCATATTTAATATCTTCCTCGCATTCTTTACAAGGGGGTGAGGGATTTTTAAACTTGACAATGTTTGAAAAGCGATTTTTCCTCAAAAATTTCAATTTTCTTATTCTAGCCTTAAATTAATCTCTTATCAAACAGCAGAGCTCGAAAATTTATCCAAGAAATGGCATGAAATTTTATATTCAAGTTTTAAAAGACATTGCAGGGAATAAAGCTATTTGATAAAAGTTTTTCTTTTTTTTAAATTTAGAAATTAGGGTCTTTCTATATGCGTTTTTACTCAGAATATGGTGAAATTATCATCTTCCTATTGTAAAAATAGTTATTTTTGAGATATTAATATCTTCTTTATTCTTCCAAATTAAATTGTATTTTTGAAGTATCACTACTTTACTAAATAATTTGTAAACCTTTATTCTTTATGAATACACACTCATAAAACTTAAAAAACCTAGTTTTGTTTTTATAATGCTTTAAAAGTGTTACACTAATAATATAGCAAATAATAAACGCAAACAATGTTTGATTTTAAAACTTGCGCAATGATCCCTTAAAAATTTTAACAGGAATATCTCCGTTTTTTGAAGACATCAAAATGAATTTTTTTATCTGATTAAGGGATACATGAAGAAATTTTGTTTTATGAATAATAACAATAATCTAAAAATGCAGTGAATGGTTAGAGCTTGGAATTATTACGGCAATTAGTAAGGAAAATTATGTGTATTCCTACAGTTTTGAAGAATTTCCTAGTAAAAAATCAGTGTCAAAATAAAAGTATTCATTGAAGCAACTTGTTCTGAGACTCGTCCTTTTAATCATGCCAGAGGCATCTTTTAAGACTTAACATGACCCGGCTTTCAGAACCTATCACAATTTAATTGTTAACGGCTTAAAATATGGTAATAAGCCCAATTAGCCCATCATTTCTTGATAAGATAATTAATATAATTTAATAAGTCAAAACAAATAATAAATATATATAAAAGGTCAAATTCAAACTGAATCTAATATTGGATACACTTTAAAAAACTTTGTATAACCTTTATCCAAGACCAAAATAATGTCGAAACACTATTTTAATTTTTTGTCAGGTACCTATAACTTTAATCTGTATATTTCTAATCTTATCTTAATACACAAATTTGCCAGCTAAGCCATTCTCGTATTTTTTCTTTTTTCCTTTTTTATTCTACGTGATTTATGTATTATTATTCCACTGTTTTTGATCAGACATTTATTTTTGTAATTCCGTTAACCCATGGACGAGCAAGTTGCTCCTTTGAGATAAAAAAAATTATGGATCAATGTATTTTCCCCCCTTTTTTTCTCTTTTTTCTTTTTTGTATATTTTATTGTCATAGTGTTTTGTATTTTGTTTATTATAATAAATTTGATTTGATTTGATTTAATACCTAGAGCAAAAAAATTATATTATTCCTAAATAACAAAAATAAAATGTGTACGTTTGTCATAACAAAAATTCGTGTTTATTTTTGAATCAGCTATATATATATAGCTTTTTTCTCAATCAATAGTTAGTTAAGAATAATTAATGAATGTATGTAAGTTGATACAAAAAAAGCTTCGTTTTATGCTAAAAAGTACATTAACTCTTCTCTCTCATTTTACTCTTCTAAAGAAATTTACGTCATCATATTATCACCGAAAAGATAACGACATAAAAAACACGTGAGTTTAGGTATAAAAAAGGTTTTATGTTTCCATTCCCATCAATTTTTTTATTTTAACAAAAACGATCTTAAATAAAAATCAAGTTATTTTTTATGCAGAAATAACACCACGGAATGTACAAATGTAATAAGTAATGCTCTATTTAAAGACCTAAATGATATTTTTCTTCAATTAATTATTATTTTCATGCAGTAACACGCTACGTTTTTTCTCATTAACCTGGTCCTCTGTTTTTTCCTCCGAGCTTTGTTTTTATATTCATCTTTACAAAAGCTGCTTCTACTTAATTAGTCTAGTTAAGCTCCCTCGCAGATTAAACAAAAGGAATTTCTGGTACATAAGCAGGAAACCCGCAAAACCCGCGCTATTTTTTGTTTGTTTGCCTGCCTTCTTTTGTATATTTCTCCTCTACCTTTATTTTAAGGAAAGTATTTGTTTCCTAGATTAGGATGTTGAATACCGCAGTTTTTTTTTTAATTTTAATTCCACCGAATTTTACGAATTTGCGCTCATTAAGAATTTTCGGAAAGCTTCCTTCAAATTCAATTAAAATGTTTTACCTTGGATCCCAGAAAAAAATGGGGATTTACTTTAAAACTTTGTGACCCTTATGCATTAGTTCGACTTGAAGAGAGGCTTTAAAAATACCTTTTATTCACTTTAAATAGTTCAGAAAAGCGTATTACAATTCAGATAAAAATATTTTTAATGTTAGATGTAAAGATAATTTGATGAATCGCTAAAAAAGGAATGATGTAAAATTAGTTGGTTTATTTTTTAGTTTAAGTTTACCTATAAGCTTCTCCTAGAATATTTATGTAATTTTATTCAAATAACTCAGTTTTCGCAAGTTAGGGTTGGTTGGGGTAAGTGGGACCCCTTTTTAGTATAGTGCATTTTAGGACCTTAATAGAAAAATTTGAAAGGGTTAAATTTGAACTTATTGATTTATTTCATTTAAGACTAGAACCCCGATTATCAGCGAGCGGATGATCCGCGAGTGCCACGAAAAAAAATTTTAATGATGAGAGCAAATTTTGGATGAGATTAGAGATATTTTAGATGTAGAGCATAGGTGTCTAAACTATGACCGTTTGAGGGCCACATTACAACGAAAAAAATTTGCTGGGCCGCACACAATATTTTTTCAACAAATTGAAATAAAAATTTACTCTATATAGTTTTATTAAAATAAATTAACTTCTTTTTATTATATAATTTTTTTTTTGCTTCTTCTTTTTTTTTTCTTTTTTTTTTTGGCAACAGCTGGTTGCTTTGAATGTTGACCTATTTTTGCTGCTCTTAGAATTTTTGAAATTTTGCTTTAATTATACTTAAATTCTAGTTCATTTTACTCAGTTTATGTATTTGGCAAAGATTTAATTAAGTAATTATAAATAATTGCTTCAAATATGTCAAGTTTACCTTGTAAAGCCTGCAAGGATCCAATCGTCGAGGTATCTGAATCCTTACTGTGCACCGGCCAATGTGGCGGCCATTTTCACTTTTTGTGTGGAGGTTATTTAGAAGCTGCTTTTAGATAATTACCCACTGCCAAAAAATCTAAGTGGATGTGCGTTTCATGCCTCAATGCGATTGCTCCAAAAACCCGTAGTGCAGCTCCTACGTCCAGCCAAGTTTCTTCTTCTTCAATCACCCCTGAAGTAATGGAATTTTTCAAAACGCAGTATAATGAGCTCAAGGATCTAATCAAATCAAATTCAAGTGAAATTACTAGATCAATTGATTTCAACTCCAAAACCATCCAAGAACTTCAAGACACCATCAAAGCTCTGCAAGTTACTAATAAAAATCTTCAAGAAAAAAATGATCAACTCACTCAAGAAAATACCCATATTAAATCTGAAGTTAAAGAGCTAAAACTGGCTGTGATTGAACTAAAACAATATTCCAGAAGAACTAACCTCGAAATCTCCGATCTACCTGAATGTGAAAATGAAATCGTCGGCGATCTCCTCAACAAGATTGAACAAATATCTCAAAGTCCCTTTACTGAAAATATTACCGCAGCACACCGTGTACCAAGTTTCAATAAGGATAGACCGAAGCCTATCATTGTTCAATTCAAGTCCAAAGCTGATCGGGATAATAGCCTAAAAATATTAAAATCATGTAAACTAAATGCTGCAAGCATCAATCCCAGATTCTCCGACTCCCCTGTGTACGTAAATGAACATTTAGCTCCGGAACTTAAGACTTTGTTTTTTGAAGCGAGGAAAACCAAGAGAGAAAAACAGTATAAGTTCTGTTGGGTACGTGACGGCAAAATCTTTCTAAGAAAGGATGAATCATCCAGAGTTTTACGCATCAGGACTATTGAGGATCTAAACATTCAATCCACCCATTGATAATTTTGACTCTCCTGCTCCCGACTGTATTATTTTAGAAGATCTGGATGATTTTATAAAGTTTTTATTTTCTGATCCGTCAAACTGTAAGTCTAATTTTATTGTTCTGCACCTAAATATAAGAAGTATCCGCTCCAATTTCAATAGCTTCATCTCCCTTTTATCTAAATATCTTAATCACATTACAATAATTGTTCTATCTGAAATCTGGATTTATAGTAATGAATCCTCTTTTTACTCTATTGATGGTTTTGATTCTTATTTTTGTTGTCGCGATCAAAACCGTTCTGGTGGAATTGCTGTGTTTTGTAAAAAAATTTTTGAGTTTACCCTATTGGATGTTGATTTTGTCTCTGCCGAAACAATTTTGTTACACAGTAAACGTTTGAATTTAGCTGTTCTATCTATTTATCGCTCCCATGCCTATTCTGTTGATTATTTCAACTCTGAGCCAAACTCTGTTTTAATTAATTTAAGACATCCCAATATTGTGATCCTAGGTGATATAAATATTAACATTTTAGGCAATGATTCTGATACTGATGAATATCTAACTTGTCTATCGTCGCAGTATGGTTTCTTAAGCTGCATAAATAAACCCACCCGAATAAATAGCTGTATCGATCATATTTTTGTCAAATCAAATACATTTACCATAAATTCTGGAATTTATATTACTGATATAAGCGACCATTACTTAACTCTATGTAAATTGTCCAGTTCTATTTTACCTATAAAAGTACCTCCCAATAGTAATATAATGCATATTAACTATAATCAAGTCTATAATTACTTATCTACTTATAATTTTAATAACAATCATTATGATGGTTTGGATCAACAATACCAAAAGCTCTGTTTTACTTTAAATAATATAAAAAACAATTTTAAATTCCCTTTAAGAAAAAATAAGCATAAAAGTGATTGGATAAATAATGAGATTTTAATTCTTATTCGTAGAAAAGAAAAGCTCTATAGAAAAGTTCGTAAATATCCTTTGGATATTATGTACGGACTCGCTTATCGCACTTATGTATCTGAACTTAAACGTATAATCAAAGCAACAAAATACAACTACAGTAAACTCCCGTTAGTACGCCGTTCAAGGGGATTTGTGAAAACGTCGTAATAAGCGGTACGACGCTATATGCGGAATTCCATAAAACACCGTTTCGACGATATACCTAAAACCCGTTATACCTATAATCTTACCTAGAAACCTTTTTATGGGGGATTTTATCACTAAAATAGAAAAGAGGCAACCCCTGTTCATTTGAAAATTGGTGCTTATTCATAACACCTTTGTTCTCGTCATAAAGCTTGATTATTTTCAATTTATCATCAAAACTCAAAGATTTCCTTTTACTTCCAGAAGAACTTGCCCTTTTAAACTTATACCGAGAAAAAATGGATACTGAATACGGTATCCAACAACAGTGGACTGAACACAGAGCTATGGAATACGGAAGTCGAATTTGAGGAGAGGGGGAGAATTTCCAAGAAATTTAGGGATGATCTGATTCGTCACAGGACAACCCACTTGCCCTGCAAGTGCAAGACACTGGTCATCGTTGAAGGCGCTACGGGGGGTAGTACAGTCCCTGCCATAGGGTCCCGTAGGAATTTTCGACCTAATTTGTATGAGTGATGGAATTGAATAAAGGACCCATAGGAGAGTCAAAAAAACTTGGGTAGACATCTTGAATTTGCGGACGTTTTTTTTTATACGCCATTTTCCAAAATGGCGGACGCCGGCTCTATTTTGCTATATCTTTACTCCTAACACACTCACACTCCTCATTTTGGTGTCCAAATATATGTTTTTGAGGTCAAGGAATTGATTAAAATGGTTTCTGAAGTTATTAGACTTTTATTTTTTTAATTAGTTTTTTTTCAATTTTAATTGACAATGCTATAAAAATGAAAACAAAATTCCAGTTCCTAGTTTTTATTCGATAATTGATGTTTAAAATACAAAATATGAATATTTGAACAAATTTTATCGTTACATAAGCGAACTTTCGGGAGGTAAATTTAATTTGAAGCTAAAATTAGTGATAAAGAGTCCACCGTTTACATTGATTCCCACATTTGCAATAATCTGTGCATGTTATATACAGCTTTTTGCACTCTCATCTGTTGGTTGCACATGCTGCACAACTACCTTGCATCAACAGTTCATCAGGCATTCTATTAAGGCATAAATCAGGCTTTAGAACACCATTGATGCTTTTGTAGCATCATTCAAATTCCGTTACTCGAAGACTTTTATCCGGGAATCGTCTTTCGGAGAGTTTAATGGATTCCCGATTAACGTATAAACACCTTCGGATATGGCCTTTTCTTATTGAATAAGAGGTGGGAGGAATATATGAAAGATGTCTTATGTGCAATAGGTACCGAAGTTCATCAAAGGTTTCACACTTGGAAGAGAGATTGATTACTTGACGAGGAATCACTCAGCTTCATTCCGGGAATTCTCTTCGGCAAATCCATGTTACGATATTTCACTTAAAGCTTTTAAAATTGACGATTTCGTACCTAATGGTTACATTACAGCCAGTTAACCTTCCTACCCCTTTGGGGTCTTTTTCGACCCCAGACGCACTTTGACGCTTGATATCTCCCATGCATTTTTGTTTTGACAATTTCCGATGCTACTATTCCTTAATTACGCAAAGTTTTACAATGGGTAAAAATTTTGGAGTTATTATTCCATTTTTAAGTGTCTTGGGAGAAATAGTCACATATTCCCCCTCTGGGGTCTTCTGAGACCCCAGCCATGAATGGCGGTAAAACAGTATCAAATAAAGTTTAGTATTTTATTTTTTGTTGTATTATAGATAAAAAAAGGTTTGCATGTTTGTTTAGAACGTTTGGAGAAATATTAGAAAGATATTTTCGTAGAAATTGTCATTTTTTTTACAAAAAGAAGATTGCGGCTAAATACATTGAATCACTCGCTATTTCTTAAATTTTTTATTCACATTCTAAGAAAAATATGCTATTTATAGAAATCTTTTGAGTATCTAACAGTTGCAGCAAAAAAAACTCAGACAACTGTCGCCATTACTTCCTGTTGAACACATTCTTTACAAAAACAATATAAATTCATGGTTGATTGTAAATAGGTTTTTATATTCAGTCTTCTTTGAAAAATAAGAATGCTTTCAAATATTTATGAGTGTTTACGGAAGTCCAGAATGTGATTTCGAAGAATTATCAAGAAAAAAACCAATTTTATGTTAAAACTTACATAAGCAAGCGAGATACTGATTTCACTAAGAAATCTGAACCGATCATTTTTTTTTGTATTATTTCAATTTTAAAAAGAAGAATCCAAACTTTACATGTTTCATAATACTAAATAAATTAATCTGGGGTGACAGGTAGCTGATAATGCAGAATAGAGAATCTATGCAGCTTCATAAATCGTTTAAAATAAACTACTAAATTCTACCCGTGCAAGACCGGGTATATCAACTAGTATGCTTTAAACAGTGTGATTATAAATATTTTAAGTAAAACAACTTCAATGTAGTTCATTTCTGTAATTTAATTCTTGTTTGAAGGTCCAGATGTTATAAAAAACGTGTATCAAAAGAAACCCAATTAAGCCGTAATAAGACGAAAAAAATGAGAAAAATACAAAAAAATTGGATAAATTATTCTGAAGCATGTTTCTAGAAATAAAAAATGACAATTCTTCTCCATTTAAGGAATTTTTAACCTTTATTAGAATCATAGGCATGTTTTACGCATGGGGTCCTCAGAGACCCCACGAGGGGAATATGTGACTATTTTTTCAAGAGGGTAGGAAGGTTAAGATATGGGCCTTAATTAAAGTATTGCAAATTTCAGCTCCCAATTCTTTCCCAAGTGTGCGTTTTATATATAGCGAAACTCCCACTCCCACTTTGATCCACAATTCTTTCAACCCATGGCAGAATAGTTCAAATATGTATCGAAGGATGAGAACAACTACATCAGTGTCATTTGATAGCATTATGAGGCATTTTATTCCCTACTGGACAGCATTGACAAATCATTCTGCTAAACCTGCTTCTTCAACAAAGGTTTGGAGGGCCAAGCAAGGTTCAACTTCTGTGTTCTTTATGATTATTGAATCTTTACAGTCATTATCCTCTGTGATAACTCCACTAAGTACTGTAGTGAAGTTGTTCAATTTTGAATTTTTAATGAACTTGTTGCAGCAGCCGATTGGAGCATCTCTTTATTTTTACTAGAACACCAGAATCTATCCATCTGTATAGGAATGGGTGTATCTTCTTTGATTTGTATAAGTTCAATTGGTTGAATATTTCTCCATCCTTCTCTTTCCCCTTCCTTAAGTGACTCTTCAATATAGCTGTCGAACACACAAAGTATACTCGTTAATTTTCTTTGTAGTTACTTGTATTTGTCCATAATTGATCAAATACATTTTTAAAAGTTCGCATATCTTAAGTTCTGAGTTGTCGAACTTGTGACATAAAATCAACTACGACAACTGTATCCATAACATCACGCTGCCGAAAACAATATTTTTTTGTTTGATCCAATTTCTTCTCCAATTTAGTCAATAACACAATGCTTCACAGGTTTACTTGTGTAGCCAGGCATGATAGTTTTGTAAAATTTTAAAACTTTCAGACGTTATCACAAAAGTGAAACTGCCAACAATGGAAAGGAAATTAATATTTCCAACTTTGAAACCAAATACAGTAGACTAACTTCCCAAAAAAACAGTATTGCTGCAGTTGGTAGAAGCATTCACATATAACAAAATACTTGATTAACGAGTAGACTTTATGTTTGACAGCTATATTGAAGATTCACTTAGGGAAGGGGAACGAGAAAGATGGAGAAATGTTCACCCAATTGAACTTATACAAATCAAAGAAGATACACCCATTCCTATACAGATGGACAGATTCTGGTGTTCTAGTAAAAATAAAGAGATGCTCCAATCGGCTGCTGCAACAAGTTCATTAAAAGTTCAAAATTGAACAACTTCACTACAGTACTTAGTGGAGTTATCACAGAGGATAATGACTGTAAAGATTAAATAATCATAAAGAACACAGAAGTTGAACCTTGCTTGGCCCTCCAAACCTTTGTTGAAGAAGCAGATTTAGCAGAATGTTTTGTCAATGCTGTCCAGTAGGGAATAAAATGCCTCAATGCTATCAAATAACACTGATGTATGTCGTTGTTCTCATCCTTCGATACAGATTTGAACTATTCTGCCATGGGTTGAAAGAATTGTGGATCAAAGTGGGAGTGGGAGTTTCGCTATGTATAAAACGCACACTTGGGAAAGAATTGGGAACTGAAGTTTGCAATACTTTAATTAAGGCCCATATCTTAACTGGCTGTAATGTAACCATTAGGTACGAAATCGTCAATTTTAAAAGCTTTAAGTGAAATATCGTTACAAGGATTTGCCGAAGAGAATTCCCGGAATGAAGCTGAGTGATTCCTCGTTCAAGTAATCAATCTCTCTTCCAAGTGTGAAACCTTTGATGAACTTCGGTACCTATTGCACATGAGAAATCTTTCATATCTTCCTCCCACCTCTTATTCAATAAGAAAAGGCCATATCCGAAGGTGTTTATACGTTAATCGGGAATCCATTAACCTCTCTTAAAGACGATTCCCGGATAAAGTCTTCGAGTAACGGAATTTGAATGATGGTACAAAAGCATCAATGGTGTTCTAAAGCCTGATTATTGCCTTAATAGAATGCCTGATGAACTGTTGATGCAAGGTAGTTGTGCAGCATGTGCAACCAACAGATGAGAGTGCAAAAAGCTGTATATAACATGCACAGAATATTGCAAATGTGGGAATCAATGTAAACGGTAGACTCTTTATCACTAATTTAAGCTTCAAATTAAATTTACCTCCCGAAAGTTCGCTTATGTAACGATAACATTTGTTCAAATATTCATATTTTGTATTTTAAACATTAATTATCGAATAAAAACTAGGAACTGGAATTTTGTTTTCATTTTTATAGCATTGTTAATTAAAATTGAAAAAAAAAACTAATTTAAAAAAATAAAAGTCTAATAACTTCAGAAACCATTTTAATCAATTCCTTGACCTCAAAAACATATATTTGGACACCAAAATGAGGAGTGTGAGTGTGTTAGGAGTAAAGATATAGCAAAATAGAGCCGGCGTCCGCCATTTTGGAAAATGGCGCATAAAAAAAAACGTCCGCAAATTCAAGATGTCTACCCAAGTTTTTTTGACCCTCCGATGGGCCCTTTATTCAATTCCATCCCTCATACAAATTAGGTCGAAAATTCCTACGGGACCCTATGGCAGGGACAGGACTAGGGCCATTCGGGGAAAAAGGGGAGCGGTTGAGAAAAACCAGTTCCACCATATTACTACACGCGTTTTCAACGGTTCTGTAGCTCATACATTATTTGAAAAGAATTCGACGACGCAATAACCGGGATTTTTCTTCGGGGGACTGAAGAAAAGCGTCGAAATATGCGGGAAGTCGTAATAAGTGGGGGTGCTATAAGCGGATAGTTTTTAATGATAAAAGGCCTATTGGTACCAGGGACCGGAGAAAAACGTCGTAATATACGGGACGTCGCACTAAGCGGGGGCGTACTAACGAGAGTTTACTGTACTTCAAAAACAAATTCCAAAACTTTAACTCGACCAAACAGAAGTGGAATTTCATAAATAAACTTTGCCACACAAGTAAACCTCCTGTTTTACCTAACCATTTAATCGACTCTGAATCGGCAAGTCAATTCAACAATCAGTTTAATTACAGTACTGCTGTTTCTTCTGTAGACAATAGTAACAAATGCATTTTATATTTATCACCGAGCCTAAATTCATTTGTATTTCTGCCTTTACAAGATTATGAAGTTACTGACATTTTAAACTCTTTTACTAATATTGACTCTGTGGATTATGATGGTATAAACTTAAAACTACTTAAAATGTTTGCAATAAGTAACATTAATTTTATTTCTAACTTTATAAATCAATCAATTATATCATCTGAGTTTCCCGATTCACTTAAAAAAGCCACCATAACTCCAATATATAAATCAGGTAATAAAAATATATTGTCTAATTATCGCCCAATTTCCATCTTACCTTCCTTTTCTAAAATCATCGAAAAAACTTTATCCATTAAAATGTATAACTTTCTGAATCATATTGAGTTTTTTGCATCAAATCAGCATGGATTTATTAAAGGTAGAAATACTGAATCGGCTCTTTTAGAATTCAACAAATTTCTCTATAATAGTATTGATAATAATAAAAAAACTGTTGCACTTTTTTTAGATATATCCAAGGCTTTCGATAATGTTAATCATTCTTTATTAATTTTGAAATTGGAACACGCAGGTTTTAGAGGAAATATATTAAATTGGTTCATATCATACTTGTCCAATAGAAAACAACGAGTAAAAGTGAGGGACACACTAAGTAGTTATTCTATTTCAAATCGTGGCGTGCCACAAAGATCCATTTTGGGCCCCCTTTTGTTCTTAATTTTTATTAACGACTTCTGTAAATTAAAACTTTTTGGTAAAATTATAACTTATGCCGATGACTCCGTGTTACTCTATTCCTGTGAAAACCTTTTGGAACTTCAATCACAAATTGAAACTGACCTTATAGAAATCAGAAAATGGTTTTCTATAAATGACTTAACTTTAAATTCAAACAAGACTAAATATATTTATTTTAATCTTAGACTGACATCAAGTAATCTTAATATTAAATTTCATTCCGATCTCTGTCATAGTTATTTTAATTGCGATTGTGAAACACTAGAACAAGTTCATAGTATAAAATATTTAGGCTTAATAATAGATTCAAATTTAAAATGGAAAACTCATATCAAAGAGCTGGTAACAAAATTGCGTTTTGTTTTGTGTAAATTTTACCACCTCAAAAATAATATTGGTGTGTCTTTTCTTAAAACTATTTATTATTCTTGGTTTTATTCCTTAATTAATTATGGTGTTATCATTTGGGGTGGTGAATATAGATCCAATCTTCAACCAATAATTTCAATTCAGAACAAAATATTTAAAATTCTAAATACTCAAATCAGCCCCAATAATTTTAGATCCCTTAATTTACTCTCCTTTCGACATAATGCATACTTCCGTATCATACTTTATATTTTTCGCCATAGTAATTTGTGTGATTTTAGAGAAAGAACATATAATTCTAGATCAATTCAAACTTATCAGATTCCTAAATTTTCTAAGGATATCTTTACTAAACATTTCTTTTACCTAGCTCCCAAATTATTTAACAGTTTGCCTCTAAATTTAATTAGTATAAATAATTTATCTTCTTTTAGACGAAATTTATTTAATTTCTTAATAAATATCGACGATCCTGATCTATATTTTCACCTCATTTGAAGCAAAATCATTTAAATTTTGCCCAGCTTTTTGCCAATTTTTTAATTTATTAAATTGTGTTTGGTTTTTTCCTTCTTTGTTAATCAATTCATGTAAGATTTTATTTTTAGGTAGCCTGAACGGGATTTCTGAATTTATCCCCTTGGCTACTAATATGTTCTTAATTTCTGTATTTGTTTTTCTGCCCTTGTGAATAAAGATTATTATTATTATTATTAAAAAAAAATTTTTAATTAGATATGTATAGTTACATATATAATTTAAATTTGTAAAAGTTTCGTTTCATTTAGTTTGGATTCCATATAGATAGAAATTCATTCAAATTAATGAGAGGGATAAATTTGCTTTTGTTTAAGAAGCAAATTTAAATAGGGTTTAATAGACTTGGTTGCATTCTTAATGCATTTTAAAGATGTCTGTTCACAAATATAGGTACTATACTGCCAAAAGCTGAAGACTTTAATAAAGCATTATGGTGAAAATTAGGATATTTATTGCGGGGTAGGTAATCTTTATAAAACTCCAGTAAAGAAACATCCACAAATTTTTCTTTCAGTTGAATGTCGCTTTGCAGTTCAATGCATTCTATTTGAAGGTTTATTTTCTAAAGAAAATGAGGTAAAAATATGTTGAAAGGATTTTCCTTTTTTCGAAAATCTTGAAATCTACTTTCAAACTCTAGAATCAAATCACAAATTAATGCAGCATATATTTTGTGCAATTCACAGGCTTATGTGCAACCAAAGTACTAATCTGTGTCAAATATTTTACTTTTATTTGATTGTGCCAAAATGTCAACTCTAGAACATATCATTAATAAATTGATTTTTTCCCCTTGAAGTCTCAAATTTAAACCATTCAAATATTCTGTTAAGTCTACTAAAAAAGCTGAATCTAAAACCCAATCTTCGTCTTTAAATTCAATCACAAGGGGGTTCCCCTTTGTTTCCATAAATATTTTTATTTCAGTTCGAATCGATTTATATGAAAAATATTGCAAAGATTTATTTTTAAAAATAAAAATGTGGAAATTCAAATATTTTCATAATTTTCATTTGGGCCACATTTTAAAGGCTTTTGGGCCGCATGCGGCCCGTGGGCCGCACTTTAGACAATCATGATGTAGAGCAAAGGCTTCTGCGGCACTGTACATATTTTAAAAGTTTTACGTATCAGGTTTTTGTGCAATAAAACATAGTTTTTATGCTGAAATATTTTTTTCGTGTTTTCACCTCATTTTTATTCTTTTTTCGGGTTATCCGCGATTTTCATTATCCGCGATACCCTTGCCACCCAATTCCGCGGATAATCGGGGCTCTACTGTATATCAATAAACAAAAATTTGTAATTAATTTCTGAAATACTACTTTACAAATTTTTTAACTGGTATTTTTTAATGAGATTGGTGACCCACTTACCCCAAGATGTGGTGGTAAGTGGATCACCCACTCTTTATTTAATATTTAAAACAAGCAAAACTTAAAAGGAAGTAAGTGGGTCTTACTTGATAAAGTACAGAAAATTTTAATATGTAATACTTTATTGCAACTGTGTCCATGTTTGAGAAATCTACTCACATTGCAATCAGTATGACAGATAAGAATGGAATGAAAAACAAAATAGGTATTTATCGAATGTTTTGAAAGCTCAAAGGAATGTTTTAATTTAGCATATAAAATAGTGTTGTAAAACATAATAAAGTTGTTTATAAATTATTTTGGCACATTAGTAAACACATTGTAAGATAAAAAAGACATTGGACACACTAGATGTGAATGAACACTAATGATGATATATTTTACTTTACTCACCATAACTTAAATTAAAACGCAAAAGTGTTATAAATTGTCGATCAAATTATTCATAAAGTTTTATAAACTTTAAAGTGGTGAGTAAAAAGTGTCTTACTACTATAAATCAAAATTTTTTGAAAATTTTTGGGGAAATATTCCCCTATATAGCCCACCTTAAATCCTCCCATTTCTTCAGTAATAGTTTCTATGTTATTTGGGAACTTCTAAAACCATTCACACCATAATAGGTCTTAATTACTCCATAAATTGGGTCCTACTTACTCCATCCATAGTGAAGGGTCCCACTTACCCCTAGTAGGCTAAAATTTCGGGATAAGTGGGACCCCCCTGTTAAATACTTCTAAATTAAAAAATTTTAAAAATTGAAACTGCAGTATATATTTTAAGTTAAACTTTGCACAACAGTTTAATAAATATCAAAATATAATGAAAACTTAGCTAGAAATACTTCTTTGAAAAATGCAGCTTGAACTCTCCAAAAAATCCAATCTGGGAATTATTTAAATTAGTTCTTAAAAATTAGATCTTAAAAAGAAATTTAAAAAAAATCAAATATGTGCAAAACCCATCAGTGTATCAAACAAACTGTAACATAATAAATGCGAATAAGCGTGAAATTTCATGTACATATTTTAGTTCGAGGGGGTGACCCACTTACCCCAAGTAACCCTACATAATTTGTATTTTCTCTATCAGTTTTAAATTTTTTCCTTTACGTAAACAATTTTTGGGATTGAATAGTATGTTAAAGCATAAAAACATGCATTTCCTTCTTTTCAGAAAGCTTGCTTATCATAACAAATTACAGAAATTCAATCAATAAATCTATTAAATCCAACACGTCTTCTCGAACGCTACACCAAAAACTGATAACAATTCAATTTCATAAAGTTCAAAATCTCTCTCCAAGAATTGGATACATGGATATTAAGAAGATTACTTGAAGTTCCCTTCAAAAGAAAACTTCCCGTTAAATAATAACAAATGTAAACTTTAGTATTATATAAGCAGCGATTCCCTAAAATCGGTTTCCTATATATACCAGAAATCGTTATATTGATCAAACATAAATTGTTTGTTTGCGGCCAGCTATCGACTCTACTACTTGCGGACTCGTGTTTGGACAACACTGCCGTTGAAGGGAGTTGGTTTGTTCTTTTACTGTTATGCCTACTTCATTTTTCATTGGTACTGCTCAGACTTCCGTTTAGTATCCCTGATTAGCATTAGTTTTACTTACTCTTCAACTTATTATATGAATTCGATTCTTGTAATATGTGTAACCCATTGTTATTTTGAGAATCAATGTGCTGTATAAAAAAAGGATGTTAACAATTAAACATTTAAACATTAAAACATTTATTTAACAATTAAATATTTGAGTAGAATAAAGTTCAAACTAAACTATTGTAAATAACTGAGGTGCGGACGTCTGACATGTTTTGCCTCCTTTCATCTTCAGTAACGGGCAGAATGACAGCATTAAATGTAAAATCGTCGCTATATTCTGGGGTTATTTCTAAATATTGTCCTGCATGATTTTTTTCTCACATTTTCGTGCAGATTTTAGATTTGAATTTAAAAAATAATTATACTTATTTTTTTATCTGGTAATAAGGAACTTGCATGATTTTTTTTTATTTTTTTATCTATTCTTCACGCAAAAATAAGCCACTACACAAAATTTGAGGGCGATTGAGAAATTTTTCGACTGCAAAAAAAATTATCAAAAATCGTCTTTTTCGAAGTGCCCGAAAACGCTTAATTGCATGCATAGTGACGTCACAACACATAGACTTCGCCTAAAATGTTTGCCTTGGATTTCTAATCGTCTCCAGAACTGTCTAGAAGGTAAATATTTATTAAAACACTCATATCGGACACTTCAGAAAAAAGAAATCATCAACTAAAACATAGAAATTAAATTTTGATTGCAATTTGGCCCGATGTAATTCTACGTCACTGTGCATGCAAACACACTTGGCGTTTTCAGTCACGTGTTTTTTTCTCGATTTTTGAATTAAAATATTTAAATACTTGTACACTTTTTTGAAAAATTGACTAAACATTTCATTTTACCTTACTAAAAACCATACGGAACACTTGAATTTTTATGAAAATCTGACACATGCAAGTTCCTTATTATTGTTGGGCTATTCCACGGGACTGACATTTTTTAAGAAAACCACTTAGTATTTTGTCCTTTCCTGCCAAAAAATAAATTATTTAAAAACATTTTCAACCCAGTTTATTGCTTTCTTGTTAGCTAAATCTATTTCCACAATTAAATTTTCAAAATATGTTTTTATTTATTTTTGAAAAATTTTAAACAACTTGGTAACTGACTGATATTTATGAAACATTTATATCTTCAAGTTACCATGTTGTTTAAGTTTTTTCAAAAACAAATAAAAACATATTTTGAAAATTTAATTGTGGCATTAGATTTAGCTAACAGTAAAGCAATAAACTGGGTGGAACATGCTTTTTTATAATTTTTCTGGGAAGAAAATTGCAAAATACGAAGTATTTTTTTAAATGTCAGACCGTGGAATTTGGAATTGCCCTGTGGTAAAAATAGTTTTTTTATTGTTGAATTCGGAAAGTTCAAAAATTTGATGTATGTATGTACTTTCGAAAAGATAAGAAAGTATAGAACTAACCTGAATAGAATGATGCCACTTATTTAGTGCTTTGCTCGCTATCAAGAGTTTAATTTACTCATCAGGTTTTACTAAAATCCCTATTGCCAATATGGATTTCAATATTTTAATATTATTACGTGTTTAGAATATTTTCAAAATGGAAACTTTTTTATGTATTGCAAAATACATTTATGACTACGAAATGGGTTGCCATGCTAAGTGAAAGGTTCACTAAGCAGTAATTTTTAACAGTTTTTTATTTTTTAACCATTATATTTAAATTTTAACTATAATAATTTCATCTTATGTGTGTGAGCTTTTCATGGACACGAAAACAAACTATTATAATTGCACTTTAATTTTGATATAATAATTTTATTTACACACAATAAGTTACATTTTAAATCAAAAAGAGAAAAAAATCACAAAATTGAAATTATCATATGAGTTACGCATGGGTCCATAGGCCCATACGGGTAACCAAAAATTCACGGAAATTCACAAAAATTTGAGCACGGAATTTGGTAAAACGCGTGTTTTCACCATGAATTTAAAAAAATATAATATAGATATTGAGGAAGTAAGATAGGTTCCTGGGTATAGATGTAAAATCTATTATGCATAAGAATATGCCAATAATATGAAACGTTTTAGCATACTTTTAGAAATGTTGGATTTCTGACATTTCGTTCAAACCTGAAAGGTTTTTTTGTTCTGTTCTAAAAAAAATCATGAAACACGTCTTCTAAGTATTAATTCAACTTTCTAACATCACCTCATTTTTTCCCGTGTAAAGTAAAAGAATATTCCTTTAGGCGTGTCAGTGCGGTATCAGCATTTTGTCGAATTCTTTACTCTGATAAATTTAGAATTTGTCACTTGGAGTACTCCCTAAAAAAAGGACGAGCGTGTCAGAGAAGACAGTATTACAGGAATAATCAGTAAAAAAACTTGCACTGCTTCGGATTTTTTCTCTTTCGAAGTGATTTTTGATAGAACGGAAACAGCTTCATTACTTTTTCGAGGAGAGAAAAAAAATGGCGCTGCAGAGCTTTTAACAACAGTTCCGTGTTTGAAGCTACGGATTTTGTTGCATATGAAAAACTTGGGCAGCGCGGAATGAAGTTCCCCGGGAGGCCCAGATTCTTTTTTTTTCTGTCCGAAATTCGAGTCAGCATTAAAATGTATTTTGTAAATTCGCGATGAAAGAAACTGGAAGAGCTGTTCATTTTTTTGGTGTTAAAAAGCCTTTTTGCATTAAAGTAGAACTGAGATCTACTATATGTTCTCTTTAATAAAACTTAAGAGGTTTCTAGTTACGTCCACTGAGAAATTCAAAATATTATGTTTTGGTTTTGAAATTTTTTTTGATAAACCAACATTATTATTATTGTTATTATTATAAATTTCGGTATCATACTAAGCTGGTTGTCTTAAATCAAAATATTAAGCATAAGAGTTCTGTATGATTGATTTTATAAAATGTTGGTTTAAGAAAAAAATAACCAAAATATTAAATTGAAAACCCTATAGCTTTTAAAATGAAGGTTTGAAATCAAAACATTGATCAAATTGCGATTTCAGTAAACTGAAATATGGTAATGTTATTTTGCCTAGGGTCATGGTGGGGTAATTGGGAGTATAGGAAAATGGGAACAAGCCTTAATATTACAAGTGTTCTTGGACCGAAATGGCATGGAACTTGAAAGTTACTATCCTTACGAAGGTGTTAAAAGAATTACCGCAGTTTCTGATCTCCAGTAGAAAGTTCTCTAATAAAGATAACAAATTAATTACCCCCTAATTAAATTACCCCCTACCCTATGGGGTAATTGGGAATCCATGGGTTAATTGTGAACGTGAAAAATTAGGCCTTTAAAAAAACTCGAATTTTTTATTTGGTAGGTTGGAAAGTTGAAGGAGATATGAAACAACTAAGTGTGCAAAGAAAAAGTTTTTAAATCCACATTTACTTGGTTGCTACGATATTCAGAAGTTAAAGTTGCGAATTTTGTTCCCAATTACCCTAACTATTATCATTGCCTAAATATAAGCAGTTTTAATGAAATTACATGGGTTGAAATTGATACATAGTTTCTTTAAAAGTATCTACTCAATGTTCTTCTCTGAACGATGAAGAAGACGGAAATCTTATAAACCTTTTGAAAAATTCATCAGTATGCAGCCAAAAAAAGTTTTTTTTTCTGCATACTGTTGCCTATGAAGGGAAATATAGTTTTACAGGTTGTTGTTTCCCATTCAAATTTTAAAAACAGCGGATAAATGAAAATACTATAGAGAAATGACAAAATCAAATACTTCTTCCTCCGTCTCGTATCCCATATCCTGATATTTTCCTCCTCTGTTCTTACGTTTTTTTTCGTGCCGCATCCAGGATTCCCGGAAAGCACGAAAACGGAGAAAGACATTTGGAATATTCTGGAGAGTGCTTCCTCTTTTATTTGTGGTGTGTGGAGAAATACATTTCTACCCCCCGGTAGTTGGTGTATGGTGTCTCTAGCCTCGGGCTGCATGAATTATATATACGTCAACCCGAATATCCCCACGCACTGTTTCAGTGTTTTTGTGCAACTTTATTTATGGAATTGCGGCTCATACACATTTATGGAATGAAATTTTCAAGTGGTTTTTTATGCTTTTCTTGAGTATTCAAAAATGTTGAGTTTTCTTTACCGTTATTTGGATTTAATATTTATTTCTATTGAATTTGATTTGTTTTTCCCAGATTGCCATAAAAAATTAATTTTAATCAGTACTCCATTTTTAGAGTGCTGTTAAATGACAACATTTTTATTTAAAGAAAGGATATTCAAGTGAATTCAAACCGATGGTTTAAACCGATACCATGCCCCCATTAACAACCGATGTGTTTAAGTACCATACCCCCATTAAAATAAATTGAAGTTTTGCATACTACAGTCGAGTCCGCTTAATGTGATCGCAATTGTCCGAGATTAAACTGATAACATTATCCGATTGATAACATTAAGCGGTTTCATATAAAAAACAGCAAACAGTGTAACCAGATTTTTTCATTTAAAATTAAAATCATGTAATCGTAATTAATGTATTTACACGCTATTTTTACACTAAGGTACTTGGCAGCTGTAAGTTTTTACGGAGAAATATTAGAAGATTTGGAATTAATAAATATAAAACAATCGCTTACTTTGTATTTTTAATTGTACAGAAAGGTTTCACTTTTTTCTCTCCACTATATCCTCAAACTCCAATAAACTACTTATTTTATAATCTGAATTCCAGAAAACAAGGGAAAATCAAAATCTCTTATCAGAAACATCTGCAAGGTGCCGATGGTTTCTTTAACCAATCACAAGTATGGATTAGGGACCCCCCTTTTACCGTTTTCTTTCAATACATTATGCGGAATGTTTTCTTTTTCTTACTCGCACTGAGTTTCAGAAAAAAAGAAGCTTCAAATTCTGAGTGGGTCAGATGTTTTTTGTAAAAATAGACCTTCAAAATGAAACTCGAACTCTAAAGTGGTCGTTTTTAAGGGGATATGGACAAATTTTGATAACATTAAGCGGCTTGTTGAATCATAGTTGATCACATTAAACGATGTATTTTACATTAAATTGAATAGGAATGATTGGGACCTGTCGATTTCGATAACATTATCCGATTGATAACATTAACCGTGATCACATTAAGCGGATTCGACTGTATTTCTAGACATATTTGACGCTTCGTGTGATTATGATGTTTTGGTCAAACCTTGTCTTTGTTTGGGATAAGAAGCAACGACAACGCTTCGTGTGTGTTTTTGTTTTTAATTTTAGCCGTTTCGTGTATTTAGCACTCAAACCTGTTTTTGTGCGGTCCTTTATTGTGCTTTTTTTCTATTTTCGGTTTTTTCTGAGATTTTTTGTGCGGTATATAAAAGTCGCTGTAAGAAAGACCGAAAATAAAAAAAATCGCACAAAAAAGGACCGCACAAAAACAGGTTCGAGTGTGATTTTCACAGATTCATTCAGATTACATTCAGATTAGAATCAGTCGAAAATAATTGTGGTTTTCGTTATAAATTTAACTTTTTTGTCATTGAAAATACATGTTTATTATTAAAAACTGTTGTCTGCATACGTTAATAAAAACAATAAATACGTACTGTACATACTAAAAGCCCTGAAGGAGTAAACGCTGTACTGCATAAAGTAAACTATTTTTGTTTTAATTTAAGATATTCAATTTGAAAAACGATTTTCTAATGACCAACGAGCTTTAATTGGAATAAAAATTTCTTTTTATTCTGCCCCCTTTCACAATCCTCGTCAATATTCATGTTATCCCAACGCATATGTAGAGATGCATCGTGTTGTTTATAGTGTTGCTTTAATTTATTTCATTTGAAAATGGGATTTTGAAATTTTGGGCGATATTTTAAGTAAGCAGTTGATTTTAATTTCTTCTTAATAAAAAAAGTTTGTAAAAAGTAACATTTTATTGGGTTTCTATAAACTGTGTCTGTGTGCTTTGTAATTAGTAAGTTAAGTGTTAAATAACTTTTATACTTTATACGACTCGAAAGTTTTGTGTGTGGTTAGTTTTCTCGAGTATATACATTTTTTAATCAGTCAAACTACTCATGGGGATACCACAAATAGAATATGATACAGAAACTTAGAAATGAGATTCCTTACCCAATCAAAAATTCCACCAACTCCAAATTACTTTTTTTCTTTTCAAAAACTGAACTGTTTCTTCACTTCGCTTCATTACCAGGTTTATTCCCTAACGCAAGGGAAATTCGATACTGTAGAAAAAACGGATTCTCGAAAGAAAAATATTTATCTCCGTGTCATTAAGGTTGTAATAAAACACTAAAAGTTGCGTTCCTTAAATTTCACACTCTATTGAATCGTGTTTTAGTGCTGCTGCGTTTTTTCTTCCCTTCCGTAAATTTCAGAGGCGCGAGTAAAAATTAACCTTTGCGCCATTTTTTCGGTCTCTCCATTCTGTTTCGTTTAATGGCAGTTTCTTTAAAGTGTCTCCGCAGATGGTTTTAATGATCTCTCAATTTTCCAAACACGGCCGAGATTTTCTTTAATTTTTTTTTATGCTGCACAAAGGTTTACTTAAGTTTTTTCGGGAAGCTTTTGTTTTGTGAAATTAACTATACGAGCATCTCATAAGATTTTAACAAAAGTGATGTAACTACAGGACGTAATAAATCGTGTAAAAATGTGTTTTCTTATCTGTGTGTCATGTAGGGGAGAGTGCTGTACCTAAGGACGGTTGTACCTTCAGCCACCGCATTTTAAAATTCGGGAAAAAATGGAAATTTGATTTTGTGGTTGAATTTGAATGTAAACAGATGCTATCTAGTTGCTAACGTGAAATCAGCTCTTTAAAATAATATTTATATTTAATATACTAAATTTACTGTTTTTAGGTGGTCAAAGTTTTTTTTAGTGCATTAATACATTAATATTTTTCTTCCCCTTAAATTATAATTGGATAAAATGTGATATAAGGGGTGAATCCCAGAGATTTTGACTTTTTATTTTTGATATTAGAAATTGTCAGATCTCAATTCTTTTACTTTTTATAGAACTTTAAATGCAAAAACACCTGGTGTTGTACCTTTGGACACCATACGTGTTGTACCTACGGACACGTTCTTGTGGGTCTATAGATAATTGGCTTTTTTGAATCAGGTTTCATTAAAGTGAATGCATTTTAATGTATATTAAATTAATTCTAAATGGTTATCTATTTGTCGGCGATTATTTTCAAGTGATTTTTAGATGGAAATCAAATATTATGTGATCTAAACTACTTTTTAAAATTTTTGATTTTACTTTGCATTTAATGTAAAATATGGTTTAAAACCTTAAGCACCCTATCGCATTTAAGTATGATGATCACAAAAAACTTGAAATTTCAAGCGAAGAAGATTTGCGAAAGTTATTACCACCAAATGCTTGCATAACTAAGTGTCGATCGAATTGTTTTTATGGGTCAGTGAAGTGATCAGATCTATCGGCATGATTGATGAAACTATTACCTCAAACTTCGATCTGAAAATCCCATGTGATTTATGTATTTTTGGTAAAAAATCGAGACTTTTATCATTCAACTTCGTTTTAATGATCATTTACGATCTAAAACTACATTACTTTAAAAAATATATTCCCAATTTTAAAAATGCTTGAAATAGTTTATTAAAAGGTAAAACACCAATTCAAATGTTCATTTTAAGCTTTTATCAACTAAAAATTTCCTTTTTAAGGTGTCCACAGGTACAACTGGGTCTGTCCATAGGGAGAGCACGTTGTTGTACCTCTGGACACAAATTTCGTCAAGTTATAAAAATGAATTAAAAATCCAATTTTGAAGATTTTTGCTAATAAAAAATATTACCCTCTTTGCTAAGGTTAGGACTATAGGTTGGGCACTTTAAATGTTAAAAATGTGATTTCACCTGACTTAGAAAAATCCAAACGTGATTTTTGTCCAGAGGTACAACACTCTCCCCTAAATTCTATCTTTAACATGATTCCTTTTCTTGTAATCTACGTTTTGTATCACCTTTTGCTTGGAGTGTTGTCCTTAAAATGTGAATTATGAAGACTTTTAAGTTCATCTCTGAGACATTAACAATAAAACTACTCAAGTCTAAACTGCTGGATTGATTGTAACGCCTTATTTACATTATTAACGATCGCTGATAATGTTTAAATTGGTTTTAATCTCATTCCATGTATTACTATTCATTTTATCATGTTTTTAACAAATGGTTGGTTCATAAACCTGAGTAATTTTAAATCCTGTGTAAAAAGCGCTATAATTAGGGTTACTTGCACCTTGCACCCCTTTTTCCCGGAATCACCTTCGATAAAAACAAAAACTTCGAATCTTAAATTTGCATGCTTGGGAACGTTTTTATGGAGTTGCATACAAATTACTCCTGCGATTTTTTAAAAGTTTTTTCTACTTGATGTTTTTTGTTATCTAGTCATTTGTTCGTTATTTTTTTTCAAAGTTATCAAAGGAGATTGTGATACTTTTTTATACGGGTAGTTTTTATTTACATTTGTAAACACCAACAGAGGAATATTTGCTGACTTTAATTTACGAATTGCGAATGCTTCGTTGAGCACCATTGAAACACACCTATAGTTTTATTAAAAGTAAAAGAGGTTATTTGGTCTCTTTAACCAACATTTTTAAAGTTTATTCCAAGTTGAAATATTTAATAGGGTGACCTCTTTTCCCCGAAAGTGCTTATTTTTTCTTCATTTTAATTAACATCTCAATGAAAAATTCAAAGGATATATGTATTAAGCAAATTTATATAAATCACTAGCTGATTTGCCTGGCCTTGCACGGGTGGAATTACAGCTTTAGTTTTCTTTAAAAAAAATTTCAATATATTTCATAACTTATTTTACCAGGTGAAAGGTATTAAAATCCATCCAGTTGTCAAGCATTTTAATTACAATTTCTACATTTAACCTCATGATCCCCATAAAAAATCGCAAACAAATCTCGCAAAATTACTTAAAATATGCCCATTTAGAATTCTTGATTCAGTTCGGTGCAGATAGGAAGTAAACTGTATATTTGTATAGAAGACAAACACACATTGACTTTTATTATATTAGATTGTATTGAATATTTTTATTATATTATATTTGATTCACAAACAAATAAAAAGAAACTTGTACTATTAACACTGCAAACAAATCAGACATTTCTGTGACAAGATAAGAAAATTTAACTCCCTGTTGCTACATAAATTCAACTAAATTCTAAAAAAAATCGTTTTTTTACACTTACCTATCTATCCTTACGTTGTATTTTGACTAAAACTTACTGTATTGCTTATTGTTTTTAAAAATAAATGTAAATCACGCCAAGGTTCCATACGTTGTTCTTATAGGTACCAAACAATAAGATGTAAAAAAACTACTTTGGGATAAATTGCAGTTTATTAACTCATATTTCGAATACTATGGATGCACTGATTCCTTTTAGTAATAAATACTATTTTACCCGTGAGTAGTAAGTAGGCAATATCATATCTGTAGGCGTGAACCAGTTATGTTATTCTGCGTGGAATATTAGTCAGAAACACGTACAGTGGATTTTCCCTTCGAGATGCACGTTCCACTTGTTTCCTTTATTAAGAAAGAAATCGATATACAAGAAATGCTGAAGAACACCGCTACGTGAAAGGGGAAATATAACCGCACTTACTGTATTTAGTTCTAATAATTAGTACTACTACTGTACAAGTATTGTATTTCATACATATACTAAATTTGTATCATGCTTTAAGTTAGTAATTAATGAATGGAGTAATTAATATAATTGTGATGCCAACTGGGTTTAATACACTAATATTGTACAATGAAATTTTGCAATGAATGCAATGGATGATCCAATAAAAATACCTAGATGAGTTTCTGCGGAAAATGTAAAAAGATAGCTTTTAACTCTTTCAATCCTAAGCCGGCCGAGATTACTATGGAATCCAATGAGAAATTTGGGGCGACTAGGTCTGAAAGAGTTAATAAATAGACGTCATTGTGAATTTTTAAAAATAGTAATGATGCCCAGAATACGTTACTCGAAATGAGATTAATTTTAATCTCACGATGATGATTGTTCAAAATTTTCCATCGTACTCGAGATTTATTTCTCTCGGATTACACTTGAAGTTCTTTTTTTTGAGCGTGTCTCTTTTGCGCGTATCTATCTTCTTGGAGAAAAATCGGCCGGAAGCACATACGCGTGTTATCAGCTCAACTGCTGCCTCAGCGGAAGAATACTTTGGAGCACTTAATAAAGATTTCTTTCGGTTCCCTTTGAGATCTCAAATGGAGGAGAAGCTGACTCAATGCAGGAGGTCATCGATTATCCAAACCCTGGCTAAAAATATGAGAACTGGAAAAATCGATGGCAGCTCTTAGGAAGAGGCGATCATTGAAATTTTCGGAAACATCTCTCTTTCTCACTGCTAGGGTTTCTTTTTCTATGTGACGTGCATATAGAGTGGATTACGCGTGTGCACTAAACTGCAAGCTTATCAGTCACGTTTTTTATTTTGGTGTTGTTGATTCAAAGCAGAATTTGAGATACTTTTTTCAATCTCTTTAGGTATAAAATATCGATTGTCGAGATTTTGTACTGATGCTTCTGTTTGTTCTATGATTCTTAAAAACAAAAAGCAATCTTACTCCTTCTATAACCACAAGCACATAAAAAATCGTTAACAAATTTTCCAATTATAAAATTCTTATCTAGAAAGCGGATGCTTTTACTGGAAGGTTTTGCTGATGTGTTTTTACAATAAGGAAGTTGCATGTTTCAGATTTTCAAAAACAAACAAGTGTTCCGTATGGTTTTTTGTATGGTTAAATGAAATATCTAGTCAATATTTCAAAAAAATGTACAGGTAATTAAATATTTTAATTTAAAAGTCGAGAAAAATATACCTGACTGAAAACGTTTATTGTTTAAATCGTACGATGACATCAACAATCATACCAACAACTCCATTGCTTTCCAACAATGTTTATCATATACGATGACGTCACATCACAAGCGTTTTCGCGCGCTTTTAAAAAGGGGATTTTTGTTAATTTTTTTGGCTATCAAAAAATTTCTCGATCGGCCTCAAATTTTGGATAGTTGCTTATTTTTGCAAGAAGAATCGATAAGGTGTACGTATACACTTGACAAAAAAATTTTTATTATTGACTTTAAAAATCTAGATTTTCCAGAAAATATGTATAGTATATAAATTAAGACATTTCACTTAAAAAATTTCAGATTTAGCCAGTCAGTAGTTGGCTAATTAGGGTTTAATGAGCTAATTAGCATGATTTTCAAACAATGATAATTAATGTTCAAGTAATTAAAAAAGGATAATTTCTATTAGATTTTAAACTTTATATTATTCTTCATGTTTTGACAGTTTCAGATTTTTGATAGACCCAATAGTTTTTTTTCTACAATTTTTTTAATCTTGAAAGTACAAAAATTCATCATTTTTTCATGCAATTTGTATTTTAAAAATACACAAAAAATATATTAATAAGTTAAATGGAAAAAATAAAACTGTCAAAACATCCGCTATATTGTACAGATTTTAATGGTAAAACAATTATTATAATATACTAATTTTCCAAAGAGCAATCATTGTTTGAATGACACACTATGTGACAAAAACGGGATTCTTCTGAAATTGAGTCTAAAGATGTTGAAAACATGCAGTTTCTATGATAAGCGCGATAATTAAACCTTCATAAAATAAGAAGTATTGCACGCAATTTCTAGATCTTGGTATCATTATAAAGCTTAAGAATTGTAGAATACTTTTAATCAACAAAAAATATTTGGATTTTTTGTCCGATTTTCGTTATTTCAAGTGTATACGTATGCCTTAAAAAATATAAAAAATAATGCAACTTCCTCATTATTTAATTACACTAGTCAACAAAATTGAACTTTTTTCTGGCCCAAGAGCAAAAAGGGGTGATCCTAATAGAACATTTTGCGCTGAATTCAATTATGCAAGTTGTTTTTCTCCATCACCCTCAGTTATTTTTGTGACACGTATTTTAATTTTGAACTAAATGTTGCATTTTACATATAGACTTGATAGTATATATTCGACTTACTTAAAGTATAAAGGTTGAATTTTTCTTCGGTGTATAGGATCAAAAATGTTTCATTAAAGTGCCCAGAAATAACCAGCTATAATTCTAGCCCCCCCTGCACCCCCACTTTTATGTAAAACTTAAGAATCAAATGTTTCTGACTCAACAGCATCTAACAAAAATTATTATCGTTAACGCTGAATATTGGGGAGTTTTTGTTCCATTGGTATAATATTCATAAAATGTCACTCGTATGACCGAAAAGCGGCCTGTTTGGAACAGGATACTATAAGAACGGCTTCAATTATGTGTTACGCCCATGAAATCAACGTTCTGCATATTCAAATGTTAATTGATAAATAATTAAACATAACAATAAAATACGACCATTAGGAACATTTTGGGATTACTGTAATATTGCTCATTGTTAAAGGCTTTAATCAAAGTAATGTATAGAAAAATAGGTACTACATGAAATAAATCGTGCCTTTTATTAATTAATGCACGATTTAAGCCTTTAACAATGAGCAATATTACAGTAATCCCAAAATGTTTCTAATGGTCGTATTTTATTGTTATGTTTAATTATTTATCAATTAACATTTGAGTATGCAGAACGTTGATTTCATGGGCGTAACACATAATTGAAGCCGTTCTTATAGTATCCTGTTCCAAAACAGGCCGCTTTTCGGTGATACGAGTGACATTTTATGAATTTTCCACCAATGGAACGGAAACGTCCCTAATATTCAGCGTTCTCTAGCGTCCAAACCCTTCATCTGAGAGAATAGTTGTGTTTGACTTTTTGTAGCTTGTTTTCTCTTCTTTATTTTGGTGTTGACTGTTTTGCTCAATAATGCAAAGTGTATGTTCTAAGGGCAGAAAACGAACAAAAGTGGTGAATTTTTGGCATTTTTTCAAATTTTCTCAATGTCCGTCATGAAATTTTGTTGGCAAACCTCAGATTCGGATTCAGCACCCCAAAAAACATACAGATAGCGAAAAATATCTTCTACCCCAAAATTTTCCCAAAATAAATACTATTTGACTGGACTACATGTGTAAATTTAAATTTCTTTCTTTAAGTAATGTTATTAGTATAAGAATATTGTCTTGTTAAAATGCTAACATTTCCCCCCGCTTGATTTGGTTTTTCCAAAATATATTTTTAAGATATTTTTGATTTTCGGTTAGATCTCACGTAACCCGATTCGCATTCAATAGACTTTAATTTTCTGAAGCATGAATCTTTGAAAGTCGGGTAATATTTCATCCTTACAGTTGAAATGCTTTGCAAGTACGGTATTTCATATATTTTAATTTTACAAGATTTTTTGTCCCTTCTTGAATATCCTTCCATAAATTAATATCTTTTGTCTGTTTTGTTTTCGAATGAAATCCTCTGTACACGAATGCCAAAGCCTTTGTGTTCTCTTCCCGAAATTATTTGCATCAATTTATAACTTCCCGATAATCCTCTAACTCCCTAAGTAACTGAGATGTCAATTCAAAAGATTTTTACGAATCACATAACAGACGGGACATTAAATTTACTGCGTACTTAACCATCTTTTGATACTCCATCTTGAATAACTCATTTTCTTTCTACGCCTCGTTCATTGCATTTTATTATTAACTCGCCTTCAGTACTTATCCTTGCATTTAAAAGATTATAATTAGATTTACGACTAAAGCTTCTCTTTGATCAAGCCCGTTTACAGTTTCCTCGATATTAACATTAAAATATCACTGCCTCCCTATCAAACCATTCAACTAACTGGAATTCTCCTTTGACGGAGTTAAGGTATTTATAAACACAAATTCCAATCGTATAGATAGACGCATCCCATTTCTTTTATCATCTTTCTAAAAATTTGGATTACTCCGTTCTCTTTCAAAGCCTGGTTTTTGAGTTATACTTTTAGATGCCATTACACTGATCCGTATAGGAAATCTCGCGGCTTTCTCTCTTTGATGCCTCTCTCTTTTTCGAACTCGAAAACAGATCTGAGAACGTAAATCCTTTTCTACCTTAACGATGGATATTTGATCTCAAAAATCTAACGATGTCTACAGACAGCAGAAAAATAGGAGTTTTTTACTTTAAATCCTTCCTGCTCTAAGCCGCCAGAGATTGGCGACTGAATCCTATGGAAAATTTCGGGCGGATGGGACTGATAGGGTTAATTTTGCGTTTGGGTGCTGCCATTTCCAGGTAAAAGTAAATCTTTGGGATTAAGTTTCAAATATACTTTAGCATGCCGTTTTTTTATTTTGTGACCGGAATTGCTCTTTCAGTTTTTCGGTCCGTGGTGCTCTTTCAAGAGAAAAGACTGAAAGTTCCTTTGTGAGTGCCTGCACGGCCGAGTTATTCAAAAAGTTTTGGAATAGAAACCCTTTCCTAGAGTTTCTTGGGTTCCTTTGAAACTCTCGGGTTTCTGAGGATTCCTGGTAAACTTTATGGCTTTACTTGCGTACTGTAAATCCTAGAAAGTTGTCTACATTTTTGTTTATTTAATTCGAAACAATTTATTGAATACAAATATCTGATAAGGATGTTTATAAATATTTCTCAAGTCTAATGATTTCCATATAAATGTTCTAAATTTATCCGTGGGTAACTCGAACTTTTACTTCATGTTATTTACCCCCCCCTCTTTTGAATTGCGTCTTTAAAATATCAGGATTTTACACTAAAAAAGAGTTTTTACCTTTTTTTACAGAAAAAATAAAGTTTTCTATGCTGAGACTCCGTTTCTGAACGCATAGCAAATATTTTCATTTTGAATTTAATGCCGTTTCAGTTTCACGTAGAAAGCAAATATCAAAAATCAATGTTAGGGTTCTGATACTCTTAACGGTAAAAACGTACAGTTTTATTTGTTATAAGTATACTTTTCATGCTAGTAAAATTTAAAGAACTTAGCTACATGTTTAGTGTAAATTATCTCCAAAAATACCTTACGAGTTTCCTGTATTTTTGTGTTGTGATACTAGTTCATCACTCATTTCGTGGTTAATGATGCTAAGGAAATAACTGTGATTGGACTATTAGCGAATCTTTCGCTTATCCTCGTTGATAAATTGAATTAACAATGTTAGGAATGAAAGTCAGTTTTAGTAGCTTATCTATGTCAACCATAACAAAACATTAAAAGGGAATACAAGCTAATACATCATCCGAAACTAGAAATATCTCGTTCATTGCAATCTAACCTACACAAATGATCTCCGTTCATATGCAAAGCACGCGTCAACATATGCATATACGGTAAACGTTTCGCCACCCCTTCAAGTTTTATAAATAAATAAAGAGGTCAGAACTCGGTGCTGGAAAGTCCGAATGGCGTAAAACTGCACAACGCATCAGTTGCTGGACTATGTCCAATTCCGTTCGTCGATACGCTGCTTGATTTCGGTGCTCACCAAACAGAAAAGTAGACTGTAACACACTTTTACATTAAAAGAATGGTTTTATCTGGATGTTCATATTATATGCAATCGTCGGAAGTCTTACATTTTTTGTACTTCTGCAAGTCAGAACAAGTATGTTTGTTTTATAGTTAATGCTTTCATTCTAAGAATATTTGTTTTAGTAATCTAGTTGAACCTTTTTATCATAAAACGTGTTTTGTGTTCAAAAAAAGTAAAAGGTTAAATAAAAGGACTGAGCACTCTAGCCATCCCAATGGAATATACTATTACCTCTTTTATAACTCATAGACAGTGTAATGAAGGCGTAAAACAGCGTTACTACGCTTTAGAGGATACATATAATTTGCCATGGTCGTATTATTCCTGATTTATGATCCTTAAACACTGCCACGTGATGTGGAAGGAATAGGTTCGAACTTAAATCTATCATTGGATATGTATAAAAAATTCGGTGCAAGAGAGTAACCATTTCCTTCCTTGCCTCTTCCTTTTGTTTTAAATTCAGAATTTTTCTTGTTAAGCAACTTAATACAATATTTTCTCGTTCTCTATGTGTTGTGAATTGTTTTCTTTTATTTGATAATTTTTTATAAATAAATAAAACATTTCCGGGAAATGTTTTTATGCGATGTAATTTTCTTTGCTCCTCTCCATACGTTTTATTGACCTTTTTAGCAGTGATACTTAAAGAATAATGCATCTAGTAATTCGCATATTAGATAGCTATTATTTGATTACATTCATTGTATTAATTATTTATTACACACCCATTAAAATTAAATATTATGGTCCTTAATATTTCGCATTTCTTATTATATACACTGATACTATGCTTTATAATAACAAAGCCAAATGCCAATACAAACATGAATTGGCTTTATATATATTACAATGCACATCACCATTACTTACTAGTGTAACAACTTCCGCCTGTTCCTTCAAATTTCCCTCAGCAAAATAGCTCATCAAAGCCCTCTTTAGAAGCCTACATTAAACCCCCTTCGGCCAAAGTCCTATCTCACATTCTCTGCCGTCGCGTATCAATTGAAACTTCCCTCCTTGTCTAATTTGAGGGAAGGGATGGATTCTCGGCTCATTTGCCGAGTAATGCGCGATTTGGGGATATACTTGTGGGTGCATTGCGGTGTTGCATTTTAGGGAGAAGTCACGGAGAATTGAAACCTGAAGTCTCTTATCGAGGAATTTCTGTTCTTTTTATATTAGCATTAAATTGTGTGGATGTTTGAATGGGCGTTTACTTTGGAGCTGATAATGTATTTGGTTGCTGGTTACTTATTTTATTAAATCTCTCAAGGCACGCATAAGTTAAAATAGGTGAAGGAGAAGGAATGTATTGAATATAATTCGATCGAGTTTTTGATTTAACTATGGGGTGTTCGAGGTTTTAATTCTACCAACATTTCATTGTTTTTCTAAAAGAGAATTGGGAGGCAGGTTAGAATTATAATACACAGGAACCACACAAATTTTCAAAAATTATTCAATATCAACTGCCTTTTATTTCCCTTTGTTTAAACTAAAAGTAAATTTTTATAGACATAAAAAAAACAAGGACGACTTTATATACAGTAAAGCACCGTTTATACGTCTTTCAAGGGACCGGCGTAAAACGGCGTATAAATCAAAAGACGTATAATTGAAAACAATTTTAATTATTTGAATGAATTGGGACTTAGCGAAAATGACGTATAAATGTAAAAGACGTATAAATGCGAGACGTATAAACGGTGCTTTACTGTACTAACATTCGTAAGTCAAAATTAAACAAAGTTTCGCTCCCGCTGTAAACTGTACTTAACAATCATTTATTTCTTTTCTTAATGATTTACCTCTCATACCTCGAGACATATACCATCAACATATTTTTTCCTCAAAAATGCATATTTTAAACGATTTTATATAAAAAGAGAACCAACCTGATTATTTGAAATAGTCAATAATGAAATGAAATTACAAGGAAAGTTTGAGGTAAAGAAAAATAATTTCTCTGAACTTGTTCCCATGCTGTTTTAAAGTGATAAAAGTCTTTTGGGTTCCTAAGGAATGCGTGCGCAAAACAAATATATTCGTCATTGGTATTTTCTTTACTTCAACCATATTTTATAAACCTTGTGTTGATAGTTTCCGCAAAAATTCATCTATTCTAACTCTTCAGTAATTAATATCAAACTATCTCATCGTTCATCTCACAGCTCAATAAACATACAATCCAAACTAACAGCCAGCGCAAACCTCCTTAATTTTCCCTCAGCAGCTTTCCGAAACCAATCACAACCTGCCACCAATTACATTAACAAAATGCTGCATTCCCTCTGTCAACCACCCCTATGAATTTAGAATAATCCGCTCGAAAATCTCTCCTGGTCATTCCCATGATTCATCCTCCTTTCTCTTTTCTAACGCTTAATTACGACCCTGGACTGGGGCTTCCACAATGGACGGTCATCTCTCTCAGTGATTGAGTGTCCCCAGATTTCCCTCCTCTGGACGAGTGATGACCGCTGCTTGCCTCATTGGCCCCCCTGTGGATCTGGGGGATGAACGAAAACGGTTGTTGGTGATCAGTGCTGAGTGAGCGGGGATGTGTGTAGTAAAATATGAGGCGGCTGTAGTGATTCTTTTGAGAATTCATTTCTACTTAACTTTATATTTAATTTTATTTTAGTTGAAATGATTTTACTTGTTTTAGTGAGGGCGTTTTGACCTTTAAGGGGTAATAACTTCATGAAAGTAGAATAGTATTTTTGAGTATACGGAAATCTAAAATCCCTTGTTAGTAAATGACGTATACTCCATTTGATAAAGTAGATCAGAAAAATTTTAAAAATACACAATTTTTCCTTTCCTTTCTTACTTACCTTTATTCTGTGCGGTTATTAAACCGATTATTAAACCGAAAAGCGGTTATTAAACCGATAAATAAATCGTATCGTATTCAATCGAACAGATGAAAGGACAAGTTTATTGAACTTTTGAATTTTAGCTAAGTGCTCGAGCTAAGGACTAATTTTTATAAAATTGATTTAAATTTTATTTTCATTCCAATCTTTTTTAGTGGTATTCCATAAAAATATGAAAAGATCATCGTATCCGCTTTTTTCTATTGGCTCTTTTAACCATTGGTTTCGTATTTTAACAATTAAAGTTTGCGATTTTTAGCAGTAGAGAAATTATATTTTTTACGTTATCCCCCATCTTATTGGAGTGTATTTAAGTCTTCTTTAGTTAAATTCCTCTTTCTATACAGGGTGTTTCAAAATTGCTTTGCACAGCGTTTATTCGGAACCAACGCCTCCTAGGGTCATGGAAGTAAGGTCTACCCCTAAGTAAGTGAGCCTGGAGAATGCACATAAATGACTAACAGTACCCCTAGCCGCGAAATTAAAAAATTAATTTAAAAACTAAAAGAGATAGAGAAAAACCTTAAGATGTTTTATTTAGAACTACTCTCATTCTTTGATAGATCATAAAATAGATTTCCCCATGAAAATTTTCATCAACTCTTCTCTTCCACCTCTACGAGACGAAACTGATACCCCCCAAAAAAATTCCCTTTCCCTTTTGCGTTGATCACTTCACTTCACTCACATATCACCCTTTTTCCCCACCATTTCTCCCCATCCCCTAAGATTATCCCCATAAAAATCCATTTCCTCTCCGTATGAAACGAACCGCCATATCCGATGTCACGGTCTTGGATTGAAGGATCTGGCGATTCCGATGACTTCTTTACCCGTATCGATTAGTCTTTGGCTTTGATTATGCCCCTCTTCTTTTAGATATGAGTTTAGGCTTTTGATTATTTATGCGGACCGATTTCGTGTTGTTTGAAGGGGATTTGCCTTGACGTGCCGGTTGTTTTCTAGGATTTACAGGCATGTGATTTTTCCGCTAATTCGCGGAAATCCGCGAATCTTGGAAGTACTGATTCGCGGAATTCCGCTAATCTAAAATTTTAAGTTCTTCCTTAAGTGGAAGTGGAATTCCGAAAAGTTTCCGTTGCCCCGAGCCGCGAAAATTCGAAAGATTTTCAAGTCCCATGATTTTCATTTCAAGAGGGGCGAGACGCGAGACCACGATTTGAGGCACGTGACGTCACTGATAGGCGCGAGCTCAGTGAGCGCGAGAACCGGCGAGAACCAGTTTTCCGGTTTCGGTTTCAATGATGGGGAGGGCGGTATGCATTTGTTTTCTTTTTGCGCGAACGGCGCTAAGTTCCGATTGCGTCATGACAGCTATGCACATGCGAAAGTTACCGGGGCTTTCGAATCGCCGAAAATGATTTCTATTTCTTGTAATGTAATGCGTTGTTTAAACTACCTGTTATGCTGTATTTCGGTAATATTTTTTGCGTAATATTTGTTCTTGATTACCGTTTTGAATAGTGTTTTCTAAAAATATTAAAGCAAATAAGTTTTAAATGAATACTTAAGTTTTCAAAAGAAAATGCTAGTTCTTGAAAAAGATGATGAAGTTAAAGTTCGTAAAATGAGAAATAAGTTTAAATGGGACTGGCTTGACAAGAAAGTTTCCATAACGTTGAAAAAAGGGGAAATTGTTGTCAATTTATTGGACACTATACAGAAAATAGACATTCCTGGGAAAGCTAAATGTAATATTTGCCATGATGTTATGGATTATGGTTATGATGATGTTACTATTAATTACCATGATGTTACTTTCTAATTGGCATTCCCACCTTTGGTTTACTAAGTTGTTATAATAGATATTTCCATGAATAAAATCATTTGAATTAGAGATATTAATTTGTTTCTTTGTTTCATATTGGGTTGAATTTTTATGTTTTTATGCTTACTGCAAATTGTAATATGCATTATAATGTAGTGAAAAAATTATAACTTTTTAATAGGCAAAAATTAATTTAATAATTAAGTAATTGTTAGAAAGCTGTTTATTGAGTTATTGATGACGCGTATAAAAATGAAATTAACCATCCAAAAACTGCCTAAAAATTTTCAGCTAATTCCTTGCTCCAGCAATCACATGCCTGATTTATTTGTGTCTTTCTCGTTGGCATCGAAATATATGGGCACGCAAATGCGTTCTTTTGTTAGAATGGGACATTCAGGGAAAGGAGATAGGATAGAATGCTATGTGATATAATTTTTTTTATAAATGTTTTGATGAAGGTAATTTTCTTTCGATTTTTTTTATTTGTTGTGAATCGGGTAAGAGTTATTTAGAATTATTACAATTATGTAGCTATGTGTGTAAATTTGAATAATTCATTTTGTTGAAATAAATAAGTTCGTGGGATTTTCTATGTCTTCACGGTGCCAAAAAATATTTTAGTGCATTAAAGATAAAAGAATAAATGAATTAATAAAGGGACAGGAAAATGTCAATATGATGCAGGAAGGGATGTTCAAAAATACGTAATCATACTGGGAATTTTATTTTTTTACATTAATCCGGTTTAAGCATTCAGAAATTTTACGTTGTAAAGTCATGTATAATTAAATAATAATTCCTATTTAATTCATATATCATTTAGCGATATGAAGTATTATTAATTTCACTACGCATTTTTTAGCATCACCGAGAAAACCTTTTTTGGGAAAAATCATTTCTAGTTTTGTGTTACAGATACAGCTTTGTAATGTAATAAGTTTAAGCATACTTTCCGACTTAACCCCCAACCGCTATCTTCTCTGAACAACCTTTCATTTTACTCTCATAGTTTCTCCCAAAAGTAAATATTTCAACACAACAAACTACAGAAACAAACCAAACAAAAACTCATTCCCAGAACTCTCCAGTTTCCCGAAAACATTTCTCAATTAAAATTCCTCCTCTCTCTCCCCTTTCAGACGATTTTCCAAAAAAAAAAAGAACAAAATGAAAAGCGATTCTCCAAACCGACCCCCAGAGTCATTCGTTTCCATTTACCGCATCCTCTCGAACTGGACAAAATAAAAAAAAAACAGCAAAACGCGGGTTAATTTTATTTCTGTGTGTGTGTGTGTGGCAACGTTTCTGTTCGCTAGCAGTAAATACCACTCAACCCGAAGAATGCTGCGTATCGAATTTTTCCCTCGCCCCACTGGTTATGGGAAATCAATGGGGAGAAGTTCCCTATCGGCAGAGAGATTGATATATATTCCCACGGAATTTATCGCAGGGGCGTGTGACCCCTTCTGCTGTCTGTGTTTGCGGAAGCCTGTTGTTTTTGCCCCCTCTGATGAACAAAGGGGAAGTTTCTCTGTGTTATTTCTCCTTCACTTGTCTTGAGAATATACGTATCCGCTTGAGAAAGTCGGTCCTCCTCCAGAAGGATGTGCGATGAAAGTTTTATACTGCATATACTTTACAAAGTGGCTTTTCTGTTTGGTAGGTTGTCTGTTGGGAGCATCTTTTAAAGTTTTGTCCGGAATAGTTTGCGTATATAGGCTTTCAGTCGAATTCTTTAAGAGCTTCAGTTTGGAATAATGGCGGGTGGGGTTGAGGAGGCATAAGTGTTTCTTAAGAAATGTTGAGCTGGTATTATAAACTGAGAGCTTATATTTCTTGTTTTAAAGTAGTTTTGAAGATCGAAGGTTTCTCAAGTGTGGGCCATCGAGCTATTGGGGATTTAGGGAAGTCGTTAAAGTGGACTCGCAATAAATATCTGGAAGACGGCAAAAAAGTCAATAAAGGAATCGAAATTGACATCCTCGGGCAGGCTAAAATTACAAAAAAGTGTATTTCACTGATAATTGCATTTATTTACCGTTTTATATTAGTGTCAAATATTTTTTTTTTCATTTTGAATTACTGAAGTTATAATGAAATTATTAAAACACATTTTTTTTATTTTACATTGACTTGAACTATTTATCATTTGAAACCTACCTACAATCTTCTATTTTTACATTTAATGTTATTCTTGGTCTTGAATTTTCTTGCTTCTTTTTTCGATAATTCAAAATACCTTTTAACAACCTATAAATACAAATACCATGAATAAAAATTCAATTATAATCAGTGAGCAATGAATTTGAAATATTTTGAGCATTTCCAATCTGAAAAAATAAGAGATTTCCTCTTAAGGTTGTTGTCATCATCCATTAAATTTATAATTGAAAGACTAAATGTTTTACGATTAACTCTCTAATTTTTTATCATATTTATGAAGGGGTCCTACAGATTTAAAACGGTTTATTCAACAACCTCAACGAACTTCAAAATCTCTCCCATACTTCGCTAACCTTTCTTCACTAAAGGTGTAAAAACCTCGAAGGGAACAACTGCGTGTCGCGGAGCTGATGGAGCTTATTTACAGGAACGGAGTTTTCTTTCTTTGTTTCTCGCATTGTTCACCACTTCACACACACACACACATAGATCTAGATCTTCACACAAAATATTTACCCTAGCAAAACTGTTTGTTCAGCAACTGAACGGTGAAAGCCGGCGGCGCTTCCAATCACAACACATTCAGCATATTCAAACAATACGTCAAAGGCCCGCCGAGGAATGTAAATATCCCTTTTAGAGCCTTTTACATCGGAATGAACTCCTCCCTATTTGTCGTACCGAGTTTCCTGTAGGATTTCCTGGAAAACTCGAGCGGTGTAGGATGGAGAGGGTTCAGGGAAGGCGTCGACTAATTTGCGTAAAACTCTTGTCCGTAGAATGAATCTTCGCAATTTAATCTTAAGCACGGGATAAATCTGCCGAAACGTCCCTTCTGCTGCTCTTATTAATGCGGGGTCTTAGCGTGGGCGTTATTCCTCCTGCTCTTCTCTTTGAATTTACCCCTCTTGTAATGGTCTTAAGTAGCCCCGACGAATAGCCTTGTGATGGAGCGAGCTAGTCTATTCTGTTGTTTGTGTGTCTTGCTCATTTTGCGTCGCGGGCATTGTTCTGGTTTCCGTGGTGATTCTGGACTTTAGAACAATTCCGTGTAATGGGGTGCTTAAAAGTTGATTTTTTAATTAGTTGTTTTGGGAAATGTGGATGAAACTATTTGTTTTAAGTGAAAATTGTTTTTGTTTGTGCGTAATTAAACCTCGGAAAATTTTCTGTAGTATCATAGTAGCTCGAAGAGGTTGTCGTCTTCATATGAGGCAACTTGATGAATTTGGAAATATTAGTTTAGAAATTTTGAGAAGTGTAGAGTTTTTGAATTAAAGAGCATGGGGTAGGGGAACAAATCAATAATAACTTTTTTTTTAAAAATACACTCCATTAGCATAAAGTAGGAATGACGTTAAACTTCTTTTTTTCTATCAACAGCAGAGCAATTTATAAACGTTTAAGTAAATTCTCATGGTATCATAGGAGGGGGTTTATTTCAAAGAAGAAGTAAATGTAAAAAATTACTGAAATGTATGATATAACACTCTTACTATACTTTTCAACGCATTTATATATCCAAAAGATTGTGTGCATAGGCCATCTAAGCCAAACAAAAACAAGCTAAGAAATGAATTAGGGGTCATTTAAGAGAGGGAGTTAAGGTTAAATTTTTATCAGGAAAAGATAATCGTTTTAAAAGTAATTGAAAAATTGTAAAGCTATTGTTTTTAAACTTTTTTCAACATTGTAAGTTTTTTTTTGTTTTATTTTGTATAGTAAAAAACTTGATGTTAGAAAAACAAAAAAAAATGGAAACATAATGCAATAAACTAGTAATGTAATAATCGGTAATTTCAGAAATTTATTGAATGTGTGAAATAACATTAAAAATATTGAAAAGGGTCAATAGTTAAGTTTTGCCAATAGAAAATATGCACAATGATGAAAATGTCTCTCTAAATGTAGATTGGAAACCCATGTATAGTATTGTCACCCCCTGTATAGTATTGGAAACCCATGTAATACCAAACACCACAACTGGAACTGACTAAGTATTCAAAATATCCCTAACGGGAGTTTCCCTAACATATCGCTTCTCCGCATAACTATGCATCCTAACTCCCTCCTCTTCAAACCGTCTTTTTAATCATCGTCCTGAATTCGCCCATCTCAGATTCAACTCCACATCCAGAATGGACCAACTCTCATTACGATGCAAGAGAAGGGACAAAAACGAACGGCGCCTAATTAAATCATTTTTGCCCCGCGCGTGTCGCTTTTTTCCCTACTCTGTCGTTAAGTCGTTAGCGGCCCTGCGTACGCTTAATTAGGTGTTTTGTGCCACCGAAAACGCGTTTTTCTGATGCTGTGTGCAAAGTTTCTTGGGGGATAATTGAGACTTATGAGGTCGCTATAGATTTACTTGATTACGTCGGTTGTCGGGAAGGTTATAAAAATTGAGTTTTCGTTTGTTCTTTTGTGATTGTATCATTCTTTTTTTATGTTGAGAAGAGTTTCGGTGCTGTGTTCTCATGAGCTATATTTTCTCTTTCTAGGTAAGTGAGACAAGATATTTCTTTGGATTATTGTGTGCCGGTCGTCTGCAGTTTACCTGAGAGGAGATTTTGTCTCTGCAAGAAAATTGAGTTTGGTGTGGAGAGGTGATAATTTAAACTAAAAGGTTTCACTCAAAGTTTAAAACTCAAGGTTTTTTAAAGATTTGTGCTTGCTTAATGTTTTTCTAACAACCTTGTTCTTGAATTTGAGTCAATGCTTGAAACAAACAATCTAATATAAAGGTAGTAATCATTATTTTTTTTAATTTTCAAATTCAGAGAAAATTGTAGATATTTTAAGAGTTAAATATTAAAGGACTGTTTAGTAAATTATGCAACTAAAGGTTCAGATTTACTAATGCATTTTGAATTTTATTTGTTTCGAAAATCAGGACTGGCTATAGGAATTTAATGAAAATCAATTTATTCCTTTGTTTGTTGCACTGTACAGGCATGAGATTCTTCCGATTTTTGTCGGATTTTTAGACTTTTCCGATTTTTCTGAGAATTTTCAGATTTTTTCCTCAAACCTCCCACCCCAAAAAAATTCAGACAAGGTGTTAAAAACAAGCTAAAATCTTGAATTATAGGATCAAATTTCTAAAAATTTTCTGGAGGAGGACCCCCAAACTCCCTTTTAGTACTTGATACTGTTTTTTTTCAAATCTTTTTTATATTAAGTTCATTAACATGCAAAATCTACCAAAAAATAAATTGAAAAACAATATTGTAAATGTCGTTCACGCAGTTTTTCAGATGTTTTGCTTTCTTGTCAATCTAGTCCCTGTTAGTAGCATCTCAAAGTTCAGGTAAAAAAGTTTTTTTCTCGTTGGAATGTCATACTAATCTAAAAAAATTATGTGTCTCTTGTGGAGCAAACTCTCTTACTTTCCTATCGTTTTCATTGTTAATTGTCACCATCTGAATGCTTTTGGCAGCAACCCACCCCGTGTACTGACACTTTTTTTCTCTTTCTTACGATTGCTTTAACAGTTTGCGTCGACATGTTCACTTTTTCAGATAGCTTCAGTCTACGCTATATTTATTCAGATACTTGTTTCTTTCGTAATATTGCATATCTATGTATGAAAGTTGTGGGTTACATAAATACTTGCGACTGCATTTGTAACAAATTGTTTCTGTCATACTTATTTTTGCTATTAAAAATAAGGAAATTTTTTCTTAACGCGGTTTTGAATGTTAAATAGGGTGAGGTTTATACTTCTTGAAAATTTACATTTCATTTAAGAATTATTTATTACTGATTTATAAATATAAATTTTTCTAGAGCAACATTACAATATTTCAGTTATTTTCATCAATTAATTGTTTTATAAATTGCTCCGGAGAGTACCTATAAGAAAAATATTCATCATTTTGCAACTACTACTGCAAAGAAATTTATCGATCTATTAATTACTTAACATTTTTCACTTTTATGTCATAATAAACCTTTTCTAGATAATTCTTTATGCTATTTAAAGGGGTAAATTAGAGACTACTAGATTATTTACAATGCGGGAACTCGATAGTACAGTTGATGTACACTGTAAAAAATAATCCCGCAAAAAAACAGAAAATTTCTGGCAGCAAAAGTTGCCAGAAAATTTCTGTACGCTGAAAAATCCTGTAAACAGAAAAAAGCTGTTACCTACAGGTAAATGCTATAAAAAGAAACTTTCTGTCAAGTGAGCTACAGATTTTTCTGTTGCCTCTCAATAATTTTCTGCTTGTGCGCATGCACTTATTTTAGTAGAGTTTTTTCTAATTTTAATTAATTAATATCCGGGGATAGAACCCACGACCTTCCGCATGCTAAGCACGCACGCTACCACTGAACCAACTAAGATTCAGTATATTGTTGCCAATAGCTGTATTCCTTTTCGATGCAGTAAGTTTCTGTTTAAGTACAGATAAGCTAAAAAACTAAATAAAAGCTGTTATTTTACATAAAATAAGTAGAAGTGCGGTGGGAATGTTACATGACAGAATATCTCTGTAAACATAAAGTCATTGTTTTTGAAAATTTCTGTTTTTCTACAGTTTTTTTTACAGTGTATATTGAGTTAAATTTTCCAAATCTATCACTATTAAAGTTCATTATATTCAATATTACTTGCATAAATCTTTAAGAGTAGGCTCATTAAATGCATTCATATGGAAAAATCTGAATATTTGTGTGTGGCGCTATTAAAAATACACTCCATATGCTACACCATTCTCCTACATATGTTGTTTTTCCTTTTACGAATGTCACAATACGTACATTATTACAGTCATTGCCGTCGGATAACATTACATTAGGCTCCCGTTTTAAAGTATGTATGGCAGCAAAAACCATTGAACCAAAACTCGAAAAAGAGAAATACCACATTAAGTTTATGACTATCTCCGCATTACCCACCCAAAGTGGCGTATGACACCCCCTCCAGGCTTACCCATCCCCACTTGTGCGACCTAAAAATATCGCCCCCAACGCCCCTCAAGTAGCTTTCTCTCTCTGGTAATGTAATTTGTTTATTTACGGCTAAATAACACGGTGCTCTCCGCGGTGGTTTTTTGCTCCACGCCCGCTGACCCTGTCCCACCCGCGCAGCGAGGAATGGCGCCGCCCTCCCGTCACCATGGCGACCGCGGGAAGGGGGTGCGAGAGTATCTGATCGGTTGGGAAGTGTTGATTTGAAGGTCTTGCGTTCGGCGGAGACTGGGAGAGGGAACTTTCCTTCCAGAGGGGATCTCTCGAAATCGCTTGCAAGGTGGTTCCGCTCACTCACTCCCAGTGCACTGAAGGTCAATAGTGACCCCAAGGACCCCCGGGGATAGTGGGTGGTTGCCCTAGGGGTCCTGGCTGCTTCCTGTGTCTTCCTATTGTGTGAATGTCATCGATTCCATGCGAGCTACATCGATAGGATTCGGTCCGGAAACTATCTGTGGTGATTGTGCGGTATCGAAATACGTTGAGAAATATCGAAATACGTGTTGTTGTTTGAGACATTTGGATGCATTTGGTGGATTACCGTTACTGTTTCAATGTTGTGTGGACTCTGAGTGTGGAAAGAGTCGCTAAAAGTGATATCTACCCTGTAATCCTCATTAAGTTCTTGGATATTTCTCCTTAATTTTCCATCATTAGTGAATCCATAGTGTTCCCCTTCTTTTATCATTCCCAGGAAGATAGTGTTTGCAAGGATTAATACTTCTATTTGCATAGTGATACTTTTTCAGATACATCACTAATTTCTGACATCTTTTTAATTGAAATAATCGAAAAAGACAAAATACGCGATTGTTTATGATTTAAAAGCTTTTTTTCCTGTTTAAAATTATTCGTTACAATCTTAACATCTTATTAGCGTTCAATTACCTGACATAATTTCTTTTACTTACTGTAACTTATTGAAGTGATTCTAACAAAAGTGCTTTATGTGCCCTTTATTTTATCCTAATTGCTTTTTAAGTAAATTTAGAAACAGAACAAAAAGATAAAAAATATTAGAGGTAATTCAGGTGTTATGAACCACATCTGGTAAAAATACCGATACATGTTTTTTTAATCCTTTTTCAACCATAAGAAAGGGACCTTTTGATACTGTGAATTTAAGTACTTTGATGTCGTATTTTGTGTCATGTGGATGGAATAATTGGTGAATCTTTGTGGCTTATATAAACAAGGATAATTTATACAGGAAACCATCTTACTACTTTCTGATAAGTGGAAATATTGGATTCATGTCCTATTCAAGTTGAACGGGTGATTTATGAAATACATATTGACAATTTCTGTTATACATGATGAAGTTATGCATTGGGCAGCTTCTCGAATATGTCTGCTAAGAAAAGGAATACCTTATATACAACTCGAAAATTGTGCATTAAAACCCACAGAGCATTCGTAGTTTTGTGAGCTTACTTAGAATGTGCATTCAAACAGAATGTTCATAATATCAGCCATCAGCGATCAAAAGCCCTGTCCCTGTGAATTGTGCTAAATATTGTTCTGGATCAAAAGTGTAAAAAATGAAGACTGATGTCCATTCTATCGATATACAATATTTCAATCATCCTGTAATGATTACATCATCTGTGTCACTGAATCTTTCACGTAATGTTTGTCTCTTAGCAACACTCAAGGAAATATAAAAAGACATGGTTCCATACTGGTATATTTACAATAATTGCTACACATCTTAACATTTTTTGTAAATTAACTATTACTAAATCTGTGAGCAAAGGCAACATCAAAAAATACTTTATAGACCTGTTTTAAGGAAATATAAACATAGCATTCTCTCACAGAAATTTACTTAAGTAACTCTACTCTAGCTTCCTAACTTTGTCTCTTACTTTTTTCTCCCGAAGAGTTATAACAAAAGTACATTGGACGTTTTATTTGTAAAAAAAAATACGTATCAATATCAAATTATATTTTAATAGATTTCATTTTAATAGATTTTATCATGCATTGCATTCATTTACGTTCGTATCAAAATGCCTTTCTACTTCAAGTGCGTTTATAACAATAGTTATACTTTAAATTAATACAATCTATACCTACTATACCCCCTACTACACCTAAATATAACAAAAATACAATAACTATTTTAACGGTTCAACAATAATTCTCGATTACCAAAAAGTATTTACTATACGTAAACACCTTTTCAATACGTCATATCAAAAACATTTTTGTGTTTAAATTCTACAGATAACATACATCTCCATAGTAAAATTTTTTATTATTCTTAATCACTACTACACATCAAAGTACCTCTTAGATCTGTCACTTCAATTTAGTAACATAAAACTATTTTATCTTAGATGAGAGAGTAAATAGTCTTCACCAGCAATTTACCAGTTTTTAATATACATCGCCATAAAAAATAGCAGAAACAGTTCCTTTTTCGATGATAGTAACTCAAGAAAGAATAAATTTTTTTCGAAAAGGAGCATTATAAAGATTTTTTGTTTCGATTTGAAGTGAAAGATATCCTCCAAAATAACCGTTTAGAGCAACACCGGGAAATACCCATCAAGAAAATCAAGTCGACGCATCTACCAAAACACCGCGCCAAATAAATAGCTTCATACCACCAACCATCCAACAAAGCATATACCACTAACTCTCATGCAACACCAACAGCCCTCGAACAAGGCCATGTTCCAAGCAGTGGTCCAGTTCCGGGACCCTCACCATGCCCCCCAGCAACAGCAACAACGGTTCCCTCAGCCGAACCAGAACCAGAAACCGCCGGTCCCACCGATGTCCAGCTCTTCCTCTTCGTCCACGGACTCTTCGGCGGGAGGCGGGGGTGGTTCGGCCACCACGCCCCCCAATCGCCGGTCCCGCAGGAGGAAGTCCCTCCTTTACCAGGTGCTCATGTCGCCCTTGAGGAAGAAGTCCGGATCCACCAACACCCTGAATACGGTGGCCACATCCGGTGGTGGGAATCAGAACGCGGGGAACCAGAGGCAGTTCACTGTGAGTAGATGCATGTATGATTTGGGGGACATCCATAAATTACGTGGGGTCAAAAAGGGGGGAGGAGGGGTTTGGAAAAATCTCACCAAGGGGGGAGGGAGGGTCTATTAAAATCTCACGTCAACTTTTTAAGTTAGAAATTATACGATTTTTTTAAGTATGAAAATGATTTTAGGCGGAATAATGTCCTTTTCCCCAACATCATTAATAATGGAACTGTTTTAGGTGCTGTGAAGCACAAAATGCAAACGAATAGGATGGAAAATTGTGTTCTCTGTCCCTAGAAACAAATTCTTTGGGTTTCCCTACATCAGCCTTGATCAAGCTCTTCTTTACAAAGGGCTGTCTGGCATATTAGGGTTCCTAATGTACACAAAACATCTCCAGGTAAGGTGAATTGACCACGATAAACAAGCAGTGAGACGCCCTGCGAGCTCTTTTTTCGGTAAAAGAATCTATGCAGGGAATTCCCTCTCACAGCTGTGTTTTGGTTCATAAATATAGACATTAAATCTATATAGATTACTTGTGTTCAAGGAAACTCCCCTCTCCCTCCTTCCTTCTTTTTCCCCTTAACTTACCATCGCACCCTTGCTCAGCCAAGAGTTGGCGTTTGGTGGTTTGGGAGGGATTGTTGCGCCTCATCTTCAAATAGTGTTGGTTTAACGACCTTTATCGACCCTCTGAATCAGGGAGGGGATCTTTGGCTAATACCGTATTATGAGTGGCAGTTGGGGATCCTACCTGTTTATCTTTACCTCACAAGGGAATTACCTTTTAAAACTTTCGGTTTTAATTGACATTTACCGGCGGTAGAGTAATGGGCATTATTGCCTAAGCTCTTTTCCCTCTACCCCGAGGAAGAGGGAGACGCCACCCCTAAGTTAGTAGTTAGTTAGGATGGAAAATTATTTTTAAATGTTGTAGGTAAATCTCACGTGGGGGGAGGGGCTGTCCAGTAAAATCTCACTAAATCTCACCAAGGGGGAGGGGGGTCCAGATTTTGGAAAAAAACACCTCACGTAATTTATGGATGTCCCCTTTAGGCGCATAATACATGAATTGCGAATGAAAGATTAGCAATAGGGACAAAGTTGCATAACACACATATTTGTGGTTGCGAAAATTGAGCTCTTAGCTGTTTTTTGATGATTTTATCCTTTGTTGTCAATGAAGGAAGGAGTTAAAACACCTTTAGGCTAAGCGCGCACTAGAGACTTCCGTCTCTGCGACTAGAACATAACTGTCACTAGAGAGTAATGCATCTCTATGGCGAGATTCTTGGCAATCGGCCAAGAGTCTCGTCACCTAATGCACTCGCTCTAGCTTCTTGCAATAGCCAGGGTGATAATTTTGTCTCAGGTGCCGTGACGAAAGTATCTAGTGCGCGCTTAGCCTTACACTCAATGTTTGCAACGACAATTTGTGCATTGTCTCTTGCTAATATTAGCTACCATTTTTGTACTGATTTGTCATGTTTTTGATACTTTAGGATATATTATATAATTTCTTATATTAGAATTGAGTTTGGGATGTAGCTATTTTTAACACGTGTTTTAACTGGTGCTTCATATTTTTTTATAATTAGTCGAATTATGTATCTAATAAGATCTGGATTTGAATTTTCCCTGTATAAGGGTTTTTTTAGGTCGAGATGGAAGACATTTAAAGTATGATGCTCATTTGGCTTTATGCGGTAAATCCCTGCTATTTGAATAGAGTTAAAAATTCTTTAACCTTTTTGAATAGATTTGAATAATGTTTAAAAATGCTTTTTTTCAGATACTTTGTTTTATTTTGGTAATAAAACTAATGTACAAATATAAGATATAACTTTTCTATAAAATAAAGTTTTCTCTTCCATAGTTGCTACTAAAAATTTATTGGCTTAAAAATTATTGAACGAAAAATTTAGTGTTTTTTCTCATCTTTCCCCAAATACTGGTATTTTTGTTTAACTGTCTCTCTTTAATATTCTCATTAACTAATGCTTTTTTTAATTATTATTTAACAAAAACTGAAGAAAATTTTAGAGTTTATATACTTAATGTGTGTTATTTTTCTTCTGGAAAAATTAACATGAATATGTACTTTCTGAAAATCCTTCAACTTTTAAAACGATACATTATTGCAGTAACATCTCATGCATGAACACAAATCCCATGCATTCCTGCTCTGATACTTATTAATTCCCCACTGATATCTCTATCCTCCAGAAATGCAATTAAATCCCGAGGCATTTCGGGAAAAGTCGAACTCGTTCCCAATCTTCCAGAAAACGGCGCGAACCCGACGACACCGTTCTTGGACCCGGGCCAAATTGCGTTCTCGTTTGCGGATGGGATGGGGAAGGGATGAAGCATCCCCCGTGGTCTTTTCCCGAATTCCGGTCAGCGAGCCTATCCCGCGATCAATGAAAATGGAATTACTACTGCTAGTTTGGATGTTTCTTACTAACCAATTTCGGGCCACACGCCTTCCGATACTTACCAGGTTAATAAGAAGGGTTAGGGCTAAAAAGGCGTTATGTACCAGGGTTTCATTGCTGTAGTGGTGTGATTTGTATTTTCAAAAGTGTTGGATAGAGGAGTATACTTCCTGTTTCAAATTAAAGAGAGAAGTTATGTGTTTTGAGTTTTTTACATAAATTTTAAGAGTTCTTCCCATGCTTACAATTATATTCGAGGAAATATTAAATTAAAATTATCGTGTTTTTTATGACAAAAAACTTACCATCCACTTAGAATTTCGTCAGTTTTCGTTTCTTTTTCTCACTTTATGTAAAACTTTAATTGATTTTCTGGTAGCACACTTATATACTCGTCTTTTCGAAATTAAAGCATTAAAACGCACAAAAAATGACGAAATTCTTAGTGTTTTATATCCTGATAAGTTTTTGTGTCGTAAAAATACGGAACTTTTTTTTATGTTACGTAATAATATTTTGCTAAATATTTAAGTAAACAAACAAAAAATGTAGTATTAATATCAAAACTATTTTTCTCAAAAAAAATATTCTTCATTCTAAACATTTTTGTAATTATAAATATATGCACCTTTAAAAACAGTTTAGAGATTACCGAACTTTTTTAGGAGGTGAAAACTGGTGTATTTTCAACAACAAGGTTAACTAGTGTGTAGAGGTTTTTTCATACCCATTACTTTTTTTGACAAAGTATACCCCTTATAGATTTTGTTACTAAGAAATTTATCCCTTGTATCTTAGTTGTTGATAAAGACAAATAGAATTATTTTTTAACATTCAAGTAATTTATTCGTCCCTTTTGTTTTGCAATTTTCGGTCACCCTTACATTATATCGTCAATATTCTTTCATACTTGATACGGTATGCTCATTTATTTTAATTATCTTATTGATACATCATAAAATGATAGTTTCTTAGACGAAATAATTTTTTTGTACAAGCACAATTTTTAAATTACAAACTTTTTTCATAATTCAAAAGAAGTATTGTTGAGATTAAAATATTCAGTGAACGTCTTTTGTATACGGTAATCGATCTGAAAACGGTTATTCTAAATAAATCTAAAATTTCTATCATTACAGAATGCCTGCTTCGTTAACTCTCAGTTGTATTTACGCTTTTTCAAAACTTGCCTTTTAAAAGATCTTTGCTGAGTACGAAAATGGTAGTTTAGTGTATTTAATAGTGATAAAAAATGTCATATCAAAGCATTGCGTTTGTTTATTGCTATCTTCTATGTATTTTGAGAAACTCAAATGGCTATGAAGCTTTCAAAGTGGTTGTTTTTATTGCATGAAAAGGTAATCTTCGCTTAGATTTTTATGACTTAAGTAATATATTGCATTTTGTTTATGATTCCTACAATATGTTTATCGATTTGTTTTTCCAGATTGCTGAAATGGTTTTAGGAACCTCGATTCGCTTTAAATCGATTCCAAACATTGTTTACGCGTACCAGACTGATGTCTGATTTTGCTGATGCCATAGCGTGCTGTCTGCCCGTTTGTCTTTTCATTCTGCTTAGCGTGTTGGGGAGGTATTTTTTAGTCTTCTTGATGGGTGCACTTCTACCTTTCGAGTGGTTTTTTGCTCTTTAATGCGTTTCGGTTTGTATTTCTATCCTACTCCGTGGAAGTCATTTTTTCATGATGAATCGAGTTTGTTTTGAATGGATCTTTTTGACGCTGTACTTTTTTATTACCCAGGAAGAGAAAAACATACATTCCGTTTGTTTTGAGTGATATCCTATTACATAATTTTCGAAAGTTACAAATATTAGGGGAGATCCGTGTACCTAGGGTCACCTATTTTTAAAGACCCCAAACTAAGACTCAAAACGTTTTTTAAGTTGTGAAACTGATATGAACACCTCCTCACACTTTTTATTTATCATTTTGATTACTAAATACTCATTATATAAGAAATATATTGAAGCAGAAAGCTTTTTTTTAATTTTAAAAATAGCTCCAGGTACAATTTGTTTTTGTACCTAAGGCCGGTAGCTTTTGTACTTAGGGCCACTATATAAAAGTTTAACATCACACTGAAAATATTAGTAAAGAAAAAAATAATATAAAAGAAAGAAAAGAATTCTGCAATAATAAATTTTAGAATAAGTTTTGAAAATAAAAAAAGGAAATTGGTTGATGAAAAAAATAATTGAAAATGATTAATTACAGTAGCCTTTATGAAAAAATCACAAAGTATTTTATTTGACATTAGTATAAACTTACAGAACATTCATTTGTGGCATTAAATCGCTCAGAATATGATTGTGATTGTACTTAGAGCCTGTCCTAGGTACATAGAAAACATGTGGTCCAAGGTAAAATGTATGGAGTTTTGTACAAAATCTCTTATTTGGAAAAAAACACGTGCAGTTGGAACTACTCGTTTTGTTTCTAACTTGAAAACCAAATTATTCCCAAAATAAGAAGAAAATTATTTGACCTTCCCTTGAAAAAATATTAAAAGCTAAGCTTCAAAAAGTAATTTTACAGTAGTAAAGTAATTTTTCTATGAAAAACTATTTTTACTGAACACTAGCCTCAGCATTCTCCTGAAAGATTTAAAAATGGCTCATAACATGACAAATAGAATTCCCATTCACCCGTCTGAGAAAGAATACTGAAAATTAAATGTTATTTTAAACAAAAGTGGGGTGGTCCTAGGTACACGGATCTCCCCTACTTGAATTTTGTGGATGCTTCTTTTTGTGTAATAACAATTAAGCAATATAAAAATTTTTATTTATGACCTTTTTATGAAAAAAATCACAAAGTTTAAAATTTATTTGACATTATATTGTTAAAAATTGATACCAAATACAAGTTGCATACAAAGCAATCCAGGTTTAACCTACTTTGCGTTTTTACTGCATTACACCACCTCCACTGGTGCCTGTACAAGTAGTTTTTCCTTGTTGATCGTCAGTATGCAGTGAAACAAAAACGTCGGGATCTTAAATACTGCAGTAAAACCAAAACCTGTTAATTTGGATTTGTGGACATTTTTTCGGATTTGTAAAACTGCTTTATTCGTTCGACAGTTGACCTATTATTTGTTAAAAAAGTGATGTAAAAAGTTATTTTCATAAATTTTTTGACGGATTTTTCCCATAGTGTATATAGGGTGTCCCTTGTCATTATATGACAGAATTTTTTTCCGAAAATGGATACCCTCTACTTTTTTTATAAATGCCTTGACTTATACAGATATAAAATTGTGTATCTCTATAATAGTATTAACCTTTGCCTGATCATCTCCAAAGTCTAAGAATCTATAATTTTTAAAACTTTGGAGAAGATTCAGCTTGGGTTAATATCGTAGAGGGATAAAATTTTAAAGCTGAATAAAGGTCAAGGTATCTACTGCTCAGCCAACGATAGTAAAAGGGTCACGTGATTTTTACAGACTTTGCACGGCCGATAGTTGGGCAACCGGTGATAGTTGGGGTCTTGCTTCTGTATACAAGCAAATGTCTCTTTCGATCAACTGCCCCTCAACTTCCACCTGTCTCCCCTCCAAAATACTAGTTCCAGGGTTGTCAAAATAACGTGAACCTTTTACTATCGTTGGTTCAGCAGTATCTCTCTATTCTAAAAAAAAAGTTTTTGGTGAACGTATTCCAGAGAAAAACTTTTTAATTTCTGATCCGTATAACACATCTCTCGTATCAAAACGTCCGGATTTCCGAATAAGCTAAACACCCTTTCTTTTAATTTTTTTTGTTTTTAAGTGGTCAATTGAAGGAAAACGTTTTCATATAGAATGTATAGTTTAAGCGTGTGTTTACAGCAATAACTTTAAATCAGCATTTATTCAAAATAGCCAGAACTACTAATTTTTGATGTGGAATGTTTTCCTTATTTACATAACTTCACCCATACCAATTAAAAAAATAGCGTGCAATTTTGATAACTTATATTTATTGTTATTAGAAAAATATACCTTGTATTTCCGAATGTAAATCGTATTCGTAGCTTGCATTCTTAAATTGAGGACTAGGTATAAAATAACAGGCTTGTTTGTAAACAAATTTGAATTTTAGGAATTTTTTAGCAGAATATCCGTACTCTAACCATATTAATGGATTGCCTCATATTCGGAGTTGTTCAGTTGTTAAAGCGAATGATTTTGTGGTTTATTTATACCGATATTATTACCATATTAAATCTCATAAGAATCTCCATAATAAATTACGGATTTAATCCATTCGATCGTTCTCCTAACTCTTGATATAAATAATTATCTGTAAATTTTTCGAAAATCTAATATATCCCGTTCAATTTCGAAATATACATGCTCTCATACACCCAAACCCTTCTCTCATTTTCCCATAAGCTTAGATACACACAACCCCAAAGTCTACATAAATCACTTTGGAGTTCCCTCGATGAAAAATGGGCCCTTAAGAAGGAAATTGTACAGAGCTACCGTCTGCGAGAGCTAATCGCCGCGAAGATTATGGCCTCTAATTAATCGCGAAGAGGTTCGCCTGGTTATTACTTTTTAGAATATTCTCTTCCATCACTAGCTCTTAATTTCCTGTTAGTTTAATGAGATGCTAAACACCCGTTTTTCATTCGGATGGGCAAAATCGAAATTTCGCTTCATTAGAAGTACTCTGTACAGGTGGAAATCGGGCTTAAACGGCTTCCAAACTACTGTGTTTAAGTGTTTTTTTTTAAAAAGTAGAGTTTCTTTTGAGAGGGATTTTTTATGTTTTTTTCTTAGGGGAAATAAATTGCAAATTGTTGTAATAGTAGGGCAAGTTAATATGTTATGATTTAGGAGCAAATGTTTTAGAACAGTTCTATAAAGCGCTGTTGTGCAGCACTGATTGTTAGGGTGGGCCGAAAACACACTTTATTTTTTATTTATGTTCTAATAGCGCGGAAAGGGTGCCACTTGGGTCCAATAAGAACGATGTAAAATATTGTTTCGATTGGATAATATCTTCAGCTCCCGCATCGCACTTAAAGTTTGAAAAAATGGATGACTTTTTTACAAAAGAACTAAAAAACCAAAGATTAAACTCTCAAATATTGTTCATGATTTTTTTATGATGAACTAATATAGTTATAGACATAATGTCACAGGTTCCATTATTCTATCACCCTTCTTTCATTAGATATAATTTTTTAATGTTCAAAGAAATTTGGTAAAGTTGTTTTTCCTGCATTTTTAAACAGCTAATAACTCTAGAACTAAACAACTTAAAAACCTGAAATTAGTCCCCTTTTGTTCGTAATTTTTTGTCTTTAATTTGGCGTGCATCATTACCATCATTTTCAAAAAAAAAATTCAAAATTTAAAAAAATGACAAAAAAAATTTTATAAAAAAATTTTTTTTGAAAAATTTTTTGAAAAAATATTAAAAGCCTTTTAACTCTTAAAATGAACATTACTACTAAATTTCAAGATGAAAATTACATTTAATCATGTTTAAAAAAATTAAAATATTGGAAATTTAGGCAAGTCCCCTAAACTATCCCTAAAATTATACAGTCACTCATGGAAAATTCATAAACTCGCTTGAGGGTGTTCATATGACTTAAGACATGCAAAAAATGTCAAATTAATTTCAGAAAATACGACAATTAATAGATTCCGTACAAAATCTTACAGTGCTAATTCCCAACTTAAAGTTAATTCAATTTGCATGACTTTTACCTGAATATTCCTTAGAAATGTGTTTATATCCAAATTTTTTATGTTTTAAAACTTTTATTTACTTTGATTTGACTTGTTAAAAGTAAAAACAATTATATATAAGCATAAATTTTAGGAATTTTTAGGAGAAATGCATGCAAATTGAATTAACTTAAAGTTGGGAATTAGCACTGTAAGATTTTGTACGGAATCTATTAATTGTCGTATTTTCTGAAATTAATTTGACATTTTTTGCATGTCTTAAGTCATATGAACACCCTCAAGTGAGTTTATGAATTTTCCATGAGTGACTGTATAATTTTAGGGATAGTTTAGGGGACTTGCCTAAATTTCAAATATTTTAATTTTTTTAAATATGATTAAATTTAATTTTATCCTTGAAATTTAGTAGTAATGTTCATTTTAAGAGTTAAAAGGCTTTTAATATTTTTTCAAAAAATTTTTCAAAAAAAAATTTTTTATAAAATTTTTTTTGTCATTTTTTAAAATTTTGAATTTTTTTTTTGAAAATGATGGTCATGATGCACACCAAATTAAAGACAAAAAAATTACGAACAAAAGGGGACTGATTTCAGGTTTTTAAGTTGTTTAGTTCTAGAGTTATTAGCTGTTTAAAAATGCAGGAAAAACAACTTTACCAAATTTCTTTGGACATTAAAAAATTATATCTAACGAAAGAAGGGTGATAGAATAATGGAACCTGTGACATTATGTCTATAACTATATTAGTTCATCATAAAAAAATCATGAACAATATTTGAGAGTTTAATCTTTGGTTTTTTAGTTGTTTTGTAAAAAAGTCATCCATTTTTTCAAACTTTAAGTGCGATGCGGGAGCTGAAGATATTATCCAATCGAAACAATATTTTACATCGTCCTTATTGGACCCAAGTGACACCCTTTCCGCGCTATTAGAACATAAATAAAAAATAAAGTGTATTTTCGGCCCACCCTACTGATTGTGTTTCCGTTTCTCATAGAGTGGAAGATGTGCAGCTAAATGAAGTAATTTATGACGCAAACTTTTAAATGTATTTAATTTGTTTTGCATGCAAAAACGAGTTATCCGATAGATTTATTTTCAAAGTAGTGGTTATACTATAGTAGAGCTTATGAAATATATGTTTTCCCATCTTAAAAGGAGTGTTTACTTAGAACTTAGACTATAAGATATATTTTTCCACTTCTTAAATTGGTAGTATTTATTTGTGTAAATCTTGCTTATAATTAAAGTAAATTGCACTCATTTATTGTTTGTTATTTTCTCAAATATTGTTATTTCATACTTAATACACTCTAAATTGATCTTTCTTTGGAAAAGGGGTTTTATACAACAAATATAAATGTAAGTTTTAACCGCAATTCCTTTTATGGCATTCTGAATTGTTAATTTTTTTTGAAAATTGTAATGCAAATTTAAAATATTAATAACAAGTAATTCCTTTTGTCATTTATATAATTGACTTCAAATCGTCTCCATCATGCCAAACTGACAATCTGTATTTTGATATTTTCTTCTTAAATCAATTTTTGGAATAAATAAGTGCTGCAGAAGAGGTCTAAGCTTACAATTGTAATTCTCGACAAAATTGTGTTTCTCTCGATACTAGAAAAAAAAACAGATTGGCGTTTTTGGCATATTGGTATCAGAAAATTATCCCTCAAATGATAAAGAAATAAATCTAAAATTCAAAAGAAAACTCCAAACAAAAACATAGTTGCACTAACGTTCTTTTTAAATATTGCTGTGTTGCTTTTTAAATATTGCGGCTTTTAATCGCCCTCACTTTTATGGCTCCGATCTTTTTGTGTGGTTAGGGGGTTTCCCTTAGAACCCTCTTCAGAGGAGGATAATTCTTTTATTCGCTAATTGACCCCACAAAGGAAGCGGGGCCATAAAACTAACCGTTGTAAAACTCTAGCACCAGTCATATTCAGAAGCAATCACACCCGGTAAACCTTTTTCGTGTTCCAAAACAGATGAGATGAAGCGAAAAGCCTCTCGCCTCGGATGTTTCAAAATAGTACAATGCCTCTGAAAGTGTCAGAATAACCTGTCAGCAAATCCATAAATATGGCCCACCTATCAAAGAAGCCGCTCGGCCATCTGTTGGGCTCTCGCGATCGCTTCTGAGCTATTTATATATAGAAGCCGCTCGCTTTACCGGTATTTACGCTTTCTCTCAAGTGTTTTATGGGCAACAGTTTTGGAGTAGGGCTCGTTCCAATGTGGTGTCAGTTCGTGTCAGGTGGGTAAGACGCCGGAATTTGTCACCGGGGCTTTTATAGAGAGCAACGTTTAGTGAGAAGGGGAGAATTTACATCATGTCACTCCTGAGGGGTTAACGTCACTGGGGACATGGGTTTTAACTCGAAGAGACTGCTCTGCGTGCTTGATATTTACTTGGAAGGACTACTACCTCTGTAAACACGATGCTTTATGTTCAATTTTTTTAATCTTACATAATAATCAAAGAATTACAAAAAGTGGGAAAACCTTTTTACATATGAATCACCAAGGAGGCGAGGTCACCTCATAGAGGCGAAAGAACATATTTAACATAATAATGAAAACAAGAAAACACAATATACATAAAAAAATTACGAGAAAAAGTAAAATTCGAGAACAATAAAATATGTAAAAAACAAAAATATTTTTTAACAATCGGAGGTTAGAGTGACCAAATATGGCGCAGTACTTCATATTTGGCCACTTTAACTTAAAAAGTGGTATATTTAAAAACATCTCTTTTTGCTATAACTATCAATACCGTGGCTGTCCCATTCTTTAACTTTCTGATATCATACTTTGTAACGTTGCAAAATATATGTATAATTTTCAAAGAAATTGAAGGATATTAACATTGTTTTTTAAAAACTATTTATCTAAAAAATCATGAAAATAAATATTTTTCGTAGACATAGTCAAACTTTACATCAAATTAAAGCTTGCAAAATTATCTTTAAAACGAGGGGCTATAGATTTTCTCGGACAAATGTAATTGGAGTTGGTATAATACATTATTAAAAAGCTAAAAATAACATTTTCTTCCTTTTTTTGAAAAATATTTAATAAAAAAATACCCATAAAATTGAATAATCAAAACATTTTCTCATTTATGTTATGGGAGAGAAAAAATTTTGAAAGTTTCATTGAAATCCGATCAGGTTGATAATTGAGAATTTTTGGTTGATTTCACATGGAAAGACCCATAGGCGCCTGAAACAGGATCAAAAACGCCTAATAACGCTCATCACGCAACTTCAGTGACCGATTCGTTTACAGTATTTTAACTACTTCTGTTTAGGCTGCCTTGTCATTGCACAAGAAAAATTTTTTCGATGATAGTTACGTTACAATAGTAACCGATTCTAATACATACACCTCAGGCGCCTATTCTAAATGCACATACACCGATATGTACTTTTATAAAAAAAACATTTAAGATAATTTTCTCTATTTCTCTAAACGAAAGCCTCCATCAAGAGGTGACAGATTTTAAGGTTTGGACACCGTATCGAGAAAAAAAAACTAATTGGAGTTCACAGACAAAATAAGAAAAAAGTTACTTTAGTGGACTCCAAGGGACTCATCGAAACCCACTTTGACGAATAGAACCATGTCCAATCCTCGTCATTTCATTCTTCATTCCATTGAATCGATTCGGACGCAATTCCGAGATCGCAATCGAGTGAATCGATGCTTGTGATGGAAACCCCGCCCCCTCCCTGGCTTTTTCTTATTGTCCGTTCCGAAAAGAAACTGCTGCCGGAACAACACAAATGATTTTTCCTTCCCGCTGCGAAATTGCGGAGGATTTCTCTTGGACTTTTACCAAAGCAAATTTCCGGCGTCCTACCTCGGATTCGGGATTTAGGATTCGTTTTTTTACAATTTATGGAGGTCCAGATTTCGTGGGTATAAAGGGGGATTCCTCATGCCCCCTTTCGGTAAGGGTGAGGAAGGTTGAAATAGTGCTGTAGACTTGGGAAATATTAATGGTGTTGGTTGTGTATGAGTTATGGCCGGAAATGAGTTGTGGGTTTTATGCGATGCTGTAAATTAGATGTTACTGTCTTAGATCTTAGTGATTTGGAATAAGGCTCAGAAAAGTGGATGTTTTGGAGATTGTAGATGCTATATTTAGTTTGTAACTAAACACTATAAAACTTAAGCTCCCAGAGATTATTTAAATCTCTATCAATATTAATTAATTCTTTCTTCTTCATTCTTTAATTAATTTCTTTTAAAATTACATTTGCCCGGGACGTGACGGAGGTGTTTTTTGAGTTTTGATAATAAATATTTGTTCTGATGTTCTTTCTTTTTGGTTTCCGAAGAACACTAGGGTAGTACGCTAATATGACCCCCATGAGTTGTCTGGGTCATTCTCTTTATTGTTGTAAAAGTACCAAAAACCAGCATTTGTCCGGGACGTGACGGAGGTGTTTTTTGAGTTTTGATAATATATATTTGTTCTTTCTTTTTGGTTTCCGAAGAACACTAGGGTATAATCTTTAAGTAAAGAAGCTGTAAATTTAAGTTTTTATGCCTTCAAGTTTGTTTTACTTTTGACTTAAATATTTTTTAATGATAACACGCGTAAAACGTTTAAAAAAAGGCATCGCATGGTACTACATTTAGCCACTATTATTTTTTTCTAAATTTGTTTGGCAAATACAATGATACCATGGTTTTACATGATGAGGGCATAATTTTCAATATACGTTTTGTAACAATATGTATCATAAAATTATTTTTCTACGTTGTGTTCGATGTTAGCTAAATATGTATTAGTACTTTACTAAAAAATACCGAATTTAATATCAAAATTTTCTAATTTGCTATCCAAAAGGAACAGTTTTTAATAAGTTTTGGTAATTTGTACCAATACGATTTTAATTCTTTGTTCGTTTTAAAGTGAAATTAATGTAACAAATTTTAAATTTTCTCATTTTATTCGCCCTTTTATTGGGTGTGATAATTTATCCCATCCGTTTACCGTAATTTTTAATAATAAAACATGTTATTAGGATGAATTTGATATTTCCCAGCAAAAAAAATCAGCAAAATTTCTTCAAAAAAAGTGAAGGGAATTTGAACACTTTGTCTGCGGTTTTCTTTACAAAATGTGCAGTTTTCTTTATAAAATCTGTAGTTTTCTTTATAAAATCTGTATTTTTCTTTATGAATCAGATTTCTTTATAAACTCTGCAGTTTTTATAAGACCGCTGAAATGCCTTTAGAATGTATTCAAAACTGATGTAAAAAAACTATAGATTTACGTGCTGCTGTCCTATTGCTACAAAATAACTACAGACTTCTTTGAGAAAACTGCACTTTTGAAGCTTTTTTGAAAAAATTTTGGAAATGTTTTTTGCTGGGATTGATAAGCTACACGTAAAATCAAACGAAAATATTGATTTTCCTTAATTTTTTTTCAAATAAATATTCTTTCAAAACAAATCCCTTTCGCGTGAGTGTGTACGAACCACAAATCACTCCTCCTGTCCGTTTTAAGAAATGAACCTGTACAGATATGGTTTATGACGTGTTGGCTATTCATCATCAATGGTTTTAAAAAATCGTCCCTTCCTGTCATTTATCGCGTTCGTGCCGAGATCCGGATATCGGAGCTTGAGACAAAAGAATCGCCCAAATTTATGGTTGAATCAAATCTATTGGGGATGATTTGTACGTTTGGGCATTATGATGATGCATTACTGCGGTTTATTCTTTTTGGGAATGAAGGGGTTTGGACGTAGATTTTATGTTTGGTTTCTGTTGATGGACATGTGATGAATGGTTCTGGTATTGATTTTGCTTCGCGAACACCTGTAAAGTCGTTTTGTGGAAATGGAATTGTCTGCGTGAAAGGATTGGAATTATAGGCAGGCTGATGAGATTAATTTATTTTGTGAACCAGCCCGATAGGGTAAGTGCTTTAAATTGCAATGGTGTTTACTTTGAAACGAAACGAAAAATTAATTCAAGGTGTTAACATGCATGTCAGAGCTTTAAAGCATTAACTCAGGAAATTCCCATAAAAGTATTTAGAATAGTTTCACCCATTCAAGTAGAAAATTGATAGGTTCGTAGGAAGCACTTTCAGTTCTTGGTTCCCTGAAATGTTACGTAACATACCCGTCTTGTAAATACTACGGTAAACATTAGTTTAACATACTAGGCTTGAAAATACTACTTGAAACACTAGTTTAACATTCTAGGCTTGAAAATACTATGTGAAACACTAGTTTAACATACTAGGCTTGAAAATACTACTTGAAACATTAGTTTGGCATACTAGGCTTGAAAATTACTACTTGAAACGCTAGTTTAACATACTAGGCTTGAAAATTCCACATGAAACACTATTTTGACATGCTAGGCTTGAAAATACTACATGAAACACTAGTAACATACTAGGCTTGAAAATACTACGTGAAACACTAGTTTGAGATACTAGGCTTGAAAATACAACGAGAAACACTATTTTGACATACTAGGCTTGAAAATACTACGTGAAACACTAGTTTGAGATACTAGGCTTGAAAATACTTCGAGAAACACTATTTTGACATACTAGGCTTGAAAATACTACGAGAAACACTATTTTGACATACTAGGCTTGAAAATACTACATAAAACACTAGTTTTACATACTAGACTTGATAATACTACGTGAAATAATAATCTAACAATATTTTTCAAAATAATTTCACTATTTATGCTGTGTTTTTTCATTAAATGGAGGTTATTAAATCGATAGGAGATTTGGTTTAGCTCCAAAGGAAAGGCTATATCTTCTCAGATTCACCCATGTCTAACTTCTCACGCAGCATCCCTATCCCATTGCGGTCGAATTTCCGGGAGCATGCGTCTCACATTATGAGTTTAATTAATGCCACTGGTCCGCGAGATATATCGGCCGTGTATTAAATCACAGCTCCCGGATGATTTCGGAGTCGGCTGAGCAGATTAGAGCAAGCTATACAGGATCCGCTCTGCAGTATATCTATAATGGAGGATTAGTGGGAAGGAAGGATGAGGTTTCATATTGGGATGGGGATGAATGGAAGAATCGTGTAGACGGCTGTTTGATGGAGGCAGATGATGTTGTGATGTAGGGTCGAGATTATATGGGATACCCTCTGCGTTGGTGAAGTCGTGGGGTTTGTGTCTGGTTTTGTAGAAGTTGCAAAATGCGATTTTGGTGTATTTTTATGTAAACAAATAAGTAAAAATAGTTGGTGCATTAACGTTGATGCGTATCACTTTTGGTGCAATGTTGGAGTTGTTGGAAGAGGAAAAAAGTGTTGGGCATTCATTTAAGGTGTTTTATGTATTTATTTATGGATGCCACTTATGTGAATTGTATTGGGAATTCGTGACTGTCATGCAAATAAAATATTTTTGAAAATGCACTACATATAGAAAAATATAACATTTTTAATTTTTCAGGTTGTCCAAAAAAATTTTTATACCTAAAGATATTGTAAAAAAGCTATCGTGAAGGAAACTTAACTCTTATTATGTTTGGTATAAGTATATTAGCGTCCCATGTGTTTCATGCCATTGTTTCTTACTGAATGTAGTTAATCTGCAAAAGTTTTAATTAATCTCTTCTTATTTTTGCATCATTCTACCAAAACGGTTATATATCATTTTTATTTACACAGTAAGATTTTATAAATTTTTAATAAAGTTGATTTTAAAGCAGCGCTTCCTAACTGTAAAAATTAGTTAAATATATATTTGTTTATCTCTCATCATTTTAAAAAATAATATTAGATATATTCATAATATGTTTTCTCAAATCTTTTAACCTCTCCACCCTCCTCCAAACATCGAAACAGCAAGCGATAGGAAAATCCCCACAAAAAAGTCCAACCCAATCGCGATTTTCCGCCATTCCTTCTTTCCTGCCTTTAAAAAAAATCGATGCTCCCTGGACTTGACGTCAAGCGATAGATATCTGGGCTCCAGCTGTCTAAGAAGAACAAAAATCAAGAAGAAGAAGGGGCCACCTGTGCATGAGAGTGTAAGAAAAGAACGTGTTCTCTTTTCTTCTATCTCCCTCTAATTTAAAATCCTCCGCTGGGGTTTCGTGGCATTTGCATTGGCTCACTTGCATGAAGGACGAGGTGAAGGAAGCCCTATGCTGCTGTTTGGAAATGTATCTGCTGGGGATGAAATGGTGTTGGTTTTCGAAAGGGTTTTTATTTGTTGGGTTTTTGTTGTTGTTGAAATGAAGGCTGGGGTTTTCGTTTACGTGTGAAATGTTCGGGTTTTTTTGTGTGGGATTGGTGAAGACATTATATTTATTTAGTTGTTGTTTATTAGTTATTGTAAAAAAGGTGCGTTTTCTTATAAAGTATGCACGAGTATGGTTAAGATCGCTATGCGATACTTTTTTTTTAGAAATCTTGTATTTTTGTATGTTATTGATTTTATGCCTATACTCGGTTGCAACTTAATTTGAGCCTGTAGAAATATGCTAAGAGCAACCAAAGAAAGTATTTCCCCGTGCGGTGTCGGAATTTTGAGTGAAATTAAGAGATGCAATTTTAAAATATATGATTAGTTTTTTAAATCCGCGTATGTTAAGCGTCTTTTCATCATCCCGATTTGCAAATGTTGATTATTATTTTTTCAAGTAGCGCAGCGAGCAGTAGTACATTTGTTCGAATAAAACTCGCCAGCCTATATGAGCTCACAAAGCCCAGCAAGTTTACTCAAATTTTCTTCCGCGCAGCTATGACGTCAGGCTCAACTTAGGTTGCAATCTTGTATATAAGAAAATGGAAATATTTATTACATATTTCTTGTTATTGGAGTATAAAGAAAAACTTATTTTGTATTGACAAACAAAAACTCTTGGAAAAAAAACTTTGGATAAATCATTTTAATATTAAAATAATCTGCTAAAAAGAAGTAAACTTTTACAAAAAAAAGTTAGATCTGTTAATTTGAGAAATAAAACTTTTCTTTATTTCTAATATAGCCAAATGAGTGTCTAAATTATGTAATTTAGTAATGTAGATGTTAAAAATGTAGATGTTTCACCTTAGTTTAAAGTATGCATTCCTGTTCCAACGTATCAAATTGTCTGTAAATGAAACTAATTAACTGTTCATAATTTCAATAATTAAAATATAGGAATTAATAAAACCATCCAACTATTTTTCTCCTCTTTCTTTTTTACCTCTTAGATGGATAAATGTTACAAATTCTTTGTAAAACCCCTGTAAAGAAATATTTTAGTATATTCGCAAGCTTATGCAGTCACCAAAAAATATAAACCTAAACCCTATCTTTCAATGAAAACTCGTATCCCGCGAAAAGTTCTTAAACGTCGGAAGTACCCAGGAGCTGAACAATAACTCATCCTTCAATCGATCCGTATGTGCCTTCCGTGGGATATTGATTTTGCATGCTAACCCTTCCCGAATAAGAAATATGAGGGTGGGATTCCATTTCAAGGTATATCACCTTGCAAACGCACCCAGATATAAGTATTTATACACATTTATAGAAGCACTTTTTTGTCTTCAAATCAACGACACAATGGGCAATACCACCATTTACTTTTTATTGTTTTATTCGATAGAGGTACCCTAGAGCGGAATATACGCGCAAAATTTTTTTAATTACGATGATTATTTTTTTTATACAATTTCAAAGTTCGACTTTAAAAAAGGGCGTAAAATCGTCCAATTTCCCAATGTGACGTAGTACTTTTACCCTATACATTGATATTAAACAATGCTTTAATTAAACTCTCAGGCTTTCACGGCCGAAATTATCAATTGAATTCATAAAATCAAACATTTCCGGGATATAAGGCCGTGTTCTATTTTTATTCGTACCAAACGTTTCGTCCCTCTCTGTGGAGGACATCATCAGTGAAAACATTATAAAAATTTTTGAAAACACAATAACAATAATGCAGCGTTCACAGCAAAGCATGATTTACGACGGCTACAAGAAAGATAAAAGTTGAAGTAGAAGTGGAAATAAAAATACTATAGTGACCAATTAATTTTCATCTGGGCAAACCATACCCCAACAATTTCAATAGAAAAGAGGAAATTCAATTTTTACCAAGAGCTTGGCAGCCGGCCCTTCGAAAATTTCGCCGAAATCATTTTTCTCCAGATGAAAATTAATTGGTCACTATAGTATTTTTATTTCTAGTAGCCGTCGTAAATCATGCTTTGCTGTGAACGCTGCATTATTGTTATTGTGTTTTCAAAAATTTTTATAATGTTTTCACTGATGATGTCCTCAACAGAGAGGGACGAAACGTTTGATACGAATAAAAATAGAACTTGGCCTTATATCCCGGAAATGTTTGATTTTATGAATTCAATTGAATGCTTTAATTGTTTAAACAAATCAAAGTCATTGTTGGGTTTCTCGTTAAAGTCTGTATGAATCAGTTGTGACGTACTTCTACCCTAAACAAAGACAAAGGGCTTGGTGATTTTAATTTTAAATATTTAATTAACTGAATTTTTTTGAAACTTTTCATGTGGATTTTTGGATGCTGATCTATTTACTTTACTGAAAAAATGCATTTTTTTCTGTTTTCAAAAAATGATGGTATTGCCCATTGTAGTTTTTTTATAAGGTAGAACAATTTATCCCCTTGTTGTGTTGCCACAGTGTTCTGAATATGTTTGAAAAGTGTTAGAATTGTGATCTATCCAGAAATGTTTCCTAAAAATTTTTTTGTAAAATAGTTTTAATTCTGAAAATGTTCTTAAAATAAGATCAATAAAAAACTTGCCAATCAATTTGAAACTGGCAAGACATACCACTAGACATATTCTTTATACCGTTTTCAAAAAAATATTTTATTTAAATTTTGGACAGCTGAGTAGAGAGTTAGACATTATTCAAAAGGTTGATTTGAATTCAAGTATTATGAAAATATTTTCCAAGTAAATTAATTTTTATCCCAAAAAATAAAAGATGGTAATTAAATAACTTACATCATAACTATCCTATGCGGGATTTAAAAAATCAATTACTAAAACAACTAACTCTTGGAGAACGTATTACGCCTCAAATTAATTAATGCTCGTCTTTTTATTGAAGTTCTTACTGTCTTCAAATTCATTCACTAGCATTTTCCCGGTCTAATCCATTTTCACAATCTAACCAAACACCCACAGGCGATCAAAAAGAATTAATTTTAGCTCACAATCGACTTCTGATCCCCCCACCCATCCGATCCTCCCTTATTATTCTCTCAGCGTCCCTCCCAAGAACAAAAAAGGACAAAAAAACCATAATTAATCATCCCAATTGAATAACAACAGCAAAACGCCAAAGCTCCTACTGGAAACTTAATTTCCCATAATCCTTCCTCCTCTAAGTCCCAGTAATCATCTTGGAAATCCTTTTGTTTCCAGCTTCACAATGGCTTTCTTAAGCGGCCTGATGAAGCTCTGTCGGCGACCGGCTCTTGTATCGATTGCCGCTTTGGACTCGGGAGATTATCTCCATTAGAAAGGTAGGGCTGACTGACTGAGGCCAACCTTTACTGGGAGATCAGGAGTTCCGATGTGATTTTTGTTTGGGCTAGGTTTCTTCTCTTCCGGCTGATTCTTCTTCCTTTTTACTAATGGGGAAAGTAAGCTTCTGTTGTTTGATAGGATTGATGGGAGATGAAGCATGTGTTTGGTTTCGTCAAGCTGGATTGGTCGTTTCTAGACAGATGTAGTTATATTTTTCTGTTATTTTTAAAGGAGAGGATGGAAAACGGAAGAAGGATTTTATTTACTAAGACTGGGTTTAAATTTTAGTTCATTGTTTAATATTTTACTGAAAGAAATTTATCAAAAATGCTAAATCCATTATTATTGGGAATGTATGATCTTGTGGCCAGAGATTAAGTACATTTTGGCTTTTCAATTGGTTTATGTAATAAAAGCGAAAGATTTTGCTAGGTTTTTTGTTTAGTCAAAGGGATAAGTGATAACAGTTATTAACTATAAGCAGAAAGCCTTCACTATGCTTTACGCATTCTATTATGTTTCGATTGATTATACTGAAATCGTCAGGGCTTCCTTTAGTTTTCTCCATGAGAAGAGATGTAATCTCCCTTGTAATATCTCCCTTGTAATCTATGTAGATTTAAATATAATTCAATGACAGTATTCCCATTATTTTTTTCAACTTGAGTTGCATTTGTCACAAGTATTTACAATTTTTTAAACGTTACAGATAAAGAATTAAAAATATATATTTCTGTAACAAACATACTGTAAAATATTTTTCCAAGTTTCATTCAAGTCAGTTTTATAATTACAATAATCATCTGCTTAAAAAACTGTCTTCAAAAAGCTTCAAAAAATATGTACATAGTGTCTCTAAATTGAAGCTCTTTCCAATAATTTTTAGAAGTCCTCTTCAACTTATAAGTCAATTTTAACTCCTTAACTTTATCCCATTATTGCACCTGTTTTGAAGTTACTCTTGATGTATAGCGACATAAACTGTGTAAAATTTCTGTACGGAACCCATTATGCTACTTTATGTCCCAACTTTCTCAACTTGGTTGAACTGCGCCGCCAATATTCTTCCGAGAACCTTTTGTCCCACTTCCCTCCCTTCCCTATTACACTTCACGCTTCAGACGTCAGTTCCCTCATAAACTTCTATCTTGACATCACGACCTTTTCAAATGCCTCATCAAGAAATAGATTGAACTGATCCGTGAGGCCTCTTAAATTCCTGACTCAAATTATTTTTGGGGTCCTCTTCACTGTCTCCAAGTTTTCATCGGCTTTGTTATTGACGTAGTAGTGCCCCATCACCTTTTAGTGGGATTGTTACCATGACAACCTGTCCCAGAAGTTGTGTCTCCTCCTAACCTTGTTATGAATCTCTGAGGGATCTGCCTCCATCGGGATTTTCTCATAATCTAACTCTTTTTGTTATCTAACACTTTTTGTGATGGCAGTTGTTGTATTGGGTGCTTATGAATGGAAAAAATATGTGTAGAGCATGATAAAAGTTAGTGCCCTGCTTCTAGATCAGTGGTCCCCAAAGATGGTCCGCGGGATTGTCCTAAAGGCAGGCTCTAATCCAAGAGGTGGCTCTCTGGAAAGTACCCCCTCCTTGGGGGTAAAGAAGAAAAAAAGATAAAGAACCTTCCAACTAATATAATGTGATATAAAACTTCTTAACTTCAAGCATAAATATTATATCATTTGAGTGCTGATGATTAAGTTTTAGCTTTTTAGAAAATGTTTAAGGTAAAAGGACTTAGGAATGCTTTGGGTTTAAAAATAAATTCTTCTTACACATCCTCCCAAATATGTGTGAAACTCGATGTATAGTTTTAACCACAATTATTTAAATGATTTAAAAACACATAAAGAACACAGATACAAACATTCGAAAGATTTCGAGTTAATTAATGACGGATTTGGAAAAAGTACCCATACCAAGGAACCAGGTTCCGGGGAAGCTCCTGCCAGCTCAATAGGAGTTATACACAAGGTTTTTGGGCAAATTTTATTAGGTTCGGGGAAGGTTACAACTTTTTCAAGGTCCTATGAATGATAAGAAGAGGAGGGAAACCGTAAACATATTTTCAAATCTCAGAAGAATTTAAGAACCTTTTTTTGTAAGATTGCATTGTTTTGTCTCTCGTTTAGGGATGCGTGCAGAAAAACATAAACGCAATATGAACCGAATCAATAAAAGTAGATGAATACGATTAGCTGACACGACACGAAATGTTTTTGATGTTATGGTGTCTTAAATTTGGCTCTACACCAGAGTTTCTCAAACTGTGGGTCGCGATCTACTGGTGGGTCGCCAGTCAGTTTTTGGGGGGTCGCGAGAAGTTTTTTAATTTTTTTGAATATGAAGTATCTTTTTATAATTGTTACAAACGTGTTGTTGAATTTTGAATTATCAAACTATTATTTGAACTTTTGAAATTTGTCAAATTACCATATTGATTTGAAATTTAATATAGATATCAAATAAGATTTGAAAAAAAATATTCAGTGTTTCTCCCCTTCCACACCAGATGGGAGCAATACAAATTTTAAGAATTTTCTTAGGAAATGATGCAACTGCAATTTATCCCATATTGCTAAAAAAAAACAATTTAAAACCCTGTTTTTAAGGGTCAAATTTTAGAATTTTCTCTGGGAGTGGGCCCCCCAGACCCCCCTTTTTAATTGTGGGGATTTTTGTTAGCCCACAATTAAACTATTTCATACGCTCAAATTCAAATATTTACTTTTAATTTTCTAAAAAGTTAATTTCTCTTCTGTATGTAATAATTTATTGTTGTAATTATAAAAAGTAGTTGGTGAACACCCCCAGTCAGAGATGTTAAAATTCTGTTGGCAGGCATGAGATAATTATCTCAGTTCAGTTAACCCGTTGGGACTCGCGGGGTCATTTTATAACCCCAAGCTCACACTAACATTCCATTTAACGGAAAACTAAACACCTGGGGATTCTTTACTTCTCAGTAGCTGGGTTTCTGACCCTTATCTACATGCTTGAGAAGTTTCGTGGAATTCGGATTATTTTTCCGCCCCCCAGACGTATTTTGTTAGCTTTTGGGGTAATGGAATGACCCCCGCGAGTCTCTTCGTTAGTGCTGCGCATCCGTTTTTTCGTACTCCGCCTTCTATACAACCCACTGATAAGGGCCCAAAACATTTGTAAACAAATTTAAAGAAATTCTCAGGGGGTTCTATTTCATTTTAGTACAAAGAAAAGGAAGACACAGGTGTGGGTACTTTCAATACTGGTCCCCGTGACAGTTTTATGACTTGTAATTCACCAGACCACTGTACCCCGCCCCTTTCATTCTTTGCTTTTGTATTGAATGGGAAAGGAGCTAGGAAAGTGTAACAAGTTTTCGAAGAAAAAATACCCAAGTTTAAATGTTAGAAAAAAAAAGGTTCGAAGTAGGATAGAAAATCTACTTGTGATCTGTAATTTGTGTTGAAATTTTTTTTTCTAAGCCCACGTTAATACCATCTGTGATAATTGTCTTTACCGAAAGAAAGCTTAAAGAAATTCATTATATAGTATTTTGAAGTAATTAACCCGGGAGAGACTGAATTAATTTTTTTTCTCAAAATAAATTTTCCTCTTTACTGTATGCTTATGACATGTCTTGAAGTAGCCTAAAACCATTTTTTCAAAATTTTTTTTATTATTTTAGGCAGAATAGGGTGGTACCATATGGTACCGCTAGGCTCTTACACTACCATTTTGTGCACCATACATATTCTTATAAGTTTGAGATTTCAAAGTCAAAATAATAAATTTATCACACTTTTATCACTTTATTTACCATTTTTAACTGAAACAACAATTAAAATTACAATTTAGGCAATAATGATTGATAAATTAATTATTAAATAGTTGATATTACTCTCATTATAACAATTAGTAGTTATATTTTGCTCTTAAAATTCTATTATCAAATTTATTTCTAGAAATAAATTTTGTACACACTAGTCCAAAGGTGATAAACAAACTTTTTATACCGCGAGGTAAGCTGATATGATACGGTATTGATAGTTTTTCCAATTTTCCCCTCATAATGAGTGTTAAAATTAGGAATTTTGTTAAAAAACATAAGTTTTAGGCTTTAAAAATTTTATAAACCATATTTTATATTTTGCGTCTATAGTTTAGTTGAAGGCTATGAACATTATATTGATGATTAGCATGACATACTACCCTTGTATAGATAGATATTCCAATCAATCACTTATAATATGAAATTTTTCTTATTAAATTTAGAATTATTGGCCTTAAAAATTAAAATTTTGGGAAATACACTATAAATTCAATAAGTTATTAGCATAAAAATTATTCTATAGGTTTTACCTTAAAAATTAATTGATTTCACAGCATATAAAACGTTTGAAATAAAAAATACACTACCTCGAAATATTAGTACTATTTGGTAGCGTAAAAGCCTAGCGGTACCATATGGTACCGCAAGATTTCTATACCAAAATTTTCTACCTTAAAATTATTCAATCTTTTCCAAATTTGGGCTATTATTTCATAATACAATTATAAATCATAATTCACCATTATTTAATCCATTCACTAATTTTAGGTATGAATAAATTACACTTACGTTTTCAGACGGGCCATTTTTTTGCCAGTCTTAAAAACACGTTTTTCATTAAGCCATTAAGCAAGAATTTATTTAAATAATTAGTTATTAAATTGCTGTTTAATAAAGTTTGGTCCATGTAGTAGTGACATAAACCGTCAGAATGAAAAAATAAAAGTATTTAGGTAGAAAAAAGCCGTTTTTTCGTAGTGATGTTTGCCGGTACCATACGGTCCCGCTAGTCCTTCCCGGGTTAAATTAATTTTTACATTGAAATTATCTGTTTTATTTTGTTACATATGTGTGTATTGGTGTAATAAGAAAAATTAATATCAAACTCAAAAAATTATTTCTCAGCGTAGAAAATATTGCAGATTATAAGTTTTCTTTATAAGTTAAGTTTTAAAGTCTAAAAATTTTTATGGTTCCGACTGAAAAAAAATATTTTTAACGATGTAGAAAAGAGCGAAAAGGTTGGGGCTATTCCATAACCCCCGCGAGTCTCAACGTTCGCCCGGGAGGCGCGAGTCCCGCCGGGTTAATTATAATTAACTGAAGTCGGTGGGTCGCGTTAGATTTCGTTTCTCAAAAGTGGGTCCCGATGTTAAAAAGTTTGAGAACCCCTGCTCTAGACAATTAGCTTAAAGCTACTTCTCGAAAAGTTAGCATCAACATAGAACCGAACATAAACTAATTTCACCATCTCCTTATCATCCAGCCAGGACGAGAATGGCTCCAGCATTTCGGAATTAAGCGCATCGGTGATACTGCAAATCATTCTGATCACATGATTCCCTGTATGCGTTCCGGAGGTTGATTGCTTAATAATTCTCGACACGAAACCTCGTATTCCAATGAATCTTTAACCACTTATCTTGTGCCCGGTACTAACATACACAATGAGGTCATCAGCATTTTGCCATTAGTGCTATAATAAGAGTTTCGCTTATGTGCACGGTATAAAAAACTGACCATTTGACTTCGCTCAATGTAGAGTGTTTCTCCGATTGATTTTATTTTTCTACATTCCTAAAATTGGAAATTTTTCTAAAACAGGTAAAATCACATTTCGACCATTTAAAGTGCCCAACTTATGATCCCAACCTTAGTAAATAGGTAAAACGACAGCGTATATGAGAAGTTAAACTTATATTAATTATATTATTGAAAAATCTTTATAATCTGTTTTTAGGTTAGATTTAGGTTTTTTAAAGAACAATTCAATTTAGTTTAACTTATACCTTGTCTCTTTCTATGCCATTTAGTGTAGAAGGGATGTAAAAACAAGTCAAAGAACTGTTTAATGTAGATTTTCAGCTAAAAATGTGCTTTAGTTTTACCCTATTTTTATTTTGGGCTTTTAGTTTTTAGATTTTGACATTGTAAAACTGTATGCTATAAAGATCTAAAAGCATTTTTCACATGTTTATATGTTAAACCACTATACTTTATAAGAACGAAATATTAAAATTTTAGCTCAGCCCTTACTGTAATCACCATTTTTTTTGTATAAATGGTAAAATAAATAAAACCATTAATAATATTTAATATTACACATGATATGCTACCAATTATGCAAATTTAATGGTTGTTTCTGCAATTCTGTGATTTTTTTTAGTATTTTTATAAAAACTTACTGATACCAAAAACAAAACCATTTCCATGCAGAGATAGATCTTCTCTAGAATTTCACTTGGAAATGGGTTTTTGGGAGTTAAGAGTTGGGTGTAAATATAAAATATCAGTTGAAGTTGTTATAGTGTAGCTTTTTTTATAAAGCCATATTCTCTTCCATATTCTCTTGAGGAGAATAACTTATCACAGTTTTAAGTTTAGAAATAATTTGTAATGAATTTGGTTTTACTTATCTTAACTATACTCTTTTCTATCGAAAAAAAAACCTTTTAATCATATTTTTCTTAATTTTTGAGTATTTTAAGCATGTTTTTTTTAGAGGACATGGTTTTTTTAGGAGCTCCGACTTTAGTTTGATTGAAAAAATTTTATGTATCACAAAAAATTTTAACAAAAAACATTATTTTTTCCTTTAACTGAATAGCCCCTTTCTCTGTGGATGTAAAATCTACTGGGCCTGTACTAATAACAAGATTTTCTTCTTTTTTTCTCTTTTTACATTTATCATCCCGTTTTGTGGGATATCTTTTGAGTACTTGCTGTATGAGTTATATATTTTTTCTTTTTGGATCGCTGAAACTTTCCAGTGTTAGTTGATTGTTTTTTTTTCGTATTGCAAGGCCTCGGGTTTTGTATTACGATTGACAAAATGCCTTTACGTTTGAATCAATCATAAAATTCAAACAGTTGTATAATCTAAACTTGATTAAAAATTTTAAATTCAAAACAGAGAAACACATGAAAGGAATTACAAACTCAAGTTATTTCACCCTCTATTGGTAAAAAAAGATATGAAAGAAACAAATAGAAACCAACAAATTTCAAAGTAATGTTTAATGATAACCCGATATGCAGAGTAATTTTATCCTTTATATATTCTTTTATCCTCTTATATTCTTTTCCATGGTATCTTTAATAATAAAAAAGATTAAATTACTTTTGATACGTCATCCATAGATTTCTATTTTAAGCTTTGAAATGATCGTTAAAATTCCATAAGCTTTTTATTAATTGTTGCCTCTGTTAAAACTTGAAGAAACCTGTCTTAAACTAATCCATCCACTCAATGCTTGAATAGTGGAATAAAACTTTGCATCACAAGCTTTCCCTGCCGCTTCATTCCCCTAAATACCCACCGGATAGATGGCTATATTGGCAGCAACCTCTATAGTGGGGCTTCCTTTTTAGGCTAATCATGGGATATCTCTGTACGTGGTGATTTGGAAGCCTTAAAACTTCAATCCCTGTTACGGCGTTTGAGTTTTTGTTAGAATATCCTTATTTTACGTAACCTCTTTATTTTCTGAATATGAAAAATCGCAAAAAGAATTGTTATTCATGTTGAGGTTTTTAATTATGAGTTTCCAAAGACAAATTTAAGGATTCACTATTTAAATTAGGTAGAAGTTTGGCAATTGAGTATATTTTAATACAGTTTAAACTTAATTTAAATTGTATTCGGATTATACCCTGGTCTTAATTGAGTTAAAATGCATAATAATATGTCAGCCGGCTATTTTAGAAAATGTTTTTACTCTGAACAGGGAGTATTTATTTCACCACTACCTCTGGTTAGAGGAATATGTGAGAAAACTCCAACTCTCAAGCGTTGCCTCCAACCGAGGACCGGTTTCGCCCTTGTTAGGGCTCATCAACACTGAATGTACTAAAGTTAGAAAATAGCTTGATTATTTTACTTTAGTTTCAGAAAGCTTTTCTTTCTTTTGTGTGATTAAGTTTTTAATATTTTATAGGAGGTCTTAAATTAAAAAACATTTCTCTAAAGTATTTCAGAACGAAAATATTAATCAATTTCTTAATAAAGGATTCTAAATCCAGACAAAAGTAAATTCAATATGAACATTTTCATCTAATTGTATTTCTTGAAATTAACTGAATAAAAACAAGTTATCGTTTTCATTAAAAGTTTGGCAACGGGTAAAGAATTCCTCCTGCCTTAATGTGTGTTTCGTTCGCTAGTTTAAGAAATCATTCTTGACACGAAAACTTAATGATCCAATTGCAATCTTCCTCAGTAATTCGAAACTTAATTTGGAACGGAAGGTGCCTAACATGAGCTCCTCTTTGCTCACCCTGCGAAATTGCTATATTTTATTTTCAGAACCCTTGGCAAAATATATTATTTTTTTATAACCCGGTTTATTAGATTTCTCTTATTTTTTTTCTATCCTTCTTATCTGGATTCGGGCCACAATTTCTGTCCAGTATTTATCGTTTTCTTCAGAAAAACTGTCCGGATGTAAGTCTTATTAGAAATTTTTATTTCTCTGTTCTAGGGAAAGGAATCTTTTCATCATTGATCGAAACAGTGTAGACGTTTCCTCTTAAGGTATTCCCTTAAAAAAAAGCAATCGTGTTTATTTTATAAATATTGTCGTTTTGGGTGGAATACAATCATGCCCAAAAATTAAGGATAATTTTTTGTTTGGAATAACGACCCAAATCTTAGTTCCTTGTTAATGAAATTGATGTCATATGATTTTCCAAGATGGGAAATACATGGTCCGGGATCAAATTACACTAACACTTTAGTTTAAGATGGTTACAGAATGCCTTTTCATTGATAATGAAATTATACACACATTCGGAAGGATAGTAGAATCATTTATGTGACAGTCATTTAGCAAAAAAATTAAACATCTTATATTTGTAAAGGATATGATATTCCAAAACTCCAAGCATGATTTTAAGCGCGTGGAATATCTTTCAATATGAATTTTAGACAATATTAAGTGGCACCTCCTCAATCTTCATTTTAGGTGAATTTTATAGGATCCTTTATTACAGGGTGGTGACCTTAGTTTTCGAAGCTCCCATTTTGACTTATTTAAGGGGACCCAAATATTACATTACAGGAACTAATAATTGTGTCATTATTACCACAAAATTAAATTATTCTTAATTTATGGACACGACTGTATTTGCATGTATATTGGAGATTTCCTTCTGAGGACTGATATTGTGTATCACTTGAGTGAAACTTTCTTCATTCTTTTAAAACTCTTTATACAAAGGATGATGCATTGAAACAGAGTACCTGCTAACAGTCATCGATCATTTGCTGCAGCGTGAAGCTCTAAAGAAAACAAAAATATTTTTGTTTTCACTCCTTAAAGATCCCCTATTTATCCTCCCGAAAATTCTATGTGAGAGGGGGTAATTTTTTTTTAGTTTATGGTTTCGAGGGTAAACTTGGTGTTTGACCCATTTTAATCTTTTGTTCTGATAAAGAACTTTTTATTATACCTGAGATAACTTCAATGTACTGCATTTAAAAACATCTTAATCATCAAACTCTTATAAGAAAGAACTTGCTTTTTCTGAACATCTCAATCATCAATCTCTAATCTACCTCTAAGTACTTTGCTAAAACGTCCTGTTTCCAACTAATACTTTATTTTACTTATAAACCCCTTTACAAAAAAATTGTTTTTCTAACACGGATAAAATATTTTTTAAAGGTTTTAATGCATTATACACTATCTTACTATTATTACTTTTCTATTTAGTTACTATTTTTCTGAATTATGGAAGAATAAAAAATTATCGTTCATGTCTTTTTGAAGTTCCGATTCTTGACCAATTTTAAATTTTTCTAGATGGAAGATGGAACTATATCGTAGACAGACTGGAGAAAGGCACTTAGTCAAAAACGGTTCAACTACTCTCTACGAGGTTGCACACAATTTCGGTCATTTTTTTCCCGCGATTTTATTCTTGATTAACCTGAGGATATTTTGGTAGAGTTTTCGAAAACTTCCAAAAGTGACTCAGACTTTCTTTATCTAAAAAAGGACAGTATCTTCTACCTCAAAATGTACTACCCCATAGGTGCTACTTCTCTCATAATAGATATTACGGACCAAGTGCACTGTAAAACAAATTCTGAAACGTTACTTAAAAAACTGGGCAACTGATAAAGTTATGTTCCTGGAAAATACCAGGAATTTTTCTGTAAAATACTGAAATTCGCAGAAATACCAGTAAGCTATCTGTGAAATACCAGGAACTTGACTGTGAAAATACTGAAACGTTCCAGAGAAAATTAAATTCAGCATTAAATACAATAATCTCTACCGGGATTCGATTCGAGGAACTAACGCTTGCGAAGCAAACGTTCTACCACTGAGCTAATCGCGACTCAATGATGTACACTCCATATAAAATATAACTTAGAATTAAGATCCAAATCTAAAATTTTGATCGGTTGATTCTTTGGGAAAATTTTGAAAACGGTTGTAAAAAGGTTTAAATGTAAGCGTGACAAATGCACCGCACTAACTATCCGATTCTGGCAGGATTCAGTGGGATTCAGAAACGTTTCAGAAAGAAAACCAGAATTTTTAGGAAAGTGTTAAACTGCTGTAAAAACTCATAAAAGCAGGAACGTTTTTGGAAATTATGCATAGTGTCAGTGTTATTCTTAGGATTTTTTTGGAGGAGTAAAAATACTCCTTGACTTTTTAAGGAGGCTTGAAATTCATTTATGAGGAGTGAAATACGGAAATAGCATAACTATATGTGGAAACAAATTTTTTATAAAAACGTTTTTTAATGGACAAACTGAAATGGAAAAAATGAGGATGCTATTTTGGTTTTTAACAAGTATACCATCTGTTAATATAAGTAGAAAATATTAAACTTTGTAAATAAAATAATTTATTTTATATTAAACATTATGAATGAAATGTTTATTTAATATTACAAATTAGAGTAGAATTTTTTTATTTCGGTGGGATGCCATGCATTTTTCAATCAAAACGTTTGTTAAATATTCAAAGCGTCAAAATACGCCTGGCTAGTTTTTAAAAGCGTATTTCCTATTTTCAATGCGTGAAATACGCCCCCAGAGGCGTTAAAATTAACACTGCGTAGTGTTACTATTATTTTTTACAGTGTGGTAAACCGGTCATTTTTATTAATTTGCGTAGTGGATGCGGGCAATATGATAAATTCAATTCGCGGGCGTTATTAATAGTGCCAGGATTTACCCCACTATCCGTAACATAGACTCGTGGCATTATTCAAAAGAAAATCCGCCTTTATGTTCTCCTTCCCCAATAAACCCGCTCTTCTTTTTAATCCCCCCTTCAAAATCTTCCATCGGCCCATTCTCTGCCATCGATCTTTAATCCCGCATTACACATCCCTCGGCTCGTTAGCAGAAAAGTTTCTTCACCCGGGGGATGTGTTGATTACCTCCCCCTCTCCTTCTTTTTGCGTTCTTTTCCCTCCCCAAGCATCATGATTATGCCAGGGCTGCCTACCAATTTGGAGCGAGCGAGAATTTTAGAATTCTGTGTTTAGTTCTAGGGTCGATGGTGCTAAAGCGGTTATGTTCGAGAAGGGGTTTTCCGTCCCCCTCTGGGTTTCATCTCATGAATTTGTAAATGCTTTGTGTAATAATAGCTTGTGATAGCTGCATTAGTTGGGTGTTGAAATGAGTGATGTAAATGCATTTGTGTTTGTTTTTAGCCAACATCGCAGTGTGACCTATTTTGGGATTTTCTCGTGTTCGGTGGCTGTTATTACTTCATCCAAATCCTCAAACGCTATTTTAGTCGGTTAAAATACATCATATTTTCTACAATAACAGCGGTGTAAATCTAAAAGTACAAAATATAAAGATCCGTGGATTAGAGGGGGGAGGGGGTCGATACTCAACGAAGTTTTTTGTGATCGTTGTTTGTCTAAGTTTAAAGTCCTATAATTGGAATTTAAGATCCAACCCAAAAATATGAGCTCTCTATTGAAATAATTCAGAAAATTGCAAAAAATTTCCTCTTAAGTAAAACTATGTACGATGTATTTAAACCACTTAACATAAAAACTTAACCACTTAATAGGACTTCTATTTAAACATTTTTGAACTGCCCTTATGCCTGATATACCCATGTATTTTCGATTTAAAAGAAACTATTGTCTCTTCGATATTAGTTTTATTGTTTGAGTAAAATATCTTTTTTTCTACGTTTTTCAGAATTTCGCAACATTAACCCAATGATTTTTTTTCTTTTTCCGGATCACTTTAATCTCAATTGTTGTGTCATGTTTGCGAAATATAGGTAAACACATTTTACAGAGTACTTTTTTATCACAAGTATTTCTGGGTAGTGTTCCATTACCATAAATATGCAAAAAATATTTTTTTGATAAATACTATGAAAAATGTGTTTACTTCTAACCTGAAGCTGTTTTGATAATATAAATAAATTTTTTCAGTAAACAAATATTTAATTTTTACTCGTTTTAAACTTTAATTTTTGTGAGCACTTTATGTTACGAAGAGATTTATCTCTCTATTCTAAAAAAAAGTTTTTGGTGAACGGTTTCCAGAGAAAGGCTTTTTAATTACTGATCCTTATAACACATATTTGGTATCAAACTGTCCGGATTCTTTTGAGGATGTGCAATAAGCCTTTAGAATTTCTAAAAAAAAATCTCAATTTTAAAATATTTCCATTTTATTAGATTACGGATAAGGTTGCAGTTATAAAGCAAGAAAGAAACTATGAATTTTAAAACAATTGAAAACATATTTCACTGGTTTTTAACATTCAAATCTCTCTATTCTAAAAAAAAGTTTTTGGTGAACGGTTTCCAGAGAAAGGCTTTTTAATTACTGAACCAAATGACACATATATGGTATAAAAATGTCCGGATTTCCGAGTAGGCCCTTCGATTTTTCAAAAAAAATTCTCAATTTTAAAATATTTCCATTTTTTTAGATAACGGATAAGGTCGCAGTTACAAAGCAAGTACTGTCAATCAAATTATTATGCATCCAATCACAACGACCGATTGACGCCATATTTTAAGATGAAACATGTTTTTTTCACCTTTTAAAAAAAGTACTTTCTTGATAAAAAATCACTCAAAGACTGATAAAAACATATTCTAAAAACTTACATGTACGCCATTTTATACTAAAATTTCACACTTTTTGTCCAATATTTATAATTTTTAGTCTGATTTTATCGAAATTAATTGTAAACATACACTGCAAAAAATTTCACAGTAAATTTACAGCAAAAATCGCTGGCAATATGGGTGCCAGCCCTTTTTGCAGTGATTTTACAGCAATTTTGTAATTTTTGACTTTAACAGCAATTTTGTAAATTAAACACAGCAATTCTGTATTTTTACAGCAATTTTGTAATTTTACAGAATTTTGTGTTAACTTTACAGCAATACTGTAATTTAACAGCGATTTAGTAATTTTACAGATTTTTGTGATAACTTTACAGCGATACTGTAATTTAACGGCGAGTTTGTAATTTCACATATTTTTGTGTTGATTTTACAGCAATACTGTAATTTAACAGCTATTTTGTAATTTTACAGATTTTTGTGTTGACTTTGCAGCGGTACTGTAATTTAACAGCGATTTCGTAATTTTACGGATTTTTGTGTTATCTTTACAGCGATACTGTAATTTTACAGGAAGTCTGCTTTTAACAGCATTTAAATGAATTTAGGCTGTTATTTTACAACTACAGGGTGTCCATAAAATAAGTAACCCGATTTAAGGGCCTCTAGAAGCCAAACCGTTCATCGGAATTAAATGAAATTTTGATGGAAGACGTTTTGAGTGATGGGGACAAGAATGGTATCGGGTGGGATAGTTTCACTTTATCAGTTACGGTGAAAGTGAAAAAAATTTTGAAAATTCCCAATGTAATCCCCCTTTTTTATTCGCGCTACGTGATCCCAGATGTGAAAAAACACTAATAGCGTTGAAACGGTACCTCTAAGTTGAAAACTCGCTCCTAGAGAGACAAATGAAAACAGCAATGAAACTGTTATTTCTGTTCAAGCTAGACTAGTGAATGGTTAAGAAAATATGACTAGTGTATCAGGAAATAGCAATAAAAAATAGCAATATACTTTGATTTTACTAGTTTTTATTGCTATTTCCTGATACACTAGTCATATTTTCTTAACCATTCACTAGTCTAGCTTGAACAGAAATAAAAGTTTCATTGCTGTTTTCATTTGTCTCTCTAGGAGCGAGTTTTCAACTTAGAGGTACCGTTTCAACGCTATTAGTGTTTTTTCACACCTGGGATCACATAGCGCGAATAAAAAAGGGGGGTTACATTGGGAATTTTCAAAATTTTTTTTCACTTTTACCGTAACTGATATAGTTAAACTATCCCACCCCATACCATTCTTGTCCCCATCCAAATTTCATCACATCTTGTCCATCAAAATTTCATTTAATTCCGATGAACGGTTTGGCTTCTAGAGTCCCTTAAATCGGGTTACTTATTTTATGGACACCCTGTATTTTGCAATTTAATATGTATTATGCAACATTTTCGTTGCTATAGTTTGACATTTCTTTAAAAAAACTACCTGTTATATCTCCTGCGTTTTGTTACATAACATGAAAATTACTCCAAATGTTGCTACATATATAGAGGTGCTGAATGCTTTAGGAGGTTTAAGATTGGTATTGTTGAGGAATTTGAATTCAATTCATTATAATTCCATTTAATTTTAGTTATGATATAAAATTCTTACCAAATTAATAACTTTAAGCATAGGTTAATGTTATACAGATTATAGTATTATCCTGTGAAGGTAATGTAACATTTGTAAAAGCATTCAATAAACAAGAATTTCATTTTCTTTTAATATTTATTTTAATGAACAACTAAAAAATAACAGATACTGCAATGAAAACAACAATGAAAATTAATACTTCTCATATTTTTTGCGTAATAAACTTTACAATCTGAAAAGATAAAAGACAAATTAAGCTACATAAAAACTATATAATTTAAATGTAAATATTCAACATTCTCCTTACGGCAATAAAAAAAGAGGAAGTAAATTTCAAAATTATCTAATTCAAGAATTAGAGTTCAGCTATGACTCCATATTTTTCGAGGTAACTTAGTTTTACTAGAATACTAACGGCATTATGAACAATGAGGTATTTGCATGAGTGAGGGATTTGCTTGATTTTATACTTTTTTATGCATTATGGTTTAAAACTCCCAAATTTCTGATTTTTAAGTTCAAAAATGTGTTTTAAATAATTTAAAATTCCATTTTAATTTTGCCAAAACGCCAGAAAGGTCACGTTATCAGAAAACGGGCTTCTATTGAATGTGACGTCACAGCGCACGATTTGTGATTCAGAACTGTTTACGCGCCCAAACAAAAAACGAAATTTCAAAAATTTGTAACTCAGAAACTAGGCTACGAAAATACTTGATGTAAACGTCATTCTTCGTGGATTTTTATCTACTATTTTAATAAAATTTAATCTCAAAACGTGCAAATACCTCATTTATAAGACAAAAGTGTTACACAATAAATGGGCAAAACTCAGAAAAATGCTTTATGTATGTGTTTTTAAACATTTAACATTAACATGGATTTAACATGGACCATGGATTCCTATGCAATTCTGATTCCTGATGGTGTTTTCTACCCCCTCTTGAAGTTTTATACCATTATTAATGCATATTCACAAAGCCCACAAGGTTTTTATAATTTTTCAACAATGCGCATGCGTGTGTGGTCTTAATTTTTGCTGTTTTTTGGAAATTTTAACAAAATAATTACTGGGGGTAGAACCCACGACCTGCCGCATGCTTCTCTGGCATCCTACCACTGCTCCAGAGGGGATTCAGTAACTCTAAAACTTATTAGCACAGCATGTTATTTTTTTGTGACGGACGCGCATTATGTCAAATTATGAAAACCTTGCTGGCTTTGTGAATAAGCATTATTAATGAAACACCCTGTAGCCTGTACTTTCAAAGCAACTAACTTTAACAGCAAAATCTTTTCGAGAATAGTCCCTCATTTCAAAACAGAAATAAGGGGTTCATCTAAGTTACGGTATTCTAAGTTCATCTTAGTGTTCAAGATGAAATAAGACTAGTTCAGGGACCTTTCACAAATTGCGATCGGGGCCTTAACAATATTCTCAACTTTCGAATACTTTAAAATTATCTCATAATATCTATTTTTTTCTTAGCACCTAATTTTTGAATCTCGAATAGTTTTAAAAGTAAGCACGCAATTAATTCTATTGGTACTCTGGGGCCGTTCAAATATTACGTAAGCACCTAAGGGGGAGGGGGGTTTGCTCTTTGCTTATTTTTGCTGACAAGGGGGGAGGGGGGATATGAGTGAGGCTTACGTAAGATGATGCATTTTCGAAATTTCTTGTTTCTTGCAAAGATAATTTCAAAATTCAACCAAAAATAAATGTAACAAAAAATTGAATTAGGAATTCTAACGTAAACACTTTTTTCCTGGAGATAGACCACCCTAACATTTTGAAATTGTAACCCCGAAAAGTACTGTTTCGACTCATTTTTGAACCTTTAGGGTTACACCCAAAAAGGACAGCTCCTTGTACGAGTCACCTAATTTTCAAGGAAAAAACAGTACTTACTTATGGGGATGTCAAAATTTCGGGGGGGGGGTCCCGGCAGTGTCTTACGTAATTAGAATGTTTTATAAAGTGAGTAGGTGCAGTGAGCAGGGTTTTGTGAGGAATTGCGAAGCGGTCCAAAAGTGTCTGCGTCAGCAGTTAACGGGGGTTGGCGAGCCATAGCGAGCAGGGGGCGGTAGCTCCCTAGTGTAGTAAATTAAACTCCAATAAATTGGATAAATTATTCCTGTGAATGTTTTTTGAGTGTGAATTGAACCATCTTCCTAGAACAGGTGATGTAATGCAAAATTTTTACTTTTCTAGTTACTTTCGTTTGGAAATGATGCCCTTTCTCATCTTGTCCTTAACTAGTTTCTCCTTGAACTATATTTAGAAAGAACTTTTCTTATCTCATTCTAGTTTTAGTTTGATATTTCCCCTGGAAAGTGTCTTGAGCTATTTACATTTCTATGACACCAGAAGTACTTTTAAAACGTCTTAGAATATACTTTGGGCACTCTTCCTATGCGTCCCATCCATTGAATTTTTTTATTGCCCTAATTTAAATTTTATTCTACTGTTTTAAAAGAACCAACCTGAATAATCTATCCCTATTTCACAACTACGAGTATTTAAATGAAGGATATTTATTAGATTATATGGCAAAAGATGTAGTTATTACTTAGATAATTTAGGGTTCTTTTAAGAATTCCGAAGATTTTTTCATGAATAATAATAATAGTTGACCAAAAGTCTGTATTTTTAGATTGTGATGAATCAAACAATATGCTGTGGCAAATTTTTGTAAACCGTTTGTTTTAAAAATACTAGAAAACTAAACTTTCACCATTTAAAAATAAAGGCTTAAAATATCTCCTTTCTTAACAAGTATTTAATTATAGTTTTAATTGTATTATGTATGTAGTTTTTTGTCCTAAATATAATAACATGATTGTGTTCATTTCTAATATATCCCCCATCTCATTATAAAATAAGCAAAAACCTATACGCCGCGCCGTATTGCCTTCGAACGAGCTTTCCCGTTCAGAAGCCTTTCTCCATTACCCCCTATCCTGCCTTTTAATGCACAGCCTTGAAGAAACACGGGAGTCACAATAATGATGAAAAAGCCTGTCCCGACAACGAATTTTCCGGGCTGCCTCCCATTCTATGATGGTCTACGGTGGCTTCACACCGAAATATAATTCCTTCTGCTGCCACCGCCTTATCAGAAATTGTATATCTTTAGAAGTGGTTTCTTGTTCCTAAATAGATCATTTTGCACTTGGATGCTTTTGGATAGCTGCTTATATTGTTGCTGCTGCGTTTGGGAGTCTTTACCTTTAAAGTATTAATGGGGGACATAAAATAAAAGATGATGGAATAAGGTATTTTTATATCCAGAGGTGATGAGTTGTTTGGGGGTTTGGTGTTTCTAACTGACATCATCTCATTTTTTTGCATTGGTTATAGGTTAATAAGGTTAGGTTATAGTTTATAATAATATGGGTTAATAGAGTTGATTTTTTTAAAAATTGTAGTTCGAGTTTAACCATTTTTGTATTAACCGATTTTGTTGACACTACATAAATCCCATCGGCCGAAATTAAAGGGTTTTTTTTAAGTGCAAGCTTACTGTTACTAGCGAAAACAAGAAATAAAATGTTCTCAAATGCAATATGTTTTTAATTTACCGATAAATAAACTTTCAATTGAGTACACTGATTTTATTTAAGCTATTTTAAGAACGAAAATTTTAAAAAACTTACTGTACATTTAAATAAAGGATAAACTTTTCTCTTAATTCCCAGTGAAGGAGAACATGTATTTTAAGGTTAGAAAGTCGTGTTTAATCATATTGGATTTGTATTAATTCGCGTTCACTTTTTTAGCCGTTATAAACTATTCAATATTACTCTTTTAAATTAAAGAGTATTTTTCCAGTGTAAGAAGATTAATTGGAGTCATAATTTTTTTTAATAATCTAAAGAATTAATAACTGCAGTTGAATAAACCTTAAAACTGTGCGGAATTTTAAATTGTGTAGTAAACAGTGTGTATGATTTTCGCTACTAATAATCGGATGAAACTATAAAAATTTTATTAATATCACGACAATTTTTCATCCGAAACTCCATCACGTCAAAAGACCAAGTTTAATCTTTTGAGAAAATAACTTTTTTCCTACTTTTCTAGTACTTTTTGTGCTAGCTATGTCATTCGTTTTTTTTGCTCATGCTCTTGTATTATGCAGCAAAGAGATTGACTAACGCTGTTTTAATGAAGCGTTGCCATAAGAAAGAAACTTTCCTGTTATCAGCGAACGAATCTTTTTGTAGAAAAAAGATGCATGGTGTGATAGAGACAGTTTTTGCCCATTTTTTTTATAAACGCTGTTTTATTAACCGGAAATATTTGTCGCCTATTTTGTGAAATAATGTTTTTCCGGGCAACTAATGTTTTTTGTGATGTATTCTAATACTTTCGTTACCTAAGCCTTCGGGCCATTTAGTTGGATATCGGAGAAAAAATGTCTTGATTGCTAGACGAGTTTTTATGACTTGCTGTCTGTTCACCTCTATAAAAGAACGCGTAAAAATTCAACTTTAATAAATGGGAGGACATTATTTAGAAGTTGCTTATACATTATTTTAACATTTTTATACGAGAAGCAATTTTCATGTTACATTAATCATTATTTAACCTAATGATGAAAAGAACCTGGTGTTATAATATATCTTATTAATCAAACTTTTAGCTACGACTCTTTTATCTGGTATTCAATTGCTTTACTTGGTTAAATAATGTATTGGATGGGGCGAAGAAACTTTAATTTAACAACTTTTCACTAATACATTTCATTTTAATCTTCTCTAACCAAATACACATTTTAATTTCATAATAACACTGAAATTTTAATGATGAAATTAAGTTAATTTTAAACTGTACTGAATCTGAATAATTATATAGTTACTAAAACGTTGGTTTTTCACTTTCATTTTTCTTGATTCCTTCCAAAAATGTAACTAACGGAGGACTATCTGAGGATGATTGTCACCAACTAATATTAAAGTATTTATATTACTCTCCTTAATCATACCTCTGTTGGTTTTGTCGCTTTCATAACAAATAGGAATTTATGCCGATAAAACCATGAGATAAATGAGAAACTCGGTATTTTTATCCTTGATAAATGAGACTAGCTGTAACTTCAACGGAAAGAAATTATTTAACGGTACATTGGAGTAATTGGAAAACTTCCCTATCTAAGGCACTTTGTATATTACTATAATTTGAGTTGCCTCGTATTTGTTCCAGTCGAAGCAGTTCGTGATAACCAAACCGGTGTGCGTGTCTGATTAGCCTTCCAAACTAGAGAGCTAATTTTAATTTATTGTATTAAATAAATTATGTTATTAGTTAATTTCAAAATAGTAAAAGAATTACTAAATTATCTGCAATACGCTTGATTTGCGTTTAGCCTAAATAAATTGGATGTTTTAAACCAGTGTGGTCCAACCTTTAGCTACCCGAGTGCCAATTAAAATTTTTATAGGGGGGCCGAGTGCCAGAGACAGTAAAAATTACATTCTACTATTTTAAAACAGGCAAATTAAACTTATATTCCAACACTGCAAAAAATTTGCTGGGTGTCATTAGCAGGGATGTTGCGGCTGCGCCAATTGCGCCAAACTGCGCCAAATCCTAATTCATGTGCTAAACTGCTACAAAAACCTTATTTTGAGTAAAACTGCGCCAATTAACGATTTTCCTGAAATCGAATTATCAAACTCTCCTCTCACGCGAAGAATACCTTCGTCCTTAGGGAAAAAAAAACTCACATCGTCTACTATGGAATCTTTTCCACATTTCTACCACTTGAATTCAAAACCAAAACCGATGACGTCAGCCATCGAAACCAAATACTATATAACATTTCTTTTATAAATTTAGGGTAGGTGGGGGTAAAAACCCGCACGGGGCAAAACCACGCACAACGATTTTTAATTGTTAATAATCTATTTAAAAGTTGAAAACCAGGTGGTTGGTTTGTCTTACTGTGAGCTATCGTTCTACGAAAGTTCGTACCCCTAAGTCACTCACGAGTTGAAAAAATGCTGTAAGTTTGTTTTTCATCATTTTGATGTAATTTTTCTGATATTTTACTTAAACATAACATAAAATAGGGCTTCAGAAGAATTACAAACAAATAAGCCAATGATAAGATAGCATTTGAACTTCACTTTCGTCTTGAAAGAATTTCCTTGACATGTCTCTAAAAATAATAAGGCTTGTTTTTCAAAATAAAGTGAAACGGGGCAAATACCCGCAGGTGTTTTGGGGCAAATACCCGCATCTTCAAAACTTTGGGAATTCGCCCCAAAAGGAAATTAGAACCTACAGGATCCCTAAAAAGTTGAATAAAGGTTTCCGAGATGTCAATCCTCAAACTGAAACCCTTTTTTCTCCCCTTTGAAAGATATTGGGCACTTTGAAATGAGTTGCTACAACAGATTGACAATTTTCATTAAAACGGATTATATTTATGTTTAATATTGTTGGTTCACTTAAAAATATTAAAATAATACATTAGAAATCCATTATTCGCGAGCGGATGATCCACGATTGCCACGAAAAAAAAATTCAATGATGAGGGTACATTTTAGACGAACATTAGAGAGATTTTAGATGTAGAGCAAATAATTCTACTGTACTGTACACATTTTAAAAGTTTTACATAATATGTTTTTGTACAATGAAACATAGTTTTTATGCTGAGATATTTTGTTTCGGTGTTTTCACCTCATTTTTAGTCTTTTTTCGGGTTATTCGTGATTATAGCTATCCGCGGTACCCTTGCCACCCAATTCCGCGGATAATAGGGGCTCTACTGTATTAAGATGATTATTTCTAGTGTTTTTATAATGAAACATTTTGTTTATCCATGTTTATTGGACCACTATTATCCACATATTATCCACTTGGACACGAAGATTCAAAAGTGCGTGTCTTTGCCCCATTTTTCGAGGCAAAGACCCGCAATTTTTTTTTCAACTAAATTGTCAATTTCTCTTGAAATACTATCAATAAGAGTATAAATTTGGATTGGTTTTGTAGGTAACATCTCAATCTAACACCTCCAATTGAAATTTCGGGATTATCTACCCCCTTTCGATCACAATGTTAAAAATACTAAAAACTGCGGGGCTTTGCCCCCACCTACCCTATATCCCCTATAAAATAGGTTTCAATTCGCTGCGTGAAGTCCGTTAAAAGGCGAAAATGATCGTGATTTTTTGCGAAAATTTGTGTTTTTTTTGCAGTGTTCCGTTCTTCCCGCGACTTGCGTGGACGGCCGCGGTTGCTGATTCAAGTTGACTTCTTCTTGCGTCGTTATGGCCATGTAGAAAAAACTTTACGAAACCCACAAGTCCGGTGTTTTGGAAGTCGGAAACAATTACAATTTTTCCCGGAAGTTTCGGGGTTTTTTTTGCGGAGTGTTCCGTTTTTCCCGCGACTTGCGTGGACGGCCGCGGGTGCCGATTCAAGTTGGCTTCTTCTTGTGTCATCTGGTGTTGGGAAAATAGTGATTTTTCGCGACAGTTCCGTTTTTTCCGCTACTGCTTTTCTTACGAACGTCTGTTAAAGTTAGCTTCAATGGTGGTGCAGAAAAAACAACTTAACTTTGGTCAGAGCAGTTTGAGAAGTCTAATAATATTATTTTTCTCTATTTAAGTCAGTATTTTCAACTTAAGATGAAGTTGTAAATTTTTACAGAAAGGTCGCTTTATAGAAACTTAGATGATTATATAGTTTTTTCTTATATGATTAAGATTTTTAAAATACCTTCAAAAATACTATATTTTTTACTTTTTCGCTCTAATTAACTAAAAATTTTTGACAATATCGTTTTTGCAATTTAATTATTACTTAAATAATTATTCTGTTTACTAATTTCCTATATTTTTTTATTTCATTTAGTTACATTTTGACTTTTATTTCATTTATTTACATTTTGACTTTTAAAGGGGTTTTAAAACCTGATTCAGGAATGTAATTGGCACAGTGTGTGTTTGAAGCTTCTTAAGTTATGTAAAAACGTACTCCTTGAATTTTTTAAAAACTTTCCTCGAAAACTCCTATAATACTCCTTGATTTTGATTTCTGAACATTTGTATGAACCCTGCATTTGGCGTTTTTGTAATTAAAACTTGTAATCAGTGGCGAATCCAGTAGGGGGGGGCTGTGGGGCTGCAGCCCCCCCCAGGAATAAGACATTCAAGTTTTGGTAATAGCAATAAAGCAAAAAGAAATTTCACTACGTTGCGGACATTCGGTGGTGTTACCCAAAGGGTCTCAAAATCAATCGGAACCCTACTTTTAAGGGTAAAAATTACAAAATTTTTTGGGGGAAGACCCCCAAACCCCCTCAAAATTTTGGAATCTAATAAGTACGGTTTTTCCTTGAAACTTTAGAGATTTACAAGGAGTGATCCTCTTTGATGTAACCTAAAGTGTCTCAACATGAGTTAAAATGCCACTCTTAATGGCAAAATTCAAAACATTTTCTGGAATAGAAACCTCTAAACCCCCTAGAAATTTTCCAATTCATAATGCTATAAACTTTTTCCTTGAAAATTCTGCCGCTTTCAATGAGTTGTGCTCTTTGGGTGGAATCTGAAAGGCTTCAAAATGAGCTAAAACACTATTTTGAGGGGCAAATTTTCAAAAATTTTCTGGGGGAGGACCCCCAGACCCCTCTTTTACTTCGAGTTGACATATATACACAATTTTTTAACTTACTGCACCAAAATTAAAACCTTACGAAGTCATCTCACCTAAAACTTGGTATTCCTAAGATAAAACCCCAGAAAAGATGTTGGGTAACCCATAAACAAAAATCTGGTTACGGCACTGGCAACCCCTCCCCCTTTCAGTTGCTTACATTAATATTTGAACAGCCCATAATAGCAATAAGGTTATCTGTGAAACTCAGCCCCCCCCAGACCAAAATCCTGGATTCACCACTGCTTGTAATTAAATTGGTTGCTACAAAAATGGTCTATTCTGCTACGAATTTTAAATTTAGCCACTACAAACTGCTACAAATTTTGAATTTAGCTGCTACAAACTGCTACAAATTTTGAATTTAACTGCTACAAACTGCTAAAAATTTTAAATTTAGCTGCTACAAAAACTGCTACAAAATGCTCAATGTGGTGCAACATCCCTGCATTAGCATGCTTTTTTTTTATTTATGCTTTCTTTTGTGCCACAATTCACACTATTTCCATAGATTTTCACATTTATAAATTAAAATTTAAAACAAATTATTTCTTTTTTAAAATTGAATTGTTGTTTAAAGGAAAATTGAACTATTAACAAAGATAAAACCGTTATTAGAAAATAGTCCGTTCACAACGTTTTTAAAATGAAAGAGCAAGAATGTTATTTAGTGTTTTGCAGGTAAGTGTTATTTCTAAATTAGTTCACATCCAAAAAATATTTTTTCCCCAAGAGATATTATAAAAACTTTTAATTATCAAATTTGAGTTCTAAATTGATAACCTCAACTACAATCCTGTAGAGAAATTTCTGAAATTACACTTGTAGATTAAATGTTAATTACAATTCATAGCTTCTACTGATTTTATAACTCCTTTCATTATTGCCCCTACTGGATCTTCTATTGATGCACTCTTAATAACCCTTTTGAATTTAAGGAAAAGTCAAAAATAGTTCAAAGGGGGTTCAGGGGTTCCCCCTGAAATTTTTTTGAAAATTCAACTGATAAAAGCAGGGTTTTAACACATTTCTGAAATAAAACTGAAAAGTGAAATACCTTCCTATTTAATATGATTAGGACATTACATTTTGTGGCAGAGTGCCATGAAAATATGTTCGAGTGCCACTTGTGGCCCGCGTGCCTCGGGTTGGACCACACTGTTTTAAACTATTTATATGCTGAATTTAGTTGAAATCTAATTTTATCATTCCCCTTGGCAATAATGTTTTCCTTCATTTCATATTGTTTTCATTATTCCATCAATAATAATTGGAGTTATTACATGTTCGCTTTTATTTAATTTATCTCATTAAAGTTTTATTAAATTCACTAATGAAAAGGCCGGTAGTGCAACACAATTTATTTTACAGTTGTAATAGTTTAAATAAATTTTAGCTTTGAACCCTTATTATCTTTAATTATATAGAATTTGTTCTAGTAAGAAATTATAAGTCTAATATGTTTACTTACTGCTGGATTTCTGAATTTAAAGCATTTTAGCTGTGACATTTTACCTAAATTACACTTCTAAGTTTCGATGTAATATGTAAATAGATCGATAATTCTCCATGAGGTTGATGGGCATAGTGAACTAAAATTATAAATACAGCTGTGTTCGTGAATACACTTCTCATGAAGAACACATGTTCAAAATTCATCCAACTTCCGTCGCATGGCAAAATTTAATTTACTTTCGGTTACATTTACGTAAACTTGACATATTTGGTACCAGCTGTGCTACTAAGGTTAGTACTCATCTAGTCTTAAGAACTCTGTATTATAATTAAGATTTGTTCATTTTTTGTCACATATATCCAAATTTAGTTTTCCTCTGGTTACATTTACATAAACTTTACATATTTGGTACCAGCTGTGCTACGAGGGTTAAAACTCATCTGGTCATAAGACCCACCCATTTTCCCACCCTTTCAAAGATCCCTCAATATGAGACTCCGTTAATCGAACTCAATTAAGCCTTCCCGATTCCAGAGAGTGTCCCCCAAAGTATTTTGTTCGGAAGGAATATTCTACTCTCCCCAAAAGGAAGTCTCCAATTCATAAGGGACTCCGCAAGGATATCTCGTTCGATGAGTTAGAATAGAGATTACTGCTTCTACTACTACAGTTACTGCTTCAGCCGATAACCTGATAGTAACTCGTTATTCCTATTCTGGTATATTCTGGGCTTTACATAAATATAAACCGAGGAGGTTAACAGTTACTGCTTCATTAGGTCAAGCTAGTGTCTTTCCAGGGGGTATAATTTCTTCGCTTGGACATAGAATTTCCTTCCATAAGCAATCAGTGTTTTTACCCGGGTATTTGATCTCTATCGGGTGTAGTGTGTAAGTTTACACCGTGGAGATGGGGTTTGAAAGGAGTTTGAAGTTTAAACAAGTTATTTTTAGAACTTGTATAACTTGTGTTTCTAAGTGTTATATTTGTATGAAAAAATTAAATTATCGCGTAAATAATGCTGGGCCCAACAGGTGAAATTGTTGTCATGATCCTCAAAACGGTGTCTTAATATTCCTAAAATACTATCACTAGGAATGTTCCAACTAGAGTACATAGTATCAAAATGTCGATTTTTTAACACCTTCTAACTTTTCTTTGGAAATGCAATAAAGAACATGATAAAAAACAGCTTGGTCATATTTTTATTTCAGTTATAAAGTCCTCTAACAGTTTTTAATGCCATTATTTTGTTTCACTGCGTTGCTTGACAATTATTAAAGTTTTATTATGTTGGCGTTGCTTTGGCCCACGAATTAGGGTTACTTATTCCCAATGGTATCTACTGAAATAAGTGTGAAATACTTATTGAGTTCAAAGAAGCAGCGGTTTAGTATGGTTGAGAAAATAATTCTTAACACGAAATATATACATTCTAATTATAAGATAGCGAGCCTTAAATAGAGTATGGTGAAGATGACATCAACATTGTAAAATTGATAGTGTTACAAGAAATATCAGTTTTCAATGTAGATTTTTCTCCACGATGCAAACAACCAATTTGTCAATGTACCTAGGATGTTAAAATACTGTCAACTGTTCGTCTTTGTCTTTCCTTTAAAAATCGATTGATTATAACTATAAAATGAAATCAGTTTTGTGTAAGAAAACATGTTTTATAGATTTCTTTTATTTTAAATTAAACTTGAAATGAACTTGGAATAGATTGTTATCATTTATAATTAATTGGCAACACATTGTTAATAGTTGAGCATTGGCTAAAAGTAACTCAATGCCTTAACTTTGGTATTTTTAAGGTCTAGGCCACCCCAATTCAGGGTAACTTTTGCCCAAAATTTCAAAAATTCATTAAAAGTATTTAAAATTTAAAATTACACTTTAAAAGCGGTTTACATTGAGTTTGAAAATGTAACAGTTTGATGTATACTATTTAATAAGGTGAAACAAATATCTATAACTTGAAACATTTCTATATATTTTCGATATGTACTATTCTTTAGATGATTTTTATCAGTGAGTGTGTATATTTTTTGTACTTGTCAAAGTTATTTCTAAAATAGTTAAGCTTATATTTTTAAGCTTTCATAAAAATTTGGCCAAAGAAATGTTCAAAACACTGTGGGTAATTAATGAACATGTTTGTAATGAACAGCAATAAGTAAAATAGACATCTTTAAAATAAAATAAAAATTTAGTTTCGTTCCTTTATTATGCGCTTCTATTGATAGACAGACCTATTTCTCAGAGAAACCATGTCGATTGGCACAACATGACATAACTGTATTTTCCCAGCTTAACAGGTGAGACAAAAACATCTGTTTTGCTCTTAATAAAAAGCACATGTGCATAATGGTTTGTAAATCTTTATTTTAAGCCTTTTTGTCCGGGGTTTTAATTATATATTTAAACATCTTTTCCACTTTTTTTATTAATTTCATATCATTCCTCTTTTCCTACTTTAATAAATCCCAGTAAATATACTGACAAAAGGATTTCATGGAGAAACGGTTCCATGAAGGCATCATTATAGATGGATGTTTAAATAAAACGATCCAAGTATCTCAAAACGTTGCAACAAATGGATGACTTAGCCCTCACGTCTTCCCTCCCCATAATCCTACTACTTTATGAACCAAACAGCACAGCGCTTATCTCTTCTAAACTAAACTCCTGCCAAATCTCTCACGTACCAAACCTTCATCAACTTAAACGACTGCGAATCGAGCGTGCTTTCAAACAACCCCATGAATTTAAATAAACATGCATCATCCCCGGCTTAGCCCTGAATCGTAGAGCGAAAACCTCGAATTATTAAAATGAACCGATATTAGTTGGATCGATTTGATGTTTGACAATTTAATCGATTCCACGCTGACTAGAAATGTAGTTTGCTCCTTTCGAAATGAAGGCTGATTGATTATATTTTGCTGAAGGGGGAGTTTTAAATTTCAGACGGTAGAGATAATTAAGTTAAAGAAAAGGTATTAGAAAATTTTGGGGCTATTAATTTAAAGATGTGCTAAACTCTTATATCTGACTGCACACCGTTAAAGAGTGTAAGTAAATAGATAGTAATATTATGAACACCTAATTATCCCTTATTATTTATTTTGTTTCTATTCTGTTAACGACATATACAAATATTCTACTTAAAAATTTGTTGTCCAGTTTATTGCTTTAATTTGTGTTTTATTTCATAGAATAGCCCTAAAATACATATAAACTTCATAAAGTTCATCTTAAATGGCAGTAAAGCGTATCTATGGGCAAAGTGATTAATTGGGCATTATTAATAATGCCCAAAGGTGGAGGCGGGCAAAGTGATAAATTTCATTGATAAATGCCATTGAATTTATCACATTGCTCGTAACACCTATGTCACAAAACGTATGTTAGCACAATCATGCGTATCCAAAATTATATATACTTGTGGAAAGAGTCTATTGGAAAATAAATAATGGAGGACAATTATTATCGCTCGGTTTAGGTTTATAGGAAAGGGAATTTTTGTGTTTAAATAAAACTATGTTTTACCCATAGTAAAAAACTCTATTGTTCTGCTTAGTGAGATTTCCGTTCTTAATAATCTGCCATATAAAATTAGTTTCGCTTTCTCCTGGGAGCTACTGCCAATATGGATTGACATTTTTAAGGCGAATATTGGAAAAGCATTGCGAATATTCTACTTTCCTCACCATTTTAACAAGATTCGAACGGAACTTCACCTAATTAGTTGTCGCGGTCGATGAGCTTTATTGATTTCAGCTTTTCAAAGTTAATAACAAGATAATATTTTTTTTTAAATATTTTCTCGGAGTACCGATGTTTTACTGTATGTATACTTCACATAACTGATTTTTTTTGTGTTTACAAATAAATTTACCTGAGTTTGTCTACTCTATTTCACTCTCTATGTGTGCTTTGTCTTGTCTGGAGGAAAATGCTCTTAATTGGGCCTTCCTCCTTAAATCCCTCAAATAAAAAAATATCCTCGAGACTTTAATTTAAACAAAATTTGTCTTTATGAAATAACTTTTGGCTAAAATAAATGAAAATATTATTTTATTTTTTACTTCTTAGCACGCCACCTTTACTTTTAGGTGCTGTTTGCTCTATAAACTTTACACAATCATTAAGATTTTAAGCTTATTTATATTAGTACATTAGCTTTTACCTCTTCTCGACAAGGGATCACTTTCGTAAAAGGCAATTAATTTAATTAACTTTTCTTCTTTGACCTATAGTCTTTATCATTGAAATACTGTAAACGAGCCGAAAAGGAATAAAAAAAGATTTAAAGAAGGAATAGCTTTTTCAAGTAACGTATTTCTTAACCTCAAAGTTATCGTTACTTTTACTTCATTGGAATCTCCATTTGATTTTGCAGTTGATCAGGCAGATACTATCTAATTACACACAGAACACTCAATAGTATAAAGTAATTGTATGGAAGAAATAATTCTAAATACTTTTAGAAAATACTCTGTGCTAAAAATAGTAGCTATAGTTTCAACCTGTCATCTGAAACCCCCAATTTATTAAGACTCATAAGTGAATGAAGTCTTCGCCTTTTGATTGACTCTCACCTCCTTTCTGAAACTCCTATATTTTGAGAGAAAAGATTTATACTAGAGGAATGAAAAAGGTAAGATATCCACGCTAACCTCCATTCGTAGCACCGAAATCGAAAATCAATTCTACTTGATTCCGTCAGCTTCACTTCAGAAAAGAAAGTAATAAGAATAATAATAATAATATTTCGTTCCTTTTTTCCTCCACACCGTTCCGCCATTTAGTTTTGTTTCCTAACTCTTGCCTTTTATTGAGCATTAGAAAAATGGAAACTCCTCTCTTGCTGTAATATTTTGCGCCTTTTTTTTATATTTTATGGTTGCTGGGACTAGTGTGAGTCCTTCTGCGATGCTACTAGTCATCAGGTGTTTTTCCCCTCTGTTTTCTTCGATTCTATCTGAAAAAAGTATCGGTAAAATATGCGAGGTACCGCCGTTGGATCATTTACGTGTGAAATGCATTAGGTGATGGGAAATCTATACCTGGGCGATGTTATCAGAAGAGATGGATTTGATCCCCTCACACACTAGCACTCTTCCCGATTGCACTTCTTAAAATGTAAACAAGAGCTATGATTGGCTTGTCAGGTAATTGTCACTCCAAATATGGAATTGCCAGTGTGCTCTGCAAAAGCTCTGATTGGTCCATTAGTGTGAGGAGAAATCTTACAAAGTTGAACTAGGAAATTTCCTAAGGAAATAGAAGATCTTTTTTTTCTTGTTGAATCTTTAGTTGCCCAATTCAAATCTTAAGTCTTAATTTCTTTTTTCTAATGATAATCGCAGATATAAGGTTATTAGTGTTATGTTATAAAATAAAATTGAGAAAATCATGGATTTCTAGTCCTACAGTTTATTTCTTATTAGTTTCGAATGGTTTTTTTAACTCGAATATTTTCCAAAAATTATAACATGCATAAAATTATCCTTAAGTTATATAATAGGGAGCATTTGTAGGGTTTAATGAATATCCAAGAGTTTTAATGCCTTTTTAGGAAAATTTTAGTACGAAATATGGATTTTGTTATTTACATTAATTTGTAAGTACTTAAAGAGTAAATGTAGAGTAATTCATAATTTCACTTTAAAAAAGAAATACTAATGAAATGGCATTATAAGTATGTAATTATATTATTAAATAATGGTATCTTAAGTAACTCTTGTGTAGGGAAACGAACACTTCATTAAAATATGCGATTGTTCCTTATTACTTTATTTCATTAAAACAGAGTAATGAACTGACTAAAAAAATAATGGATTTTATTGTGTTTCGATTATATGGAAATCCGGTTAACTGAGATAAATGAAAGAAATATGTAAATTCAAGGGTAAAATTTTAACTTTTCGCTTGGTGTCTGTCATAAACATTATCATAAAATCCTATGCGTTAAGAAAAGGATGTCTAAGCCTATAAAAAGTATCAGAATACAAAATGTTTCATTAACATTTTCTTTTTTTAATCCGAGTCTGTTTAATATTTAACAGCACACAATTAAGAAGAAAAGATGGAAAAGTTAAGACACCTTCTTCTTCGTATCAAAGAGTAAAAAAAAGTTAATAAATTGCACCTCTTGCATCAAAGAGTTTAAGGCATAAAAACATTTGATTGGGTTCTTTTCTTTTCACTTATAAATCTGCTTCTTAATTATATTTCATACCTTACACACACATCCACTAACTACAGATAAAAACTCCAGTTAGTATTTTAGCAAAAATAAAAGAACTTTTTCTGTAGTTTTTTTAATGGGAGAAAGGAGGAATGGAAACCAAAAAATTATAGCTGCCACATTCAATACGCGATAACCAATAAAATGGAAGAATGCTAGGAAAAAGAAAAATTTTCTGTAAGGGTGGAAGAACTGTGATCAATTTTTAAATCCTATCCCGGGGTTTTAATTTTTGTTTTGTACTGAAGAATCTGATATTTATATATTGATTCATTGCCATTAATCATTTTCAAAGTTCAGTAGTTGGTAGGTTTAGCGATAAAATTCTACCACGGTGATAGTTTTTGAGAAAAAGTGATAAATTTACCTCTAGTTAAAACGAATGAAGAATAGTATTTGAGACTTTCCACCAATCAATTCTAAGTATCGATTGAAACTGGATTTTTGTATGGATCACTTGCAATACCATTGTAGAAAATGGTAGCGAATAAACCAATATAAATAATGTAATGCCTTTTCTTTATAAAACTGTCGCATATTAGTGAGTGTTCAGTGTTCACAGCAAAAAGTTGATTTTGATAAAATTTAAATTTCTGTGTCACAACGTCTATTTGATTGCGTTGTTCTATTGTTAGGTATGCTAGTACGGGAGCTGGCGTTAAAATGAAAAATTCATCTGCTCGTACAAGATTTTAATATGACTGGATAGTGTGAGTGGTGCTGATCACGGAATCAAGCGTCAGCTGGTCAGGTAGCGATGGGTTGATCGTGGGGAGGGCGTCAAAAATGCAAAAAAAGTGAAAAATAAATTCATCTACTCGTGTATGAAACTTGGTGGAGATGGTAGTTTAGGCCTTCCTGATTACAAAAAGGACAGTCAGCTGGCTGGATGGCGGTGGAATGACCGTCAGCTGGTCACGTGAACTTGCAAACAAAAAAATTATCTGACAATGCATGGAACTTGATAGGGTTGTCAATCTCTGTCACATGAAGTAATAACGAGTTACTAGTCTTCAACTTACACTAGTAACTCATGAATTAATATCTGTTGTACTAGTAACTCGTTATTATTTCTTCAACAGAGATTGACTTCCTACCAAGCTTCTTGATTTGTCAGATAAATTTTTTGTTTGCAAGTTCACGTAACCAGCTGACGGTCATTCCACCGCCACCCACCCAGCTGACGGTCATTTTTGTAATCAGGAAGGTCTAAACTACCATCTCCATCAAGTTTCATACACGAGCAGATGAATTAATTTTTCTATTTTTGTACCTTTGACCCCCTACCCACGCTCAACCCACCGCTACCTGACCAGCTGACGCTCGATTCCATGATCAACACCACTAACACTATCCTGTAAAATTAAAATCGTCTACGAGCAGATGAATTCTTGAAATTTAACGCCAGCTCCCGTACTATGCGTATTACTTCATCGCTTTTCACTATTTTTATTCTATAGTTTTTAAAATCCTTTGTGTACATTTTACATTCTTCAGTATCAAAAAATTTTATAGTATATCAAACCTTTTATTGAGTTTTCTATTTAATGTATTCATTTAAGTAAAGAATCTGAAAATTGAAAAACGATATCAAACATTTGAAAATTAAAACATATGTGTGTGATTTTGGACATTAATATTTTACTAGTTCTAAAGGCAGCTTGGAAGGAGGGCAACCTTTTCAAATTCAATTAAAAACATTGTTTTTAGTTTTAAAAATGTTGTAGACACCCTTATGAGGAGTGCAACAATTCACAGTTTTTTATTTTAAAAAATAATTCAATATAATGTTTTTAAATTTATTAAACTTTTTTCTCCTTACCTTTAACTCCACGCATTCAAAGATTTTACTTGATTAGTATCAAAAATAACTCTCCTTCCTTCCTTATTAAAACTTATCCTGACAGCTTTAATTAATAAGATCAAAACTTCTTTTTAAACAAACTAAACCGGTACATTTGTTTGGAATCTTATCTCTTGTTCATATTAGTTATTTATTTCTCCTCGAAAAATATTCCTTTGAAAGCACATAAAAATATCCCAGTTTCGAAAACCCAAAATACCTCTTTTGTTATTCCCGCTCTTTGTGTTTGCTAAATCGCATTCTTTTGTCCGACCTCGTTAATGAATTAACACTCTGTCGTCGAAAGAGTCGATCCCATAAATTAATGAGATAATTTAATTCGAATACACGTCGCAAGAAATATTTGGAACTATTTTAGCTAGTTTGTTCGTCGGAAAAAGAAATGATTATGCATGTAGTTTTTTAATTCAAATATGTCCATTTTTAATTAACTCGTTCTTAATTGTTTTCTGTCTGGCATTCAAATTTTTGTTTACTCTCATCTGCTCTGTCGTGATTGAAATATTTGTTTGTCTAATTTTTAACTATTTGTTGGTTTAATTTAATTACTGTAAAAGTTTACATTACTGAATTATCTAAGAGAATTCCACAATTTTTAAGTCTTACACCAACCAAGTGATTCTAAAAACATCCCCTATTCAAGATCTTCTATTTATCATGCCTACCTTTCATAGGAACTGAATGAAATTTAGGGGAAATTGTTTTGATTCATGGAAAATAAAATGAAAAAAAGAAAGGAAAAATTAAACTATAACAATACGGTTATTGTGAAAAAGTTTCTAAATTTTCGAATAGCTTGCATTTTTATGAAATCCGTTAACACAGGTGAGTAACTTAGAAGCATACGTACGCACCGAGCGGGGAAATTTTTTTTTGCTTTTGCAGAACGTTTTTTCAAAGTTTGAGTGACTGAAAACCTGATTTTTTTTTCAAATATGAAGCATAGTTCATTAATATATACTCGTAATAAGTTTATTGTTGAAGTAAACCTTAAAAGGATGGATTGAGAGGTAATCCCATTATAGCTTGTTTACAATAATCTAGGTATTTAAAAAGTAAGTGCTGTCTTATAAAAGCAATTACACTGTATAAAATTTACTATGTGCAGAAAGTTTTTGGGGTAAGATTTTCGTTTTATCCAACTATGATTGTTGGATTGAGATGTGAGAATCGTATATACAGCTTGTGACTTAGGTGTTACCATTGCGCGACATGGCCTACCTTGCTTGATTACTCTTAACAATTAAAGTAGCACCTTCCCAACCATAATATTGTATACAAAAAACTTTCTTTGAAAGAAAAGTATTGATAACAGGCGTGTTGTTTACTAGGGATCTAAAAAATCGATCGATTCGATTCCGGAATCGATTCTATCGATTCTTGGAATCGATTCCTTAGGGCCAGAATTGAAAAAGTAGAATCGAACTTATCTATTTTAATTACTAATCAAAGATAATACGTAATTATTATTAATTTAATTACCAACCAGTAAAATAGTAACTAATTATAGACAAACTAATTAATTAATGAAGCAAAATGTTAATTATCTGTATTAGAAAATTAAATACGATTCCTAAGATTCAATTCCTGCTGCAAAATACTAATTAATTAGTGAAGAAAATTGTTAATAACTATCAGATCAGTATTAATTAGAAAATTAAGTACGATTCCAAAGAATCGATTCCTTAAAGGGTTCGATTCTTTGGTATCGATTCCAAGGTACTCAATTCCGATTCGATTTCCAGAACCGATTCTTTCAGAAATATTTAGAACCCTATTGTTTACAGAGTCATCTGCCGAACCAGCGCAGTCATTCGTTGTACCAGCCGCCTTCAAGCGTCTACGATGAAGACCCGGGTATCATGTCTGAGGTCGAGACTTCGGCCACGGGCTTTAGGAGAGCGAGCAAAGCGAGGTCCAGCCTGCCCATTGTCCGGACGCCCTCCAAAACGCAAGAGCGACCTTTGGGTGAGTAGATAATTGTGCAGTTTGTAGCTAGAACCGGTAGATTAATTTTTGCAGGTTTCTTTCTTTCTCTTTTGTTATTGTGTTGTTTCGAATACTCGAAATTAAGCAGACTGTTACAGAGTGTTTCAGATAAAGTGTTTCATAACTTCTAGGATGGGGTAGGACACACCTAGACGACTCAGAATCACCTAAGAATGGGGAATGCACCCCTTACGAGCTAAGGGTTTTTATAATTCTTTATTAAATCCTATCTTGTCTGTAAGAGAACTCTACATATTTCGGTTACTGCTTTTCATTTTCAATAATAAATTTTTCTATCAATATAAAACTAGTAACTTTTCTCTTAGAAATACACAAGGAAATTATTTTATACCAAAATCTAACAAAGAAATTTTTCACAAATCACACGTGTTTCTTGGTCCCTTTTTGTTTAATAAATTAAATGAAACCCTTAAAATCACTAATAATAAATCTGAATATAAATCTGGACTACATAATTTCATAGCAGGACACAATGACATAGAAATATTATTTAAGGTAACTAAATAGAGTCAGCGCAGCTTTGTTGCCTAGGGAGAGTTTTTTGTACTGGGTACCATGGACGAGCTACGAGCTCTTTTGGTGCTTCAAAACTACTATTTTCTTTTTGTATGTATGTGTTCGTCTTTTTTTTGTCGTCTCTTCAATGTTGTGTGCGTATTATTCCATTGTTTTTTTCTCTTTTGTGTAATTTTTAATTATATTTTGTTGAAGTAAATCCTTGAATCCTTGGGGAAAAAAGCCGTCAAGAGAGGTTGTATAAATTCTTTGTGGAAATTGACACGTGACCTTTTAAGATCGAATTAAAACCATCTTTCCAGGTATGTATTCCATAAAACCAATTAAAGAGCTGAAAATTCAGCTCCTATATTGGTTTTTATGTAACAATTGCTGGTATCGAATGATTTTGCTGGTTTTAATCTAATTATAAAAGGTTACGTGCAAAGGATACGTTACGTTTCCACTTTTGATTATACAACCTCCCGTGCCGGCTTATAAATACGACTTGTTAGGAGTATAACTTGCTAGGAGTGCATCTCCGACCCCCCCTTCCTAGGTGATTATGAGTCGTCTAGGTGTGCTCTACCCCGCCTAAAAGTTATGGAACACTTATCCGAAATACCCTGTAGATCCATGTAACTTTAAAATCGGGGTTGACAAGTAATTTAAATTAGGGTCCGATTACTTTAGAAATAATCTATACTAGATTTCAACGTTTCCTGTCTTTGACGTCACGTAAGACGTGACGTAAGAAGACTCCCCGCATAAAGAATAAGACAAAGCAGAAAATTCCGGTATTTATTCTGAAAATGTTTTGGCGTTCCAGAAAGTAACCTTACACTTGTCCGGATGTGGATCGCGGTCCGCTAGTTGACCCTCAAGAAGTCCAATACTAATTAAAGACTCCCAAAAAAAGCTTGTTTGCTAAACCGAAAACACTCAAGAACATGATTTTTGGAAGGTTTCTACCTCATAGAAGTGTTTGGTGCATACCTAAAATATTTGAACCATCTGAGCAGGTCAAAGTTCTGAGATGACCACTAAGGAAGTGGGTAAGAAAGGTACACCTATCAAGTGCCCCTTAACCTCTCGGTCGCTCTGATACTAATTATTTCGTTCTTTAAAATAGTTTTAATTTTTAAAAGATCAAGACGCATTTCAACATTTGATAAATAATCATATTATTTAGACTTACTAAGATGCAAATTAGCTGAATTTCTTAATTGATACATGATGTAGTTTAACCGAAACTTAAAAAATTTGAAATATTAATAGTCTTAGTCTTCATAGACTACATTTGTTATTTTTTTTACTTATTAAAAAGAAGGGTAATAATTATTTCTTTAAACACAACCGCATTCCTCATGTGCTTTATAGCTTTTAAGAACTTAAACTATAGGTATAAATAAATATGGTGTAGTACCTAATTGATTCATAAAATTAAGAAGATATTTTGCTTAGTCACGCTCAATAACACACCTTACACCCTCCCCTTCTTACTAAGTAGATTATTTTTTAATGTCTCCACATTCTCTTATATATTAAATTACGTAACTTAATTATAATTTATTTCGTTATTGTTGAAGTTCTTAAGGTACGTGGCTACGTTGGAGAACTTTTTTTAAATATAAAATATACTGATATTTCTAGTTTTTTAGATGCATTTATATAGGAAAACAGTTATTTAAATATAAAAGTTAAAAAAATATTAATGTAATTCATAAAATTAAATAAAAATAGCTTAAATTTGATCATTTTTTAGGTTTACAATAAACATCATAATTAAAAATCTAGCTAACTTTAAGTGATTTTTTAACCTGTAACATAATTTTAGGACAATTATCTAGGAAATGACCTAAGAAGTTCTAGATATAATTTTATAGAAGTTACATCCTTTTAATTAGGAATACATTAAATTTTCATTTTTTTTCTTTCTTTCCTATATAAACAATCTCCTACACTCACTTAGAATCAACTTAACAAGATTTCCATAGGTCATTCCCTAGATAATACAATCAAAAACATTCATGCCAAATTTCATAACAATACAAGCAATATATTTTGAGAAATCATGTTTACCGTAACTAAATTTATTAAAAAAAACTTTTCCGAGAAAAACGCATTTATGACATTTTGCATATGACCGGCATGTGACATTCTTTCTTTAATAAGCTATAACTTTTTTTTCTAGTGGCTATAGAATCAAAAGTAAGATAGTTTTAGAAAGCTAAAAAGCTATACTAAATTATAGAATCAAAAACAAAAATTACTAGTTTTGGTCGAAATTGACGTTTTTAAAGGCACGTACCTTAACAAAATGGTTGGGAATATGGAATTTACGTAATGTGAAAAGCGTCTATTCGTAATGTGAAAGCGTAATTATTCAAAAGTAAAAGACACGACTGGCTGGTTTGGGACATTTATTCTAATGAGCAAGAATGAAATTAAATATTCCATATGCTGTTTACTAGAACCAAACGGAGTGTTTTTGTCCATAAATATTAGACATTCTAACGCAGTTTTTAAATGAACCCGAATTTCTTTGAATTCTATTTTTGTACGGATATAATATGTCAGAGATAAATGTTAGGATATCTTGGGGATGAAATGTTTGTTTTAAAAATAAGGAGTAAAAAATAAATAAAAAAGCAGGGAATATGAAATAACCGTTTATTTTAAATATTTCCCATTTTTACTCAAAAAATGAAAGGGATATTTTATTTGGAAAGTTGGTTGGAAGTGTTTTAAGGTTTGATTGAAATTGTGGGTATTTCTTGATGTGAACGAATTAGAATGTTTTTATTATTATATTTATTTTTTTACCTTGAGTGTATACCTTCATAGGCAATTTTATCACTTTAAGTGGGGTTACAGAAATACGCACAAAATTGAACTATGAGGATATGTGCAGATTGAAGAAGAAATAAGAGCATGTTTATACCTTTTGTTTAAATTCAATTCCTATAAAAATTGGTTAATTATCGCACTCTCGAACGGTATGAAAACTTATCGAGCAAAAAAGGGATCGCTGAGTTAAATGAGAACGAAAACACTTTGAGATATATTCACGGAATGAAATTATACCATTTGTCTTCAAGATGGGATCCAAATTTCAAAACCTAATCTGCTCAGTTAAACGAATAAGTATCGAATTCATTCCTCCCGTTTCCCCTTTCTGTGAACTAATTTTGAAAACATCAGGGCATACATTGTAGATGTAGATTCTTAGGAATATATGAAACGGTGCGTTGTTACCCTACCAAGAAATCCCCCACAAAGCCCTCATTATGCAGGCATTCGTGCGAATGAGTCCTCTGAATTATTAACAATGATTGGCCGGTATTGTTAATTAATTTGCTATGGGGGTAGTAATTAAGACGTGAACCAGTGTCCATTCGAATTCATGAAGAAGATTCGCATTCTCGGTCAAGCCTAATGGATTGTTCTCTGTCGCCGACTTTGGATTTAGTCGCTTGCCCAGATAATTGGTAGTCGGTCGGTCATAATGAGTAACGTTAATGTAGAGGATAATAAGGACTTTACTCGCCATGGTTGCTTGTTATTGTTACATTATTTTAACCCTTTTTATTTTGTTTCACTTATTTTATTTGAGAGAATTTTACTCGAATTTGTTTTTTTTTCATCAGTGACTGTGGTTTGGTCAGGATAGTAGATAAGGATAAGATTGATGAGGATAGATAATTTAGCTTTAATTAAAAACTTATAAAGATGAACTTTCAGTGTTCAGGGCGCCACATTGAATACTTAGTCTAAGCACGCACTAGATACTTCTGTCGCGGCGACTATAAGCACCAGGTCACTCGAGAGCAATGCATTTCTATGGAGATATTCTTGGCAATCGGCCAAGAGTCTTGTCGCCTAAGCTCGCTCTAGCCTCTTGCAATAGCCACAGGGTAATAATTTTGTCTCTGTCGCCGTGTCGAAAGTCTGTAGTGCGCGCTTAGCCTTAAGGGTTTTTTTTTCATAACAAATATCAAAGAAAACAAATAAAGAAAAGTTATTTTAAATAAATGTTTTAAATATTCGGTGTGCATTCTAAGAGAAATGTTTTTTTCCACTTCCATTAATTAAAAATACCATTCCGTTTTTTTTCAAACAAATGAAATAAACCTGTAATTGGCCTTTTACCCGTTTATTTTAAGGTAAATTTAACTTTAAAAGTTAAAATTGAGTTGTTATTCATAAGTAAACACAATATAACGCTTTTCTTTATTTATTTTTCCCTCTTTCTCTTGCTGTTTTTCTTGTATATTGTGGATCGAATAACTAGATATTAGTTTAAAACATTTCTTCTAAAATTTATTTTTCAGTTCTCTGATTTACTTACACTTATAAATTTTTTTTATTCTAACAAGATTGAGTGAAAATATGATTAGTGTAAACCGGACCTGGAAAAAGTGCCCGAGCCTACGAACCTGGTTCGGGGGAAGCCCCTGCCAGCTCCATAGGATCAATGTACATAAGGTTTGGGCAAATTTTATTAGGTTCGGCGAAAGTTACAACTTTTTCCAGGTCCGGTGCAAACATTTTACCCGAATATGCATTGATAATAATATCGTGCAATATAATGGAAGCTCTTTTCTTACTGCGTATTACAAATTCGTCTAATACATACCAGAAGGAGGGAGTAGGAATACAATGGGTTTGCTGTTTCCAGGAAGAATTTTACTTACGAGGAGCATGTTATTTTTATAAGCCAACAAATGTATGGTTTCTTGAACTAAAAACTACGATTATCTCCATTCAGAAAACTTCGTTGAGGATACACTACAACTTTTTCCTCTCACATATTCCTAGAATCTACTTGAATTACACTTCAGAGAAAAGCTTTTATTTCAAACAATGTATTCTTAAAATTCCTTTCTTTGCATAATTCCTCGAATAATTATCTAGGCGAACAGTTTTAACAAGCTTTAGTATTTCTTATCTCCATTTATTTATAAAATGCATGTTGTTTAAAGCCTTTTTATCTTATTTAATGTTATTATTCTACTCTAGTAGTTACTTTAGCAGCATGCTGTTATTTCTTCTCCTTTCTTGTACTGTGCCAAGTATCATTGTGTTCCCACTCCCCACCCCCTGTTTCCCTGTACTGTTTGTCTGTTGCAAGTAAGAGTACCTCGTTTCATACTTAGGACTTGAGTATCGTAATAGCTACTAATTCACCATTCCTTCGTTGGATAAAATTTTAGCTTAGCAATATATTGCTCCCTTTCTTGTTCTTGAATGCCACAAAGAAATTAAAATTAAAATCAGACTTTTGTGTTGTGTTACCGATGTTTTATTTACTTCTTTAACTATTAGATGTATAACCCATAATTAACTATCTCCACCTTCAATGGATGTAAAAATATTATGTGCTATGAAACTACTGATAAAAACTACAATTAAAGGGTTTCATATATAAATGAAATATAGTTTAATAAAATCAAATAAAATAAATTTAAAGTTTAATAAACTTTGATGTTAAACTATGGTAGTAAATTAAATTAGTAGTAAAATATCTTTATGCTTCAAAGACTCGTTTTTCCCTGAATTGAAACTCATATATCTACAAAAAAAATATTTTGTCAAAATTGAATTAATTTTAACATAATTTGTATCCACTATTGTGTCTTATACTCGTGAAATAATAAGTAGTACAAGACAATTTTGAAAGCATACATTTTTTGGGAAAAAATCTGTCCTAAATACATTTTTCTGTGTCCAACATACATGTGGGATGATCAGTTTCCTTATACTATTTACAAAACTAATACGAATTCCTTTAGTTTTGATTAATTCGAATTGAATCTATTGTACATTTTTTATTGCAAATTGGAGAAAATTTTGAAGTGGTCGTCTAAAGTAAAGGGAGTAGCGTTCATAGCTTTATTTCTACTGATGATATATATTGAAAATATCTAAAAATATATTTGGTATTAAAAAATCCTTTGATTTTTGGGAAGGGAAATGCTATCAATACCTAAGCCATGATCTCCTCTAAGCTTTTTCAAAATCATTCCTTAATGTTGAATTCGAGCTATTCACTATAAAAGGTGGTGGTTTCTTTTTATTTATCGAAAATATTCAGAAACAGATTGAACACAGTATTTAACTCCTTCGTTTAAATCGTGCTCAATCTGAAATGCGAAGGAAGTAGTTATACTCTATTCATTCAGAATTGGCGCTTGAGAAATAGTGCTTTCCCCCACGTTAGAAGCGTAACCACAGTTACGATCTTCGATCAGCCAATAGTAAGCCTTCTTCGTCCCTTTGACGAGGATAGTTGCTATGGTTACCGATTTGTGGTGGGGGAAGGAAATATTTTCAAGCGCCAGTTCAAAATGAACAGAGTATAGTAATAACCTCCAAAAACTATCGAAACGATCATAGCGGGGATATATGAAACTTTCGTTCTGCTCTCGTGTCCAAAAATTAAGGATAGCTTATAACTTTTAAGAATAAAATGATGCAAATTTCAGTTCCATACCAATTTCATTCATGTCCTGGAGTTTTATTGGAGTGGGAATATATTCCTCGGGATCTGGTTACTCTAAAGCCCTAGATCCTCTACCTTAAGTAGCAACATCACGCTCAATCGGCCGCCATTTTGGGGAGAACTCACTACTAGTGACGATAACCTAGACTATCTAGACTAGTAGTGAGTTCTCCCCAAAATGGTGGCTGATTGAGCGTGATGTCGCTACTTAAGGTAGAGATCCAGGGCTTTAGGTTACTCTAGCAATAGTTTAAGGTGGGTACAGTGGCCATCCATTGATAATGGAGTCTCAGACACATTCAGGACGCAAAAAAGAAACTTCCATGCCAGAAGCGTAAAGCAAAAAGCAAAATTTTCCAACTTATTTGTAAACAATATGATATTCCTCATACTATACATACACTCTTAAAACGACAGTCTCAAAGCTGAAAAAATAATTACTCAAACTGGCTCCAAATGAAATTTACTCAAATTTGAAAACATAGATATACTCATTTATATCTGAAAATGTGCATACTCAAAAATGAAACATCATGAGCTTACTCTTGAGTTAGTGCATGGCATTCTCATGAATCAAGCTTGCTTTTTGAGTATGCGCATCTTCAGAAATTAATAAATTCATGTTTTAAAATTTGGGTAAATTTGATTCGGAGTTTGAGTAATTTTTACTCAGCGTTAAGAGTACACACTTTTAGTGCGGGGAATACCTGCAAATATGGTTTTTCGAATGTGTATGAAACTCCATTATTTGGGGGCCTTCGTAGCCTCTAAACTCTAGTGTTAGGGTAATTTGATCTTGGGGCATATAATGATTCTGCAACATGAATAAGGTACTGATCTTTGCGTCGTAATTCTTAAAATTGCATTCTAAAGTGTAACTCGCGGGTTCTTTGATCCTGTGTGGCAGGCAAACAGTACACACGACTGCTGGATCCTTCTGAACCCTTTCTCTCACCTCTGTTTCAGTCCCCTACCGGCCGCACGATTGCCCGGGCTTGCTCCGGAAAAATCTCAGGGCCATCAACGAAGAGGAGGGACTGCAAGGTATTTCAATCACTATCTATTCGTAGTAGTGGGGAGATAGATCTGGTACCCGAAGTTCGGTTGAAGAGTTATTTTTTTTTTCTGTGGAGGATTTGCTGTTATGAAAAACGCCGTATATTTCCTGTTCAGTTGCATTGCAGAGGAAAAGTTTAGGCTCTCAAAGCAGTAGGTGTAAAGAGTAGGGGTACTTTAACGCTACAAAATTCGCCTATTTTAGTTTCGAGTTTGAGATATTATTTTTTTTCTTAGGTTTTGTGCCACTCTGTTAACTAGACATAATGGTGCGTACGTACTTTTCGGTTGTTATTCGTAATAATCTTTTTATTTTATCAAACATGAAAGTGAGATACCATTTTTAACACCTGCCATTTGAAGCTTTAAGACTATTATTTTTTTTATCTTTTAAGGCGACTGCCTACGTTGGGAGAAGGTTTTTAAAAAACATTATATGTAACTTGTTTACATATTTTTTCTTAACCAATGTAGTTTAAATAACTAATATATGTAAAAATTACCCTACTTTTATAAAAAATATTTTTAAAAATAGCAATTAATACTAAAATTTGGCGGAAATTTAAAATTACGCCAACACCTCTATAGGTAAATATATAAAAGTTTTTTTTTTAAATTCTTGAAATCACATGTTCCTTAGATAAAAAATTTGGTTTTAAAATTCCTGCCGTAAAATTTGTTTAAAAATATCTAAAAAAAAGGTTCATTTTACGATAAATGCATAGCTCCTTTAATTTCAAAATTTTGCTTAGCTTTTAGTTCAATGCACAGGTATTTGTCTAAGGAACATGTGATTTCAAGAATTTTCCAAAACTTTTATATATTTACCTATAGAGGTGTTAATTTTAGTATAAATTGCTATGTTTAAAAATATTTTTTTATAAAATTAGGGTAATTTTTACATATATTAGTTATTTAAACTACATTGGTTAAGAAAAAATATGTAAATTAGTTACATATAATGTTTTTTAAAAAAACTTCTCCCAACGAAGGCAGTCGCCTTAAAGATAATTTTATAATATTATCCTGCGTTTAAATAATAAAAAGGTCCTTTTTACTTTTTTATTCAATTATCTTTGTGAAGAAAGTCTCAAAGTAAACTATCTCTCTTCTTTTCCTTGTTGTTATAGTTTCATTTTAAATACAATGGGAAATTCCAGTATTTTTTATGTTTTATATATTTTTTTGTTTGATAGAGGTATCCAAGAAAGGAATATACGCTCAATATTTTTGCATTAAGATGATTGTTTATTTTTTGATTTAATTTTAACGTTTAACTTAAAAAAAGGGGCGTGAAAACGTCAAATGTCAAAATGTGACGTACTTTAATCCTAAACTTTGATTTTAAACAATTGTTCAATTGTTTGAAGAATTCAAAGTGATAGTTGGTTTTTATTTCGAAGTAAGGCCGCAACAGTTCTTAGTTGGAAAGTTTAGGAGGCATTTGCCTACTCTAAGATGAGCCGCTTTGTCTCTCTTTTCTTTTCTTATTTTTTCGCATGGATGATAGATGCTGCCACTATCTATCGCCACTTCCACAATTTTGCCATGTCCTTGAAGGGGAGGGAAATAGTCTCCAGAAGATCTTGACCCATGGTAAACTGCTGCGACCGACCACAGGACTTTCGGACCCACAGATTTAACGAGCACGTACTCCGCATATACTCGATGGGTCTTCAGCGGGGTCGGGAATCGAACCCGGGACCCTCCGATTCCCAGAGCCGATGCCACTAGAATCCCCACGGCCCAGGCCGAAACAGATCTGACGTCATTCAATCCTAAACAAGGGCAAAGGAATTGACGATTTTTATTTTTAAATATTGAAAAATTTATTTTTTTAAACGATTTTTGAATTTAGATCTATTTTTTTTACTGGGAAAAAGCATATTTTCAAAAAATTCTGGTATTACCCATTCAATAAAAGTTGTTGAAGGAAAGAAACGATTTGTTTTCTAAACGATTTCTTATTCTACTGGAAGTACAGTGTTCCTATTTTATTGGATAATATCTCAATTACCATTCTTCGCACGAAACAAAATTATGCCAAATCCTCTCACAAGAGAACCGGCCACCGTTCATTAATTTTATTGGGGAAATAAATTCCTCCATCAGTAATTCCCTACCACCCCGACAGATAGAAAAGGAGGCGAGAGAGTAGCTTTTTTAAACCACCAAACGATCACAATTAACAAAATGGAGCTCCCGAAACTAATCACACCCCTGTTTACACTCCCACACAAAAATGCCGCCTTTTATCTTTTTAAAAAGAACACGATGAAATATCGTCAGAGAAGGCAGCGCACACCTCGCTTCGGAAATGTTAACGCGTCACGCAGTGTGGGGTCGCCCTACGTGCTGTGCATGGAACGAGGGCAGCACTGTAATGAAATGACACTTGTTATAATCGCCCCCTTCACACTAGGTGACGTCACGAAATAAATTATTACTCTCTCGACTGCTGGAGGGTAAATTAAAATGGAGAACCGCCCAGTTTTCTGTTTAGTTCCATTCACATTTTTTTGTGTGTTCGTCTCGGTTTGGAAGGAAAGGGAGGGCAGATTTCAGTTCAGTTACTCATGCAATGGTGTAAATACAACTGGCATTATTTTATTATGTGAAGGTTTTCTCTAAAGACATTTGTGGTAGAGTCAGTTTTACTGTCACTTGTCATGAAAGCTTGTATTTATACAGACTTGTTTGTTTAAGGGGAATACCAAAGTCGAGTAAATTGGCATGTTTATTGTTTTTGGTTATGCGAGATATCTGCTAAGTTAGGTTCACAACTGCTAATACTATAGTCTGTTCATTTAGAATTGGCGCATGAAAAATAGTGCTTTCCCCCTCGCCAAAAGCGTAACCATAGCTGCTCTTCGCGCAGCCTCAGACACTAGTTCGTTGGTTGTAATTTTCTACTGCAGTAGAAGATGGCTAGAAAATATAAGGAGCATCTTTGGGAGACGTTTATATTTTACCGATTTACGGAAGTCAGGTGGGAAAAAAATAGTGAGCTCTCTTCGTCGCTTTGACGTTGATAGTTGCCATGGTTACTGACTCGGTGGTGGGGGAAGGAAATATTTTCAGGCACCTATTCAAAATGAATAAAGCATAATAAGTACTAGTTAATTAAAGTATGTTGAAAATAGTTATATTTCAATTTTATGCATTAAGTGTATAAACATGAAAGTAGTAGTCTACGACAGTTTTCATGTTTTTTATGTTCTTTCATTAAGTATCAATCCAATCATCAATGTAAAATTGTAAAAATTTGAGAATTTCTTATAGAAAACTTGGATAAAAAAACTTTAATCAGTTGGATGTATTTTGTGGTTTTGTATAATATAATTATCTAAGTTTGCCAAAGATATAACTCAGTATTAATTTTTTGCATCCAATAATCTCTCACCCCATAGTAGTCTACCTCAAAACACTTGCTAAAAAATCCTTTAAAAACACCCACCCAAATTCAAACTAAATTGAAATCTAGAAGTTTATCTTTTCTTCACAGCAGCCCCGGGCACTCGATGCAAGCGATAATAACCATGCAACCCCCTCGTTGCATGCAAATCCAATTTTCCATCAGCAAGAGAGAAAAAAATCTACGTCCCCATTTACCATAAAATCTATTTTATTTCCCAATCAGCTGTTTCGGCATCGATCTAGGGATGTTCGGAAGCGTCCCTTCGCAACTCCTTGGAAGTCACGTTTCGGAACAATCGCGTGGATCGTGACAAAAGAAGGTCCCGCGGGGAGGGGGTGGTCTCTGGAAAGAGGAGGGAGGGGGGGAATATGATTATTCGGGAATATTGGAGTGTGAGAAATGTACGAGAACCGGTTGTTAATAAAGATACTGTATACACATTGAAGTTATAGGAATGGAAAAGAATTTACTCTGTGATGCAAAGGATGAAAGCTCTACAGAAAATACAAGGGTCTTTTTTACATTTAAGTTTCGAAATCAGGGTAGCTACATAACCTGGAAATCAGGGATTTTAGGGGAAAGTCAGGGAATTTTATTATATAATCTGGAAAAGTCAGGGAAATTCTTAAAAATATGTTAAAATCAGGTTAATTTCCTGATGAGATCATTTTGGGTTACTATATTTCTTTTGCTGAAACCTTTTGTATATTTTTTACTTTTCTAAGCTCAATGAGAAACATATTCTACATTTCATACTTAAGTATTACTCATAGTCGAAGTTACGTTTTAATATTTTATATGTATTTTTTCTCATTTTAAATAACAAGTAGCTATTTTTTTTAAATTATCTTGTACGCACATAATAGTTCTTAAGTACAGAAAAAGAAAGGAAATTAATTAAATTAGTTCTTGTAAGTCAAGGAATAACTGTAAGTTTAGTCGTGGAAATCTGGGAAAATTCAGGTAATTTGTTTTCTCAGCTTCTGTAGCCACACTGGAAATTCTACGATGTACGGGTTTACGAAATGAATGCAATACAGAATGCATAATTAAACAATATAAAGTTTTCATTGGGAATAATAAACTACATAATACATATGTACAATTTAAAAACCTTTAAGAACACAATTAAAGAACATTTAGAAGCACTTAACTTGCATAGTGTAAGAAACTAACTCTATTTTCGACATGCGGGTGTTTAGAATAGAAAGATAATTTAATATATTGCGCAAAAAGTACACAATTAAAAATATTAAAGTGTTTTTCATCTTTTCAAATTAAAGAAAGATGAAGATAAAAATATGTAATGAATTAGGTTGGAACTTGGAACTTTAAAATATTGTGTTAATATCAACAATACAAGTGTTTCTTAAACTATTTAATTTATCTTCTAGAATTCAATCGCATTCTGGGTTAATTGAATTTTGATCCTTCATTAATTCATAACCTTATAAGCTTTGTTAATAGAGCAAATTGACTAGTTCATTAACGCACATTTCTTTAAATAAATGTTATCTGCTTGAATTAGTTTGCTTAGAAGTACTTTTGAAACACATTGTATGTATAAATTAAACTTTCTTATTAATAACTTCCTTCTTTTTCAGTGATGAAGGATATTAAATCATTATAATGTACAATCTCACCCTGTAGTATTTTTATTATAATAAAAATAATGCAAGTTAAAAAAATTAATATTGGAAAAATTCAACTTAGTTTCCTATTTAATAATGACGTAACCATCTCCTACGTAGTATAAAACTATTCGTTAAAAATACTCCTTGTTATAGTTTTCTTTCATATGTTTAACAATTACCAAGCATGATTCAAGTAAGGGGCAACAAGATTTTTTAAAGTGCGAAAAGAATACCTCACTTTGCATAAATGAGTAGTTTGAAAGTCAAAATCTTCCGAACTACCTCGGAATGAAAAAGGCTCTATTCGATATAAAACCACATATATTTACGATCGAGCATCAGTCCCCACTATAAAAAATGGTTTCTTTTGAGGGTGGGACTAAAACCAACCCTTGGGAAGTGCTAAAATAAAGTCCTTTGCAAGTTTTAGTGACCCACGTACTCGTAAAAAAAAACTTGGGTCTCGGATGGGAATAACTCGGCTTTGCCATACGTGATGTATGCAAGTTAGGCTGGAGCTGTGTGGTCCCCTAACTTTTTCTAGTCTTTTCCTTTTCCCTTTCGGAAACGGCACCACAGTTAAAGTCATTATGGGGAAAAGAAAGATTTATTAAAAAATCACATGAATAACTGATATATTTTTTAATTCTGGGCTCTTTTTTAATATCTAAATGCTATTGAACTAGCCACTCAGCCTGTACACAAGCTAATTAATAATTAGAACCTCAGGTCCGAAGGATAATGAAACGGAGGTGGGCACACCTGATAGGCAAGGACAGAATTTAATTTGACTGGTTGAACAACTAAAATTTAGCTTTGCACAGCTGCTGTTACAAAGAAAACTAAATAAAACTTAAAAATCCAATAATGAGAACTTTTCGGAACATTCTTGTTATTGATAAAATTTATTTAGCTGATCTGCTTTGTCAATCTTTAATATACATTGTATCGAAACATTTTAGATTGTTAAGGCAAAAAAGATCCAGTTGTGAAATAAAAGTACTACATAAAAATATGGAAAACAATGTACTAAAAACTGATTAATTTAAGTGTAAACTCACAACTCTCAAGCGTCACCTCCAACCGTGGACCGGTTTCGTGCTTGTTAGGACTCATCATCACGGTATAGGAAGGTTACGCAAGAGAGCGGAGGGCAAGTACTAGTCTAGCCGACTATAACTGAAAAAGTGGTGACCATTGATTAGTCCTCCACTCCACTTGTGAGTTTACACTTATTGTCCGCTTAACCAGCAATAATTGGTGAAATTCTCCTTTCATGATTAATTTAGTTTAGTTAAAAAGTTTGAGTTTATTTACCTTCAAAACGATCTAATTTTCACCCAATTGCAATACAGTTAGCTTGTTTTGTTTTTATTTGAGATTCAGAAATAGTTTTCTCAAAACCGTCTGTCATTTAACGAATTATCTTTTTGTATTTTTACTTGTATTTTTTAAAAAGGGGGTCATTATATTCACTAGTTTTAAGTCATATATATATTAACAAGTTAGATATTTAAGAATTTTACAAGTAGTGCGGTTTTTTATTTACGCACAATAAAGTGCTTCTTATCACCCTTTTTATCAGGGCAAACGCCGTTTTAAGAAAAGGCCCTATCCGGTAAAGGGCAATATGCTATAAGGGGGCCCTGTAGACACAGTGCAAACGGGGTACGTCTGAAAAAAGTCCGCGTTAAGTAAAGACACGGTTTCTCAATTCAGCTGTAGGGTGGGAATTGCGTTACGGTCCGAATATTAAGAGATTTCAATTCAGTATACAGAGGGATTTTCGCTACGGTCCTACGTGAGACTTTTTTAAGCGGTCCCTATTCACCGCATAAAAATTATTTTTTAATTGTGCTGCGAAAACTATTTTTACAGCTACTCGCGAAGTTTGGTGCGAATTTTTTATGCGGTCCTCGCACAAAAACAGGTTTGACTGTACTTCACTTTATCCCTTCCAAAAAAACCCAATTAACTTGTCTTAAACTCTTCACTTCCTATTTTAAAATATTGCTTCTCTAACATATTTTAACTCCACTAGTTTTGGTTGATGAAACCTTATATTCTCTGAGCAACTTCCTCCTCTTTTCCAAAGCTATCGACACTTGTATGGCCTTGTTCCAACTCCATTGTCTAGCTCCTCATTCATGTTTTAATGCTGTTTGTAGCACACTTCTACGAGGGTTGGTGGTCTCGTTTTTACTGCTGGTAATGTGCCCCAGACAAAGACTAATTTTGGTCTTCTATCAGTTTTATCGCTCCAACGGTTTAATAGAAAGTCATAAACGATTTATTGGCTGGTTTTGTGAGATTATCAAGGTTTTTATACTCGACGTTGAGCAAAAACTATCGTTTTTAATGCTGGTTGAGAAGGAATGGTTGGTAAATGCTTACTTTTCTTTTCAGTAGTTTTGATTAGATTGATTAACTAGCTTTGATTTTTTTGGTACGGAAGGGAAAGAAATAAGTTCTTTTGAAAGAATAGAGTCTACTTCACACACAACTCCAGTGTTTATCTTTTCACTTATTAATTAAGTTATGGTTCATTTCATGGGAACTAAGAGGTGTAAATCCGACATTAAGTAATGAATTTTCGTTTAGCGAAAATCGCCATTTGGGTTTAGCATTAGGACTAGTTGTTTGGAGTGCAGAATTTTTCTGGCAATTAGTTGCATAAAAATTTAAAACGTTTTAAGTACTATTATAACTGTGTTACAGCATTCATGCATTTCTCTGTCGTGCACTTCAGGGCGATACAGGGTAGTGGAGGGGCTATCATAGCATTTATGCATCTCCCCAGTGTATAAATCCTTTTGAAATTTCAATACTAGTTTTTCTTTTCCAAAATCATGTATTTTGTCAAAAAATTCACTAAGTATGTTAAAATATAATTCAAAGCTGTAGAAGTGAAACATTAAAATTAAATACTAAGATACTTCATCAGGTTAACTTAACAATTTAGTTCTTGCAATATTTAAATGAATGCCTTATCGAAAATAAAATTAAATAAAATATCCATTGCTTCCATTAAATTTTGCATTTCCTTCATTAATTATTTCAATATAATTGGTGAAAATATTCGAACCCTTCAGATAAATGTAATTCGAATGTGAAACGATTTTTTTCTTTTTGGTACTGATTTAAATTTAAAATTTTCTGTGCCAGCCTAAAGTCAGGCACTTTTCTCTTTATTGTTTCTCCCTTTGTGTTAATACTAATCAAGAAAATCTTGGACAAACTGTCTCCTTTGGGTCTATTGAGCAATATTATTTAGTTTGCTCTTCTTTTTGTGTATTTAAGTTCATTTCATATATGCAACTTCCTTTCCCTTTTATTTTACTTGATTTGATTGCATTTAAAATTCATGTATTCATGTGGTACCTTACAACCGCATACTTGCTTTCAATAACATTTGCGCGAGAGATCTCTTACACGTTTCTTAAAGCTGCTATATGTTACCTTTTATGTGTTGCCATTCCCTGCATATTAAAAAAGCACCCAGTCACACGGTAAATCAAATTTCTTCTACTCGAATACAGGAGTGGCAAATACAGTGGAATACAGGAGTCAAGCATTCCTCCCATTCCTTTTCATCTGGAAGCGGTGTGTGAGATTAAATTCAACTGCTAAAGGATTTCCTCCAAAAATGTCTTATTTGTATTCAATTTGCTGGGGAATCCTCGATCGGCAAAGTGGCTCTTTATTGGATATATATCCTGTGAGCAACGCCAAAGCGCATAAGAGCTGCTCTGTGTTTTAAACCAATAAAACCCCCTCTCCCAACAAGTTTAGTGACATTTTAAAAGTTCGCTGAGGGGATGGTCCAATCGATATATCGTTTGCTTTTTGGAGTCGAGTAGGGTTGAGAGGGTGTTTTATTCACTTAAAATATCTCCAGCAGAGAGAAAAGGAGGTGGCCATTTTGTTTCTGCCCTGCTGGCACGGTTCCAGTGGCCTTTCGGTTGGGGGACGAGAGGCAAATTGTTTCGCGTACGATTTGATGTGAAGTGAGTCGTAATAATTTATGTTTTGGTTGTCCGGTGTTGTGGTATTTATTCCCCTTTGGCGGGTCGCCCAGTCAAGAGGTGAAATACGGAGGATGTGATTTTGTGGTGTCTCGGTTTTCATTCTGTGAGTCGGAATGCGGTCGGGTCTTAATAATAGATAAACTCCAGTTTATCAGCAGTTTATTTCAATTTCGGTTCCTTCGCTGTTTTTCGGAAGGAAAACTTTAAACTTCAAATATGTTCTGTTATGTTTGTTGCAAGCAATGTGTTGTATTCAAAAAAATCTATATTGAAAAGTATTCTACTATGTTTCCATACATGACAAAAAAGAGAACTTCCAGTGCATTCCCATCACCATCCAGATCTGCTAAACAAAAACAATTTCCTCAAACCTTTTAATGTCAAATGTATGATAACATAAACCTAAAGGGGCATTCATACTGTTTCAATTTTGTGAATCGCTAGTTCCTATAGAAAATCACTCTAATTTGCATACATGTGATTACATTCTTTGCATACATGTGATACTACTAAGAAAATTGGCGGAAATCCGCCAATTTGCTTATCAAAATTAAAATCCGACAATTCGATTTGCAAAACTGAAATTCCACTTTCTTATTTTCCAATCGTTTTATTCGTCGGGGAAAAATTAATATTAAAATTAGTTAAGATTTAAAGCTAAAAAATATGAATCTAGCATATCGAATCCTAGATCTCGGGCTATACCTTGTCTTGGGTCATGCGCCATAAAAACCCAACTAACCTAGATCTCGGGAAGTAGAAGCCGATGGACCCCCTCCATTTAAAATGAAGAAAAATTTACGTACCATAGAAAAAAATTTTTTAAGTATTTTCCACCAATTTTTTGTCTGTGTAATCCCATGTATGACTTTATATTCCTTCAAAAGGAACACAAAAAGTGATAACTCTGAATTAACCTTAAACATGAGTCTCTTGTTGGGAAGGAAAAGTTGAAGGGTGAATCAGAAATACGAAACGCCTTAAAAGTTCTTAATGTGAACTAACTTCACTCATGCGAAGGGTGATTATTTCCCTAGCATTCATTTGGTATAGAGCTCAAGTTTTAATAACTTCCATCTCTCCCTTCACTCTCAGTGACTGATGAAATTTTTATCCCGGAAATATTCAACATACTCATTTCTTACTATTTTATCTCCCACCCTTTCCGATTCATCTTCGGACAGTTTCTCCCATTACTTCACTCCGCTTTGAACAGCTGCACATCTCCCCTTAAAAATCTTCATGTCAACCATCTCATCTTCATGATGAGAGGAAAGGATCCTGAAGAGAGCATTTCGTGTGAGGAATTAATCCTGGTGTGCTAGGATGAAATGTTTAGGATATAGCTGTATGTAATTTGGGGAATAGAGATTGTTGAGAATGTGACCTTTATGTTCATATTTCTTTTCCTGCTCACATCTCTTTCATTTGGATCAGTTCATTCACCTCGACTTGATCCATTATCACACATTTTTAATTTTTGTTAACTTATTCACTCATCTTTTGAAAGAATAGCGTTAAACTGTATGAACTGTTTTTGTGTCGGGGAATAATCCATTTGCAAAATGTATCTTAAAACATAATTTTACCTATGGATGATGTCTTTTATCGAAAAATGTAGGGATTAAGGTGAGTGATACCGCTAGGGCCGGATATGACTTCAAACATTTCTTGACTCCTCAAATCGCCGATTTTAAATATTGTAAAATTTTAATTTGGGTTTTGTGAATAAATATGTTTCTTCTAGAAAACGTTCTTGGCTTTTAAAATAAATATTGAACATTTTAGTATAAATCTATGCATTCTTTACTAGATGTTATTGTATACTTATCATACATGTGATTCTATCGCCAATTGGCTGAAATCCGCCAATTTGCTTAGCAAAATTAAATCCGACAATTCCATTTGCAAAACTGAAATTCCACTTTCTTATTTTCCAATCGTTTTATACTGAAAACTCTGACCGCTAGTGTGGCCTAGTACTAAATTTTCAGAAAAAATTGAAAAAAAAAAATATCCAAGTAATATGAAAATTAGTTAAGATTTAAGCTAATAAATATCTATATGAATCTATATCGATATTGATATAGATGTGATTCGATATGAATCTAGCATATCGAATCCTAGATCTCGGACTATACCCTGTCTTGGTCATGCGCCATAAAAACCCTACCAACCTAGATCTCGGGAAGTAGAAGCGGATAGACCCCTCTACTTAAAATTAAGAAAAGTTAAGGTGACATCGATTTTTTTTTAAAATTTTCCGCCAATTTTTTGGGTGTGTAATCACATGTATGACTTATGTATGTATACAGTACAATGTATTACTATGTAATTGTATGTAATGTGTAATTGTAATTATGTAATGTATGTGTACATAATTGTATACAATGTAAACAATTATGTATACAATGTATGTAGTCAGTAATACTGACTGATTATTTGAACTAATTAAGTAAAAAGTTTTATAAAGTTTAAGATATGCTGCGCCAATGCCGCTCTAGGTGACAGTACCCTTTAGTTGAATTCAAAACAGTACATAAAAACAAATCGTAGGCAATAGTAGATTCATTTCCCCTTTCACCCACAAGAAAACTTTTACGACCTGTTCTTTTTTACAACCTTCCAAAGTAAAGCCGTCTCCTCCCCAACGGCTGATTCGACTTCTCCATTTCCATGAGGCAACTGTCTCAAACAAAATGACCCACCTCGTGATAACGTAATCCTTTCATCCACCCCCGAGATAGTGTCGAGCGAAACTGACACACAACTTGTCTCGCAAACGTATTTCGTCGCGAGGCGGGCTTCGCCCATTAGTCATGTTTTTTTTGTCCCCTTTCGACGACATTTACTTATCGTAATGTTTTATAAGGACTATAAATAGTCCAAATGGGGGGAGAAGTGCCCTTGGGGGGGATTGTGTTTGGACCCCTTCCTATTTGCATCGTGGGGGGATTTCGTGGGAGATTGTCGCTTGTCAAGGAATTAATTCTCTGTCTCAAGGGACGGTCTATTTTTTGCCTCTAGTCCAAGTGTGTTTTCGATGCTACCAGTTATAGTATATCATGGGAGGTATCACTGACTTAAGTTACTTTACTAGAAGAATATAAATTAGGGCTATGAGATAAGAGCTCTGCAACGAACATTTTTCCTGACATGCCTTCTTTGTAATTCTTTTGATTTTCCCTTCCAATTAAAATGGAGGGTGTTAGTTTTAATATTATATAATTAGTTTCTTTACTTTAAGATATTTAACTATCAGATTTACTAGAATACATCTAAATGGATTACTAATGATTTTTATTTGCTCCCATCAAGATTGAATTATTGTTAATCATACCAGACGCATTTCAAGAACAGGTTTCATGCAACCCTACAGTGAACAGAAGGGTAAAAGTGTTTAAAAGGTGTAATAAAAACTCGATACACATATTTCCAACCTTCCCCCCATTTCTTAGAATACGATGTAGTTTATTTTATCCAATGCAATATTCCGTAGATTTGGGAAAATAATGCAAAATTTAATGTTTATCCATCGTTATTAAATTTAATATTCAATTGTAATATCAAGTTAAGATTATTGATTTTAGGGTCAACCTATTTTTCCTATTGATTTTAAGTTTATTTAGTATTTATGATTTTTTTTGTGAGAGGGGGCTTCTTTATTACCGATTTGAAAATTTTTATATTGCAATTAATTAGTAAAAAAGCTTATCTAATATTCATAAAAATTTGGTATCTACATAAATTATCATTGTTCAAGGAAACTGTTTTTTCTCCCAACTCCATTGAATAATTCTTAGATCAAAACTCATATCACCTACTGTCAGAAAAGCAGAATTATTCCTGAATTAACTCTCGAGTAAGACGATAAAAAAATTGGAAGAAGGAAAAAAAATATGATAATGAATATATTCTATATTCTAACCCTAAAAAACTCCATTCCTTTACTCCAACATTTAGCGCCTTCCAAAATACAAAATAGACGAAATATTTCCCCCAAAATTCCCAACGGCATATTGCATCATCTAGTTCGTTAGAATCTATTCACTACTCTATTAGGGATTTCAAAAAACATATTTTCGCTTTCCCCCCACTGCAAGATGAAAAAAAAATAAATCGGTAGATTGAATTCATACACAACGCTGTGATGAAGTAGGAGGATTCCAATGCGCTGGAATCCTTTTACGCCGCAGATGTTAGTTCCGTTCCGTGCAATCCGGCTTCCATCATCCAAACTCAACATTCGAATCACGCACGAAAAATGAGCATTTTTATTCTCTTTTCATCCCTTTCTCTTTACCCTGCGGAATGGTTGTCCGTTTTGTATTTCCCGTTTTTTTTTGTCCGTTTTTTATGTGGAGGAATCAAATGGGTGCCTTTAAACTTTTTGTTCTATGAATGAATATTCCTCGGAATTGCTTTTGGTGGAATGAAGTAAGGGGGTTCTGTGTTTCACTGTATTTCCCTTAGTGCATTTTCTTAAAATTCTTTACTAGAAGACGATGGTTTTATGTAGAGAGCCTGTATATGAGAGAGGCGACAACCCGGTATAGCACGCTGATTGGTCAACGGCGTTTTCTGTTCACCGCAGGTTTCCCTTCATAGGATTAGCATTAGTGATGGGCGATTCAACTCTTTTACAAGATCAGATCTGAGTAACTCACTCAACTTAAGGAGTTAACTCTTTAATGTAACTCAGTAACTCCCAAAATCTATATACATAAATGAATGTTCGTCTGAATGTATGTCCGTTATAGTTTTAAACTTTTCGAACGTACATTCACTTTTAAACTACACCAAGTTGCCCTACTCGCTCTCAGAAAGGCTCCTGAAGAATAATAATTTAAAATTGAAGCATCCCAATAACTTTTTTGGTCTATTTTCGGCTAAAAAAACCCGTATTTCATTCCTAAAACCATGACATCATGGCAAAACCACCAATTGTTGTAATTAAAGGTAATATATAATATTAATTGTTGAAGGTATAACATCGATTGTTGTAGTATAATCATAAAAAATGCTCTTTTTTACATTTGGACTGGCGAAGCCGGTGTCTAGCGCGTCAGCGCTAGTATAATATAACTTCTTAATCTTAACTACCTACATACATCAACTAAAAAGTATGCCGGGAAAGTCATTCAAACGATAAAAAGTTTTTATATTGAACTGTAAACGAAAACTGAAATAAACCTTCAATATTTCGCCTACTGGAAATTTTTTTAACAATTTACTAACAAAAACCTACCTACAAAAAAAGAAGAAAGGGGGAAAGGAAAATCTCCAGTAGGGGAACGACCGTAGAACCAAATATTCAGACACTAACACATCAAGCAATAACAAAACAGCCATTAAAATATTAATCTCTGCACATTGGGGCATATTTCAGTATTTTTTTAATATATTAATCAGCAGTACTAGGTATATTTCAAAAGAAAAAATACTCACTTCAAAAATAACCACATATCTTACAATTCAGGCATCCAATCCAATTTAATCCGCGACCATTCTACTGCAAACTTTAAGTATTCTAAATTTACTGGAAAGTAATGGTCACCAGAATGAAAAATCAATACAATTTTTCTAATAAGTAATCTAGTTTTAATCACTCATTCATCTAAAAAATGGCGGGTTTGAAACAAAAAACACGCTACTAAGAGCAAAAGGTTTTGGCAAGACGCCAACGTTCTCGCTTCCCGCCCTTTGGAGCCACCATCATAGCTGGTAGAGGTAGACAAGCATAGCTCGTGTTTCAATTCTCAAAAATCAGTTGAAAATTTAATTTTTAAATCCAAATCAATCGCCTCATTAATCAACTAAAACATTGCTCAACCATTAAAATATTAATCTATACAGCAAGCCTTTTTCTCAAGATCAAGTATTTTTTATTATCAACAAGTATTCAAATAATGATAATGCTCCGTCAGAAATAAATGCATGCTTTTCCATAATGGCAGCTTTCGTTTCACGAAATTCTTCTTCTCGCAATCTTTTTTAATCGTAGACATTTTTAATGAAGTATCTTAATATTAAATGATTATTAGAAACTAAGAATAGGGAAAACATAAAACCATAATTATTTTTTTAATTGCGCGCAGTAAATGTTGTTAATAATCATCCTAAACATAGTGATTAAGACAATGTAGAATCTCGTTCAGTGCCGTACAGAAGATGTGTATAATAAACAATCATGGCCTCCATCGAACTTAAGAAACCGTTGGGAGGGAGGAACTAACTCGTTAAGTCTCTGATCCCTGGGAGTGGGATAGTGGGAGTAAGGAATAACTCTATAAACTCTCTGATCCCCGGGAGTGGGATCGTGGGAGCGGGAAGACCGATCTGAAGTCACTTGCTCCCCATCCCAACTCCCCGGGATCGAAGGAGTTGAGAGCACACAGCAGATAACTCCCAAAGAGGGGAGACCAGAAGCAAGCAACTCTGATAACTCTGTCAGCTCCTTTCAACTCCTTTAAGGAAGACGTAACTCCTCGTGTAGTTTTTCGGATCAAAGTGGGTTGTTATGGCAACGGATTACGTAAAGGGCTCGCTCATACATGATGATGTGCTGCCATCTAGTGTTTTTTGGAGGTAACATCACAAGGATTTCAAGTTAATATCGCAAATTAAATCTTAAAAAGGTGCATTTTAAAAAGTACAACTGAGCTACCACTCTTTTTTCCCCACTCCTTGATCCTTCCCTCAGTTTAAGGAGTTAGTTCACTGAGTTAACTCCTCAAAAAATCGCCCATCACTAATTAGCATGGTAGCGAGAGAAGCGGCATGATACAGTTTGACAGAATTGGAGATTTGGACAGTTTTAACTGCGCGCAAGGTTGCGCAGAGACGCTTTTAAGTGAGTTGTCGGCTCTCTCTCGTATACAGGCTCTCTAGTTTTATGATGAGCTCTTGAAACATTTATAGTGGTGTCCTTTAAAAAAAACCCACTCCAAATTGTACCCTAAAAAAACCCATCGAGATATTTTAAATAAATAATTAAAATAATTTTAGATTCTCATTTCCCATGTCTTCCTAAGCCATTCAGAGTGGCAGGGAACTTGAAAGCATGTCAAAGAACCGTTTATTTACTTATTTATTTGAATAAATTGAAAATGTCGATTTTGGGCTAAAAATACGATTTAGTTATGCAGATTTTGATGCTGTAAAAATATATGTTATAAACATTTTAAAGCATTCTTCACGTGGTTTTGTGTTATCCCGTTATTATGAGAATAAAATACTAAAATTTCAGCTCAGTCCGACAATTAGGGACCTTACGGCAGTCTTTGAAATGAGGGGTGAAAAAAACCCATAGTGTGCCTAAAAAAAACCCACTTTTCATTTTGTAGTAAATGATAAAATAAATAAAAAATTTTGCAAAATATTTAATATTATTCATGATATACAACTAATTATGCAAATAGAATAGTTGTTTGGGTAATTCTCAATTTTTTTTTCAGTATTTTTGATAAAAACTCAATGTTACCAAAAACAGCCATTTTCCATGAAAATATAGCATTTTACCGAGTTTTACTCGAAAATGGGTTTTGAGAGTAAATAGTTACGGGTTTAAAATAAAATATCAGTGCCAATTACCGTTCTTAAGCTTTTTTATAGAAATTGTATTAAGCATTTGTATTTAATAGGTCGTTTTCATCAAAATACAACAATAAAAACGCTATTGTCGTTGTGTTTTGAAGGCAAAATTCTTGAGTAGAAAAACTTATCACAGTTTTAATTTTAGAAATAATTTGTGATGAACTTGGTTTTAATTATCTTAACTATTCTCTTTTCTATCAAAATAAACCTTTCAATCATATTTTTCTTAATATTTTGAGTACTAGGGAGCTACCGCCCCCTGCTCGCTGTCGCTTGCCAACCCCAGTAAACTGCTGACGCAGGACCTTTTGGAATTGCTTCGCAATTCCCACAAATTCCAACTCGCTAAACGTAATACACTTTATAAAACAATTAAACAATTTACAGAAAAAACGTCAACCAACTTTCCAAAAATACTTCACCAAATCCCCTCCATGAATAAATCTCCCTTAAAAGTTTGAATATATATTAACTCGAACGAATATATTAACTCGATATATAAACGAAATGTTTTTAAAAATATCCATCTTAATTATTTTTGATCTATGGTTATAAAAATAACTAATTATAATTCTTTATCAATATTCGGACCAAACAAAAGCCATTATCTTAAAGTAACTCGTTAGTAGTATAATATGCCTAGTGTTTATCATTCAAATATTTTTTTAAACCCAGACTTCTTAAACAATACCGTTTAAGCAATTGAAAATAATAAGAGACAAAACATCACTCTATGTTTACAATTAATTTCGATAAAATCAGACTAAAAATTATAAATATTGGACAAAAAGTGTGAAATTTTAGTATAAAATGGCGTTCATGTAAGTTTTTAGAATCTGTTTTTATCAGTCTGTGTGATATTTCATCAAGTAAGTGCTTTTTTAAAAGGTGAAAAAACATGTTTCATCTTAAAATATAGCGTCAATCGGTCGTTGTGATTGGATGCATAATAATTTGAATGACAGTACTTGCTTTATAACTGCGACCTTATCCTTTATCTAAAAAAATGGAAATATTTTAAAATTGAGAATTTTTTTGAAAAATCGAAGGGCTTACTCGGAAATCCGGAAAGAATTCGGACATTTTGATACCATATATGTGTCATTCGGTTCAGTAATTAAAAAGCCTTTCTCTGGAAACCGTTCACTAAAAACTTTTTTTTAGAATAGAGAGATTTTCAAGCGTGGGTTTTTTTTAGGGTACATGGGTTTTTTTTAGGAAAATTGGGTTTTTTTTGGATTCTTACTTTTTTGTCTGCCAATTTGTAACGGAGAGTCGGAATTAAAATTACTAAGCACTAAAATGTAGAGGAGGACGAGCCGTTACAACACAATTTTGTTCGATTTAATTATCATATTTTTTAAGCTTTTAATGACGGAAAACTGAAAAAGTGGGTTTTTTTAAAGGACACCACTATACTTGTTTTATGCTAACGAGGATTGAAATTAGGTGCAAATATTATGGTTAAATAATTTAATCTGAATACATGGTTAAATATCTTAATCATCATCTCATAAAAATAAAATGACAGTATAACGTTTGCTTCCAATCGCGGAAAGATTATTAAACTTGTAAACACTTTCACAATCCATTACTTTAAAAGTGCATTGGGACGTTAGTGGACCCTAACTAGATCAAGAATACAAGGAGTTTCAAAAGTCTGTTTCGTGGCTTTTACTCAGTAATAGTATGATTTACATTCAGGCTCCTTGGCCTCAATCTCTAAAAACTCACAGAAAAAAAATGTCATGAAAATATCGTGAATATTCGCGGAGATAGCACTTTTCTGACCTCAAAAAAGAAAAATCGTAAAATTGCTAAATTTTCAGTGTTATATTGTGTAGTTTTGGATTTGCTTAGTTGAATGAAGGCAAAATCTCTCTATTCTAAAAAAAAAGTTTTTGGTGAACAGTTTCCAGAGAAAGGCTTTTTAATTACTGATCCGTATAACACATTTCTGGTATCAAACTGTTCGGATTCTTTTGAGGATGTGCAATAAAACCTTAGAATTTCTAAAAAAAATTCTCTATTTTAAAATATTTCCATTTTTTAGATTACGGATACGGTAGCAGTTACAAAGCAAGTACTATCAAACAACTTATACATCCAATCACAACGAACAATGTACGCCATATTTTATAAAGAAACCTGAAACAAATTTCTTAACTTTTTAAAAATGTGCTTTAGAGTACTTTCCTAATTAAATAGCATTAAATTACCAATAAAAATATTCTAAAAACTTACAGTTACGATAGTTAAAGCTAAAATTACACACATTTTCTCTGAAATTTATAATTTTTAGTCTAATAATCGAAATTAATTGTAAACATTGTGTGTCGAGTAGGTTTTGTCTCTTATTATTTTCAACGGATTAAAAGGTATTGTTTAACAAGTCTAAAAGGTCTGGGTTGAAACCTAAATATCAATGATAAAACACTGGTGTGTTCTGATGTACTAGATACAATTAAATATTCATTGGAGTACTGTTTTTTTTCAGAATAATGATTAACAATTTTTATTATTAGCAATAGTTAATTAATATAATAATATATAAAATTAATTATGCTGGATATTTAAAAAACATTGATTACATTATTAATAATAAGGAGATAATAAATGTTCAAACTTTTTAGGGATGGTCTTGTGATGTATATTTGGAAAGTTGTGGTTGTTGTTTATTCTGCAAATTGTTTTTACGAATGTTTTATAAAGTGAGTTAAGTTCAGTGATTTTGGTTTTGCGAAGCTATTCGAAAGGTTCTGCTTCAGCAGTTAACAGGGGTTGGTGAGCGATAGCGAGCAGGGGGCGGTTTAATAATAGGCGGTTCCCTAGTTTAATAAAAAAAATTTCGTAAGTTGGTGAACTTTTTCTTTTTTGAGGGCTAAAAAAGTGTTATTTTCACATGCTAATATCACCGCGAATATTCATGAGATTTTTTTTCTGCGAGTTCTTTATAACGTTGGCAACCATACTCTTACTGAGGTTTTTGCTCCCTCTTCTTTAGTTTTTAAATTACTTTTTTAACTTCTTTATATAGCCACTAGGGGCGCTGTAAATCGTTTCAATGGATTCTTCTGGTTCATTTACCTGGTGGTACACCTTACTTCCTTGACCCTAGGACGCGTTGGTTCCAAATAAAAGATGCGAAACAGACTTTTGAAGCACCCTGTATGTATGAAGTTTATTTTAGGGGTATTATAAATATGTTTCTAATAATTGAAAATTAAAATGTGAATAAAGTGAAAAGCTTGAAAACAATGATTTTATTGATTCAATTTAAATTTTTTTTCCTCACAGGGGAGTAAAAATGTTAAGTAATGAAAACTATAAAACCCGTTTCTTTTCCTTTTTTAAAGAAAAGTAAAGCATTAAATATATATTTTTCTTTAACCACGGATGAAACAAACAACTTCAATTCAATACGTATTATTTCAAACAATTGGTGTTTTTTTATTTTAATGCTTAGAAACCAATTGATAAAGTACTATTTTAACCAAGCTGATTATATTAAACATCAGGACATAATTTATGTGCTCAAAAAGCTGTAAAGGTAGGACTGTAGAGGATAACTGGAAAATTTAACCAATTTTTTTTAAATTTTTAACGCATTGAAAACCTCACCAAAAGTTTGGAGTAGACAAAAAGTTATATATCCCACGTTCTTCCTTATCTAAAATGGAAAAGAATCTCCCACGTGACGCCTTTTGCTCTTCCTTTCCCGACGTGTTTTGTCGAGACTTGTTCTCCATTGGTTAGATTACTTTGATTTTTTTTGGAAATTACTCTCCCATGGAAGCCATTTTAGATAGTTAAAGAATGTTAGTCTGATAGTCGTTCAAATCTTTCTGTTCATTTTATTTTCCTTTTTTAAGTTTTACCTGTTTCTTTATAAATCGCTTAAGCTTTCGATGATTTTATCGAAAATATTGCAGTCTTATATTTTTTCTTGAGAGTAAGTAGTGTTCTTTTTTCCTCTACTAAAGCGTTTAATCATTTACTATGAAATTCTATAATATTTCTAAAGTTAAAGTTTTAAAACAATGTATATAAGACACGAATTTTTTTATTTCGAATTTTTTTTCTTGTTAGGTTGATATGCAAGAAAAACAAGGTTTCCCTTATTGAAATTAGGATGGGTAATTTTCACTAAAAACAGCACTTCGATGTTCTTGATTTAAGTTAAACAAAAGAGTTTTACAGGTTTCTCAAATTTGAGGAAATAGTTAATAAAATTTAAGAAATGAGGCACTTTTGATCTAAGGTTATAATATGTAAAAAATACTAAAAGAGGTGTAAAAAATTTAAAATTTATGGATTACGTGAAAATCATTGAAACTGAAATGATTTCTATGATTGAAAAAACATATTTTATAACAAAATCGTATTTTGAGGTAAATTTGAGGCGAAAACAAATTGTTTTCTGGGGATATTTTGGCCCCTGAAACATTTTCTGCACCCCAGGGTCACCCTTTTCCCGCATGAACTGGCTTCTTTGTGTGTCAGTGGTTATGGTTGACAGTTCCGTGTTGTCGGATACTGGCTGCTGTCCAACAAAACAGCTGCCTGATTCTGGCCAGGTACCAAATAACGGTTACTGGACCCCAAACCTAATGTCGTCTTGTGACTCACTACTGTGTCTAGTTTATTTCCTGGTTTGAAGCCTGGTTTTGTTTTGCTGTTGAGGACAAGCTACTTTCAGGCTTCCTGGAAAAGAGAGCTTCGATTTTTCAGTTTGAAGAAGCCGTTTTTGTCTGCTGCAGCATCATTATAGAGACCCAGACAGCAATGTGATGTTTTATAATTCTCGTTGTAACCATAAGGCGTAACCAATGTAAGGTTTTTCTTAAGGCTGTCTTTGACAACCTGTAACCTTGTCACAAGGGGAGATTCAAACATTACGCAAGCATGATTTTGGTCATTTTAAACCCCCTCCCCCTAATCAGCTAAGATAAGCAAACTGCAACCTCCCTTATAATTACATATGAAAACTACCCTAACCCCCTCCCCCCGAAAAATTAAATGCTTTACATTTTCTTTCCTAGTTTATTTTTTCTAAAAAAAATTTTTGTTGAATTTTGAGGTTATTTATGTAAGAAACAATATATTTTTTTAAAAATGTAAAGTTTGTAACATCTTACGTAAGCATCATTCATATCATCCCCCCTTAGGTGTTTCCTATTTGAACGGATCCCAAGGTAAAAAACAACCTGCACTAGTAGAAGACTGGTTAGCCTTACTTAAAACAAGGTTAAAAACTAAGATGACAGGTTTTTTAGAAGGTTATTTTATCATGTTTTTCTGTAACACATTTTTATGCAAACCCTACTATAAAGTATTGCGCTAAGGTTTTCAACACACCTTGTTTTGGGAAACCCAAAAATAATGCTAAGAGAAGGTTAACCATAAGTTTAAATGTTAATTTGGGAGCTTCTTTAGTTTTCTAAAATTTTCTGTTTCTGGAAATTTGGTTGATCAGTGAGAATATTTTCCATGTAGATGTACTAATGAAGGGTTCATTAAAAATAAACAAAAAATATCCTTATTTTGTTTTTCGATTTTGATTTAAGTTATGTTTAAAGTCTACAGTTGATTTGCAGTTTTATTACTTTCAGTCCTATCCGTCTCTAATTTCCCATAGGATTTTCTACCAAAATCTCCGGCGGCTTAGAATTAAAAGGGTTCAATCTAATTCAAAATTTGAACTTACCGTATAATCAGGCAACTATACTCTGTTCATTTTGAACTGGCGCTTGAAAATATTTCCTTCCCCCACCACCGATCGGTAACCATAGCAACTATTCTCGTCTAAGTGACGAAGAAGGCTTTCATTGGCTGCTCGAAAAGCGTAACTATGGTTACACTTTTAACGTGGGGGAAAGCACTATTTCTCAAGCGCCAATTCTAAATGAATAGAGTATAGAGTAGGAATGTGATTCTATAGCGAGACTTCAGTAAATTTAGTCCGTGAACGGTCAAATCCTTTCGCACTTTTCAAATTTCCTCCATTAACCTCCTTTTCTATTTTCTTTTTCCACATACTTCTTTCTCTACTAAGTAACCCCTACACGTCAAGCACCTCCGCGCAAAATATATATTGTTCTAAGATTAACGAACGGGCACAGAAATTCCAACTCCCGACAACTCGCGCCCCTGTAACTCGCCACATCCTCCCCTTTTCTCTGAAGAAGCCGCGGAGAGGTTAATGCCTTCATCATCAGCTGGCTCCCGTTACCATGGCAACCGGAAGATGAAAAATGGAATCTCCGCTCAGTGTCTCCTGTCGTGGAAGATGGGACCTGGACCCCTGGAGATTTGGCTCGTCCTGGCTGCTAATAGCTTGTTAAGGACGGCGGTTTGGGCGGCGCTGATAAGCAGAGTTTGGTGCGAAGCCGCCTCGGTTTGCGGGAATTTTTATGCCTGTGATTAGGCTGGGTGAATAGTTTTTCGTCTGTCTTTTTAAGTGAATTAATTTGGTTGGAATAATGGGATCTTAAAATAGGGTTCCAGTTTTTTAAGGGTTTTTTTTGTGATTTTTGAATCAATTATGGATAAGTGATGGAGTGTGAAGTAAATAAGGAAATATTCTGCATGGTATCTACACTGTTAAAAAACAGTTCATCCTTTAACCAAATTGTGGTGAAAGGTTGGGCTGTTTCACCACAAACTTGGTTCAAATTTAGCTGCAACCTAAGGTTCGGTAACAGATTTCACCAAGTTTTCGGTGCTTTCACTAGTGAAATCCGGTGCTTTCGATAGTGAAAGAACCCAAAACTTGGGGAAACCTGTTACCGAACTATAGGTTGCAGCTAAATTTGAACCAGTTTGTGGTTAAAGGTTAAACTTTTTTTAACAATGTACTGTGGTGCCGCTTTGAAACTGTCATGAGTATGGCCAGTTTTTTTCTCTTTGAGTGGTTGGCAACACTTGTTTGCCAGCTCATATTGTAATTAAAGTTTTGCTGATACTTCTCTATACTACTACAATTTTTTGCTAGTCACTTCCTCCATACACTTTTTGTTATTATGAGTTAAGTAACTTAGGGTATTTTCTCTACTCATGGCACCAGGCTCCCTCCAGATCCTAATGAGCTTTGTTAACGAGGTGTTATTTCTGTTAGTGTTTTATTTTTGTTAGTGTTGTTGTTGTTTTTAATAAATTGTTAGTGTTATTTTTATTCCGGCTTTTTCCCTGAGTAAGAACACAAAACGCGTTGCACTATCTCACCTCGCTACCAGTTTCTTTAGTAATTTTGTTCTGGCTTGCCCAAAAGGAATTTTAGTTTCAGATATAAAACTTGAGATATTGGGAAATTTGTGTCTTTAGTTCTTGCTCTTACAGTTTTAGTTTGTTTTCCAAACTTTCGCTAAGCTAGAAGATAATTTCCTCCATAATGGATAATTGCAGTCAAATTTTTTTTTAATCTTAATGTGTTCAGAATGGCTTAAAACCTCCAAAAAACATTTTAATTTACCTTTCAAATCCCTAAATTTTATGTTATTTTCAATTAAAAATAGCTTATTATCTGTCTGAGCTGAAACAGCTTGTGACGTTAAATGTGCCTTACTCCCGCTTGTTGTTAACACACAATTTTATTCAAAAGCTTGTTTTTATTCTTTTACAAAATAAAATAAAATAATCTTACTTTTTTTAATTCAAAGTATAATTATTTGGATTCTAAATTTCTTCATTTGCCATGTTTTCTTGCTAAATATTGTTGACGTGTATTTAAAATGTTTTTAAAGTGCCTTAACCATGCATATTCTGTATATTTAACCCTTTACTGTCCATGGTAGCAATTATGCTACCAAAAGTTTAGCTTCAATTCTCAGCATGTTTGTAAGTGATTGCAGCAATAAATTCACTTTCAGGTGCTATAATTTACCAAGTTTAGGTTAGGTCCCCAGTTTCAAAATTTCAAATCAAAACAAAGAAAAAACTTTTTTGGCGTTTTTATTTCATTTAGCCCCAAACTACATGAATAAAGAAAAAAAATTCTTCCATAGTTATTTCTTGGGTGGCGGGGATTATAGGGTTAAGAAAGCTTCTTATATCTTTAAGTTCGTAACACCACACGAAATATTCGACTTGACAGAATTCTAGATAAAACCACAACTTTCATAGAGAAAATTCTTACTTAACTGGGCTGGAATTTCTAAAAACCCCGAGGATTACGAAGCCAATCCCAATATCCCTGCGGCTTTCGATTTCAAATCGAACACATCTGGTCAACCGAAAGAAACAACCAAATAGAAACCATGTGTTTGGACCATAGAAACCATTTTACTTTTGTTCCTCTCGATGGAATCAAATTGCTTTTTCCAAGAATTTCTCAGACTCATCTTCACGTAACAAAGAATCACTGTGTATGTGTGTTGCAGGAAAAAATATTAATCCGACCTGATGAAATTTCAGTTGAATTTTTCTAGATCTTTTTTAAATTTTGATACAGCATCGAATAAATTGTTATTTTACTGCATATTTTGATGAACCATAGAAACCATTTTATTTTTTCCTTCTGGATTGAATCGAATTGCTTTTCCGAGAGTAAATCGTTATTTTACTGAATATTTTGAAAGACTACTATGGTACTCTTTTAATTACTTTACAAGTATCAGAAAGTCATTACATATTCGTAACAAAAAATATTAAACTGAAATTGAATAATTGACTTGGATTCAGTATGTAGAATAATTAATTCCCGTGTTCCATTCGTATTTTATAGACTTCTTTCTTCCTATTATTTTTTGAAAAATTCGTTTACAACTTGGAAACTAACCTCAAATTATCACAAGCATTAGCATAATAAGTTCCAAGTTCTCTAAACCTATGTTAATATTTTTATCTGGGGCATCTTTATTATTCATCTATTTAAGTTTCAAACTTAAATAATTACACTTTGAGTTAATGCTTTGTTTGAGCCATCAAAATCTAAAATCCTCTGAAAATAAAATAATTTAACTGTGTCTGTGCCCGCATTATGTTATGACCGTCCGTACGTGACTAATTATTCTCTCCCCAGTCAAATCCATTATCTTCAAATCCTTATCTAATTTTAAGCATCGCTAAGTGACAATTCGCTTCTATTCTGCACTAAAGCAGTTTTAAGCATGCATTGTACTCCATTATTCAAAATACTTTTGGAGGACCAATTAAATAATTTCAATTTTTATATATTATCTATTGTAATTCATTTTTAGTTATGGTTTTGGGATTCGTTAGTTTTTTTATACCTTTTCTTCTTTTTTTCCATTTTGTGAGAATGCGTTCATTTTTAATTGAAAGCGAATGAAAATTAGTCATGGGACGTCATTCTTCGTTACAAATTATAATTTTGAAATAGACTGTTCTTAAATCCCTCCTTTGTGTTGTTTTTTTTGCTAACAGTAAACCTTGGTTGAGAATACAGTTTTACAGGTAAAGTTGTACATTCAGTGTAATGCAGTGAAAAAAATATTAAAATTCTTATTACACACTATAACAATTTTAATATTTAGCTTAATATTTTTCTTATAAATACTATGAAGTATTTAATTCTTAATTAAATAGTTTTCTGACGTAAAACAGCAACGTGTAAATATTTTTTTCCATCGCCAATTAAAACTACTTTACTTATTGCTCTATTTCTATATCAGGCAATATATTTATTGCCTGATATTTAGAAAGGATCATGTTGTAAGGAATGAAGGTCATGAGCTAAGGTCTTAGGATGTTTTTGTTTATTCCTATGGAATAATTTAGATTTTTTTATTATAAAATAAAAATAGCTTTGATAGAACTAAGATTGCGGAGATCGGATATCTCATATCGAAATAACAAGCAAACCAACCAACTTATGCCACATCTTATTGTTTGGATATTCCTCTGACATTTAATGCAATATTTTCCTGATTTTGTTTACAAAATATTGCATACATTTTTCTATAATTGTGACTGGTTGTGGTTCCTTCGGCGCTTGAAATCAACATGATTTTTCACAATTATATGAACATGAGCGAGGTAGGTGAGAACTTTGAAGATGTAATTGTTGTGGCTTACATAAGAAAAAGAAAACTACATTGTTCAATGGAATTAATATTGTAATTGTAACTAATGTTTCTGCAATTTAAAAGTGAGCTTCAAAACTACAGTAGACTTCCGTAAACACGATTTCATAAAAAGCGAGAGAAAAAATTTTGATCATTTATTCGTATAGCATGTGCTCCGCATTTTACGGGAATCATCCTAGCCATTAACCCTTGGCTAATCTTTAAAAGTAGTGTTCACCGAGTAAAAAATTAAAATTGAACCTCAGAAATTCTTGTTAAAACTGACATCTGATTTTATTGGAATGAATTTTCCTTCTTAAATTTCCTTTCGATAGAAGAATTCTGAAATGGGAAATAGTTGATATATTAACCCTTTCAGTACCGCTCGAGACTTCTATTGGATCCTGCAGCCCGATATTATATCGTTACCACCACGCCATAAACACGAATATTTTATTAATTACGGGCTCAAGTCTAGAATTGGGCTCAGTCGCCAAGCGAAGCAGTAGCGCTAATATGCATCTACGTATCAAAGTGAAATTGGCGACAAAAATTTCGCCAAGAGGCGCCAACCCGAACCCACTTCTAGGATTTTACTTAATTACGAATGCATATTCCTGTTTTTGGCGTGGTGGTAACGATATATTATTATTTCAAGTTGTAGGTAATAAATTCCTACAGCACGGAATGCCTTTCTCGCGTTATGCTACACCTAGAGTCTGCTATACGTTATATTGAGTTAGGATCGTTATTTTGACTGTGGCAACCATACTCAACCACCATAGAGTTTTGGATATTTCAATACGGTATCAAGGCCAGCTGAAGCTCTTGTAGTTCCTTTGAGTGAGTAATATTTGTTATTTTCGCAGGTCTCGTGTTTCTGCAGTATCAGAGCGAGACCAAGAGGGCGCTTCTTCCGAACGAGATCACCTCGATGGACACTGTGCGGGCGCTCTTCGTGCGTTCCTTTCCCAAGCAATTGACCATGGAGTACCTCGACTCACCCCACATCCGCGTCTACATCCACGACCCCGCCAAGGACATGTTCTACGAGCTCGAAGACCTCAGGTAAGAACCATCTCGACCACGAGAGTCTCATTGCTGTTGTTATTGATTAACACCAAAGATGTTCAGAAATTTAGGAAAACGGACGATGCCTCTGAGAAAGAGATGCTATAAAGGGCCATTCATTAATTACGTAAGGGTCCCGAGGGGGAGGGGGGTTGGAAAAATCTCTACATACCCTTACTTGGGGGTGGGGGGGGGTCAAACCAATTCTTACGTAAGATTAGTTAATATAAACAAATTCCAATTATTCTAATCAAGAGATAATAATATAATAGTAATATGTAGTTGACAGCAAGAATATTACTTATCTGTTGAAAAATAAAAATCTTTAATTTACGTCAAACGGAGAGTTTTATAACATTTTATTGTTTTGAAAAACATAATGGAATCTTACTTAAGAATAGGGGGGAGGGGTTTGAAAAATCTTACGTACCCTTACATGGGGGGAGAGGGGGTCAAAAATTGCCAAAATCATCCTTACGTAATTAATGAATGGCCCCTAAGGGTCGGGAAACAGTCACTGAAAATTGTCGCGTGGACCATAAAGCTAGGCGCGCACTGGAGACTTCCGTCGCGGCGACTGGAACATAACTGTCACTCGAGAGCAGTGGATCTCTATGACGAGATTCTTGGCAATCGGCCAAGAGTCTCGTTGCAGAGGCCTGCCAGACTAGTTCAAATAAGACGCGCATGCCATTAATCAAGTAGAGGAGAAAGCATGGAACTGCGCCTCAGTCTCCCCTATCCTGTCAAGATAGGGGAGAGTGAGGCTCAACTCTATGCTTTCTCCCCTCCTTGATTAATGGCAGTCGCGTCTTATTTGAACTAGTCTGGCAGGCCCCTAATGCGCACGTTCTAGTTCTTTGCCTTAGCCCAGGGGTCGGCAACCTTTTGAAATGGAAGATCCAAAAGTTACAATTTACAAAATTTCCCAATTTTTAAAGAGCCACTTAATTGTTTTGCTTCAATGTTATAGTATTTATTATATTTGATTTTAGTTGAGGAGCATTTCACACAATATTTCCTTTGGGGTACCTCCTTTCGGGTTCGGGTACTTTTTTTCATTAAGTTTTAGATGACTTATAGATACACATTTTAAATTAATTTCAAAATTTTGTAAACAAAGTAAATTCCAAGAAAGAATGGAGAATCTGGGGGCCCTCCTCCAAAAATTTTTTGGAAATTTCTCCTTCAAAATAGCGTTGTAGCTCATTTTCAGGCCTTTTTTGGATTGCACCCAAAGAGCACCTCTCATTTTTAAGTGTCAGAATTTTCAAGGAAATATAGTATAATAAGGAACTTGCATGATTTTTTTTTTATTTTTTTAATCTATTCTTCACGCAAAAATAAGCCACTACACAAAATTTGAGGCCGATTGAGAAATTTTTCGATTGCAAAAAAAATTATCAAAAATCGTCTTTTTCGAAGCAACTGAAAACGCTTAACAGCATGTACCGTGACGTCACTAATGTTTACCTCGGATTGTCATGTTTGCCGTGGATTTCTGACCGCCACCAGAAGTGTCTAGAAGGTAAATATTTATTAAAACACTCATACCGGACACTTCTGAAAAAAGAAATCATCAACTAAAACATAGAAATTCAATTTTGATTGCAATTTGGCTCGATGGATTCTACGTCACTGTGCATGCAAACACACTTCGCGTTTTCAGTCACGTGTTTTTTTCTCGACTTTTAAATTAAAATATTTAAGTACTTGTACACTTTTTTGAAAATTTGACAAAATATTTCATTTTTCTATACAAAAAACCATACGAAACACTTGAAAGTTTATGAAAATCTGACACATGCAAGTTCCTTATTATAATAAACAGCAAACTTTACAGAGGGGGTGGGGGTCCAACTTCAGAAAAAATTTTGAAATTTGCCCCTAAAAGTAGTTTTTTAATTTGTTTTTTAGAACTTCTATTATGACCAAATGAGGATCACTCCTTTTAAGTCAAAGAATTTTCAAGGGAAAACAGCACTTATTCCCTTATTCCAAAATTTTGAGGAGTGTTTGGGAATTCTGCTCCGAATTGGTTGGAATTTTGATTTGATTATTTGCTTAAGAATAAATTACTGATTTTTTAAGGGTTTTGACAGTGAATTATTAATTTTTCGTATGGAACTGGAGAGCCGCAACTTTACATCGAAAGAGCCGCATGTTGCCGACCCCTGCCTTAGGGCTTCCGCACAGTAAAACTGAAATCTAGAAACTGGAGAAATTCGATCCCCGGCACCCGGTCCCATCACAACCTTGGTAATACAAAAAAGGGGGTAGGGAGCGTTAATGATCTTTCTAGAGGGAATCTGTTTACTCACTGTCAAAGACTATCTCATCCCCCCTTTCTTGCATTGGAGAGGCTAGCGGGGGAAAGTGTGCCGGGGTTCAGTGATTTATATTTTTCCAGTTTCGGCTCGAATCCAGTTTTTCTATGCGGAGGCCCTTAGCCTGATCGACAATTATGTTCCAGTCGCTGCGCCGAGATGAAAGTCTCCGGTGCGCGCCTAGCCTAAAGATCCTTATCAAGAAGGGGGGAGAAAGAAGGAGACTCGAGGGGTGAAGTAGTAGATTACTTTTGGTGAGATGACAGCAGCAACCGGCCACTGCCAGGCTTGTCAGTGAGGAGTACTTTCAACCGCTCTGCTACAAGCCGGATAGTAATATACTACATCTCTTCTCAAATGCGCCACACTGCAAAACATTTCACAGTAATTTTACAGCATAAAATGCTGGCAATATGGGTGCCAGCCATTTTTGCAATGATTTTACAGCAATTTTGTAATTTTTGACTTTAACAGCAAGTTTGTAAATTTAACAGCAATTCTGTATTTTTACAGCAATTTTGTAATTTTACAGATTTTTGTGTTAACATTACAGCGGTACTGTAATTATTCCGCAGAAAAACTAGAAAGCTATTTGCATCTCAGATATGTCTTGTTCTTTCATTTTTCTATCAGTATACAAAATGTGGCATATTATGAACCACGGGAGGTACCGATCTACGAAGGTTATACTTCCTAGTTTTAGAATAATCAGTCGGTTCTTACACCTCATCTTAATAATTTGAATATTTTAGAGGTGATCGTGAAAACAAAAACAAACATTGGTTTTCTGTCCTCAAGGATTCAGAAATGAAAACCAGAATTTTCCAGGAAGTGTTAAACTGCTGTAAAAACTCATAAAAGCAGGAACGTTACTGGAATTTATGCGGAACTATACATAATTTGGGCTGTTATTTTATAACTATTTTGTTTATAAGTATTAAGCAACATTTTCGTTGCTAGTTTGACATTTCTTTAAAAAAACTACCTGTTATATCTCCCGATTTTTGTTCCATAACGTAAATATTACTCCAAATGTTGCTACAGAGGTGCTGAATGATTTAGGTCTTAAGATTGGTATTATTGAGGAATTTGAATTCAATTCATTTTAATGTCATTTAATTTTAGTGATGATACAAAATTCTTACCAAATTAATAACTTTAGACATAGGTTAATGTTATACAGATTATAGTACTATTATCCAATCGTCACATTTAAAAGCATTCAATTAACAAGAATTTCATTTTCTTTTAATATTTATTTTGATGACCAATGAAAGAATTACAGATATTACAAGGAGAAATACCAGGAAAATTACTATGTATATTTAATTTAAACTAATGCAGGTGGCGCTTCAAATTTACAGCTAAAAAGGCAGTTTTTTGAGATTACAGCAAATGCGTAAAATATTAACAGCAGTTTTTGCTGTTAAATTTTCCGTTTTTTTTTTGCAGTGCACGCAACGATTTTCAGTGACTGTGGCCGGAGCTAACAAGGCACTAATAGCAGGAGACCAAATTAAACCTAATATATTTATGTTGCCCCTATCTATCCCCACCTTCTTATTTAGCCTTGGAGGGAAAGTCTGTATTATATTGGAAAGTTTCTTTGTAATGGCGTCACGTTGAAGGTAGAAGCTTCGATGAGACGCCACACTTTCTGGCTACCTAATTGGCTAGTCAACGAGGACGCTGGCTCGCTCTGTCTCTTTTGCCAATTATGTAGCTAGTAAGTGTGAAGTCTAATCGAAGCTCCTCCGTGCAACTAGTGATGTCATTGTCAAGAAATGTTGTAATCTCGTATAGCGACTTGTACTCATGGTAAAATGCTAAAATTGCAGCATTCATCCACATACTTAACGAGCATTTACTCTGCCTATACTCGGTATGTCTTTAAAAACGGTTTCAGAAGCCCAACCGCTATCTTTCAAATCCGAAGCTTATGTTTAACCACTAGGTCTCACACACATACATGGTCTCATCGAGAGCATTACTAATACAATGAAGAAACGGATTGGTGGCATTCTACATGCGTTTTGACATCTGACATCATTGTATAATTACTTCCTTTTATTTCTATGCTTGCTTGCAACTTAACTTGAGCCTGTAGAAGTATGCTGAGAGCAACCAAAGAAAGTAGTTTTCCGCGAGGTGTCTGATATTTGAGTGAAATTTAGAGCTTCAATTTTCAATAATGATTAGTTTTTTTTAAATCCACGTATATTAGCATCTTTTCATCCCGATATTCACGCTCTGGAGACTGGCATAAAATGTTCAGTATTATTTTTTTAAAGTGGCGTAACACGTAGTAGTACAACTCGCTCTCAAACTTGCCAGCCAATAAGAGCTTCTAGCAACCCAGCAGGCTTTCCGTTTACTCAGATTTTCTTCCGCGTGGCCATGACTTCAGGCTCAACTTAAGTTGCATTCGAGTATAGAAACCCATTATTTACTTCAACATGCAGTCTTGGTAAATTACTGCAAAATACTATAATCTGCTTGTTCTTAGAGTTTAGTTTCCTTGGAAAACTAGTCGGGAGAAATTAACACTATAATACTGCAATTTAAAATTGGAGAGATAAGGAGAATATGTCAATTAATGTTAATGTCAGTCGAGCATCTTAAACATTTATATCTTAAATCCAAATGTGGGCTGCATATAAATTCTCAGAAAATAACTTTATTAATTCCTTAACATTTGATGTCCAAATAATGCGATTAAGGCAGATTTGTCAAAAGGGCTACCTTAGCTGCTCCTGTAGGATGTATACCAGAAACTATTTCGAGGGTTTATAAATTTAATATTTAATAAGGCCAGTTTCTCAACCTCATTAACTTTAACTCCATCAAACATATCAACGACAGTATAATACATCGATTCATCTGGTTTTATTCTACTAAAGTTTATAAAAGGAAAATAACAAAGGCTTGTAAAAGTCTTCGCTTTAAATCTAAAAAGTACAAAAATTCTAAATTCCGCATGACTGAGTTTTACCTTTTGCAAGAGAAACCCTCTCTAGCACCAACTTGATCAATGGCCTCAAAATTAATCGCGACTTTAAATTAAACGATTTTTCAAGCGCTGCTCGACGAACGACCGTCACTCAAGTGTCACTTGAATATTTCTTTTTCTACCACCTTCATTCACTGCTCCTTGAAACTAGGTGGATTTTTCTCCCTGAGAGCTTGTCGGTTAAATCAGTTGAGTTGAAATATGGGGTTAAAAATTTGTTGACAGTTGGCATTTTTTTGTGGATTGTTCTGTTTCCCCCTTGTTTTGGAATAAAACGTCGTTTTATACTGAGTATAGTGCTAGCTGAGTTAAGTGCGTAGTTATTTTTACCGAACAGGGGTAATAGGTTTGTCTATCTTTTTAAAAATAGTATACCTTCTCTTTTATCCGAGCACCAGCTAAAACTAGTGGTTGATTTATTTGATAAACATTGATCCGCGCATGGCAAGTAGGGTCAAAATCCTATTGTGTTTTATTAATTAAAGCATTGGTATATGAATTTATCTATTGAAAATTTATGTCATGATATAATTATTTCCTAATAATAAGTGAAAAATATTGTTGTTTTCCATCATTGAATTTATCATTTTAGTTTTATTAGATTAATTCGATTTTGTTCTCAATTTTAAAATTTCATCTTAACATTGTTTTGAAATGAGTGATAGTGTTATACTACATTCACAGATGAAAAGTTTATCTAGTTTAAGTGCTAACCTAGCCAAGCGTAAATATAGCATTGTCACAATGCTATATTGAAGTATTAGAGTTATTGGTTTATGCTACTCCTTGTTAATTAGAATAGGCGTATAAAGGTTACCCTGTTTTACCACATTTCCCATCTCTCCTTTTCTATTGTATAGCCACGTTGTTTAGGTTTTTGCAATGCCTTCATTGCCCTCTAATGCCTTAGTTGTCAAAACAGCGAGGTAAAGAACGTGACCTTTATAAGCCAACTCTACAAAATACAAAATCCCTGACCATATAAGAAATAACGTGGATGTGGTATAGATATGATATTTCCTGTTTTTTTTATCCAGGGACATACGAGATAGGTCTGTTCTGAGGATCTACGAACAAGATATGAACGGTGGAGGTGTCTACAGCACGTATGATCAAGATCTTAGCTACTTCTCGGAACCGGAATTCGACTCCGAATATCAGCATCAGCACATTCACAGGAGCAAGGTAATTATAACTTACGTAAGAGTAAATTCCAAGATGATGAGAATACTCGGGAGATTAATTTGTATTTAATGAAGTAAGATCGTCTTAGGAGTTGATCTCCATTTAGCTAATTATCTGAAATCTAAGTAGGCCTCGATAAAATCCATTGAATGATTAGGTACTGTTATTAATTTAAATCTCACCTTAATTTCCTTAATTCATTATAATTTATTACTATGCTAAACTATCCACTATATTTAATAAGTCGAATAAGTCTCTCTTTTTCCTTACTTACTAGCATGTTGTATTTGTCAATTTTTGAAGCTTACATGTAAAACAAATGTACTCTTTCCAACCCCTCAAATCTACACATTTTTCCTTTGCGAAATTAGAATGCGTTGTATTAAACTAATTTAATATTTACTCCCACTTTGGGCCTAAAAAACATACTCTCATACATAATTTCCTTATCCAATTTTTAAAATGTCTTAAACAGCCTTCCCAATAGAATGGATATTCCTAAATCTGGAATATGTTATGCAAACTAACAAACATTTGTATTCACCTTATAAAAATACAATACTATATTCTGTGTAATTAAAATTGGCGGTTCGTCACCATAACAACGCAATAAAAATGCAATGGGAAATGACTAGTAGCGAGCCGCCTATTTTATTTACACAGACTATAGTAAATTTAAAACACGCACAGATTCAAATATAAACATGCTCTTAGTTGCAAAAACAATCGCACAATCCGCTGTTTGATGTCTAGAGCTTCCGTCACGGATAATTAATCAAATTCGAAGGTGACCCGTTGACACAAGAACCAAAAGATTTAGTGAGGCATGCCAAGTTGCATCACTTCTGGAACTAACTCAGGTGCGGCATTCCATCCACTAAAGGCTTGTAAATCCCGAGACATCATTTAATCGCAATCGTTTAGTAACATTAATAGAAGAATAGTAAATTCATAATATAGGAAAATAGGAACTAAAAATATGTGTTTAAAGTGAAACTAATATCGTAATTATGACAAGTTTTAAAACTCCGAAAGACCTTAATATTTAAATGATCAAATTTCTTAATGTTAGACGTGGTCAACACTTTTGGCATTGATTTGCAATTTAGAGGTGGCAATCCTTAAACGTCTGGATTGCATTCGTAAGATTATACGGTTGAGTTTGAATGCATCTAGATTTCTTTTGTAGTTGTTGAGAGAATTTTGGCATTAAGTCAGCTGACAGGTTCGAACTTATACATGCACAATTAAGCATGTCTGCATGCCAAAACTCCTGAAGAAGTTGGTCTCTCCGTTCCTTTATCTAGAACGGAACAATACTTGAATTACTTTTAAAAGAGAATGGATATTTTAGTATATTTTATGCTTTTAGAAAAGTTAATATATTTTTTTAGAAAGGCGTTTTTCTAATAGCCTTGCAAATTTTTACTATACAAGAAGCAGTGCATGACTAAGAACAATAGTAAATTCTCTGTTTCATTGCTTCTTTACTCAGAGTACACAAATACACCATCAGTATTTCTAAAACTGTTATGCCATTCCTATTAACTATAGTCTTAATACTGCTTATTCCGAAAAAGATCTAGTAAATTAAATAAAAAATTTTAAAAACTTAATTTGCAACTCTAATTTTAATAATTATTTATGTGTAATTCATGATATGTCAATTCAAAACTGTGCTCTAAGGTAGACGATAAACATACCTAGTTTTGAGTTGTTGATGAAATTAACGAGCAATTGTGATTAAAGCGATATTTTTCCCTATTGGTATTGGAAAATATGCAGGTCACAAATCTTTCAGAAAGCAGTACAGGTTTCAACTTTTTCTATCTTCCCACTCTTATATGAAGCAGTTGCGGATCCAGGGGGTGGCACGGGGGCACGTACAAGTACATTCTAGAAATCTTGTTTATAAAGTTAAGCCTTTTAAAAATCTTAGTTTTTGAAATTTGAATGAATAACATAAGAAAATTTCTTTAAAAAAATCGCAATTTTGAAGCTTTTAAATGCTTTAATGTGTAGCTTAAATGCCAAAATCTTTCGATATTTTCAAAAACATCGCAGTTTCTGCTGCTCGAGGTGATTAAAAAATCCTGATGCCACCCCCCAAAAAAAGTCAAACCTGTATCCGCTCCTGATATTAAGGGCAATTGAAGCGTTTTCTACAACAGCGAGCTACCCTAAGAGAACATCTTATCCAAATACAGTAGAACCCCGATTATCCGCGAGCGGATGATCCGCGAGTGCCACGAAAAGTTTTTTTAACGATGAGAGCAAATTTTAGATGAGATTAGAGACATTTTAGATGTAGAGCAAAGGTTTCTGCTGTGTACTCTACATATTTTAAAAGTTTTACAAATGTTTTTTGTTCAATAAAACATAGTTTTTATGCTGAAATATTTTTTTCGTGTTTTCACCTCATTTTTAGTCTTTTTTCGGGATATCCGCGATTTTCGCTATACGCGGTACCCTAGCCACCCAATTCCGCGGATAATCGGAGCTCTACTGTATATCACATTTACGTTACTGTAGTAAATTAATTAACTATGTTCACTCTAGAGAAAATGAGGGATATGATTCAACTATTTAAAACGATAAAGCAAGGGGATACAGAGGGTCAGTGGCGGATCTACGGGGGGGGCTTTCGGGCTGAAGCCCCCCCCAAAACGTCTAATATTTTACTAAGTTTGCCAAACACAAAAAATCTATATCCAAAATTCGGATGAGGCGTACCAAAACGACTTGAAAAAGCGGGGTTTTTGACTTAAATTTCCAAACATTTTCTGGGGGAGGACCCCCAGACCCCCCTTTTGTTTGTTGGAGTTGGATAATTCACTACCTCCTCCGTATTACGATTAACAAGAAGATTCAATTGGATTAGGAAAATTTTTAGCCCCCCCCCAAAACCAAATCCTGGATCCGCCACTGCAGAGGGTCTAGCCTTAAGTACAAATAATGGAACAAGGGGTCACAGATTCAAATTTAACAAGGCACATGTAAACAGGGAAAGCAGAAAGCTTTATTTTTACAACAGGGTTGTGGATAGAAGGAATGGGTTGCTAGAATCGATAGTAAGTTCCAATGGAGTAAAGGAGTTTAAGGATAAAATAGACAAATACTGGGAATCGGTAGTTTGAGTTGATTTGACCAACCTAGTTGGGCTTCACTCCTGTTGTTGGTTGTCAATGTTTGTTTATATTTGTAACTATATAGATAGATGTAAACGAAGTTTGGCCGACCATAACAAAAATGTAACGAATCTTGAACATTTGTGAAGTTCGTTGTTGTATCCACGGATCTTCACTTCTGAGTAAACGCTCTCCCATTCCCATCACCCACCGCCCCGAATTCCTCTCCTCCCCTTGAACCTCGTCGGAAGTAAACAGTGTCTCCTAGCGGCGGACGGAAGGGGAAGAAGTGCATGCCGATCTATTTCGCTCGTTCTATTTCTGTGATGTGTGTTGTTGCAGGCTTCCAAAGCGCCGCTGCCTCCCGCCGCGACGTACTACGGGACTCTGCCGCCCCAGTACCTGCCCTCCTCGCGGACCCTGCCTCACAGCGCCTCCATGCGGAGCACCTACTCACCTGACCGCAAGACACAGACGCTGCCCCCTGGAGGAGGTAAGTCCCTCATGATGACCTTCCGCTCACCTCTCAGAAGGTTCTACGTAAGAGATAGCGTGCGTCTAGACTTTTACGATGGGCTCGACAACGTTGCTTCGGGCATTGATTATCTCCCCCATCTCTATGTGTGGTTGGGGGTTTTCATTAGCATCATCCCCTTCATAGGAGGGGAACCCTTTTGTTCGCCAATTGACCTCACCTAACCACACAAAGAGATCGGGGGTATTCTTATCTCCCCTCTAGGGTTGTGGAGCTCACCATAAAACTCTAGACGCACGCATAGCCTAACTATCCGGGATAAATGTTAAGCCCATGTCAAACTTTTCCGATTTTACTACCCTAAAGACGTCCGGGGCAAGAGGGGTGATATCAGTTCAGAAAGGAAGGGTAAGGGCTCAACTTGAGGGTGCATCTAAAGTTTTGTTACCCCGAACGAACGTCAACAGCGAAAAATTTATGATATCTCAGAGGAGGGGAACCTCTTTTGTTCGCTAATTGACCTCAGCTAACCACGCAAAATGTAGGGAGTGATTATCAATGCCCCTAATCTCCCCCGAATGCCCGAAGGAGCCTCGTCGTTGGTATCATAAATTGTTCACTGTTGACGGTCGTCGGGGTAATAAAACTTTAGATGCACCCTAACTCTTATGATGGCCAGTTTTATGGCCCCGCTTTCTTGGTGGGGTCAATTTATCGGTGTTAAACTTTTACAACCTCTGGAGGAAGCACAGGTCCGCGTCACACTACGCGTCTTACACTGTAAAAAATAATCCTGCAAAAAAACAGAAAATTTCTGGCAGCAAAAGTTGCCAGAAAAAATCTGTAGGTTGAAAAATCCTGTAAACAGAAAAAAGCTGTAACCTACAGGTAAATGCTGTAAAAAGGAACTTTCTGTCAAGTGGGCTACAGATTTTTCTGTTGCCTCTCAGTAATTTTCTGCTTGTGCGCAAGCACTTATTTTAGTAGAGTTTTTTTAATTTTAATTAATTGATATCCGGGGATAGAACCCGCGACCTACCGCATGCTAAGCACGCACGCTACCACTGAACCAAAGAAGATTCAGTATTGGTTTTCAATGCAGTAAGTTTCTGTTTAAGTACAGATAAGCTAAAAAACTAGGTAAAAGCTGTTATTTTACATAAAATAAATAGAAGTGCGGTAGGAATGTTACATGACAGAATATCTCTGTAAACATAAAGTCACTGTTATTGAAATTTCTGTTTTTCTACAGTTTTTTTTACAGTGTATAGACGCTACTGTAATTAATGAAAGAGGGGGGGAAGCATGGAGCTCAGCCAGCCTGAGACTCCCCCTATCTTGACAGGAATCTTCATTCCTGTCAACACTGTAAAAAAAAACTGTAGAAAAACAGAAATTTCAATTACAGTGACTTTATGTTTACAGAGATATTCTGTCATGTAACATTCCCACCGCACTTCTATTTATTTTATGTAAAATAACAGCTTTTACCTAGTTTTCTAGCTTATCTGTACTTAAACAGAAACTTACTGCATCGAAAACCAATACAGCTATTGGCAACGTTATACTGAATCTTCTTTGGTTCAGTGGTAGCGTGCGTGCTTAGCATGCGGTAGGTCGCGGGTTCTATCCCCGGATATCAATTAATTAAAATTAAAAAAACTCTACTAAAATAAGTGCATGCGCACAACCAGAAAATTACTGAGAGGCAACAGAAAAATCTGTAGTCCACTTGACAGAAAGTTCCTTTTTACAGCATTTACCTGTAGGTTACAGCTTTTTTATGTTTACAGGATTTTTCAACCTACAGATTTTTTCTGGCAACTTTTGCTGCCAGAAATTTTCTGTTTTTTTGTAGGATTATTTTTTACAGTGAAGATTGGGGACTAGGCTTTCTCCATGCTTTTCTTTAAGGAGATTGATTGCAGTAGCGTTTATAAGACGCGTAGTGTGACGCGGTCCTTAGGCCACTTGCGGTTAAGGGTGCATCTAAAGTTTTATGATACCAACGACCGTCAATCAGCGAACAAAAGAGTTCCAGTGATTGCCATCTCCCCCGATTACTCACACAAAGAGATGGGGAAAACTACTCTAATTAGCGAGGGGGGTTTCCCCCCTCACTCCTGTGTGAGGAGGACTTTTTGTGCAGTAATTGACCACCAGTGTCATCAAGCTGTCTTTTGCGCCTTAAAACCAGACGCTGTATAACTCTAAACCAGGGGTTTCCAACTGGCGGCCCGCCCATTTTGTGCGGCCCGCGAATCTCCCTGAATATCTCCCAAAAGGATCTTCAAAACACTTTTCAGCAAACCAAAATTCAAAAATTTTTCGGGGAAGAATCCCCAAGTGCCCTATTTACCTCTTGGATTATGCAGTAGCTTTGTTAATTTTATATGGTTTCAAGAGGGTACCCCCTGAGATGTACACCCTGAATTTCCTCTTGCTCGTAGCAAGGTATAGGAAGGCCTAGTAGGCAAACCTTTATTACTAGGAGGGGCAAAATGGAGACATCCCAAAATTTGGTGAAACACTGTTTTTAGAGAAATTTACAAATATTTTCTGGAGGTAGACACTCTTTGAATAATATTCACTATTAAAATATATGTATAGGGTAAAAAAATTCATATATCCTCTGAAATTGTCCTCTCTCGCCGGAGAAGTTCTATATTTAATACTCTTCCAAAAAAAATGTATCATGTATAAAATAGATCCATATTACTTTGTGGCCCGCCACTTGGCTTGTGATTGCGGCCCTCGAATGCTTGAAAGTTGGAAACCTTTACTCTGAACCAACCCTTTTCTACACTGTAAAAAAAAACTGTAGAAAAACAGAAATTTCAATAACAGTGACTTTATGTTTACAGAGATATTCTGTCATGTAACATTCCTACCGCACTTCTATTTATTTTATGTAAAATAACAGCTTTTACCTAGTTTTTTAGCTTATCTGTACTTAAACAGAAACTTACTGCATTGAAAACCAATACTGAATCTTCTTTGGTTCAGTGGTAGCGTGCGTGCTTAGCATGCGGTAGGTCGCGGGTTCTATCCCCGGATATCAATTAATTAAAATAAAAAAAAACTCTACTAAAATAAGTGCTTGCGCACAAGCAGAAAATTACTGAGAGGCAACAGAAAAATCTGTAGCCCACTTGACAGAAAGTTCCTTTTTACAGCATTTACCTGTAGGTTACAGCTTTTTTCTGTTTACAGGATTTTTCAACCTACAGATTTTTTCTGGCAACTTTTGCTGCCAGAAATTTTCTGTTTTTTTGCAGGATTATTTTTTACAGTGTAGGCCAAGACTTTCACAACCACCGATTTTACTACCCTAAGTTGTCCGGAGAGCAAAGGGGAGATATCAGCTTACAAAGGAAAGAGAAGGGAGCTTTTGTGGGATCTAGTGGGAATTTTTGTTTATTCGGAAAGTTTCGAAGTGGCACACATAATTATTTTCACCAAATAGTGGCTCTCTGACAAAAAAGTTTGGACTACTCATGTCAAAATTAAATCATTAACGGACCACCCTTAATCCCTGTCTCTTTGAGACCCGTTCGCCATGACCGAATTCAAAAGTTATGTAATAAAACTATTGTATATACATATGTTTTGTTAGCGGTAAGTTTTTTACGTAATAGATACAATAAAGGTAGTGTTTATGTTAAATGGATAAATAAGTCATTTATATTTTGTTTGAAAATCCCATATTATCACTCCTATCACTTTATCTGTACGTTTTAAAGTAGAAAACTCTTTTGGGTATTCCGGACATAATTTTGAGATAATTTCTGTGACGTCTGGCGGGTTTCTTTTGGTAAAATATATCAGTTTGACCCCATCTCATAAAGCAAGAAGAAAATGTCTTTTGATTGATTTCCGGCTAGCGTTATCTCATTGTAGCTTCAGTACAGATTTAGTTAAGGAAGTGAACAGTTTCCTTTTGGGGGAACTCAATTTTTGTTTGCTTCTCTCGATTATTTTTTCTAAAGGGTTAATATGATGTAAAAGGTGTAGCTTAAAGAATAACACATCAGATTTTGTGTTGCTTTCAGAAAAATCATCCCCAGTTTCTTCTTTGAAACTATCAGCAGTGAACCAATATAAGACATAGTTTGCAACATCAAGCGTTAGGACACCTTATTATAGCTTTTGGCAAATGCTTGCTAAATACTTCTACACTAAATTAATAAATTAATTAAGGCTATCAAAGGCTATGGTAAAATTTTAAAAAAATTGCGAATAGCAGCAAAAAAATTGCCTTTTGGTACCGAAAACTTAGTTCCCCTAATAAGTGCTTACCTATTAGGGGACAACAATTGTAAATCCCTCCAGATGATTTCAAATTCGAAGAAAAATTTTAACCCAATATTCAGTGTGGCTCTAGTCAAATTTAAAGACTGCCAAAGAAAAATTTTAAAAACAATAAAAGCAATGAAAATATTAAAGTCCTAGTAAAAACCCTGCCAAAATTCATGTAATTTTGCACGCATGATATGGATACTAAAAGGCAACTTTTTGATGTTATCCAATACCCAAAGTTGTGTCATCCCATCCTATTTTAGTTGTTTTAATCAATTACAATACTATCGACACCAAGGAAATTTAATAGTGTGAATGTTTTCAATCCAGATTGATAAATTCGTATTACTTAATTATATAGTACAATGTCAACTGTAGAATAGTAATTTATTCTTTTTTGATACCATTTTGAATCGTCCTTGACAGGAACAATTCCAGAAGAAACTGAAACACTGGAGGGTGAGTCAAAAGCATGGAATTGTATATACTGCCTCCATCCAAATGCGCTGAGAGCTTTGTTAACACTTTGTTGTGTATTCACCTTGGAATGAGATTATTTTTTTTTCTTTTACTAATACCCCTACATCTCTGAAAGCTCTGCCTTAAACTGCTCTCAACATACCTTCCGTATTGAAACCAGTTTTCTTATATCCCTATTACATCCGTATCCTTATTAAAATCCATTAAGTTTTTTAAACACTTTCTAACTTTATGTATCAATTTCTTCTTAAAAAAGGATTAATTTATTTGATGAATATGTTTATTTTACCTTTGTATGATGCTTTATGAGACTAATACTTGTATTTAACATGGGTTGTTGATGTACGCTTTATTATTATCATCTGCATTGCAATGATGTTATGCATGATATTGTGTTCTTAGTCTTAGAGTTCTATTATCGTGTTCAATAATTACTTACATCCGTACACTTCTTTAAACATTAGTGAGTTCATAGCAAACATATCAAACATGCTTTTGTTTGTATGCTATAAACCATGCTTGTCTAAAGTGCGGCCCACGGGCCGCATGCGGCCCAAAAGCCTTTAAAATGCGGCCCAAACTCAAATTATGAAAATATTTAAATTTGCACATTTTTATTTTTAAAAAATAAATGTTTGCAATATTTTTCAAATAAATCGATTCGATCTGAAATAAAAATATTTATGAAACAAAAGGGGTACCCCCTGTGGCTGAATTTAAAGGCGAAGATTGGGTTTTAGATTCAGCTTTTTTAGTAGACTTAACAAAACATTTGAATGTTTTAAATTTGAGACTTCAAGGGAAAAAATTCAATTTATTAATTATTTGTTCCAGAATACAGACAATAACAGTGTTTGAAAGAAAGTTGAGATTTTGGCACAGTCAAATAAAAGTGAAATATTTGACACATTTCAGTACTTTGGCTGCACATAAGCCTGTGAATTGCACAAAATATATGCCGCATTAATTTGTGATTTAATTCAATAGTTTGAAAGTAGATTTCAAGATTTTAGAAAGGATGTTTCGAAGAAGACATATTTTTACCCCATTTTCTCTAGAAGTAAATAAATTACCTTCAAATAGAATGCATTGTACTGCAAAGCGACATTCAAGTGAAAGAAAAATTTGCGAAAGTTTCTTTACGGGAGTTTTATAAAGATTGCCTACCCCGCGATATCCTAATTTTCACCATCATGCTTAATTAAAGTCTTCAGCTTTTGGCAGTATAGTACCTATATTTGTGAACAAACATCTTGAAAATGCATTAAGAATTGCAACCTAGTCTATTGATGCCAATATCAATTTGCTTGTTCAACAAAAGCAAATTTATCCATCTCATTAATTTGAATTATTTCTTTATGGAATCCAAACTAAATGAAACAAAACTTTTACAAATTTAAATTAAATGTGTACCTATACATATCTAATTAAAATTTTAAAAAATTATAATAAAAAGAAGTTAATTTATTTCAATAAAACTACATGGAGTAAATTTTTATTTCAATTTGTTGAGAAAATATTGTTTGTGCGGCCCAGCAAATTTTTTTTCGTTGCAATGTGGCCCTCAAACGGTCATAGTTTAGACACCTATGCTATAAACATTCTAAAATTTAAAGATGAGTATGAATTCACTCACGAAAATAAATACAAAGCAAACAAAGGTTTAAAATTCTTAAGGATAAATTAATTTATTACACCTAAATAATTTTTTGCATTACTTCATTTCTTATTTTATTCCTTTACTTTTTAAATAAAGAATTAAAAATCGTGATATTTTTTCAAAGTTTAAGACAAACCAGCATAAGATGTTATTATAACAGTGACATCTAATTGTAGATCATTTTTCAACAAATGCCTTAAAAGAAAAAGGGTAATAAATGTTTCTTTTTCCCCCAGGTGGAACGCTGCCTCCCCCAAAGCCTCAGCGTTCCTTTCAACAGGCTCTGACGCCATTGGGCAAGACCGTTCGTTCCACGCCTCCCCCTACGGGTCCGCCCCCTTCCATTCCCTCCCCCCGATCGGGACAGCCCCTGGGTAAGATTATCTTTCTTTTCTTCAAATGTGTCTCTCTATTACTATCTCATTTCTCTCTTTCTTCCGCTTTTCAAACGTATTGTCACGTAAATTTGCCAGATTAAATTGTAAATATTATTTATTATGAGATAGGAAATATTTAGGTTGAAACAATACTAAGCCTATAATTCAACGCATACTAGAATGCTCCGATCTTCTGGAATCTTCCAAACTTAAAAATCAATTTTGGCCGAAAGAAACTACTAAAATAAAATGTAAAATAATTAATTTAAATGATTCACAACAATAAGTAAATTCATTACCTAGTCACACAGTTCAATAGTTCTGTGGCGATATTATTAGTTAGCTTTGAAAAGTTAAAAATCAGGGTACCTACCCAAATGTTTTGGATGCCCTTCAACACTAATAGCGACTTCGTACTTCAATCTGTCAAAACTTTTCTTCCTGCAACTTCTCCTAAGACACTATCCAGCTCTTTATGTCGTTTAAAAGCATCTCTACAAGTGTCTCTGACATTCAAGTGATACTTGAATCAAGACGTTGTTAGAGACAACACCATCAGGTCTTGGGATGCCTTGTCTTTTTTTAACGTTATTTCTGATGTATTACATTACATTAAGTTATTTTTGTTAAAAAGGGGCAAGGGTACAGAAAAGGGTCAAGAATAGCTCATTATAGTTGCTATAATAAAAATATTTTGGTCCGTGCTGGGGTTTTTTTTACTTTGGGCTGTAAAAACTCAAAAATTTATTATATTACCAGAATTTAGATAGAACATCATTTTTTTATATTTCATGCTATTCTTTAGTCCGTTGTAGTTAAAAGGACAGTGTTAAAAACTGAGTGAACTCCATGAGCTTATTTTTGAGTCAATGCAAGGCATTTTCATGAATCGGAGTGCGACGAGTGTCGCTATGACGTGCTAAATAGTTTTATGAATTGGGTGTGATATCGCAAGTTGTGTTGCACGCTACCTGACAAAAAATTGAATTACATAAAACAGTTTCCCCAATAATTATAATTTTCGATCATAAGTTGGAAATAAGTATAATTTGAGTGGTGACTATTGAATTATTTAAAATTGAGAATGTCTGGCGTTTCAGAATTGAAAGCATTGGGCGCCATATTTAAACAAATAGTTGGACTCACTGTGTGTACTCAACCATATATTTGCTTTTCTGCAGTGGCCATCGGGTCGAACATGCCAATCTCTCCGGAGAGGCGGCACGACGGCACCTACCGCGACCGCCCCTACTCGGTGGCCGGCACATATCAGCCCCAGCGGTACGAGTACCACTCGTCGCCCGAGCGGAGGCCCCCCACGCAACAGGAGTCCGGCTACCTGTCCTCCCCCGAGCGTAGGATGGACCGGTCCGGCTACTCTACCAGCTCCTCCTACGAAGAGTCGCTCTACGGAGGCAGTATCTACGGAACGCGCTCTGGAAGTGTTACTCCTGTCATAGACGAAGAGGCCAGGTGAGGAAGAAGACCCTTCTGATTAGCCGTTTCTATGCACTCCCAAACCTGTTTTTATGCGGTCTTTTTAGAGCAATTTTTTTTATTTGTGCGGTCTTTTTTGTGTGGTATAATATAAAAATGGCAGTGAAAAGACCGCACAAAAACAGGTTCGAGTGTACAGGGTGTTTCAGGTTGACAAAACAAGTTGAAGAAACGAGAACGCTGTACGGAAACGATGTATTTGAAACGGCAACTCGGGAGCTCTCGTTACCATATCGTTCCGAAATTCGAATCTTTAAAATTGAGAATTTTTTTTAGAAATTCTAATGGCATATTACACATCCTCAAATTCCTCTGAGCAGGCTTCGCCTCAACACATCCTTGCGTGTCTGGGGCTCTCTAAACAGGACTTGACTAACGATCCATTGACGGTGTTGGATTTTTAAGGGTTTATATAACGTCATTGACCTGGTCTAGCACTGCTGGCCATGGGGGCATGCAACAACAACAACAACATCCTCAAAAGAATCGGAACAGTTTGATACCAAAAATGTGTTATACAGATAAGTAATTAAAGCCTTTCCATGGAAACGATTCATAAAAATATTTTTAGAATAGAGAGAAAAGCTTAGATGTTATAGTGTTTTGTGGAACTATTTAAACGGCCACAAAAAGAGTAAAAGCAAAACGCCTAGATTCGGAACGATATGGGAGAGCTCAAGACTTCCGTATTTCGTCAATCTGATAATATTGCTATTATTTCTATAACGCAAAGGCTTCGAAAAAGCAAAATCATGTAAATGGAGTGCAAAGAACAGAATGCGAAGAAAAAAGACTTGTATTTTTTTATCAGGAAAGTCCCATGCCTTGCGAGAAAAACATAGCCCCCTTAAAGACATCATGCCCACAAAGTGCACTCTAAAAAACTTGTTGATTTAAAAGAAATCCATTGAACCTGAAAAACCTTGTAATTTGTGCAGGGTGTGTTATATTCGTACAGAATCTGTATAGTTAGACTACAGAGAAATCGTATCATGTACAGAGACAATCTGTACTGTATTGGTTATTATTTTTTTTCTGTAGTCTGATTCTGTATGAATATAACTGGATTCCCCTGTACAAATAATAAAAGATATTTCTGGTAGCATAGAGCTGTCAGGATTTCTTTGATAAATCAACAGGTTTTTTAAGGTATAGGAGTCCGAACAAACCCCGCACACATTTTAAAAAGAAGATTCATTTAAATAGTAAACTTCCATAAGATTGACTACACTATGCAAATTCCCTAAAAGAAAATATATTTATGGAAATATTTCTTTGTACAGTGCATTATGGAAAATAAAATATTTATTTATTTATTTAAGAATTATTGTATGCCATGGCATGGGTTTTCTAGCAAAATTTCAGTAATAATTAATTAACCTGGTTTTAAGGCCCGTCTATAGATTCTTCAAACTTATTGATTCCTTCTTTCATTTTTAAATTGAGTCACCTTAAAACTAGAAACAATAAATGATCATAGATAACTTTAAATAAAAAATGATGGTTTATATAGAAAATTGTAATGTGCTGTTAACGTTTAAGACCAACGCTTAAGAATCTTTATCAGAACTACCATTGACAGAAGTAAAAAAGGGGATTTCAGAGTGTTTCTTTTTAATTTCAGTATCTATTAATTAGGTTATGTTAATAATTTTTTATTCTCAGTCGGATGGTTTTTAGAACGGCTAGAATTCAAAAGTGTCGATCAAGTTGATGAGTATGGAAATAGTTTTGAAACCAGTTTTTATAGTATGTCGCATGCAATTTTGTGCGGGAAGATTCTGCCTAACACTCCCTTAGTTTGGCAAATTCATCATCCTACACAAAAATAATCAAAGAAATGCTTTTCAAAAGTGTGATTTAAAACTTATTTGAATATTTATAATTTATAAATTAGATGCACTGGCATGGTTTTATGAAGCCTTTTGAATAAATTTAAATGGAATTTAATTTTTTTAAAGCTGTGTGCACAATTTTGTTTTCACAACACGAATAATTACTACTTGTTGTTTGGCTCACACTAAAAGCCTATCCCTTTTGATTCCCATCTTTTAAATAAGATGTCAATACCATTTTTTCACAGAGCAGCATGGCTTTTTATAACTGCACATGAAGGATTTGCACCTTTTAATGTGTTCAAGGTAACTCAGTCATTGTATAAAATGCACATTCAAGTTCCAATGAATTAAGTCATGAATAATAGTACTGTGAAAATGGGAAACCCTTTGGAATCTTTCCTCTAAAATTGTGTTAGAATTAAATAATTTTATCTCATTAAACTTTCCTCTTTTTTACTGAACATACATTTTTAGTGTAATTTACCTTGTACGCACTTTGTTTTAGACACAGTATTGGCAGAAACTAGTTCCAAGAAGTTTTTAGCATGTTAAGAGGCTTATAATAGTAAACTTTTGAAAGACTAACTTGATCACCAATTTATCGACACCAGGAGAGTATATATGTTTAAAGAATTTAGATTCTGTAATAGCTAGGGGAAATGTGCAAAAGGTTCAGTGTTGTTTCAGAGCTAGATAGGTGATAGTAATTAAGGTTTGGAGGTACAATTATTTTTTAAATTTCGAATAAGGTCAAATCCTTAAAAAATTAAATATCGTTTATTAACATATTCTTACTTTTATGAAAGCTGGATACTGATGGGCATATTGTATGAAAATTTAAGATATTTCTTAACATTTCCAAAATAAATTTTAGAAGTAGTTTTGAAGCTTAAAAATAAATATTTTCAGAAGATTAATCATTAGACGCGTTTAAACTGAGTATCCTGATCTGAACCAGGAACTTTCTCCACTTGGATTTAACTTCAATTAAATCATTTCAACTAACATTAAGTCCCCGAAATGTCATAGCTTCTGCATGATTGCTTTTTTCCCTTTGCTTGATGACCCCGCACATTCCTAAAAGAGTGCTAAATGTAACCTGTTCTAGTATGCACAGGTTGAGAATGGAGTACATGGAACGCCAGCTAGCTAGCCTCACCGGACTGGTGCAGAAAGCGCTGACCACTGGGCAGCCGCCGAACAAGAACCAGCCGCAGCAACCCTCTATGAACCAGCTGCAGCAGATACCTACCAGAGATTGTGACTTGACGAAAGGAAACGGTACCATAAGTGAGTGCTTATTTTTTTATTAGCTGTAGATTTAGCAAATGACTAGTTTAACTTCTAGGTGCTCTTGTTTTTTGGGCTGTAGAAATAGCAAATGACTGTAGTGTAGTGTGAGCACAGGATCTTGTTTCTTGATCTGTAGATTTAGCCAAATTACTAGCGAAGTTTAGGTATACAATTTCTTGTTTTTTGAGCTGTATGACTAGCAAATGACTGTAGTGTAGAGAGTAGTAGTGTGGGCATAGTATCTTGTTTCTTGAGCTGTAGATTTAGCGAAAAAACCTGTAATGTGCGAATTAAACTGATTTTTCATCCTTAAGAGTTAAAGAAAAACTACGGCAATTGTTAAACATGTTTAGTTTCTCTCCGTGTTTGTCAAGGGAGCACATTTTGCAGTGAAAATTTTATTTGTCACAATCTTTTGTTATTATTATCTGTTGGATTTTTGAGGGCTTTAAATCTTTTAAGTTCACCTTATTATGTTTTTATTTATATTTTTTTTCTGTATGGTATTTATTTTTCATTTCTGTTATTTGTTTCTTTAGTTTTTGCATTAAAATAGGCTGTCATTATGTATACAAGACAAATTTTGATACATAACTGCTGTTCGAAAATTATGAATAGTTGATAATTTTGTGAGTAATAACACAAATATTTTTTTCTTATAACGACATTCATACCATTGGATCTTCTAGTTTTGATAGGTGCCTGAATCTCAAACAATGTCTGGGCGCTTTTTGTCCGATATTTTGGACCTCGCGACATTAATATTTGAAAGGAGATACTTTTGTTACCGTTATTTTGTTTGTGTAATTAATCAGAAAATTATAAATTAGTATACTTAACTTATGGCTGTCAATGCGATTCCCACATGAAAACTTTTTATATGAACCATTTAAAATTAATTTTACCTTCCATTATTATCCATACATCACTTAAAACATTTTTTTTGAAAATGAAGCATTGTTTGTTAATTTTTTTGCGATTTCTTGAAAACTTTGTTGTGTTTTATTACGAAAAAATTACATTGTAACTGCAACTACTAGGAGAATTTGTCAATTTATCACCTAATGACAGCCTATAGACATTTTGGTTTGAGTTTCTTTAATTTTTTGTTTCTCTACACTTGCACATTAGATAAAGAAGACAAACATGTACCTGTTATAAAACCCTCCCTACTTCCCAAACCTTCTCACTTACCTGTCATTTACGATAGAGGAGAGCATGCTACTCCTAAAGGTAGAAAAATTCGTCTTTTGTGTTTTTAAGTGTAAAAATGTGTATTTTATGTTATTTGTCGATGCGTGATTTTATTAAGTTTTGGCGTTTGACTCCTTGTATATATAAAACTATTTAGTTATACCTAGACCTAGCCGCCAGATATTTCACTTAGGGTTCTATGGCAATCTCGAGCTATCTAGGATTTGTTGGTTTAAAAATAGACGTACATCTAAGTTACGTTTTACGCAAAGGTGCGATTAAGTTTCTCCTGTTGCATTTTTTATACCGAAAAGGAAAGAGTGGGAAAGTGGTGAACTTAGTTTGACCTTGATACGTTTATTCTAAATAGTAGACGGAATATAAAATTTATAAGAACTTAACACATATACTCCTGTTCAATAACTTTCTCGAATCACAATGCTTTTCTACAAAACAACTTCTTCCACTATAAACCAAATCGATTTTTTTCTTTTTTTGATCTTACTTTTAACAAAGATATTCTGTGACCCCATGGACGAACGGTAGCTCCTTTGGGATATGCATAATAAAAAAAATTTGATATCACTTCGTAAATGCATAATTTGAGAAATGGGAGTGGAATTTGTTTTACGCATCTACACATTTAAGTATTAAAGCATTATAACATATTGTAATTTGATTTTTTAAAAAGGTCATTGTGCAACATGCAGAAATTTATTCCAAGTTAAAATTAATATTGATAATACTATAATACTTAAAATATGTACTATTTCGTAGGAGTCGGGTTGTAGGCAGAGAAGAAGATTTAAAATATTTTAGGATACTTTGCGTATTTGTATCAGCAATCAGCAAACTATTAATATTGCAAATAAAAAGGCCTGTTATTTACTAGTAATATAAATTCATTCATTCTTTTGGGTGTGTACCTTGTATGTATAGTAAAGGGGTCCGACTGTACTTTCCAGAAGTCCATCTAACTCCTGAAATGTACTGTCAGCTGCGACATTTAAGGAAGCAGACAAAGGACCTTAGACTGGAAGTGCGAAACCTTAGACGTATAGCGCAAGCACAATCAGTAACAGCTCGAGACACCGTGCGAGAAACATGTCTAAAAATCAAGGTAAAACTATTTTGCGTTTTTCAATCATCATGTTGTTATCATTGATATATTCCAAACATAATTTTTTAATGTGTTTACATGTATGAAATGCTGCAAAAATTGTCATTTTCTTGAGTAAGTTTGTTAAACCACGGCTTACTAGATACTACTACGGGCTGACCCAGATGAGGAAATCTTTAAAAATGTAGATGGCATTAGCTGGCATCTAGCAAAACAAATCCACAGAGTTGAAGGTGGGGCTAACTATAAAAACTAATCGTACGTCACGATTGGCCACGATCGCCAACACTCAGCAGTTACGTCATGAAAACACGCCTTTGTTTTTTCTTATTTGTCAGAGTGTGATCCTATTGGTTTAGACGTTATTCACCCGGTATGTGGCGATCCTAGGGGGAAAGTTTTCTAACGTTTTTAATAATTCAAAACTCGGTCAGCCTGTAGTAGTATCTAGTAAGCCGTGGTTAAACATAAGTTTTAGATACATAAAAATATTAAATTAAAATTAGTCTTTTTTTGTTGGTTTATCTTTATAATAAATAATTTAGGTCAGAGTTCATAATGTGAATTTTGATGTAATGTTTGTATCGTACCTGTAATAAAAGTTATCCAATATTTCCTCATTTAAACTTTTGTTGGGGGGGTTGAATCATTAAAACACCAACCCTTCAAAAATAGTGTTGTTTCATAACTAATTAAATATAGCGAATTAATTAACAGTTTTCATTTCCAGACCATGTTATCTCAGGCTCAATCTGGGGAAGATCAAGTTTGTGCAGAAAGGTTAAGAGTTTCGAGGGAAGAAGATCTTTACCGGCTAGACGTGACTAGATTAGAAAAAGACTTAACGTAAGTATTTTTTCTTCTAACAGTAAATTATTTTAACTTTTGTAAGTTCTTCGGTTTTCAACTCCTCTAGTATAGTTTTTTTGCCGGTTTTCCTTAAAATAACGTTTTTAACGCTTTAAGGCGCATATTCATGATTCTGAGATTGTTGGTGGACGTGGGGGGACGTCGTCCCCCCAAATATGGTGTTTTATTTTAAATAATGTACAAAAGAAGATGCGAGCCCCCATCCCAAATATGTTGCTTCAACTATAGACAGCACTACGTGTATTTGTATGAAATTAAAATCATGCAATGTGTTTCATTTATTAAAAATTATCATATAAATTGTAAACAGATAATATTGGCAATATGGTCTAGTATCTGCTACACTTCACTTCAGGTTTGGGACCATGGCTTTTATCCTAGGTTTTCTTTAAAAAACCCATACCTTTTTTTCCAAAAATTGAAATGAAATCAGGGTCTTTCTTTTGCTGGAATACTCTTTAAAAAGTAATGAACCCCTTTTTGTTTAATATTCATTTCACTTTGCTGCCATTAAACCTGATTTGTGCATGATCAACTTATAGTGTCTTGGGAGAATTGAAATAAATAATGTATTCATGTTTATTTCCTTCGATGCAGAGAATTAGAAACGCATGTTGAAGAGCTAAGGAGCAACGTTATCAATCGAAAGTGCCGCGTCAACATGTCAGATGTAGAAGGCATGGCCCTTGTTTTAAGTAGAGCTAGTAAAACAGTTGCTGATTTAAAAGGTAAGCATTCTGATCATGGCTTTATATAAAAATTTAAGTACATTCCTCGGGGTGCAGAAAATGTTTTAGGGCCCTCAATTTCTCCAGAATACAATTTCCTCTAAAATAAGATTTCATTAAAAATATAGTTTTTTTCAGTTATTGCACATCTTTAAGATTCAATAATTTTCACATAATTCATAAATTTAAATTTTAATGATTTTTATACCCTCTTTTTAGTCTTTCTTACGAACTTATAATCTTAGCTCAAAATTGCCTTTTTTTTCTTAAAATATGAAAAAATGTCATTTTATCAGATTTTAGCCACCTGTTTGTAACTCAACTTTTAAGTCAATATCATCGATATGATTTTTAAAAAAACGCAATTATTAGTGAAAATTAATCCATCTTATCACGGATACTTTGTTTTCCTGCATATCAATTGGATAGGAAGGAAAAGCCAAACTTTCACGTATTCACCTAGAAAAAAGGGGGTTTATTTTAGCAAAGTTCTGTTAATTTCCACTCTAAATCCGTAACCCTGCAGCTTTCACCCGATTCCTCTTGAAATTGGAGGGTATGATGCAGTCACCACCAAATTCAAATACTTATTTGTCAGACCGTGAAAATTGGATTTTTTTTAAAGTTTTTGTTTCTAACTTGGGTAAAAATTTAACCTCAGCTGCTTGAATTTCGGACATATTCTGCACCCCTGCGTTTCCTAACCTGTATTAAAGATTTACTTTTTTTGTAAACTAAACTTAGAAATTTCTTTACACTGCCAAAAAAATACTGCTTGTATTTTCTTAAGAAAAATAAAAAAAATATTTTGGCCCGTTTTAAAATAATTAGCATTATCTATAGATGTGCAAGATTATTATATTAATTTTTAGAGTAGTTGAATTTTTGAGTTTTAAACCCATATTAAAGATGTTTATTTTTTGCAGCGAGATTCCCTAATTTGCAAGATAGCTTAAAATCTGTAATGGCAGCTGAAATGGAAGTTGTTGTTAGAGAAGAAAAGTAAGTACTTAGTACTTTTGTTAATTCATTCATATTTATTAGCATGCAATATTAAAAAACTGTTGTTGAATAACCTATAAATTTTTTTTAAAAAGGAACAGTAAATGTTCATGTAAAACTATTCAATGGACTTATGAAAAAACTTTATATTTTGATCTATTTTATCACATATTTTCAAAGAACAGCTTTAAAAGCAGGTGATTATACAAAAATTTACATTATATCATAATATATTTTATTTCAAGTTTAAAAAAATATTAACTTTCATTTTTACCCTTGCTTCAAATAAATAAAGATTAAGCTACTACAACTAAAATCAGATAAAAAATGCCAATTTTCTGTCTGTAAGCTTGTATTTTTTATTTACAAAATCAGTTTTATTAATATGAATGTTGTATATGAATGACATGTTATATAATGTTGTATAACATGAATACAACATTCGTATTGTAAAATTAAATTCATAAAAATTTAAAATATCTGGATTGATATGAAGATCATGATGTATACCAATAACAGTTTAGCTTCTGAATACTATCTTATCAAGTTTGAGGCTCATCCTAGCTACATATTTTCTTTTCTTAGGTTTCTCAAAGAGGAACCAGATAGGTTAGAAACTGCTTTGCGACGCTGTAAAAAGCTTACAGGGACCTTAGTTACTTTAAAGCGGTAAGCATTACAAGAGAAAATGTTTCATACTCTGTTAATTTAAATATAATATTTTACCTTTTATATAAATTTTAACTATAGGTATAAAATTTCACAACCGTTTAAATCATATACACTATCAGTACTAAAATAAAACATTTTTAATTGTAAAATATATTAGATACTTCCATCTTGAAATTATAGTTTCTAGCTTACAAAATAATACACACTAAAGAGGAGGCCAGGCATAAAAACATGAAACTATACTTGATCTTTAAAGTCTGTTTTAACCTTCTCTATCCTGAAAAACTATTCCTTTCATCTATTTTGGGATTCTTAGCTCTGTGGTGCATGGATATATAAAAATTGCATTTTATACTTTACCAACCTCCTATGATAAAAAGGAAGCTAGAATAAATATTTATTTCATATTATCTGTAGTAAAAATGACATAATACAAACATGAATAATTCCATGTCAATTTATGTTTTAAGTATCTAAAAGTAGCACTTGCAGTACACAAAAAACCCATTTTATTCATTATACACACATACATACATGTTCTAAAGAAATTGCAACTTTAAGCTTGATTGGCTTGTTAGCTCTTCAAGAATCAAGATGTTATTCTTGTTCCCTAGACCAAAAATTAGTATAATTAGTCAAAAATTGCCTTTTTATTTCATGAAGTTAGCTCTAGAAAATTTGCTTTTTATTCAGCTATTCATTTTGTAATAAATTAAAATGGCTGGATGTGTGCGTCACATTGAGGTACATGTAAACTGCTACAACACAACCCTGTGACAATTCCTTTACATTATTTGCAAAGCATGCTCTATAAATTGATTTTATTGCATCTGCATATTTCATATTCTGCTTCATTGCTTCAGTTTGCTTGTGTATTTCTTTAGCTGTTCAAAATTGTACTTTAGAATTTTAAATTTGAGGTATAAAGATTTTAAAATGTTATATATTAAGTGGCATTAACTTTCAGAAACGGTATATTAGTAATTACTTTCTTTGATGTCCTGAAATATGTTTAGTGACCGTTTGAATGATGTTTTTCAGAAATGGATGCATAAGCAATCTTTCCCTTAACACTTTTAGCAAGTTTTTAAAAAGTAAAAAGCTTCTTAACTTTATATTACCCATTTTCATTTCATAATAAATTTGTGCTTGAGCTAAAAAAAGGTAAATTTATTATAATAATAGAAGAATTATTTTAACTTAAAAAAGTATTCTTTCTAATAGCTAATCTTTATCTGCAACATTAAAAGCTTATGTAGAGCATTTATTTTTCCCAAAAACCAGCTTTTAATCTACTCTGTTTCTAAATCAGTCTTCATTTTTATCACAAAATTGTACACAGATATTTCATTTACATACTTTCTTAAAACAAAGTTTGTAAAGTATAAATATATATAAACTATGAAAATAAATAGTTCTCTTTTTTGTAAAACTGAATGAAGTTTTCTTTAAAGAAGACGCACTTAAATCGTTTTTTTAATGACTAAGGTGAAATTTCTATTTAAATCAGTGGTTTAGATATTTTGTTAAAGAAAAATTAAACATTGTCTGGTTTGGAAACAGAAAACTATATATTTGTTTCTGAATGTATAAATGCCACATCTTAAAATTTCTTTAATTTTCCTCTGAATAATTTTCCCATACCTGTAGGGTTGCCATATTAGTTAATTTAATTTGTTATTAATTTTTGGTATATACTTAGCATATGAACTTATGACTAGGATAGTTATTTAATTTTTTATTTATGCCATCAAAACCAATTTGTTCTTTTTTAAATTTTATACCAAAATGTATATTTTTTAGGAATTTTTAAATACTTACTAATACAATTATTATTTGCCCTTAAATTCCCAAATATTTGAAGTTTAAAGCTTCAAAAGTCAATTTTCTGAAAGATCATGCATGATGCCCCTTTTAGCTTTCTAATATTCTAATTTTATAAAATCGTAGGTAAATTCCTATATATTGAATGAGGTACATGTTAGTAACAAAAAGAAAAAAGTTAAAAAGCTTTTTCTGAAAATAAAGCAGTTTTTCACAAATAATTGCAAAAATTGGATAGTTTTTTGGCTGTATGCATCTTATTGTTAAGATGTGCTCTGCATTTTCTTAAGGGATACCTTGAAATGCCCAAAAAGAGTTTGATTTCATTAAAAGTGGACTGTATAAAGTTTGTCTACGTTCAGAAGACAGTTGGTGTAACGCTAAAACGTGCCTTTTACATTGCAAAACTGCTCAATACCCCAACTTGCGAGAAAAGACAAGCTATATCATGTTTTTCAGTTATGGAGAAATTTAACTGCTGTTCAACTTGGCTGTTGTACTTCTCCATGAAGTTTTTGTCCGATGACAAAGTCAATAATTACTTAAATATAGAAGAGAGAGAGAGATGAAAGATATTTTGAAAAAATCATGAGAGAACTCATAGGAAATTGTGAGCTTTACTTCAAACAATGTGGCATTAACACCCAAAAAAGCAGAACTTTAATTAGGAGAGCGTTTTACTCTTAATAGCCTGTCCAAGTGTCCATACTTGGGCGACTTGAGACGCGCAAGTCGTTAGGATCCTTATCAACGGTGGAAAGAAGAAGAGGAGTTAAGAGGCGATGCACTAGTCGACTAGTCTACCCCTGTAGCGGAGGAAAACGGGTGTCTTTTCCACTCCCAACCGCATCTAGTGCATCTCAGCTCAAGCCCTCTCTTTCTCCCCTCTGCTTCATAAGGGTATTAACGACTCAAGTCGCCCTGGTATGGGCAAGAGTACCCGTATATCCCTAAGCATCAGGCCAAACCGGTTCTAAATTCGATACAAGCTGTCTTGATTGGTTTAAAATTGAAAGAAATTATTCACTTAAGGACTGAATTGAGTTAATGCTTCCTAATACCCATGTACTTCCCCAGTTCGTGCGTCGCCCTTTAGCCTCCTTCTCTGCATGGCAACCCTACCGGACTCTTCTCCTCTGCCTTGTTTTTAACAATCAATGAGTGTTGTAAAGTTGCATCAAGCGAAAAACAAGCTTGAAAAATCAAATTGGCATGATGTCCTCCTCCACTTTGCCAACGGGTTTTTTTCCCTCTCGGCAGCCTGGCCACTGCGAGCCGACACCACACTGACGTTTGAACAACCCCAGGGACAGACACACCAGCGATTATGTTTTGTGACACTCTTTTCAGTTTGACTTAGTTTTGCGGCAGCTGGTTATTTTTGTTTTTTCTTCTTGTGTTTTCCGTCCCGCCAGCTTGGCATCTGTACAGGAGCAGCGACACACTGGTGCTCTCCCCGGCAACCCAGAGAAGTCCTCTGAAGGGAACCAATCGGATGGGGAACTCCACAACGTTAAGGTAACCTTCAATAACTCAATAATAATAATAAATACTTGCTAATATTCAGTATTGTTGAAATCTTTCATCGATCGGTGAATTCAAAGAATTCGGACCTTGGCGATGTTTCGGTTTTCCAATTCCGTTCATAGGCGAATAACCGATTCAACTTCTACAGAACTGGGTTGCCAGAATAAACTATTTTATCGCTATTTTTGGCACCAATCCCGGTTTCGGTGGCTTGTATAAACGGAGGCCGGCGTTCCCAGAAATTCGAACTAGGTGTACCAAAACTAGTTGAAACCTTTTTTTAGGATCAAACTTTCAAAACAGTTTTGTGGGAGGGCCCCCCTTTTAATTTGGAGCTCGTTTACAATTCGTTAAAATATTAAGCAAACCTTAAAAGGGACCTTAAAATTAGTTTTGGGTCCCTTGGTGCAAAAATGTAACTAAGGTGCAAGATGTTTCGAAACTAGTCAAAACCCTGGTTTTTAGGGTCAAATTTCCAAAAGTTAACGTGGGTTTACTTTTTTACTTTGTACTCTATCATTAAAATTTGTTTCGTATTTCGCGGGCTCCTTTGTACTTCTCTACTGTGACGTCACGCCAAGTTTTTCTCGATTGGAACTTTTAAATGAGGATTGCAAATTAGTTGGTGTTTTTAAAAATCTGAAAAAATTAAAAACTGGTTATTTAAATCTTTTGTGATGATATACAATAGTCAAAATCATTAATGTCAATAGGTGTTTACCTCCCAATTGCGGTGGTCTGCTGATCTGCAGACCACTGAAAAACGATTCGGACCACCACTACGGAAAAATCACTGGTCTAGCGGACCAGTGTCTTAAAAATATCCCCCTCTCCAGTTCTAGTCACGATTTTTTTTGCTGCGAAACTAATTGGAGATTTCAGTATATGCAGTTTTAACACACTTTTTTAAGAAAAATACTTAACTAATAAGACATTTTTCCAAACTTATCTGTTTAGTTTTTTTAAAATTAATTATTAATATTCACTTAAAGTGCAATAGTAACGTTAAAAAATCGAAAATTGTCCTTTTTAAATTTGGTGGACCGGTCCTTTTGGATGAGAACCAGTAAGATTGGCATGGTAAGACTGGCCTGGAGGACCAGTGAGGTGTTTTTCAATTTCTAACTCTGCTGAAGGGTAATTTCGGGTCCTCTCAATTTGGATGCTAAAATCTAGCTTTGAAACTTATAATGACTAGCTTTATTTTTAGAGAATAGTTGGACCCTTCTTCTTGAGAAATAAATTTCTATATGCGTCATTGCCCGACTTCTTTGAATTATTACCTCATTAATTTTCTCTATTATTGAGTAACAGCAGAATAAAATTACTGTGAGGATGTGATTGACGAAAGGGCAATAACCCCTCTAAGTGAAGTTTTCATAACTTGTTCACCGACTGCTCTAAATCAGGAGCGGATCTAGACCTAATATCTTATGGAGATGGAAATAGAACTTTCTCAAATTATTGAAAGATTTGAGAATACACATTGAAGCATTTAATATTGTATTATTAAATTTGTTTAGTAATGTTTATTAAATTTTTTTTGAGTAAATTCTGTAGTTGGGCCTGGTTAGCCAATTTCAAAATAAGTTGCCAATCTGGCAATAGAAATACGATACTTAATTCACTATTCATGGTTTTCAAAATTAAGAAAACACTTCGAGAATCTTTCTAAAAGGTACGATTGAAACGCTTACATCAGGATATGAGGGTACAACGAGCTAACTCCAATACCTTTGCATATGAGTTGTTACTACTGTAAATATGCCTCTCCTGTTAATTTGGCTGAAAAAAATCGTCTTTCTAGCCAAACAGGCAGGCAAAAGTACTTAATCTACAAAAAACAGGGATGCAAGTGCTGCGCTCATTTCGCCAATCGTTGTACCCTGCGCCAACCTGCTCCAAAAACACTTTTTGGCCGAAATTGCACCGGACTGCGCCAAAAAGGGAATTTTCGGACGAATTTTGCCAAATATTGGCTTCTGACCACGCTAATGTTGTTTTCTCTACATTACATAACTACGCAAGAAGAAGTCGATTTCAACTTGGCGCTCGCGGCCGTTCACGAAAGCAGTCGCGGGAGGTACGGGACAAACGAAGCGCGACCGCGACCAAAACGAAACTTTCACGAGAAGTCGCGATCTTACGACTATTTCACTTCCCATATTATTTCCGAGAAAAATGACGATTTATAACGAAAAAAAGTCGAAAAGATCGCTATTTTTCGCGGAAATTTCGTTTGGCTTGCGGAGTGTTCCGTTCCTCCCGCGACTTCTTTCTTGGACGGCAGCGGGCGCTAGTTCAATTCGGCCTTTTCTTGTGTTGTAAGCACGATGTGGAAAAAATAACCTTACAAGGGTCAGAAGCCATCAAGTCCATAGTTTAGGATCACTTCTGTGGGAAAAGTTGAAAAATAACGATTTTTTAGCGAAAGTACCGTTTTTCGGCGCCTAGTTAAAGCTGGCTTTTTTCATATTGTAATTGCGATGCTGAAGAAACTTAAGTTTGGCCAGGGGGGCCTAATAAGTGTAGTGATACCTCTCAGATTGCGTTTTATTGATTTTAGTCAGTATTTTCTACTAATATAAGGATTTCCTAAGTTGTAAATTTTTACTAAAGATCTTTTTTAAGTTAGATAGGATAATAATACAGCCCTTTTCAAAAATCTTGTTAAATTATAACTTGTTTCAGTTTCAGATATATCAAGGGGTTGGTGGGGGACCTGTCACCCCCTCAAATAAAAAAATTAAATCAGACTAGGTGTCCAAAACAAGTTAAAACCATATTTTATAGGGTCAAATTTTCAAAATTTTTATGAGGGAGGACCCTCAGATCCCCCTTTGCACTTGGATCTCTATAATTCAAAACTTTTTTAAATACTAAGTTTATCAAAGTGAAAGTTCTACCTACAAAAAATTTGTCCAAAAGTTGGACCAAGTTTAGTAAAATTTACTACATTTTCTGGGGAGAACCCCTAGAACCCCCCTTTAGTATACTTCAAACTCTACTACTTACATCATGGCTTATGTTAAATTCCTTAAGATGCAAATTCTACTTAAAATTTTATTAAAAAAAGCTGCACCTGCCTACTCTATTAAGTCTAATATTTGTACTGTTTCTTTTGCCCTTCCATGTCCCAATCAACAATGTGAGTTCCCCTCCTCCCAAAAAGGTTGTGCATCCCTCGTGCATACAAAATGATATGTCAAAAGAAATTAAATTTGTAAGAATAAATAAATCCTTTTATATTTTCTGGAATGTTATTGCATTCCTTTTGTTTCAATAACACATCTTTCCCTTAAAATGTTAGGGACTCAATTTTTTTGCTCAGGTTGACAACAGCTCACTGCAAACACATTGACTTTCTTCAGTTTTTGTAAATGGCTTCATTTAACTAACATTTATTTAAGTTTCCAAAATTGAGGGTATTGGTTCTATAATCTACAGTATTTAGCAAAGTTTTTTATGAGAATTATTTCCACAATTCACTTGAATTTTCAAGATATAGAAATTCAATTATTTAAATTGCTTTCTAAAGGCCTAAACATCGATAAAAATTTCTCCTGATTTTTGACTCTGAGAGGTTGCAAGTCTGATTCAGTTACCAACTAGTGAATTTAAAAAATGCTTATGTAATTTTTAAGGATTTCAAAAAGTTAATGGTAGGCTTATAAAATAGCATCTGAACTAAAAAGGTAAAGTAAATACTGTATTTTCCATCTTATTTTTGACCACTAAAATAAAGTTGCTCTAAAAGTTCAGTTTTGCTTCTCCAAAATGGCATCATTTTTCCTGCCCTGGATTTTACTGCTCCAAAATGGTATTTTTCCATGCTCCAAAACCCCTTTTGGGCACTTGCATCCCTGTTTCATCATTCTCGGAATTATTTCTGAAGTCAGTTCATTTTTACACGTTCCCTCGCTCGTTACACGATTATGGATTTGCCCCTGTTCTACGTTTCAAGTCAATTATTGATAATAATTTAATAATCTTGGAGGAATTTATCTAATCCAGTGGCCTGTCTTATACCTATAGACGACAGACTAATAGACGAAGTAGTTATTTAACGGTATTATTAATGTTTAATTATAAATATAATATCAAGTATAATTAATAATTTATACTGGAATTGTATATAAGGAAGTAGAAGACAAAATGGGAAATTACTTAATAATCAATTTATTTGAAATGATATTCCATTAAATTCATTTAAATATTTTATTTGTTTATTGCACAAACGTCATCGCTTGAATTCGTATCAAACGCCATCGCTTCATTACAAGCATCTCTGAAACTGTAAGGATAATTTAAAAGAAGATTATTTTTCCTCAAAATGGTGTTTCTCCTCCTACTGGAAAGTATCAGTATTACTTTAACACAAAATGATAAGAATTAAGTACTTTTGAAAGATAAAGCCATCAAGTGTCACAACTAAATAATTCCCGTATGGAAATTAGTGTAATGTATGGTATTAGAATCATTAATTATAGTGATATTGTAATTTTATTTTAGGATTATCTTCAATTGCAACGATTTTGCTTTTATAATGTGGGTGTTTAATGGAATTTTATCATTTAATCTATTATTACTTTGAAACTAGCATTATAGTATTTTGGTGCAAAAAATTATGAAGATTCACTGAATTAAAATTTATTTCATAATTTCAAAAACCTAAAAAAATTTGATAGTAACAAAAATATTTATCTTAGACGCTGATACGCAAGCTATGTTTCCTTTGAAAAAATGTTTTGTTTTAGAAAATCTAGTTTTTCCAAACTACTTATAAAAACGCATTCTTTAATTTTTACTGTTTGCGTAAATCTGTTTATATAGCGGGAAAAAGTAAATTTTTATTATTCTTAATTATATTGTAACTTTTAATTAATTGTGGTTTATAGTGGGTAATATATAAGTATGTGTTGGCTAATGAACAGGGTATTTAGTTCAGGGTTTCTTATTATTACTTCAGACATTGATATTTCTCTTTATTATTTATAGATCCTTTTTCATACCTAAAAATGTATAGAAAGGAGCTAATTTTTAAAATTTTTAATTATTTAGCCTAAAGTAAGAAAAGTTTCCGAATGGAACTTGGGATAAACTTTTCCTGGTAAATAACGTAAGCTGATATGACTATTGTATTTAAATCTAAGTTAAACATTATTTAGCTTCAAACAGTAAAAGAGACCAAATTCTCAAAACATTCTTAACATCCTTCTTCTAGTTCTCTAGCCCTCTCATGCACTAGCTTTTCCTTTAGTATCACTATCATCAAACAAATTATCAAACACAAAGTAGAGTCAACATCTCAATATTGGTGTACTATTTGTGTATTATTTCTAAAGAAAGTGAATAAATGGTTCTTCCTTTTATAATTTTCTCTTAAATCTTCTCAGTCTCCCAAGTTAGGTTGGCAGCAGAGCACTAACTTCCGGCAGTCCATTGAGTAAATATAATAACTTGTAATAATCCCCAACATCCCTTGAAAATGTTTCCCAAGATAATAATAACAGCATGATATAGTAGCAGTTAGGCAGTTTCTTGGTTATCTGTGACATGAGCTCGTTAGATATGTGATGGATATCCCCTATTCAGTTGGTTTTTATTCGATATTGGTGAAATGGACAGTTCCCCAATTTTTTTATTTGATAGAGATATTTTTGTAGCAATTTTTTTATTCTTTTGTTCAATTATTTTTTTATTTCTATTATTTTATTTCTTCTCAAAGTTCTACTTTAAAAAAGGGCGCGAAAACGGCTGCTGGTCACTAATAGCTGTGTGACGTCAGTTTGTACAAACAATAGTACGAACTTTCTGCGGTTTGTTTGTATCATATTACGTCACAAGCTTTTCGAGGACAACCTAAATTTATCTATTTTTAATTTGAAATATCTAAAGTAAATAAATTTTTCAAACTTGTGATGCTGATTTTTAAAATTGTTTGGAAATGGATTTTGGAAAATGTTTTTTTCTCTTTTTAAAAAAATACGAGAATTGTCCATTGTCGTGTGAACTTACATATCTTCTCTATTCTTTCATAACTGTATAATTAACCTTGGGCAAATCTTACTGAAAAGCTTTTGAACTACCCATGTTTAAGTATAGTAAATAAATATCCATTTGTTAACCTTAAGGTGCCTGCCTACCTAAAAAGGCCGTTTCGGACCAAAAATTCCAAAAACAAATATCTTATTTAAAAAACACATCTTTAGCTTTCCAAATCACTTTAAATTTTGTCTTTATCTTTCCTAGAACCGAAGTTACAGAAATTTTACTTAAAACTAAAAAGGCATTTTACTAAGGAAAAAATAAAGAAATCCGCGTTTTTCTCAGAATCAAATTTTTGCTATTTTCCTTCTCCGCAAAACTACATAACTCAAAATATTATTAGTAAATTTCTATAAAACTTGGGCACAGTACTGGACATAATATGATTTAGGAGTCCTACTATTTTTTTGGCTGTGGGTGTAATATTTTTTATTTTATGAATAGTATAACTTTCAAACTTTACTGAACTTTGGTGTTTTTTTTTAATTTTTCAAGTTTATTGCTATAGCTTTTGATATTAAAATAATTAAGACATAAAAATAGTAGGCCTCCTAAAATATGTGTTTACGAGGATAAACTTTACAAAACAAAAATATCTTCATATAAATTTTAGTTATGATGTTTTGTGGAAAGGCTGTTGTGATTTTTAAGCATAAATTATTCAATAATATGAAAATAACAATTAATATTTAATTATTTTTTATATTATTCATATTTTTTAGACGCACTTAATTGTATAAATCACAAATTAGGTAAACATTTTAATTATTTAAACTAAAAGCCTCCATAGGTAGGCAACCACCTTAAATTACTGTATCTATTTTAAGGGGACTCAGCACCAAAAATTTAGTCAAAATTTCGAATTTGAGATTTTGCCATAAAAATGAAGATTCTACCCTTAGAATTATAATGATATGAGGTTTTTTTAAATATAAGAATTGTGAGGTTTTCTGACCCAAAGATAAGCATACTGAAGCATAGCTTTCAACCTTTAAACTGGTTTTTCATAAAACAAGGTTTTTATCGTTTAAAATACAAATGCTTTTTTTTCTAATTGTCCAAATCACTTAATACTGGGTAGTCATTATCAGTAATATATGTTAAACACCTCTACGTATGGATTTTAAAATATATTTATTACAAAGCAGGAAAGTAGAAACTTAGCATATTTTTTCAAAAAAAAATGTCAAATTTTAGATTTTCTTTTATTTTTCCGAAACCTTTGTAGATATTAAAATTTCTATACGTAGAGATAACAAAATATGTGGATTTATGTTGAGAAAAAATATCAAGTGAAAATAGTGTGTATAAGAGGAGTGGCATTTTGAAATAGGGTAATTTTGGCCACTTTTTTTAAGTTTTTGAAATAAATCAATTTTTGAATTTGCAATATATGAATTAGTATTAAGTAAATACATAATTTCACACCTAAAAAGATAATAAAACCATGTTAATAGAGTAAAAAATGTTTTTGGTACTGAGTCCCCTTAATTTATCTGATATTAAATATTTTTAGAGTACAGTTTTTGTCTGTTATATGCAGGGCGTTTCAAAAGTCCGTTTCGAGTATTTTATTTGGAACCAGCGTGTCCTAGGGTCGCGGAAGTAAGGTCTACCCCTAGGTAAGCGACCTTGGACAATCCATTGAGATGACTTACAACGCCTCTAGCGGCGAAATAAAAAAGTTAAAAAATTAATTTAAAAAACTAAAGGACATAGAGCGAAAACTTAAATAATAATATTGTTGCCAACATTATGAAAAACTCACTGAAAAAAATTTCAAGAAAATATCGTAAATATTCGTGGAGATAGCACTTTTTCAGGCCTCTAAAAAGGAAAAGTTCGTAAATTTGCAGTTTTATTTTGATTGAATTTTGTCTTCATTCAACTAAAAAAACACAATACTACACAATAACACTGAAAAATTAGCAAATTTACTAACTTTTTCTTTTTTGAGGCCTGAAAAAGTGCTATTTTATCATGCTAATATCTCCGTGAATATTCACGATATTTTCATGAATTTTTTTCAGTGAGTTCTTCATAATGTTACCAACAATACTCTCGTTGAGATTTTTGCTCTATCTCCTTTAGTTTTTAAATTAACTGTTTAACTTGTTTTTCGCTGCTAGGGGCGTTGTAAGTCATCTCAAAGGACTCTCCAGGGTCACTTACCTACGGTTAGACCTTACGTCTGGGACCCTAGAACACGTTGGTTCCAAATAAAAGCCGCGAAACGGACTTTTGAAACACCCTGTATATAGGTACTTACTAAAAGTTTATTATTATTATTATTATTATTATTATTATTATTATTATTATTATTATTATTATTATTATTATTATTATTATTATTATTATTATTATTATTATTATTATTATTATTATTATTATTATTATTATTATTATTATTATTATTATTATTATTATTATTATTATTATTATTATTATTTATATTATTATTATTTATTTATATTATTATATTTATATTATTATTTTTTAAATGTAAAGACTGTTCTTTTAATGTATAAATTATAAATGTAAAGCATGATTTTACAAGCGGCCCACCTTCAGAGATAAAAAGGTGCTCCCCCCCAAAAAAAATATTTAAAAAGAGATTTTAAAAAATTAAGTCCAATTTTTTTAATCTTTTCCTTGAAACTTATTTAAAAGTTTGAAAAGTTCTTATTTAGAGAGTGGATAAAATCCTAATATAGTTGAATTTTACTAAAGATTTTTCTTTTTCCCCTTTGATCTAAAATAAAGAATATAATTAGCAGACTGTTTTTTTCCGGGGACTTTTTAACATAATTGCGTAATTCATTTTTGTACCCACATTGTCTAAATCACTACCAGATAGGTTGATGGAACTGAATATAATATTAATGTTTCCAGATAATCAAGATTAATCTGTCATTGTAAACGAGAGTTGCATGGTCCCTTCCCATAGTCCCCAAAAATCATGGTGCATGATTTTCGGCACATCCAATTTTCTCATGCACTGAGTGTTCCCGTGTATCATAGTTTGATTTTGCATGTTTTTTGTCGGATATTTTTGCACTTTTTGGGTGACTTTTGCTCACCAGAGTTTTTGAAGAAGAGAACTGTGCTACATGAAAACTTTTTAAGATTTAAAATATTTTTGATGATTTTTTTCGTGCGTATTCTTATCTAAAGATTTTACTCCCTCATATAACAAAACAAAATTATTTTTATCTTCAATTACGATTTTCTACAACATTTTTAGCCAATTTTTCCATACTGATTTCATATCTATTCTTTTTCTGTATAGTATTAGGTTTTGAATTCAAAAGAGGTGTTAGTTCCCCTGTTAAACACTGACATTTTTATAACTAAATAACATTTTAGATAAATTGTTAAAAATCGCTTTAGTTTATTTTTACAGGGTTTTTTTTGTTTCAGTATACATCCTTTTTCCAGGAATTTCTGATTGAATACCATTCAGAGAAGACAAAAAGTGCATTTGAAAACAAGTTTTATTTTCTAAGAATTCTCTATATTTTTATCTGTTCTCTTTTAATAACCAAAGTTAAAATCTGGTAGCCACTAATGCAATTTTTTGATGCTTCAAGTAGTCTTACCTTACAATTTTAAATTAGCTCAATTTTTAGTAGATTTACTTTGCTTTTTCCCTTCCTATATCCGCAATTTTCTGTGAAAATCCGTTTATTGAATTCTGAAAATATTTTAGGGATGGTAAGTGTAACTAGATATTTTTTCTCTATGATAATTGTACCCTTCAAAGGCAATTTAAAAATTTCTCAGAAAGTTCCTAAGGAGATTACTTTTAATAGGATTTCAACTGAAGAGGTTAAGATATTTTTGCATTCTTGTGATATGCTCTAGTACTGAAAAAGTTATTTTCGTCTTATTAAGGAGATAGGATTGAGTAGAGAAAAAATAAAAATAGGTATGAAATCAGAAAACTTTAACTAATTTACATTTTCCCTTTGGTAGTTGTGTTTTTTATTGCTAAATCATATGAAGATTAGTTTTTATGAGTTTATACTTATCGTCAAAAATTCATCAGTTCAGTTATTTTTTTATCTTTAATTTCTTGTCAATACTAAACATCTAAGTAAAGATCATTCAACACATTTTCTGCATATAATTAAGAATGACTGTACACAGTTTACCATATACTGCTGAATTCATTTGACTCACACAAAATTTTTACTTAGTTGAAGGAACTTATAAATTTCAGTTACATTTTTACCGATTTTACGCTGTGGAAATGATTTAAAAATCTGGTTTTGCGAAAAAAAATGTGGCACAGTTCTAAACATTTTTTGGCTGCTTGTTTGGATATTTTTCAGAATTATTTTTACGCAAGATGTTTTTGCTCAAGTTTGAAACTTGAGGTTTCTTGTTTTTTCTTTTTTGATGCAGCCTATGGAAGGGTGCACCAGTTGAGGAAATTGATGAGCAGGTTTGTCACCAACGTTATCTCTATACTTTACCCTTCTTACACCTTCCAGTAAGAAATAAAGAGTTATCAAGTGCTTGAATCAAAGAAAACACAAATTCAAGCTTATATTTCATATTTTTTTTCTCAGCAGTACACCTCCTAATTTTATTAACTAAGTTAATCAGACTCCCTATAATTTCCCATTTGTAACTTCTGATAACCCTTTTAATAATTTACTTATCCCGAACTTAGTTTCAGGTCGTTCATTCTATGAACTTACTCTAAAACTAAATATTATTTAAGAAACAAGTACATCATCGTCATATTTACATCGTCACACTGACGAAGAAGGTCCAGGCATCCTCGAAACGTGTCTGTAATTTAGATTTTTTGAATTAAATTCGCAAAATAAACGTCGTCGTATTGTATCTTCTACTTATTTGCACAGTTTGCCCTCATTACGTTATTGATTATTTATATTATTATTTTACTTTGTAAATGTGTGTATCCATCTTTTTTGGTTGTTCATTTTAACCAAAAAATACACAAAATCGTAAGGGTAAGAAAATGCATTCGGGTAATGTTTACATCCAATAATTTTATTGATTTTATTTCGTTGATTTTATTAATTCAAACAATATTCATATTTTTAATAAAACGTATTAGCGGTTAGGTATCATCTTAGTTCTATCAATAAATTCGGCTCTTAATTTCATAAAGCAAATATAATGGTTAGTATTTCTTACTAAATTATTTCTACTTCATATTTTATGTAACTAAAAAAATAATTGAATTTTTTTCTTTGAAATGTCGTAAAATTAAATAAGGATAGTTTCTTAAAATATACGTATTTCCTTTCATTACTTTTCTAGGAATCTGGTTTGTTTTTATTTAAATGCTGAATCCAGTTTATATCACTTCCGAACTGACCGGGCTACATTAGTTTTATTTAAATTTAAACACCAGTAAATGTTTCTTTTTAGCAGGGTCCATAATAAAGATAAATTAATAAAAGAAATTTGAAGGTTTTTAAAAAAATTAGATATTTAAGAATTTAATTAAACTCTTTAAATTTTTAAATTTTGATTAAGTGATGGATTCAATAGAAACCAAGGTTTAATCCTGCACAGCTTATATTTTTCTTATCATGCCTGACGTTTTTTATTTGTAAAAATACATTCATACATTTCTAGCTACTATAACTTTTTGTAAGACAAAATGATCTCATTGATTTTATTATAGTTGGAAAAGGTTGGTTAGAGACATGGCAAAAATTTGAGGAGTTTGCTATAGATGGTGGAGCATCTATCATTCGACTCTTAAGTGGCTTAAAGATTGGTTCAATTAAACAACTACATCTAAGGATGCATGGATGCAACATGAAATTTATTATTAGTTATATTAATGCGTTGATTTCCATAAAAGAACTATAACCTAAACTATAGGGAAAATAAACCATTTTTCAGTTAGTATGAAGTAGCCACATTCATTCTAATGTTACTTTTTCAATTGGTTATGAGCCACAACGGCAACCATACACATGACTGTGGTCGGATTATCTACTATTGCACTAAAAGGTTTATCTCTTGCAGACTATCTCTTCTGATCCCCACACTGTGATACACGTCCCACCCGGTCACCAACAACAACAACAACGCGGCTCGGAGAACGCCCTCGACGCGCTACTGGACGAACTGCAGACCTTCACCAAGCCCTTGGAGCAGTCCAGGGACAACATCCCTGGTCTTCTAGGGCCCCAGAAGCGACTCCCCTCCTACCCCAGCTCCGAGAGCCCGGTGCGCAGCCCCAACTACTCGCCCACCGTGGGGCAGCCGGCAGACAACAACAGCGCTTTCCGCGCCCCTGCCACCATCACCAGCAAGCTGCAGGTGGTCGGCGACGGCCAGCGCCTGTCCCCCTCGCACTCGCCAGTGCCCGGGGAGAAGAAGGAGGTGATAGCCCGGGTGGGAGTCAACCCTGGCGGCAACGCCAAGCAGACGCTGATCGACGGCGTCGAAGGCACGGTGACCAATCCTCCACCGGCAGGGGTGGGGCACAAGAAGGCCCCGCCTCCTCCGCCTCCGCGCACCACCAGCCGCTCCCCGCTGACGTCCCCCGCGGCGGAGCCGAGCAGCCCACGCGAGGTGTCGTTCGGCAGCCTGCGCAGCAACTCGGCGCCGGAAACGGCGCCCAAAGCGCAGAAGGGCGTCGTCGCGCGCTCGGCGTCGACGACCGACGCCACCGCCGACGCCCCTCGCGAGGCACTGAGCAGCAACAGCAGCTCGAGCGAGAGCGTCAACTCGCAGGAGGGGCTGAGCGTGAGAGGCTCCTCCCCCTCCTCCAAGAAGCCGGCCACGCCCCCCAGGACGCGCGTGGATGCGCTGGAGCAGCGGCACCAGGAGCTGCTGCGCAAGCAGAAGCTGCTGCAGGACCAGTACACGCGGCTGCAGCAGCTGCAGAGCTCGCAGATCCTGCAGCGCTTCTCGCCCTCCCCGGTGCTCATGAACGACCTCAAGAAGACGGGAAGCGAGTCCAACATCCTGTCCAAGTCCGGCCTCTCCGTCACCGCGTCGTCCGGCTCCCTGACGCACCTGGCCGGCAACTTCAACAAGGCGGCCCCCGCCGACCCCCCAAAGGCGGCCAACAAGGCGCCGGCCGTGCCCGCCAAGCCCGGCGCCACGCAGGTGCATAAGAACAAAATCTACGAGACGGACATCTTGTGAGGAAGCTATTCATCCGGAGTGCCGTGGTCTCTGAGTCTTAGGTGGAAAGAAAAGGATGTGCAAGTCTGTTGTACATTTCATTGGTTTGATGATTCTATATGTGACGGATATCTGTTGGAAATTTTCGTCTCAAAGCTTTGGTAAAAGTTTGATTCTATAAATGGTTTGATAGTGAACGAATTGGGTTGTTTTTTTTAAAAAAGCTGATAGGTCTGATAATCTGAGGGTTGAGAAAACGAATGATTCACTGTGAATGTTTACAACTATCAAAAACTCTTTATCTTAAACACAAACGTGTAAATCTAGTTGGCAAATGAATTAATAGTTTCGTTTTTTAGAAGCGTTCGTTTTTTTCTTGTGTTTTTCTATACCAAGTAAACTGTTAATTTTTCTAAAGATAAAAATAGGACGTGAAGCATTGGTTATAATGAGGTAGTCTTTACTAGAAGGTGGCTGTAAGATACTTTGGAACTGATCTGACTGCTCTAAACTTGAGTTGAAATCAAATCGAGGGTTGATAATGTTCTTATAAATAATAAGGTGATGAGGAGAGTCAGTCTGTGTACATTCAATTGCACTAAACTCAATGTTGTATTTTGCTCTGTTTTGCAGCATGTCCTGTTATTCAGCTTACTGAGCATGTTCATCCTTATCGGTTTATCTGTCAGCATTACCTGCTGGTGCTTTTGTGAAAAAAAACTTTAAAAAATAGTTTACGCATTCTTACCCCCCTAGGCTTCATGTTCGATAGGACCGTGATTTAGATGAAATCAGATGTGGTTAATAAAATTATATATTTATCATGTTAATATATAACTGACAAGCCTTGTGAAACCTTAACATCTGTATTATAAACAATCCTTTTCATGTGGTTTGTCCTGTTGGTATAATATTTCATGATTTTGAACTGATTTTTTTTGCAAATGGTTAAATTAGAACTTTTTTCGAAATGGTGCCATGTTACGCCGGTAACTTTTCATAGATTATATGTGAAATAAAAAGTCTAATCACACTTTTCATTTGCGTTCTTATGTTATATTTCATTCCATAAGTATGATTGACCATCGTTGGTGTGTTTTTACATTTCTAGTGAAACCAAATATTGTCATTGTAGGATTTGCAGTTATCTGTACAATTCAAAAATGAACTGTGTTGTATATAAATACTATACATATATAGTCGAGAAATCAACAGTGTTGTGCTTGTATGATCTGGTGGTACATTTTAAATTAGGAGCGAATGATTTTGAAGAAATTCATTGTTTGAAAAATTGTGCTTTTACGCGTTTGATGTATAATATCTACTAATACATCTGTCAAAATCAGCAAATGAAAATTTTAAAGATATTTTTATCTTGTCAAATTAATAAATATATATGAAAAATTCTATAGTTTAAAACATTTGTTATTAATTATATAACTGTTGCACACCGTTTGAATGGCAACAGCTGTAAAATTTGCCCTTGCATATTGCACGTGCATATTTAACTTCAATTTCGTAATTTAGATTTTATTTATACTTTCAAATTGCAAAAACTCTTTTTCAAGTGTAATTTTTGAGATTATTAAGTTTTTTCTTGAAATCAAAAGAATACTGTACCACTAGTTGAAAATCTTATAAAATTCAGTGAAGTGTTGGAAGATTCCTTAATTGTATTTAATGCTACTTTTATATTTAGTTGTTTTAGTCCTGGTAGTTGAACTTTTTTTCCAAATAAATTATGTGGGAAAATGAATCGAACCAAAGGCTCCGGAGAAAATATGTTTATTATTATTATTGTAACGCGTGTGTGGCAACCGAATAATTTTGAAGAGGAGCGAGCGATCTGTGCAAATTTTACTGTTGGGATTTTACTGAATCATTCAAACTGAAGCCTTTGGTGCCGATGTCATTTAGACTGCATTAGAAAGAGTGAGTGTGATTTGCTGATGCTGTTTGTCTATTTTGTAGTTCCTATCTTCCATTCTATCATCAGGTTACGATGTCAATGGAAAAAAACTCTGAACTCAATTAGAAATCATTCTAAATATCTAGAAGAAAAGGTCATTTGAAACTAACGATATAAGAAGCCTTTGTTTGGTATGAATTTAGGCCTGAAGTCTAAGAAAAAATTGCTTTCCTACTGGATGTTTGAAAAAAAAGTATATTCAATAACCTGATGGATAGGGTGAACTTTTTTCCCAAAATCTTGGTTGCGATTGTTCCTAAAATATTTTAGGTTGAATATGTTTAACTGTTTGCACACAGTGATATTTTATAGATATAAAACATTATTCACATGATGGCGCTAAATGTAAAATTAGTCACCATCAAACCCCAAAACTATAATACAGTTCATGCAATTCTGTTTCTTACATTGATGCATAGTTTAAGTTCGCAAAAAGTAGAGATGCATTCATTTGATAAAAAAGAAATGCATTACATGATTGTTCAAATTGAAATTATTATGTTAATGTTGATTGTTTGTTCCTTTACAGCCTTGGTATTCTGTCTCTGACGTTGATGAATGATCGAGGAAAATTATATTAAAGGCTCATTTACACTGTTTCAATTTCATCATGAGTGACCCTCACAAAGGGATCACACATTTTCATAGGAAATCTGAGGAGTGAAGAGTAATTTTGGATGATTCATCCAAAAAGATCGAAAATGAATAGTCTAAATGAGCCTTTATCCATGTTGTGCCCAATATTCCCTTTGTGAGCTAGTTTCCTACTAAAAAGAAATACTCTTAATTTTGAAGATATTATGTTGATGAAAAGTTCCTACGCTTTAATTTTTCCCTCGATGTGTTTTAACCGGTTTAATTATGTAAAAAACACACATACACGCTGTCGGAGCAAAGAGAAAAGCTTGCAGGGTTACTGAACAATCATCGCCCTTTTGATACCTTTCGATGTTTCCCAACAGTAAACACTGCGCAAGAAAAACGCTTAACTTCGGTTTCGGTTGCCTCTATTGTGGATGTACTTTATGATTTCGCTTATTGACTTTAACCCTGCAAAGCTACCGATTGCGAGGACGTTTTTATAGTTGCTGCTTTAAGCCTTTTATACCCCATTTATTGTTCAATGCATGATTGAAAAGGTGCCAAAAGTACCCCAGACTTTTTGTAATCTGAGTTCTTTTTAAGAGCATTTTTATGCCGATATCTTGAATTGATACTCTATGTGAAAACAAATCGATTTAGTCAATTTTTTACCATCTAATCCTTTTTGAATCGATTCAGAGTATCCAGGACTTAGTCGTTATCTTAAAATAGTTGTTTCTTTTATGAATTTCTCGTCATACTGGATCGATTCTCTTCGTCATAACCTTTTTAAATTTTGTTTTCACACTCTGCTATGAGAATCAATCAGGGTATCGATCCACCTTTTTGAGAATCGATTCGGAATATCCGGGTCTTTAGGAATCTCGTTTCGTTTTTTGGTATATTTAAAATGTGGTTGCCTTAATTGTGCTGTAGGTCTTATGAGCACGGTGAGAATGTTATTCATTTCAATCATCAGCAGTATCAAATGTATTTTACTTGATGTTAGTATGTTTTGAATATGAAAAAGTTTTAAGAAAATGATTCAGTTGCAGTTTTGTAATTGCCTGGTACTTCAGGAATAAAGTACGTTGCACTGTTATTATACTGTGCAGAAACATTATTTATGGTGTCTTGTTTGGTTCATTCACTATTTTCTCCCTCAGTGTTTTGGTATTTTTAGTCCCTCCACACTTATATATAAGGTTTGATTATACTTTTAAACTGCCGAATCATTTTGCTTTAAAAATAATTAAAATATTAGCGAAAGATATCAGTACCTGTTAATTTAAATATAATTAAAATTCAATGTGTTTAAGATAATTGCATTTAAACATCACAAGCTTTTGTGAAATTCCGCGCTGACTTCTCCAAGTTAGAAACCACTGGTTTAGGTTTTCTTTCCTGGTAAACCTGTTTATATGCTAGGAATAGGGACCGCATGATATCGTATACTGTTTTTTTAATTACAAGCACCATTTATACGTCTTTAAAGGAATCGAGGTAAAGCGACATATTAATGAAAAGACGTATAATTGAAAACATCTATATGATTATTAGGTTTCTAATGCAGATTTACGCAAGTACAGTAAATTAGAGGTTAATGACATAGAAATGAAACAAACCATACCTTTATATATCATCCAAAATATGTATTTATTTTATTTTTCATATCTCGTGAAATAATTTAATTATATTGCCCATCCTTAACACCACATCCGAATAATCCGTCACCAATCCGTCCGGCATTGTATATGAATGGCAAATATTCAATTTATACCATTTTTTAAATCCTACATTAAAAGTAAGAAACGACGTATAACCGATATTGCGAGTCGTATAAACAAAGAATTTTTGCTTTAAAATGAATAAGAATGAACTAGCTTTCATTTATCTCTCTGTAAGTTTTCTTTTTCCGCACGACTTGATCAGAATCTGTAAAACGGGTTTTTCCTTGCTAGGCCTTCTAATGAGGAGAAGCCAACTTTAATGATGAAAGAGGTAAGTGTTCGTTAATATTGGGAAAACCCGTTGTAAAGCTCCTATGAATACAAGATATCCTGTATAGGTAGTAGATTAAATAAACAAAATTTCTCTATAATAGTAAGATTGGACTCAAAATAATTTCTTATAGGTGTCCCTTAAATATATTTACCCTCAAACACACTCTTTTAATTTCAAAATACATTTTTTAAAGTGAAAATTATATCATATTAAGGCAAGGGTCGGCAATCTATTGAAACGGAAGATCCAAAAGTAACACTTTACGAAATTTACCAGTTTTTAAAGATCCACTAATTTTTTTTGCTTCAATGGGTTTCAGTACAGGGTGCTTCAAAAGTCCGGGTAAACTTTAAAAATTAATAATAAAAAACTAAAGGAGATAAAAATGTGCCGTCTTCTGCTATCTTCTCAACAGGTAGGTGGATTTTTGTCACCAAATTTTGAAAAACCGTAGTTCCCTGACATCTGGGTAGATGACAGCACTATTTTTGGGGATTTTCAGCAGCCAAGTTCCCTCTTTTATTTGGTGTAGGGAAGTATCAAATATTGCGATTGAATCGATTTCAGAATCGAACTTTTGGTAAACTAATCGCCAATGTCGGTTTTGAGTCAAGATGATCTGTTAAGCATTATGTTAGAATGTAAAACGAAGATATTTTATGATCCTTACACTGTTTCTCATACACATTTAACCTTTTCAGCTCAATTACGGATGAATTTAGTTCGATCGCATACAAAGTCAATAGATCTTTATTTATCGCTGACTCTTTTTTTTTCTGTCCAGAAAAGAATGATGCAATGATCAATCGATTTGAATCTTAGAAATATCCCAATTTTTCTTTTTCACTAGTTATTTTTGAGTATTCTATAAAATATTAATATTCATTGAACATGATCAAATTTTACTAAGGGTTTTAGATGCGGATCCTATATCTTTTAGGGAGTGGTAAAATAAAATAAAGTAATACAAAGATGAAATTTTGGTTTGCTAGTGAAAATGATCATAGGGACAATCAGTGGTGTTTCCATAGAATCGATTCTAAGTGGGGTATTCCTTTGGCCAAAACCAAAATCTACTGTTTTGGAGAAAGGGATTAAAACATGTTTCTGAAGTCCCCCCTCAAGCGTATATGATTAAATAAATAAAGTAGGTTTTTAGAACACATACAGGAATGATTTGAGTCTTGGTGTAATTAAAATTATAATTCGTGGGTAATGGTAACGAGGTAAGGTGGACGATGGTGGCCCTTCCTCAGAAAACTTTTAAAAGTTTGCCTATTACCTATTTTAACTTTATTTTGTACATATTTTATCTTTATTTATTATTTCACAGAAATTTGTTATCTGTCACATGTTTAAGGGGTGTGATCATTCCAATCTCTACCCCCCATACTCTGTGAACTCGTCACACGAGATATTAATACATAACATAAGAGATTAATTTCTCTTCATGTACATTAAAAAGTTACCCCTCATAACCAAGGGTGGATCTATGTCATGGGCATATTCAGGGAAGTCATGGGGGTTATGCATTCACCAACTGTTAGAGCAGATTCCGTTTTTATGAGGGATAATCATGTTTCAAAAAACTCATCAGGGACACTATGGCTCCTCAAGGTTTGCACTGTGCCCCCCAGGGTCCACCTACCACCCTGAATCTATCCATGACCTGGGTGCCCAGGGAGAAAATGATACATAGTGCTTAACGCAATGATCGATACGTCCAACGATGAACAATTCAGCTAGTAGTAGTTTTGGAATATTTTTTATACTTAAAAAACATTTATTGCCACTCTATTCCCTCTGCGATCATATTCAAGCAAACAGAAGCTGAAAATTTGAAAAATATTGATTAGTGTTTCTCTGTCATTGGTAACTTTAGAGGCTAATTTGCACGGTTTTATCTCCAATGTTTATCTTAGTGATCCTCACTGTATATGCTTAATATACAGGATGTATCTTAAATGGTGCAACAAACTTTCGGGGATGATAGTAGACACCTAGACGAGTCAGAATCACATAGGATTTGTGAGTCCCAGACCAAATCCCAGGGAGTTAAAAATGGAGCGACACCCCAAAAAAAATCATTGAAAAATTCAATTTGTAGGACTACTATTGGTAAAAATTTAATTATGGTCTCAAAAATTATTGTGGTTTAGTATGATCTTTAAAATTATCTCAAGTCTTTACTTTAAAATTTGTTTTATTGTGAAAAAAGGTAAAAAAAACACAAAAAAATGTTACAACTCTGCCAAAACCTTATTTTGTATTTCGAAATCCTTTCTTTTGAGTTTCACGTAAATACAATCCTTAAAAGAAAAAGTTTAGTTTTAAGTTTACTTGGTGGTACACGGGGAACTTTTTGTATGTTTAATAAAAAAAAGTTCGCCTGTTTGCAATTTTTTTTTGATTTTTTGATTAAATTTTGTGTTCTTTAAACTAAAAAAATACAAAACTACATAATAACACTGAAAAATTTGCAAATATGCGAATTTTTTCTTTTTTGACCCCTGAAAAATTGCTATTTTCACATGCTAATATCTCCGCGAATATTCAAGATATTTTTATCAAATTATTTCAGTGAGTTCTTCATGACGTTGGAAACAATACTATCACTGTTGATTTTGCTCTATCTCTTTTAGTTATTAAATTAATTTTTTTAACTTTTTAATTTCGCCGCTAGGGGCGCTTTATGTCCTCTCAATGGATTCTCCAGGCTCACTTACCTAGGGCTAGACCTTACTTCCGTGACCCTAGGAGGCGTTGGTTCCAAATAAAAGCCGTGCAACGCAATTTTGAAACACCCTGTATTCAAATTTGAGTACATTTGTATCAGAGCCACAGTTTGAGTAAGATAAATGTGGGTATAGTGGACACTGTACCAATAGTGGCCACATAGCTGATTAATTTTAAATAAAACAAGTTAGAGGCATCAAACAGCGTCAAAATTCATAGGCATAGTAGATTGTACAATCAGGTAAGCTGGTAAGTTACCACCGATACCACAGATCAGCATTGGAAGGATATTTAAATATTTGAAAGTAACAACATCGGCCGAGTGACTGAAATTTGATTTTGCTTATTGAATCGAGTAAGGAAACGGGTATGTCGGAACTGATTTTTTCTATTTATTACCGTTTGATTGACTTTTAAAGTTATATTAAGATAAAGAAGAGTGTATAAAATAATAATAAATAAAATTTATTTGAAAATTTTGTCTTTACGAGGATTTATGGTGGTGGCCACTTTACCAACGCCGAATCTTAGATTTTCCAATAGTTGCCACCGCAATGGCTTCTAATAAAAACTTAAATAACATCGAATTTGGATCAGTTTTTCGTCATAAATTATTGATTGTGCTTTAAAATGAGTGTTGTATTAGTTTGGTTTCATTCTAGCTTCGGGAACCAAGGTTTCCAAAACATTGAATTACATGCTTAACTCCTCTCAAATCAGCTAGAGCGTAGGCTTTGGGCCGGAAACTATCAAGTTTTTTTTAAATAAAGCTAATTTGATTTGATATAAAATACATTTCGTTGGGAAGGAAGATTTAATTAGAAATAAACGACTATACCAAAAAACCCATCAATTTTATGCGTAAACCCCTCATATATGCAGAAAAAGAGAGGTGTCCACTATAGATGCAAGAGGTGTCCACCATAGATACAACAGCTACATCTATGTGGCCACTATAGATGCAATCTGGAGTACTTTTTAAAAATTAATTAAAAATACTTTACCCAATTTAAATAAAATGTTTAATGGTAAAATCGAAAGAAGAAGATCCAATTAATCTAAAAACAGGATGATAACGGCTTCCAAGCAAATATGTTGGTATTTATTAAGAATTTAAGCAAAAATATTCCTAAAGTGTCCACTATACCCACATTTACCTTAATTTTTACTCAGTTTTGAAACTGTCCCCAGCAAAAAAAATCAGCATGAAACCTTCAAAAAAAGTACCCCTTTTGAAGGTTTCATGAAGTTACCTGCAGTTTTTTTGAAGGAAGTCAGATCCATGCAGATTTTGTAAAGGTAATGTGCCGTGTTTTTGAAGGCGTTGTGAAGGTTTTATGCAGTGCAATTTTCCCTTTACAAAAACTGCAGTATTGATGCAGAATAATGAATGAAGATATTGAACTTAATGTTTCTTTCAAGAAAACTGCAGGTTTTGTGAAGACATATTGCAGGTTTTATGCAGTGCTATTTTCCCTTCACAAAACCTGCATTTTTCTACAGAGCAAATAATGAAGGTTTAAAACTTTACTTTTCCTTCATAAAAACTTCAGTTTTTATTAATTTTATTTTCGACGAAGATTTGACGCATGCGCATTTCCAAGTGTTTGCTGAATCCGATATACGAAATAAAGTAAGAACATTTTTATGAATAATATAGTTTTATTAATCACATAATTTAATTGATTTAATAATTAAATAAAATTAATAAAATTAGTTTTTGTCTTTATTTAAAAGATTTTGTTTATTGTGATAATGGCGGTATGAAGTAAGCAGCATTGAAATCGGTGAGCGGAAAGTTATTTATCTGAATCTTAATGATTCCATACTTATTTCTTGCTATAATATGATTTATATTATTTTATGTACTCATCAAAATTTGTCCTTTTGTTATAGAATGCTATTTAACTTATACATTGTAAGGTATCGTATTTAAAATGACTGATTTATTTATTGCTTTGGTACCGTGCTTTATACATTTCACACAAGTATTATTTATAAGCTTATTGTATTTCTTCTCACTTCAGTCGGAGTAATCGTAAAGCACCTGAGTATTATCATTTGAGGAGTGGTAAAACAGGGCGGCCGGTATACTATACAGGGTGTATCTGAAATGGTGCAACAAACTTTCAGGGGTGATAGTACTCATCAAGACGAACAAGAATTGGTATAGAAAGGGGGTCGCAAATGAGTTTAAAGGGGTGAAACCCCGGGGTGAAAATCAGCAAAAAAACTTGCATATTTGTGCAGGAAGAGACACAATTGTTCGATTCCGTAATATTTTACACCAAAAAAATAGAACCCGTACTTGCAAAAAGAAATTTTAACTGTAACTTTTCAGGAAGTTATCTTTTAGTAGCGAAAGATTTATTCGATCAGTCTCTTTTTTAATGCATGTTCAACCAAATTTGGCAACTTATTAGCCATTTGGCGCAATTTTTTCGTTTCCTATCTTATCTTTAAAACGGTAGCTCAACTTGGTAGAGTAATGAGCCGGAATCTTTTAACTCACAATCGTAAGATTGTGGATTCTGTCATGTCAATAATTTTTGGGCAATACACGGAAAGAGTACTATTAAAGGATGTGGGTTGGGGTCTTATAGCTTGAGGTTCAAAAATCGGACAAAATTAAAGGATGTGTAACAGTATTTTGAGAATTTTTATTGATTTTTCTAAATTGTAGTGTTTTTCTTTACGGTAATTTTTTTCAGGTAATAACAATGCTTTAAATCGCATTTTGTCTCAACGCAAAACTTTGACAGGTGTTTAAAATTTTTTACACGAATTTTTGAAAATTGATAGTTCAAAAAAATTTGGCAACACAAAATTTTGTGAAATGAAGGAAAAGCAATCCTTGAAATCCCTGTTTTTAAATCAACGATCAATTAATTAGATTACAAAGTATTTGATTCTCATTTTATTCGGAAATCGTTTCTTCCGTAAATTTTATTTCCCTACAATGTGTGATAAGGATTTCGAGGACTGCTTTTCCTTCGTTTCACAAAATCTTGTTCTGCCATGTATTAATTTTTTTAATCTACCGATTTAAAATAAATTGTGTTAAGAATTTCTTTAGTCTAAAAAAAGACATTTCAGATCACGGGGTATTTTTATCTTGTTTTGTCTATTTGTTATTAGTTTTTAAACTAGGGAGCTCTTTGTGAAACACCCTTTATGAACATGTAATGATGACTCAAATTTTGTATGAAACATATGTGTTAATCAGGGTTGGCTGGATTGGACCCAATGGGTTTTTTCAAAAAAACCCATGTGAAAAAGCCCACATTTTGGACCCATTTTTGGGTTTTTTCAAGAAAAATCAAGATTTTGGCAGTTACTTCAAAATGTAAAGTTTTTTTTCCAAAGTTTAGGATATTTTTAAAATTTTGATGGGTTTTTTCAAAATTTAAACTAGGTTTTAAAAATTAAATGGTGTTTCTTCAATTTCAGGGAGTTTTTTTAAAGTTGAATAGGTTCTTTCATTATTCAGTGAGTTTTTTCATTGTTGAAGAGGTTTTTTTCAAAATTTAGGACAATTAAATTTCAAAATAGGTATAAAAAATAAAGAATATTTAAAATTTCAGTGGGTTTTTTCAAAGTTGAAAAGATTTCTTTCAATATTAAATGTTTTTTTTTTCAAAGTTATTTTATAGTTTTATTTTTCAAAGTTATATTTTTTAAATTTTAGTGTGTTTTTCAAAATTTAAACCAGGTTTCAAGTAAATAAGGGGTGTTTTTACAATTTCAGTGTTTTTTTTCTAAGTATAAAAATTTGAAAAAACCCACTTAACTGTGGAAAAACTGGCATTATTTTGACAGAACACATTTAACATAGAAAGAACTAACTAAAATTTGAAAAAACCCACATACTTTATAGGAGAAAACCACTTAATTTTGAAAAAACCCACACTTTTCCGAAAAAACCCAGTTTTATATGGGTTTTTTACCCTGGTGTTAATAGAAAAAAAAGAGTTTAAAAACCTAAGCATTTTATACAGTTTTATACTTAAATTCTCTTATTCTAGATGTGACTACATAATTATAACTGTTATTTTCATGACGAGACAAAACTAAAAAAATTACAAGTTCGAGCAATACACGGTCGAGATGGGTTGCGAGCTCGGCCATTTTAGTATTTCTTTGTGCTGAAGGAGGGGAGGGTAGTTTATGAAGCTTAGGGTTTCGTCTCGTAGTCAATTTCCTCTTTTCAATACGACAAAGTTAAGCCAAATTAATTATTAGGATTAGACAAATTAAGCAGAATTAATTTTTAAAATTTTCTGTTTGCAAAAAATATAATTGAAAACCGTACTTATGAATTACTACGTGAAAACTAGAAGGGGATGGGAGGTTCTTGGCATGTACTGTACTACGGGTGGACACCAAAATGAGGTAGGGAGTCAAAAATAGAAAATAAATGGGTAACGTAGTACGGGCACTTTCCCTAAGGGGTTTACGTTACCCGCCTTCGAGGACAGACAAATTGTTTTAACCTATGAGCCTCAAACGCACCGACACCCTAGGAGCGAATTGTACAGCCCATCCTCAGTACACAGACAAAGTCATTTAAAATTAATTAACAGAGTGGTGACTTAATTAAAACTAGTTTCTAGTAAAATTAATACTATTTTATAGTCTGTGTAAATAAAATAGGCGGGTGGACGTCATCAGTTGAAGTTCGTTGCCTTGGTAACGAAGGAGAAAACGTGAGCCGTTCTGCTTTATTTTTGCACATCAGTTAAGGCAGGCCGTGAAATTTTCGGTCGCCAACTTTAAGTTGGCGGGTAAATTTACTCATGCATTTCGTCAGGTGGGCAAGCAGTGTTCCAGAACACGATTGAAATTTCAATCGTCATTTGTGCAGTTAAATTCAATCGCGATTATATCAATTGCGGCTGGAAGTAATCACGATTGTTTTAATGGAGACTGAAGCTAAATATCACCGACGATTGAAATTTCAATCACAATTGAAAATTCAATCGCAATTAACTTTAATTGTGGATAACGATTAATCATTCAATCGCGATTAATTTCACAAGACAATTAAATTAATTGCTGAAGGTACTTATGATTACTTAAGACTTCAAGGGGATGCTGTAAAATGGCGGGTCGTACGTGATGATCAAATGTTTTACATCTTAGAATCATACACCACTGTATTCTGGTGTGTTTCGGGAATATTTTTAATTGCAAGCGGAAAAGCTCATTTAATTAATTCATAAGCGTAACATCATTGAATTGACAAAGATCCAAACCAAATTAATATTATTTGATTGAGTGGTAATTGATTGGTGGATTTATTATGGGTAGGGGTTTCAACTGACTGTTGTCTGGTCGTAAGTGGCCAATGATCGGGACCCCCGAAGTTGCAGAAAGGAGTGGTGGGGTTAATATTAAGGTGACGATTTTAAAACATGCAATTTAGATTCAGATTGCTAAATTTGATCTCTTGCTTTCATTTTCATAAATCTTATAACTTTAAGATCCTATTTTTGTATAAAAGAATAAAATATTTTGCCAATCGTGAAAATACTTTTTTGTTTTCAAATTTAGAGTTTTTTTGCAAATGTAACTAATACATTATGTGGCTTCAAGTTATAGATTTGTGATAGTTAATTAATAGACAATTATTGATACTAAAATTATGTAAACTTTATTCAAGAAATCAGTCTCTAAATATGTTTAATATAGAAATTAAAGTATGTACCATATTACTTTTAATTATACCTCAAGATTTGCATGGTTTTTTTTCATAATTTTTTAAAGAAAAAATATATCAACACAATATTTTAAAACGAAAATATCTAAAAAAAATAAGTATGTGAAACTCATATTCAACACCTCAAAAATCATCGTGATGTAAGTAAGATGTTTCCGAGATAGTACTTAAATGAAAAACAGTCGCCAAAATATCTCGCGAGTTCTTTTCTCGCCAGTTCGAAAATAGGAAGAAATTCGCTTGGCAACCTTCCAGCCAAAGCGTGCAGTGGGAAAAAAGTAAGACTGGTGGAAACCATGGCAACGCGCAGGGGAAGGGTGAGGAGACTGGGGAAACCACGTGACTTTTCAACCGCCGATTCTAATTACACAGACTATAGTGATGTTTCACCCCCTCCTCCAATTTTTGTGTTTAAATTTATTTTTCCTTTAAAACTTCAGCTATCAGTTTTTGGCATAAATCCTTCTTCCTCCTACCTAACAAATCATGGCTTTTCCAATCACTCCATCATTTCCTAAATTATTCAATCAAAATTATTCGATTTCGCTTGGCCGTCAGTCTGTTAATCTTTCCCCACTTCTCCAAATCTCTTGTAGAAATCAATTTCTTTATTCAATTCTTATTTAGACTGTAGGCATTATCTTCAAAATGCTAAATTTCTTCACGTTAAAAAACGAGCCAGCTGGATGGCTCAGCGGCAATCTACCACTTTTAAAATAATTTTCTCTTGTTTATTATCGCTATGAATCCTTACGGTGTCACAGCAGCTAGCTCGATAGCAGTACTCATGCATTGCTTATTGGAGTTAGCTACCAATCCCCTAGGGTTTGTGCGAGTGCTACGCTTGTTCCATCCAGGGCTTTAACTGACCCCTGGGTGCGAAACTGCTGGCAATTGCACAGCTGAGAAGGGAGTGCTGCTTTCACAGACTAAGGCTTAAAGGACGTGTTTGTCTTTAAAAGCTGTGCATTGTCCTGAACTGCATAAATAGTACTAATAATGAATTAAAAATGGAGGGATCTCTAATTCTACATTTTGTGTTAGTATTTTACTTCTAAAGGTACGGTATTAATTAATCAATATGTTTCTATTTAAAAAAACACTTATTTAGTATAGCTAAAAAAATTTATTTAAAAGGGACCAAATGAAATCTTAATACTTTAAAACATGTTGCAATGTCTTTCAAACTATAGCTTTCAAAAAAATTATATGAATTTAAAAACGAACAACTTCATTCAGTAGGACAGAACTCGCAATCTTACGATTGCAAGACTGTTACGCTACCAACTAAGCTATAATTTAATCATTAATGGTACTACTACATAGAAATTTGAGTTTCCGTAAGAATCACAAAAAAAGTATTTGGCGATCACGGATTGGCGAAGTTTTTTTTCCTGTCGACTGCAAAAGTGTTACTGGTGGGAAAACTAGCTTAGTAATATTTGAAGTTGTTTTACAAAATAACTACCGGAATCGAACCATTGTGTCTCTTCCTACACAAATATGCAAGTTTTTTAGCAGATTTTCACCCCGGGGTTTCACCCCTTAAAACTCATTTGCGACCCCCCTTTCTATACCAATTCTTGTTCGTCTTGATGAGTACTATCATCCCTGAAAGTTTGTTGCACCATTTCAGATACACCCTGTATAGCGTAAAATGATCGGATCTCCCAAAATTTGTGCAGAGGAAACGTTTGCAAGCATGAAAATCACGCGTTAATTTTGATGGCAATCGGAGAAGTTTGATAACAATGTATATTGGTTGTCTTGATTTCCCCGAACTTATCTTCCGTTTGAAAATGTTACGAAATGGGTATAATGCCACTTATTTAATTTTTTGGGATAAAATTAGGCAAAAACACAAATGTTAGCAATGTAAGCGAGGTTGGTGTCAATGATTATGTTTTGGTTCACTGTTCAATGCAATATGAGTGGTAAGTAAATTATATAAATAAATACTTTATAATTATTTAGAGCGAAGCGAGCAGGGGGGGCAGCCCCTTAATCACTTTATAATTAAACTTAAATTATATTTAGGTTACAGTTCAGAAGTCTTTCAAGTTGAGCTAGCTCTGTATATGTGGATGATATTCAATACACAAAACTTCCTTTCCCCCTATTTTTCTATGATAATGTGTGTTGATGAAAGTAGAATTTTACTGAGTTGTTGCTAAAAATGTTGAAACGTATTGATACAAAAATGTTTTATTATTCAAAAAAATCAACAAAAATTATTTTTTCTATTAATGTGTGTCAGATTTTATTATGTTGATTTTTCATACCAGTTTGCTGATTTTTTTTGCTGGATGCTGTTTAACCGTATCCAACATTAAAAATTGGCAAAAATCCTTTTAAAAAACCTTGCAGGTTTTCTGCATGAAATTCGGACAAATTAACTGCAGGAAACCTGCAGTCAAAGAAACAGGCCATTTTTTAAGTAAGAAGTTTGGGGCCAAATGTCCCCGCAGTGGTCTATTTTGCTGATGAAAGTTTGCCCCCAAAGCCTAAAATGTAAACTGACTGCACCAAAATTTGTTTCAATCAATACTTGATAAGACCAATATAATTTAATTTTGTGTATATTGATTGAAATGAAAAACATTTTCCCTAAAATTTTTGCTTTCTCAATTGGGCCTAAAAACGCCTTTTTGCTTCTAGTTTTCAAAATTTTCCAAAGGGAGAAACCCCCAGATCCCCATTTAACTGGTATGGCTTTAGAAGGGTCCCTGCATCACTCTCGATGCCCCCTAAATCATTGGCATCGTTCCCGGGGGGGGGAAGACGCGTGGCCTCCAACAATTAGAAACATTGTTTAAAAAACCTTTATATTTTTAACTTTTGAGGAAGACCGAAAATTTTCTTGTTTTTCCAACATTTAATCATAAAGGATGGCGCAAATTTATTAATGGCACCTAACATTAGAGGCGCATTTAAGAGGGGGACGGACTCCCTATGATTTAGAACACTTTTTCATTTAGAATAGGTTGAAGCCAGTGCTGAGTTTGGGGGACATTATTTCATCAAAAAAATTTTGTTTCGAGCAAAAAAAAGTAATTATATATAAGTAGAGTCCTTCTCCCAAAAAAAATCCAGCCACACCACATCAGATTAAAGCATGGAAATTTGATTTTGAAATTGTCTTTTTATATAACACTAAAAAAGAGTTTGACCCTGCTTTAAGAGGTCAAATTTCAAAATATTTTATGGGGGAGGACCCCCAGACCCCTTTTTAGGTCAAAGTTAAAAACAATTACCAAGAAATTGAAGTGAAAGTTTATTAATTGATTCTTGGGGCGTCCACCCCAATTTTTAGGAGCCGGCGACGCCAATGCCCTCAATGTCAATCTAAAAGAACAATAGAGCTTTAACGAGAAATTTAAGGACTTATGCCCCCGCAGTGAAAATTCCTTAAAAAATGGCCTGCAAAGAAATCAGCATGAAACCTTTAAAAAAATCAGCATGAAACCTTCAAAAAAACCTGCAGGTTTTCTGCATGAAATTCGGACAAATTAACTGCAGGAAACCTGCAGTCAAAAAAATCAGCATGAAACCTTTAAAAAAATCAGCATGAAACCTTTAAAAAAATCAGCATGAAACCTTTAAAAAAATCAGCATGAAACCTTCAAAAAAAACCTGCAGGTTTTCTGCATGAAATTCGGACAACCTAACTGCAGGTAACCTGCAGTCAAAATCTACAGGTTTCTTGCAGATTTATTTGTCCAAAATTCCCTGCAGAAAACCTGCAGGTTTTTTTTTAAGTTTTCATGCTGATTTTTTTGCTGGGTCGTTTTAAGAGTGTAATGACAGATTATGTCGTACTATAATGTAGAGAAGAGGGGCAACTGGGGTATAATTTAAAACAGTTTCCAAAACTTTTGAGACACATTTTTTTAAAATAGAAATAAATGCGTCCCACTTCATCTTTTGGTATAATTTTTAAAGACTCTAAAAGTTAAATCAATGTGTATCCTCCTTTTTACGCCTCAACTATTTTTCTTTACTCTACATGCGAACATTAGAGGTTAATTACTTTTTTTGCATACTAAGAAGTAGGTTGGATATGCCAGGAGCACTACTTTGAAAAAGAGGATATGGGAGCTCATAGATAGGGTAATTTGCATTCACCAAATTTCATTAGAAAATTTCCGAAATTTGTACTATTTTGTCCAAGTTTAGAAACACTTATTTAAATGAAATTTTGCATCTCTTTACTGTTTGAATGTAAAATTTTCATTACCAACAAACACATTAAAGTAACAAGTTTTTCTAAATTTATATTTTACCTTCCGTATAGCTATATTTATTCTTTTTACGATAAGTATAAGTATAAAGCTAACATCACGTTCGTAAAGATTATGAAGAGATATTTTGACATAAATTCAAAATCTTGTTGCGAACCACCTCTGATCTACAACATAACAGGGAAATTTTGACGACATAAATTTGTAAAATAAATATTTCGATTTTCATTTAACCCATTAACGCCTGATCTATTTTTAGATCGCTAAACATAGTGTCAGAAATGGTCTTTTAAATTACCTTAAATTTACCCCACAAAAGCAAAACTGCTCATATGGCAAGAGAAAGCCTTCCTTAAGAATAATCTAATGTGTTTTTTTCGTTTGCAACATTTATTTTGTTACAGTGATGGGCAAAACTTTGCCTTGGGGTTTCATTTTGCAATTTTTTCATCTTTGTTCATGTTTTACGAGAAATCTATAAAAATATACCACAAATTGAATCCTTTTCAGATTTTATTTTATCTTTATAGATGTAGCTATTAGGATACAATGCAGATTTTTGTAAAAACTAAATTATTTAGTGAAAAATTACGACCCAATATTGCTGATCTAAAAATAGATCACTGGGCGTTCGGGTGTCAATTTTTTATGTGATGCTTACAATATGATTATTCAGATTTTTCGACTATAAACTGTTAAAAATGAAAGGAGAATACTCAGTAATATTCAGGATGGACACAAATACAGATTTTCTTCAGAAATTAATCATTATATTATTGTTAATTAAATTTTATAATTTTTCTGGTGGACGAATGAAAGGTAGACCTTCTTGATTGATTATTTAGTAAATCAAAAGATTGCAAATTGTTTTTTTGTACTCAAGTTTATTCACATTAATTTGTTGATACAACTTAAGTTCATGCAAGCTTTTTGTTTTGAAATACATTATAGGTAAAATTAACCCATTAATGCCCAACTTTTTATTTTTCTCTAATATTTGGTAAAAACATAGTAAATAGCCTCAAAACAACTGGAAAAATAGTGAAAAAAATTCCAGGTTAAAATTTTAATTTCTACACCAAAATTAAAAAACGTCCCTAAAAAGGGACGTCAGGCACGAATGCCCCCGTTGTTTTTCTCTATAGTAAACGCATGGTAGAAAACTTTTTTAAAGTCTCAAAAACATTTTCTACCTTATTAAGTGCAACAAAAGTGATCGGAACGATACTGTAACATCAAAAGGAACAAAAAACATTAATTATTTATCCAATTAACCGTAAAATTAACCTTAATTAACGTAATTTGAGCATTTTTTATGCTCTAAAACACTTTTTTCCTCCCAAATCTATGTTAATTGCAAATTAATTAATATTTTTAATTGAAAAAGGCATTCTTTGTTTATATATTACCTAATATTAAGTAATAATTACTTTTACACACCTCAAATCCATCAGAATATCTCAATTTGTGAAGTTTAAGTCTTTCAAATGCCCATACTTTTTTCATTTTATTTAATTTTATTGTGCGGAACACAAATTTCTCCCCAAAAATTAAGCCTTAGTATGATGTGCATTAGGAAGCCAGATGATACAGATTGATCTGCAGTATAGAACACAATGATTAGCCACATATAAATAGGAAAAAAGCCGAAAATTTATCACAAAAGCGACTTTTTTGGCAATTTGAATGACAAAAAGTCATTATAACTAATAATTATTAAACTTTTAATTAAAATATAACCGGAATATATTTGAATAAGTAATAAATATAGTAAAATAATTAAGTTATTCCCTTTAATTAATAAAAATTAATTAATTCCTTATAATTTAAGACTTTTTATTCCATTAATTCAGCAGAAATATCAGTATTTTCCAAAAAAATAAACAAAAATAACAAATTTATGATCTAAAATTAAAGTAATTTTATAAATATCAGTTGTTTAATTTATATCATAAGAATCGAACGCGTTTTGATGAAAAAAATAAGGAAACACTAGCATTTCACTATGAGGAAAACAACGGGGGCATTCGTGCCTGACGTCCCTTTTTAGGGACGCTTTTCGAGGGTCCAAAATAAGGTCAAAATAAAATATTTTGGAAAAATAAAAAAACACCCCAACTGATTTAATGTATAAACAGTAATATATATCAGCATTGAAATTTTTTTTAAATATAACAACTAGGATTTTGAAGCTTTTTCTTTTAAAATTTTTAAAAAAGCACTTTTCTTCCAACTTAAAAAAAAAGTGAAAATTTTTTTTAATTCTGCTTTCTCCTTGTGTTCTTTATGTTCTATGAAGATCAGAGATACATCAGTGCAAATTTTGATTCAAAGGAACAGTTTTTGTAGAAATAGGAGGATTTTTAAAAAACGTCCCTAAAAAGGGACGTCAGGCAGTAATGGGTTATAGACAATTAAAAGTTTTTGAGGAGATGTAAAAATCTTAAATTGAAAATTGTAATAATTTTTTTAATTCGCCCTAAAACAGCTTTTACAACCTTAAAATTGACGTTATGGCAGAATAGTAAGTTAATTGGAAAAGTATAGTTAATTAGAATAGGCCGGAAAAAAAGCTTCAACACGCAGCAATTTTTATGTTGCCGAATAAGTTACATTTTATTTCATGAATATCATTATTTTATAATAAAACTAATCCATAAAATTTACAAAAAAATCACCTAATGCATTTTATTTAACTTAAATACACAATATTATGAAATGTTATTTCTATAATATACATATAAATTTAAAGTTCTTGGTTCAATTCCCACTTTTTCACCAATTATTACTTTCATCATAGGCTATTTATATAATAAATCTTGGGTAAATTATTTAATTTTATAATTATTTAATTACTTTTTCTCAGATTTATAAATAAATATGCGTATTTTAAAGAAAAATACTAATAGGTATATTTATTTTATATTTTTTATGATTTTTTGAGGTTCTACTATTACATAGCTCTGTGACAAAAAATATCCTCCGAACTCCCAGTTATCTATTTTTAGATCAGCATTTTTTAACGAAACTAATGACTGTTTTCACAAAATTTGTTCATAATATTCATATTAAAGGCAAAATACACCAGATTCATGATTTTTATTCAAATCACCCAAAAAAATAATAATTTGGGCGTTAATGGGAGCTTTGAAAACCGAGTAGTCGCCGTTTTGGGATCTGATGCCGTGAGGGCGTGAGGCGTTCGGTGCTGCTATCTTTTGGAAAATTTCAAAACTATTATCTAACTCGAACATATTTTGCTGCTCTGAGATACACTGGAAAAATACTACATATTTAGCATCCGTCTCTTTTTATTTATTTCCCTTTATGGACGTTCAGATGAGTTTTATGTACAGGGTGTATCTGAAATGGTGCAACAAACTTTCAGGGATGATAGTACTCATCAAGACGAACAAGAATCGGTATAGAAAGGGGGGTCCCAAACCAAATCCCAGGGAGTTAAAAATGGAGCGACACCCCGAAAAAAATCATTGAAAAATTAAATTTGTAGAAGAACTACTATTGGTAAAAACTTAATTATGGTCTCAAAAATTGTGGTTTAATATGATCTTTAAAATTATCTCAAAAGTCTTCACTTAAAAATTTGTTTTATTATGAAAAAAGTTAAAAAACCACAAAAAATGTGAAAACTCAGCCAAAACTTTATTTTGTGTTTCGAAATCCTTTCTTTTGATTTAATAATCTGAAAGATCATAGTCGAAAACCCTTAAGTCCAAAGTGTCACGTAAAAACTATCAATATTAAATGCTCGAGAGCCTGTTAAAGCATGGTTTAAGTCCGTTTTTTGCGTCCGCTAACTGCCGTTTTGAAAACGGCTATAGGAAACACGTTTGCGCACACAAAAAACGAATTTTAACAGGATCTCAAGCGTTTAATATTGATTGTTTTTACGTCAAACTTTGGACTTAGGGGTTTACAACTATGATCTTTCAGATTATAAAATCAAAAGAAAGGATTTCGAAATACAAAATGAGGTTTTGGTAGAATTTTCACATTTTTTTGTGGTTTTTTAACTTTTTTCACAATAAAACAAATTTTAAAGTGAAGACTTTTGAGATAATTTTTAAGATCATATTAAACCACAATTTTTGAGACCATGATTAAATTTTTACCAATAGTAGTTCTTCTACAAATTGAATTTTTCAATTATTTTTTTGAGGTGTCGCTCCATTTTTAACTCCCTGGGATTTGGTCTGGGACCCCCTTTCTATACCGATTCTTGTTCGTCTTGATGAGTACAATCATCCCTGAAAGTTTGTTGCACCATTTCAGATACACCCTGTATGTATAATTTCTTTGATATGTGACGGTATACCACGGCTTACTAGATTCATACAGGCTAGCCGAGTATTGAATAATGATCATCCTTTGCAACTTTTCCCATTAGTATTGCTGCATAACGCAATATAACGTGACATAGGATCTTTATATTGTTTTCAAGAACATAGTAAGTTCATAGTCAATGTTTTCCGCATCTCGGCTCCTGTAACCCATAACTATACATATACACACATTTTTATTTTAAATTTTAAAAAAGTTTTTTTAAGTAAGGTTTTTTGGGGGGGTTGATTGACGATAGTTATGGAATAGATTTCCTGCATATTTTCTTGGGGAAAATATTTCTATTAAAATATTGATTTGAAAAGGAGTATTTCAGCAACATTTTTATTTTGGGGAATGATACAGATTAAATTGTATTTATAATCATATATATTTTTAACGCATCTGAGAGCGTATTTCACGCATTGAAAATCGGAAATAAATCGGTAAAAGGAAAAATCGGTATTTTCACATATTGAATTTTTAACAAAGGCTTTCCTAAAAGAAATGCATGGCGCCCCACTGAAATCGAATAATAATAATAATTTTTCTTCTGAAATTTGTTATATTAAATAAATATTTCATTAAGAATGTTTAATGAAAAAAATGCTTTATTTATAATGTTCAATATTTTCTACTAATTTTTAACACATGCTATATTTTAAAAACCAAAATAGCATCCTCCTTTTTGCTATTTCATTTTATCCATTAAAAAAATATGAAAAATTTTTCATATTTTGCTCTTCATTAATGAATTTCCCGCCTCCTAGAAAAGTCAAGGAGTATTTTTACTCCTCCAAAATAGTCCTAAGAATAACACTGTTTATAAGCAAGAGAGATAATTAGTTTCAGTATGAAAGAAGCATATAAGCCTAAGGGGGATTATGCTGGATTAATGAAATGAAACTGTAAGCTTCGCTGTCTGAGATCGCGAAGTGATCTGAAAAGGACTGTGAAGCAGTTCCGGGGATTGACAAGCTTTTGCATGCAATGATGGTCACTATAGAGCTCTTTCAATCACGTGACCCCTATGACGTTTTATAGCTATTGTTTACTAACACCGTACCTCCAGCAGTTAACAGTTAAGGAAAATAACTGGTCGTGACGTCATGTGCGAATGCTCTATAAGCAGCTTTGAAACACACAAACAGCAGCACAACATGTTTTGTTTAAGTTGTTTTTTCTGCATCCCGTCTACTATGTAGGAAAAACTGGTTTTACAGAATGTTTAACCAAGGCAGTGAAAACAACATACCATTCTATTCTAAAAATTTACATTTAAAAAATGAGGATTTGCTACTTATATTTGCATATCCTCGGTATTTTAAGTTTTTACTTATACCAAACAAACCGTCGTATGATTTTGAAGTTTCTCAACTTGAAACACTTTTAAAAAAATAGTAAATTATAGGGAGAGTGTTGTACCTTCGAACAACGCATTTTAAAATTCGGGAAAAATGAAAATTTGAATTTGTGGTCGGTTTTGAATGTAAACAGATGCTATCTAGTTGCTAACATGAAATCAGCTCTTTAAAATATTATTTTTAAATTTCATGTATATAATAAACTTACTATTTTTAGATGATCTAAGTTTTTTTTAGTGCATCATTACATTGATACTTGTCTAATTATAAGATAAAATGGGATATATGGGGTGAATCCCCGAGATTTCGATTTTTCAGTTTTGATAAAATATCTTATGTGAATTTTTAATAAGAGCTCATTCATAGATAATCAACTAATTACGTCAAACGTTTCAGAACCTGCCCTAGTATCACAGCTCACCCCAAATATGTCAAGTTTACGTAATTGCAACTAGATATGAACGGAATTTGGCCGTAAGTGACAAAAATTGGACGAATCTTGAACTTTTTTGCTGCTTTCCCGTAGGATTGTTGTGTATAATTATAATGGTTGGTTTTCTGAAAGGTTATTACCATCAGGTATAAGAATAACAGTTGGTGCCCCCCCCTAAAAAATATTGTTTATTCTTTAAATATATTTAAGGGCCCCTTGAACACACTGGTCCATTCTCCTCTGATAAGGCCTAGGTTTGTACCCAGTGATATAGGCGCTTGACGATGATATACAAATAGAATTTGAACCTTAATCGTTTTTAGTATTCTGAGTCAGAACCCACATTTCATTAAGACAAGAAACAGTTCTCCAACTTGAATATAGATGACACCACTATTTTTAGTCACGTTTATTAAAGATTCATAAACTTAGATTTAATTTAAATATTATCAGAACATAAAGAAGTAAGGGTCGTATATAGACATTTGTTTCGAGGGTGGACGTTTCTAGACTTAACTTTTTGACTCAACGCTATTTCTGAGGGACCACTTTTGAGTTTTAAACGACAAACACTTTTAATTTGGGTGCATTACATTTAAAATTGGGTAAATAATGTGAAAACCTAGTAAAATTGGGGTGTTTGGGCACCCTCCTGCGTAAAATTTTGAAAACGCCCGCTTAAAATACTGTTTTAGCTTATATTCCAGACCCTTTCGATTACACACCCAAGTACTGCTCTTGTAAGTGGCAGAATTTTATAGGAAAAACAACCTAGTATAATATAATAAAATGCAGAATTTTAAGGGATTTTGGGGGTATATTTTAGAAATTTTTTGAAAATAAGGTTTAAAAGTAGTATTTGAACCATTTTTTACTATTTATAGTCCGTGAAATTAAAATTTGCGGCTAGTCACCATGGCAAAGCAATAGAAAAGCAATGGGAAATTACTAGTAGCGAGCCGCCAATTTTATACCTTTTAGATGACAATAGTCCAAATTTAGTTATTTCTCTAAAAAAAGTACTTTCAAAATATCCCCGAGGTATTTCATGTTGCCCCCCCAAAGTGTGATCAAAAATATAGTTCCCGAAAACAACATTTTTTTACTAAACTATCATTTGCAATCGGAATACATCACATTCCGTCATGTCAAGCTTTATAGACAGAGTAATATCCCTATGTATTTTTTAGGGAGTCTAGGGGTCATCGCTTAGAATGGAGAATTGCAGTTTCTCTTATAATTCTAAATATTCAATTTTAATTTATTAAGGGGACTCAGTACCAAAAATATTTGTTTCTCTAATAACCGGATTTTATTATCTTTTAAGGTGTTAAATTATGTATTTACTCATACTAATTCATATTTAGCCCAAAAAGAGAGTTCAAAAATTTATTTAAAAAAATTACAAAAAACCTCACAACAATGCCCAAAATTACCCCAAATTTTAATTGATACTCCTCCCTTAATATATGTTCTTTTGATTTTATTTTTTGCCTTAACATAGATCAAACATATATAGTCACTTGTAGGCATGGAAATTTGATTATCTATAAAAGTTTCTGAAAAATTAAAAAACTCTGAAATTTGGCATTTTTTTTTTCGAAAAATATCCCAAGTTTCCACTTTACTGCTCCGTGAAAAAATTCTCATAAATATATTATAAATCCATGCCTGAAGATGTTAAACAGGTGTTACTGATAATGAATACAAAGTTTGAAGTGGTTTAGATGATTGGAAAAAAAGACTTGTGATTTTAAACATTAAAAACCTTGTTTTGAGAAAAAGCCGTGTTTTATTATGTTTTTACTTACCTCTGTAAGCCCCGTGTAATACTTGGTGGTACATGGGGAACTTTTGTTTGTGTTTAATAAAAAAAGATAGAAAACTAGACTTCTTAACACTATCAAGGCTTCATAAATCTCAAAATTTTCACACTTAGAATCCTCGTATCATTATGAAACTTGGTAAGAATAATTGTAAGGGTATTATCTTCATTTTTATTGCAAAATCTCAAATTCAATATTTTGACAAATTTTTGGTACTGAGTCCCCTTAAAATAATCTCCTGATTCCAAAAATACGCTTTTCTTTTCCCACAAACTTTTTTAAGGTAGTTATGACATATTTTAATACAAAAAGCGCCTAACAGTGTGACGTCACATGTGTCTCTTGGAAATGTGGGAAACATCGTTTTCATTGAAACACTAGGCTGTAAAAAACTAGAGCTCAGTCTTTCCAGTCTTTCAAAGCGGGATGATAACAACAAACGGGAGAAAGGCACCTTTAACGTCACAAGCTGTGTCAGCTCAGAAAGAAAATAAGCTTTTTTTAATTGAAAATGGCTTACAATTTAGGGCTTTGAGAGGTAAATTAAAATGTTTTTTTGGAGGTTTGCTATTCTGAACAAAAAAATTGACTGCAATTATCCATTTTTTTGGAAATTTGATCCTAACTAACTCATTTTTATCACCTCAATCGCAACCGATTATACATAACCGTAATCAAAAGTTTTTTTTACAAATGTCGAATGATTTTTATATAAAATTGTGCTTTTCTTACATCAATTTAACCTTATTTTTTCTCTCTTAATATTAAAAAGAGTGGGCAATACAATGGTCTTTGTTCAGTAACTGAAAAAGCACTTAGTATTTCTGGATAAATATCGGTATCACAAATTAAAAATCAGGTAAATTATTGCAATTCTTAAACATAAAATTTTGTAGTATAATTTTCCGGTTTGAAAATTCCGTGCTACTGCTACTTCTTTCCGCTCCTAAATAAGCCAAATAATTTCTACAAATTTTGTACTATTTTAAGATTATTTTAATTTTGAGTCAATTTTAAGTTTTATTTTGAGTTTTGCTTCTTCAAAAGTAGCTAAAGTCAAAAGGAAAGTGTATTATTTTTTAAGACAGATAAAGCTGCGGTAAAAAATCCATTTTTTGTGGTGTGAGAATATTTTCGCACTCCGTGAACTAGCAGTACTCAAAAGTATCAATTTAATCAATTGGATCTAGCGGAGTGAATTTCCCAAAGATGATTATTTTATTTATGTATATCACCTAATTTTCAAATTAGTGACTAAAAAAATATTTGCACGAAAAAAATTGCAGGAAATCATAATGCAGTAGATAAAGGGTTAAAACGGTAGGAGGTGGATACTTAAAAAAACTTTGGGTGATCCAAACAAATGAATTCTCGGCTTACACCCGGAAATATATACGGTATTTAAAAGCAAACATGTTTTTCTTATCACAGAACAACAGCTATTATACATCATGATTTCCACCATAGTTGATCAATGTAATCTTTTCCCTTTCGGTGATTTATCTATTTTGAAAAAAAATAATGTGGTAATTCCAAGCGTTATTATCAGGGATCACTGATTTCACAAATTCATTTCAAAATTACCAACTGAATTTCAAATCGACACGTGCATTGGAATTTTTTCCCCGCTCTGTCCTAGAGCCTAGACGTCAACAAACTCCACTAGACACTTCCTACTCTCGCTTTTCTTCCTCTTCTCCTGATTCAAGAGAGCAAAATTGTGACATCCTTCCGTTGGCAGCGCCCTCTCTTGTCAGTCTAACGAAACAAAGAAGTCATTGCCCGAATGTTAAGAAGAGAAGATGCGATTTATTTTCGAAATGCTTTCCCGGAAGTATACAACCAGGCGATGGATAAATTCCTGCGTGGGGTGAGTACCGTATCTTTATCTTGTTCATTCTTTTATTCTATTCCCAGGTTTTGGCGGGAAAAAAAAATCGCTTCTCCGAATCGTGTGTGATTTTTCTTTGTTATTTAGAACAGTGTTTCGCAAAGTGCGTCGTTTGTAAATTAGCCGCGATAATCGAAATCTTTTATTTTAACGGTGCTTCTAAAATTTAAATTATTACTTTAATTGTGTAGTAAAAGTTAAAAATTGACAATTTATTATATAGACGAGAGCTTCGTATATTTTTCGCTTCCTTGTGGCAATGACATCATCGTCGTAAAACATTTAAGAAGATAAAAATTTATGTCTCTATTTTTCAAAGCTTTGTACAATGTCTAGGGGATATACAATTTTAAACGACTTTTTTCTATGATATACATCTTAATTTGAGAATAAGTTATTAACTACGCATTAACTGACAAAATGTTTGCTTTTCTTTTTTAGCAATTGCGCACTAGCCTTTCTGGTAACTATTGTAGTATTTTATTGTTGATATTTTTCATAAATAAATCGCTTATATATTCACGTATTTACTTATCCGCTTAAATTTTTCGCTTAAATGTTATTGGGCTTTAAAATAGGATCTATTATGTGTATCTATCTATCTATTTATATCTCAGATAATGTATTTTTGTACTTACACCGTATGTCATATTATGAAGGGAGGGATAACCACTAAACTAAAGTATTACGACTTCTAATCAGAGTTTGCTAAGTATACTCCTGAGTTTAATTAGTTTCAGTCGGTTCTTACACCTCATCTGAATAATATGATATTTTTGTGGTGAGCGGAAAAACAAAAACAAACAATGGCTGCCTTTGTGGCAGGATTCAGAAGCTTTCACTAGAAAGTGTTTAATTGCTGTAAAAACTCATAAAAAGCAGGAACGTTACCATATTTTTTACAGTGCACTTTGGATGATTCTTTCAAAATGCCTGAATGAGCCTAAATATTATTGTTTCAAATCATTCTTTCTGTTTCAATCGTAAACATGTCTTCTCAAAAGCATTACATTGTTTTGTGTCTATCAGACATAGCCTCCCCAAATTTTCCAAAGAATTCAATGGCAATCTCAGGCGGGGTAGGATTGAACGAGTAAAATACATAGATAATATTTCAAGATAAAAGAACTACAATCTGTTGATTATTAGTGTAAAGGTAAACTATCTTACCGCGAAAGGTAATTTGATCAATCAAAAAATTCTACCCGTTAAAACCCCTCAAATAATTCGATTGTTCACATATCTGTATTTTTGAGAGTAGCAAGAATGTTCTAAAGTATTTTGTTACATTCATTTAAGTTATATTTTAAATATTCTGGAATATCCTGAGCATTTAGAAAAGAATAAGGAAGTTGCATGTGTCAGATTTTCAAAAACAAACAAGTGTTCCATATGTTTTTTTGTAGGGTAAAATGAAATATCTAGTCAGTTTTTCAAAAAAATGTACAGGTAATTAAATATTTTAATTTAAAAGTCGAGAAAAAAACACGTGACTGAAAACGTTTATTGTTTAAACTATAAGATGACGTCAACAATAATACCATCAACTCCATTGCTTTACAACAATGTTTAGTATAAGATGACGTCACATCCAAACTCTTGGCGTTTTCGCGCGCTTTTAAAAAGGGGATTTTTGTTAATTTTTTTGACAATCAAAAAATTTCTCGATCGGCCTCAAATTTTGGGTAGTTGCTTATTTTTGCAAGAGGAATCGATTAAAAAAATATAAAAAAATCATGCAACTTCCTCATTAAAGAAATTGTCTTCATCATTTAACTACAGAAATGAAACTAGAAAAAAGTTTTTTTTCAAACATTTAAAAAAAATTAATTATCAAGGAAGTTTTAAATTTTTTAATTTTAATATACATGCTGTTTTCGGGACACTAAAAAAGTATTTTAATTACGTAAAAGATGTTTCGAAATAGATTATACTCGATACCTAAAATTCTTCTGTGAATTTTTAATTTTGTTAGATATTTTAATTTACGATATTCGACATACTACTTTATGTTCTCACTGTAACTAAAAAGGGTTGATGAGTTCAAAGTATGTTAATTGATCTTTCTACTGGTTTATAAGGGGACACGAATAACCAAGTTATTCCTCTCTGCTTTCTATGGATTAATTTTATTAAAGAGACTCTTTAGATTTGGAGAGTTTAGTGTTAACCCATTAAGGACGACTTTAAAATAATGAAAATAATTAACTTTTTCTTTCATATTTTGTTCATTTGGACCAAATATAGTAAGAAATGCCCATTTTCAGATTTTTCAAAAAATAATTTTTATGATTTTTTAACTGGCAACTTTTCTTGCCAACCGTCCTTAGTGGGGTCCAAACTCTGACAAATGAAAAGTCGAAAAACTAATTAGAATGTTTAGGATTTTGATAATAAAAAGTTTTCATACATAATTTAAAGAAATAAAACATAAATAAAAGTGAATGGGGACTATATTGTTGATAGGGGGTCCAAGAAAGGGTATTTCACCCCTCCTGAATAGGGCCTATTCAGTCCGAAATATTGATATTCACCTAATTTCAGGCTTTAAAAATTGCCGAACTAGTACTTTCTTAGTCGGAACCTGTTTATTTCTGTACTTTAGCTAACTTCCAGGTTAAAATAGTTTTATCTATATCTCCCAGTCTGGGACATAGGGAGTTTTTTACCTACCAGGGTCTTATATATTCTCAACTTTCATTTTTTGGATACCTTTGGTTATATATCTATAATTTTTTTGCCTTCCGAAGCTTTTTCTCTTATTGTAATTCCACTTTCTTTTTAGTCATTCTCTATCAAAAAGTCCTCCTAATTACAATATTCATCTTTAAGGCTCCAGATTTCGCATATTCCCCACAGAAAATGTTGAAGATTACTCATCAACTCGATAAAAACTAGGTATTGGCCTATTCAAAATGGGCTAAATAACTCCAATGATATTTTATTTTATTTTTTAACTTTTGTAAGTTTCCAGAAAACCCTTTCAAGGAAAATAAATGTATCCAGAAATGATTTAGTATGAGATTGAACCAATCAATGTGTTAGGAATGGGTAAAAATCTAAAATCTACAAAAAAAACCACAAAAATTATGATCCAAGAGAAACATTTCATCATGCCAAAGTATCAATAAGATCTACATTTATGATAAGAACTCAAAAAAGCATAAAAAGTAATTAATTTACAGAAGCTTCTTATAAGTAACTGTTAAAAGTTTTGACCATACATCGGACGATTGGCAACAAAAGTTGCCAGTAGAAGAAAACCCTTGCTATTGGCAATTTAAATACCCTCATTCCAACTGTAATTGGTAATAATATTTAGAATGGGATCTTGTGAATATGCTGCAATAGAAACAAGTCACAAAAATAACCAAAACATTATATTTTTTTGGAGTTTTTCAAATGATCTCCCAGCTATCTCAAAAATGTAGTGAAACGCTCTCATTCTAACAGCGATTTTACCACCAAAACGGCATGGAAGGTATAAATTTCTATTTTTATCTGAATACATACATTCTTCAGAAGCTGTTATCATGCATTTAAACTTTTAATGTCCTCTATTAGAGTCAGTAAAAAATAAAATGTCCCTCGGCAACTTTTCTTACCAACCGTCCTTAATGGGTTAATTCTTTTCTAAGTTACATTTCAATAGAATATAATAATATATTTGCATGAGTGAGATATTTGATGATTTTATGCTTTTTTGATACATTATAGGGTTTAAAACTTCATTTCTGATTTTTAAGTTCAAAAATGTGTTTTAAATAAATTTAAAATTCAATTTTATTTTTTGCGAAAATGCCAGAAAAGTCACGTTATCAGAAAACGGGCTTCTATTGGATGTGACATCAAAGCGCATGAAAACCATTGTGTTTACTGGTTTCTCGTGATCAGAAAACGGGCGTCTATTGGATGTGACGTCACAGCTCACGATTTGTGATTCGAAAGTGTTTTCTCGCCCAAACAAAAAACGAAATTTCAAAAATTTATATCTCAGCAACTAGGCTACGAAAATACTTGATTTAAAAGTCATTCTTCATTGTTTTTTATCTACTACTTTAATAAAAATTAATCTCAAAACGTGAGAATACCTCATTGCATTTGGTATGTCTCCTAGGATGGCGTGGATCCAAGGGGGGGCACTCTGGGCAGTGCCCACCTTGGACCCCAAAAGATTCTCAAAATGAGTTAAAATCCTACTTTTACAAGTGAAATTTAAAAATTTTTCTAGGGGAGGACCCCCATTACCCCCATCGGTACCACAAGGGGATCTTGCATAATACTTTTATAAAATCCCCAAGAATTTACATTTTTTCCAAAAGGTAAAAGTGATGTTCTAGAAAAGTGCCCCCCCCTTCCCGCGCCTGGTCCTAGGAGGAGCAAAACTCTCAGACCTCAGTTCCCTTCATTACGTCATCCGCACCTAAAATTAAACTCGTATCGTTGTCCTTTTGCGATTGTTTGCTGATGACTCTATCTACAGCAGACTGCGATTCGCAGTAACTCTAGTGTACTCGTCTGAAGCGCTTTTAAAGTCATCATAGCTGCCGTATGACGCTATTTACATCACCTTTCAGAATGAGGACTGATTCAAGCCATCTCTCAGCGGATTTACAGAGAGAGAGAGGGGGGACTTTCTTCTACTTAATTTTTTTTAAAAATATGTATTGTTACAAAAAACAGAGTAAATATTTCAATAGGAAGGATTCTAGGGCCGAGGTAGATTAAATAAGGCAGAGAGACGCAGTAAGGTAAAGCAAAATCCATTAAAATTTATTAAAACACAAGATATATATAGTCAGCTTGACATAAACGTAATAGTGACGTAACAATCACGTAGCTGCTTGCTACTTCAGTTCGTTTCAGAAAGTTCTGTTGAAACATGCACAGAGTAGAAACATTCCAACACTCCCCCTCAACAAAAGACCTCTGGGGAAAAATAAATATTAGTACATAAATACAAAGATAACACCATTCAAGAAAATTCTTCCAAATTGATCATTTCCATACATTTAAAGTGTTTTGTTGCAGGAAGAGGTTTCGTAAAAATATCAGCACACATTTCAAGAGTTGAAATTTTTTCCAATTTCAAAAATTCATTATCATTTAGTACATCTTTAATAAAATGATGTTGAATGTCTATGTGTTTAGTTCTACTGTGATGGAGATTACTTTCGGCCAATTTAATTGCACCGTTATTATCAACAAAAATTTTAATTTTTGCTAACTCGTTCAGTTCTAATTCCCTCACTAGCTTTTGCAGATATAAAGCTTCCTTAATACCATGAGATAAACTCATATATTCAGCTTCTGTGCTGCTTAAAGCTACAGTCCTCTGCTTTTTAGATTCCCAGGAAATTGCTCCGTTACAAATTTTAAAGATATAACCTGAATACGATCTCCTATCAGTGGTACTATTCCCCCAATCTGAATCTGTGAATCCAACAGTGTTTGATTCATCACACCTGTAAACTAATTTAAAATTAATTGTTTCCTTAAGATATCTTAAAACCCTTTTTGCGGCAGTCCAATGGGTTTTATCATAACACGTCAAAAATTGACTGAGCTTACTAACGCAAAAGGAAATATCAGGTCTGGTACATACAGAAAGATAGTTAAGACTTCCAATTAATTCCTTATAAGGAAAAGATTCGTCAAGGCTTTCAGCTTTTACAAGATTTAATTTTACTTCCATCGGAGTTTTCACTGTATTGCAATCGGTCATGTTAAACCTTTCCAGCAACTCCTTAATGTACTTTTGTTGGGACAAGGTTATTAGACCATTATTATCATTCTGAAATTCTATACCCAAACAGAAGTTTGCTTCACCAGAGTACTTCACCTCTAAAGAAGTTGAAAGATGCTCCAAAAGTTTACTAACCAGTTCAGAGTCTTCACTAATGAGTAATAGATCATCCACATAAATAGACAAGACAGACATTAGATTATCCTGTTTCAGAAAAAAGATACAAGGATCAGTACAAGTATTTTCAAATCCAAAGTCCAACAATAATTGTTTTAATTTAACGTACCAGCATCTCCCGCTTTGTTTCAGTCCATACAAAGATTTTTTTAGTAAACAAACTTTGTTACCTTTTACTATACTATCTAAAATTAGCTTAGCTTTATCACACAACATCTGATCGGGTTCATTTTCAATCAAGTACTCTAAACCCAAATCAAAATGTTTTGGTAGCCTCATCAGTACCTTTTCTTCTAAAATACCATTCAAATAAGCCGTCGTAACGTCAAACTGATGAATTTTGAGTTTAAGTTTTGATGCTAAAGCAGTTAATAAACGTATAGAACTTAATCTGGATACAGGAGAGTAAGTTTGATTTTGAAAATAATTAACATTAGGAGTTTGACTGAATCCCTGAGCTATTAATCTAGCCTTTTTGATTTCGTTACCACTCGAGTCATTCTTATTCCTTAAAATAAATCTACTTCCAACAATATTAGAAAGTGATTCAACATCCTCTGGAGCATCCATAATGTCAAAAGTATCGTTTTTGATTACGCTTCTACATTCCGAAGCTATAGCCTTAATCCAAAGAGATGAATCTTTTGATTGAAGGGCTTGCTCCAGTGATATTGAATTTCCAGTGATTGAATTTCCAGCGCAGTGGAAGGCTGGCCTCCACAGGATCCGCAGAAGGTTTCGTTGACCTGGGTCGCCGAGAAGTTGCCTGTACATCTTCTCGATCTCCGTCGTAAAGGCAAACCAGTGTCTCCGGAATCGAGAGACTGTCTCAGATGCGTCCTCCCTCACCTGTCCCCTCAGCAGCACATCATTCAAGCTTAGGCCAGTCGACGTGGGGAAAGAAAAATTAAAGACAACTCCGAGTTTTGTCGTCTGTTTCTCAGGAAGCAAAATACCATGGAGGAGCATACAGTAGTGAATAGGTGGTTCTCTTGCCTCCACCACTTTCTCCAAATGACCCAACTCCCTATACAATGACAAACACTCTGAGTCTCTGGGCAATCGCCTCCACAATGACTTAAGTTGCCCCAAAGCCCGATCTCTAGAGTCTCCCAAACACGAAGGATCCCTATTCAAAGCCTGACACTACACATTTACCGTTCTCAACTCTCCCTCGAGTACATCGAAACCAATCCCCACACAAGGACTCCTCACTAGCCTTCACACACTCCACATCTACAGCTTTATTCTCCCTAAACTGCCCCAACGTTTTCTTCACATCATGCACAAAAGTCAACCCACAATGAACGCGATCCCTCGACACCTGATCGACACTTCCACTTAATTCAATATCACTGGATATCAATAAACTTAAAACTAAACTAAACTAAATTATAAAAATTTGGATATTTACGCATAAAATGTATGAAAAAGGATACTAGCCAGGGCTACTCAAAATAACTACACTGTAAAAAAATTATGGAACGTTACTTAAAAAAACTGGGCAGATGAGTTGCCCATTTTTTTAAATAATTTTCCTGGAAAATACCAGGAACGTTACTGTAAAATACTGTAACGTTCCACAGAAATACCAGAAAATTATGTATATCTCAGACGCGACTTTTTTATGTTTCTACAAGTACGTAATACGTCATAATGTTCCACATTATGAGCAACAGGGGATAACAATCGGCGAAGGTCCTAGAGCTCATAATAGTTTTCTAGGTACTAGTATCTCCGAGTTATGTGATTGAAAATGCTTTATAAAAGCATGTCCGTAGTAAAGTGCATTAAAATTCCTGTGCTTGAATGCATTTTTGCACTTTAAAAAAATTTAAATGAATCTTCAAAAGAAGTTAATACTGTATGATATTTCTATTGCCCTTTAAATTATTTATCACTTTATTGCTAAAAAGAAAAACTCATAACACCGTAAAAAATATAATTAAAAAAATTGGATGTGAAAATTAGTATAAGTACTAATTTTTTAGTCACTATTTTGTCAGACTACAGATATTTTTTAAATTAAAAAAAGTAAAGATCGAGCTTTTTCTTAAAGATGAAAAAATTTACCATACAGGATAAAATAAAAAAAGGACTCGACAGAATCAATGTAGATCATTAATCATCAATATATTGGGTTGTCCCATAAGTTCTGTTACTTTTTACGAAGTTTCGTGTTTGAAAATTTTTTATGAAAAACTGGTAATAGGTGGAGATTTCAAACAAAAGGGATTTTGATATATGTATATTTATGAACATAATGTTTGATTTTGGTAGTTCTCGTGATATTATTTCTTTTCAAAATGGTGGTTTGAAAAAAAGACCACAAACGACGATTTTCGCGTAATTTTTTTCTTTTTTAAAAAAAATTACGAAGAACGCATAATTCAGGGCTAAAAAAAGTTTTACTATATATTTGAAATGTTTAGTTTAAGATGTCATAGTTTCAAGATAATTCGATAAGTTTAACTTAGGAAATTTCGGTCCCAAACATAACATCTATTGCAAAAAACTTACCTCAGTAATGTTAGTCATTTCAAAGAAATTTTTACGAAAAATAGCAACAAAATCAATAAAAAAGCTTAGGAAAGACCCAAGTATTCAAAATATGCAGTATATTAAATTATGTCTGAACTTAAGTTCAGAAAATAGTGCGCACAATGCAAGCGCGCAACGTTTTAGCCTATCCCAATTACACTCGCTCAACTTACGCTCAGCGAACCAAGCAATTTTCTTTGCTTCATACGAAAACATTACAGTAAAAACAACTCCTTGGCAATTAGAAATAAATCCATTGAATGATATTATGAAAAGATACTTTCAATGCATTAATGGCATCAATTCAATGCATTAACAAGCATTATGGTTCAAAAAACACCTGCCTTTAATTACTTCATACCAGCTGCTTAGAAAAACAATAGGCGTGCTTTAAAAAACATGTGAAATTACCAATATATGAAGTTTTAAACCCAAAATTTCCAACCTTAAACTTATCGAATCATCTTGAAACTATGACATCGTAATCTAAACATTTCGAATATACAGTAAAACTTTTTTTAGCCATGAATTATGCATTCTTCCTTGTTTTTGAAACAAAAGAAAAAAATTACGCGAAAATCGTCGTTTTTGGTGTTTTTTTCAAACCGCCATTTTGAAAAGAAATAATATCCCGAGAACTACCAAAATCCCACATTATGTTCATAAACATACATATATCAAAATTAGTGATGGGCAGGTATCGATACCAAATACTTAAGTACTCGATACCTATAGGTATCGAGTGTATTCGATACCCACAAAAGTATCGATACTTTATTGACATATTTCGTTTTAAATTTTTCAATGAAGTAATCTTTATAATACCTACTGTAGATCAACCGCAGCCTGTTTCCGTTTTCATTTTGCAACGCTCAAACCCAAGTCGTTATCATCCGCGAGAGAAATTTGACGCGGCTAGGTTTTTCCCCCGCCAAATCCTTCGCCTCTATCCACCTCCAGGCCCGTAGCTACGGGGCTTTTTGATGGATCACTTTCAGTTTTTTGAATATTAGTCTGATTATGGATTGGCCCTAAAAAAATTGTCCCTTCAGGTTCATTTCCCGACATTGAAAAAAAGTACTCGATACCTATAAGTATTCGATACCAAAGTATTCGATACCTATAAGTATTCGATACCAAAGTATTCGATACCTAAAATTATCGATTTTTTCCATCACTTATCAAAATCCCTTTTGTTTGAAATCTCCACCTATTACCAGTTTTTCATAAAAAATTTTCAAAGACAAAACTTCGTAAAAAGTAACAGAACTTATGGGACAACCCAATATAATATAATTTCATTAGATAAACATTGTTAAAATTTCATAAGTTTTCTACACCTTTAAATACCTTACAAAAGCTACCATTATAAATCTTTAAATTGTCAGCAATTTTAACAATTCAGATATAGGGAACAACTTTCGATCGCTATAAACACTTTTAATAGTACTCTGAAGGTCCACTATAAAGATAGTCGACTGTTCTGTATTAACTGGATGCCCTTTATTCTACCACTCCCATAATGTTAGTTTCAAACTCTTATGCAACTGAGTATATGTAATCCGTAATAAAAACTTAACCTTTATGAGAGCAGAAAAAATGTTACAAATATTTCTTTGTTAAAAAGCAAATTTTCTGGGATTTCCCGCAATAAACCGCCGAATTCTTCGAAAACAGTTGTTTCTTTGAAGGTTAGACAATTAGGAATGTAAAAAAACACGATTTGCCATCCATATAAGTGATCGTATATATAAGTGATATATCCATATAAGTGATCGCATCCATATAAGTGGTCAATCCATATAAAGTGATCCAGAAAAAAACAGAAATGGTCGCTCGACCATTTTAGAATCAAATAATTTTTTGAGGGTTGATTCTTATATCATTGGAGAGTCCAAAAACACTATCTTTAATTTTTGATCTTTGATTTTTATGGCAGCCATCGAAAAAGCTGATTTTGCGTTTGTAAGGGTTTCTGTTAACTTTCGTTACTTCTGACTGGTTTAACTCAAATTCATGCAACAAAAGCCAGTGTACTCAGAAAGATACATCCTTAAAAATTTATGGTACAATTGCTTGGAGAATCGTGTCCCAAATGTAGAAAAACAGCCCAAACGTATAACTTTAAAAATGATGATTTTTCAATTTTCGAAGGCGTAGCGGCGTAGTATTCCAAAAAGATCTATATTTTTCCAATGTTTTTGTTGTTGTTGTTGTTGTTGCATGCCCCCATGGTCAGCAGTGCTAGACCAGGTCCATGACATTAAATACCCTTAAAAAGTCCAACACCGACAATGGATCGTCAGTCAAGTCCTGTTTAGTGAGCCCCAGGCACGCGAGTATGTGTTGAGGCGAAGCCTGCTCAAATGTTTTTTGTAGACAATGTGTAGCCTACTTACTGGACTATATTCTGAAAAAAAAATTCAACTCTGGTATTTTGTTCTTTTTTGTAGTTATTTGTAGCTATGTTAGTTAACTTATGTCTAGGGAATCAGAAAATTACACTGTAGAGGAAATGTGTCATTCCCCAAGCAACAAATTATCCCTAATTTTTGGACACGAGTGTATGTATATTAGGGATTGTCGTTTTTGGGCATTTTGGTCATCCCGGGATTTCGGGATAAAATTCGACATCATCCCGGGATCCCGGGAAATCCCGAAAATTTAATTAATGCCAGAATTTCAAGAAAAAAATATATTTTAAGTCTGTAAAATCAAAGCTTGCATGAAGATTAAATTAGAAAAACATTATGGGGAGAATTTGTTAATATTTAATGCTACAATTTTTCAGTTCTAGGCTTTAAAATTTCTTAAATGATTTAAAATATTTTTTTGGCAATTTTATGTTCACTCATTATAATTGTACACGCATATATCACATAAAACCTTATGAAATGACACGAACTTAATATTATAATTTTTTTTAAATACTAAAGTTAAAAGTGTACTTACCCTAAAAATGCTTTTGAATTCCCTTATAGATATGTATTGTAAGGATCGGCTTCTCAATAGAATGTATGTTTTTTAAATGTCGGAGCAAACCACTCGTGTAAGCCTCCTTTACACTTAATTATCAAAGAACACTTTTTGCATTTTGCTTCTTTATGAAGTGCTCCAATGCAAGTGTAATAGCTTTTTCTGCCATATAAATACAAAATCAGAATATTCTCAGCCCGATCTCCAAAACGCATAATCTCTTTAAAAGCGGACGACTTACTATTGAGATCACCAGTACTGTATTAATTCGGAAATAAGATTCAAACTATCCTCCTAAATAATTATTAATCACGTAAATGAAGATTATGAGTTTCTAACATATCTGTTTGGTTAGAATTTAGACCAATGCTATGTGTCTGAAAATGGCCTCGTGCCAGGAGTTATTACGATTCGTATCTCTTATCACTAACATACTAAAGAATAAAAATCATTGATGAGTAAAACCAAGTTTCACCATTTATGAAAACATGCGAGCATTGTATGTATTATACAAATCAGCAAGTTCCTTGTTTATTGCTTTTATTTGTAAAGTTCTAGGAGTGGGACTTCCACTAATTTATAAGTTACTTCCAAAGAAAGGAAATATTTTTTCATGCTATCAGGAACGATTTTTAAGCATTTGTAGCAGCGGTAAAGAAATTTAAAATTTTGAGGGGAGCCCGGGACGGACTGAGAAATCCCGGGACGTGTCCCGGTCTTAAAATTCTACGGGATCCCGGGAAACAATCCCTAATGTATATCCACATCCATGATCAATTTATCATCTCAAATTCCGTATATTAGGACATATGTACCACTTTCAACCTGATTAGCTAATTTGTTTCAAACCGTAGTATTCAGGTCAAAATGAATACTTGAAGAATCACCCTCAGTACAGATAATCAAACAGAAGAACCATCTCGCCGTGTTTACGTCGGAGCGCCGTCTCTCATCCGCACTCTAATACCTCTCGGCCGGCCGTCTTCCAAGTAAACAAGATCGCAAGAACCAAAATAATTATCCAGGTCAGGGTTAAAGCCGGAGAGAAGGGCCCTACTGCGCAACTGTCATGCAAAACACCGCAAAAAACAAGAGAAAACGACATCGCGGACTGATGGAGGAAAAAACATGTTTCCGGTTTTTGGAGATCCCGAAAAGTTTTCACCTCCCGGGATTATTCCGGTGTGGTCGATAACTCACTTCAAATCATATCGCGCGATGCAGCTATTATGCAAGTGGGATGGGATCATCGCCGTGGTTCCTTGTTGTTGCTTTTCGCAATGCTTTTGGATACTTTTTCTGCGAGCGGCGACCATAGGGTGAGTTCTCCTTTTTGATCGGTGGCCGTGATTGGGTGTTGAAAAGGGGTGGTGCCTTTATGACGAATGGACGTTCTTGTTGGGTGCTTTTGGAGAATTCGTCATAATTGGGCATAGCCCCCTCCACGTGACTAATCGTTAGATTTAGATGGAAATATTTCTTATACTAGGCTTTCTATGTTTGATGCTCCTATGTGTGTGTTAACATCCCAAATAAATGGATGGTCATAATAAATATGAAAAGTATTGTTCGTATAGTATTAATACGAACGAAAAGTATTGTATAGATACGAGAAGTATAGTAAGAATACTTACGTAATACTTCGTAATATAATTCGTATAATAATACTTCGTAATATACTTACTAGTGTTATTTAAAGTTATAAGTAAATTGGAAAATTTTATATTTCCTTAAGAAAGGGTGAAGGAATTCAATATTTGCATATATAGTGTCTATTTAAAGGCTCATTTATATTTAATAATTTGATACTCGTAATTATTACTTTGATATAATTTTTATATTCATTTTGGAGGAATCATTCGAAGTTAAAAGTGTGAATTGAATCCTCAGGTTGAAAAAGGGAATAAGTCCAAAAACCAAGTTTTTAGAAAATCGAAAAAAGTAGAGGAGAGGAGGGTATTATGGAACACCCTTCATATATTTAAGAATAACTCTATTGGTTTTTAATAAAAATCCGCCGAATCATTTTAAGTGCATACTATAACTAATGACAATGAAGGGCCAATGATCAAATAAATCAACATTTATTTTTTTAATAAAAAAATGAACTTTAAGAAAAAGTTTCAAATGGAGGGTAATATGGAACAGTTGGATTTACAGCTATTGAAAACTAATTAGACCTTAGAGAACATAGTTAAACTTAACTATAAAAATGTATTTAACAATTTACGTTCAAATAGTGTTGTTCAGGAGTCTATTTACAATAGTCACTAACATAATCGTCTTTTTCCGACCCTTTGCTTATAGAATGTTCCATTTTACCCGACAGGCCATATTGTACTATGAACCCTTTTACTGACCGATAAAACATGGATAGCTAAAAAACGACTGAAGTATAAGAAACTTCTTATCTTTTAGTGTACATTATGCTTAAAACAAAATCAAAGTCTCATAGTTACTAGTAGGTTAAAAGGTTTGAACATTTACTGTCAAAAACTTTCGAAAATTCTAAAAAACCCTTTGCTTTGCTGCGACTGATCAGACAACAGCAAGAAGCTAAACTCTTTGCGCACTGCATCATGGGGGATTTCTTAAGACTTTTGTGGCATTGCCACGTGATAGCAGCACGAGGGGGAGCAGAAACTAAGGTGTTCCATATTACCCGACTATTCCATAATACCCTCATCTCCTCTATAAATTTTTATTGCATAATCACCAAAATTTTACTCGAAATTCAGGACCCTATTCAGAAAAAAGGGGCAATCATCGAAGCAAATATAAGTGCGTTCAAAAGTTTTTACAGTTGAAAAAACATGGACTTTTTCCCTTTTTCAACCTTATGAAATTTCAAGTGAAGAAAAGTCTTTAAAAACCCCTTAAATCTACGTTTAAATTATATTACTGCTTAATTTACAACACATAAGTGTGAAATAGAAAAATTAAAACCAATAAAATTTAATAAATGTTATGAAACTGGGTCATTTCAGCAGTGTCAATGGAATAAGTGAATATGAATGGAGTCAAACATTCCCTGAATTAAAAAATGCAATACAATATAATAGTACAATTCAAATAATTCAAAAGCACTTCTTCCGGTTCATTTATAAAGTATTCATATGCGAATTGAGGTGATTGTGCAGCAATAATGAGTTAACTCCAACGGCTTCTTATTGAAAATAGATCTTTTGTTGCTTCAAGCACCCCAATATTCTACATTACTCGAAAAATGCATTAAGAGTTGTTGGAATGATTCCGTGTTTAAGAATTTTGAAAGAAATTGCCTTATTTTTATACTCTTTCCTATTATACGTTTTTAAGATTTTTCCCCGCTACTAATGAACTGAAGTAGTAAGCAGTGGTCTATGAGCGACAAACTGACCCGCCCGAACCGGCCGTAGGTTAACATGGGATTTCGGGCGGCTTAGGGCGGAAGGGGTTGATTCTTGACGTCATATCACGTGACCGGTTGGGGGCGTGGTTTATGACGTCATAGCCAATGGCGTTGAAGGGGGAGTGTCTGGAGTTGAGTTGTTTACCTCCTGCTGCTGGTTTAGCCTAGTTGAGTTGTTTACCTCCTGCTGCTAGTTTCGTTTTAGCGGAGTTGAGTTGTTTATTAAAAGTTTAGTTTTTCGGGTATGGCAACAGTATTTTCGCGTGTTTGACCGACATTTATTGTATTTTAATAAGTTTTACATTTAATTTTAACGTGGCGCCATCTAGGAAGTATATATTTAATTACTATTTTTAAAGATCTTTAATTAAGCCTTATTTATTAAATTATTGAATATTTAATTTAAAAGAACTTTAATTCAGCTTGATTTATTAAATTATTAATTATTAAATTATTAATTTTTTAGGACTTTACTTTAGCCTGATTTATTAAATTATTAATTATTAAAATATTAATTTTACAGAACTTGTACTTTAGCCTGATTTATTAAATTATTAATTTTTAAAATATTAACTTTACAGGACTTTATTTTAGCCTGATTTTTGTATACTATTAATTAACATAGGGTTGCCAGAAATTGTAAACCAATGTATTGCTGGATTTGGCGACTTATCTCTAATTTGGCTATTTTTTTTAATACAGGAATAACAAAACTTAATTCAATAAAAAATTTTAATATTTTTTAAAATTGATTTTAACTTATCAACGCATGGCAATTACTTTTATTGGCAGATCAAAAATGCTTTCAGCTTTTATTTAACCTACCATTATATGTTTTAATTCAATTGATATTTTATGTTATATTTTAGGAAAGTATGATTTTTTTTTATTGCTACCCAACAAAGTTTTCTTCTTTTCAAACATGAATCGTGGACCAATCACTTTATAGGATACTTTTTTCAACCAATCAGAGCATTCTTGTTTAAAATTTAATTTCTCTTCAACACTCTAATAATAACAAAATCACTTAATTTAATAATAATACTTTTTCATAAATTATTTTTAAAATTGATTCTAACTTACAAATACTTGACAATCACTTTTATGTTTTGGGGAAAGTATTTGTTTTATTGCTACCCAACACGCTGAACTTACTACTTGTCATAATTATTTTTAATATTTTAAAATATTACTCAATTAAAAATTCGAACAAGCAAAATTTAAACTTTTCTACATATGAAATCTGCTAATCATTTTCATTGTGGTTAAATATTAGTTACATTTCATTTTCCAAAGAAGTATCAAATTCATTAGTTTTACCTTACTTGCCTTTTCAAGCATCAGATTTATTAATGTTAGCTAGGCTTTCCAACCCCTGAAAATCAATTTAATATTCCATGAATGTAATTTAATTCTTATTTCAAAAACCTACCATTTCCTGCAATTTTAGGATCCTACAACGGATCTATTGATAACGATGTGTAATTTCAATCAAAGCCTATGAACAGAGATAACGAGTGAGTCAAAGGGGTTTGTTGAAACAGGATGGGACAGTATACCACCGTGAATCATCAAGGACCCTACTCTTGAAACGATAATAAATGAAAGTTATCAGAAAAACATGTTTGCCCGAATATAAACCATTTTCCAATGCAGTATCAAACTTTTCTAATTTTAGCTTACCTGCCTATCATTTTATAGAAATTAATTAATATTAGCTAGCATTCTAACTCCTGAAAATCAATTTAATGTTCCAGAAATATAATTGCATTGTTATTTACAAACAATAACCTACCATTCTAAATTTTGATAATGATATTCAAGCATTTTTTACAATTTTTTGATATCAAACATTAATTCAGTTATCTCCTAGCTTTTAATTCAGTTTTCACAATATCCTATTATTTTCAAACATATAGTACAGTTAACTTTTAAACATTTGAAAATCAACAAACTCTTAGTTTAAAAATCCTAATTTTTTTCTCAGTTCTTTTCTAATTTATATTCCACAAATAAAATTCATTTCTTACTTTCCTACCATTCTAAACTTGTATTTCAGATTTGTATTCAGTTTACTTTCATTCAGTTTTAGTCTTAAACATTTCTTATTTTAACTAGAAATTGACAACCATATTAAAAAACACACATTTTCTGTTACATATTTTATTGCACGGGTTTGCAGTTACAATTACACAAATAATACACAATATCTCCTTTTACCAAGGTATTGATATTTACAATTTTTTTCAATTCATTGAAGGGAACTTGTGGGCCGGAGTATTCAATAACTTTTTTCAAAAATATTCCACACTATTGGAATCTGTAAATAAGTGCATTGAAATAAATTGACGTTTGAGTATAAAATGAACTTGACAAATAATTGAATCTACTCTAAAAGGATGTTCCTACATATATCTATATGTGATTACACCCCCATGGAAGGATGGGCCCCTATTTTCTTTCAGGTTGTGCAAATAACTTTTTTGTTTACAAATGTTACTAATCAGATTTTACCTCTTAAATCCCATAGTTTGAACATTTGCTATGCAACTTGGATAATTTGAAGCTGAAGGGAGGTCACTATAGTATTAAAAAGTTTTTTACTATTAAATTCCAGGTGAACTGATAATTAAATCTTCATTTTTTAAAACTAAACTTTAAAAACAGAACATTTTACTTATTACAATAAAACTGTGTAATTTTAAACATTTACATTGCTGTACAATTTCTAGTATTCAGTTATTTTGATTTTATATTTAACTCACACAAATAAAAAATAATCAAAATCTCACTTGGTTTTCTATGTGAAAAGGCAAGTACTTACCTAGTGTGTAATATCTGAAAGCACTGTAGGTGTATGGTGGTAACTCGTAAAATATTCGCATTCCAGTTCATCATTTTAAGCAAAGGGGGTAGTTATGCAAATATCGCACCAATTTTCCATCTTTTTGGCACGGCATTCCTGGTATCTCCTTTCTTGGATGTGGTATTCCACATATTTCGAAGTCCATGGACTGTTGTCATCTTCAAAAAAACTGTGTTTTGCAAGTATTGCATGTTTTCCAGAAAAAATTGCGCTTTTTTACTCCCCAGAAAGAAAACACAAAATGCCTTGCCTCAGGAATTATATCCGTGTTCCAATATTTTACAAACGTTGCAAAATAGCACCGTGGCAATCTATTTATCCGGGCAAAGTTCCATGTTTCCATGATATTGTCTCGTTGCATTTCTGCACTGGGTGCGTCCTCACATACTTGTATATGGTATCAAAAGCCGTTAATGGTAGATCTTCTTCGAACGCAGGCACATTTACGCTGGAAATTAAATCCACCCAACGCCGATCCTTCTTCTCTAACCATTCACTCACTAAATATTTTTTTACAGTACTTGGCAGATTTAAATGATAAATTTGAGGCAAAAACTGTATGGAATCCAAAATCACATCAACACAAACTTGGGAGAGAGAAGACATCGTTGCACACTGAAATTTAGGATAATGCTAAAAATTCCGGGTGGATCTTATCAAAGCAAACTCCACCGTGAAAAGGGGGAGAAGATTAGTTCAATGACATATCCTGATAAAGGTATTTCGTAAATAAAGAAACGTGCTTATAGAACTATCCTTTGTAGGTGCCACTAACCGAGTTTATTATTTATGTTGAAATAATTATTTGCAATACATAATTTAAGAAAAATTAAATACTTCATTTAAAAAGAATCTACCAACCTGTTTGAACACGGTGTGATTGTATGAATCATTGTAGAACAGGAAGTTCTTATCTGAAAAAATCCGGTTCAGATAACACGTGTACGTTTAACAATCTTTTCGCTGCATGCATTCATTCTCTGTTACGTGAAAACATATTTTACCATAAAAATGCTTAATTATGTTCAATTTGATTTCAGTTTCAGTGTTATTTGCCCATTTCCCACAGATTTTTATCAATTTTAATTCTATCACGAGCAAGGACGGATTAAGGGGAGGGGCGGTGGGGGCGATCGCCCCCCCCCTTGCTCTGAGACGAAAAAAAAAATTATGGTTTCAAAAAACAAAAATTGCACATAGCCAGGGGGAAGCTGCCCTCTCTAAATCCCGAGAAATTTTTACTTTGCTTTTAGTTAAGTTTCTGGCGGAGGTCCCCTATTGAAACTTGAACCTTAATTACTAAAAACGTTTCTTATATAAATTTTTCTTGAAGGCCAATTCTACCTAATAAAGTGTTAAAAGGCTACATTAATCCTATTAATATGAAGGCCCGTGCTGGCCAAGGGGGACAGGGGGACGTGTCCCCCTGCGCCCTTTTAAAGATACACTTTTCTACAATTGGTACTCGTGAACTTCTCAATGTTTTTATGGGCTCTTTTTCCACCAAACTTTAACCAATAGTGGTTTTACAATTCATTCTTGGTTCATCAAGTCTGAAGCGCGAAGGCATCTAAAAGTTTTTATAAGCCTCCCCATTTTTACCTCACCATCAAATTTCGTTATGAATTTTTATTTTCAGGGCGCCTTTATTTAAAGATTGACTATATGAAATAACAAGGTAAAGTGGTTTATATTCAAGGCGCCGAATCCCTTAGTTAAACACGTCGAAATTGCTAGGGCGCTCTCATTTAAACTGTCAAATGGAGACCCTCTTACTTCAAAAATCATTATTTTTCACACTTAAGAGAAAAAAGTTAGGGGAAGACAGGGGGTGTTTGCAGGGCGCCCTTTTTTATGCAAGCAAGCTATTTAAAAAGTTTTGCTCAAATTTTGACGACTGGCCACACACCAAGGGCTGCCCTTAGTTAAAATAATAATTACCTTTGAAAATCTAAATTCAGGGAGATTTTTTTAGCAATCCCTGAAATTCTGACATTTCTATGCTGTATTTTCTTTCCAATTTTCGTCCTCCGGGTGTAACACAAAGGGTCCCAAAATGAGTCTAAATTCTACTTTTAAGAGTGAAAATTCTAAAATTTTTCTGGGGGAGGACCCCCAGACCCCCCTTTTTAATTTCTTAATTCTTTATGTGCTGTTTCTATTGAATATTTTAACTTACAAGGAGTGGGCTCTTTTTGGTGTAATCATCCACAGGGAGGGGCTCAAAATGAGCTAAAATACTCTTTTTTAAACAAAATTCAAATGTTGAAATAAAAACAATAGAAAACACAAGTAGCAGTATTGCTTTATAATTTTTAAAATGGCGCCAATCATTAAAAAAACTAAGTTTTTAGGTTTAATAATCATTATGTGGGTGCGCCCTTACACCCTTTGTCCACCGCGAAGGTTCACAGCACGGGCCTGTTAATATGAATGAATGGGGCTGAAAAATATCTTTAGGCCCCTGCCAAAATAAAGTTCCGCTGATTCAAAATTAAAAATAAGAGCTTCCACCCGTGGCCGTATCAAAGGGGGGTAGGGATGTTGACTCCCATTTCAAAATTATTACTTCTATAACGTTGCTTCTTGCCTTGAAAATTCTGAAGGTTATACAAGGAGTGATCCACCTCGAGTGCAACCTAAATAGTCCCCAATTTCCAAAAAGTTGTCACAAAAGTTGTAGTAAGCAGTGGTCTATGAGCGACAAACTGACCCGCCCGAACCGGCCGTAGGTTAACATGGGATTTCGGGCGGCTTAGGGCGGAAGGGGTTGATTCTTGACGTCATATCACGTGACCGGTTGGGGGCGTGGTTTATGACGTCATAGCCAATGGCGTTGAAGGGGGAGTGTCTGGAGTTGAGTTGTTTACCTCCTGCTGCTGGTTTAGCCTAGTTGAGTTGTTTACCTCCTGCTGCTAGTTTCGTTTTAGCGGAGTTGAGTTGTTTATTAAAAGTTTAGTTTTTCGGGTATGGCAACAGTATTTTCGCGTGTTTGACCGACATTTATTGTATTTTAATAAGTTTTACATTTAATTTTAACGTGGCGCCATCTAGGAAGTATATATTTAATTACTATTTTTAAAGATCTTTAATTAAGCCTTATTTATTAAATTATTGAATATTTAATTTAAAAGAACTTTAATTCAGCTTGATTTATTAAATTATTAATTATTAAATTATTAATTTTTTAGGACTTTACTTTAGCCTGATTTATTAAATTATTAATTATTAAAATATTAATTTTACAGAACTTGTACTTTAGCCTGATTTATTAAATTATTAATTTTTAAAATATTAACTTTACAGGACTTTATTTTAGCCTGATTTTTGTATACTATTAATTAACATAGGGTTGCCAGAAATTGTAAACCAATGTATTGCTGGATTTGGCGACTTATCTCTAATTTGGCTATTTTTTTTAATACAGGAATAACAAAACTTAATTCAATAAAAAATTTTAATATTTTTTAAAATTGATTTTAACTTATCAACGCATGGCAATTACTTTTATTGGCAGATCAAAAATGCTTTCAGCTTTTATTTAACCTACCATTATATGTTTTAATTCAATTGATATTTTATGTTATATTTTAGGAAAGTATGATTTTTTTTTATTGCTACCCAACAAAGTTTTCTTCTTTTCAAACATGAATCGTGGACCAATCACTTTATAGGATACTTTTTTCAACCAATCAGAGCATTCTTGTTTAAAATTTAATTTCTCTTCAACACTCTAATAATAACAAAATCACTTAATTTAATAATAATACTTTTTCATAAATTATTTTTAAAATTGATTCTAACTTACAAATACTTGACAATCACTTTTATGTTTTGGGGAAAGTATTTGTTTTATTGCTACCCAACACGCTGAACTTACTACTTGTCATAATTATTTTTAATATTTTAAAATATTACTCAATTAAAAATTCGAACAAGCAAAATTTAAACTTTTCTACATATGAAATCTGCTAATCATTTTCATTGTGGTTAAATATTAGTTACATTTCATTTTCCAAAGAAGTATCAAATTCATTAGTTTTACCTTACTTGCCTTTTCAAGCATCAGATTTATTAATGTTAGCTAGGCTTTCCAACCCCTGAAAATCAATTTAATATTCCATGAATGTAATTTAATTCTTATTTCAAAAACCTACCATTTCCTGCAATTTTAGGATCCTACAACGGATCTATTGATAACGATGTGTAATTTCAATCAAAGCCTATGAACAGAGATAACGAGTGAGTCAAAGGGGTTTGTTGAAACAGGATGGGACAGTATACCACCGTGAATCATCAAGGACCCTACTCTTGAAACGATAATAAATGAAAGTTATCAGAAAAACATGTTTGCCCGAATATAAACCATTTTCCAATGCAGTATCAAACTTTTCTAATTTTAGCTTACCTGCCTATCATTTTATAGAAATTAATTAATATTAGCTAGCATTCTAACTCCTGAAAATCAATTTAATGTTCCAGAAATATAATTGCATTGTTATTTACAAACAATAACCTACCATTCTAAATTTTGATAATGATATTCAAGCATTTTTTACAATTTTTTGATATCAAACATTAATTCAGTTATCTCCTAGCTTTTAATTCAGTTTTCACAATATCCTATTATTTTCAAACATATAGTACAGTTAACTTTTAAACATTTGAAAATCAACAAACTCTTAGTTTAAAAATCCTAATTTTTTTCTCAGTTCTTTTCTAATTTATATTCCACAAATAAAATTCATTTCTTACTTTCCTACCATTCTAAACTTGTATTTCAGATTTGTATTCAGTTTACTTTCATTCAGTTTTAGTCTTAAACATTTCTTATTTTAACTAGAAATTGACAACCATATTAAAAAACACACATTTTCTGTTACATATTTTATTGCACGGGTTTGCAGTTACAATTACACAAATAATACACAATATCTCCTTTTACCAAGGTATTGATATTTACAATTTTTTTCAATTCATTGAAGGGAACTTGTGGGCCGGAGTATTCAATAACTTTTTTCAAAAATATTCCACACTATTGGAATCTGTAAATAAGTGCATTGAAATAAATTGACGTTTGAGTATAAAATGAACTTGACAAATAATTGAATCTACTCTAAAAGGATGTTCCTACATATATCTATATGTGATTACACCCCCATGGAAGGATGGGCCCCTATTTTCTTTCAGGTTGTGCAAATAACTTTTTTGTTTACAAATGTTACTAATCAGATTTTACCTCTTAAATCCCATAGTTTGAACATTTGCTATGCAACTTGGATAATTTGAAGCTGAAGGGAGGTCACTATAGTATTAAAAAGTTTTTTACTATTAAATTCCAGGTGAACTGATAATTAAATCTTCATTTTTTAAAACTAAACTTTAAAAACAGAACATTTTACTTATTACAATAAAACTGTGTAATTTTAAACATTTACATTGCTGTACAATTTCTAGTATTCAGTTATTTTGATTTTATATTTAACTCACACAAATAAAAAATAATCAAAATCTCACTTGGTTTTCTATGTGAAAAGGCAAGTACTTACCTAGTGTGTAATATCTGAAAGCACTGTAGGTGTATGGTGGTAACTCGTAAAATATTCGCATTCCAGTTCATCATTTTAAGCAAAGGGGGTAGTTATGCAAATATCGCACCAATTTTCCATCTTTTTGGCACGGCATTCCTGGTATCTCCTTTCTTGGATGTGGTATTCCACATATTTCGAAGTCCATGGACTGTTGTCATCTTCAAAAAAACTGTGTTTTGCAAGTATTGCATGTTTTCCAGAAAAAATTGCGCTTTTTTACTCCCCAGAAAGAAAACACAAAATGCCTTGCCTCAGGAATTATATCCGTGTTCCAATATTTTACAAACGTTGCAAAATAGCACCGTGGCAATCTATTTATCCGGGCAAAGTTCCATGTTTCCATGATATTGTCTCGTTGCATTTCTGCACTGGGTGCGTCCTCACATACTTGTATATGGTATCAAAAGCCGTTAATGGTAGATCTTCTTCGAACGCAGGCACATTTACGCTGGAAATTAAATCCACCCAACGCCGATCCTTCTTCTCTAACCATTCACTCACTAAATATTTTTTTACAGTACTTGGCAGATTTAAATGATAAATTTGAGGCAAAAACTGTATGGAATCCAAAATCACATCAACACAAACTTGGGAGAGAGAAGACATCGTTGCACACTGAAATTTAGGATAATGCTAAAAATTCCGGGTGGATCTTATCAAAGCAAACTCCACCGTGAAAAGGGGGAGAAGATTAGTTCAATGACATATCCTGATAAAGGTATTTCGTAAATAAAGAAACGTGCTTATAGAACTATCCTTTGTAGGTGCCACTAACCGAGTTTATTATTTATGTTGAAATAATTATTTGCAATACATAATTTAAGAAAAATTAAATACTTCATTTAAAAAGAATCTACCAACCTGTTTGAACACGGTGTGATTGTATGAATCATTGTAGAACAGGAAGTTCTTATCTGAAAAAATCCGGTTCAGATAACACGTGTACGTTTAACAATCTTTTCGCTGCATGCATTCATTCTCTGTTACGTGAAAACATATTTTACCATAAAAATGCTTAATTATGTTCAATTTGATTTCAGTTTCAGTGTTATTTGCCCATTTCCCACAGATTTTTATCAATTTTAATTCTATCACGAGCAAGGACGGATTAAGGGGAGGGGCGGTGGGGGCGATCGCCCCCCCCCTTGCTCTGAGACGAAAAAAAAAATTATGGTTTCAAAAAACAAAAATTGCACATAGCCAGGGGGAAGCTGCCCTCTCTAAATCCCGAGAAATTTTTACTTTGCTTTTAGTTAAGTTTCTGGCGGAGGTCCCCTATTGAAACTTGAACCTTAATTACTAAAAACGTTTCTTATATAAATTTTTCTTGAAGGCCAATTCTACCTAATAAAGTGTTAAAAGGCTACATTAATCCTATTAATATGAAGGCCCGTGCTGGCCAAGGGGGACAGGGGGACGTGTCCCCCTGCGCCCTTTTAAAGATACACTTTTCTACAATTGGTACTCGTGAACTTCTCAATGTTTTTATGGGCTCTTTTTCCACCAAACTTTAACCAATAGTGGTTTTACAATTCATTCTTGGTTCATCAAGTCTGAAGCGCGAAGGCATCTAAAAGTTTTTATAAGCCTCCCCATTTTTACCTCACCATCAAATTTCGTTATGAATTTTTATTTTCAGGGCGCCTTTATTTAAAGATTGACTATATGAAATAACAAGGTAAAGTGGTTTATATTCAAGGCGCCGAATCCCTTAGTTAAACACGTCGAAATTGCTAGGGCGCTCTCATTTAAACTGTCAAATGGAGACCCTCTTACTTCAAAAATCATTATTTTTCACACTTAAGAGAAAAAAGTTAGGGGAAGACAGGGGGTGTTTGCAGGGCGCCCTTTTTTATGCAAGCAAGCTATTTAAAAAGTTTTGCTCAAATTTTGACGACTGGCCACACACCAAGGGCTGCCCTTAGTTAAAATAATAATTACCTTTGAAAATCTAAATTCAGGGAGATTTTTTTAGCAATCCCTGAAATTCTGACATTTCTATGCTGTATTTTCTTTCCAATTTTCGTCCTCCGGGTGTAACACAAAGGGTCCCAAAATGAGTCTAAATTCTACTTTTAAGAGTGAAAATTCTAAAATTTTTCTGGGGGAGGACCCCCAGACCCCCCTTTTTAATTTCTTAATTCTTTATGTGCTGTTTCTATTGAATATTTTAACTTACAAGGAGTGGGCTCTTTTTGGTGTAATCATCCACAGGGAGGGGCTCAAAATGAGCTAAAATACTCTTTTTTAAACAAAATTCAAATGTTGAAATAAAAACAATAGAAAACACAAGTAGCAGTATTGCTTTATAATTTTTAAAATGGCGCCAATCATTAAAAAAACTAAGTTTTTAGGTTTAATAATCATTATGTGGGTGCGCCCTTACACCCTTTGTCCACCGCGAAGGTTCACAGCACGGGCCTGTTAATATGAATGAATGGGGCTGAAAAATATCTTTAGGCCCCTGCCAAAATAAAGTTCCGCTGATTCAAAATTAAAAATAAGAGCTTCCACCCGTGGCCGTATCAAAGGGGGGTAGGGATGTTGACTCCCATTTCAAAATTATTACTTCTATAACGTTGCTTCTTGCCTTGAAAATTCTGAAGGTTATACAAGGAGTGATCCACCTCGAGTGCAACCTAAATAGTCCCCAATTTCCAAAAAGTTGTCACAAAAGTTGTAGTAAGCAGTGGTCTATGAGCGACAAACTGACCCGCCCGAACCGGCCGTAGGTTAACATGGGATTTCGGGCGGCTTAGGGCGGAAGGGGTTGATTCTTGACGTCATATCACGTGACCGGTTGGGGGCGTGGTTTATGACGTCATAGCCAATGGCGTTGAAGGGGGAGTGTCTGGAGTTGAGTTGTTTACCTCCTGCTGCTGGTTTAGCCTAGTTGAGTTGTTTACCTCCTGCTGCTAGTTTCGTTTTAGCGGAGTTGAGTTGTTTATTAAAAGTTTAGTTTTTCGGGTATGGCAACAGTATTTTCGCGTGTTTGACCGACATTTATTGTATTTTAATAAGTTTTACATTTAATTTTAACGTGGCGCCATCTAGGAAGTATATATTTAATTACTATTTTTAAAGATCTTTAATTAAGCCTTATTTATTAAATTATTGAATATTTAATTTAAAAGAACTTTAATTCAGCTTGATTTATTAAATTATTAATTATTAAATTATTAATTTTTTAGGACTTTACTTTAGCCTGATTTATTAAATTATTAATTATTAAAATATTAATTTTACAGAACTTGTACTTTAGCCTGATTTATTAAATTATTAATTTTTAAAATATTAACTTTACAGGACTTTATTTTAGCCTGATTTTTGTATACTATTAATTAACATAGGGTTGCCAGAAATTGTAAACCAATGTATTGCTGGATTTGGCGACTTATCTCTAATTTGGCTATTTTTTTTAATACAGGAATAACAAAACTTAATTCAATAAAAAATTTTAATATTTTTTAAAATTGATTTTAACTTATCAACGCATGGCAATTACTTTTATTGGCAGATCAAAAATGCTTTCAGCTTTTATTTAACCTACCATTATATGTTTTAATTCAATTGATATTTTATGTTATATTTTAGGAAAGTATGATTTTTTTTTATTGCTACCCAACAAAGTTTTCTTCTTTTCAAACATGAATCGTGGACCAATCACTTTATAGGATACTTTTTTCAACCAATCAGAGCATTCTTGTTTAAAATTTAATTTCTCTTCAACACTCTAATAATAACAAAATCACTTAATTTAATAATAATACTTTTTCATAAATTATTTTTAAAATTGATTCTAACTTACAAATACTTGACAATCACTTTTATGTTTTGGGGAAAGTATTTGTTTTATTGCTACCCAACACGCTGAACTTACTACTTGTCATAATTATTTTTAATATTTTAAAATATTACTCAATTAAAAATTCGAACAAGCAAAATTTAAACTTTTCTACATATGAAATCTGCTAATCATTTTCATTGTGGTTAAATATTAGTTACATTTCATTTTCCAAAGAAGTATCAAATTCATTAGTTTTACCTTACTTGCCTTTTCAAGCATCAGATTTATTAATGTTAGCTAGGCTTTCCAACCCCTGAAAATCAATTTAATATTCCATGAATGTAATTTAATTCTTATTTCAAAAACCTACCATTTCCTGCAATTTTAGGATCCTACAACGGATCTATTGATAACGATGTGTAATTTCAATCAAAGCCTATGAACAGAGATAACGAGTGAGTCAAAGGGGTTTGTTGAAACAGGATGGGACAGTATACCACCGTGAATCATCAAGGACCCTACTCTTGAAACGATAATAAATGAAAGTTATCAGAAAAACATGTTTGCCCGAATATAAACCATTTTCCAATGCAGTATCAAACTTTTCTAATTTTAGCTTACCTGCCTATCATTTTATAGAAATTAATTAATATTAGCTAGCATTCTAACTCCTGAAAATCAATTTAATGTTCCAGAAATATAATTGCATTGTTATTTACAAACAATAACCTACCATTCTAAATTTTGATAATGATATTCAAGCATTTTTTACAATTTTTTGATATCAAACATTAATTCAGTTATCTCCTAGCTTTTAATTCAGTTTTCACAATATCCTATTATTTTCAAACATATAGTACAGTTAACTTTTAAACATTTGAAAATCAACAAACTCTTAGTTTAAAAATCCTAATTTTTTTCTCAGTTCTTTTCTAATTTATATTCCACAAATAAAATTCATTTCTTACTTTCCTACCATTCTAAACTTGTATTTCAGATTTGTATTCAGTTTACTTTCATTCAGTTTTAGTCTTAAACATTTCTTATTTTAACTAGAAATTGACAACCATATTAAAAAACACACATTTTCTGTTACATATTTTATTGCACGGGTTTGCAGTTACAATTACACAAATAATACACAATATCTCCTTTTACCAAGGTATTGATATTTACAATTTTTTTCAATTCATTGAAGGGAACTTGTGGGCCGGAGTATTCAATAACTTTTTTCAAAAATATTCCACACTATTGGAATCTGTAAATAAGTGCATTGAAATAAATTGACGTTTGAGTATAAAATGAACTTGACAAATAATTGAATCTACTCTAAAAGGATGTTCCTACATATATCTATATGTGATTACACCCCCATGGAAGGATGGGCCCCTATTTTCTTTCAGGTTGTGCAAATAACTTTTTTGTTTACAAATGTTACTAATCAGATTTTACCTCTTAAATCCCATAGTTTGAACATTTGCTATGCAACTTGGATAATTTGAAGCTGAAGGGAGGTCACTATAGTATTAAAAAGTTTTTTACTATTAAATTCCAGGTGAACTGATAATTAAATCTTCATTTTTTAAAACTAAACTTTAAAAACAGAACATTTTACTTATTACAATAAAACTGTGTAATTTTAAACATTTACATTGCTGTACAATTTCTAGTATTCAGTTATTTTGATTTTATATTTAACTCACACAAATAAAAAATAATCAAAATCTCACTTGGTTTTCTATGTGAAAAGGCAAGTACTTACCTAGTGTGTAATATCTGAAAGCACTGTAGGTGTATGGTGGTAACTCGTAAAATATTCGCATTCCAGTTCATCATTTTAAGCAAAGGGGGTAGTTATGCAAATATCGCACCAATTTTCCATCTTTTTGGCACGGCATTCCTGGTATCTCCTTTCTTGGATGTGGTATTCCACATATTTCGAAGTCCATGGACTGTTGTCATCTTCAAAAAAACTGTGTTTTGCAAGTATTGCATGTTTTCCAGAAAAAATTGCGCTTTTTTACTCCCCAGAAAGAAAACACAAAATGCCTTGCCTCAGGAATTATATCCGTGTTCCAATATTTTACAAACGTTGCAAAATAGCACCGTGGCAATCTATTTATCCGGGCAAAGTTCCATGTTTCCATGATATTGTCTCGTTGCATTTCTGCACTGGGTGCGTCCTCACATACTTGTATATGGTATCAAAAGCCGTTAATGGTAGATCTTCTTCGAACGCAGGCACATTTACGCTGGAAATTAAATCCACCCAACGCCGATCCTTCTTCTCTAACCATTCACTCACTAAATATTTTTTTACAGTACTTGGCAGATTTAAATGATAAATTTGAGGCAAAAACTGTATGGAATCCAAAATCACATCAACACAAACTTGGGAGAGAGAAGACATCGTTGCACACTGAAATTTAGGATAATGCTAAAAATTCCGGGTGGATCTTATCAAAGCAAACTCCACCGTGAAAAGGGGGAGAAGATTAGTTCAATGACATATCCTGATAAAGGTATTTCGTAAATAAAGAAACGTGCTTATAGAACTATCCTTTGTAGGTGCCACTAACCGAGTTTATTATTTATGTTGAAATAATTATTTGCAATACATAATTTAAGAAAAATTAAATACTTCATTTAAAAAGAATCTACCAACCTGTTTGAACACGGTGTGATTGTATGAATCATTGTAGAACAGGAAGTTCTTATCTGAAAAAATCCGGTTCAGATAACACGTGTACGTTTAACAATCTTTTCGCTGCATGCATTCATTCTCTGTTACGTGAAAACATATTTTACCATAAAAATGCTTAATTATGTTCAATTTGATTTCAGTTTCAGTGTTATTTGCCCATTTCCCACAGATTTTTATCAATTTTAATTCTATCACGATTCACGAGTCAGCGCTTGAATGAATCTTATCGTTTTGAATGGAATGAGGTATCATGGCATGCCGTAAGTTTAGGCCTTTTACAAGTTTTAATTACTATTACATTTTGAAAAGCGCAACACAAAAGAATGTTCCAACTTGGGGGAAGGAACCAGGTTATTACAACTTCTTGATATAAATGAATCAGAGGTTACAGGATCTTATTCGAATGTAAGGATGTGTTATCACAAGAAAAACTTATCACTAATTGAATCATTGTATGGAGACTAGATCTTTGCAATATTTACTAAATAAACGCCTAACACCTGAATTTTTGCTGAATAAAACCCAAACATTCACCCATTTCACACATTTTTTCAAAAAATTTGAACAAAAGTTAGTTTTTTAGTTAAATTTAGTGCTTTTTAAGAAACTTTGTACCAAATAAATTACAATTTTAAAATTAATATTACAACAAAAATATGCTTTCACCATTTAGAAGTTTAAAATAATTCGGTTTAGAGTTATATATATGCATTGCAGAACACAGTTTTTCAACAAAATGTGCAAAGCCAGCAAGCTTATTTTTAAGCATGTGAGACCCGATATTTTAATTACTGAAGAATTTGTATCATTATTTTGGGAAAAAATTCACTTGTAGTCATTCTAATCAAAGTTATTCCTGGCATGCTTTTACTACCTGTTGGCAATTAAAACGACTATAATCACTTACACATTTTCTTTAAAAATTATCACATTCGAACTCTAGGTATGAATCACAATGGAACAGGAAGTTCTTATCAGAAAATCCGGTTCAGGTAACACGTGCATTTAACTATATTTTCTCTACATACTCTATCTCGGGTAAGTGACATTTTGTTTTCTAATAAAAATGTTTAATTCAATTTGATTTCAGTTTCAATGCTGTTATGTGCCTGTTTCTCACGGATTTTTATCATTTTCAAGCAACTCCAATTCATGCGTTCGCGGATCTCAATTGTTATTTAAGGCAATTCAATGCGTGGTTTTAACGGGGAGGTATATCAATACAACGGAGCATATATTTTCTTCACAAATTTTAGTTTAATAAGAACAAAATTTTAAAATATTCTGTTCAATTAATGGTTTTTCATAATTTGAAGCTAAAAAGACATTTCTCTAAACAAATTACATTGAGCGTATTGAAGAAATTAAACAACTTTCGATAATACAGATAAGTTTTTACATTTATCTATAAATAAACACTTCCAAATCAATGCGCATGGCTAAAAAATTTTGTATTCACTATCACACTCATGATTAACAAGTTGATAAGATATTTGGTTGAAACACTGATTCAAACATATTTTCACTCTTTTCTGCCGTACTTTATTACATTTCATACTGTTTTTCTGGTCCATATTATTTGCTGTTACAAAGTGATAGATATGCGTGACAAAAATATATTACTCCCTTTCCTAATACCATTCGCATTTTTCTTATGGTTTTAGCTTTTTTACCCACTTTTCCTGTTAATTCCTTGCTGATATATATGCAAAACTCGCCAATATTAGAGTAGATATTTCCAAAATTTCTGTAAACTTGTATACCCGGCATATCTCTTTTGTTATACTTCAGGGTTAAAATCTATGAAAATTGCCTTAAGTGAACAAGCACTAGAAAGAATTCCTTGGAAAAAACATACAATATATAGCTTAGTATTTTTGGGAAAACATACAATTTATTGTGAAAAATATCAACAAACATCATATTACAAGCATAAATATATATTAAAATTTCGCTTGCTTTTTTCAATATTAATAAAAAGTTTCCAAATTTTTTCCTTAAAAAAAACTTCAAACAATCAACCAAATTTTTAAAATTTACAATACACTTTTTCACATGTGTGTTACTACAGTCCAACATTATGTAGTTGTTGAATACTTTTTCTTAAATGCTAAATAATTTTTACCTAAGTGTTTAAGAACGTTAATTAATTTTATTTTCATGTTAAATATATTTTTTATTGTTGAATTCTTTTACTTTAGATGCTGAATAAATTTTAAAAAAAAATTAAAATGTTAAAATTTTTTACCAACTTGTTAACATTTTTTCTTTAATGTTAAATATTTTAAACTATTTAAATATTTTTAATGCTGATTTTTATATTAGTAGTTGCTTGAGCATGTTTTTAAGTTTTAATGTCAAAAGTTTTACTAACTTGCTGAATAGTTTTATTTTTAAATGTTAAAATAATTTTAACTAATATTATTTTAATGTTGAACTTTTTTTTTGTTGTAGATTATTTATTACTTTCCATGTTGAATTATTTTTTAATGTTGTTGTAGATCTTGGAATGCATTTTATAAAAACAAACAGCATGTATTCCAAATACAATACAGCATGTATTCCTAATACAATACAGCATGGGCATACATGCAGGGGCAATACAACATGTATTGCCCCTCTCATTTTTAATCAGTCTCCATTCCTAATCACATTCCTAAGGGATATCACAGGCTCTGGGAGTAACTTGAATATGAAACTGGTTTGTTATTATGGTGAGCAAGCTGCTGAGAATTTCAAAATTTACACAAGAGCATATGAGGTTCAAAAATATTGAAAATAATCATTCTTGCGTAGGGTTTTTCAAAGCTATATGAAGAAAAAATAATTCTAAATGAGCCCCCAATCAGCCTACTTTTGTTGCAGAGAAGAACATGCATGCATGGGAAAGGGTGTATTCCTTCAAATACATGGATTCTTTTCAAAAGATTTAATGAAAACAAAACAATAAAAGAAAGATAATAAAATTGTGAGACAATAATTTCAGCTGAATAATGTGGGTGAATACCCATGATATCTGAGTATCATGGTTATTCTCTCTATAATGCACTTTTCACTGATAAGCAATACTTTTAACTGATAAGCATGCATAGCAATAACTTGCTATGCATGGATTCACCTTACGGTTTGGCAGGGTATAACAAAATTATCTATGCATATAATTATGCATCTTTTCAGTGAAAAGTATTGCTTATCAGTGAAAAGTGCATTATAGAGAGAATAACCATGATACTCAGATATCATGGGTATTCACCCACATTATTCAGCTGAAATTATTGTCTCACAATTTTATTATCTTTCTTTTATTGTTTTGTTTTCATTAAATCTTTTGAAAAGAATCCATGTATTTGAAGGAATACACCCTTTCCCATGCATGCATGTTCTTCTCTGCAACAAAAGTAGGCTGATTGGGGGCTCATTTAGAATTATTTTTTCTTCATATAGCTTTGAAAAACCCTACGCAAGAATGATTATTTTCAATATTTTTGAACCTCATATGCTCTTGTGTAAATTTTGAAATTCTCAGCAGCTTGCTCACCATAATAACAAACCAGTTTCATATTCAAGTTACTCCCAGAGCCTGTGATATCCCTTAGGAATGTGATTAGGAATGGAGACTGATTAAAAATGAGAGGGGCAATACATGTTGTATTGCCCCTGCATGTATGCCCATGCTGTATTGTATTAGGAATACATGCTGTATTGTATTTGGAATACATGCTGTTTGTTTTTATAAAATGCATTCCAAGATCTACAACAACATTAAAAAATAATTCAACATGGAAAGTAATAAATAATCTACAACAAAAAAAAAGTTCAACATTAAAATAATATTAGTTAAAATTATTTTAACATTTAAAAATAAAACTATTCAGCAAGTTAGTAAAACTTTTGACATTAAAACTTAAAAACATGCTCAAGCAACTACTAATATAAAAATCAGCATTAAAAATATTTAAATAGTTTAAAATATTTAACATTAAAGAAAAAATGTTAACAAGTTGGTAAAAAATTTTAACATTTTAATTTTTTTTTAAAATTTATTCAGCATCTAAAGTAAAAGAATTCAACAATAAAAAATATATTTAACATGAAAATAAAATTAATTAACGTTCTTAAACACTTAGGTAAAAATTATTTAGCATTTAAGAAAAAGTATTCAACAACTACATAATGTTGGACTGTAGTAACACACATGTGAAAAAGTGTATTGTAAATTTTAAAAATTTGGTTGATTGTTTGAAGTTTTTTTTAAGGAAAAAATTTGGAAACTTTTTATTAATATTGAAAAAAGCAAGCGAAATTTTAATATATATTTATGCTTGTAATATGATGTTTGTTGATATTTTTCACAATAAATTGTATGTTTTCCCAAAAATACTAAGCTATATATTGTATGTTTTTTCCAAGGAATTCTTTCTAGTGCTTGTTCACTTAAGGCAATTTTCATAGATTTTAACCCTGAAGTATAACAAAAGAGATATGCCGGGTATACAAGTTTACAGAAATTTTGGAAATATCTACTCTAATATTGGCGAGTTTTGCATATATATCAGCAAGGAATTAACAGGAAAAGTGGGTAAAAAAGCTAAAACCATAAGAAAAATGCGAATGGTATTAGGAAAGGGAGTAATATATTTTTGTCACGCATATCTATCACTTTGTAACAGCAAATAATATGGACCAGAAAAACAGTATGAAATGTAATAAAGTACGGCAGAAAAGAGTGAAAATATGTTTGAATCAGTGTTTCAACCAAATATCTTATCAACTTGTTAATCATGAGTGTGATAGTGAATACAAAATTTTTTAGCCATGCGCATTGATTTGGAAGTGTTTATTTATAGATAAATGTAAAAACTTATCTGTATTATCGAAAGTTGTTTAATTTCTTCAATACGCTCAATGTAATTTGTTTAGAGAAATGTCTTTTTAGCTTCAAATTATGAAAAACCATTAATTGAACAGAATATTTTAAAATTTTGTTCTTATTAAACTAAAATTTGTGAAGAAAATATATGCTCCGTTGTATTGATATACCTCCCCGTTAAAACCACGCATTGAATTGCCTTAAATAACAATTGAGATCCGCGAACGCATGAATTGGAGTTGCTTGAAAATGATAAAAATCCGTGAGAAACAGGCACATAACAGCATTGAAACTGAAATCAAATTGAATTAAACATTTTTATTAGAAAACAAAATGTCACTTACCCGAGATAGAGTATGTAGAGAAAATATAGTTAAATGCACGTGTTACCTGAACCGGATTTTCTGATAAGAACTTCCTGTTCCATTGTGATTCATACCTAGAGTTCGAATGTGATAATTTTTAAAGAAAATGTGTAAGTGATTATAGTCGTTTTAATTGCCAACAGGTAGTAAAAGCATGCCAGGAATAACTTTGATTAGAATGACTACAAGTGAATTTTTTCCCAAAATAATGATACAAATTCTTCAGTAATTAAAATATCGGGTCTCACATGCTTAAAAATAAGCTTGCTGGCTTTGCACATTTTGTTGAAAAACTGTGTTCTGCAATGCATATATATAACTCTAAACCGAATTATTTTAAACTTCTAAATGGTGAAAGCATATTTTTGTTGTAATATTAATTTTAAAATTGTAATTTATTTGGTACAAAGTTTCTTAAAAAGCACTAAATTTAACTAAAAAACTAACTTTTGTTCAAATTTTTTGAAAAAATGTGTGAAATGGGTGAATGTTTGGGTTTTATTCAGCAAAAATTCAGGTGTTAGGCGTTTATTTAGTAAATATTGCAAAGATCTAGTCTCCATACAATGATTCAATTAGTGATAAGTTTTTCTTGTGATAACACATCCTTACATTCGAATAAGATCCTGTAACCTCTGATTCATTTATATCAAGAAGTTGTAATAACCTGGTTCCTTCCCCCAAGTTGGAACATTCTTTTGTGTTGCGCTTTTCAAAATGTAATAGTAATTAAAACTTGTAAAAGGCCTAAACTTACGGCATGCCATGATACCTCATTCCATTCAAAACGATAAGATTCATTCAAGCGCTGACTCGTGATAGAATTAAAATTGATAAAAATCTGTGGGAAATGGGCAAATAACACTGAAACTGAAATCAAATTGAACATAATTAAGCATTTTTATGGTAAAATATGTTTTCACGTAACAGAGAATGAATGCATGCAGCGAAAAGATTGTTAAACGTACACGTGTTATCTGAACCGGATTTTTTCAGATAAGAACTTCCTGTTCTACAATGATTCATACAATCACACCGTGTTCAAACAGGTTGGTAGATTCTTTTTAAATGAAGTATTTAATTTTTCTTAAATTATGTATTGCAAATAATTATTTCAACATAAATAATAAACTCGGTTAGTGGCACCTACAAAGGATAGTTCTATAAGCACGTTTCTTTATTTACGAAATACCTTTATCAGGATATGTCATTGAACTAATCTTCTCCCCCTTTTCACGGTGGAGTTTGCTTTGATAAGATCCACCCGGAATTTTTAGCATTATCCTAAATTTCAGTGTGCAACGATGTCTTCTCTCTCCCAAGTTTGTGTTGATGTGATTTTGGATTCCATACAGTTTTTGCCTCAAATTTATCATTTAAATCTGCCAAGTACTGTAAAAAAATATTTAGTGAGTGAATGGTTAGAGAAGAAGGATCGGCGTTGGGTGGATTTAATTTCCAGCGTAAATGTGCCTGCGTTCGAAGAAGATCTACCATTAACGGCTTTTGATACCATATACAAGTATGTGAGGACGCACCCAGTGCAGAAATGCAACGAGACAATATCATGGAAACATGGAACTTTGCCCGGATAAATAGATTGCCACGGTGCTATTTTGCAACGTTTGTAAAATATTGGAACACGGATATAATTCCTGAGGCAAGGCATTTTGTGTTTTCTTTCTGGGGAGTAAAAAAGCGCAATTTTTTCTGGAAAACATGCAATACTTGCAAAACACAGTTTTTTTGAAGATGACAACAGTCCATGGACTTCGAAATATGTGGAATACCACATCCAAGAAAGGAGATACCAGGAATGCCGTGCCAAAAAGATGGAAAATTGGTGCGATATTTGCATAACTACCCCGTTGATGAACGAAATGGAATCCGAATATTTTACGAGTTACCACCATACACCTACAGTGCTTTCAGATATTACACACTAGGTAAGTACTTGCCTTTTCACATAGAAAACCAAGTGAGATTTTGATTATTTTTTATTTGTGTGAGTTAAATATAAAATCAAAATAACTGAATACTAGAAATTGTACAGCAATGTAAATGTTTAAAATTACACAGTTTTATTGTAATAAGTAAAATGTTCTGTTTTTAAAGTTTAGTTTTAAAAAATGAAGATTTAATTATCAGTTCACCTGGAATTTAATAGTAAAAAACTTTTTAATACTATAGTGACCTCCCTTCAGCTTCAAATTATCCAAGTTGCATAGCAAATGTTCAAACTATGGGATTTAAGAGGTAAAATCTGATTAGTAACATTTGTAAACAAAAAAGTTATTTGCACAACCTGAAAGAAAATAGGGGCCCATCCTTCCATGGGGGTGTAATCACATATAGATATATGTAGGAACATCCTTTTAGAGTAGATTCAATTATTTGTCAAGTTCGTTTTATACTCAAACGTCAATTTATTTCAATGCACTTATTTACAGATTCCAATAGTGTGGAATATTTTTGAAAAAAGTTATTGAATACTCCGGCCCACAAGTTCCCTTCAATGAATTGAAAAAAATTGTAAATATCAATACCTTGGTAAAAGGAGATATTGTGTATTATTTGTGTAATTGTAACTGCAAACCCGTGCAATAAAATATGTAACAGAAAATGTGTGTTTTTTAATATGGTTGTCAATTTCTAGTTAAAATAAGAAATGTTTAAGACTAAAACTGAATGAAAGTAAACTGAATACAAATCTGAAATACAAGTTTAGAATGGTAGGAAAGTAAGAAATGAATTTTATTTGTGGAATATAAATTAGAAAAGAACTGAGAAAAAAATTAGGATTTTTAAACTAAGAGTTTGTTGATTTTCAAATGTTTAAAAGTTAACTGTACTATATGTTTGAAAATAATAGGATATTGTGAAAACTGAATTAAAAGCTAGGAGATAACTGAATTAATGTTTGATATCAAAAAATTGTAAAAAATGCTTGAATATCATTATCAAAATTTAGAATGGTAGGTTATTGTTTGTAAATAACAATGCAATTATATTTCTGGAACATTAAATTGATTTTCAGGAGTTAGAATGCTAGCTAATATTAATTAATTTCTATAAAATGATAGGCAGGTAAGCTAAAATTAGAAAAGTTTGATACTGCATTGGAAAATGGTTTATATTCGGGCAAACATGTTTTTCTGATAACTTTCATTTATTATCGTTTCAAGAGTAGGGTCCTTGATGATTCACGGTGGTATACTGTCCCATCCTGTTTCAACAAACCCCTTTGACTCACTCGTTATCTCTGTTCATAGGCTTTGATTGAAATTACACATCGTTATCAATAGATCCGTTGTAGGATCCTAAAATTGCAGGAAATGGTAGGTTTTTGAAATAAGAATTAAATTACATTCATGGAATATTAAATTGATTTTCAGGGGTTGGAAAGCCTAGCTAACATTAATAAATCTGATGCTTGAAAAGGCAAGTAAGGTAAAACTAATGAATTTGATACTTCTTTGGAAAATGAAATGTAACTAATATTTAACCACAATGAAAATGATTAGCAGATTTCATATGTAGAAAAGTTTAAATTTTGCTTGTTCGAATTTTTAATTGAGTAATATTTTAAAATATTAAAAATAATTATGACAAGTAGTAAGTTCAGCGTGTTGGGTAGCAATAAAACAAATACTTTCCCCAAAACATAAAAGTGATTGTCAAGTATTTGTAAGTTAGAATCAATTTTAAAAATAATTTATGAAAAAGTATTATTATTAAATTAAGTGATTTTGTTATTATTAGAGTGTTGAAGAGAAATTAAATTTTAAACAAGAATGCTCTGATTGGTTGAAAAAAGTATCCTATAAAGTGATTGGTCCACGATTCATGTTTGAAAAGAAGAAAACTTTGTTGGGTAGCAATAAAAAAAAATCATACTTTCCTAAAATATAACATAAAATATCAATTGAATTAAAACATATAATGGTAGGTTAAATAAAAGCTGAAAGCATTTTTGATCTGCCAATAAAAGTAATTGCCATGCGTTGATAAGTTAAAATCAATTTTAAAAAATATTAAAAATTTTTATTGAATTAAGTTTTGTTATTCCTGTATTAAAAAAAATAGCCAAATTAGAGATAAGTCGCCAAATCCAGCAATACATTGGTTTACAATTTCTGGCAACCCAATGTTAATTAATAGTATACAAAAATCAGGCTAAAATAAAGTCCTGTAAAGTTAATATTTTAAAAATTAATAATTTAATAAATCAGGCTAAAGTACAAGTTCTGTAAAATTAATATTTTAATAATTAATAATTTAATAAATCAGGCTAAAGTAAAGTCCTAAAAAATTAATAATTTAATAATTAATAATTTAATAAATCAAGCTGAATTAAAGTTCTTTTAAATTAAATATTCAATAATTTAATAAATAAGGCTTAATTAAAGATCTTTAAAAATAGTAATTAAATATATACTTCCTAGATGGCGCCACGTTAAAATTAAATGTAAAACTTATTAAAATACAATAAATGTCGGTCAAACACGCGAAAATACTGTTGCCATACCCGAAAAACTAAACTTTTAATAAACAACTCAACTCCGCTAAAACGAAACTAGCAGCAGGAGGTAAACAACTCAACTCGGCTAAACCAGCAGCAGGAGGTAAACAACTCAACTCCAGACACTCCCCCTTCAACGCCATTGGCTATGACGTCATAAACCACGCCCCCAACCGGTCACGTGATATGACGTCAAGAATCAACCCCTTCCGCCCTAAGCCGCCCGAAATCCCATGTTAACCTACGGCCGGTTCGGGCGGGTCAGTTTGTCGCTCATAGACCACTGCTTACTACTAACTGATCCTGGACATTATACTAAAATGTTTCATTTTTTCATCACGAATACTCTTATTAATAAATCGTAAGACACTACATATTGAATCTTGTTTTAAATGAAAGTCAAAACTAAATTGAAGAGACTACACTATGAGTGTTTATATTTTAAAATGTTTAATACAGAAAGGGGAGAACAAAAAAAAATACAATAATTGAGAAAAATATTTATTTTGTGGACTAGATATTAAATTTATCATAGGCGCTTGAAATATACTCTTATAATGGTGACCGTCACATTTTAGAATAACTACTTAAAGGTCACTTTAAAATAATTAACGACATGGTGGATACAAATAGTTTCTTATAAATCTTTAAGGGGGGTATCGACTCTCCCCTTCTCCCTTAAAACACATTGTTGTACTTTTTTCGTACTTCGAATACCCTCCCCCCTGTCTCAAGAATACTGACTTGGCACATGTCCTCGGTTAAGAATTTTCATAATCCAAATGAATCTTATTGATGATCTTAATATTGAAAAGGTAGTGAATTATCCTGCTCCAACTACTAAAAGGGGGACCAGGGGGTCTTCTCCCCGATAATTCTTGAAATTTAAGTAAAAAATCCCACTTTTTCAACTCGTTTTGGGCCTCCTCCGAATTTCGGATGTAGATTTTATGGTAGATTTTTTAAGCTTTTACGAACTGAATATAAAATAAAGTTACAAGTACCAAGGGGGTCTGGGGGTCCTCCCCCAAAACTTTTTGAAAATTTGATCATAAAATAACAGGGTCTTAATTCATTTCGGTGCCATATTATATAGTGTAAAACTTTTCATTTGGGTGCTAAAGCTCCCTAGCTCCCTGGATCCGCTAGTGCTCTGGATCAAAATCTCAATTATTTTTTGACTTTCAAGCACCCCTGTTAAATATCATAGTTTGTTTTCACGTCAAGGGAAAAAAAACAAAGTTAACAATGGAAGAGTCATCCCGACTGTAATTTTTAAGCTTAAAAAGTTCATCTTATTTAGCTGTATACTTCAAATATTTTAGCTTAATGTTTTTGAGACATTTTTATAATAAAGATTTTTAATTACAAATTGTATATAAACTGAGTGTTCCCTCATTTTAAACCAACAACAATTTTTATCTTAAGTAAAAATGAATAAATTAGAGTTAGTGTAAGAAAATCGAATTTAAGTAGAGATACTTTGATTTCATCCCTCTCTTAAACAAGTATCATTAAACACAATCAGGCACTATAAAAATTATTTATTCAAATAACGGAAATTAACCCACAGTACTGTTGCGGGTTAATTTCTGTGTACTTTGAGAGAAAAAATATTTTTTTAACTGTCTATCAAATGAGAAAAAGTTACCGCTATTTGAAGAAGCCTGAAAGTTCTTTCAGATTAGTTAAAAGAGGAGACCTTAATTAGCAATCAATATAATATTAACAAATTTCAATATCCCGAATGACTGTGATACCACCTACAAACACATTGTACACTTAGCTACGTTAGTTTAAATTATAAATTGGTAATAGAAATGAATAATTATAATTATATAGTTAAATTAGCGTATTTCACGCGTTGAAAATAGGAAATACGCTTTTAAAAACTAGTCAGGCGTAAAAATGCATGATATTATATTATTTATAATATTTAATATTTTCTACTTATATTAACAGATGCTATAATTGTTACAAACTAAAAAAAACATCATTTTTTATTTCACTTTAACCATTAAAAAAACGTTCTTATAAAAAATGTGTCTCTTTTTATATAGTTTGAACGCTATTTCCGTATTTCACTCCTCATAAATGAATTTCACGCCTCCTAAAAAAGTCAAGGAGTATTTTTACTTCTACAAAAAAATCCTAAGAATAACACTGCTTGACACTCTTTTTATTTTAAATTTCTTATTAAATTAAGTAGCTTAATCTTTGTTAATTTTATGGTGCAGTATTGAGAAACCCTTGTCAAAATGTATATAAATTTATCTATAAGTCAATATCTATAAAGGAAAAATATTTGTCACACACTTAAGGGACTTTAAATCAGCTGATTAATATAAAAATACAACATTTCAAAAGTTTATCTCCCCTAACTATGGGCAATTCTTTTACATTTAACTTATTGGCAATCACTTTCCAATCAAGACAGTTTTCCCCTTTTATGGAATATACACGAAATTATGACTTTACTTTTCAAAATGACTCATAAATTCAAATTTAATATTCAAAACGAAAACGTGATTAGAATGTGATGAATATACCTAACCGTTTTTCTAAATTAGGTACGGGGATAACCTTAATTAAAATATCAATATTTTTTTAACTCCTCCGAACCCCAGAAAAGAAAACCATTCTGGTTACCCCACTCATCTCCCTTCTAACCAAATCCTAACAACAAAAACCAGATTTTTCTCGTATTTGATTTCGCGTAGGTTGCCCAGTTACACATTGCTACGTTGTTGCCATTTTGCTGGTACATTATTTTATTTCAAAACAACACGACAGACTCGACGTCACACGTCACGTGTAGCGTCTGAAGGTCGGATAACGGCACTCTGGAGTAAACAGCCGCGCGGACATAAATTTAGTCTTGTGTTTTTTCTTGCGTTTAGCATTTGTTACACGGTGGTGTTTTCGTAGAGGGTTCAAAATCTTGCATTTCAATGAGAGTTTGTTTCCGTTTTAGTCTAAGACGTGTGGGATTTCCTCCTGTTTGTATGCAGCTTGACTCATTAAACTTTTTCAGGTTGACAGCTAAATTAGTTTGAATAATGATAGCCTTTTCATTTCATAAATTGTTTATCACTCTCTAAGAGTTTTTGAGATGTCTAAAACCATATTAATGATGGTCTTGGTATTCACATAAATGAATGTTGAAAACCTTTCCATTTCATACATTTACAGTAGAAATAGTTAAATAACAGGCTAAGAGTATTGGAGACAACTGAATACATACTGCCTCCTCTTGGTATTCTTATAATTTGTAAGAAATTTCTATCCTACTCCCAATTAGTTTATCTCTTTTATTTCAACTCAACCTAAAATATCTGATACATAATAATAATAACAATAACAATAACAATAATAATAATAATTTATTGACAATGAATGAAATAAGAGTGCAAAAAGAAAAACATATAACCCTGGAGGAAATGATCCTATGCAGGTATAATACTACCATGAACAAGTAGTGAATATGCAATGAAAATAAATACTATTGAATGTACGATAAAATAAATACTAGTTAATATACAGTAAAATAAACACCAACAATAAAAATAACTACTTGTGATATACAAAAAATAATGAGCGAATAATACATAGAAATTGAAGTACGGAAAAAAGAAAATGTAAAAGAAATGAAAAAAAAAACACTTATGAAAAAGGACATACTAAGTGGTGGCGAAACGGTACGGTGTCGCGTCGCGCGCGCGGGGAGTTAGCAATTTTATACAGTCAGTTTTTAAAAGAGCTGTTCGTTCAATATTAATGATTGTAAATAAGTAAAATTTGAAATATTTTTTTTAATGTTTTACTGGTTATACTGTTTTGAATACTAGGGAGCTACCGCCCCCTGCTCGATATCGCTCGCCAACCCCCGTAAACTGCTTACGCAGGACCTTTTGGGATTGCTTCGCAATTCCCACAAATTCCAACTCGCTGAACTTAATACACTTTATAAAACAGTTAAACAATTTGCAGAAAAAACTTCAACCAACTTTCCTATAATACATCCCCAAATCCCCTACATGAATAAATATCCCTTAAAAGTTTGAATATATATTAACTCTAACTTTTCAAAAATTTATACGAAATGTTTTCAAAAATATTCAGCTTAATTATTTTTAATCTATTATTATAAAAATAACTATTTCTAATTGCTAATCAATATTCTGTGACCAAACAAAAACCATTATTTTAAAATTGAAAATAATAAGAGACAAAACTTACTAATCACTCAATGTTTACAATTAATTTCGATTAAATCAGACAAAATATTATAAATATTGGACCAAAAGTGTTAAATTTTAGTATAAAATGGCGTACATGTAAGTTTTCAGAATAGGTTTTTATCAGTTTTTGAATAATATTTAATTTAGAAAGTACTTTTTTAAAAGGTGAAAAACATGTTTCATCTTTAAATATGGCGTCAATCGGTCGTTGTGATTGGATGCATAATAATTTGATTGACAGTACTTGCTTTGTAACTGCAACCTTATCCATTATCTAAAAAAATGGAAATATTTTAAAATTGAGAATTTTTTTAAAAAATCGAAGGGCCTACTTGGAAATCCGGAAAAAATTCGGACATTTCGATACTTATACGTGTCATTCGGTTCAGTAATTAAAAAGCCTTTCTCTGGAAACCGTTTACCAAAAACTTTTTTTAGAATAGAGAGATTTGGTGGTAAGCTGTTGTAAAACTTTGGGCCAAGATAAAATTCACCTTAATATTTTGATAACTATCAATTGATAAAATCACGACATGGAAGCCCTTATGTTTGAGTTCAGGAGGGTCAAGAAAATTATTTTTCCTAGTTAAGCCAGTAACTAGACTTAAGGGGGGGTTTGAGGGGGGTTGATTCAAAATTTTCTTCAGACGCCTATCTCGTGTTACTTTATAGATTAAGTGCAGGGTTTATTTTAACAATTTTGGATACTATTATGCGAGTCTTTGTATACTTATGTAAAAATTTCCAGATACAATACTGGAGTTTTTAAATAAAAGATGGTGTTATATTAGTAAAATTAATAGTCAGTGCTTCAAATTCTTTTGTTAAAAGCTAAAGTAAGATCCTTCTCTCTATCAATGTGTTGCTTTTTACTTTTGGCTTGAATTTCATGAATGTAATCATAATAATAGATGAAATCTGTTATTTCTAAATTTTAGGGAAAAAAAGGTCCATTGAATATGTTACTAATTAAATCGTATATTTTACCATGGATAAAACTATCGGAAAACCATGACTTTACACAGGCAAAAGTCTTAAAAGACAATTCCCATATTTTTTAAAACTAGAAAAAAGCCATTTTTCCGGTAAATCAAACTGTTGGAATTTCAAAAATCAGGATTTAAAGTTTCTAAAATTTATTTAATTAGATATTTGAAAACAAAAATAGCTAAATTTGAGTAGCCTTCGAAACAATCGTGACGTTATTTGATACAAACATCGGGAATATCCGAAAGGCTGTTCTTGATTGGATGTTCGTAATGTTGTTTGTACCAATACCAACTGACGTCACAGAATTATATGTGATGTATCACGTAGCAGCCGTTTTCGAGCCCTTTTTAAAAGACTAAGGCTAAACGCGCATTAGAGACTTTCGTCACGGTGACTGAGACAAAATTATCACCCGGGCTATTGCAAGAAGCTAGAGCGCGCGCATTTTAGGCGACGAGACTCTTGGCCGATTGCCAAGAATCTCGCCATAGAGATGCATTGCTCTTGAGAGTGACAGTTACGTTCTAGTCGCTGTGACGGAAGTCTCTAGTGTGCGCTTAGCCTAACTTTGAAATTTGGATAAAAAAAGTAAGCATCATAATCAAAAGAAAATTTTTGCAACAAAATTTCTTTTTCAACCATATCTATCAAAAATAATAAAAAAAAATGCGAGAATCATCCATTTATTTGTAAATAAATATTGAAATATTTTAGATTTATACGTATTTTTTTATTAAACTGGGGAGCTACCGCCCCCTCCTCGCTATCGCTCACCAACCCCTGTTAACTACTGACGCAGAACCTTTCGAATTGCTTCGCAAAACCAAATCACTGAACTTAACTAACTTAATAAATCATTGATATTTATGCCACTGAGCTATAAAACAAACTGGAGTGAGAGAGACTAAATAGCGTGCGGAAACCGCATCACACCGCGGAAAGGATTTCCATCTTCTTTTAAATTTCTCCATCTGTAAGCACAGTTGTATGCACAGAATGAAACGACCATTCTAAATTTTGCTCATAATATTTTGAAAAACAGGCATGGGTGGATTAAAGGGGAAAATGATCTTCCAATTTTGCTTCCAGCTTGACCCGATTGGTTAAGCAATCGTGGCAATTTAACCCTCCGCGCTGGCACGATCAATCGCTTGTTATAGTATGGGAGGTTGTCACTCCAGTTTGTTTTATAGCTCAGTGATTTATGCTTCAACCCAGACCTTGTAGACTTGTTAACAATACTTTTTAACCCATTGAAAATAATGAGAGACAAAACCTATACACGACACTCAATGTTTAAAATTAATTTCAATTATCAGACTAAAAATTATAAATTTCAGAGAAAATGTGTGTAATTTTAGCTTGAAATATCCTAACTGTAAGTTTTTAGAATACTTTAATCGGTAATTTAACGCTATTTAATTTGGAAAGTACTCTAAAGTACATTTTTAAAAATTAAAAAATTTGTTTCAGGTTTCATTATAAAATATAGCGTTCATTGTTCGTTGTGATTGGATGCATAAGTTGTTTGATAGTACTTGCTTTGTAACTGCGACTTTATCCGTAATCTGAAAAAATGGAAATATTTTTAAATTGAGAATTTTTTTAGAAATTCTAAGGGCTTATTGCACATCCTCAAAAGAATCCGAACAGTTTGATACCAGGAATGTGTTATACGGATCAGTAATTAAAAAGCCTTTCTCTGGAAACCGTTCACCAAAAACTTTTTTTTAGAATAGAGATACTCTTGATGAAATAAGGCAGTTATATGTAGCTCTAATGGAATGCTCAATAACTTAACACTTTCAATTCTAAACCGCTCGAGATTACCATTTGATCCTATAGAAGAAAATTATTTTAGGTGACCACGACTGAAAAGGGAAGAAAAGAAAAGACGAACTATATTTTTTCCTCAGCAAAAATGTCAGATGCATTTCATGAAAGTGCTAAGATCTTCTTGTTTCTTTATAAAGTGTCATAACTATAAATACCATTCTTCTATTGACTTGAAAATACTCTACTCATTCAGAATACTAACTCGTGAAAAGTCTGAGTCAATCCCATATTGAATTGCTAATAGTTAAAAGATAGCTAATGGGTGCTATTTGCATAAAAAGAAGATGGAGAAAGTAGGTTGAGTTGTGCGTAAATCACCTGATTATTTTTGGACTTACGGGTTGCGAGGCCATAATGCAACCTTTTCAATCCTGCTTAGGTGTAAACTTTGGTCAAAAATTAAGCGTCGTAGTACCAATAAAAAAAGAACTGTGTGGTTAGACTTTGTGTATAACTTATACTATATCAAAGCCTTTTTAAAAAGTAATTTTCAGATTGTATCTTTATTTGAACTAAAGCTCGGATGTTTTGAATTTAACCCATTACTGCCTGACGTCCCTTTTTAGGGACGTTTTTTAAAAATCCTCCTATTTCTACAAAAATTGTTCCTTTGAATCAAAATTTGCACTGATGTATCTCTGATCTTCATAGAACATAAAGAACACAAGAAGAAAGCAGAATTTAAATTTTATTTTACTTTTTTTAAAGTTGGAAGATAGAATTTTTCAGAAAAGTGCTTTTTTAAAAATTTTAAAAGAAAAAGCTTAAAAATCCTAGTTTTTATTTAAAAAAAATTTCAATGCTGATATATATTACTGTTTATACATTAAATCAGTTGGGGTGTTTTTTTATTTTTCCAAAATATTTTATCTTGACCATTTTTCGGACCCTCGAAAAGCGTCCCTAAAAAGGGACGTCAGGCACGAATGCCCCCGTGGTTTTCCCCATAGTGAAATGCTAGTGTTTCCTTATTTTTTTCATAAAAACGAGTTCGATTCTTATGATATGAATTAAATAACTGATATTTATCAAATTACTTTAATTTTAGATAATAAATTTATTATTTTTGTCTATTTTTTTGGAAAATACTGTTATTTCTGCTAAATTAATGGAATAAAAAGTCTTAAATTATAAGGAATTAATTAATTTATATTAATTAAAGGGAATAAATTAATTATTTTACTATATTTATTACTTATGCAAATATATTCCAGTTATATTTTAATTAAAAGTTTAATAATTATAATTTATAATGACTTTTTGTCATTAAAATTGCCAAAAAAGTCGCTTTGGTGATAAATTTTCGGCTTTTTTCCTAATTAGATGTGGCTAATCATTGTGTTCTATACTGCATATCAATCTGTATCATCTGGCTTGCTAATGCACATCCCACTAACGCTTGACTTTTGGGGAGAAATTTGTGTTCCGCACAATAAAATTAAATAAAATGAAAAAAGTATGGGCATTTGAAAGACTTAAACTTCACAAATTGAGATATTCTGATGGATTTGAGGTGTGTAAAAGTAATTATTACTTAATATTAGGTAACATATAAACAAGAAATGCCTTTTCAATTAAAAATATTAATTAATTTGCAATTAACATAGAATTGGGAGGAAAAAACGTGTTTTAGAGCATAAAAAATGCTCAAATTACGTTAATTAAGGTTAATTTTACGATTAATTGGATAAATAATTAATGTTTTTTGTTCCTTTTGATGTTACAGTATCGTTCCGATCACTTTTGCTGCACTTAATAAGGTAGAAAATGTTTTTGAGGCTTTAAAAAAGTTTTCTACCATGCGTTTACTATAGAGAAAAACAACGGGGGCATTCGTGCCTGACGTCCCTTTTTAGGGACGTTTTTTAATTTTGGTGTAGAAATTAAAATTTTAACCTGGAATTTTTTTTACTATTTTTCCAGTTGTTTTGGGGCTATTTACTATGTTTTTACCAAATATTTAAGAAAAATAAAAAGTTGGGCATTAATGGGTTAATGTTGTTTTTATTATTTTTGAAATGGCAGAAAAAGCCAAATGTGCAGGTTGTTATTTGATAATTCTATAAACTTTTAACATTTCTGTCCATAAAAATGATAGAAAAATAGTTTAAAATAAAAGGTTTAAGCATTTTCTTATGGTGTTCATCTTACAGTAATAGTTCTTGTAATCCATTGCAAATTCAGACAAAACACCCAATACCATCTTAATGTAGAAATCATAAAAAATCAATTGATATCACACTTAAAGCTTCTGGCAAAAATTTCTCCAACGGACTCTTTTAATGTCGACATAATCTACTCTGCTATATTAAATTAACTTTCAATCAAAACGCATTTTACGATAAAAATTGTGTAAAACTAGCATAATATAGCTGATTTCAGTTAAAGGTGTATCATGACCAATTTACACAAATTCAAACAATTAAAAATTACTAAAAATACGGTACAAAAGGTTTTTATTTTAAAGTTTTTTCTCATTATTTGTGGAAATCAATTCTTTTTTTTTGAAAATAACTAGCTAATTGGGTCATTCCATAGTGACTAACGTAACTTTAGACTACTTTTCAAAAGTCATTAAACGATATAATACTATAAAATTCCCTAAATCAAAAATATAAATTACAAGGTATCATGTAATTCAAGTCAATTAACCTATTTCATACACCAAAACAATTTTAAAGTTCATAATTTTAATAAATAAAATTTAAATTTAACTGTGACTAACGTAACTATTTTTTTACCTCCTAATACAAGTGTAAACATCAAATTTACATTGCTCTAAATTTAAACAGAGAAAAAATCTGTAATTACAGAATATATAAGTATTAACATCTAGTTTTAAGAAATTGCTATTTTTGTTTGATGAAATAAACTATAACCAGTATTTTGGGATGATTTTTTTAATAATGTAGTGTGACTAACGTAACAAATGGATTATAAATATGAAATCATCAACTCAGTTAGAAAAATGAATTTATTTTGAAACTGTCTTATATTTTTTGTATAAGGATACTATGTTACTTCTAATTTCACTATCGATGTGAAACATGTTCTAATATTTATAGTTCCACAGAGCTTAGAAATTCACTAAATTCTTGCTAAAAAAATTGGAAAAAACATGCATTTTGGAACATTTTTCTCATAGAACAAAAAATAATTTTGGACTGTTGCAGAACTATGTGTAACAATATTCCCTAACCTTTTTCAATTAAATGTAACCATATTTTAAAATATATAGGGTTAAAATGAGGTTTTTTCCTTGGAAAAGGGATTTCAACTCTGTGTCCCATTTTTCATGGAATTGCCCAATTAACAAACTTGTAAAGAGTAAATTTTTATGCAATTTAATCCACAGATACAATAGATTTAATTATGTTTTGTTGAATTGCTTTAAATTTAAATAATGATCATTAAAATCGATAAAGTTTAATACTTTCTAATGCAATTTCTCTTTTTCTCTTCAAGAGGTTTCAATGTGCCAGTTGAGTGAGCAGTTTGGTAATATTAATTGGAGTAATTTTAAATATTATTAAACATAATTGTAGTAAAATATGATGTTTTGAAAGAAAATGCGTTACTTTTTTTATTTTATGAGGAATATAATAATGGTGCTCTCGTTCCCAGTACTATCAATCAGTTTTCTCGCATTTTATTTGTATTACAAAGGAATATTTAATTAGAACTTCGGTGTAACACGTTTTATTTTCAATAATCAAAAATAGATTATTATGAATTAGAGCGATTTACTTTCCTAGAAATATCCATCATCAATTAATAATGAAAAATTATTATTTTAAAGCTTCAGTTTCAAACAAAAGCTTCCCTATAACACTCAGGCATAAAAGCATTAAACAGGGAAGTCTAACTAGTGTAAACCAGTGTTATCACTCTCCATGCTCATTGGAAAACAAAACAAAATTATATATGTGAACAAAATATCACATTCCCAAGAGATAAAACATTAAATCATAAGAAACACCTTAAGGGGACATCCATAAATTACGTGAGGTCAAAAAGGGTGGAAGGTTTGGAAAAATCTTGCCAAATCTCACCAAGGGCGGAGGGGGGGTCGATTAAAATCTCATGTCAGCTTTTTAAGTTAGAAATTAAAGGATTTTTTTAAGTATGAGAAAGGAATAATACTCACAGATAAGATACTGTGGTGATTTTTAGGCAAATAATGTCCTTTCCCCCACATCATAAATAATGTTAAGGTTTTAGGTGATATGAACACAAAATGCAAAAGAATGTGATGGAAAGTTATTTTTAAAGGTTTTTGGTAAATCTCACGTGGGGGGGAGGGGGGTCCAGCAAAATCTCACTTAATCTCACCAAGGGGGAGGGGGGTCCAGATTTTGGAAAAAACACCTCACGTAATTTATGGATGTCCCCTAATACCCCTTTTTTATCACAAGAAAATACCTTTAAGGTGTACGTACACACTAGAAAACTTTTTTCTTATTTTTCGCTTAAAAATTCAATTTTTTCCACTGTAAGTTACTGATTTGTTATTAAAACCATTTTCCCGAAGAAAACTTTCAAAATTTTAATTATTAATTAGAAAATAATATAATGACCAAATTAACATCGTTTTCAGGTAATGCTATAGTAAATTCAAACTATCAATTCTGGTTGGAAACAGTTCCTTTAACTATACTTGATGGTCTAAACCTCGAAAAACGTATCTGCGATGAATAATTTTTCTGTAACAGTTCTGTTTTTGAAGATAGTAAAAAAATCACAATATTTTCCCGACACATAAACATTTAAAAAAAATTTTAAATAAATTTCTTATAACCTTGTTTATTTCGGAGGGTCAGACCCTTCCTATAACTCTACAGATAGTAAAAACACAAGTCTTATCAAGATAAAATAAATATTTCTCAAATCATTACTGTTTAAAGTTGAAAGACCATGAAAATAATTTAAATCTTAAAAAGTTCCATAAAAATATTAAAAACGTGTTTTCATTTAATTTGAATTTAAAAAAAATACTAATTAGATAATAAACTACAAAATTCTAACTAATTCCAAATATGTAGATTTAAAATACACTTGGCTATAGAGGAATTTGAATTGTTTCTATGTGCCACAAGTGCTTTACTTATTACTCTGGAGAACTTGTTGCCATGGGATACAAAAAATACTGACAAAAGGAAGTACGAAGTCCCAAGTCCTTTTCTAGCACGTTCACGCTGCCAATCAGTCAATGACCTAACCTTCCGTCCTATTTCACTTTCTCTGATGCTTTCTAACGGGGAGATAAAGAACTTTGACATTGGTAACACATGTATATCGGCGAGACAGATGATATGCGTGTGCCAGACAGCTATATTTTGCTAAATGTGCTAAAGTTTATTGTTTACGCAAAAAGGGGATTTTTTTAGATTGTTCTAGAAAAGGGGTAATATCCAATTGCAGCTGGATGGGAAGGAAATCTTAAATTTTTTTATAGTTTGAAATACTAAGGGGGAACTTGTTCCTAATTTACTTAGGAATCCGACCTTCTTAGTTTTTTTGTAGGAATGAATATTTTAGTGAACTTTTTTCCCTTCTAGCTTTTTTCTCAACGATTGTGTCAGTTTTAATATGATATTTTTGTATATTATAATCAAATTGGGTGAATTTTTAGAATATTCAAGAACAAAAGTGTGGTGTTATTGTGATACTTTTAAAAAAAGAATTTATTTTATTCAAGTTTTCAGATTTACTAACTTGTGTTCTAATTTATTTAGAAACATTTTTAGTTCGTGCTGCCATCTTTTTAAAACTTCAGTTACTGAACGGGGTTAAAATCAGGCGGTTATTTTGTGTTCGTGGTATGCAGTGAAACCAACTCCCAATTCAACTCATTATTCTTTTTTTTTAAACAATTTTTACTGTTATTACAATTAAATAATAGTAATTTCAAGTTATTGATGCTGTTGTTTTACAAACCATGTATTAAAAGAACTGTAAAATTAGTTTGTTCAATGAATATCAAAGGGATGCAATTACGACTTTTGCTAAGAAAAGCATAAAGTAATATAGTTTTAACTGTGGCTGGCTGGGGTAGCTAAAAATATTTCGGAAAGGCCATTAGAATTTGCGAGATAGAATCTGGGGTAACTCTAATTCATTTCATATCGTTCAAAAAAGGAAAAATGTGCTTACAATCAGATTAGGAAAAATCTTAAAATCCCTATTTAGTTACACTTCTTGGATTATAACAGTTGGTCTATGATGATCTACCAAAACCATAGTTAAAGTAATTAATTTCTGAAAACGAGATAGTTTTCTAGAAAAGTGATCGTTAGAACTCATTTGCCCCCTTTCCTTAACTTTTTTAGAATTTAGAATATAATTCCTGTAACCCATGGACGAGCAAGTTGCTCCTTTGGGATAAAAATTAATGGATCTATGTATTTTTTCCCTTTTTTCTCTCTTTTTTCTTTTTTGTATACCTTTTGGGCATATTTCTTTGTATTTTATATATTGCAATAAGTTTGAATTTGAATAATAAAATAATACAGTATTATTAATAACCAAGAAATTATTAACTTAATATGTAATAACTACCTATATACTACATAATTTAAAAGGACCCAGTTAGTCCATTTGAAGAGATGGGCTCTATCCTATTACCATAATTGGAATAGACGAAAGTAACATGGATTCAAAAAGCAAAAAAAATGAAAGTAAAACGAATGAAATATTTATGTTTTCTTCAAAATAATGAAAAAAAAACTTTTCATTTATTATTCCTTTTAATACATTTTTAATAACTTACATTCTTATCTTATATTAAAATTGAATGGCCTGATTTCATACAAATAATGTATAAGCAATTTCCCATACTGGAAACGGATGATTTTTGATGGGGGTAAGGATGTGATATTGAAATATAAGAATTGCAGTTATTTTCTAAATTATTCTGATAGTGTAAACAATATTTTTAAAGTTTATTATTTTAATTCACCTTGAACAAGAGCTTTTTTTAGATGATTTTATTGATGTGAGGATTCTTGATATATCTAGGATGAGACCGCGGTCAGCTACAGACTATATTCATCCTCCATCCTTGGATTGTGCCATAAACTGTTGGCTTTGCATCATCGCTATTCCTTTCATCATTTAATTGCAACTCTCCTCTCGGTGACCCTCGCATTCCGAGCATCGAGAGTGGTACCGAAAGCGATCGCAAATGACATCGAACTTGTTTACCTCAGTGACCGCGTCCCACTTCGCTCAATCGCGGTGGTTTTGCATTGCAACGCAACCGAATGTCTTGCGTCACGCTTTCTTTTTTCCTTTCTCCGTTGGGCACAAGAAGATTTCTTTTGAATGGCGAATGCATCGAGAAGGTTCTTGAAACGCATCGGGTAGAAATAGATGGGCGAGCTGATTGATTTAACACAAACGGCATGGCGTCTTTACCATTTAAATTTCCTTGATACGCATTAAAATGCTTTCCACGTCAATTGATTTTTTGATAAGACATTCATTAGAAAGTGGATCCTTTATGTTGCTCAACAATTGATCCGGAGGGAAGAGATAATTAAAAATTTTCTGATTTTGCATTTGACCTTCTCATATAACAGCGTTCGAAATTGCTGTGGTCTTCTAGTCCGAGACCACTGAAAAATGGTTCGGACCACAACGGTCCGGCGGACCGTAAAAATATCCCCCTCTCCAGTTCTAGTTACGATTTTTTTTGCTACGAAACTAATTCGAAATTTTATATCAGTTAGTGCAGTATTAACACCACTTTATTAAGAAAAATACTTAATCAATAAGACATTTCCCAAAGTTATTTGTTTAGTTTGTTAGTTTAGTTTTTTTAAATTAATTATTGATATTCATTTAATGTGTGTGTGCAATAGTTACTTTAAAAAATCGAAACCTGTCCTTTTTAAATTTCGCAGACCAGTCATTTTGGTTGACGACCAGTAAGATTGGCAAGGTAGAGGCCCGGAGGACCAGTAAGTTTTTTTTCAATTTCTAACGCTGCTTCTTGGGATTCCTGGGGTCGTTCTACTAATACAAGAGAAAAGGAGTGTGCCACTAAGAAATGAATGCCAAAGAAACAGAACTAAACTAAAAATAAACTATTAGTTGGGTTAAATGTAGTCTAATCTAATACAAAACACTAATTTCTTTAAAGTTGTTTTTAATGAGTTACATCACTTTTCTCCATGAGCTCTTTTTTCTCTTTTTCTCACTATCTCTAGTCTTTTTATAAGTATAACAATGAATATTACCCAGAAAGTACCGAACATCTTCAATCTATTTCGACTAAGAAATACCAATCTTTCACCCTCCCTCAAGACATAAACATGAAATTTTATGTGTAAGTCCTAATAAAGGATAATCTAGCAAAAAATACTGAAAAGAAGCAAAACCCTGAAAACTTGCATGCAAATCCATAACAAAAAACTTTCACCATAATTCTTTGAATCAAACAGTGTGTTATTTTTTATTTTGGAATACTTGTAATCTTTATTTGATAAAAACGCGAGGTTCGTCTAATATATTTGTGAAGGTATATTATCATAACAATAAAATATACGATTTAATTAAATTAATATTATAAGGAATGCCAGAAGCTCACTAAGAAATTTTGTTTCGTACATATTAAAACTACAAGGCGTTTTCGGATTTAATGCATGAAATTTTTGAATTCAAACTTGTTAAACGATGAATTAATAAGTTCATTTTTAAAAACCCGTCTACAATGGATGTGTATGATTTATTTCGATTGTTAATTGTTGTGACTTAAAAAAATTGAAAGATACATTTCTAGTAATCAAAAAATAAGTATGTAGGTTTATCGATCTTAATTATTTTCATTATTCAATATATTATTTTAGATACATTTTTTAGTATTGATATTTTTTTTAAATCAAAGTTTTTTTTTCATATAAAAATATGTCCACCATTTTATGTAAGTTTTCTTTAAAATGAAAGGTTGAGTAAAAATAAACACTTAAGTTATCCATTAACAATTCTTATTATAAATGTAATACTGTAAGGAAGAAGAAATTGATTTTCTTGATATTGATTTCATGGTGTTCGAAATGTGGTATGAAAATGTTCAAAGGCATATTTTGAATAAAACTGGATAGAAATCTTTTGAAAAACTAATTTTAAAATAAAATGAATGCCTGTGGTAGATATTCTAATTTTTAAAACTGTAGTAATATAGTTTCTGATCCTAATACAAAATTTGATTTCGATATTTTTTTTTAATTTTTAAATTAATAAAATACGGTAGGAATAATTGTTGATGTAGAGTTAGTTGTATACTACATTGTAAATAATGATTCATTGAATTCAATTAAACATAATTACAGTAGGGGAAAGTCGTACGAAATCGGGACCCAAATGTTTTTTCTTTTAATATTCATTATGAAAAATAAAAAAAGTCAAAATTGGTTCTAAAACAATAAAATGGTTCCTTATGAAGAAAAGCATAATAAATTATTCACAAATAATTGCAATATAGGTCATAAAAGCACATACTTTAGGTGAGTAAAAAACCGGAAACTAGATAGAATAATCAAAATAACGTAGTAATTTCGAAAAAACATTGTTTATCATAAGAAAACTTGTACAGTATAACATAATATACTTCTAGAATTTCAGTTTATATAAAATGTTCATCAAATAACAACTTAATTTACCCCTAAGGGTTAAACTATTTAGGAACAAAATTTTAAATGAAAGTTTGGTCTTGTTCATTTCATGTGCCCACCCTTTGCTATGAAAGCACTGTATAAATATCTTGATAGATTTAGAATGTTCATATAAGCAAAAAATGCAAGCTTCATCCCACTACCCTCATCCAGATTTTGTCCGACCGAGCCTTTTAAAAGAAAGAGTACTCGAGCACTAAAAAACCAACTCTTAGGTGCCATTATAAACTTTTAAAGTAACAAATAAACCATCACGCTTACTTACTAAAAGTAAATCCTTACGTAATTTACTTAATATAGTAGACTCTAAAACTGTGTGTGTGTGTGTGTGTGTGTGTGTGTGTGTGTGTGTGTGTGTGTGTGTGTGTGTGTGTGTGTGTGTGTGTGTGTGTGTGTGTGTGTGTGTGTGTGTGTGTGTGTGTGTGTGTGTGTGTGTGTGTGTGTGTGTGTGTGTGTGTGTGTGTGTGTGTGTGTGTGTGTGTGTGTGTGTGTGTGTGTGTGTGTGTGTGTGTGTGTGTGTGTGTGTGTGTGTGTGTGTGTGTGTGTGTGTGTGTGTGTGTGTGTGTGTGTGTGTGTGTGTGTGTGTGTGTGTGTGTGTGTGTGTGTGTGTGTGTGTGTGTGTGTGTGTGTGTGTGTGTGTGTGTGCGTGCGCGCAGACTAACACAGACTAAAAATTAAATTTACACATGGGGAAAGGGTAAGGAACACGGGTAAAGACTACTAACAAAAATTGTTTTGGCCTATAAAATCTAGAATTCAAATGCCAGAATCTATCGAATTAAAAAAAACACCACCACCTCTATCTTAGGGTCCTTGAAACACACGTACCTACCACTTTTTTTCGCACAAATCATATCTAATGGCTCCCAAAAATAGTTGTCGAAATCTGCCAGCGTTTCATAGTAAGTAAGGAATTCTTTGATATAGGAGAAAAAAATAAGTGAGAAATGTGAGGAGAGAGAGAGAGAGAAAAACACGGAATAAAAACAAACGTAGCCTTCAGTTATCTTTGTCCTTGTTGACGAAACTGAGGCAGCAATGAACTAACCGAAGGACAAACTCACTATTTCCCGTCTTCCTCTACATCCTCGTATGTGTGACGCTTTTTCTCCATTCACTAGCATCGTTCGGTTTGTACTAGGGAGTGTTGTTTCGGGACGTTTCGGTCATCTTACAAAAAGTCTATCTGGAGAGGTTTATAAAAATGCTTAAGAAAGAGGGGAAAAGATTATTTTTGCGCTTGTTGTAAAATTTTACTTTGAGAAATTAATTTCAACCGTTAGAGATATAATAGTAGGCGAGAGAGTGTATAGCTCCTTGTTAGAACTCGTTAGTACATAGTACTCCGAGTTATACCTTGGGACACTCCACTTTTCAGACGCCATTTTAGAGATATGAACTCGTGCTGTTACTTATGAATGACCCTAAAATCTACTCTTGCAATGGAGAATTCCAGCATCTGTTAAAATTCTAAATATTCAATTTTAATTTATTAAAAATTCTCTCCTGATTCCAAAAATATGCTTGTCTTTTCCTATAAATTTTCTTCTGTTAAATATGTGATATTTTATTACAGAAAGCGCCTAACAGTGTGACGTCACATGTGCCTCTTGGAAATGCGGGAAACACCGTTTTCATCGAAACACTAGGCTATGAAAAAACTAGAGCTCAGGATTTCAAAGCGGAATGATAGTAAACAAGGCACATTTGACGTCGCAAGCTGTTTCAGCTCAGACAAAAAGGAAGCTATTTTTAATTGAAAATAACTTTAAATTTAGAGCTTTGAAAGGTAAATTAAAATGTTTTTTGAGGTTTTAAGCCATTCTGCATACATTAAGATTAAAAAAAATTGACTGCAATTATCCATTACTTGTCTAGGTCCTCTACCTCCCCACCAAATATTGAGGATGAATTCTGAATCACCCTGTATAATTAATTATGTAAAAATTTCAGTGGGAGGGTGAACTTCTACCCCACCGTTGGATAGTGCCCTGGTTTATAGAAAATAATCAAAATATCTATAAAGAATTTCAATTTTAATTAATCTCATTTCTTTTATGCATCGTAGCTGCAGCAACAACTTCTTTGACTTTCTCATGCAGGAACTCAAAACCCTCCTCTCATGTATTTCACTAAACCTCAATTTTTTAATGAACCTTTCTTACTGCATAATTTTCGCGTTTATAACCAGATACGTTTTGTGTGTGGGAATATACTCGGTCCCCCAATAGCTTTTCCGTCCCGCTTCACATGCTTCATCAACGCTTCCAATCATTACGTGATCATCTCCACCCTGCAAACAAACAAACAAACAAAAAATAACAAAATGTTTTTATGCGTTTTCTTTGCTATTATTGTATGTCAAAAAAAATTGTGCTCGCTTCACCCGTTATTACGTGAACTTTAACCGCACCTATAATGAACCCTGAAATTATCATTTTATGTTCATTAAGCTTTTTTGTCATTTCCTGCCTGACGCTCTTTTTTTTCTTTTTGATGAATTTTCGTGACCTTATTCTAAGAGAGGCGCTCCGTTTTAAGGAAAATGTGATATTTATTGATGTTTTTCAGTTCCTTATTGTTTATTTTGGGGTTTTTTATTATGGATTTTTTCATTTATCATTACCGTTTTGGTAGAAGATTGCTCATGTGAAAGTATGATGTGAATACTCTACATAAACCTAAAAATAAACACCTTTTTTTTCAAAACGTGGGTATTTTTGGAAAGATTTTTTTCAAGGCACTCATGAAATAAGCAAACGAAGGTCTGAACTATATCCTTTTTTGTTTTAAGTATAAATTATAAGTAATAAATTTCGCATTCACGCGGCATGAATGTCTTTCAAGGGTTTATTCTTTTAACTTTTTAATAAAACTAAACACAGTTTTTTTATCACATTACTTTATTTTTTGAATAGTTATGGAGATTTTATAATTATTAGTAAATATTTTAAAACACTACTAATATGAAAAATGTAATAAAGGTTAATAATTTTTTTAAATAAATTGGTAACAAACTTAGTATTTAAGTATTAATTAATATTATTCCTTATATGTTTCAGAAAGAGACAAAACTTTTTTAAAGTAATATACTGTGAGTTAATTATTCTTTCAAATTTTTATTTTATTAACGTTTAAAACATCTTAATCAACGATAGACAAATCAGCACAACAATGATAGTTTACCATTGGAGTCCCATATTTAAACTTAAAAAAATTTAAGCCCACTGAGGGTCAAGGGGATCGAATTTAGCCAAAACAACGAGATAACATCGCTTTGTCGGCCAGATCTGAACTATGTTCAAAATTTCAAGTCTCTATAGCTCAGAGGTCGGCAACTGGCAGACCTCGGTCCGCATACGGACCACGAGAGGTTATTTCCGAGAAATGTTTTGAATATCATTAATATGTATTTTTACGCTACAAAATTAGTTTGACCCGATTTTTAAGGGTTCTCTCCACTTTTAATGTAAAAACGTCTCCTTATATTAAACTTAACAATACAATTAAGCAGGTATCGTACTAAAATTGCATCTTTGTAAAAATGTATGTGTATTTGAAGATCAAAGTTGTAATATTAACATATTTTTTCTCTGGACCTTGATAAAAATTTTCAAAATTTACACCAAGTAAAACTACTTGCCGACCCCTGCTCTAGCTCATCGGAAAGTTAGTTTAAAATTGATTACTAAATTCCAACCGAACAGATTGACAGACAAGATTGAAAGCGACCTAATAAAAACGTTGTAAAATATAAATGAGATGTTTCAAATTCAATAAATTTATTTTTCAAAGGAGATTATTCTTTTAAAACAAAAAAGGGAAATCTGAAACTTAGTTTTCTCCTATCACTACTTTCTCTATCAATATTTAACAACCATATATTTTTCTTTAAAAAATTTTCAATCGTGAAAAAATTATCCTTACAGCACAAATTTCCTTCATTTACTTTTTCAACATAAAAGTATTACCTTTTGCACAAGTGGGAGGTGCTTGTTTTTAGAGTAGATCATAAATAAATAGGAATTATTGTTAGTTTTTAGTATGAAAAGTGAAAAACGTGCATAAAAGAGCGTTTTAGTGAGATCACAGTATGAATATCTTTTTTTTTTCTTAAAAATTGTATTTTCTTTATTTTCATGCAAAAGTTTTGTTTCTATTTGAGATTTAAGAAATAAATTCAAACATTTTCTTTTATGTAAAGAATTTTCAGCTGTTTTTTGTTGGAAGGTTTCTATTTGGAGCCGCTGTAATATCGTCTCTCTTCACAAAGACATTTAACATATTCAAAAAGTTTGGAGCTTTTGTTTCTTCTAATAACCATCATTCCAAATAACAAATAAATAAACCAATAAATCAGTTAGAAAAAGAAAAATATGAGCACAATTACAATTTACTTAGGCTAATAATATAGAACAGCATTTCTTTTTAAAGCTATTCAAGTTTCATTATTAATTCTCGGGCCGTTAAATTACATGTTGTGAAAACTCTTCAACCATTTTAAAAACAGATATTTTTCAATCCAAACTTTCTTAATTCTTCCTTTGATTTAAATATACCGTTTCCCCAGCACAAACAATATAGGTTAACACATACACCCATTGCTTCCCACATCAAATCACACCCCACCCCAAAACCAAAATTATTCTAATCCGGGAAGTCCAGAGGGGGGTACCAACATCGCTACGTAAACACACTCTAATAAAGTTATGACCCAATCTCTTTCTCAACAACAGTCTAGTCTCGGAAGCAGGGTTCATTGCTCAATACCCAAGCATTGAAAGGCAAAGAAGCCCTAGACTTTCTTTGTACCCATCAGGATTGGTGGCGAAAAATGGGGGTGTCTGGACTTTTCCTGTTTTGTTCGGGCACGCGACGACTTCCTCTCGACAGGGGACACGGCTTTTCCTCGACGGCCCAACAAACATGCACGTGCTGCCTGAAGCTGTCTCGAGAAACATCTGCGTAGGATGGCTGTGTCCGGCCTTTTTTTTCAATAGTCAGGAAGTCCGAGATGGCAATAACATCGATGGGTGGTAAAAAGGAATATAATGAGGTTGTAGGTAGAGAACTAGATTAAGTGTTGATATTTCGTGATTGCGGACGATGTGAGGATTCTTCAGTTTTGTAGCCACTCAATCGTGTGTTCTCAAAAGTCACCTTATATGTAAATTTGTAATGTGTTATATCTCTACTAGAGAAAGTAAAAGATCAATTTCCAAACATTATACTTTATTCTTGATATACCTACCTTCCCAACATCATCACAAATCTTTTTCAAATTATAAAAAATTGGAGGCCCTTCTTTATCTCTAAGATATTGAAAAACGCATTGAAGATTACTAGAAGAGAAGCATGTATTAAATTAAAAATATAGGTACCTATGATTTTAACTTCGTTTTTCCAAACATTTTCAACATCTAGATGCCCCCTTTACCCCCTCTTATAATATAAAACATTTTATTATGTTAATTTTTTCATTTAATGTTAAATTGTTTTTAGACTCCTGAAATACTTGTTGAGCCACATTTAGAAACTTTTTATTTTTTGTAATTATTCATATTTCACTCAGGATTCTTCCAAAAATGCATTAAATCTGTGCGTAAAAAAGTTAACTTTCAGACCAATAACAAGTATATCGCGTTATTTATTTCATCTGATTTTAACACAATTTTTCCTTTAAACATTAAGTTGACCTGATAGTTGTCCATTTGTTTTAGCGAAAGCTTCCCACAAAAAAAAACAAATTAACTTGGAACAGTTTACGTCTGCAAAATCAATGCAAATCGAGAGCTCGGTCTTTTACTATGCAAAGAAGTTTATAACCGTGACTAAAGGAAACAGAAGAAAAGGAAGGAACACATAAGGCACGTGCGCACGTGTAGTACATCTGTTTACTCAGACTCATCTGAATAAACTAATGATTAAAAAAGTTCCAGCCTTCTTATTTTTAACTCTCACTTCAACGCTATCAAAGAAAAACAATATTTGCTGAAAAGATTCCTTTTTATTGCAATAGTATTTACTAAAAAGAAAGCCACAAAATTGAATTACTTATTCCTCTGATCATTGTTTCTTAAAGGGTATTCATTATTTTTTTAAACAGAATAAAAAAAGAAAAAAATATTTTAAAATGTTTAAAAAATGTAACATGAAAATGTTTTAAAGAGAATCACTACATTTATGCTACAGAGTTGCATTAAAATAACCACATATAAATTGCTGGATTTTCCTAGTTCATTATATGTCTTTTACTTTTTAGTATGCTAGAAAATTGAATATTTATGACATACTACACATTAATATGTTTCAGTATTCTAAATAAGTAACTAATATTTAAATGTTTAAACACGTAATAAATATGATGGACTGATATATTAAAAATAGTTGTTACTATAATTACATCATTATTTGTGCATCGGTCAATAAAAACTAAACATACGTATTACTTACTCAACTTAACAATCAATCTAGAAAATTATTTGTTTCTACTGAGAATAAAAACAAATTCTTAAGTAATTGTTTCGTGCAAGATTTGAATGAAATCTTAAGGTACTTGTAATTAACACCACGTAGAAATGTTCTATAAATTCTTTCAACCTCATTATCTCAATTGTCCCTACCCTAAAATTACTTGGTCATTTACAATGTAAAAAGTTTACGTAGATTTCCCAGTGTTCAGTCCATTACATAATCTTTATACAAAGCACATCAATATGCATCGCCATATACAAGTATTCGGTTTCATTATCAATCACATAATATTTCATTACTTTTATCAGCATGCTTAAATTGAAAACTGCGCAACAAATCTGATTTCCTTTCTGTCAAGTCCAGACAATAACTGAGCTAACCTGTTTTGCAGATGGCGTCAGATCAGAGCAAAAAAATAATATATTATAAAAAGGCCGATGACTATAAAAACTAACGCGTAACCATTGACCTCAAATAAATTTTGGAAGACAGGCAAATTTGGTTTTATGTATCCGTTTAAGAATTTAATCGAAGCTTTTTTTAATGTATGTTCTATGATTAAACGAAAGGCGTTATAATACAGGCGGTGATAAGTTCTGAAAGATGGATGGGGATCTCACACTTTCATGATTACTAAGTAGTTTTTGTTCTTTGTTCCCATTTTTCGTTCGTCATTCTACAAAGCGAGCTTTCAGATGAAAGACAATTAATTCCCCTTACGGATTGAAGGATAAAAACTGACACATGCGTTTTAAAGTCCTATTTCATTCTGAAATTGAAATTTCAAAGAAGTAAATCATTTAGGTCCAAAACTAATTGTTCTACTCTGAATTTTTGTTGCAATTAAAAAAACTGAATTGATTTGAAGATTTTTCATTTAAAATTATTAAGCAATTTAGGGCAATAGAAAAATTGGTAAATTTGTTTAGAAATTTAATTTGTAAATGGGGAGGAGTGAGAATAGATGTACAGACTTTAAATATAATGTACATCAAAATTATACTTTATATTTACATTCACGGAAAACCAAACATAAAAACATTATCATTTGAAGTAAGTTAGAAATTTACTGATTATTGAGTATTCATTTAAAGTAGTTAAGTTTCATATATAATTTACTATAATCATTCAAATAATTCCCAAGACAATTCAGTTTATTTGATGCACCAAACATCTCTTAACCCACAGCAATATATTATAATGATTTCATTACATTATTTATCGTGAAATTAATCGTTTTCTCTACATCAAGGAAATCTGGAAATATTCGAATTTGTATAAAAAGATCCTGAAAATATTAAGGAATTTATAGTTATAAAGATAAAATGAAACATCATTAGTTTTGAAATTAGGAGAAATTAAATTAATTTACAAATATTGTAATCATACAATAAATTATTCAGGTGTGAAGAGGATCGACCATAGAATATTGATTTTATTAAACCTTTAAGATCAGAATAATAAATGCAGTAAAAAAGTTTTTCAGACCGTATTTTCTAGTATACATTCTCTCCTCTAATAATACATATTCCTGCCATAAATCTTTATACCTGACTAGCATTATAAATTTGATTATATTTCTTAAAATATTGTCCACAAACATATTTTTTCGTTGACTTTGTTATATTGTGGCGTAAGAGAGACAGATACAGCCATTGTGTGTGTACCTCGATGCTTCAATACTGGAAACAATATGTTTCCAAACTATAAACAAGGGACTGACTACTTCTAAATTATTTTGACCCTAATGAGAATTTCGGTTAACGAGTGTTTCGTGAGGTCTTTGTCTCAGCCGCGTTCGTCACCTTAGAACCCGAGGTGGGAAACGGCAATTTAGATTGCTCTGCTTTTGGGCATGCCCTTGAGTATGTTAGTTTAATTATCCATGTTTTTTTTTCTCGAAAATATTTATGCTTTTATTTTATTTACTTTAAGCTACTAACAAGTTCAAGAGGTTTTGTTAATTGTTTTTGTAGGATTAAATCGATGAGAATTCCTTAGGCAAAATGACTTTTTAACCGCTGAAATGAAACTAATAAACAAAATCAACTGGGTTTCGGAACCTGCATTTCTTAAAATCGTACTAAATATTCTTTTTACAAATTTCTTTCGGATAACATTAAATGGATTATATCCGTCTGACGTCACATTTCCCCCATCATATGACCTACTGAGCTTGCATTTGGTATGATGATAGTGAGATATGATTAGATAGTGAGAGTTAGTTTTCCACGATCAAGTAATTTTCATAGTCTTGAACCCAGATCGGCGAATATAGACCATTCGATACATACTTTGTTACTTAATTGTTTTAGAATATCCTTAAACTTACATGCTTAATCATAATGATTTCAAGATTTTTTTTAATAAAATTATTACAAGATAAACTTAAAACTTAGTATCAAGAGAAAAATGTATTATGGTTCAGTAGCACAGGATCTAGGATTTATTTATAGCATATTGAAATTAAATCAAATACAGGAACTAAAACTATGTAAGTGCTAAATTTTCGGTTTTAAAAGCTTTTTTATCGAAAAATTTTGGTTTTTCCATTTTGAAACAATAAAGTTTTTTCAGATGAAAAACTACGTAATGATGCAGGAGATTGATTGAATTTTTAAATGAATTTAAATTTTGTTCATTACATAAAAAATTGGATTTCTTAAAATTACATAACTTAAAACTTTAATTTTAATTTTTCAATTATTTAACCGTATGCGAAGAGAAACACTATATGATGAGTCGTTTTATTACACCAACATACCACAAGCAAAAAAATGTTCCGGTTATTTTTAAATTCATATAAATTAGTATATTTGAATAATAATTACTTTTGAAAAATCCGCTTCATCATTATTACAATTACAAAACGACTTCGAAATAAACGTAACAGAAAATCCAAACGCTCCCATTCTTCCCACCTGCCAACTAGGTCATAAAAAATTCACTTAAATTCACAACTTCAAAAATCCAAAAGAAAGAAAAATTCGCCAACGCCGGGGCCTCCACCACCGCTTCGTAAGCGGATCTACCCAGATCTACCTCTCAGTAGGGCTTCACCATAAATATTCAGATTACCCCTTTCGCGGAAAAGCGGATAAGATCTACCGAGAAGAAAAAAGACTGAATACTACTACCACACACCGATGATAATAATAACGACAGTGAATAATAATAAAAAGTGTAGTGGCTATCGAAATACGAGAGAGAGAGAGAGAGTTGTATGTGGGGCAGGCGGTCAGTGACCTGCAGTAGTGAAAACTGTTCTCTCATTGGCCGTGACCGGCGTGGCCTAGTTCGGACTCCTCTCGTGAGCGGCGCTCCGCGGAAAGGCGATTCGCGAACTGCCACCATGATGCCGCGGACACGGTGAGTCCTTTCAGAATAACTTTTTTTATTTTTGGTGGGGGGAGCTTGTGTTATGGGGAGGGGGATATTGTTGATATTGCTTTGTTTGGGGGGTTGTTGTGCTTTTTTTAAGTGATGATGCTGGTTGGAAAAGGTTGTAGAAAGGTTGATGTCGTTGTTACGTAATTTGCGTAACTGCGCAGGCTTTGCATTGTGGGTAAATCAGCAAATAAAACGATTGTGAAAGGTCTTTCTTGAACTTGTGTATTTTACAGGGACTCAGCACACCGGCTAAACTTGGGGATAAAAAATTATGTTAATTTAAACATACATATAAATTATATGAACCTTCATGTTTGAATATTCGTTTTAGTCGTTTGCATTTATTAAAGTCTAAATTATCTAAAGCTTTACATAATTTTTATAACATCAACTTGGGGCAATTAGGGTGCTTTTCTTCACAATCAACGTGCTAATTCCAACAGCTTTACATTGGAGTTAGTTCGTTGTTGCTGCAAGCACCTCATCTTTTTTGTTACAAATTAAACTTGGAAGGGGGAATTGTAATCTTAAATAATTCATTTGAATAAATATTGTTGTTATGTATAATGCTGTACAATTATTTTTACATCATTGAAAATTAAGGGAGATATTTCGGAATTAGCACAATTTTTCTATTCTTATTGACCATTGTGAGAAAAATGTGGTGGAAACAAATGTGGTGGATACTTTTTACACATAGGATATTTTTTGCTGATAGTATAACACATTTTTCACGCCTTTTATAAACAAATGTTACATTATTGTATTATTTCAAAAATATTGTCGCATATTTTTTTAGAAATGTGTCTTAAATCTTTAGTTAAAAATAGTCTTCCTTTAATATGGTAATAGCTAGGAGATGAAGACTAAATTTTATCGCATGATTTCTTATCTCCTTTTATTTTTCTCTCATTAATTCCCTATTTTGTCAAATTAATTTTTTTTTATTTTTCTACATTCCAACTTCAAAGCATTTTCCTGCTAAAACCATAATTTTTCCTTCATAAAAATATTAAAATTTCAAAAAAAACTAGTTTTAAAAGTATTTAGCCTCTCTTATTATCACAACGGTTTCCCCCACTAAAATTTATTTAACCCTCATTCTTTAACAGATGTAGTTAACTCGCACATATATCCATCTAAAAAATTGAAGAATTTTAAAAAATCCGTCAAACCCCACAAAGAAATGAAGCTAGTTTTCTCGCATGAATTAATGGGTCCCTTTACTAGAACGTTATAAGATTGGACAGATTTGTCTTTGTTCACAATGAACTTTACGGTTCTGTACATCAATAAAATATAAGTATGAAAATATAACTCCAAGAATATTTATAACAACACTAAAAACCCTACTAATGCACCTCTTCCAATGCCCCTCCATACACCAAAATAGCTCTTACATTCCGCCTCATAACATCCCAGTAATTCTCGAGTTAAATACCATCACTTTCTTCTCCTCTAATTTATAGAGGAAGTCGCCACCGACGTGAAAGGAAGATATAACACTCTTTCGTAATTGGGTAACTTTCACTTGGGGTCGTCAACACCATCATTGTTTATGTTCCTCTTCCTCTCAGAAACCCTTTGAAGCAGGAAAGGTTGGTCTGGGGCCCAAAAAGGGGGCCCCATCGAGAAAGGCGCCCTTGACCCGTTTTGATTGGTGAATCCTCTCCAGTGGTTGACACACTTCTTTTTTTTTCAGTGTGTTATTATTGTTATCCAAGCCCTGGTGCTCTGTTCTTCATCCTAGGGTCACACGTGATCTTGTAGGCTGTTTCGAGTTTGAATGGTGTGAACTAGATTTTTTTAAGGTAGGAACGTGATTTGGATCGTTAGTTGGTGACTGTGAGAGGTTTGTTGTACCTTTAATGATGTGATTGGTGAAAAACTAGTAGGTTAGTGAAAGGTTGAGGTTGGGATTCAAAAGTTGTTGCCGGAAATGGGAAATGAGGGGTTTTTTACATATTATGTCAGAAATATATGGTGTAACAACCCATACTGTCCTATGGTGCGGATCAAGGGGTAGGCAATCTTAACAGTGCCTCCCCTTGGGAACCCAAAATGAACAAAAAAAATGAGTAAAAACACTACTTTTACAGGACTAATTTAAAAATTCTTTCTAGGAGAGGACCCCCATACCCTCCATTAGTACCACAAGGGGATCTTCAGTGTTAATTTTAGGAAATTCTCAATATTTTGACATTTTGGGTCAAAAAGTGAAGGTAATAGTGTCTAAAAGTACCCCCTTAGACTAAAAAACGTATCTAAAAATGAGTTAAAACCCAACTTTTTCAAATTTTAATTTTTTTTCTGGGGGAGGAACCCTATACCCCTTATGGTACCACCACAATAGGATCTTGTCTAAAAAAGTGCCCCCCCTTGGAGCCGTGCTGGATCCGCGCCTGTGTAACACAGATAGTCAAATACATTGAAACATTTATTTTAGAAGCACGAAACTGTCTCTTGGGACTTGGGATATCAATCATTATGGTGAATGTTTTGAATTCATATTTGAGCTGGTTAGAATGAAAGTGGCATAAGTCCACTGAACGTAGTTTTGAGTGATTGAAGGTTTTCTGTATTGTTCTGTACTGTCTGTATTGTTCCTATGGAGAAGGCATATTTAGGCTACTCTTACGGGTCAACCATTGAGATTTTGACAGAGGCGAGGCGACTACCGCACTTGGTAAAGGACCTTAAAGAAATACGAATTCACTCAGCTCTAATATTAAAATTGGTAATGAATTTGATATGAAACCATTTGTATTTTATTCATAGACGAACTATTTTTTTTGGAAAAACAAGTAAATTTAATCTAGTTATCAATTTTACCTAATTAAATTTTAATTAACGAATGATGATAAATAAGCTACTTATGTGTATGCGATGCATTACAATTATAATATAGACATTATTGAAAGTTTTTAGATGAAAAGAATGGTTATTTTTTAAGTTTGTTTCTAAAAAGTCGGGCAAGGATCTATCAAATTAAATTTACTGTGTTTTAACTGACTCCAAATAACCAAATGTAGGTCGGGTTATTGAGAAAAAATTATCATCTTCTAATTCGAAATAAATAATACGGGTGGAAAGTACTTCTCAGAAACAAACTGTATCCTATTATAACCCACTTGTAGAGTTCTCAAAACATGCAATTCAAACAATCCAACTCTGTGACATTTAAGAATTCCAAGTATCACGAGACCTTTCTTTATGAAAAAAACGGATGCCCTGAACAGGAAATAAACCTAAAATTATACACGAAACATTGGCCGAGGTCAACTACTGAGAACCGCAAAATAAAAACTCAACAGCCACCTTCTCGCCAATTTCGTTCGCCTGCAATTTCCCAAGAATGAGGAACTTCAAAAAAGAACAACAGTGGGTCAACCCCAAAATTGTTTTCCGTTGCAACTCCCACTTCTTCCTTCTTACTAGGAATACAAATCGGGATGCAAAAAACACATTTTCCGTTATAAGTATTCCAGGTCTGTAAGGCGTGTAATTTTGCTGACCCGAAATTTCATAGACCTACCTACACTGCAAAAAAAACGGAAAATTTAACAGCAAAAACTGCTGGTAATATTTAACACGTTTGCCGGTACACAGTCAAAAAACTGCCTTTTTAGCTTTAAATTTGAAGCGCCACCTGCATTAGTTCAAATTAAATATACATAGTAATTTTCCTGGTAGTTTTCCTTGTAATATCTGTCATCAAAATAAATATTAAAAGAAAATGAAATTCTTGTTTATTGAATGCTTTTAAATGTGGCATTACCTTTACAGGATAATAGTACTATAATCTGTATAACATTAACCTATCTCTTAAGTTAATAATTTGGTAAGAATTTTGTATAATCACTATATAAAATTAATGAAGTTAAAAGCACCTCTATAGCAACATTTGGATTAATTTTTACGTTATGGAACAAAAAGAGGGAGATTTAACAGGTAGTTTTTTTAAAGGAATGTCAAACTAGCAACGAAAATGTTGCTTAGTACATATAAACAAAATAGTTATAAAATAAGAGCCCAAATTATGTATAGTTCCACATAAATTACAGTAACGTTCTTGCTTTTTATGAGTTTTTATAGCAGTTTAACACTTTCCTGGAAATTCTGATTTTCATTTCTGAAACGTTTCTGAATCCTTGCGGACAGGAAACCAATGTTTGTTTTTGTTTTCATGCTCACCACTAAAAGAGTCAAATTATTTAGATGAGGTGTAAGAACCGACTGATTCTAAAACTAGGAAGTATAACCTTCGTAGATCGGTACCTCCCGTGGTTCATAATATGCCACATTTTGAGTACTTGTAGAAACATGAAAGAACAAGACATATCTGAGATGCACATAGCATTCTAGTTTTTCTGCGGAATAATTACAGTATAGCTGTAATGTTAACACAAAAATCTGTAAAATTACAAAATTGCTGTAAAATCACTGCAAAAATGGCTGGCACCCATATTGCCAGCATTTTTTGCTGTAAAACTACTGTGAAATTTTTTGCAGTGTATCTTCCCCAACTGACTTGAAGGAAATTTGATCTTTTTTATCGAGAATGTAATGAAGAATTAACTCATTAGAAGAGTCAGATGTGTGGTCACACACACACAAAATTGAGAATATTTTGAGAGGGAGGCAAAATTATTTCTTAGCCCCTCCCTCCTATGTATTTTTAATAGGTCTAATGAAGCTTTTGAGAACATTTTTAGGTAGAATTTGCATGGTAAAGGACTAAATCAAGTTATTACTAATTAAGTTCTAAGTACCAAGGGGGGTCTGGGGGTCCTCCCTCAGAAAATTTTGGGAAATTTGACTCTAGGAAGCTAGTTTGGTACCCCTAGTTGGGAAATTTTGGATATAAACTTTTAGGTAAGATTTGCATTTTGATGAACCTAATGTAAAAAAGTTTCAAATATAAGCGTTCTAAAAACAAAGAGATCTTGGGTCATCCCCCAGAAAAGGTTTGGAAATTAGACTCTTAAAACAGGATTTCAACTTGGTTTTGATGCATACTGGTCCAGATTTCAGACATACATTCTCAAGTAGGATAATAGGATCAGAATTTGATAAACTTCTTTTTAAAAAGTTTTTTTTAAATTTTCCCCTGGATTGGCCACACCTGGGGGGGGCAATTTGGTTGAAAATTATCAAATTGCCCCCCTAGAAAATGATATTGCCCCCCGGTGGGGCGTGCGCACCACGTTGGGAAACACTGCCCTAGAGGTTGATTGAGTCTTCAAAAGGGAGTCTATGCAGCTCCTTGTTGGTAAAGGTCCCACTGACTTTTGGTTTAGTCTAATTTAGATGGCATCAACCGCTTATATCAACTTTTTATGTAATGAGATACCTAGTGGGATTCAGCTTTAATCATAACTTCAAAGTAAGCTAAGAGATGCTGTGTAGTTTTTTAATGAATCTTCTTGCCTTTCAATATGATTCGATAAAGAAGGGAAGAACTTCCGATTTCTTTTATCATGTTTTTAATTGAGTTGTCAGGGGTAGTTATAGTTGGTAAAAGAAAGTAAAATGTGAAGTTAAGTAGCTAATAAAAACTTGGGAAAGCCTGGTTTAAAGCAATTTGAAGTGCAATATTGGGCCCATGCGAGTGTAAAAGAAATTAATGACACCAAATTCAATCAATGTCATGTTCATGAGAATCACAAATATACTTTATTATCACTTCCAAAAACTGTACAAACTTCAGTACACGCAAACCCACGTCTTCCTGTTAACTAAGAAGTCAGCCCTCCAAGTTCATTCATTCATTGAGTTCTATGACGTAACTCTAAATGAGCTGATGACGTACTCATTGAACAGTTTCCTTGACAACTCAGTGGTCACTACGGATAGTTGCAAAGTTGTGTAGAAACACCGGACTTTCCACCCTTGCATATGACTAATGATTACACTATACTAAATGCTGATCGGAATGCAAACGCGATGAAACCTTCGCAGATATTTCCGGCATGCTATCAGTAATCTTTTTTTTAATACAGGCCAGAAAATTGTAGTGACATTTTTATTACTTATAACTTATGAAATGGTTTCAACAGATTAAAAATTTTGAAATGAAGTCTTTAATGTATCTAATAGGTTGGCCGTACCTTAAAATTTCCAAGGATATTCGTTTTGGGAGAAATACAGTTGCATTAAAAGGTATGATTAGTCATATTAATTAGCAATTGGAGAAAAAAGTAAAGGATTTGGATAGCACCTCGTCTTATGGTGGTCTATTTATCTGGACACTGCTTTCTATGGCCAGACCCCCTGATGACGAGGTGCAAACTTTCCTTTATTATTTACTTTTTCCCCATGGGCAATACTAGTTTAAAAAAAAGCAGAAAACAATGCATTTTTTCAGTATAGGAAATAGATCTAAATCCAAAAATAGACTTGAAAAGTTTCAAAAAATTTATAGTTTATTAAATATTTAAAATAAAAATCGACAAGCCCTTTGTCTTTGTATAGGATTGAATTGCGTCACCAAGTACGTCACGCTTTATTTGGTCTTACTTTAAATTGAAAATCAACGATCGCTTGGAATCCTGATAGGTTGAAAACAAATGTATAGGATTGAAGTACGTCACAATTTGACATTTGACGTTTTGCGCCTCTTTTCTAAATTCAAACTTTGAAATTAAATAAAAAAATAAATAATCATCAGATTTAAAAAAGGTTTGCGCGAATATTCCTCTCTATGATACCTCTAGCGAATAAAAAAATAAATGCAGGAATTGACCTTTGTTTAATACTTAAATTCCTTTCATATTTTAGGTAACATTGAATTTTTGCTAATATGCAGATTTAGCACTCTATAGGTGTCGTTTTGAATACTTTAGTTACCTAATTTTAATCAAGTTATAGTTATTTTTGGTGTTAAATTAAAAGGTATAGGTGTACAATTGCCAATACTAAAACAAGCAGCTGTAGCGCTATAATTGTCGTTCTGTTTCAATATTTGAATTCTTTTATTTCAATTAAATTATAGTTTTATTTTTCGTGTACAATTAGAAGGTATTGCTATACGATTGACAATAATACAAAACAAGCAATTATAGTTATTCCAAGCAGATATCCTTTCTACACAATACATTTATCATTTTTCTATTAATTACTCTAAGCGTTACTATCCTCCTTTTTCTTTATATGCTATTTCCATAAGCACTCCCGATTTGGTGAATGAGTCACTGGAAAACATTATTCAACATCCTGAGGATAAAACGCCTGTTTTTACACCTTTATTGCGATAACGTTATGCATTTAACGGCGTTTGAATCTCACATTTGGGTGTAGTATTTGAATGGCAAATTGCACCTCTCCAGCTGCGAAACGGGTTAAAATAACCGAGCATGGAGTGGGCGATGTGCAAGGTTTTGGGAGAATTGAAAAACACTTAACGCTTGTAACAATAGTTCATTTTGTGTTTCCTTTTCTTGTTTACACTTCGTAACACTTTGTACATAAACAGACGCAGAACCGTGTTAAGATTAGCAGTTAAAACGTTACATAATTTAAAAAAAATATAAAGGAACAATATCTGAATTCTCAGTATAATTCTGTCTAAGGCAACAATCAATTTAAATTCATTAAAGATGAGGTTTTATACTACGAAAGGTGTTTTGATTATTTCACAAGGTACTATAATTTTAGTTAGATCAGGTATATTATGTTTGAGGTTGTTTTTATCTCCTTCTTTTGCTCTTCATTGCGATATTTTTTATCATATTTTGTATTCTATCAATGAGGTATTTGCATGAGTGAGGGATTTGCTTGATTTTATACTTTTTCGATACATTATGGTCTAAAACTCCCAAATTTCTGATTTTTAAGTTCAAATATGTTTTTTAAATAATTTAAAATTCAATTTTATTTTTGCCAAAACGTTAGTCACGTTATCAGAAAACGGGTTTTTATTGGATGTGACCTCACAGCGCATGATTTGTGATTCGAAAGTGTTTTCGCGCCCAAACAAAAAACGAAATTTCAAAAATTTATATCTCAGAAACTAGGCTGCGAAAATACTTGATGTAAACGTCATTCTTCATGGTTTTTATCAACTATTTTAATAAAATTTAATCTCAAAACGTGAGAATACCTCATTCGCAATCCAAAAAATATCATTTCTTTTTGGGATACTGTGTTTTTAGCATAAGTGTATGAAAAATTAATACGTAAGGAATACATTGTTGAATTGGGTGAGTTGTTTTGAATTTTCTTATTTTCCAGCGTTTCCAAATTGTTTAATTACCTTTACGAGCAGTGCTGTTGTCAGTTGTAAAGCCAGGAATTACAAAATTAATTTAGAGTTAATATGTATGATAATACCGTTTTTATCCTTCGTCATCTTGAACTTTTTTATGGCAAAGTTTCTTATGAGAGAAACTTGGTTTGAAACGAAAATATATGTGATATTTTAAGGGGGTTCAGTACCCCAACACTTTGAAAAAAGTCAATTTTGAGATTTTGATAAATTATAAAAGAGCTAACATTTAGCTTTCCAACGGTGTATTACTTATGCCTGTAATCGGTTTTAAAGCATACTAAAAATTGCTTTAAAAATGCAAACAAAGCAAAATTCTCTATGCCGCGCCAACTTCAAATGCAAATATCTCAAAACTGTGTTTTTAAACCTTCGATGTACCTTTTCTAGCAAACTAACAGTTGAAACATCATAATATTTTGCATAAATTCCTGTTATGATGTATAGTTGTTATACTGAAATGAGCTTTAAGTAATTGATTAATTAGACCCCATTTTATTGAACTTTTTACATTGCATCTTTAAAATTTTTGAAATATAGCATTTTTTTCTGATAAAAGTGATATTTATAAAAAAATTACAGATATTTTTTTAAAAGCTCATTTCAGTATAACAACTACATCATAATAGACATGTGTGCAAAAAATAATGATGTTTCAACTGTTAGTTTGCTAGAAAAGGTACATCGAAGGTTTAAAAACAGTTTTGAGATAGTTGCAATCAAAGTTGGCGCGGCATAGAGAATTTTGGTTTGTTTGCATTTTTAAAGCAATTTTTAGTATGCTTTAAAACCGATTGCAGGCACAAGTAATACATCGTTGGAAACCTAAATGTTAGCTCTTTTATAATTTATCAAAATCTCAAAATCGATCTTTTTAAGGTGTTGGGGTACTGAACCCCCTTAATCAAATTTGCTTTATTTGTTTTTTAAGTTAATTCTCCCTAGATTTCTCACTGACCCTCCGGTGAGGCCGAAGGATTAAGTATGCCATTGTATTACCATTTATTTATATACCAAACATGATGATCAGTAAAGAAATGTTGAATAATTCTGCAAAAAGTATTCAATAATAATTGCTCATGCTTTACACCAGGCTTCCCTTTAAACCTAATGTATTTTTAGAATAAAAATTTTAAAAATTCACATAAATCACGAGTAATTTGAATTGTTATTGTAGGTTTCATCTCATTTATTTCATGTATATTCATTTATTGTTGAAGATAAAGGCCTCTCAATGGCCTAAGTGATTTTTAAGTGGCTAGGAAAACTGAGTATAGTAGTTTTATAGGAATATTAAAAGTTATAGTAGTAAGCTAAGATAAATAAGTTAGTAAAATTAAAAACATGCCTCAATTAGAGAGAAAACTTCTTTCCTCATACACAAATTATTCGTTTATTTATAAATAAAGCATAAACTTCATTCATACCCATTTTCTAATTTAGAGTAATTAATTTCCGGGCTTAAAAACTTTTGATATCATTATCATCTGATATGAAGTCATTAACAAATCGCCTTTAGAAAGGTAAAGTACTGAAAAGTGGAACGTTGACCAATTAATGAGTCAATCCGTATAATAAATCAGCCCAACCAGCTGCTGAAAGACTGATTGATGCAACTGAATCCAACGTGAGGAATCCGCGATAAACCCACTTAACAGGAATAAAAAAAACACTCTTGCTTTCTTCTAAATAAAGTGGTACACAAGGGTTGTTTACCAACTTGTTTACCTGACCTTTGTATATCTTATTGGGTTAAACTGATTATTTTCGACGATGCAGCTGTCAAGTGCCCATTTTGGGTCAAAATTCTAGTTTTTTTCTCTCGTTGGAACGAGGGTCGAACGAATTGGATAACTTTAGATTAATTATTTGGATGATTTGTGCTGACATCCCGTTGTCGATTTTAAGTATTTTCATACAAAAACTGGATCAAGGAAAGTAAATTGATGGAATTTGAAACTAAATCTATCCTAAGGAGTTTTCTGGTTTTCAAAAACAGATCAAAGTTCAACTCGTGACAAAGCTCGGTTTAAGTTCAAAGGTAGAACTATTAAAGAAAATTAGAGTAATTATTTTTGGGGTAGAACAATTTGGAAAAAAGGATATTTGATAGAATTTTTTCCCTAATGAGGAAGTTGCATGATTTTTTTTATTTTTTAATCGATTCCTCTTGCAAAAATAAGCAACTACCCAAAATTTGAGGCCGATCGAGAAATTTTTTGATTGTCAAAAAAATTAACAAAAATCCCCTTTTCAAAAGCGCGCGAAAACGCCAAGAGTAAGGATGTGACGTCATCTTATACTAAACATTTTTGTAAAGCAATGGAGTTGATGGTATTATTGACGTCTTCTTATAGTTTAAACAATAAACGTTTTCAGTCACGTGTTTTTTCTCGTCTTTTAAATTAAAATATTTAATTACTTGTACATTTTTTTGAAAAACTGACTAGATATTTCATTTTACCATACAAAAAATCATACGGAACACTTGTTTGTTTTTGAAAATCTGACACATGCAACTTCCTTATTGGTCGCTAAAAACTTTAGTACTGACCTGTTCTCAAATTCTGTTTTTCATTTTATAATAATTGGTGTCACATTGCTGAAGTTCGTAAATATTTTGTTTCTTGTAGTACTCCATTTCTTATTGCGCCTATGAAGAAATATTTTACAAAATTTTCTCTAAGTGTTTTAACATTTATTATCAATAAATGCTTCAATATAATTTCAAAACAATTTTTTAAAAATATTATAATTTAAATGTAATGAAGTTTTGTTTGTGTCTATTTAAAATCAGTTCTATCTAAAAAAAAAGTCAGTTCACACTAAAAAAAAAATAATAATAATCGAATGGAACCTAAACCTATCTGTTCAGAAGAGCATTAAATATTTAAAATAGTACATCGCACCCCATTTAAATTGATTTAGTTCAATACTTAGTTTATTGTATAATTCGATTAAGTAATTTCATCTTTTTTAGTTTAAATTTAACTGAACACAATGAAATTGAAATCTTAAACTTAATGTTCATAATAGTGGCTTGATTTAAAGAATGCGTGATATACTCTTTTTAAAATATTTCAATTCAACTACATTTATCTTTTTATTTTGAATTATTAATTTTTCATTTTACTCTCCGCCCAAACGTATAGCTGAAGAAAATATACTTCTACATTCCTATGGCATACATATGCAAAACATTCAATTATAAGTTTAAAGGTATTTTTTTAAAACCACACTAAGTTGTAAAATTTTTAACAAGAAATACCAGTCCTTCCTAAGCACCACTGTCTACCAAAAAGAAAAAACCTCTTCAGATTGCATTGCTTATTCAATCGATACAATTGTTCCCTGCTGAAATATTTTGTGCTTTTTATATGCGGTTTAAGGTGTACACTTTACTTAGAGCATGTGTGCGAGACTTTATTTTAAAATGAGAGACGCACTTAACATCAAAAATGACCCAATTTCGCTGGACGATATATCTCATCATGTTAGGTTCAAAGCCACAAGTCCTTTGTTCGGTGAGAGGCGTAACGTTACAGAATCGAATGACCTTCTTAACTATCAATCCTCAACCAACGCAGGACTTTCCTTCCAGAACTAGTTTTCCCTTTCCTCTGAAATAGTTAAGATCGGGTTAGTTGTTGCAGACCTACTAGTTAGTCACGACTCAGCCCAGTGGGCTCCTCTGACCTCAATACCTCAGCTACTAGTTAAAAAATAGTGAAGAAAATGGTTAAAGAAAGTTGTTCGGCGAAGCTGGCTTTCCCGCTTTCTCTGGCCAGGCTAGTTCTCGTTCGTGCCTGTAAGGTCACTTTCGCTGTATGGCTTTATTACTCGGGATGATTATTTGTAACCGTATGAAGCAGGTACAACATGCGCGTGAACCAACACCCTTCTTTTTTTTAGAGGTCCGTGGTGTCTCAAATGGTTATGAAATTTTAAAAGATTCAAGGAAAGTTTAGTAAAAAAAGATAATTTCTTTATCTGGTTTCTTATAAATGTATATAGGAACCTTTTATAATTTACGAATAAAAAAGCAGTTTTTAGAAGTTAAATATAAATATGTAGTTATCAAGTGTAGAAATGTCATTAAAACTGCAAGTACGTTTCTTTAAAAAGTATGTATTCAACAAACCTTAGGAGCCGTTAAAATATTACGTAAGAACCTAAGTGGAGAGGGGGGTTGCAATTTGCTTATTTTTCCTCATAATCAGCGTTCAAAATTCCACTGGATCACTGGTCTGAGACTACTGAAAAACGGCTTGGGCCACTAAGGTCAGAAAATCACTGGTCTGCCGGACCAGTGTCGAAAAAATATCCCACTCTCTAGTGTTAGCCCCATTTGTTTCTGCTATGCACATGATTTAATATCTGCTTTAAAATATAGCCCTTGTCCTTCAAACTTCGTTTACTGTTGACCTTATCATTACAGATCATTGATGATGATCCACAAAATCTCAACAAAATTTCAACGAACAGCTAGACGGGTTTGTTAAATTTCACACACAGGAGGGAAGAAACAGGTGTGAGAACTTTCAATGGAAACTGACAATTTAATAACATAAAATTCTCTAAACTAGTTTGTCCTAGAGAGCCTGGTATACGAGAGAGAGGCGACAACTCAGTACAGAGCGCGCAGATCGGTAAACAGGTTTTCTGTTCGCCACGGGCGGTTCCCTCCGGTTCCTTCCATAGGATTAGCATGGGACGCGAGACAAGCGGCATGATACAGTTTGGACAGGATTTTGGACAGAACAGGATGTGCAGATACGCTTTTAAGCGAGTTGTCGCCTCTCTCTCGTATACAGGCTCTCTATAGTTTGTCCTGCTCTTTACATTCTTTGTTTTTGATATGGAACGGGGAAATGAGCTGAGAAAATGTACTGAGGAAACTATAGCCAATGAAATAACTCATATAAACTCAACTTTTAGCGCGTCGCATGAGGTTCGACTGTTAAAAATTGGGCCACTTCGCGTTAGACGTATGGTATGGTATGTGACAGCAACCCCAAGAAGAGTTTAAAAATAGAAACATGTCCTTTTTAATTTAACGGACCATTCATTTTGTTTGAGGACCAGTAAGATTGGCAAAGCACTGGTCTGCAGGACCAGTGGAATTTTTTCCAAATTTCTAACGCTGCTCATAAGGGCGGAAGGGTTGTATAGATGATGCTTACGTAAGTTCTTGAAAACACTGTGCATTTTCAAAAATATCTTGCCTCTTGCATAAATAATTTAAAAATTCAACCAAAAATAAAGTTTACAGAAAATTGAACTAAGAAAGAATATCAAATCATTTTTACTTTTTTTGGGGAGGAGATTGGCCAGTTTCTTACATAATTATGAGAGGGGGTTTACTGTTTCCTTATTTTTGCTGACAAGGGGGAGTTAGTCAAAAATGACCAAAAACATTCTAGCGTAATATTTGAATTGCCTCGTATATGTGATCCCTTTTACTTTTTATTTAACTTACTGTGATTTTTTCTCCAAGATTCCTTATATGGAGTAGGTAAAATTTCCCCAGAGAAATATACCACTATGGTGACTTATTTTTCCAAAAATGTGACGTCATTTCCTTAACTAAACTTAACTCAATGGATATTTTTAACTATCATAGTGTGAAGGAAAACCTACCCAAAATACCACATGTTCACGTTTTCCTTAAACCTTGATTACTCAATTATTTAAAATAAATGCAACTTAAAAAATGTAAAGCGAACCGCCATATTTTTTTAATAGAGCAGAAAAAATTAAGCTTTAAAAGGCAACTCAATTTCTTCCTTTTTCATAAATCTGATGTGTATCTTTTCCGATGAAGGGACTGTGACCTCCTTGGCCTAAGATGGGCTACTATACCCATCCCTTCGTGAGAGATGGCACGTAGGCAAAATGCATTGCGTTTTGTTTATTTGCTGGTTAGGTCCGGGGTCAACTGTTGTTACTAATGGGCTGCAAAAAAGGGTATAACTGCAGCAACGACAAGCTAACTCCAATATAAATCTGTCGGAATAAAGCTGCTGTACACTCTTCATAGAGTATTTTTGGGATAAATCCTTAGAACTAATTATGAAACACAGAAATAGTACGTTTTAAACTTTAAGAGGGGATTAGTTTGCTGCTATAAAAATACCAATTTATTCACATTCAGTGTATTAAAATGTCTATCGGAAAGTTTGAATTTGTGAGAGAATGCTTGAATTAGTTTTGTAAATCAGAAGGTAGGCTTTTATAGAAAGCTAATTTATGGAGAAAGTTTTGTTGTTTCTACATTCAAGGCATATTTGAAAATTTCATTTAAATTAAGAGTACTATGAGATATGAAAGGAGAATTTCACCATTTATTGCTGGTTAAGCGGACAATAGGTGTAAACTCACAACTCTCAAGCGTCACCTCCAACAGTGGACCGGTTTCGTCCTTGTTAGGACTCATCAGCACGGTATAGGATGGTAACGCAAGAGAGAGGAGGGCAAGTACTAGTCTGACTGTAACTGTACTGTGACAAGTACTAGCCGACTATAACTGAAAAAGTGGTGACCATTGATTCGGGGCCGCTCAAATATTACGTAAGCACTTTTTTGTTATTTTTAACCCCCCCTCCCCCCTTGTCAGCAAAGATAAGCAAACCTTAAACCCCCCCCCATAATAATTACGTAAGAAACTGCCGGACCCCCCCGAAATTTTTTATCCCTATTAGTAAGTACTGTTTTTTTGTCCTTGAAAATTAGGTGACTTATACAAGGAGCTGTCCTTTTTGGGTGTAACCCTAAGGGTTCAAAAATGAGTCGAAACACTACTTTTCGGGGTTAAAATTTCAAAATGTTTGGGGGGTCCATCCCCAGAAAAAAGTGCATACGTCGGATTTCCAAATTCAATTTTTTTGTTAAATTTATTTTTGGTTGAGTTTTGAAGTTATATATGCAAGAACCTAGAGATTTTCGAAAATGCAGTGTCTTACGTAAGCATCACTCATATCCCCCTCCCCCCTTGTCAGGAAAAATACGCAAAGAGAAAACCCCCCTCCCCTCTTATGTGCTTACGTAATATTTGAACTGCCCTTTAGTCCTCCACTCATCTGCTGGAATGACAATGGCATTCCTAGGACAGATTTAATTCCAGAAAGACAAGGTAAATGAAAGAAGAATTTCACCATTTATTGCTGGTTAAGCAATTTTTTAACTTCGTTGAGGTCTGTTATGATGATTTTTCTCTTTCAGACAAAATATAAGTATTAATTATGTTTTTATATTTTTATTTAAAAAGAAAAATAATCACAGCATAAAAATGTTCAACCATGCAATTTATTTAATTTTTTATAGTACATTCCTACCTATGCTAAATATAAAGAAGTGAAGGTTAAAGTTGATATAATTATGATGAATTACATCCTTTAAGGCTCATCCAGACGTATCACTTTTTGTGTCCATTTTGGGGGAATTATCCCAAGAGTAGAGGGTGAATTGGCGTTTCATTCTTTACTCCTTTACGTTTCTATGCAGACTACAGGAGGAGTGAATCACGCAAGATGAATTGTAAAGTGAAACAGTGTGTATGAGCCTTTACTTTCTCATCTTCTCATGTACAACACGGTTGCTTCTATGGCGGATTCCATAAATATCTCAACTCATTTCAATACTGTCTTTGACTTCTTCTCCAAAACAAATATTTAACCGATTTCTCCTTTATACTCAACTAGACCTATATTAGACATAAAGCATTATTAGACATTACTCAATTAGACATATACTAATAGCATCTCTAATTGATAGAAAAATTAAACAAACTTACAAAACACTAAAATTCAAATAAATGTCGTGCGAAATCTGTCCATATTTGGTCCCGGTGTCCCACAACCCAAATCAGCCGACGATCAATCTATTTCAACCCCTCTCTCCCTAGAAATCAGTTAGTCAGTCAAACTTTTTGTTTCTGCCAAACCAACCAACCAACTCTTCCCGTCGCGTTAGCTCAGACACCGAATGTAGGTTAGCAGACGTCTGCTGCTACACTCGCATCAGAGGGGGGAGGGAAAGGTCAGCGCTTGGGCGGAAAAGTGTCCGATTTTTCGGGGTATTGAACCCCTCCTGGGGTCGGCGACCCCTGGTCCCTTCATCAAGGGGTTGATTGGTGAATTTATTCCATTTGATAAAGTGCTCAGACGGCGTTATTGGCTCCGAGGGGTGATTAGTAGTTGATGTCAATGGGTTTGAAGAGAAGGGTTTTTAGTGGTGTTTGTTGTGTTTTCCAGGCGTAATTGCGCTAAATCTTCCGGGAGAGTTCCTGTAAAAGTATTTTTTTGTATTTTCATTAGAATTCGGGGAGACGTATAGGTCTGAAGCTAATTACGCTTAAAAGAATGGAAAGTTGTTAAGGTAGTATGAAAATTTCCAACAACTTTCTCTTTACTATAGTAGATAACGCACAGTAAGAAATATTCTACTTTGCTCCACTTACGAGAAATTTTTTATAAACATATTTGTTGAAGGCACAGACTTTCTTGTCGTTGTTTGGTGCTTAAAATGTTGTTGGAGTTTTTATCGAACTCCACTTCCTGTCTGTAAATTTTAACTTTTTGAATTTAACTCCTAAGAAATATAAAAATGTTGTGCTTTTAATATTTTACGTCTAGACCTCAAGATATCATCTTTGTTTCTTTATCATTACCTAGGACTTTTTTTCAAATTCAATTATTCCAAGTAGTTCCAGGGTATATACGTCATAGAATAGAATAGAAAAGAATTTTTTGGACATACATCAACAGTAGGCGTATAATAAACAGATTTTTTGTTTAAAATACAAAGCCCCTGGACCCCTAGGGCTCTTATCTTTGATTAACAATTACAAAATCAACTTAAATACAATTGACAATATATGTGAAATACAATTAAAAAGACAACTTAAAATACAATTGGACATGTTAAATAAAAACATTTAAAACAACTTGAAATTGAACAAGGTATGTCTAAAAACACAGTTAAAACAACTGAAATACAATTTAAAAGTCGTTTAATTCAAGGCAAGAAAAGCATATATATTTATTTAAAAACAACTCTTGAATTAAATTTAAAATCACACACCCTGCTCAATACGTCTGTGCATAAGAGACCTTGTTCAATATAGCCCGAGGTGTCTCCTTCAGTTGGTAGGCATGGTTGCATCGTACCGGGCCATGCCTTGGAGACAAGGGTTATTGCTGTTTTCTATTTTTTGAAAAAAAATTATAGCTATTTTAGTGAAATGATCCTTGATAGTTGTTAATTTAAGGCTTCTAAGAATTATATGGTTTCTGAAATAAAAGGGACTATTTGTATTAGTCTCGCTATTGAAGTATTTCCAATTTATTAAAGTTGGTTTTGACGGCATAGCCCATACGACGCAGGCGTAGCTGGTTATTGGTCTGGGTAGTGATTTGTAAATGAGCAACTTATTATTTAAGGATAAAACTGAGTCCCTGGCAATTATGGGATATAAAAAATTTTGAGACACCAGGAACTTTCGCCTAATGGTAGAGATTATGTGCGTAGAACGACAGTTTGGAATCCATCGTGACACCCAAATATATTACTGACTTACACGATATCTCTAGTTCCTGTGGTTTAAAGGGAGGAGGCAAGGATATCTTGCGAGTTAACATAATAGCCTGGCATTTGTCAACATTAATATCTATTTTTGAATTATTTAACCAGGTTCCTAGGGAATTTAGATAATTTTGCATATTTTCTTTACATAGGTATCTTTTTGATACTATTATCTATTTTTATATATTTGATACTAATATCTATTTTTTAATTATTTAACCAGGTTTCTAGGGTATTTAGATAATTTTGCATATTTTCTTTACATAGGCATACATACTTTATAATAAACATAGGTATCTTTTAACGGAAGACACAATAATACAACACCATATAATAATAAAACCAAAACATGCTCTAAAAAGCACAGAAAATAATTTTTTGATACCAACCCAGCAAAAAAACATGTCCAAAATTATTTAAAAAAAGCGTCAAAAGTGCAGTTTTCTCAAAGAAGTCTGTAGTTATTTGTGGCAATAGGACTTCAGCAAGTAAGTCTGCAGTTTTTTACAGCAGTTTTGTATGCATTCTAAAGGCATTTCAGTGGTCTTATAAAGTACTGCAGATTTCCTAAAGAAAACTGCAGACAAAACGTGTCCAAATTCCCTTCACTTGTTTGAAGAAATTTCGCTGGGCCTACAACAACTGCTGCAACAAAGCTGGACCGACTCTATTTTAGTATTTTGAATATGAATGCTTCCTTCAGTATACTGAAGCATTTATAATGAAATATATGTTACAGTTAAAGTCCGGAAATCAGTTAATTTGCAGATAACCTAGGTAATTTGCAGATTAACGAGGGTGATCCGTTAAAGAGCGAAATTTTTTTCAATTTCTAAGATTACCTAGGTAATCTTGAAATTACCTAGGTATTCTGCACTCTACCGACTAGACACTCGTTAATCTGCATACTACCTGTAATCAGTTATTTTACATATTAACGAGGGTGATCCGTTAAAGTACAAAAATTTATTTAATTTTTATAAAAAGTTTAAGGTGGTTGGGGGGGCTGCCGCCCCCCCAAACCCCCCTGCCCTAACTATAACCAAACTCGTTTTGGGGGTAAACAGTAACAATGACGAATCAAAAAAGGGGACTCGGTACTTTTTGATATTACACAAAGCACGCAAATCACACAAAAATAGTATTGAAATAGGAATTTTAATACGAATAGAATATAAAAGTACCAACTTAGATTTTGTATCAATTGTGATTTTTCGATCTCGATTTGACAACATATTTCAATGAGCACTTAAAATAGCAAATCTTAATGAAAGCGCGGTGTAATCGGCTGCCAGCCTATCCTAAACTATTGCTAGGATTCGCGATCGATTACATATCTTAAACCCTTGCCCAGGTTCTAGCGATTATTGAATTAACGTTTGTTGAAAAGATATTTCAACTGCTGGGACATTTGCTTTCGTTAAAAGAAATCTCTGTCACTCTGAAGTCGGAGCTTCAACACAATTGTTTTAAAATATCAGTTTTAGTAGTAATTTACTGAACTTAAGCTTGTAAATTTACTGTACTTACTTGCTTGTATTAGTTTGTTTAACATTCAACTTGACAACTACCAGTGCTACGCACTAAATTTGAAATCAAAACACAAAATATGACAACAAACTACGTATTGAAACCCGACTGCGCAGGTGTAAGCGCATGGCGCAGTGAGCACCTCAACATTTTAACAGAAAGGATTGAGCGAAACCAACTATTTTGAACTTCAACTATCAAGAGGCCGTTATAGTGTAGATTCCCTAGGTAAAATGCGAAAAACTCAAATATCCGCACATTAACGACAGAAATCAGTTAATCTTAAGTTTACCTAGGTATTCTTTAGAATAACTAATTTTCAACTTTAGCGGTAACATATATACTGAAGCATTCATACACGATGATGATGATGAGGATGTCGTGTCCACGACGAGTCCAAATCAAACACTGCCATGGGCGGAGATGACAGCCCTTGCAATCTCTGTAATATTGTCACTGTAGAGGTCTATTTCAGAGAATAAGACCCCAATATTAAGTAAGTCAATAACTATGGCTGGACAATCGAAAATGTGTGCTGGTGTTAAAGCTGTGTCCAGGCAGTTGTCACAGTTTCTATAAGTTATATTCCCCTCTCCGTCGATCTTCATTCCTCTGTGATGTCCTGTCCTAAGTCTTACAATAGTCTTTGTCAAAAGGCGTTTCTCATTGATGGTACAGAGCTGGTGTTTGATTGGAATCTGCTGCTCTTTTAGTTTGAACTTAGCCACGGCATTTGCATCCAATAAAGTAACATTGATGTTGTTGTTGTTGTTACTGTTAAGATTTCTAGCCATTCATAGTGGTGGACCCCGGTGTGGTGACCGGGTTAGAATAGCACCAATGTAACCTATGCATGTCGTAAGAGGCGACTAAAATAGGTAGAAGTCCAACCCTCCGGGGCAATGCAACCCCCCTTTCCATGATGAGTCCGGATTCGTACACGATGATTCCATTAATATATTAATGGAATCATGTATGAAATCATATTTAAACTCAAATTTATCGTAGTAATTTTGAGGTTTTCATTTAATATATCAAAAATGTCCATATCCGTCATACAAAAACATTTTCTTCCAAAATGAGTACATAGGAAAAACACTATCTACAACTTTTCTTCTGGTATAAGAACTACAACTTTTCTCCTAAAAGAATGGTATAAAATATAAGAGTTAGTTGCTCCTTCAGCAACCAGGCCACGACCTCATAATTTCTAGGATTATCAAGAAAAAAACTCACGTGCAACAAAAAAAGGGTAGAGGGCATTAGTCACGAAAGGGTGAGATGATTATCCCAGGGCACCTCCCTTCCACAGTTAGTTTGTAACTGGTGGCAGCAGATGTTCTCCGCCAAGGCCGCCCATTTCACCTACTTCCTGAAACTTTTCAAAGGAGAAAAGCTTCCAAGTCTCTTTTTTAAAACTTCTTTAAAACCGCAAAATTGCGTTTGGCTTTCATAATACTTCTATTGTTCGATTATGTAATGAATCTCGTTTTTAAACGTTTATTAACATTTTGTTCGATACAATTGATCATCAATTCAAAGTTGTTGTTTGAGTTTTTTATAGTGTATTTCTCCAATACATAATATAAATTTTGAAAGAAAAAACTTTGGATGTATTCTTAATTTTTCCTGGAAATAATTCCAGCGTTTATAATTAATGGGATATTCTATTATGAAATGTTTTTTAATATACTTTGGAATTAACTATAGAGTATAGAATTTAATTCAGAGAAAGTATTTTATTTTTCAATTTCTGTTAAAAAAAGCATTTAAACTTTTTAAATTTAAAAAGTTTGAAAGTAGACAGAATAACTTAACCATAAATGTTGTCACACTTGGAAGGGGAGGACTTTTATCAGTCTGGGACACTTTGTGGCAAGGAGGAGAGGATAGATAACAAGAATAATTCTTCTATTATAATAATAATAATAACAATAACACTAACACTAACACTAACACTAACACTAACACACTAACACTAACACTAACACACTAGCACTAGCACTAGCACTAGCACTAACGCACTAGCACTAGCACTAACAATAATAATACACACAATTCTTATTTTTAATTAAACTTACGACGAGACATAAACGAATTAAGAGAAATGAATGAGATGAAAGGGGGATAGAATTCATCTTTAATAAAAATGCGAAGTCCCAGGTATTAGTAATGGAGCTTAAATCATGTGACATAAGCAAAGGGATCAAGATTGTAAGCCCTGAATATAAAAGCGTAAAAAATTATCCTATTGAAATATTTATCACTCCTTGACTTGAGCATAGCGAATAACTCCTCCGAACCCAAGACTCTTCACACACGGTCAACTGACCTCTCTTTCCTTATCTTAACTCTTTCGCTCGGGGAACCCACTGTGCGCCGATAAATTTAAAAATCCCCCTCAGAGAGAGAGAGAATGTTAATGAGTGAGAGTGGCTTTCTCTCCACCTGTTCCGTCATCACGTGGTCAAGTGACCCACTTTCTGTGGGTCCGTTGACCTTTCTTCCCTTTCGTCGGGAAAAGTGGAGTAGGCACGTGGAGAGGAGGAAGAGAGACAATGCGCGCCTTTGTTCCTCACTCCCGACCTTTGGGATGAGAGTGATTTCCACGAGGCTGATGCTGGTTACGACAGGACTTCCCCCAACAGAGAGAAGTGGACGATGACCTCTGTTTGTTTGTTGGGTGGTTGATCGCGACTGATAAAGATTAAGTCGGATGGATTTGAAAATAAAAAAGTAAAAAAAATATTTAAAAAAACGCTTTTATTGAAGTGTTCTAAAAGGTCAAAAATAAATAATTCGGTTTGACAAATAATTAATTGGAAAGTAGAAAATAACTTTTTGGTAAGTAAACAATAACTGATTTTCTAATCACTAAAAATAAAAGCGTGGGCGCTAGTAATTTATATATTGTTTTAAATTTAAAATATTTTTTATTTATTTTTAAAATTTGTACAAATTCACCTGAAGTTATAGACCCGTATATGTAAATTCAAGTTCAGTAACACTAACATCTTTGCCGAACGAGGGTTCGAACCCCAGACGTACGGCTTTGCTGTCAGATGCTCTAACCACTAGGCCATTACGTCGGCATTTATGTATAATTTTACATAGAACATAGAATAAACAAGTAAGAATAAATAGTGAATAAAGAATTACTAGCGCCCACGCTTTTATTTTTAGTGATTAGAAAATCGGTTATTATTTACTTACCAAAAAGTTATTTTCTACTTCCCAATAAATTATTTGTCAAACCGAATAATTTTTTTTGACCTTTTAGAACACTTCAATAAAAGCGTTTTTTAAAAAATATTTTTTTACTTTTTTTATTTTCTACTTTTTAGTCATGGTATTTTTTTTAACAAAATCTCACAAGAAAAAATGTATTTATTTCAACCATATTTAATCTGATGTTAGGATAGAATTTTAGTTTTCTACAATATGATGGTGAAATATAACACGCATCCGCTCACTCGCCGATAAAATCCATCCATATCAAAAATATTCACAAGAAAAAGAAAAAGCATCCAATAAAATAAAAATAGTCAATCGTATGGTAAGCCCAGACAAAAATAAAACTTAGAATTAGTGCATCAAGGAGCAAACAGTACCATTCAGTCTTTTCAGTAGTCCATAAATTATAAAAGTAGCATATTTTTCTTCTCTCGTGATTCCTCGGGATGGGACACCAATTTTCGGCGATTTCTCGCTCTTCTGGCGATTTCTTTCTCGCGGTTATTATTTTAAATCGCTTATTATCTTAATTGTTAATTGGAAGGTAAGAAGTAAGAAATCACGTTTTGAAAATTAAATATTGTAGTGATATACCCAGGGCTCGATTTCTAAACAAATAGGTACCGGAACGGTAAAATTATGTGTATCAAAACTAAAAAAGCGAATACTTTTTAATACAAAAACTTTCGCAAATTTGCCCAGCGATCTGGCGAATCTGTTTCAAATAAAAAAAAAAGAAACAACACCAGGAGAGGATTGTGGGTAGTTCAAATGGGGGTTCACAATCATGTTTTAAAAGAACAATTAAGTAAAAACCTTACAATTAAATAACAAATATTGTTATTTGAAAAAAAGATAAAAATGTATTAAAAATATTTTTCAAAATTTGAAATATGCCTTTTTTATATATTTTTGGTTTTTATTCTTACTGTTATGAAATTAATCTGAAAACAAATCTGATAAGTTGAGTTCTAAGTACAAAAAGCGGGTCTTGGGGTACTCCCCCCGAAAAATTTTGGAAGTTTGGAAGTTTTAATACATTTTGGGACTTCTTTTTCGTACATAGAAAGGTATCCGTTGGCCTGATTAATGGGTCTCTCGGGCCGTAGTTAGGAGACCCCTGAAATAGAATATAATTTTTTATTTCTGAAAAAGAGGTTCCGGAACGGCGTTCCGGACCGTTCCGGCTGAAATCGAGCCCTGGATATACCTAATATATTATCTTACAAGTTTTGGGAGCCATTGGCTTCACGGAAGTGTCTCAAATTTGAATTAAAAGGATAACTAAAACACTCGTTAATTACCTTAATTACGGAGGTTTTGACTAGTTGATTATTAAATATTGCATTGTCATCGAGTTTACACCATGGTGCAAAGTTTCAGAACTTTATATCGTTTGGAAGTGCCTGAAATTTTATGTACAAGATCTTGCAAAAAAAAAGTGATTAATCGTCTATAATTATCGTAATTACTGGGCAATTCTCGTTTTGACTTTTGAATATGATGAAGTTATGCCTTATACACCATTTTGCACGGTTTAGGGAGAATAGCCCCTTGGGAAAGGTCTCAAAATCTGGTTTTTCTGTTAATTAAAAATACTCGTTAATTAACTTAATCCTTTGGTTGTTTGACTAGATAATGGTTGGATATTGGAGTGTCATGAGGGTTACACCGATGTGTAAAGTTTCGGGGCCCTAACATATCGGGAAGTGCCCGAAAATCGAGTTTTAAAATTCCACCCGTAAAACGTCGCCAAAAGCAAGTAGAATAAAAGCGTTCAAAAAAAGAAATGGAATGTTGATAAAGAGCAGGGGTTTCCAACTTCTTGGTACTCGAGGGCCGCAATTGAAATTACAAGCCAAGTGGAGGGCCGCAAAATAATCTGGCTCCTTTTCATCCATGATATATATTTTTCGGGTGAGAGCCTTAAATATGGAACTTTTCCGGCGAGAAAGGAACGAAGGTTATTTACGTATATTGTTAAGGTACTACTACGTTTTTAAAAATTTCAGAGGATGTATTAAATTTTGACTTTATACCTTTTAATACTGATGAATATTACTTAAAGGGGGGTTTCTCCAGAAAGAGGTTGTAAATTAATCTAAAACTCTACCCCTTTTCACCATAGTAAACGACAAAAACTACACACTGTTCAACAATGAAAACATTTCCTTGATGAAAATAGTCATTTCTTATAGATTTTGGGTCGCTGAATACGAAAATCACCATTAAAATTCTCAATTGACTTAGGATTTTCAGGGAACAGCCCCTTTCCCTTTTTACGTTTTTCGACGACTTTATAACTTTAAACTCGATTTTCAGGGTCAAAATGTATTGCTTTAGTCTTCTAATTGCCCCCAGGGGACAAGAAAGGTTCAAATTAATAAAATATGATAAATTTATAACAAATGGATAAGTTTAAGGGGTAATTAGTAGGATAAATAGTAGGTAAAATAGTAGGATTTGTTATACCCTATTTATTTCACTTATTTTTTACACAATTCACGTTTGAAGGGTCCTAAACTTTCACCAAGGACCCAAATTTGATGGAAATATGCAGCAATGATTTTTACAAAAAGCGGTTGAGCTTTTAACGCCCCCAAACCACCAACGGAAGGGTTCAATGCCGCACTTAGAGTTAAACTTAGAGAGAATATAGAGGGCCAACGGAAGTGGGGTACAAGGTATTTCAGGTGAATGTTTCGGAACTTCTATGGGGGGAAGGACACGCCTACTCTGCAGAAAATAATCCTCCAAAAACAGAAAAGCTCTGGAAGCAAAAGTTGTCAGATATTTTCTTTCCACGGAATTCCTCTATTGGGGCCGTTCTAAGTTCTAATATTAAATAAATCATGCTTTTAGTCGTTTTCAAACCCCCTCTCCCTCTTTGTCAGCAGAGATAAAAAAAACTACACACCCTCCTCTCTTAATTACGTAAGTCAAAATGCTTATTTTTTTCCTAGTTCAAATTTTTTTTGCAAAATTTATTGTTGGTTGAATTTTGAATAATTTATGCAAGAAACAAGACATTTCGAAAACGCATTGTTTGTAACGTCATCATCATTCATACATACTTCCCCCTTTTTAAGTAAAAATAAGCAAAAAGCAAACCCCCTTCCCCTTACGTGGTTACGTATTAGGGTAGATGGGGGTAAATACTCGCTAGGGGCAAAACCACGCACCGCGATTTTTAATTGTTAATAATCGATTCAAAAGTTGATGACCAGATGGCTGGTTTGTCTTATTGTGTAACTCATTGTTCCATGAAATTTCGTACTCTTAGTCACTCAAGAGTTTTTTTTTCAACACTGATCATGTAACCCTTTTCAACACCTTTCACTTTTTCAACACTTTCATGTAATTTTCTGATATTTAATTTTATCATTGTATAAAATAGGGCTTGAGAAGAAGAACCAACAAATAACCCATGATATAATGGCATTTAAACTTCAGTTTCGTTTTGAAGAATTGCCTTAACATGTCTCTAAAAATAAAGATGATCGTTTTTCAAAACAAAGTGAAATGGGGCAAATCCCCGCAGCTTCAAAACTTAAATTAGGACTTACAGGATCCCTAAAAAGTTGAATAAAGGTTTCCGAGATGCCAACCCTCTACCTGAAACTATTCCTTTCCCCTTTTGAAAGATATTGGGCACTTAGAAAAGAGTTTCAAGTATTTTCATAATGAAATAGTCTGACCTGAAATTAAGATGTGAGTGCGGGCCCTTCTCCCATTTTGGGGGCAAATCCCCGCAATTTTTTTCCTCTTAAATTGTAAATTTATCTTAAAATACGGTCAAAAAGAGCTAAAACTTGGATAGGTTTTGTATGCAAAATCGCAATCTAAGACCTCCAATTGAAATTTCGGGATTATCTACCCCCTTTCGACCACAATGTTAAAAATACTGGAAATTGCGGGGCTTTGCCCCCACCTACTCTACGTTGTTTTCCTAAAATTGATTAACAGTATTTATCAGTTGATTAGCTGAATATTTAAAAAAGCATTTTGATAAATTTATTGATAAGTTTGAACTTTTAAGAGAGTGTTATAATGGATACAACTTGTGACGTATGTTGGTTGACATTTCTTATAAGGTTTTAGCAGTTTAGTCGAAGGGGTTTAGTCTGTAATTTTGATTTATTATTTTTAGTGTATTGCATCAGTCAGATTGTATTTGAGCTGACAATTAATTAAGCGCTAGTTAGTTTTAGGAACTAGGAATTATTGTAGATCAAAATTATACGATCTTTGAACACGGGTAACTGTAAGCAAGGTAGATTGTCTGATTTAAATTTTAAAATTCTCAAGGCCAAAGATAAGGAAAAAAGTTCTTCGATTAGGAACATTTATTTTTGCGAATGTTTTGTGAAGATGGCGAAGCGATCTGAAAGGTCCTGCGTAAGCAGTTTACGGGGGTTGGGGAGCAATACAGAGCAGGGGGCAGAAGCTCCATAGTGTAGATAAAAACTTGAATATTTACGATGGATAAGTATCCTTAAGTTACAAAACGATCGTAGCATACAGAAAAATTTCAGTCAACAGATAAATTCCGTGGAAAGGAAAGCTGTGGCAACTTTTTCTGGAAGAGCTTTTCTGTTTCTCGGCGATTATTTTTTGCAGTGTATTTTAAAAATGGAACACCGCCCGTTGATATGGAGGACCCACGGCGGTGGGGCACAGGGTATTTCAGATAAATGCTTCAGAACTTTAATGATGGTTAGGACACACCATCAATGGAGGGGTCGGAAATGCACCCCTAATGATCTAGGGGACTTTAAATAGTGCATGGAAGGATGTATAAAAATATAAATAGTAAAAAAGCTTTTTCTATATCAATCGTTTCATAATTAAAATCCAACCAATCCATTCAACCAACTAATCCATCCAACGAAATCTTTCCATCATCTCCTAGATTTTTCTCTGGGATTGATGGAGTAAAGATCCCGAGGAATTCGAACAAGGTCTTTCATCGCGACATTCATATACCCATAGATAGATGGAAAGTGCTATCTGACCCGTAGAAAGGTTATCTGGGGTTTCATTCATGAATGGTCGGTATAAATAGATCCAGATCAAGGGAACCCATCCCGCCAGTTATCCGCCGATATGGAAGCTTTTAATTCAAAATGTGGATTTTGGTAACTTACTACTATAAACAATACAGGGTGTCTCCACAAGTCCACTCTGCAGAGAAAGACTCTTTGTGTGAAGTCGATAAAATTTGCCCGAAAAATGTGGTGTCCGTTATCCTATCAAATGTTTAATATTTCATTCCATTGTGCGGGCATGCATGCACAATGTGGATATTTTCAGAATCTTGTTCACATTTTCACAAAAAACATGTTCACATTTTCTATATACCATTTTTTAGCGCTATACGTTTTTGTGTCACATTTTCACACCTTATGTACTGTAGAGGTTTAGTTCTCTGGGAAATAACCGCAAGGGGATCTTGCATTATACTTTTAAAAACTCCCCATCCCTAACATTTTTTATCAACAGGTAAAGATGATGGTCTGGAAAAGTGACCTCCTTGGACCCTTGCTGGATCCGAATAGAGGAGAAATTAGATTTGGGACACACTTTTTTTGCTTTTAATTATTCCAATACTTAATAAAACTATCACTTGTATAAAAAGCTGTTTTTAAGGCTTGTATAATTTTTTTATGAAAGCTTTTAATCAATGGTGTAACTATAGCTATACAAAAATATCACGTTGAAATACGTCTTCTATCAGTGAACTGGATTACGCGGCGGAAAAAAAAACTTCAACTTTGACCTTAAAAATACCCCAGAACTAATTATCTCATAAGTTAGATTTATGTTCGAAAATGTGTCCCAAACATTCCTCTACAAATTTTTCAAATTTCATAAATTTCTATCCAGTTGTTTTTGCGTTATGAGAGTTCAAATAGTTGAAAAGTAAAATTTTCTGAAACAACGGCCGCGGTGACGGTAACTTTTTTTTTTAATTTAGAGATATTATCTTGCCAAAAATCTCCTCAAAACACCAATTCTACTAAAACCTCGTAAACAAATAACAAATCTAAAATCTTAAGTAGTATCGTCACGTCAAATTCCCAAAGAAGTGATAAAATCAAATTGTTTATTTCTTATCGGCTCCATTACTTTTACAATGAATATTATCCGCAGTTCTTCAAAATGTAAATATACTGGGCCGTTCTGTCCAATGACTGGCTAACTCTGTGTTCCTATCAGCAACCATTCGGATTGGTCAACTCACAAATTCATACGATTTGTAAACACACCTTTTTATCTTGTCAGATCCTGTATCTTGAGTTGAGCAGATATGTTTACTGATTGATTCCATCTCTGTATAAACGCCGCTCATTGCAAAAGTTGACCAAAAAGTTTTAGTGATGACAATGGTAATATCCAGTCCGATTTCACTCGTTTCATGTTTCAAGTAATGGTCGCAATAGAATTTTCAAGTGATCTAGATGTTTATCATTATAATCTTATTAATGATAATGACGCAATTAGTAAGCACACGTGCTTGTTCGGAATTGAGGCGTTTGCTATCAAAACCAGCTCATTCCATTTTTGGAAATTTTTCAGGAAAGACAAAAAACTTCTCACGTCCACAGTTCTAAAGCTAAATTTGTTTTTTAAATTTTTAATTGTAGGTATAACCGCCTAGAATTTGATTAGTTTTTCATTTTCATTCCAGGTGCATTACCTTCGGCGTAATTACACTAATTAGGTTGGAATGAGCTGATGTTGATGCAAAAACACGATTTTTCATGCTTTTTTAGTTTTTTTGTTCAATTAAGTTGTGTGAAATTGTTTTTTTCCAGTTTGCCAGTTAATATTTGTGTCTTTAAGAGTTTTTAATAAATGACATCCACTTAACTTTTTCAAATGGTTATGATCAATGTCAGTTATGTCAGGTTATGTCAGGTCAGTTTCAAATCAGGTTATGAAGGACCCTCTAAACTTTCAAAATATGCAAAAAAGTGGATTTCAGAAAAATATGGAATGAGCTGGTTTTCATAGCAAACGCCTCAATTATACATTTTATCGGAATATTTTATTCATGATTGATGTGATGAAAACCAGTGGAATTATAAAGTAATAAAAATTTTTATTGAGACGTAAGATCGGAAATCAGATATTCCGAATTCTTTCTAATTTTTATCATGTTTTTATCTACAAGTTGTGCTAGAAATGTGTTTTTTCTTTCTCCGACAATGTGTTATGCTACGGGGAATTGACAATTTCTTATTTAATTTTTCTCTAAGTTATTCTATTTTTTCTAGTTGTCCACAACTCTTCTCGGTATTTATAACTTACACAAACAAATTTTTGTAAGTCATAAAAAGTCATAATTTTAGAAACCATATTACAAAACCTAGAGTTGTTGTCAAACTACGAACTTAAAATAAAAGTTATTACCAGTGCGAGATAACAAAGTAACTTAAATATTAACATGAAATTTCTGGAAAACAGTGTTTTGTGCAATTTGTAATTTGTTTAAAGTTATTTTGTTCTTTGGGAAGTTCTTAGCCTATTGAAATACAATAGGCTACCTATTGTAGATTTGAATAAAAGAGAAAACATAGAGATATTCGAAATAAAAGACACATCCCCTAATTAACTGATTTATTAGTTCAAAACGACAGCGACAGAGAGGTGTTATTTGATGAAATACGATCTTATCCTTAACCGCAAACGATCTAGAAAATAAACAATGGCCTTTTATCAAGTACAAGACTTAGCTGTTTCCTAACAACTTTTATTGGTAAGTGACACTTCATTGTTTCAAAATTTTACAAAAATAGCTTACGTTCAGGCTTATGATAAAACAATTCTGGCATAAGCGAAAGAAACAAATAAATTTGCAATTGAACATGACAAAACGAAAAATAAAGGGGTGTGTAAGGATGTTAAAATAACGAAGGTGCATGACCTTAGTTTTTGATGTCAATTTGAACAATAGACTCATATGTTTTGTTTTACAACACCCATTGGACATATAAGAATTGGAATTGTTATTCATGATTTATACTATCTAACAGTCACTATGTACCTAGGATAAAATGTTCCTAATGAACTTCTCATTACTCAGTTATAATTGATATTTGTCCTGGAAAAATGACACAATCTATCATAGGTATGTTTCAAATGTTTTAGCTAAAGTTTTCGTATTCTAAAATAATATTGATCTTATTTTAATATTACTTGATTAAAATATATTTGACTGATTTTAAATTAACTTGTTAGCTGGAATTAAACAACTCGTTCGCATTTGTTTCATATTCCATTTTTATGATAAAACTCTTCCCATAAGTGTTTATGAATGATCCGTGTAATCATTATACGGTAAAAGCATGCAATAGGAAAATAGGGTAATTACTAAAAACAAAACCAATTCATTGAACTGTAATTATCTCATATTCTAAGTTGGATAAATAATGGTACTTCAGGATTAACCGAGCACGAGCATCGATTTTTAAGCTAAATTGCCGAAAATTATTAAATATCAAAGTATAACACCATCAAAATGTCTCAAATAGAAGTGTTTCTTTTAATTTTGTTAAATTTTATGCATAAATAATAAAACGTTGCCAATAGAATCCACATGGAGATATTTTTGCCAAGCTGATCCGAAAGTAACAAAGTAATGGACACAATAAAATGTACTCTCCCGAATAAATTTGAATATTTTTATAATAAAATTCTCCCGAACACACTCTTTCTTTAGCGATAGATGAGGAAAGGATCCTCAATTTGTGTTCGTCCCCCTCACTGAGTGACCCAGTTTGAGGCTCGGCACGTGCACTTCGATTGGAGACTCCGGGTCACCGCATCTGTCAGGTTCTTGGCCAAAATGCGGTCTCCGACCCCTCTACTACTTTCACGAAAATCACCACCAATATGGTGTTTATACTGCCTCCGATTTGAATGGCTGAGCTTTGTTTGGTGTATTTGCATGTAACGTTCGTTAAAACTCTCAAAGATAAATTGTTACAAATCCATTTTCTTCTTTTGGCATGAATTCAGATGAACTTTGAAAGATGTGTTTCACTACCATTCGAATTAAGAGATAGATTCAGTTTCTTTAAGTGTTATTCAATCGGAAGTTAGTATTAGGGTGATTGTACTTTCCATTAATGTGTATAATATTACTTTACTTTATGAAGTTTAGTTTCAAAATACTATTAAAGATGTATCTTGTTAACAAACAATGCAAAACGGATATTTTCAAATAATTTACCCATACATAAACAAGATGTAAAAGAGATAATATTTCTTTCAAATGTGAATAACTTTATGCATTTAATTCTAATATAACCTTCAGTAAAATAAGTTATTAGTTTTATATACTATCAAAAATAGAAAACCTCTCCCTTAAAAGACTGATCTTCAATACCAAACAACATGATTATAAAGAGTTAATTAATATGAAAGTTCGAAAAAAAATTTATTTTATTTGTATCAACAAACGCCCAACTACATGATAACACTAAAACTTTTTTCAGACCTCAAAAAATACTATTATCACATTTTAATATCTCCTCGAATGTTTTAAGAAATGAAACTTCTTTCTGTCCGTTTCTCATGATATTGAAACAATTTTTTCATTGAAGTTTTCGTTCCATCCCCTTTAAGTTTTTTAATTACATTTTCTATTTTTCTCCGTTAGAGATGCTGTAATCTGTCTAAAATGGATTCAGCATGGTCCTATTAGGGGTTTAACTTACTTACATGAACGTAAGAAAAAAAGTCATGGAATGGACTTTTAAAACACCATGTTTAATTTCCTTCTCGGGTTCTTTCTCTTTCAAATAATCTATGAATGAAAAATTTCGTAAAATCATCAAAATTACCAAGCAAGAAATGTGTATCCAATTCACATTTGAATTATTGATAAAAAATTTTACGCATCAAAAACCAGTTGAGAAACACAGCCTGTAGAACCATTTTCCCAGCTAGATGAGATTTGTTGTAAGAAAGCCAACTTAACTCCCAAATCAATTGGAGATTTTTTCCTTGTAGTAGACCTTTGGTGGTTTGTGGAAATAACAAATATTTGGCTTTAATTGTTTTAAATACACAGCCAGACTACGGCTTACAATTTGTATATTGAACTGGTACGCAATAAATTAAATTTCTGAAGATTCATTTATAGTATAGTATCACAATTTTTTTCTATTTTCGTTCAAATACTAACGGCCGTATTCACCACTAACTTAACCTAAGGTTAACCTGGAATCAAGCTTTTAATTGGCTGTTGAAAAAGGGAAACAAGTTTTAAGCCAATCAGAGTTGTCAAAGAAGCTTGATTCCTAGTTAACCTTAGGTTAAGTTAGTGGTGAATATTATGGCCGTAAGAAGGCTATAGCAAATGAAAGGAGAATTTCACCATTTATTGCTGGTTAAGAAGACAACAGGTGTAATCTCACAACTCTCAAGCGTCACCTCCAACCGTGGACCGGTTTCGTCCTGAACTTCGTGGTATCTCCAATTGATTTGGGGGTTAAGTTGGCTTTCTTACAACAAATCTCATCTAGCTGGGAAAATGGTTCTACAGGCTGTTTCTCAACTGGTTTTTGATGCGTAAAATTTTTTATCAATAATTCAAATGTGTATTGGATACACATTTCTTGCTTGGTAATTTTGATGATTTTACGAAATTTTTCATTCATAGATTATTTGAAATTCGTGGAGGACTGATCAAATGGTCACCACTTTTTCAGTTTTAGTCGGCTAGACTAGTACTTGCCCTCCGCCTTCTTGCGTTACCATCCTATACCGTGCTGATGAGTCCTAACAAGGACGAAACCGGTCCACGGTTGGAGGTGACGCTTGAGAGTTGTGAGATTACACAAGGCTATAGCACTCCAACTTTGAGTCCTCGAACTCATTTAGTGTTTATTTTCCTCCTGGCAAGATACATCCCATGGTCTTTCTCGGGCAGTTATTGATCCATTTTTTTCTTCGGTGACTCACATCTTGGAGTGTTCGCAAATTGATACCGCTGCGAATGCTTCTGTTGATTCAGCTGAATCAGCTAGAGATCCATGTGGACACATTAGATTTGCCTTCGATCAAGGACCCTAATTGAAGTCCATGGCCCATTGTTGTTCCTGGTATCTCTTTTTGGAATGGTAATGGTGTATGTCTGATAGCGTTTTTTGAGGGAACTGGGAGAAAACTTGACAGATACAAGGGATACTAATTGATTTAATCAATCTTTTCCAATGATATATTTTTAAAACCTGTGGTTTTGTGTTTGAACTTTGATTGTTTTTGTATTAAGGGTAAAATTTTGTCAATTCTGATTAATTTAAATTTAAATATTTGTTTTTGTTATGAACATTTCATTTCAACATCATAATAATTAATTCTGATTTTTAAAAGTTAACCTGTTTGGTTCTTTGACCCTTGGATAAAGTGAAAACATAATTGTCAGTTGATAACTTATCAAACTGCGTTTAGATCTTAAATGGTTAACGTAGCATTTGGATTACCTTATTAAACATATTATAATATAAAAAACAATAACTTTTTAAACCAAAAAAATAACTTCTAGCATAGATAGGTTAACTCTTTTATTTACTATAACTCTATATTCTAATTAAATACTACAAACAGAAAACATTGATGTGAAATGTTTTCAACTTTCTGAATTTATTCTTTGAGCACATTTTAAACATTTAAAACTGTTTTCCCTCATCCACTACAGCAAAAATTATTTTTTATAACCTAAATTTTAAATATTGCTATATATTTTTGTTGCTTTACAAAATGTATATTTTAAAAACAATCTCTTTATTATATTATATTAGATGAGACTAATTTTACTTCATGCAGAACTTAAAAGTACATATACATAAAAACAATCTTGATTAAAATAAACAGTTCATTTTAAACACAATTCATTTTTACGTTCACACAATTCATAACGTAATTAAGTAGGTAAAAATAGGATATAAGGATGTTCTTAGCTTCCATATAGGACTGAATTATTTTTTATTGTTCTCAGCTGGCCATAGTGTTTACCCTGATAGCCAGTGAAGTAATTGGCTCATGATTTATAGACCATCATAGCTGGATTCCCTCTTCTCCTCTTATAGGCGCCTTTTGTTATCAGTGAACTAACCGACTTTTATGTGGTGCACTTAACTCAATCTCAGTAATAAGCCGAAGCTTCAGAGCTATAATAATGTGAGGGGTTTGATCAGGAGACTTTTCGCTTTTCTTGAGGAGCTGAACAAACTTGAGACGAGATCTATTGACCTGAGCAGCTAAATAAGAAAACAATACATTGATTGAATTTTATCGTTTTATATCTAGTTGTTTGTTTTTACTGTTTTTTAGTTCCATGATAATTGATATATTTTTATCAAAGACATTATGGTACCAACTGACACTTTTTTATGATCGTTTCAAATAGTTAGTTTTAAACGTAGCAATTTTAATATAGTGCATCTCACCTGCATTGCTACATAAAAAAATTTGGTACTTCTCTAGAAAGTCGGCGCAAATCTCGCCAAGCAGATTTTTTGGCGACAGCTAAAATATCCAAACACACTGGCAACTCACTGGCAACACACTGGCAAACACACTGGCAACACACTGGCAAACACACTGGCAACAACACTTATTGGCGACTTTATTTCTTGCGCCGGGATTCTGGAGTAGAACCAAAAATATTTATTTCAGCATATCTTGTTTCACGCAATTTAATATTTAATGCATATGTTACCGTTAAAGAATATAATGCAGTTATTTCATAGAATACCTAGTTATTTCATGAAATAACTGATCTTGTCCGTTAAAGTGTGTAATATGTTATTAGACACTTTAACTAGTTATTCTATGAAATAACTAGGTGTTCTATAAATTAACTAATGAAAGACAGTTAAAGTGTAAAATAAACAATTATTATTATTTTCACTTTTGAGGTACAGCTTTCTTTTTTGACGTCTGATAGAAGTGATTTTATCGGTTAATTGGAAAGTACGAGTAAGAGCACTCTTTAAATACAATTTAAATCTTTTCATCAAAATATTTTAATGCTTTTGTTATTAATTAGGATGTTTTTTAAATGATACCTTTAAGTAAAATTTCCGTTTTTTAATTAAAACATCTGTATTTTTCTCAATTGCCGCTGGAAAAAAAAGTTGAAAAAAAGAACTTGAGACGAACACCTCATCTGACCATTGTCCAAGTTACAGAAGAAAAAGATAGGGACTTTAAAAGAGAATTTAACAGGGTTGGCAAAAAACCTGTTTTTTTTTTTAAACCAAAAAAACCGGGTTTATTTGGGTTTTTTTTGGTTTAAACCAAGTTTTTTAGAATTTATTTTTCAGAATAAGTTATTTTAGCAGTGATGTTTGAAATTGAGTTGTAAATGAGACATTTATTTCAGGGGTTGTTTATAATTGATGAATGATTTGTAAATTTCAATTAATTAATTTAATTATTTAATTAAAATTAAATTAATTTGTTTTAAAAATAATTCTTGTTTTTAAAATATTCCAATTTGAAAATCTAATATTTTGTAGTGAATAAAAATCGGTGTTAATTTATATTGGATAAATGGTTGAAATAATCAAATTATTTATCTTAATTATATATGGATTAATTTATGAACTTAAGAAATTTCTTTAGAAAGAGAAAATTTTATCTTTTAAATAAGTAGTAAAAGTGAATTGTAAACAACTAATGTTAATTGAAATTGGATAATTGATTGAGATAATTAATTTGATTAATTATTAAATGGTAAAATAATCAAATTAATTATCTTAATTACATGGATTAATTTATAAACTTAAAAATTTCTTTAGAAAGAAAAAATAACGTTTTTTAAATAAATAAAAGTGAAAAGTAAGCAACTAATGTTAATTGAAATTGGATAAATGAGTGAGATAATTAATCTGATTAAGGAAATCAATGGTTTTTCATTAATTAAGCAAAAAAACCAACTGGTTTTTATGACTGACAAATAAGACAAATTGGTTTTTATCAATTAATTAAAATCCAAGCCATCTTTTATCAGTGAAAAACAGATAACTTTTGTGTATCTTTAGTTACTCTCTGAAATAATGTTTCATTTTAAAAGAAATTAATAAATAAACTATCTCTTGCACCATATAATAAGTTTAACTTAAGCATTTAAGATAAAGTTTAGATAGAGAGAATTCAATAATTAAAACCATTAAATTAAAAGATTTCTGATTTTTAATCACCTTAAAATGTAAATTTTTTTATAAATCTAACCTTTTAATTTTGTGCAAAAGATTATACTTAATAACACTTTCTTTAAAAAAATCCTGAAAATATTTTATAATCTCTAAAAAAAACAAAAAAAAACAAGTGTTTTTTTGGTAAAAAAACCATTTGGTTTAAACCGGCCAACCCTGGAATTTAAAAGTGACATTTATGACATAAATGGATTAAATTAATGGAAATTTTATTTTTTATATAATTGGTGTGAACACCCTATAAATTAACTCACAAGCCGCCACTGGAGATATATGATATAAATTGTTATTCTATGAAATAACTAGTTAAACCATGAAATACAAGAGAGTTTTACACTTTAACGGACACGATCAGTTATTCCATGGAATAACTAGGTATTCTATGAAATAACGGATTTCATACTTTAACGGTAACACATTCAAATAATTTCCTACTTACAAGCAAGTAATGGTTTATCATAATTTCTTATATTTAATTCCCTTTGTACTCTTTTCTGAAGAAGCAATGCGATTTGACAGTTAAACTAATAGAGGTTTTACTCATTTAAATCTGATCTTTTTATGTTGTTTGCCTGTTGAAAGAGGAAAAATATCGATATAGTATTCAAAGAGCTATGCATTTCTTTGAAGTTGCATTTTTTCCGAATTTCTCAAAACTTGGTTTTTGGAATTATTCCCTTTTTAACCAAAACATTCAATTGTAACTCGCACTGAGATAATAAAAATATTATTCTTACCTTACAATTGTCATAGAAAATCCATTGCAACAGTTGCATTATTTTTCATGTAAAATATTTGGAACAGTAGAGAGATCATGCAATTAAAATATTTTTAATATGTTACTTAAGTGTTTTACTTATGATTATACTTAATTTAAAATATTTTTATCGGTGTAAAAATGGTATGAATAAGTTTTGTTAAGGAGAATACTTTATCAAATATTCTTATTAAGTCCTTAGTGAAACATCTTAACCAAAATTTTTATACAAAACGTTAATGTAAATTTTGTATTCTCTTGAAGATATTATTCAAAATTATTTATAGCTACACAAGGTTTTAAATTTTAATTTTAGTTTCATTTTTTATTAAAACGTTATTTACTTATTTCACCAACATAAATTTATAATACAGGATTTTAAAGAGATAATTAAATAACAAAACCAGCTATTTTTATACAGGCAAAGTGATTAATTGGGCATTATTCATAATTCCCACAGTAGTGGAGGCGGGCAAAGTGATGAATTTAATTGATAAATGTCATTGAATTTATCTCATTGCCCACCTCCACTTCGGGCATTATTAATAATGAACGATTTATCACATTGGCCGTGATAAAACATTTCTTTAAACAGTTGAATATTTTACATAGAGGGAACATACCCTTAAACTTAAAGAAAAACATGTTTTATTCTATGAAAATAATTGTTTTAAAGGCAAAATAGTTTATGGGTATCGTCTTTGACACAAACATGAAATCTTAAAAACGCTAATAAATTCCGTCACTCTACAAAAAATATGAATTTTTCGAATTAAAATATCCTTCCCATTTGAAACACCAACAGATTCTATTTTTAAAAAACCTGGAAAAAGAAAATAAAAGGACAGGAAACGGGAAAAATGTCCCCTACTCCCCCGCATCATCCGCGCTTCACACCTGTGCGTGCCCGTAAACAAACCACAGGGCTGGCACTCTGCCAAGTGGGACGAGGGGCAAACGACCGGAGGGGTGACTGACCCAGCCCAACAGTGGGAACGGGCAACCCCTTCCCTGGGAGGGGGTGAACCCAAACGACCTTAACCCCATCCCTTTGGATGACGGTTTCTCAGGTTTTTTTTTTCTCGTTTGTAACGTTACCTTAGCGACAGAAAAAAGTGAAACGGAAAAAGGAGTGATGCACAAATCACACTCGGGATTACTCACAGCAGAGGATCGTATTTAATTCTCGGGAAAACTGTGTGCAGTTCCCTTTTTTTTTCACCTCTTAGATGGGATCTTGGATGAGACAGGTGCGGGATGACGCGTCACTCCTCATCAACGGTGAAGATTTAATGATAGGTTTAGAGTTGAATCCTCTTGACGGTTTCCCCCCCCCCATCAAATATCAGATCTGAAGTGAGTAGATTTTGTTAGTGTGTGACTATAAGACTCAGACATAAATATTTACGCGTTCACAAATGTTTCAGCTTTTTTATTTGCTGCAAGACAATTTATTAATACTTTTCATTATAAAACATTTAACATTTGTTTCTAAAGACCCAAATTGTATTTTTTTACAATAGCAAAAATCAGAAAACGAAACTTTTAAAATAATTGTTTGATCACAGCCTGATTCTTTGTTGCATATTATTTGCTTTGTCCTCTCTGTTTATTTGTTTCATCATTCACTATGCTTAACAGCAACGTTTCCTACACCCAGTACGTCACAACGCAGAAGGAGAAAGTGAGTAAACACAAAGCCTGTTGGGTTGATAGGAGGAACTTCGATACGCGAATTATGATAAAAAGACATAATTTATAAATGGGTTTAACGAAATAATTGACGTTCTTTGTTTCACTCGAAATTCAGACACCGCGATGGGAACCAACGATAATCTCAGGCGTCTTAGGTGTGAAAGGGTTAAAATATCATTTTTTAATCCTATCTAATGCAGGGTACGAGCCCCACATATTGATAATGACTCACCACTTCAGTCCCCATAACTGTAACACCCCTCTCGCCTATAAAAGGAGGTCAATAACAGCCCCCCCTCAACATGGCGTATAAAACAGCTGTTTCGAACACCAAAGTTCAAACTCCAGTTTAAATCTAGGTCCTGCCCCTGGTGGGATGGTGGGAGTGAAATGACCTGAGAAGGATCGTCACCCTTTCTGTGTGTGTCCTTAACCCTCTCGTCACTCCCCGTTTGAAAGAGTAACCTGAAATTGGAGCAATTGATGGGGGTTATGGGATGACTTGGGGAGATTGAGGATTGATTAAGCGAGGTATCCGCAGGGATTTCATTGAACATAGAATTGTGTGAGAAATTTTAAAATGACAACGGAATTTTATTTGCACGTTAGTTAAAAGTTTAAAATGTACAATTGTTTCGAGGATACAGTGGATCCCCTTTCGTCAGCAGTCAACATTCTGATAAATAAATACATACTTAGCCGTACCGTTAAAGTTACAGAAAAACGAAGCATAACTATGAAATAATCTATGCGATAAAAGCCAATAATTATGATTTTTAAGCAGGTTGGTTGGTTTAAACCATTTGGTTTTTTTTAGAAATTATAAAATATTATCAGGATTTTTTTAAAGAAAGTGTTATTAAGTATAAACTTTTGCACAAAATTAAAAGGTCAGATTTATCAAAAAATTGACATTTTAAGGTGATTAAGAAATCTTTTAATTTAATGGTTTTAATTATTGAATTCTCTCTAAACTTAACCTTAAATGCTGAAGTTAAACTCATCATATGTTGCAAGAAATAGTTTATTTATTAATTTCCTTTAAAATAAAACATTATTTCAAAGAGTAACTAAAGATACACAAAAGTTCTCTTTTTCACTGATAAAAGATGGCTTGTGTGGGTTTTAGTTAATAAGTAAAACCAATTTGTCTTATTTGTTAGTCATAAAAACCAGTTGGTTTTTTTACTAAATTAATAAAAACCGTTGATCTCTTTGATGATAAAACTAAAAACCAGTTGGTTTGTTTATAAACAGATAAAAACCAGTTGGTTTTTTTACTAAGTTAATAAAAAAAACTGTTGATTTCCTTAATCGGATTAATTATCTCAATCATTTATCCAATTTCAATTAACATTAGTAGCTTACATTTCACTTTTATTTATTTAAAAAAATTTAATTTTCTCTTTCTAAAGAAATTTCTTAAGTTCATAAATTAATCCATATAATTAAGATAATTAATTTGATTATTTTACCACTTAATAACTATTCAAATTAATTATCTCAATCTATTATCCAATTTCGAATAACATTAGTTGTTTACATTTACAATAAAATTTTCCCTTTCTTAAGTTCATAAATTAATCCATATATAATTAAGATAAATAATTTGATTATTTCAACCATTTATCCAAGATAAATTAACACTGATATTTATTCACCACAATAATATTCAAATTGGAATATTTTAAAAACAAAAATTATTTTAAAAACAAATTAATTTAATTTTAATTAACTAATTAAATTAATTAATTGAAGTATCAAATCATTTATCAATTTATAAACAACCCCTGAAATAAACGTCTCATTTACAACCCAATTTCAAACATCACTACTAAAATAACTTATTCTGAAAAAAAATTCTAAAAAACTTGGTTTAAACCAAAAAAACCTGGTTTAAACCAAAAAAACCTGGTTTAAACCAGAAAAACCAAATAAACCCGGTTTTTTCCAACCCTGTTTTTAAGTATCTGAAAGGAGGGATACACTGGAAAAATAATTTACTACCAGTAAATGTGTGTATTTATGCACGCGGCTCTTATTTGTATCAAATATAAACCTTGTAAGAGTTTTTATGGATAAATGTGTCTTAAAATTATTAAGTTTATTTGTTGATAATTATTAATTTAAAGATAATTCTTAAAGAAAAATATTTAAGTATTCAAGGTACTGTCGGAGTAAAAAAAACGCTACAGAAATTAAGTAACGGGATTGCAGGATTTCAATTTCAATAAATTCGCTGAATATAGGAAAAGATTGGCGAGAATAATATTTAATTTAAGGAAACATATTTGGCTGGTTATCCCTGATTTTTAACTTTACACTAGAAATAATTTATTGGGAAGTAGAAAATACCTTTTTGGTAAGTAAATAATAACTGATTTTCTAATTACTAAAAATAAAAGCGTGGGCGCTAGTAATTTATATATATTTTTTAATTTAAAATTTTGTTTATTTATTTTTTAAAATTTGTACAAATTCACCTGAAGGTAAGGACCCGTATATGTAAATTCAAGTTCAGTAACACTAACATCTATGCCGAACGAGGGTTCGGACCCCAGACGTACGGCTTTGCAGTCAGATGCTCACCACTAGGCCAATACGTCGGCATTTATGTATAATTTTACATAGAACATAGAATAAACAAGTTAGAATAAATAGTGAATGTGAAGAATTACTAGCGCCCATGCTTTTATTTTTAGTAATTAGAAAATCAGTTATTATTTACTTACCAAAAAGGTATTTTCTACTTCCAAATAAATTATTTGTCAAACCGAAATAATTATTTTTGACCTTTTAGAACACTTCAATAAAAGCGTTTTTAAAAAAATCTTTTTTTTACTTTTTTTATTTTCTACTTTTTAGTCATGGTATTTTTTTTAACAAAAACTCAGAAGAAAAAATGTATTTATTTCAACCATATTTAATGTGATGTTAGAATGGAATTTTAGTTTTCTACAATATGATGGTGAAATATAACATCGGCTCACTCGCCGATAAAATCCGTCCATATCAAAAAGATTCACAAGAAAAAGAAAAAAAAAAAGCATCCCATTCAGACTTTTCAGTAGTCCATAAATTATAAAAGTAGCGTATTTTTCTGCTCTCGCGATGGGCACCAATTTTCGGCGATTTCTCGCTCTTCTGGTGATTTCTCGCTCTTCTGGCGATTTCTTTCTCGCGGTTATTATCTTAAATCGCTAATTATCTTAATTGTTAATTGGAAGGTAAGAAATCACGTTTTGAAGATAAAATATTGCAGTGATATACCTAATATATTATCTTACTGGTTTTGGGAGCCATTGGCTTCACGGAAGTGTCTCAAATTTGAATTAAAAGGATAACTAAAAACACTCGTTAATTACCTTAATTACGGAGGTTTTGACTAGTTGATTATTGAATATTGCATTGTCATCGAGTTTACACCATGGTGCAAAGTTTTAGAACTTTATATCGTTTGGAAGTGCCTGAAATTTTATGTACAAGATCTTGTAAAAAAAAGTGATTAATCGTCCATAAATATTGTAATTACTGGGCAATTCTCGTTTTGACTTTTGAATATGATGAAGTTATGCCTTATACAACATTGTGCACGGTTTAGGGAGAATAGTCCCTTGGGAAAGGTCTCAAAATCTGGTTTTTCTGTTAATTAAAAATACTCGTTAATTAACTTAATCCTTTGGTTGTTTGACTAGAGAATGGTTGGATATTGGAGTGTCATGAGGTTTACACCTATGTTCAAAGTTTCGGGGCCCTAACATATCGGGAAGTGCCCGAAAATCGAGTTTTAAAATTCCTCCCGTAAAACGCCGCCAAAAGCAAGTAGAATAAAAGCGTTTAAAAAATATTTCATTTAAAGAAATATTTTAATCAGAGAAATTTCTTAAGAATTTTTTACCAAGCTTATTCAGGCGAGTACAAGTTTAAGCATAATTCTTAGTAGGATTTCGGAAAATAATTCTATTTAACTATTTTTAAAGTTCTTTTAAATAAATAATATTTATAAATTCTTTTAAATCGTGGGGCAATGGAATTTTAGATAGACTGATTAATGTGAACTCTACGGACATAGTAAAAGTTAGTAGTAGTAGTAGTAGTAGTTTTGTTACGAAATTAAAAAATTATTTGCTTTGGAGACTATTGAAATTGTACTAAGCAGTCTCGGGAGGTGGGGAACAAACTATTTCTAAAATACCGATATTTAGGTAAGTTGCATAGGCGTTCCCAGGATTCTGCTCAGGGTGAAGCAAGGAGAGTCGATCTTTCTCGTGCTTGTGGAGAACTAGGAAAATCCCGCTATAACGAACTTCAAGGGACCGTAAAATTTCTTCGTTATAACGGAAATTGCGTTGTACCTGTACTATCGCTAATTCAAATTAAAACGGTTGGGGACTTTCTGGACTTTCGTAATAACGAGATTTTTCGTTGTATCGGTATTCGTTGTAACGGGATTTCACTGTATTTTAAAACCGGGAAGAAGGGCCAGAGTTTTGCTGCGAGATTGGTTTTGGACCTTTTGTGAAAATAATGCAAAAGTTTTTAAGATAATATACTTAGCACCAAACAAAGGGGGTCTGGGGTCCTCTCCGAAAATGTTTTTTAATGAATTGTTCTTGGACATTGGGGACCATTTAGGTGATACTCGAGATCGATCACTCGTATAATCTTCAGAATTTTCAAGGGGAAAATCCTTATAAATAGACATAAGAATTCTACAGAGGGTGCAACTCCCTAACCGCCTCCTAAATACTGCCTTGGGGGATCTCTTATTTTTAATTTTTAATCCTCTTTGACATAGGTGAACACAAGTGATCCCAGTTTTCAAAACTTAACTTTTTGAAAATTAATTAATTAAGACTTAAGTTTAAGTAATTTACTCTCATGATTTAGGGGGTAGCTACCCCTCCCTGAAACCCCCTGGCTACGCCCTGGAGTTGAGGGACAGCTCCCTAGACTTGTGAGAACTAGAAAGGAGGACACCAATTTCCCCATTCTATAAGGTCGTCTCTCAATTCATTCTCTCTTACCTCCCCTTTTCCCAAATTCCAGTTGAAATGTCCGGCCTCAAAAATTCCTAAGAGCATTACACAAACACATGCGAGTTCAATCCAATATAGCTAAAGCTTCATTGTTCACAGCAGTAATAAGCAATCCCTCATTCGTGATACATGGTCATGAATGAATAGCCACGGTTTGATCAAGGCACTGACAGGGTTGCTTGCCAGTTTGCCAATTTGTGGTGCCATCGGCCAAAGGCCGCTGACAGGGTAGGTTTATTGCTTTACCTATTAAAGAAAGTTTTATTTAAAGATTGGTGAGAGATTTAATAAAGAGAGAAATATTTAATAATATTTTTAATTTACTAGGTCACCACTAAATTATTGAATATTATTTTAGAAAGGGGGTCCTCCCCCAGAAAAGCTTTTTGAAATTAGACCTGTAAAAAGTAGGGGTTTTACTCATTTTAAGAACCTTTTTGGGTTCCCAAGGGGGGCACTTTCCAGAGTGCCACCCCCTGAATCCGCGCCTGGGGTGGAGTCACTGGAGGGAAATAAGCTCCCCCCAGAAAATTCCCGATCCCGAAAGTTTCCAGTGTGCCCCAAGATTTCACTCTCTGTACTCTGCATCCCTTCATGGTTGTATACCAAAACTAGATTTAAGTATAACTGTCTCCTTCACGACAAATTGTTTTTTGATTGAAGGAAATAAGGGGAGTTATGATATTCTACTTGAAATTAAATCTATTTCGAAGGCTGAATTAAAATATCTTTGCTTTATTTTATTTTTTCTTTATTATAAGGCGTTCATCAGAATAGTTTTCTCCCCAATTGTATATGTACAATTGCGGGGTAGCAGTGTGGATATATGTTTAACGATACTTTAAAAAATATTCTCCTACAAGCATGTTGAATTTTCTGTAGAATTTTTTAAAATTTATTTATGACAACGAAAAAATAAAAATTTGGGATCGAATTAGACAAAAAAATACAGAATATTTCTAAAAACTTCTGCTAAATGAATCCAAACATCAAACTCAAAAACAACAAAGCTAAAATAAGAATGGCTTTTGCAAACACATTTTTACTAAGTTTGAAAAAAAAAACTACCGGAATAAAAGATCCCCTAATGTCAAAAATATAAAACATTTGATGGACAATTGTAAAAAAGGTTATCCTAATAGAAAATAAGATTAAAAAAAGCTTTTAAATACCCAATAAAAACAACATATAATTTATAATCACTTATTAATAACTTCTAACCCTTAAAAATTATAAAATCAGCACCAAAAGTTGCAGAACATGTGTAAATTCAACTTAAATCATACAACACCAGCGCTCTAACCGTTACACCACAGGGATTTACATTGAGAGACGCAAATATAAACAAATAACTAAAGGATTGGCTTAGTTTTGTGGGTTATTGTAATTTTAACAAGTGGCAAACCTTTGGCGATTGGGGTTGGCGAAATATTTTCAAACCTATTTTCCTATACCATGCACATGGGGTTAATGTCTAGATTCCTCTTAACAGTCCTTGTAACGTTTTTTTACTCCGACTGTATCTACTCTAAAACCCATTAAAAGGAGGGAATTATATTATGCATTTGATTTTATTGAAAATTTGTAATTTTTTCATTTTTTTGTGAACTTATAACTTTAAATTGATATTTAACTGTGCTATTGATTAATTGATATTTAGAAGTTAGATTATACTTTCTTAAATTTAAGCCGTATGCATGCCTGAAAGGTAAGATTAAACGTAAGATTTAAAAATACTATCAATCAATCCTCTATCAATTGAATATTCATCATCACATGAAAACATTATTAATCTCTAAAAATACTATTTTCCCATTTGATTAAAACACATAGTAATAGTAAAAATCTGCATATTTCCCACAATATTTAATCCTACTATCTATTATAATTGTGAAATGTTTGTCTGGATGTTTGTTACTCTTTCACGCAAAAACTACTGAATGGATTTTAATGAAATTTTACTATAATGTAGCTTATACATCAGAATAACTGTTTGTGGGTAGGATTCACACCTTCTGAATACACCATTATAGACAAAAACACATTTATTACACATAAAAGACACTTTAAATTACAAGGAAAACATAAACATTACCCCGCACTGGAGTGGTGACCGTTACCGCGCTCAATTAAAATAAACAAACATTCCCTCACTGAAGTCTTTCTCCCTCGAAATCGGAAGCCCAACTGACCAATGTACTCTCACTGACGTCACCACACCAATGCGGGAGGGGCTGCCAACGGAAGCCGCAATATTGGACGGAACATTCCGCCCACCTTGAAGTACCTTCAAAACACAACATGAGTAATGAGTACATGAGTAATATTAAATGAAAAATTCACAACACAATATTAATCACAATCCGAAATTAATCAATGGGTAAGTAAATTAGTTTGTTACCGGGTCTTTGTAAGACACCATTCGCAGTTTTGAGTGTCACAACACGAATAATACCGTCTTTACCTGGATGAGTCTCAAGTATTCTCCCTAATGTCCACTGAACAGGTGGTAAACGTTCATCCTTTAACAGTACCATGTCCCCAACTTTGAAATTGTCCTTCTTTGAGAGCCACTTAGGACGCTGCTGAAGCCTGGAGAGGTATTCAGCCTTCCACCGAGTCCAGACACCGAGAGACATTCTCTGAACCATGTCCCATCTTTGACGTAATGATGAAGCACCGCTCGTAGAATCTCGCTCTGGAAGAGCCAGCAGAGAATCACCAGTCAAAAAATGCCCTGGTGTTAGAGCAGTCAGATCATTTGGATCACTTGACATAGGGCTTAGTGGTCGTGAGTTGAGGCAAGCCTCTATCTGAACCAAGACTGTTGTGAGCTCTTCATAGGATAGAGGTGTCTGTCCCACGACGCGACGAAGATGGTACTTCAGGGACTTCACTCCAGCCTCCCAAAGTCCTCCCATGTGAGGCGCTGCTGGTGGATTGAAGTGCCATATAATTCCCTCTTTAGCTATATGGTTAGCTATACGAGTTTCGTCATCCCTTGATAGGTTCCTTTCTTGCTTCAAGATTCTGTATGCTCCGATGAAGTTAGTGCCACAATCACTGTAGATATCTGTGCACATCCCTCTTCGTCCAATGAAACGTCTTAAAGCAGCTATAAATGCCTCAGCTGTTAGGTCTCCAACCAGTTCTAGATGAATAGCTCTGGTGACGAAGCATACGAAAACAGCAACATAGCCCTTGTAAGTGGAACGTCCTCTTCCTTTCGATGCCTTCAGTGAGAAAGGGCCAGCGTAATCCACTCCGGTACGCAGAAAGGGCTTACTAGGAACGACTCTGTCACGTGGTAAATCACCCATGAACTGTTGCTGCTGTTGAGCACGATGCCGGGTGCAAATGACGCATCTACGGAGGTGGAACCTGATGGTATCTCTTGCAGATAAAATCCAGAACTGTCTGAGCAAGATGGACATCAACAGCTGAAGACCCGCATGAAGGTAAGTCAAATGAGCATTGACTATAATTGTCTCTGTTAACCAATGGGTTTTGGGTATTAGGATAGGGTGTTTCTGGTCATATGGCAAGTTGGAGTTGCGCAACCTACCTCCTACTCTAAGAATACCCTCCTGATCAAGGAAAGGATTGAGTGAAGCAATCTTGTTCTTGCAGCTCAGACCTTCTCCCCTTTTGAGCCTTTGGATTTCGTCATGGAAAACTTCATTTTGCACAAGACGAATGACATGCATGAAAGCTTCATCCAACTCCATTGCATTCAGGAAGCCAAGACGTCTATTGTTAGCGTTTCTCGCATTGAAAATGAATCGCTTGCAGTAGGCTAGCACTCTCTTCAGTTTTGTCAGGCTGGAGAATCTCTTGAGAAAATCCAAACTTGGTTCTCGTCTTTCTTGTGCCACATACGTCTGTACAGCACGTTGTTCTTTGAGGACCTCAGGCAGGTCTTGACTCGCCTGATCATCCGGCTGGAAGTCTTGTTGACTCGCTAATGGACCCGCCCACCATAAGGGATGTTGTTGAAGCTCCTGCGGCAAGATTCCTCTAGAAGCACAATCCGCCGGATTGTCCTCACTTGCAACGTGATGCCAACTGCATTGCGGGAGAAGTTCCGTGATCTTTGTCACTCTGTTGGCCACGAAGGTCTTCCAACGGCTTGGGTCTCCCTTTAGCCAAGCCAGAACTATAGTTGAATCTGTGAAGCAGTGAATCACTTCCACTTGCAACTTGACAGACTGAAGAACCAATGCGACGGTTCTGGCCAGAAGAAGTGCGCCACACAACTCTAATCTGGGAATTGAGATAGTCTTCAGAGGAGCAACCTTCGTTTTGGCGATGATCAGCCTTGAAAGCATCAATTTATCCTCTTTGAACGACTTGAGATAGACCACAGCTGCATACGCTGACTCTGAAGCGTCCGAGTAGCCATGGATTTCGAAGCGTGTGGCATTCTTTGGGATCAAACATCTAGGAATGAGAACCTCTCTAAGAGATGTGAGAGAAGAAGCCATGGTAGTCCACTCCGACTGAATCCCCGGTGGCACAGGCTCGTCCCACTCTAAGCCGAGTCTCCACAAACGCTGCATCAGTATTTTGCACTTGATGGTTACTGGAGCCAACCATCCAAGAGGGTCGAACGTTCTCGAGATGTCAGACAGCAGCTTTCTTTTGCTCAGACCACCTGAACTCTCTGGAGCATTCACTGTTATAGAGAAACAATCAGTAGAGGGATTCCACTGCACGCCCAGCACCCGGACTGCACCAGCCGAGTCGATGTCCAGAGGCAGACCACTCCCACGGAGCTCCGGGGGATCTGCTTCCATGACTTCTTTGGAGTTGGAGACCCATTTGCGAATCTCCATGCCTCCACCTTTCAGGCAAAGTAGAATCTCCCTCTGCAGTTCCAATGCTTTAGCCACCGTGTCCTCACCGGACAGAAGATCATCAATGTAGAAGTCCCTCCGTAGGACTTTCGCCGCCTTCGGAAAGTTGTTTCCCTCATCAGTCGCAAGTTGCTGCAGGCATTTCGTGGCGAGGTACGGCGCGGACGCTGTGCCGTATGTGACTGTAAGCAGCCTCCAATCCTCCATCGGTTGATCAGGCGATTCTCTCCAAACCACCCGTTGAAGATCTACGTCACGTTCATCCACCAGAAGTTGTCTGTACATCTTCGTTATGTCAGCTGTCATCGCAACTTGATGGAGCCTGAAGCGCATCAGGATTGGTGCTATAGGATCTTGAAGTACAGGACCAACAAGAAGTTTGTCGTTTAACGATATTCCAGTAGATGACTTTGCAGAGGCATCAAAGACAATCCTAAACTTGGTTTTGGAATCAACCACCTTTCCCACGGCATGATGAGGTAAGTAGAAAGTTGACGTCACTGATCCATCGTTGTCTGATGGAACCTTCTCCATGTGTCCCAATTCATCGTACTCTGACATGAATTCTTTATACGACTGGTGAAGCTTGGGATCTCGCTTGAACCTTCGCTCAGCATGGCTCAGTCTCTTTATTGCAACTTCTCTGGAAGACCCCAGCTCCAGCCCATCTGGCTTTAGAGGAAGTCTCACGATGTATCGTCCATCTTTGGCACGTCTTGTAGTGGCTTCAAAGATAGTCTCGCACAGGGTTTCGTCTGGACTCAGTGGCTTGGTGGACCCTGGGAGATCCTCTATCTCCCAGAATTGCTGCAAGGTAGCATTCAGATCACAATGTGCATGGTGGACCTGATACCTGGGACCTAAGTCTCCGGACACACTACCCATCAATACCCATCCGAAAATAGTATGCACCGCAGTGACAGATGAATTTTTTGGTTTAATTTTACTGCCTAGCACGATATCACCAAATACATCTGCGCCAAGAAGCAGATCAACCTTTCCTGAACGATTTGCATATGGATCAGCAAGTCTGATATCACGAAATTCGAGCAAACTTTCAGACTCAATTGAGTGCTGAGGTATATCGGAAGTAATTTTAGGTAAAATTAAAGCATTCACGGTTAGGCCTTGATCATTTCCAACAGACCTTAATTCTAACTGGACTTGTCCTTTACAAGAACCGATACCTACAGCGGACAAACCCGATACTCTGATATTAGCATGCTTTCTTTTTAATCGCAGTCTTTGAACGCAATCTTCACGAATAAAACTAGCCTCGGAACCAGAATCGATTAAAGCTCTTAATTCAGCCTGACCGTCGGGCAAAACAATTTTGACAACCGCAGTAGGTAGATAAACCCCTCTCGGAGGTCCAGAATTAGCACAATGTGTCGACACTAAATCTGAATCAATCACTTGAACCTTTGAAGTCTCAACTTTCGGTTTAGAAAATCTGCTCGATTCGTGAATCAGACTGTTATGTTTTTTAGAGCAATGTTTACAACCTCTACTCTTACACTGATTCGAAAAATGAGAACCTTTTAAACAATTGAAACATAACTTTAGTTTTGCAATTAACTCTTTTTTGTCTGCAACAGAACCTTTAAGAAAGGTATCACATTTATATATTTCATGACTCCCAGAACATACACCACATTTTATAGACTCTGTATCGGTATAAAATGACTGTGCCCTTAAACCCTTAGGTTTTTCACTGTTTTTAACATTTTTTGAACCAGATAATGAACTAGACACCGACTCCAGTGCACGTGCCCTAGCCTCTAGAAACCCTTTAAAATTCTCAAAAGTTGGCATAGTTTGCTTGTCCTGAGACAATTCCCATTCACATAATGATGCTGAATCTATCTTTTTACGTAAAGTATAGACCAAAAGAGTATCCCAATACTCTACAGGTTGTTCTAGAGTGCGTAGAGTGTCCATGCACTCTGAAGAAATGTCTAAAAGTTCTCTTAAACCCTTTGCCGACTCTCGGCTTATACTTGGTTGATTAAAGAACTTATCTAAATGAGCATATACAATATCAACAACACTATGATATCTGTTGGTGAGTGTCTCCCAAGCTTTAGCATAATTAGCATCACAAATTTGGAAAGCATTCACTAGAGCCAAAGCCTCTCCCTTCAGTGATAATTTTAAATACTGCAGCTTCTGTCCCGCTGACAGAGTTTCATTCTGGTCAACCATGGCCAAAAACAAATCACGAAAACTGATCCATGAGAACAGATCGCCAGAAAATGTAGGCAAACTGATCTTGGGAAGGGCAATATGACCCCTGCGATCCTCAGAAATAATGGATGTTTGTAATTCCTGTTCACCAACAGATACCACATTTGATCTCAAAGCTAATTTCAAAGCATCTGTTTCATTAAAGATATCAAAACTTTCTTTTTCATGAATACAATACAGATCTTCCTCACAGGAAGTTAGAATCTCTTCAAAGAGTTTGTCTAAATCTAAGCGTAGTTGCGTTAATTGCTCTTTGTAAATAGAAGCCGACCCACAATCTAATGGTTCACCGTTGGCCTTTATCAAGTTTGACAAACGAGTCAACTTTCCTTTTAACACCCGCTTACGCTTAAGTAGTTGATCCATGACAAAAGAAATCCCGAATAATCACAATAGAAGCATAAAAACCAAAACAAAAGACGCGAAACCTAATTCCCGAAAACGAAACTGCCTAAACTCCGGCTCGACGGACCAATGTTTGTGGGTAGGATTCACACCTTCTGAATACACCATTATAGACAAAAACACATTTATTACACATAAAAGACACTTTAAATTACAAGGAAAACATAAACATTACCCCGCACTGGAGTGGTGACCGTTACCGCGCTCAATTAAAATAAACAAACATTCCCTCACTGAAGTCTTTCTCCCTCGAAATCGGAAGCCCAACTGACCAATGTACTCTCACTGACGTCACCACACCAATGCGGGAGGGGCTGCCAACGGAAGCCGCAATATTGGACGGAACAATAACACATAGGCTATAATTTATAAAGAGAAAATCGGTCCTTCATTCTTTTTTTCCAATTTTTCTTCTTATTTCACTTATTTTTCCGTGTTTGAAAACCTGTTTTACCAGTCATACAACGAGTTAAAAATAAAACATTGTTTCAAATGAGACAAATCACTAGACTTTTTCATTTACTAGATCTTTTAAGTTTTAAACACTGGTTTTAAATTTGTTAATTTGTTCACTAGACTTACTAATTTACTAGACTTTTTATTATGGTTTCAAATTTGTTATTTTATAAAGGCACCAAGATATTAAACATTATCAGGAACATCGGGATTGTAAAAAGTGACAAGAACACCGGGATTGGAAAATTAGCGAGAACATCGGGATGGAAAAAATTACCGGGTTATAAAAATTACCGAGAACACTGGGATAGGAAATTTACCATAAAGACACCGGGAATACCGGAATATAAAAATTACCGTAAACACTGAGATAGGAAAATTACCGGGACCGCCGGGATTAATTGTAATATTGCTAATTTACAAAATTATAAATGTATTTTAAGAAATATTTAAAAAAATAAATTTATAAACTCCCCCCCGTGCAAGGCCGGGTATAACAGCTAGTACTAAATAACTTCTAAGCAAATATCAAAGGATACAATCTCATAATCTTAATAATAATAATAATAATAATAATAATAATAATAATAATAATAATAATAATAATAATAATAATAATAATAATAATAATAATAATAATAATAATAATAATTTAGTAATACATACAAAATAAGTGAAAAAAAAACAGATTTTTGAAACAGATCTTATGCACAGATTTTTGAAAAATCCATAACCTTCAAGGCCACCCCTCCTCACAGAACCTTTTCGTCGCATGTTCTTTTCTCCAAGATTTTTTCACAGTGTGTCATATCCCCCAAAAAGAGCCACTCGTGACGATGATCTCCCTCTTTGTCCAGTGTGCTCGTGACTGATGAGGTGGCTCCTCAGCCCCTTTTAACGGGAACAAAGCTTGTCACGGAGAGGCGCATAGAGAAGATGCGAGTCATGCTGGTTTTTCTAGGGTGCTTTTTCATTGCAGAGAATACATGTTTTATATTTTTAATTCAGTTTAAACATTCGTGTGTGAGGAAATTCAAGGTCTGCTTGTCTCTTATTTATACCTATAACATTACTTCAGAAGTTTGGATTGTAGATAAAGTCTGCCTTCAAAAAAAATGTGTGAATTTTGGATTATGCTTGCGTTTTAACTCTTTGAGAAACTTTTTATCCATATTATGATTAAAAATTAAATGTGCGTTTAAAAGGAATCTTTTTATACTGTACATGTTTTATATTCGGACCTGAAGCTTAATTTTCCAACTTTCAAAAAAAATTGTATTTTTAATTCTAAATTGTCTTTATTATTAATCCATTAATACACTCACTTCCAAAAGTTAAGCACGGAACTGTTTTTTCAACCTAACACCTAGTAGAATTATTTTTCATACATGAAAATGATACCACAAGATGTTCAACTAATCGGAATACAGGGACCGAGAACAAAATGTCCATACCATTAATTTAAGGGGGTAAAGGGGCCTCCATTGATAATGGAGTTCCATTACACATTTGGAGCAGTGACAGAAACGTCTATGTGAGAGGTTTTTAACGGAAAATTTTATGTTTTTTCTAAAGAATATTGTTATTCCTAAACTCAACGCATGTTTTCAAACGTGTGTGCTAACTTTAAATGACTTTTTTTAGGATTTATTGTCAGATATCGGTCTAATTATCATTTTTGGCGAGTTTTAGCCTCTGGGTCATTTTTGGCAAGTGTTATCAGACCGTCAACCATGTTATTTAGTAGCTCTCACATGTGGTTGAATGCATTTTGGTCTGGGAACCCAGAAAGTACCCTTATTCTTTCAATATCGTTACTTATGAAAAAATTTAAGATAACCAAATTGTGATTTTTTGCAGCTTTTTCACTCTTTAAGATAAATCTTCGACCCGATATGTATTCTAAAAGGAGAAAAAGGAACATGAGAACACATGTAAACGATTGCAGACATCAGTGAAAAGCTCTGCGGCATATAGGGGGTGTTGAAACACAATAGTTTCAGAGAAGAAATTCGACCTCTTAAAAACTCATTTTAAAAAAAGAATCGAGATATTTTTAGAGAATTTCTTTCTTTTCAAACATGTATGCGTCCATAAACACTAAAATTTTTTAATTTTTTGAACGTTAATGACAGATGCCGTTCCTGTAAAACTATAAAATTTTTTGTGCCGTTTCAACACCCCCTATATGCCGCAGAGCTTTTCACTGATGTCTGCAATCGTTTACATGTGTTCTCATGTTCCTTTTCAGACCAAAATGCATTCAACCACATGTGAGAGCTACTAAATAACATGGTTGACGGTCTGATAACACTTGCCAAAAATGACCCAGAGGCTAAAACTCGCCAAAAATGATAATTAGACCGATATCTGACAATAAATCCTAAAAAACATCATTTAAAGTTAGCACACACGTTTGAAAACATGCGATGAGTTTAGGAATAACAATATTCTTTAGAAAAAACATAAAATTTTCCGTTAGAAACCTCTCACATAGACGTTTCTGTCACTGCTCCAAATGTGTAATGGAACTCCATTATCAATGGAGGCCCCTTTACCCCCTTAAATTAATGGTATGGACATTTTGTTCTCGGTCCCTGTATTCCGATTAGTTGTGGTATGATTTTCATGTATGAAAAATAATTCTACTAGGTGTTAGGTTGAAAAAACAGTTCCGTGCTTAACTTTTGGAAGTGAGTGTAGTACTTAAAAATCTGGAAAATTTTAAGTATATTACATTAAAATTTTAAGCACCTTTTTTATAGATCTTATGTATAAATAATAGCTTAGAACCTATACCTTTTACTCAATAAAAATCTAAGTATTGCCTTAAATTTCATTGACTGTTAGCATATTAGCTGAATATTATTCTTAGTTTTAGAAGTTGTGCGAATTGAAAGAAATATTATATTTTCATTTAAATATTTTCTCTCATCAGTTCGGGTAAAAAATTACGATATTTATCAGAGCACACTAGATTTCTTCTCCAAACTTGAGCATCAGACTATTGCTAGAAGATATTTAATTTTCATAGAGCATCGATGTAGACAATAATCAGAATTACAGGGGAGAAAAACTTGTAAGGTTTTTAATAACATTCTTAGAGGATTAAGTACCGGGATTACGTAAAAGTATAAGAATAAAATTCACGACTTAAGAAAGTTGTCAAAACTGCGCACGTGAACTGGGCCGAGGTATCTTCGCGAAACTGACTGAGAGAGAAAGTTGTGGGAATGTAGGTTTTTTTTTCTGCTCTCTTATTTATAGAGCAGTTGGATCTGGAGAAAGTTGCTTAATCAGTGATCCGTTCACTCTCAGGGAAATGAACTTCATTACTCTAGCTTTGTCTGTTTGAATTCAAATATTTGTTTATAACACAATGGTTTTCTCTTTTATTGTTGTTGTTGGTGTGACTTCACTAGTGTTCTAAGTTTGTGCATTGGATAGATAAATGTTAATACTAGATACTTCCCACATTTGTGAGGGACACAAACTTCTTAAAGTTAAATTTGTTCTAAATTATCATAGTCGTGAAATTGGAACAAAGTAGAAAACGATCCACTTTTGTAGGTTCATAGAACTATCGAATTCAGATAGCTTAGTTTCCTTTTTATACTTTAACTACTAAAATATGAAATTCAAAGCAAATACTAAGCTAACCATTTCTCAGTTATGTGATTGAAATTTTCTCTCCTACTTTAGCGAAATAATTTTTAATGAGATATAGCATATAAGAAAAGCAAGCGTTTTATAAATATATATTATTTTTAAATATTTCCTTTCTAAACGCATTCAAAGTTATTATATATATTTATCAAAAACCAAATTACCGAACCTAAGTTAAGTAAAAAGGATCGGTTCATCCATATAATCCATTACAACTTCCACGTAACTCTCAATCAATAATTATAATAGTTTAAACAACCCGGTAATAGTTTTTTTTATTCAGATGATTTGTTGATGTAACCCATTTTAGTATGTAAAATATTTTTATTTGATTGCTTTTTAGGCTACGAAGAGCATGGAAGCAAATTATCTACAACCTATATCATTCCTAAATTTTTAGTATACATCCACTTTGATGTAGCATTCAAAATCCTAGCAACCCCTTTTAGATATTCGAAAATCTAAATTTCCCAAATTAGACTCAAAAAATTTCTATACTCCCCTCTTATTTCTTTATGAAATCTCCCTCCTATATGGATTTAATGAAACCTATTCAGGAAGTCGGCAACCATATAATGAAGTGTATAATTGAACCATCCGAGTGCTTCAGTTTCTCTTAGTTTTCTTAGAACACGCTTAATGATACAGAAGCAACGCCATTGGTCTAATGATCCTGCTGAAGCGTATGGTTGATCACGAACCTCTAATTGGAAGTATTCATTCTGGGGAAAAGTTTTACGTGTTTGCTTTTTCCACCGTATTGACATGCATTTTTTAAAGTATGGAAATCTTAATTCATGGTTAGGGGTTAAATGATGATTGAATACTTATTTTTAAGAAAGGCCTTTTACCCAAGTTTTGAGAAAATCGAAAAAAACTGAATAAATTATAGAATATGTGTTGAATTCACGACCATTTATTGGCAACCACAACAATATTGTCATTGGGGTATTCAATCTATCTCTCCTTTATATTTTTTAACTTTTTTATTTCGCCGCTAGAGGATTTGTAAGTCCTCTCAATGGATTTTGCAAGGCCTCTTAGCTTGGGGTAGACCCACTGAGCAGTATATTAACCCGGAGTGCAAATAAAAAACAAACTAAATTCCTATGACTACTTACATCATTGTCATCCTGAGCAGCTCAAATATTCCCCAGTTAGCTCATCGTCAATAAAGTTCATGATTGTATCATTCACACAATAAATATATCGATCAAAACTTCGAAGAATTCTGATGAAGTGTTCTTGACCTTTAACATACTACAGGAATGTGGTTGCATGGTGGCCGGCGGTTATCCCCGCCCAAACGCTTACTCGTCAACACTGTAATCTAATTCCCACAACGGATCAATACCGTCCACTGAATCACAGCGGGATTCCCTTCCTAGAGCAGAGTTGTAACATGCATCGGGAGTTTTTTTTTAGAGGACCTATCTGCACTGCCAACTTTTTTACGCATGAAAAGTTCTGAAATTATAATACTTTATTTTAAATATTGAAATCTAATTGTGCTCGGGGTTCAAATTATAGCTACACGTGACTTGTTGATTTCAACTCACACACAGAATGTGTCTGCCTCTTTGACTATCTTTTCCAACTCGTTGAGAAAGTTTTTATATTTCAAACATGAAACAAAAGTATAAATAAATATTATTTGAGTGGACACCAATTATTTTAACCAGCCGTTAGCTGGAAATTGATTTTGGAACCTTTCGTTCTTGTTCACTAACTCTTCAATACATTCAAACCTTCTTGCTATCAAATTTTTTTAATAAATTAAACTTCACGCATAACTTTATTCCCCTTTCTTTAGATTTATTAACCTCCAGGGTACAATTTGCTGTATTATTGATCATTATACTACATTTGCCTGTCGTATATTGATTCAGTTTTCTTTTTAATTCATTGACTTTTTATTGATTTAATGGAGACATTTTCAATTTCTAGAAATGTATTTATATCTTTATCAAATTCAAAATCTAATTTTAATTTTGTACAAGGATCTGAGTTACTATTGACTTAGTTGTGTACATAGTTCCCTTTAGCGTATAAAATTGTAAACAACTTAACATATTTATTCATTTAACATTTTAAAGAGAAGAGGAGAAAAACTTTTTAGGAGATAGTAGTTAGTAGCTATAAATAGAAATAACTGGAGGATTGGGTTCACGTACCCAACTGTCAATTCTTCTTATCCTTGATATTTATTTCTTCTTCAAACTGTTCTGGTAGAAAATACGTGGTTTTTTTCTACTCCATTGACTGGCAGATACTGTCACAGATTTCATGGGTTTTTTTCAATGAGAGCTAAAATGACATCTGTGGAAGTACTTTTGTGAAGTTCTATTGATATTTTCTTCGTTTTACCTGTTCTTTCCATACAGAAAAAGTTTAAGCAGACGTTTTTTATGAAATTCGAACTAAAGTAAAGAAACCCTTAGATAAAATAGATGGCTATAGAATAATTTTTCTTTACTATCAAGGGACATTTTTAAACCTATTGAAATTAATTCATAGGTGTATTTATGGAATGAAAACTTAGAGAATGACATATTTTTTTCATTTAAACTTTTTTATTCAAATATGCAATTCAATGCAATGATTCATTTTCTGATAATTTTCAGACTTTTTCCACTTTCTGTGATTATGCTTAATTGCATTCAATGAATCATTATTTTCAATGCTGTATGATACTAATTCTACGTTATCAATTCTTCTCGCTACATTTTATTAATTTAAAAGAGTTTGTAAAATACATGTTTTTGAAATCAAATTTTGTATTAGAAACGATATAACTACAGTTTTAAAAGTAAATTAGGATATCTACCACATGCACTTATTTTAAAATACAATACATTTATCAAAAATTTCCATCCAGTTTTATCTTAAATATGCCCTCGAACATTTTTCGTACCACACATTTCGAGCGCCATGAAATTAATAATAAGAAAATCAGTTTCTTATTTCATACTGAAGAAACTGATTTTCATTGAAACCTTTACAATAAGAATTGTTGATGTATAACATAAGTGTTCATTTTTACTCTTTAAAACATCATTCATTTTTAAAGAAAACCAACATGGAAATAATATACAAATTTTTGTATGAACAAATTAACTTTGATTTTTAAAAAATACCAATACTAAGAGACGTAACTAAAATAAAATATTAAGTGTAATGAAAATAATTTTTTTTCCAAGTTACAATTTTCTTACACACTTAACAATCAAAAGAAGTCTTACTCGTACATTGTTTACAGGGTGTTTTTATGTGCACTCATTTTATCTTTAAACTAGTTTAAATTAAAATTTTTATGTTATAAATAGCATCCGATTGTTCGTTTAAATATCACGAAAATTATTCAAACATTTTGTAAGCTATCTTGTTCCACGTGAAAGATAAAACAGGGCAAGGTTTCGCGACATTGTTTCTAGTCTTGATAATTCCTCAGGGTCAATGCTCCGGTGTCAAACACAACTGATAACTGCGTTGACATTATGGGAAAATCCAGCTGTACTCTTGATTGTCGTGGAATGATCGGGGAATGAACTCTTACCTGGACATGGGTTGTCGTACTACACCTCGTGTTTCTTTGGAAAATATTTTTTCAGAAAAGGGGAAATACCAGCATTTTTTGAAAACAGAAAAAAGAGATGCATTTTTCCATTTTACATCTAAATTCAAAAATTGACATGAGAAGTTTAAAAAAAATTTACTTAATTCAACATTTTAAAATAAAAATCGACAATCCTTTTGAAACAATTGAAGTATCTCTCTCTTTTCTAAAAAAAAGTTTTTGATACACGGTGTCCAGATAAAAACTTTTTAATTACTGATCCAAATGACACATATCTGGTATCAAAATTACCTGATTTTTTTATTTCCAAGAAGCTACTGTATTTTTTGAAAAAAAATCTATTTTAAAATATTTCCATTTTTAGATTACGGGTAAGGTCGCAGTTACAAAGCAACTAACTTTCAAACAACTTATTATCATTCAATCACAACAAACAACTGACGCCATATTTTATGATGAAACAAATTCCTTTCACTTCTTAAAAATGTACTTTGAAGTACTTTCTGAATTAAATATCTCTCAAAAACAGATAAACAACTATAAAACAACTTACATACAAGCTCTTTCACAGTATAATTTCGCACATTTTGTCTGAAATTTAATTATTTTGTTCTGATAACCAAAATTGTTTGTAAACATTGAGTGTCATGTAGGTTTTTTTCTTTTAATTACTTAAAATAGTTTAAAAGGTATTGTTTAACATGTCTGGGTTAAAACAAATATAAGAATGGGCAATACCACCATTTATTTTTTATTTTTTTATTCGATAGAGGTACCCTAGAGCGGAATATACGCGCAAAATTTTTTTAATTACGATGATTATTTATTTTTTTATGTAATTTCAAAGTTTGAGTTTAAAAAAGGGTGTTAAATCATCCAATTTCCCAATGTGACGTCCTTTTACCCTATACATTGATTTTAAACAATGCTTTAATTTATTTCATTTTCCGGGATGGATGGCCGTGTTTGATGAATGAAATTTCCAAACGTTTCGCTCTCTGCTTCGGAGAGCATCCTCAGTGGCAAAAAATCAACTGATAAAAATTGAAAATAAAAACAAATACCAAACAATTATAGCGTGAATGCTGCTACCATGCAATTTTCATCTGCTACCATTATTAAAAATTGTAATATACCTAGTGACCTTGATTTTTTTGAATCGTTTTATATAAATAAATTTTCAGATTTCCTTGTTAATGATTTAAATAGTATTCCTTATTTCTCACCCATCTGGTTACCTTTGTATTGATTCTGTAATTTAACCATGCTTTTGTATTTTTAACTCAAATTGTTTTCCCTCTATTGTATTTTCACTTAAACTGTAACTTTTTGCCTTCATGTTATGTTTAAATTATAGATTTGATGTTTATTTTCGTCTTTTTGTACTGAAGAAGGGGATCCATTGATCCCCGAAACAATTGTCTACATTTTAAAAAAAAAAATTTATAAATTGTGTAAAAATAAACGTTGTTTTTCAATTGATATTAACATTTGCAGAAGATTCTTTTCGCTGATTTTTTAGTAGTTATTCTTAAACCGATAATTTAAAAATTTGACTAATTAGATTTTTGCTGAACAAAATGACCAAATTTTTAATGAAAAAGTTTTATTTTATTTTAATACTTACAAAAAGAGTAAGGAATTTGTATTTAAACCTTGTATTATAGAACGTGTTGAATAACACAAATTCATGAAGAAACATATTAAGTAAACTTTAGTTGCAAAATTTCTTTCCGATTCAGAAATATTTACGTTTGATTTCTAGATCGATTACGTTGTACCTACATAATAACGTATATGCTTTCGATACTAAGTAATTTAAAACTGTATAGAATAAATAAATAACAGAACTAATATATATTAAAAGATTTCTGAAGAAAATTATATGGTTTAACTTTTCACTGTTCCTCCTTCGTCTTATGTTAAGTGTTATTTTAATCACATGTCCCACTATATGCTTGTATGATAAGGGATTAATAAAGAATATTACATTCTAAATAATAATAGTTAAAAAAAAAGAATTCGTGAATTACGTATGTTTCCTAATAACCGATATATCCTATTAATATAATGTTTTCTTTTTTAGGTAAGTGTTTTGACTTTCAACTTAATTGTAAGTTGCCTGAGACTATAAACTTGGGTAAGAATTTAATTTCTTTATCGTTAAAGTGGTTAAAATTATATTTCGATATTTCCTTTTTTGTAATTTGAAACTTTTTGGAAAATTCTGTCATTATCTACCTTTATACGATGATGACAGTCTTGATAGCTTCCTAATTTATTTTTTTCAAAACGTATTAAGTTTCTTTATAACATGGTATAGTATATGTTACGGGCAAAGTGACAAATTTCATGTATAAATGCCATTGAATTGATCACATTGTCCTCCTCCACTTCAGTCATTTTTAATAATACCCGATTTATCACATTGCCCATAACATATAGTACATTATTTTTTTAAATCCTAATACTTTAAAAATATCTAATGTAAAAATCCTTAAAGTGATGTATATTGTTATTTACAAAATAAGAACTTTTCTTATCGAGTTTCTCATCATCTTACTTCCAAAGAAAAGAAAAGTTCTAAAGAAAGTAGAAGGAATTTGTATGCACTATTCTTTACAAAACATCTCCGACCCACATACTCACTGAGTTAGTCCGTACACTGCCCCAAAGAAAGGGTCACTTACAGAGAGGGAACTGGTTCTGCCTTAAATGGAAGAGCGGAGAATCAAAAGAGGGGAATATTTCGATTAAAGGGAGGAATTATGAAAAAGGATAGTTATTTATGTCTTTCGGTAGAGAGAAAAAAAATCGCCATCTTTTTGTGTTTTTTTATGAAGAACAAAAAAGGGGGTTCAATTTTAGCTTGGCGTTGTTTGGTGCGTTATCCAACCTTCGGAGATGTATCTAGCTTGAACAATGTGATAGCAAGATAAATAAAAAGATGAAATAAAGATGATAAAAGATGAATAAAAGAGAAAAATTACGATGAAACATCACTCTTGTCATTTTAAAAAGACTTATGGGGATTTCAAAAGCCCGGTTCCGTAGTGGTGGTGCTTTGCTCTTCCAAGCCACAGGTCCGGGGTTCAATTCCTTGGTCCCGGGCTGGGCAAGGTTCCCTTACCCTTTCATCCCTTCAGTGGGTCGATAAAATGAGGACCAAGTGTACTTGGAAACTAAACACAGGGGGTCCCACGTTAGGATGACCCCCTAACCGGGACATATGCCTTGCAACCCAGGGCCCCACTGTCAAGAAAACGAAGATGGACATCGTAGAGAGAGGCCTGGACTCACAAGGGCTGTTGCGCCAATGTTTAGTTTATGGGGAGTTTAAGTAAATAATAATGAATTAATAAATGAAAAAGGACAATGTGGAACCAAATATTATTTATTATTAAATAATATTAAATTTTATTTATTGTATTAATTGAACTTAAAATATCAGTCACCTGAACGGGATATAGTCCCCTTGGGGATGAATATGTTTTTCGAAGATTTTTTATAACTATTTATGCCATGTCAATAAAGTTATTATCATTAATAATAATATTTCAAAATTATGTAAATTCCCTGCTTTTCGATGCTTTAGTTATAATTCGAGAATCATTCTTTATTCATTTTGCGAAGGCTATATTCATTTTACATGATGAATTACAATATGAGATAATATTGATATACATATTTCCCCCACTAGGCATATCCATTTATGCATCTAAAACATAAAATTACAAAAAGTGTAAATTTGGATGGTTATTATTTGATAAATAAATGTGTTATTGAACTCTAGAACTTAAGGGCATGAAAGGGAAATTGTTAAACTGTTTCATTCCATGATAGCTTATTCTAGAAGACAAACCATTAACAAATATGTTTCGCCGGTTTCCATAGCAACTTGCATCAGTTTGCGTTGAGTTTCACTATTCCACGATATAGGAAACAGATAATTAATTGAACTCTTTCTCTTGCATTGCTGTTTAGTTTAGTCATCAGATTTGTGGAATTCTTAGGTTTCAATTTCATTTCTCATCCTGATTTCGACTTGCTTTACTGTTTTTTTAACTTCTGTACTACACAATGTATCAAGTGTCGAAAATCATATTTTTTTTATTCGAAATGAAATAAAAGAAACATTATTCGCAAGTAGAGGGGGGATATGCTCTTATACAAACAAAAAATTGGAATAATTTAATTCCGTTTAGAAATAAATCTGAATATCGAATATCTGAATTTCAAAACATCTCTTCGTGAACATTTTGCCCTCTTTGGTTATCAAAATTGAATATAATAATGAAATTTTTATAATTAATAAATTTCCCTTTGAAAGAAATTTTTCGAACCTAAAACAAAATCGCATTTTTGGAGTATGCTAGTTTGAAGTTTATTTCTCAAAACTAAAATAAAACCATTTTTGATGTAACTTATTTTTCCAGTTAAAGGATACTCATAGGCTTGAGGATATTTATGCCATGCCTATAGTCTGCTCATTTAGAATTGGCGCCTGAAGCAGGATCAAAAACGCCTAATAACGCTCATCACACAACTTCAGGGACCGATTTTTTACAGTGTTTTAACTACTTCTATTTCGGCTGTCATTGCACAAGAAAAACTTTTCGATGATAATTACAGTAGTAACTGCTTCAAATACATTACGTGTCAGGCGCCAATTCTAAATGAGCAGATTATAATATAGCACCCACTTTCCTTTACCCAGCGAGCACTTTTGATTTTAAGTGTAAGAAGAAAAGCAAAGAGCTTGATTCTGTGAAACTAAAACGTGAACCGAAGCCCCGTTCGTTTTCAGTAGGTCAACCGGGCTTTCTTTTCGTCTCCATCCAACCAAACTCGTTCTCACGGAAGCTTTCACCTTCCTCGCTCCACATTTGCATGAATGAGCGAGCGATGCCATGTTTGTTGCCACCGCCGCCGTCCAACCGTGACTCCCACAACAACTAACAACTGAACTACTCTTTTTCGAAAGTTGGTTAGCGGCTTTATAATTGCCATCGGAACCTAACGGTTGTTGATCCGCTCCTTTCAGGAAGTGTCTGGTGCAAGCGAAAAATTTTCTCCTTTCACTCTCCTCCTCTCCTCTTCATCTTTCTCGTAAACGCTCGCAGCGCCGCGCGGCGGATTCGTAGCGAGGCTTCTGCCGTGGAGGTCAACAACCGCCATGTTCGTCGAGTCGTCTGGGTTGGAGACTGGATCGCGCTTTTTGGCGAGTGTTTGGGTTTGAGCGGGAAAAGTTTTCGGTTGTGGGTTTTTGACCTCGAATTGTTGTATTGCGGAATTTTTATCTGGAAACGTTACGTTCAGCACTTGGGAGCTTCGACTCGTAGTTCTAGAATTATTTTATGTAATTTCCTATTTGACATAAATATATGGTGTCGAATTAGATTTTTATTTCACGATGTTTCAGAATTTAACGGAATTTTTTGTAGTAAAATATTTTACATTGGGATAAAATTACATTTATATTTATAGAACTAATTTGTTCCTAAGTTAATTATTATGAAATTAATTATTACATTTTTTACAAAAAACCAGGAGTACCGCGTATAAATTAAATGGAATAAACAAGTACTTGTATCACTTTTAAAATTCCTGGTTGATTGGTTATAAAAAACATCTTCCATTGAAACAAAAATTTAATGTTTCCCTGTATTGCTTAATTGTTACTAATTTAGAATTAGGGCAATTCCATGAAAAAGGGGACACAGACTTGAAATCCCTTTTCCAAGGAAAAAACCTCATTTTAACCCTATGTATTTTAAAATATGGTTACAATTAATTAAAAAAGGTTAGGGAATATTGTTACACACAGTTCTGAAACAGTCATAAAATAATTTTTTGTTCTATGAGAAAAATGTTCCAAAATGCATGTTTTTTCCAATTTTTTTAGCAAGAATTTAGTGAATTTCTAAGCTCTGTGGAACTTTAAATATTAGAACATGTTTCACATCAATAGTGAAATTAGAAGTAACATAGTATCCTTATACAAAAAATATAAGACAGTTTCAAAATAAATTCATTTTTCTAACTGAGTGCATGATTTCATATTTATAATCCATTGGTTAGATATGGTTATATTATAGATATATCCATTGGTTAGATATATTTATAATCCATTGCTAATCCACGTTAGTCACACTACATTAATAAAAAATCATCCTAAAATACTGGTTATAGTTTATTTCATCAAACAAAAATAGCAATTTCTTAAAAATAGATGTTAATACTTATATATTCTGTAATTACAGATTTTTTCTCTGTTTAAAATTAGAGCAATGTAAATTTGATGTTTACACTTGTATTAGGAGGTAAAAAAATAGTTACGTTAGTCACAGTTAAATTTAAATTTCATTTATTAAAATTATGAACTTTAAAAATTGTTTTGGTGTATGAAATAGGTTAATTGACTTGAATTACATGATATCTTGTAATGTATATTTTTGATAAAGGGAATTTTATAATATTATATCATTTAATGACTTTTGAAAAGTAGTCTAAAGTTACGTTAGTCACTATGGAATGACCCAATACATAAATATTATTTATATTAACTGCCGTTAAAATGTAGTTCCAATTAATTCTTCTAATCTAATTTTAAAAGTTTTTACTTTATTTATAAGAGCGTGTTCTCATTTAAAAAATAAGTTTAGAAAGAATTGGAACATAACATTAAATGACTAAAAGACAAAGATATTTAAAAAATTAAACTCAATTACAAAAAACGAAAAACTGTTAAAAGCTTAGTTAAAGAAATGAGAAGTGGTAGAGAAAAGTTAACTTGTTATTTTCAATATCATATTTTAAAATGTGTATAATTTTTAAAATCCCTAGTGTTTATCTTTTTTGTCTTTTGATTAATTATATTAATTATTTATTTCAGCTTAATTTAATTTCAAAAGCATCAAGTGAGTTTTTTCATAATGTGAATTTTTCTTTCATATTAAGAAATAATTTCGAAAATCGAGATAATCTTTGAGCGGAAAATTGTTTCCAATCGGATGCAGTTACGGTTATGTAAAGAAAAGATTACAATCTGAAAGTGCAATCGTTCATGATCATTTTTGTCTTGATAAGGTGTCGGTTCAATGAACCTTATGATAAATTTCCTCTGTTTCAAGAGTATACTTAAATGTTTTTCCGGGAAAATTGTGCCATTATTAATATGTGCTCGAATATATTTTTACTTTTGTTTGAGCAAAGAATAATTTTTATTGAAAAATTTAAAGTCATTTAAAATAATTTTGGAAACATATTTGGTCACTCTAATAGTTTATCAATAAATGCTTGCAAGCATAATTTCTTATGTTCTTTTTAACCTTATAGCATGTAATTAATATTTTTTATTGGCACTATATTTTTCCGATGATAAATTTTCAAAATGAATAAGTATAAATTGTTGAAGGTTTTTACTCTACTCGCTTAAATAAAAATAAAATTCACTCTTATTTTCCTAAAAAATTATGTACCTAAATTCAGTAAATTTGATAGCAAACATAATTTGACAAAAATTTAAGCTATTTTTGTCGTTGTTATCATGCATTTTTAATTCTATATGGAAGATATTTAAAACGATTATACATTTTAAAATCTAATTTATGGTGAAGTGGAGTATAATTAGTTTTTTTCTTTAAAAATAGTTTTCCATTTGCACAAAATCCTATACATAGATAGATTGAATGTATTTTTATGTTAATGTATAGTAGGCAGGTGAAAGAAAAAAATTCAGATATCAATGAATATTAGAAAAACGTAAAAGCAAAAGCTTGAAGAATGAAGAAGCTAAGGAAAAGTTGGGTTTTTTAATGAAATGGTGTTTAATGGTATATTTGTTTTTCATTTCTTATTATTTATTCTGTAACATTCGCCAAAATTGTTAGTTTAAAGTATTTTTAACTGTTTAACCCCATTCATATTCATTTACTCCATTCATCCTGCATTAATTACTCAGTTTCATAATAATATTGAATATTTTTTGTCTCAGTCTCTCTATTTCTCACTTTTGTGTTGTTAACTAAGCAGAAATATAGTTTAAATGTCAATATAATTGGTTTTTAAAAATTAACTTCAGTAGAAATTTCATAAGGTTGAGAAAGGGAATAAGTCCATTAAATTTTTTTCAGCTGTAAATTATTTTGAATGTACTTATATTGGTTTCGATGATTGCTCTGGTTTCTTAATAGGGTCCTGAATTTCCATGAAAGTTTGGTGGTTTATGAAACGAAAATTCTATTATTTATACAGTTTTTTCAATTTTCTCGAAACTTGGGTTTTTGGACTTGTTCTCTTTTTTTAAACTGGCGATTTAATTATTAAAAGGAATAATGAGGATCTAGCTTTAAATTTTCGTTGGTTGAAGTGCAGTGTAATTCTGAGGTTCTTCATATCACGGGGAATAAGTCTTGTAAAATTGTTATGGGATAAAAATGAAGGTGGGTGAGAAAGTTGTAAAATCAGTTGTTAGGCTTTGATTATCTCGCGTGCTCAGCAAATAGGTAAAAATTAATATGGATGGCTTATTCGCATATCGTGCAAAAGGTCGCCCTGGGATACTCCCCATCTCTCACAGCATCGATTGCAAGCGTGCCCAGACCCACTCGTGAATCACCCAAAAGAGGGAAAAGAGGATCCCTTTGGCGCGACTCCAACCTCGCCAAACCCCGCCAGCAACCCCGCTTCCCAACACGGCAGCAGCAAAAGATTTTCATTTCACGTTTTTTGAGGACGCGTCTGGCCGTACAGTGAACTCCACTCGCGGTTAAAGTGAAGCCGTACCCATGTGAGGAGATCCCCGCCGCTCCATCTCGACCAGAGCCGGTGGTTGCGCAGTGGACCCAGCGTGGTCGCAGTGTGGTCGTCTTCCTTTTTATTTTGGATTATTATTATGTGGTGTCGTCGTCGCAGCCGGTTGAGGACGGTGTCGTCTTGTGCCGCCGTCCCCTCCCAGTGGTCACTAGGAATGCCTCTTTCTTCCAGGTCAGTAGACTTGTGGGTCTGGAGGGAAAAGTTGTCTTGTAGTGGTCATTCGATTTCTAGAGGAGTTCTCTCCTCTTGGCGTGCTTTCTCAGCTGGGAATTATTGGAGTCCGTGGAGAGGAATATCCTTTTCTTCGCTAGCTGTTATTTACTCTATAAGGGAATGGCAACGAGTTTTATTTTCCAATGCTGAAGGAATAGTAATAGAGATATGTGGTCATCATGTGTGTGTGTGCTCCGCTGACGGATTTGGAATGCAGCCAGAGTAGATCAGGGAGGGAGTCAAGAGGGATTTTTCCGAATGCTTGGAAGATGGGGAATTCCTCCGTTTAATTGGTAAATTTAAAGGGAATGCCACGAAAATTATGATTAAGAATAACATTAACTAATCGCTCAAAAGGGGTGCTGTTGGATTATTTTGTGATTGGGATATGCAGGTTGGCCTTCTTTTCTACCGTAATGATTTTTAAATTGGTAGGACTACTTTAATTTTTCCTATCAGCATTTGTAATAGAATGAGCTATATTTTTATTTGGATTTTCTGTTCGCATTGGGAAAGTATTGCATGAGCTTTGGATTTTTTTTGAGGAATATATCTGTTCGTTTGATTTTCCTCGGGGTTTTGTAGATTTAAAATTAGGGTTAATTTCAAGAAGGTTTATTTTACAAAACTGTACGTTCGATTCTTCCAAGAGAAGCATGTTGTTAAAACCAACAGTAAGGTCGATTCAAATCAAACTTGATCCATTTTTGTAGTTTTTTATTTATGCTATTCTTTAAAAAAATAAATTGTTATTTAAGTTGTAAAGGAAGCTTAAAGACTTTTTTCCGATTTTTCAGTGGTATTTTCTTTATGCTGTATTCTCATTTAGTCGGGACGAGTGTTATATTCTAATTTTTAAATTCAAATTTAAAAAAATATTTACTATCTTTAAACTTAATAGCAGCATCAGGTTTACAATTCTAAATTTTGTGGAAAACCAGGATTATTTGTCCTCGCTACCACGACTACCCCAACAACTTCTCTTCACAAACAAATCCCTTTAAATTCACACTTCCATCTTTTATTTTTTTTTTCGTCATTCCTGATCTCTCGCTAAACTCTTCTGCATAAATAAAATGAAATTTCGCCCATCGTTTGCCAAAAACTGTGGCATACTAGACTCCGTGTTTGGCAACAAAGCGCGTGCGGCAGACGAGTTCAACGCTCTCCAAGATGGCCTCCGCATGATCAGGGGTCGGGCCGTGTCTGGGAGGGTCGATGAACAGGGGGTGCTCACTCCTTCTTCCTCCCTTCCATCGATTCACTCCCTGGCTGTGGAGGGATTCGCAGTGGGGAAACATTCCCGTATTGATTGCAGAATTGTGCCGAAAAATTCGGCAAATTTCAGAGGATTTTTTCCTCGAAAATTTTCCGGTGGATCGTTTGCATGGGTTTGGTCGATGACCTGCTGGGAAAACACTGCCATCCTGGATAACTTAAAAATTGTAAGAGCACATTTGGGAGGGAAATACGATATATTTCAAAGTATTTTTTTTAATCTAGAACTGATTCGATGTTTCAAAAAGGTGGGGTAGACTAATAAAATGCTCTGACTCTTCACTAAATCAAGATAATTAGTGTAAACTCACAACTCTCAAGCGTCACCTCCAACCGTGGACCGGTTTCGTCCTTGTTAGGACTCATCAGCACGGTATAGGAAGGTAACGAGCAGATGAGTGGAGGACTAATCAATGGTCACCACTTTTTCAGTTATAGTCGGCTAGACTAGTACTTGCCCTCCGCTCTCTTGCGTTACCTTCCTATACCGTGCTGATGAGTCCTAACAAGGACGAAACCGGTCCACGGTTGGAGGTGACGCTTGAGAGTTGTGAGTTTACACTAATTGTCCGCTTAACCAGCAATATTTGGTGAAATATTCATAAATCAAGATAACTTGATTTTCTTTTACTGTTCTTGCATGAATTATATTTATAATAAGTTTTTTTTCGTAAGAATTGTTTTTTATTTATCCTACGCAAACCTGAACTAAAAGCCGTGAAAATAAATAAAACTAACAAAGCGTTTCCCAAGGACGGAATTTCCGGAATAACTGTATTTCGTTAATCCAAATCCTGAATTATCAATAAGTAGAACTATGACATGGTTTCCTAGACAAAATAAATTTTATTTTACAGTTGGTTATTCTTTTGATCTGACCGAGTTACATTGGTTTTTCCACATCTCAAAACCACCAAACAAGTGAATTAAGATTTAACTCACTATAATTCCTCCACCGCTCGCTCGGCGCCATGATGAAACAAAAATGGCCGATTCGGAGAAAGTGCACCAAGGGGAAAACAACATCAAGTTGTTCTCGAATCCTTCTTCTTTTAGCGAACGATGATTAGTTGAGAGTGTTGTTGAATCCATGGATAAAATGTAGTGTTATATTTATTCTATGAATTTTTGTATAAGTCAGTGAAAATGGTTTGAAGCGTTTGTTTTGAATTTCGCGTTTGTGGGCTTAGTATAAGTCATTATTTGCGATAAGAAATGTGTTGGTTTTTCTCTTTAATTTTATTAAAAAACTGATTGCATGCAAAATTTGTATTTAATGAATTTTTTTAAAATCTTGAACCAAATTTAGCTAATCATGATGTTTCTTAAAATGTTTTAAGTCGTAACTTTTTTATTTTTAATGATACAAATTCTATACATATTTTAGTATAATTTAACTCATAATGTAGCATCTTATTGTAATTTAAATAGTTTTTTAATATTTCTTATTAATTATTTCGCTTAGAAGCATCTTTTTAAATTAGGCAAATCGAATCCATACTTATCCTTTACCAAATTTTTTTAAAAATCCTCATCTGGAAACTTATATGGTATACTCATTGCATAACAAATTAATAACATCCATACTAATGGAGTAAGTTTGTGACAACAAACTATGCATTCCTCCCTTTAATTATTATCTGTATATTATCTTTAAGTCAAAATTTTATTTTTATACCCAAGCTGTACAAACTGGTTCTAAAAACATATTGTAAGAAATCAAACCTCTTGCAGGTTAGATAGGGTTTTTCTAACCAGAAATAACCCCATAAGTTTTAATAAGAAAATAGATTCCGCCATATACCCCCTATAGAGTGTTTCATTGCTAAAAAATGTATTACCTTTTGAAAAATTTATATCCGTATCACAGCTGAACTAAAATAACACCCCAGCAGGATTATATTTCAACAAGAAAATAATCTAAATTAAAAGTAATAAAATTTCATTTCAAAAGCAGCTACTCAGCGACCTTTCAAACGTAAATAAATCTCCTACGCCATCAAACGCGTGGGCTCCTTTCATTCACAATTTCAGCGCCCCTAACTAACCGCTTAACTGTAACCAAACTGTATCGTCGTGTCTCCCCCACGCCACTCCCCCGCTCTCGTAGTATTTCTCTCTTCCATCGCAGACAGAGTTTAGTTGTAGCTTATTTTCATCCAAAATCGATTTTCTGCTGCTCTTCCGGGATGAAGGCTCTCGGAGAGATTTTCCCACCAGGCCGCCGGATTTGGCGATGGAAGGCAGGCGCCAATGGGATGAGCCCTGGTGCTTTTGCGTCGTCCTGTGTTTTGGTTTAGTTTGATCGCTTTTCTGATCCTCCTTGTCCCTCCGAAAGGAAAGGGATTTCTTATTTGGTATTTTAATTTACCCCTTTCGAGATATTTTCCCCTCCACTTGGTTTTTCTCCCCTGTGATTAAAATGGGTTGAATGAAGCTTCAGAAAAACTATACTTCACAGCAACGTTTCTTGAACCCAGTACGTCCTTACGCGGAAGGAGAAATTGAGTAAACACAAAGCCTGTTGGATTGATAGGAGGAATTTCGATACGTGAATCGTGATAAAAAAACACTATTTATACATGGGTGTAACGAAATAATCAAATTTTAAAATTGACGTTCTTTGTTTCACTCGAAATTCAGACACCGAGATGGGAACTACTTCGTTTGTTAGTGACGTAGTAGGTTCAACTTAAGTTGCTGTCTTGTATAGTTTGTAAATATGCATCAATCAAATAATAGCGGTTGAATATTTCAGTTAAAGGTAGTTAAACATTATCATAACACATCAAAACGAAACATCTGGAGCACTCTTTCCTATTTCGAAATCTTACCCCTTGGTCACATATCAATATGAATGAATGAAGTGTAAGTGGGGTCTCCCGCCTGAATGGTTTGGTCCCTCAACCAGTAGTCTATTGTGTTGACCCCGTCTTGTGTGACCCTCTCAATGGAAGAATAGAATGTGAGAAGTTGCCTGGCTGGTATGCTTGAAAGCTCAAAGGGACAGAGGTGTCCCAGGAATTTAATTGTAAGTAGTAGTCGCATATGCATAGAATGTATGTGCGTGTACAGAACTTTCCGCTGGCCCTACGGTTTGGATTACTTATTAAGTGGATCCCGAAATTTTAATAACTATTTATATATAATGGTTTTTCCTTGAACACACTGTGTGGTGTGCAATGAGCGGTCCTCTTCGGGTGTCGACTGGAGGTTCACAAAATGAATTAATTAAATTTTTTATAAAATGTCGAATGACGGATAGACTCTACATTTTTTTCTGATACTCTTTATGCCAAACACAAGATTCAATAAAATAACTACCTGTAAATATTTTAAAGAACTACATTAAGTACCTTGAAATCATAAATACTATAGACACGTTTGCAAAGAACAGAAAGCTTTAGATTTTAGAACTTTGCAGAATATATTTTGAAAAAAAAAATGTATTTCTCTCTACTGCTTCTGCTAAAATTTCTCTCTCCTACTAGAATTATCACAAAATTTAGGTTAACAATGTGACTTTCATATTTTCTTGAGTCAAAGAGCTGTTGGTGAAAAAAAAATGTATTTCTCTCTACTGCTTCTGCTAAAATTTCTCTCTCCTGCTAGAATTATCACAAAATTTAGGTTAACAATGTGACTTTCAAAATTCCTGGAGTCAAAATTTAAAGAACTGTGGGTGCTTAATTAATTTCCAGAAAATACTTGAAGAAAATTTAGTGCTTGCTAAGTTTTTGGTTTTATCCCTGTCTGCTTGAAATGATGTTGAGCCCGAATGCGCCCCCTCCCGAAACAAAAGTTTATTTACTTCCCTGACCTGTAACACTACCGATGTTGAGGTGTCTTTTTTTATGGAGCAGTGCCCTGTCAGTAGACCAACAGCTCTTTGGATCTCTCCCTTACAAAAGGAGATATATAAAGGAAATCGATCTCAATAATAGGCTTTCTCAATGCACACAATGGCAAAATAAGCTTTGAGATTCTTCAACCCAGATAGTTCATTGCAATCTCCGTGAAGCTCGCTCCTTTCAAGGTGATCACTTTTCCTTCATTTCGGTCATGGTGTCACTGGTAGGCAAAGCTTCGCGGTCGAGTAGCGGAGGATGCTGCTGCCTTCAATAGGTCAGCGAGAAACCGGACCGCCACCGGTTTCACTCTTTCTTCTCAGGTAGAGATAGAGAGAGAGCGTTGACCCGAAGGAACAGTTTCCTACTTTGCATCCGTAACGAGCGATCTCGTTTTCGTCCGTGGGCGAAGAAGAGAAGTTGAATACGGAAAGCGTCGATTACAATGCGGCCAGAGCGAGCGGCTCCGTACGAAGGGAATATTAATTTCGCCAGATGATATAAACTCATCCTTTTAAAAAAAACTTTTTTTTTCGTAAATAAATATGTTGTGTGTGCGTTGAAGAGCAGACTGGTTTTGGGAAGAAGAAGGAGGACACTGCAGACTTGGTGAAGTTTGCGAAAGCGTGCACTCTCTCTTGGATATATGGGACCGCCCGCATAGTGAATCGAATGCGTAGCTGTAAAGAGAACACTCCGAGAGGTAACTGAATTTCTGTTTTTCTCAAACCCCCAGATTAACGTAAGAGATGGGGAGTGCTAGGAATTACTATATTTTTATCTTCAACATATTCGAGAACTTATTTGCTTCTATCTATTGATGAAAAAATGAAAATATTTTGATATTATTCGTCTCTTTTATTGTTTACCATGACTTTTTAGAATGGTTGTGGATAGTTTCTATGGCTGGCGCACTGTGGCGTCTTTTTTCTGGTTTCTTTTTCTTTTGGACTTGTTCTTATTGCAAAAAGATTCTTATCAAAGTGAATTTGCTATGAACAGCATACTATTTAAAAATTGAAACAGTCCTTAAAATCGAAATACTCGAGGTTATTAGCAAAATATGTCCTTAAATTAGGCAGTTTGTTGTGTCGCTACTTACGATAAAAATTTATCTTCTGTAATGAAATATCATAGAATTGTTTAAAGACATTAAAAAATATAAAAATACACTACAAAAACTATTTTTTCGTGAAAATGTCACTTCAATTACTTTAGCATTTGCAGTAGAATGTAAGCATTAGATTTCAGCTAACGTTAGAAATATCTACTCTGACCAGTTTGTTTCACCTGAGTTATCAAAGAGCATATACTATCTGTCCTTGCGTACAGGAGCAGTTGAACCCTGCCATTTCGAAAGCACAGTGCATCCATCCAACAACAAAAACTGTTGTTGATTTCTGGAGGTCAAACATCCACGATCAAAACAACATTGGTGATTGCTCTCTGAATCAGCGACCCCGAAGGCGCCCAGCCATCGATTGAAGAGCCAAGAAAGATCCAGGCTCTCGGCGAAATTGTTGGATCTTGGCCAGCGAGTATTGCACCTTCCAACCAATGTCAGCAGCCCCAAAAGAAGGTGAGGTCAGATTCCTCCTCGGCGATATCCGTCAGGAGCCTTGACAACCAGATAATGTTGTTGTATCTCTCCGGTAATCTTGGGCTTCTGTATTAGAGAGAGTAGTATCTTCTCTTGCTGTTGGTGCTCTTTTTTTTCTGATGTGGATTCCGTTGTTGGTGGCACACTTCGATTGGTTAGTTTTGTGCTTAGTTGGTGTAGAGCAGATTAAATGCGGGTACCTTTGGGTGGTATGAGTCATTACTTTAATTTGGTTCGTGAAGTTGGATGTTTTCTATTTTGAGAAAAGTTGCGCGCTGACGTTGTTTACTCTTTAAATAACCATACTCATTCACCTACTTGTATAGGGCTAGGTGGGGTAATTGGGGAAAAATTCGTTACTTCAACTTCTCATTATCACTGCAACCAAGTAAAAAGCATTTAAAACTTTTTTTCAGCATACGCTTGTTGATCTAGATCTCATTGAACTTCCTAACGTATCACAGATAAAAATTGAGTTTTTTAAAAACTCAGTTTTCCATGAAATCTGTAGTAACCAGCAGCTCTTGAATGAAAGCACACACTTTGATCATCATAAAAATTGGTCATAACTTATTATCGTTATCATAGAACTTTCTGCTAGAGATCAGAAAATGCGGTAATACTTTCAACCACTTCATAGGGATAGAAACTTTCAAGTTTCATGCCACTTCGGTCCATCAACCCCTAAGGATACTAGGGGTTGTTCCCATTTACCCCTGATTCTCAATTACTCCACTTTGCCCTACCACTTTTTCTTACTCACTCTGTTTAACATTCAATAAGAAAATATATTTTGATGACTTAGATGGGGATTTTGTTTAAAACTGGGAGATACTCTATTAAGTGCAGCAGTTATATTTATTCATAGTTTGCGATTCACTATCACTTCCTGGCTTCTGACTGTTTTAAAGTCGTTTTTCTACATTTCATAACATTCGTAAAAACATGAAAATTTCGATCAAAAATTTATAGCTATCCTAATTAAACATTTATTTATTTGTTTCTCTAATAAGTCCATTTTGGCAATCTATTTAAAATTGATTTCTTGTTCTTTAATATGGGTTTGTTATTCTTTCCTAGTGAATATAATTATTGCTAGAAAATATTGTACAACGGGGTGTTTTGAAAAATAAAGGGAAATTTTTGTATATTTTGCTAACGCATTTTTATTTATTTATTTGTTTATTTTAGATGTACACAACAGAAATGAATCCAATAACTGTGTTACATCGAGAGAAAAAGTAAATACAAATACATTAAATGGAAACTAACACATCAATGAATTAAAAGAGAACATTTGGATTTGAATTCATTAAAAGACATATTAAAAATATCCAATTGATCAGACACATATCATTAAAAATTTTATAAAATTTGTAAAGACAAAAGTTTTCAATATAATTAATTATATTTAATAAAAGCAGTTTTAAACAAATGATGATTACGAAAAGATCTTGTAGGCACAGATATCTGCAATGTACTAGCAGTCAATCATATTGTTAAAAACTTTATAAAAGAACATTACACAGAAAAGTTTACGACTAGATTTCAGACTCTGCATATCAAAAGTATTTAAGAAGTTGCACAGACGAAAGACCATGAGTTCTTGACCATGAGTTGAGACCATGATTTTCTTCTTGACTATCTTTAAAATGGGTTGATTATAGATGAAAACTCGTTTTAAAGTAATTTCACAAAACAAATATAATTTTTCGTTTTACTACATCAAAATAATACAATGCCATGTTACGCATCTTTGACAGAAATTAGTCAACTCTTGGATTTATTTTATTATCATCTTCTCCTGCCTATTCAGCTGCCTGCCACTTCACATGTAAGATTTTTTTCAAGTTACTACACAAGGCGTAAATTTAGAAACGCAATAGCTGCGATATACAGAACCGTCTCTCAAAACATAAAAGGTTCTAGAACCAAGGCGGCCTCCAGACAAAGTTCAGACGTCACCGCAGCTAGCTTGTCCCTCGCAGGCCCTCAGCAATTCATCTCATTGTTGACACCACTCCAAGCGGATTTGGGGCGGCAGCAGCATCCCCAACGCACTCTTTTACAAAAGTGTTGCCAAACGAGCCAGAGAAATTGAAAGGACCGACCGCGCCGCAGTATTTCGGGAGAGTTGCATTGTTTTTGCCAAGACCTTCGGGAAAAAACCGTTGCACTTGCAGCTCTTGATGAAGTGGGGCTATAAAAAACTGATGTTTTTTAGGGTAGGCAAGGGGAAGAACCCGAGCGAAAAAAGAGGGGGAGGGTGTTTTTTTTTCGACGTCGAAGATTAAAAAGAACGTATGTTCTCCTCGCAAAGGAAACGGTGAAGACTAATGGACGATTTGAGCACATCTGGGATCTGAGCAACACCTTGCACTTCTGAGAAGTCGTTCAATTCTATTGTTGCTGCCCCTTATTCCATTTGTTTTCTGTGAACCACACATAATTGCTTTTTCCGGCCTACTTTTCTATTTTCATTTCTTCGTCTACAGCAATAATTGACCCGACTGAGTTTTCTAACACATTCATTAAAAACTCAAATAAAAGAGAAGCGTTTAAAAAATTGTCTTTCATGTTTATATAATCTTCGCTTAGGTAGGCTAATATAGGATTTGTAAAGGTGTAATTGGAGAATTTCTGGAGTAGTTTAAATGATACAATTTATAACTGTAGTCATTGCTTCCCAGCCTAAAAATTTCTGCGAAATTGCTTCAAAAAGTATAGGGAAATGAAACACGTTGTCTGCAGTGTTTTAATACCGCTGAAATATCCATGGAATAGTGTCAAAATTGCTGTAAAAAAACTACAAAGTTATACATTCGGAGAGGCTTCAAAGTCCTATATTGCTACAAAATAACTGCATACTTCTTAAAGAAAACTTGACTTCAGACGCAATTCAAACGCTTTTCTGAAGCAATTTTGCAAATGACTTTTGGTTAATTTGTTATTTTACCCAATGTCTCCCCAGTTTTTTAATTGTGCCAGGAATTCTTTTATGTGGCCTTAAAACTCCCTTTAGTAAAACTATTACCCTTTCTTGAAATGCCACTTATGACCTTATTCACTGCCACTTAATCAGTGGTTAACCATCGGTTAAAGAAGGGTTCCACCAATCAGAGTCAGCGAAAAGCTCACTTTCTCTCTTTAGCTGCAGGTTAACCGCTGGTTTAGTGGCAGTGAATAAGGCCATTAGAGATACCAATAAAGAAGCTGTAGCTCAACCTTACACTACGCATAACTTTACAATATTACATGCCTAAATACGACTAATAGATAGATATCTTCCATAAAGGTTGAAAGTATTGATTATCAGGTGCAGTCCAGAATAATATACACGAACGTGCGAACGGCGTTCGCAGAAAATTTTCGGCAGAAAAACTATAAAAATTTTTTTTTTAATTTTTCTGCAGAATTTTTTTAGATCGATAAATTTTTCTTTCGTTTTACGCCAAATACTTCTGCCTCCATCTTATTTAACGGATCTGCGTGGAGGATCGGGTCTTTGGAATACTTCCCCTTGGCAGCTATAATACGTATTTTTTTACCATTATTTGTTTGTGTGTATAAAAAAAGGTGAATTCTTGCAGAAAATTTTTTGGAAAAAATTTGAGTTCGCAGACAGGTAAAAATTTTATGAGTATGATTATCAGAAACATTATTTCCCCCTGTACAGGCTAATTGGTATGCCATTGTTTTAAGCTGCTTGTCTCTATTCGGTGTCTGAGACGGATGAGTAGACTGTTTAAAACCCAGACTTGATTACAAGCCAAAATCTTGAACCTCTCAAGTACCTACCATTTCCATTCCATTCTTATTAGTTTCATACAAGACATCACTTAGGTTAATCTCTCTCCTAAGTCAATTAAGTAGGAATCTCTCTCTAAGCAATGTTTAACCCAACTTCCCTTTTACAAGCTTTCCTACTATTAATCAATCATAAACTGAGTAAACGATTTAAAAAAATCATAATAAGATAACATTATGCGAAGAAACTAACCTTTTTCTATGCAGGGCCTTTTTTCATGCACTTTTCCAAAACAGTCTTTTTAACGTGAGGAAAATTTTAAAATTCCCTTTTGGTGAATCGAAATTAAAACTTTTTTCTTACGGTCTGGAACAAGGATGTCATGATGTCTTTATTGCCCGGCCGGCCTGCTAGAATTAAAATTTGGCAGGGGGTAGATATATTTTCCCGGTAAGAATGCAAGCTCTTTTTTTAGTAATTTTGAAATCACAACCTGCCTCTAACTAAATAATAAAAATGTTAGAGGATCTATTTGAGTCACCAATGGAAAATTTCACTATGAACCTTAATTTTAAAATAAAATATTCGATATCCCAGTTAAAAAAAAACTTTAGGCGGAGTTTATGTGTCAGAACAATGTTCATTTAATGAATATGATTAGGTTTTGAACTATACTTCGAGTGTGGGCTGTAGAACTTGGTATAATGCAGTAACTGCAGCCCTCAGCCTCAGACTAAAACTTTCTGGCATGATCAAAAAAAGAGCGTACTCAAAAGGGTGCTTGGTCCTGGCTCCCGCAAATGTTCACTTTCAATTCATAAACTTTCACCATGCCCAAACGGGGGGGTTCAGAGCACACGAGCCCCCTTCGTCACACGGCGCCATTGTCCACCACTTTGTACCTACAACAATTCCCAATTCTTCTTCAAGAGTCTTGACTCGTTTCTTTTGGAAATACCGCCGTGGCACCCCTTTCGAAGGAAACAAAAAATAGAAAAAATGAGGGTTGGGAAGGCAGGAAACCCTGGGTTCAACGACCCTCTTTGGGGGACACCTCCCCATAGCGTTCCCTTTCGTAGAGCCTCCCTTTTTTGAGACTTAACACCTTTCGGGCTTCCAAGCAGAAGAGTTGGGCAGGTTTGTTGCACTTTGTTACTGAGTCTGTTACCTGTTAGGGCTTCCTCTGCTCTTCTTTTGCGTCGAGAGCTTTACAAAGTGCTTAAGATCAGTTAGGTTTTTTTTCCCATCAGATTTTATGTTAAGTGAAAAGGTTGCTAAATAAATTTGCTACTTCATAGTATAACTATTGATAAAAAGTAGATACTGAAGAAGTGACTCAATATAGCTTCAAAAATGATATGCGTGGATTACTGCAAGTTTTAAATTTAGGAGTTAAAATAAGAAACCTATAATTTCCTCTTCCAGAACTATTTTGTCTTTATACGACAAATTTTTATTTTTGTCTGTTAAGTGTGAAAAGTTTGTGTATGAATTACTTCTAAATAGAGGTAATTCTTTTCCGTAAAACACTTCAGTGATTTAAATTTTACGTTTTCTGCGTCATTTAGTTTTAATTACCAAGAATTCGATGCATAATTTTGCTTCATCTAATCCCCAGTTATCCTGTAGAGTGGTTAAATTATCCGACATATTTCAACTTTAAAAAAAATCTCAAATCAATTTATTGATTCTTGAAACTATTGTTGTGAAAATAATGAAAAACACACCCAGATTATGATAGAAAATCCTCAAGAAACTTAAAGGGTTTTTTTCGTTTTTTATGCAGTTTGGATAAAAACAAGTTCGATTAACCTTTATCTCCACTGTTTTCTTTTATGAGAAAAGATACCATGTACCGAAAAGCTTATGCTTGAATGGCAATTGCTTTCAATTGATAGTTTCATATTAAGTTTTGTTGTTTTACTTAAAAATATTCATTAACTAACTTAACTATTTCATAAATTTCCCTTGTATTTTTACTTTGTCGTTTCAAAATGCAATAACCCTTAAAATTCAATCACACCTTTCTTAAACAGGATGTCATAACAATTCCCTAACATTTTTGAGCATGGCATTTTTTTAAAGTGTGATAATCTTTGGTGGTGGTCATAACTATATTTTTAAACACTTAAAGTTGCAATTAATAAAGTTACATTGTTCGTAATACTAAAAATACAAGAGAAACACATATAAGGTAGTTTTATAAAAAATTTTCTAATGGTACTTTACATATTTGTCCGTTTCATTGAAAGGATAATACTACTTTTTCGAACTGTCTGGTCTGAAAACCAGTAAACAATTGATTTAGCCCAGACGATCGGCCGCCATGTATGCATTTCTCGAAGTTCTCATCAAGGGATTCGTCCGTAACTTCTCCATCTTTTGCAATGTAGAAGAAGGACGGATGTTTATCCCTGCCCTCATCATCATGTTCGAAGCACTGGGTTTTGCAACATCGGCTGTCACAGAGGGATCAGATCATTGCTGCCTCCTTATCAACTACGTAACAGCCGTGCGCTTGCGCATTCTGACTTGTTTACTTCCATCTGAACATTTTGTTTGTTCTTTTTCGAGAGAGAGAAATATTTTCTTTCGCTCTCCTTCCGAACATTCTTTTCAGACATCAGGTAGAGAAGCCACGGAGGTTATGACGCGATGTGGTTGCAGGCTGCTATCGCTGTTGTCATTTTGTTGCGACGTTTATTAATAATTTAACCTTTTCATGTGTCTGTGGTAATCAAACTGAAGAAGCATCCAATAGAATGGTTCGCTTCTTGCGTCTTCTTCTTGGTGGTAACTTGCAGAAGCTTTCAAGGTATTGATTTGTTATGGTGAAGTTTGCTTTGATTGTTTTAACTCAAAGTTGTGTATGAACATGTATCAATCGGAGATTGCTAATACGTATCAACAACTCGGAAATTTTGTTTTTTTTTGGAATGTTTCTTAATAAGAGTTTAACTTTTTGTCCCAACTGATAGTTCTCCAGTTTTATAATTTCGCAGAATGCATAGATAAACATGTGGCTCGTGGATTCTATTTCCTAACGCAGAGTTGCGCAAATTGATTTAGACTCTTGCTAAAAGCTATGGGAAAATGCTATATACAGAACATTTTTTTATTTTTTAGAAAATGTTAACCTAATGAATCTGCCTTTTCCATTTACATCCAAAAAGTTTTATTGTTGTTTTCAAATTTGGAATATAATCTAGTATTTTATCCTTGCTTCTCAGGATGGAGGTTAAAAATGAACAAGTGACTCACAGAAAAGGCTAAGCGCGCACTAGAGACTTCCGTCACGGCGACAAGAACATAACTGTCACTCGAGAGCAATGCATTTCTATGGCGAGATTCTTGGCAATCGGCCAAGAGTCTCGTCGCCTAATGTGTGCGCTCTAGCTTCTTGCAATAGCCAGGGTGATAATTTTGTCTCAGTCGCCATGACGAAAGTCTCTAGTGCGCGCTTAGCCAAACTTGTTCATAATATTATTATGTCAATCGCGCTATAATAAACTCGAGATTCCATCTGTTTCTATTTATATTTTAATAAAATTCTACCAAAATCTTTTAAAAGATAGTTGTTTCCTTAATTATCGTTCATTGATATGGCCGTGCTATAAAACATTTCTAAGGCCTTATGCGCCAGACTGGCGTAAAAAGAATTATGATGATGATGATAAAACATTTCTTAAGTTAGGAAAAACTAACTGATTATTGTAGTTGATTTTTTTGCTTGCACCGTAAATAATAAAAAAATATTTATTCTTGAAATCAAATGTTTGGTACTAAAAATATTATTTTCAATTTGTCATTGGGAATTTTCTGTTTATCATTTGAAGAAAAATAATAGATAATTTTAACTGTATCTGATTATATGCATCCTCTATTGTGGGTGCCTATTTTATACTATTTCACTAATCAGTTCCTTATGTATAAAGATTTAATTCATATTTAATGAACTTATGTTTAAAGCATCATAAATTATTCCTTCCTGTGACAGTGTTTTAACTCATTTTAAATTAAAAAATAAAACAACTTTTTAAATACATTAGTCACATCAATTTTTTTTCTCTTCTTAATCTTCCCATATGTTTGATGTGCGTTAAGGTTTGGATTGCTTATTTTATCGTATTTTTTCGACAAAAACTGCTGAGGAATAAATTGGAAGCCAAGACTTACTATGTTTTGTCCCATCCCTCTCCTACAGAGAGATGAATCATCAGATCAAGTCAGCAGTTTAATTTTGGATTTGTGGTTTACCGCAAAAACCGCACTTTGTCTCACAAGGGGACCTACTTTCGTATTGAATGAATATGCTCAGTGCTCAAGAAAGATGTTACAGTTATAATTTTGCTATATTTTTTTAGTAAAAATTCCTTAATTTAACTCTAGTAACTCCCTCCCTTAGTACCCTGCGCATATTTCTAAGTAACAGTCTTCACAATGGTGGCTTTTGTCCCCCGACAAATACGAAAGAAAACCCTCAGAATGCTAAAATGTTTTAGACCATTTTTGCAAAAAAATGCGAAAGAAAAATATCTGAATGCTAAAATCTTCTTTAATAGCTCGACAGCCCTGGGTGGGTCGTGGGTTTCTCCAGAAGTCTTCTCCAGGTTTCATCTGTTTAACGCTATATAAATACTTGAAGAATATAAATACTTGAATTTATTTAATTAAAATACATAAGTATAATTAAAGGAAGAGAAGAAACATTTAGCATTGAGTTTTTCCTCAGTGTAGTTTCTATTATTTAAATTTTTCCAGTTAAAAAAAGCAAAACTAAACAATTGGTCATTTTAGAATTTTGCTAACGTTTTTTTTTATTCATTTTAGCTTCTTTGCAAAAAGAATGGTTTCTCTAACTTAAATCTTGCTTACGTGTTCTCACAATGCCTCAATACTTTTTAAACAGTGGGTCGGACTGATGCGTAAAGGTTCGAAAACTCGACAAGTCTACGAATTGCCTTAGAAGTTGAAAAAAAACAATCCGTTTTAAGAAAAGAAACTATTTTTGATCAAAGAGCTCATATTGTGGAGGTTAAGTCTACCATTGGATCTACACATGTGTTGTCAGACTAAAACCCCTTAATGATAGCCTTTGTGTATTAAATATGCCTGTGTGATAAATGAAATATGAAATTCATAGATTGAATAAAATCTGCACTCTCCAATGGTTGCCAGCACATGTCAATATAACTGGCAATGAAAACGCAGACAAACTGGCAAAGGAGGCTAGAAATCTTAACAGTAACAACAACATCAATGTTACTTTATTGGATGCAAATGCCGTGGCTAAGTTCAAACTAAAAGAGCAGCAGATTCCAATCAAACACCAGCTCTGTACCATCAATGAGGAACGCCTTTTGACAAAGACTATTGTAAGACTTAGGACAGGACATCACAGAGGAATGAAGATCGACGGAGAGGGGAATAGAACTTATAGAAACTGTGACAACTGCCTGGACACAGCTTTAACACCAGCACACATTTTCGATTGTCCAGCCATAGTTATTGACTTACTTAATATTGGGGTCTTATTCTCTGAAATAGACCTCTACAGTGACAATATTACAGAGATTGCAAGGGCTGTCATCTCCGCCCATGGCAGTGTTTGATTTGGACTCGTCGTGGACACGACATCATCATCATATGCCTGTGTCCTTTCAATGGATGGAGAAGGCATTTTTGGGGTGCTCTTCCAGAATAACTACTGAATTTTGTCTTTGACGACTATCACTTTAACTATATAAGGATCCTCTCCTCGAGATCAAGGATCTAAAAGAGAACCCCCCAAGTTACACTCATCTCAAATTTAAATTTCAGGACTCAGACCATTGCCATTCCAAACTATCTCAACAACTAGCAACGATCGAACATCTGGAGCACTCTAATAAATACACTTCAAAAATTCTGTAAAATGTAAGTCCGCGAGGTTCCACAAAATACTTTTCGGTTTGGGAGACCCCTGTAGTTCAATACACCGAGCTAACTGTGTCAACAACGGGATACGATTTTTTTACATACACAGACCTCGCTCTGTGTCTTAGCATGATGTCGTGATCGCATCTTTCGGCACGACAGCAAACGTTTTAATAAACACACCAAAGCAGCTGCCTGCCTTCACTTCGCTGCCTTTTAATGACCCGGTGTTGCCATTAAAAGCCATGCTAATTTTCCCCCATTCGCAGTTTTATTCTCGTCGGCAGATGTTCCCGCGAGTTGGTTGCTCCCTTTTCTCGGCGGCGGAAGCCCTTGCCGCCATTTTTTTCTTGTCTCTCTCATTCATTCATTCATTATTCGTTCCTTTTGTCTCGGTCATTAGCATTTAGGGGAAGCTCTGTGCGAAAGATTAGTGGAGAAACGTTCGTCATTTCCATAGAATTTGGTATCGCATGGTCCGTTACTTGGGTCAAGTGCCGTTGTGAAGAGAGGAAGGATACTTATAAATGCCGTGTTTAGTCTTTTTTTTACGAAATTAGGAATTTGAATTTCTCGTGAGGATGACTGTCACTGGGGCTAAATTATTCCACCATATGCAGATATACTCACAAATTTTTGGTTACCTCACGTGGGAAACTTCAGAAGGGTGTAAAATAATATAACAAAAACATAAGATAGATATTTTTTCCTAATTGAGGCGTTTGCTATCAAAACCAGCTCATTCCACATTTTTCTGAAATCCACTTTTTTGCATATTTTGAAAGTTTAGAGGGTCCTTCATAACCTGACGAAGGGATATAGCTCAAATCCAGCTAATTCCAACCCAAAATTGGATGAAAAGGTGAAAACTGTGATCTCAACTGTGAAATTTCAGATCATTTGAAAAATTAAGTGGATGTCATTTATTTAAAACACGTAAAGACACAAATATTAACTGGTTAACTGGAAAAACCCAATTTCACACAACTTAAATGAACAAAAAAACTGAAAAAAGCATGAAAATCGCGTTTCTTCATCAAAATCAGCTCATTCCAACCTAATTAGTGTAATTACGCCCAAGGTAATGCACCTGGAATGAAAATGAAAAACTAATCAAATTCTAGGCGGTTATACCTACAATTAAAAATTTTAAAAAGAAATTTAGCTTTGCTTTAGAACCGTGGAGGTGAGAAGTTTTTTTGCCTCTCCTGTAAAATTTCCAAAAATGGAATGAGCTGGTTTTGATAGCAAACGTTTCAATTATAAATCAAAAATAATTTTACATTATTTTCATTTAACAAATTTTGATAATTCTAAGTAATGTTAAATTTTACTGAGGGTCATTATAGATTTCCGTACTTTTTGATTATATATCCCGCTAAAAATCCCCAGGCCAAACACCAAATATTGCAAACCAACCAATTAATATTATTGGCGACAACAGTAGATATCGGTATTTAAAACAGCTTGGTAATTTTTAACGGGGTCGATAACGGAAATGTACCCAAAGTTTAATATTTGTGATTGTATAGGGTGCGTAATTATGCTTATTTGTTATCAGGGAAAAAATTGAATGATAATCTTGAAAACTTGTTAAGTTTACCTGTAAAAGTGTTATCTGTATCAAGAACATTCCTTTCCCATGTACATTTTTAACTTCTTTTAAGTTAATTATATGCAACACAAGTTTGTTCAGTGTTCATTTATAACCTCATCCCCCACTGGCGTATGTAGAAATTTTTTCGAGAAATTTCGCCCAAATATCCTCTAAAAAATTAACCCATCATCTTCACCACAGCTTGATTTTTTTAACGGGGAAAGGACCCAAAATAATGCCCCTCCTATGAATATTTAAAGGGTTCAATTTATCTTTTGAATAAATTTTTAGGCAGAATTACCCTCTTGATTAACTTAACGTAAGAAAAAAGTTAAGGGTACGATAGGGGGGTCTGGAGGTCCTCCTACTGAAAATTTTTGGAAATTTAACCCTAAAAAGTAGGGTTTATCTTGGTTTTCTACATTTCCAGATTTCGGGAGGGGACTCCCCCATTATAAACGTCCCTGTGTTACGCTATCTCTTAAATTTTACCCAAATATGAAAGGAATAACGATCAAAACTAATAGGGAATACAACGATTTTTCAAATTTAATTTATTTCAAAAGAGCTTCTTTAAAATATATTTTTTAATTTTATTTTTCAAAATCTGATCATCAGTTAATGTAAAAAAATGAAAACTACCAATGTGCAGAAGGGTTTGGTGCATGACGTCACTTCTGCCTATGGTACGAACTTGTACCAACCACACTTGTAGTACGAAAGCGTATTCGGCAATGGTTAAATCCTTTCCTTTGAAAGTATTGATTGGTTGAAGATTCGAGTGAAGGCAGAAGTGACGTCACGTAGGCCACACCTCCAATTCTAGCGAGAGTAATTTTTGAAAACTAATTTTTTTTAAAACGATAAAAAAATCTAAAAAATTGAAGATATGCGTTTTATAACCCCATCAATGATTTCCAATAGTCGAAATCCACAAGTGCTGTACTACTCTCTATTGTATGACATAATATTCAAATATCCAATTTGATTAGCGTTTTACGATTTCTGGCTCGATCCATTCTGTATAATAAGCGCACTTTTATTCTGAACTAGTACAACTACTTAATTGGAGCATCCTCCACCTATAACAGAAGCCTCTCACGTACTAGTACTACAATGGGAAACCCCGTGCATTCACCGGCGTATAACGGGAAAGCCGCTCTCTAATCAAGGTCATCGAAAGAGTCGACCTTGTTCCACTACTGCAGGGGAGCAACGAACGACCCCCTCATGGGTGTCGTTCACCCCACGTACCTGCCATGGTGTGCTGTAGTAGTAGTACCTGGCAGTTTGTTTGGGTTGGAGGCAGGGGCGTAGCCAGAGGGGGGGATTTGGGGATATATCCCCCCCCCCGAAACTCAGGAAATTTCCTTTTTAACCGTAGAAAACCACTAAAAATACCCCATATCCCCTCCCGAAATATCAACATCCCCCTCCGAAATTTTTTTCTGGCTACGCCACTGGTTGGAGGGTTTGGTTATAATAAGGAATCGCGGATTTTTCTATGAATGGAAATAATCTATCGTTTGGAGATTGTGTTATATACTATACGTGACATGACGCGTTCTCTACGATTGTTATTTTAGTTTTAAGGAGGCAGGGATGCGCGATATTGTTTTCCACATTGGGATTCGGTTTAATCCTGATGAAGTAGAATGAAGAGAGGAATTGTTGGAGCTTTCATTCTCGTAAATATATTGTGATATTATCAGTCATTTTGTTGGATTGTGGAAACCCTTTCTAAAAACTATTTGAAGTTCCTCGCAACATCATTTACAACTTTATCTTTTCCCTTCTTTCTCTTGTTCTCTTTCTCCTAGTTTTCTCTCTCGCATCATCTTTTATTTCCCACTCTAATCAATCTTAAATATCATATTTAAGAGGAAGAAATAACGAAAAAAAAGCGTAAATAAAATCCCTAGTTATCTTTTCTATCCTGAATTAAGATACAAATGTACAGGACCTGATCTTTCCAGAAAATATAAGATAAAACCTTTGAATCACCAACATAAATGAGTACAAATACAACGTAAATGAGTAAGCCATCCATTATTGAAACAAATTCTGAAATTTTCTTTAAGTAGATGTGATGGATCAACGGATTTGTTTTATCTCTAAAATGTGAATTATAACACTCAAACATGATGTTAAATGCTCAATTGTAAGAAATAATTTTTAAAGTATCACTTTTAAATCAATATTAAGAAAAAATTGTAAATTTGGAACATGGTATTGTGTAAAGGACTGATAACTTTCTAGAAATATGTTTATGAGTAATAAAAAAATAATTATCTTCTTAAAACTAATGACCAGGGTAAACAAAATAGTATTACATGTTCGACTGACTGGTATGCTCGGTTCTTAGGTGAAAGTGCGAGCCATCAGTTTCCTCTCAACTCACCGAACCATCAGTTCTCATTCCTCCCACCGCTCCCCAAAAGAGGCCCTGTTGCCATCTGACAGAAAACAAACAGCCCGGAGAGGTCACAGCGGACACGTGCGAGCACTTGATACAGCGCAGAGCAAACGAAAAAATGCGATGACTGCATCTTTCGTTGGATATTGGGTAGTATGTAGTAATACTACGAGGGAAAAAACTATGAGAATGGGGAATTGGGTGCAGATGATGCATGATAGTGTACATCAGTGAAAGGTTTCTCTCTGAAGTACCATTATTTTAGTAGGAGAAGATTTATGAAAATATCAGTAGTATGTTTTATTGGGTATCGTTGAACCTCGTTATACAAATTTTTTTCCATTCCCAGCAAAAAAAATCAGCAAAATTTCTTCAAAGAAGTGAAAGGAATTTGGACACTTTGTCTGCAGTTTTCTTTTGAAACTCTGTGGTTTTTTATAAGACCACTGAAATGCCTTTAGAATGTATTCAAATTTGCTGTAGAAAAACTGCAGACTTACGTGCTGACGTCCTATTGCTACAAAATAACTACAGATTTCTTAGAGAAAACTGAACTTATGACGCTTGTTTGAAGGAATTTTGGACATGGTTTTTTGCTGGGTTTGCTTGGAAGTTTCTAAAATTGTGACATCTTTTGAACCGAAATAGTAGTACTAAATCCAATTACAAATAGTGATTACTTTTTAAATAGTATAAAATTGTAATTTCCGTAAAAAAAATTACATTCATAATTTTCCGTTTAGTAAAAATGGAATTCATAAGGAAAATGATCTATATTTTTTGTTACAAGTTTAGTAATCTTTAATTTTTTTACATCCCAGCAAAAAAACTTGTCCAAAATTCATTCAAAAAAGCGTTAAAAGTGCAGTTTTCTCAAAGAGGTCTGCAGTTATTTTGTAGCAATAGGACTTCAGCACGTAAGTCTGCAATTTTTTACAGCAGTTTTGAATACATTCTATAGGCATTTCAGTGGTCTTATAAATAGACTACAGACAAAGTGTCCAAATTCCCTTCACTTTTTTGAAGAAACTTCGCTGATTTTTTTGCTGGGAATAGAAATAAGTTCGGTTCAAACAGACATAAAATTTTACGTATTTGTATCACTTTTAAATGTTTTTCAAATTTAACGAAACTTGTTTTAACAACTATATATTTAAATTTTTCTTACGAGCGTCAACTATCCTTAATTCGTTATTATTTAAAAATATATTTAAATTATTATTTTTAGAGTATTTTTCATATGTGTATCAAAAATTCATCGTACTTCTTTATTTCTTTATAGGTATAAAAATTAGTTAAACTTCCAAAGTTATATATTAAAATGATTTCGTCATTTAATCCATTGAAAATGGAGAATTTAAGAAATATGGTTATTTATATTTTGCGCATTAGGCTTTGAAAAAGGTTTATTGACAAAATGAGATGTTTTAATTTCTGTTTTTATTAGTGTGATATATTATTTACTAATATCAGCAAAATATTTTTGGGACAAAATCGTTTGAATCGTCAGGTTTTCAGGAGGGAATAAGTAAAAAATTCAAGTACTCATACTATTACGAAACCGTTTTGTTTGTGGGTTGAAATAAATAACTGTGTTAACACTAAGAATGAAATTTTATAACGTTTATATTATTTAATCATTTAATTATAGTTTTTTAGAAACCGATTAAAGAATATTGATAGTAATTGAGGCGTCTTAAAACAAAATTTTAATATTTGATATAATTTTAGTATCGTCTCATCTCACCCTGTTTAAAAAAGAACCTTTATTTTACACGCACAAAAATGCACTTAAAAAACTAGGGGGGAAATAGCATGCATAGAGTATAATATGATATTAAAATTAAAACAAACGAGTTTCCCAGTGGTCAAAAGATTCCGGTTTTTAGTCCTTTCTTGAATTTAGGAGAGAGGTATATGAGAGAAAAGTGTTGTATATAATATCAATTAAAATTAAATTTTGTGTGGATAAAATGTATCGTACTTTCACAATCGTTTTGTTAATTACCAGTTGAAATGTTCGTTTTGTTATTCATTTTTAAGAAGTCATTTAATCATGCCTTTTATACTGTTTTATAAAGTACTAGGGGGCTATCGCCCCCTGCTCGCTATCGCTCGCCAACCCCCGGGAACTGCTGACGCAGTTCCCCTAGGATTGCTTCTCAATCCTGTGCTCGCTACGCTCGCTCGCCATACGCTGGTACAGCCTAGCTGAGATTCATTACCAACTAAGTTTATTGGTGAAAATAGTATTTATAAATAATAATATGCAGCAGGGAAACATTAAATACAGTATGTATACAGTGCTTATAAAATTCACGGGTACTGTTGCACTAGCCAAGAAAAACCACCATAAGCAGTATAATATATCAGATAAGTACTATTAACATGTATATGTTTTCTTAAAAGTTGATATAGGTGATTTTACTTCCCCATTATATCATTACTCCTCTAAAACTTCTTTGTAAACACAATTGTAAATACTCCTGCTTTGAGCTACAACCATCACAGTTTCTAGCACTAGCTCTACTTAAATCCATCTTTAGATTGCTTTTGAATTTACAAAACTTAAGCAAAACGGGTTGCCAACAGGAGAAAACAAATACCGCCAAATTTCAGCGTCACGTAAGAGAATTATACATATAGATTGATGTATATCTAATTAGAAGCAGGTTTCACAAAATAATTATACGTATTTTTTTTCGTATTAAAAATGCGTCAGACAAAAACCTTGATACTCCTGTTCCTTAAACCCCCAGCCTACACTAGATTCTTATTTCTCTCTTCCACCGAAAAAAAAGGTGTTTTGCTAAAACACCTCAAGCAAAAGTTTTGCCCACGTTCCCAAATCAGTCTCAAGTCCATGAACAGTTTAAAATAGCCCGGTCTAAAATAGATTCCACACACAACTCATGCCATCCCCTCCTCACCCAATCCTTACAGTCAACAAACTCTATTCTTCTTCTACGTGAATTAATGTCGCCAGCATGCGATTTCCAACCAACTCCGATTAGAACACTGACTCTCCATTCCAAAAAGACAGGATATCGAACCCGCTCGAGTAATTGACCTTGGCCCTCACTTCACTTCAACATCTGTGATGATATTGATTCACCCCTCCCCTTTTTGTGACACCCCCCTCTCGTGTTCCTTTTTTTGCCTCTGCCGGCAGGGTTCAATGAACCCTACGAACAAGGTCGATATTCTACGTTTCCTTTCCTCTGTATTCCAGCGATAGAGCCGCACTGTGCTTGCTGCTTGGAACAAGTGCCGTTAGGATTTTTTGACGAATTGGGACCGGATAATCTGTGATGACGTAGAAGTTACGTCATATTTTTTTCTTTATCGCGTTTCGTCATTAGTGTTGCCGTTCTTGTCTATTTTTATTAAAAGTATGAGCGTTTTTTACTGTCGTCTTTTGAGATATAGATTGAAGATGAAAGTGCGAGTAGAGAGAAGTTGTTGAACTCTGGAAGTTACGAACGGAATCTCCAACTTTATCAGGAATTCTTTCAGAAGATTAAAATATATTTATCTTTGTTTTCTAGTTAGTCTATTATCAAGTACATCATTAAAACTTCTCTTCAAAATAAACATATTTTATGTTTATTTTATTCAACATAGATATTAGGGTTTTCAGAGTAATCTTTCAATTTTTTTTCACAGATTATTAAGTTTTAACCTTAGTACAGATGTCTTTTGAACTAAGCAAGAATACATTTTTGGCTCTGTGTAGAAAAGTTCGTTGACCTAAAAGCTCTGAAATGAGCTTTTTAGTTCAGAATTACTCAAAACCTTTTTAAAAAATTTTCGAAAGTATCATAATTTATAAATTTAATACCTATATTTTAAATTATATTTGTAAACTCAGTCTAAAGACTATTCTGTAGTAAAAGTTATTAAATTTTCATAAATCCTTTAGATTTCGTAAACTTAAACTCTTATTCCAATGGTTTATCTTTCAAAATTATAAAATAGAATAAAAATGAAATATCCCCAGTCTATAAAGTATTCTTTTACACATGTTATTAAGTTTTCATCCTTTAAATTTCCCAAACTTCAACTAATGATTATCTTTCAGAGACTTCAGAGATATGACTTCAGAGTTTGCAATTTTTTCACTTTTTTAAAACTATTCTTTGCGTTAAATTTCAAAACACAAAAGTATGAATTAGAATTTTTTTTGTTTGATAACTAATAATAATCATCATCCCTGATAAACATTCAAGGAAGGAACCGCTCAAGAGAACATCTCCCATCAGTTTTTGTTTCCCGTTTTCTCCTCTAGATGGCAGCAACTAGGGACGAAAAGTCAAGATTTCGGATAGTAAACAAACCAGTTAACGGGCTTCCCAGCAGCGACCGGTTTTCTTTTGATGATGATCATTTCAAAAACGGGTTTCAAAAGACTGTGTTACTGGGCCATCATTTCACTTTTTACTTAATTCCTTCCTTTCCAGAGTTCATTGGAACGAAGAAACGCGAGAGGAATTTATAGCCTAGCTTTTATTGCGTAACCCGGAATAACTGGATCGAGTTGAATTAAAGATTTTTTAAGGCTGGGGAGGAACTGGAATTAATCTTTCGCAATTTATCAGTGACAGTAGAGAAGTAATTTAGGCTGGGATGGGTTTTATTTGTAATTAAAATCCTCCCTTTGTTCTCGCTTGTTATTTTAGTTTACGCAATAGCAAATTAAAATTTGGAGTTAATTTTGTGCTTATAAATCCTAAATATTTTAAAATAAAATTAAAATACACAATTTAATTTTTCGTTCTGGTGTTTTTTGCACTATTTGATGTACAAGTACCTCAAAGAAGATCCGAAAATACAATAGATATTTAAATTTTTCAGAAAAAATATTTTTTATTCTTTAGAACTCGGATTAAAGATTTTATTTCAGTTCGCAACATCCTTGTCAGATATTTAAACTGAAACAGATATTTGAACTGAAATTTTGAACTTTTTGTAAACAATTTCTTTTCTTAAGACTCTTATTACACTACTTAAAACACTAAATTATACCCATAATGCATTGAAATGTTTTTTTTTCTATTTCCAAATTCACACTTTAACAAATATCCTTTTTGGGAAAAGTACAATGGTTTCATCTATTTTTGTCATCACATCATTTTTTATCACATTTACGAAAACAAGTGGTTCTTGTAAATGTGTAAACTGTGAAGCTTTTCTGAAGGGGGGGATAAAAGAGAAAATGCAATAAGAATTAAATTGAGAAAAAAAACCTGCCTCGGTGCCAGAACAGGAGGATTTTTTTTCAGTGACGCGTGTCCTTCGTTGAAATCGTTTAAAAAGGAGGAATTTGACGGACGAAAAAAAAAGGAAAGAAAATATTTCAGAGTGTAAGCTCTGGAAGAAAAATGCTGAGGTTATTTTGGTGAGCAATTGCCACAATGGAAGGAAAAAACATGCGTCTAAATTGAAATTTGGTCCTACTTGATTTTTATTTCTGCCATCAAATCATGATAAGATACGCGTTTTGTGTCGTTCTTTTTTCAAAGAAAAATTTAGTTTTTCTTTTAATAGTATACTTTTCTGAAAAATATTTTTTTAGCAGAATCTCTACTGCAAGAAATTTCTAGAAGTAACCAAGGATATTAAGAACACACTTTCCAAACAATTTATTGTAAAATGATTTCTATTTGATTGAAAATTATAATTAGTCTTATATTTTCCAAGTAGGTACTGCCTACCATATAAAATTCCCATTTGTAATAAGAAAATAAATTATCGAATAAATAAATTCTCCCACACTTTCCTTTTAAATATTCACAAGTTGAAGTTAAATTCTTTTAAATTTATTTGACGGTCATAAATAATATTGAAGAAAAGAGAATGATTAATTAAATGTTCAATCTGCATTATTACTTATACTAATATACTCACTTAATTTACCTTTAATATTGAATACCTTTGGTGTATACCTGTGTTTAATAGCATTATAAAAAGGGAAGGATATCATTAAATATTTTATCCTCGTAGGTTTTAAGTGTCTGCATTTTGGAATAAAGAACCAGTTCATTTTATTGCATCGCCTCTTTTAGAACCTGATCCACTGTGGATTGCATTCTATAACTTCTCCGTTCGAAGTAACTGATATCGTAAAATTATTCATGTCAAGCGCTGTGAAAGTCGCCTCGAAAGAGTGTTCTATCTAAAGGTCAGCGTTTCTGATCGTCTGCGCTCTGAGACAAGCCGAAGTGGCACACGAGACGTTCCACTGAAGGGAGGTCAATGCCCTCGAGCGTGGGCGAGTTCACGGATCGCGAAGGGGGGGAAGGAGGGTGGATTACGGATTGTTTCCATCAATCAACTCAGCTATTTCGGGATAACGCGATATCCCAGAGAGAGAGAGAGAGAATCCCAAAATTGTTGGGTGGTGGTGGGAATTGAAAGTTGCGGGGCTTTTGTTTTGGGGGAATTTATTTCTGTGGTTTTTCTGTTTCGCAGGTGGCAATGCCCTGCGGCTAACGATAAGTCGTAATGGTTTTTGAATTCGGCGTCGTTTTGTTTTGTTACCGATAAGAGGTCCATTAACTTGTTCTTTTTTTTCCTTGGAGGGAGTATTGGCCGAAGTTTATTGTTTCGTTGTTAATGGTGGAATGCGTTTTGTGTGTAGATTAGTCATTAAATAATAATGGTTACGAATATGATAAGGTTAGAAATAATCTAATGTTATATTTTTCCACACTTTACCTTTATTCATACATATTTTCCAATCGGTTTTGAACTTGTAATAATATTTTATTTCGAATAAAATGTTTAAAATGCATATTCATACTATTTACTAACTCTGAAATTAAATTATTTATCATTAATAAAAAGAAATTTATATTGTTCTAAATACCTAAATGTTTTACAGATAATAATTTTATTTTGATATTAATTTCATCTTTTAAAGTAACCTAAATTATACCATTTATCATTTCCTTTGTGAATCCTCTTTTGTGAAGTAGTTTTTTTAAAACTGGTTTAAAAACTTTTGATGTAAAACAATATTGTTCCTATTGTTATGAAAACAGGTTATTTCACTCTATTTTGGGAGCGATGGCAATTCATGAACGCTGAAAAAAAGTTTTGTGTTATATCTGTGTGACTATCATTTAGATCTGAACTGCTTTTATAAGTTTTGCTCTTGTGTCAAAGTTTTTATCGTGTCGGTCGGGATAAAAATTATATGCTTGAATTTTTTTAAAAATATTTGTTCAAAATATATTTTTTAACAAGCTGAAAAAATTAAATAATTCTTTTATTACTTCTTTCTTTTGAAAAAAAGGGCTCAAAAGTGATATTTCCCTCTTTAGAAAAGTAATGGGCACATTTATTTTTTTAAAGGAAGTACGAAAATGTTTTTAAATTCAGCTGTAATAAAAATATCTTTGAATACTAAAGTTGAGGTATTCTCACGTTTTGGGATTAAATTTTATTAAAATAGTAGATAAAAAACCATGAAGAATGATGTTTACATCATGTATTTTCGTAGCCTAGTTTCTGAGATATAAATTTTTGAAATTTTGTTTTTTGTTTTGGCGCGAAAACACTTTCGAATCACAAATCATGCGCTGTGAGGTCACATCCAATAGGAGCCAGTTTTCTGATCACGTGAAAACAGAAAACACAATGGTTTTCATGCGCTGTGACGTCACATCCAATAGAATCCCGTTGTCTGATCACGTGACTTTTCTGACGTTTTGCCAAAAATAAAATTGAATTTTAAATTATTTAAAATACATTTTTGAACTTTAAAAATCAGAAATTTGGGAGTTTTAGACCACATGTATCGAAAAAGTATAAAATCAAGCAAATCCCCCACTCATGCAAATACCTCATTGCAGCAAATCTTAAAATTTGAAATATTCAATTTTAATTTATTAAAAATTCTCTCCTGATTCCATAAATACGCTTATCTTTCCCCACGAACTTTTAAAGGTAATTATGACATATTTTATTACAGAAAGGTCCTAACAATGTGAAGTCACATGTGCCTCTTGAAAATGTGGGACTAGTGTTTTCATCGATACACTAGTCTGTAAAAAAACTAGTGCTCATTGTTTCAAAGCGGGATTATAGCAACAAGCGGGAACAAAAAGCACATTTCACGTCACAAGCTGTTTCAGGTCAGACACAAAAGAGGCTGTTTTTAATTGAAAATAACTTAAAATTTAGGGCTTTGAAAAGCAAATGAAAACATTTTTTGGAGGTTTTAGGCCATTCTAAACACATTAAGATTAAAAAAAATTTGACTGCAGTTATCCATTTTCTTCGTAACTTTTATGGCTACTCGTCCAAATCGATGAATAATCCGTAAAGCCGTATTTTTTGCAATGTTGTTATGTCGGTTAAGAAAACAACCTACGCACAGTTTTCTTTTTGCCCTTGAGTGTTTAGCAGCAAAGCCAATATTAAATTAGCTTTTTGGCTTATATAGATTTTGTCAGCCTTAGGTATTTCATGTAGTGGAAGTTGTCTTTCATGGAATTATCGCTGCGTTTTACGAAATTTTTGCTTTGTGTAATTTATATAGACAAATCTTTTAATGTTAACACAATGGTAAAATAGGTCATTTTACACTGTATTGAATTGAAACTAATTAAAATTTTACAGTTAAAATAACTTACTTGATTTAAACTGCACATTTTAAACACAAATAGCGTTTTGATACGTTAAAAATTTAACACTCTCAATATAAGTTGAATTTTTTTAGAACAATATTTAATAAATGACTCCTAATAAAATAAACTTAATTATTAATTCGGAAAATTTAAGGTTTGAAATTTCATCTAGGTTCAAAAAATTCATTTTCATGTACCTCTTTTCTAAGGAATGGGACGATTCGGCGCGACCGTTTTGGCTCGGGCCCGTTTCGGCGCGAAATTTTTTTTTCTTCTAATTTTTAGAAGGATTATGAAAGTGTTCTATTTACTTTCATTTTATTTCTGGCGCCGAAACGGCCAGCGCCTAAATGGCCGCACCGAATAGTAGTAGACTGTATTTTCTACATACTGAATTTTTCAGCATTTGGTGTTCTTTAAATAATGCATTGTGAAGAGCTTGGAAAACACGAGCCTCTTTAAAATAAAAGTCGTGAATTAATTGAAATTTTTGGTTCCTTTTGAACTTTCTATTTTACAGGGTTTTTTTTATTCTCAGTTGGACCATCACTTTTGGTGGTCCTTTGTTATATAAAATATTTAAGTTAGGGAACTTACCCATACTACGTGACCCATTCAGGGCAGGGAGGGGGGTCTTCAAAATACCACGCTCGGTCACGGGGGGGAGGGAGGGGCTTAGGGTTTCGTCACGTAGTCAATTTCCTCTAGTCAATACGACAAACTTAAGCCAAATTAATTATTGAAATTTGCCAAATTAAGACTAATTAAGCCAAATTAATTATTAAAATTAGACCAATTAAGCAAAATTAATTTTTTAAAACTTTCTGTTTGCAAAAAATGATGGCAAACCGTATTTATGAATTACTACGTGAAAACTAGAGGGGGGTCTTGGCATATACTACGGATGGTCACCAAGGGGGGGAGGGGGTCAAAAATGGTAAAAAATGGGTCACGTAGTATGGGTACGTTCAATTAGCTGGGTCATATTGTCTACTATTTTTTACCGTTTGTTGTATCGCGGTTGTATTCAAAAACAATGATTGCATTTCAGGAGCCATGATCGTGGAGTGGTGTGAGGCGAGGAGGATGACCTTGTTCCACCACCTGAAGCTGAAGCGTCCCCGGATGAACAGCGCCGACCACACACCCCTCAACAACCCCCCCTCTTTCAAGAAGGCGCTGGACAACGGAAACAACGACACCGACACCTCAGGTAATCGTCTGGATCTTCACCTTCCAAAAGCATTTTGGTAAGGGGACATCCATAAATTACGTGAGGTGTTTTTTCCAAAATCTTGACCCCCCTCCCCCCTTGGTGAGATTTACCTACAACCTTTAAAAATAATTTTCTATCCTATTCGTTTGCATTTTGTGCTTCACAGCACCTAAAACTTTTCGATTATTAATGATGTCAGGGAAAAGGACATTATTCCGCCTAAAAATCACCACAGTATCTTATCTGTGGGTATTATTCCTTTCTCATACTTAAAAAAATCGTTTAATTTCTAACTTAAAAAGTTGACGTGAGATTTTAATCGACCCCCTCCCCCCTTTTTGACCTCACGCAATTTATGGATGTCCTCTAATCTCTCTTGTGTGTTATTGCAATGCCATTTCAAAAGGTTAACATGTATCGACGTATAAGTTTCTTTCTGATTAAAACATTTAAGATCTACAGGTAATGGATAGTAGATTAAATGACAATCAAAGGAAATTCAATTTGTTTTCAAATAGAAGAAGAATGATTATTTATCCATCTTTTTACATCTAATGAGATCAATGAAAACATGAGATCGTGAGTCATGAAATAATTTTACAGACCCCCATAAACCAATAAAACACGGGAAATCCTAAAAGAGTTTGTTAGAGGATATATCCAATTAAGGGTATTACGATATTCTTTATGCAGACTTTATGCCTGACCCAAACATTAGATTAGAATCGATTTGAGGAAGACCTTGATATTATTGTCAATACATAAAAAGCATTACTGTGGATTAGTTTTGAAGGGTTTTCTATTCAAAAGAGTTTCTCTGAGGTAAACAAAACTTATCTTCATATATGTAGGAATTTCTTTTTATTTTAATTTTACCATATAGAAGATTTTCTGGGTGGTTTCTCCGACGCCTTGTATGAGCCTAAATTCATCCACCAAGCATTGCTCAGGCTTCAACAAATGAGCATGACCTACTTATGCTCCAAAAATTTCCAAGTCTGCTTGGGTCCGGAAGCCTAACAGGAAGAATGCATTATCCCTCTTATCCACAGTAATCTACGGTTGGATTGCAAATTTACGGCCGTATCCGTTCTGAAAACAATGGTGATACCAAACGTTACGTGAGTTATGTGAACGGGAATAATCGTAACATTCACCTTGTAACCATATATTAGAGGCCCAGAACTGACTACCATGATATTTTAAGTGGTCCTGTGGCTCCAACAGGAATTCAAAAAAGTTATGTAGAATGAGTAGTACCATTACGAAGGAATGTATTGTTCTTGAGTCTTTTGTTGACCATGACCTAAACTTGTCATACCTAAGGTCAACTCCTATTTCTCGATTTTTGTGAATCTAAAGATATTTTGAGTCAAGTGACTTAAATGGTTATGTGACTCCTAAAATCCTTGCTCTTGTCAAAATATGGATGCTTCAGGTTGTAAGTTAACCATTTTCTCTTCTAATTTTTCGATATTGTTACTGTGGAAAAGCATCTTGCTGTAGTACAAATTTTTAATACATAAGTTTAAACAGTAAAGTTGAAGATAAGATGTTAACATTAATTTATGTCTTAGTAACTGAGGTTTAATCAAATAGTATTGCCTTTTGCGTTTTGTAGCTTTGAAGTTTCTTGATTCCATACGAATATTTTTTTTGTATTTTAACATAGCTAAACAAGTTAACAATCTTGTCTTTATACAGTTTTAAGCAGCGCCATCAGCTTGTTTCGTTATATACAGGGTGTCCCATAAATAATGGGTCACACTTCTAGGGGGGATAGAAGACACCTAGACGAGTCAGAATCACATAGGATTCGGGGGTCCCAGACCAAATCCCAGGTAGTTAAAAATGGAGCGACACCCCAAAAAAATTATTGAAAAGTTCAATTTGTAGAAGAACTGCTATTGGTAGAATTTAATTATGGTCTCAAAAATTGTGGTTTAATATGATCTTTAAAATTATCTCAAAAGTCTTCACCTTAAAATTTTTTTATTATTAAAAAAGTTAAAAAACCACAAAAAAACTTGAAAATTCTGCCCAAACCTCATTTTGTATTTCGAAATCCTCTCTTTTGATTTTATAATCTGAGAGATCATAGTAAGTCCCTTAAGTCCAAAGTTTCACGTAAAAATCATCAATATTAAACGCTTGAGATTATGTTAAAGTTCGTTTTTTGCTTGCGAAAACTGGTTTCCCATAGCCGTTTCCAAAACGACAGTCTGCGGACGAAAAAAACGGACTTATACCGTGCTTTAACAGGATCTCAAGCATTGAATATATTGATGATTTTTACGTGACACTTTGGGTTTAAGGGTTTAAAACTATGATCTTTCAGATTATAAAATCAAAAGAAAGGATTTCGAAATACAAAATGGTGTTTTGGCAGAATTTTCACATTTTTTGTGGTTTTTTAACTTTTTTCATAATAAAAAAAATTTTAAGGTGAAGACTTTTGAGATAATTTTAAAGATGATATTAAATCACAATTTTTGAGACCATAATTAAATTTTTACCAATAACAGTTCTTCTACAAATTGAATTTTTCAATAATTTTTTTGGGGTGTCGCTCCATTTTTAACTCCCTAGGATTTGGTCTGGGACCCCCGATTCCTAAGTGATTCTGACTCGTCTAGGTGTCTACTATCCCCCCTAGAAGTGTGACCCACTATTTATGGGACACCGTGTTTAAGCATCAAAGCCAGGTTCTGGAAAGAAACCATATTGATAACTAAATTTCTTATGAAGGAATGTATTTGAATTTAGCTTGGCACAATACTATTAATGATAAAACCCGCAATAACTTCAGAAAAATTCAATAAAGCTTCTTCATTGCGCGTTTTGACGATACACACAATTCCTAATTTTAAATTTTATTAATTGATCCATTTTTGTTGCTCAACACATGTTGTTTTTCCTATTATATTCTAGTTTTGCTTAAGCATTGGAAAGGGAAAATGGAAGTTGATTTTTATAGGCCTAAAATATGTTCTTGTTGTCTCATAAATATTTATTTAATTTTTTCTTGTTAATCTAATTTTGAGTAAATTGAACCTTTTTTACTTTGTTTCGCTTTGTTCTTTCTGTATGCATCTATGTGTCTGTGTTAGTAAATTTGATTTGATTTCTCTTTTCAGAGATCGAGGCCGACTTGAAAGAAGGCCAAGAGGAGGAGCGAAGCAGTGAACGGGACCCGCCCCTTCTAGAGTGCGTGGACGAATCGGACGCCTCGGCCATGCCCCACCTAGAACGTCAAAACAGTGTGTTCGACGGCGGCGGAGGTTTGCCACACCTCTCCCCTCAACTGTGGCCGCCTTCCAACACACTGGCCTATAACAGACATTTCGGGCACGAGGAGGAGGAGCCTCCCCCACCCCCTCTGCTCATGGGGGACGTTTTAGGGCGGGGAAAAACTATGGTATGGACGCGAAGTCCCGCCCTCCCCAGAGCTCCGCCCTCTTCCACTATCACCTCTCCTTCGGCCACGCCTTCGCCTAAGAGACAGCATTCACCCACGTCGCCACAACTCGAGGTGAGTCTATTACGATTATTACGAAAACTCCGAACAATAGTCAATGACAAGCCTGACAGTGGCCGGTTGCTGTCATCTCAGCAAAATTAATCTACTACATCGCCCCTCGAGTCCCCTTCTTTTTCCCCTCCTCTTGATACGGATCTTAATGGTGCATCTAAAGTTTTATTACCTTCAATCAGCGAACAAAAGAGTTCCAACGATAGCCATCTCCCCCGAATGCTCACACAAAGAGATGGGGAAACTATATTTTGTACCCTGATTGACGGTCGTCGGGGTAATAAAACTTTAGATGCACCATACCGATATGCGCGTCGTATTTCAGCGAGTGTGGCCGGAGCCTAAGGATGCATCTAGATATTTTTACCCCGACGATTGTCAACAGCGAAAAATTCATGAGGAGGGGAACATCTTTTGTTTGCTAATTGACCTCAGCTAACTACACAAAAGGAAGGGGATATTATCAATGCTCCTAATCTCCCCCGAATGCCCGAAGAAGCCTCGTCGTTTTGTGTGGTTAGCTGAGGTCAATTAGCGAACAAAAGATGTTCCCCTCCTCATGAATTTTTCGCTGTTGACAATCGTCGGGGTAAAAATCTCTAGAGGCACCCTTAGGGTGTAGGAATGGCGTGGCTCGTTTGGGGGGTCACACTAACCACCTAGCGAGAAATGACAGGCAATACCAGTAGATCCTAACGCTGTCTCTTTTTTTCTTATCCGCAGCCCGCACAACCCCTGCTGTCGATGTACCGGCCTCAGCAGCAGCCCTCCTCGTCCTCGTCCTTCCGTTCGGAGAGCGGCACGACGGACGAGGAGTCGTCCGCCCCCGCCTGGCCCGACACCTCCGTGGCGCTGAACCTGTGCGTTGCCTCCACCTCCAAGGACCACCTGCCCAAAGAGGAGGACGGACAGCCCATGGTCTGCATGATCTGCGAGGACAGGGCCACAGGCCTCCACTACGGGATCATCACATGCGAAGGGTAGGCATCAAATGTAATTGCATAATCACTAACATAAGGTGACGCCCGATGGTGTAGTGGTAGCTCATCGGGCTTCCAAGTCACAGGTCCCGAGTTCGATTCCCGGGCTGGGCAAGGTCGATTCAACCTTCAATCCCTATAGTGAAGTGGTTCCCAATAGTTGGTCCGCGGACCACTGGTGGTCCGTGAGGCCTTCAGAGGTGGTCCGTGAGAAGATAATTAAATAACTAAACCAAAAAATGTGTGGAAATTTAAAAAAAATAGTTTTCACGCATTCCAGGAAATAGTAAAAACACTACAGATACAAAAACTAAAAAAAACTGAAAGTAAAAAATCATACGTCTCATAAATAAAAAATTTTATGTTCTCTTTCTCTCCTATGAATCATTTGTTCATTTCTATTATTTTGCACAGTTTTATTCAACAGTAGTTTATTACGGAGTAGAAACGGAAATGTGATGATGTGGAAAAGTATTGCATCAGATTAATTAAAACTGAAAGGCGTCGGGGTGGGGCTAATAAAGAATCGAATGATCGGACTTATAACTGGTTTGATACGAAGGGAAGCGTGGAAGTGTTGAAAGATGCTTTAAACTGGGATGCTATGGTCAGACAGAGCCAGAGGGTCTTCGAGAAATCGTGGTATGAAAAGAGGAAATTTCTGAGATACAATTGAAATAGATTTGTTCGAAGATATGAGCAAAATTTACTGCCAAAAATGCGACAGTTTTTGAATACATAAATTATTTTCTATTTTAATCGCTCCTTTGAAATAATTATTGACTTCAGACGCGGTTTCTTTCGGGAGAACATCAGCCTCGCCCGCCTCGCCTATACATAGAATTTCCTCTGCCACAACTCACAGTCAGTGCATATCCAGTTTGCTTTTTTGTGATCAACAGAATTCCTGGTTATCTCATTTGTCCTGCAGTTTAATTTAAATCTAAGGGACCATTCATTAATTACGTTAAGGTCCCGAGGGGGAGGGGGGTTTGAAAAATCTCTACATACTTTTACTTGGGGGTGGGGGGTCCAACCCATTCTTACGTAAGATTTTCCAAGTTAATGTGAACAAGTTCCAATAATTCTAATCAAATTACTATTGAATAGCCCCAGAAAAATTTAAAAATGCTGACGATCTCGGTATATTATCGAAGCTTTAATTAAAAAAATGAAGGTATATCAGATATTTCTTTTTTTATTGGAGTAGCATTAAGTTAAGATAAAATATTAAACTGTTGAATTCATCTTCCAGTTGTCAAAAGTCGACTGTTTAAAACTGATCCTTTTCTAATATTTTATTATTTTGAAAAACGAAATGGAATCTTACGTAAGAATAGGGGGGAGAGGGGTTTGAAAAATCTTATGTACTACCCTTACATAGGGGTAGGGAGGGGGTCAAAAATTGTCAAAATCATCCTGACGTAATTAATGAATGACTCCTTAGTACTTTCTTTCAAATTTAAATCTACTAATTACATTATTTGTTGGTTATGAAAAAGAAGAAAAATAACTATATTTTATACTGTTTTTATAAACCTGTAACTTTTGTATAGGAGTGAACCCTTCCAGGGTTAATTGATAAAAATGGTTAAATGTCTTTTATAAAAGGTATATTTTTAAATAATTAAATATAAAATTAATGTATTGTTAATTTTTCTTTTAAGTTTAATTGATTATTTGATTTTCTAAGTTCTATTTAGAAACATTGTAAGACTCGGTTTCCCTTACTTCAAGAAAAAAAGTCAACATTTTAGACCCTCCATGAGGATTGAATGCACTGAAAAAAAGTTAAAATTTTGAAGATACAGTTAGGGATAGAGATGATCCGCAGAGGTTCAAATTTAAGTGAAGTGGTCCGCAGACATATTTGAGTTGGGAACCACTGCTATAGTGGGTCAATAAACTAAGGAAAAGAATGGGGAACCAAGTGTGCTCGTGAACTAAACACTGGGGTCAAGCGTTAGACAAGGGTTTCGATGAAGTTTTAAAGGCGGTAGAAATGGAGCTCTAGGGGTTGATGAAGCTGTTAAGGGTCGGTAGGGGCTCGATGAACGTTAAGCAGTCATAAGAAAGAAAAGTGAAGAAAAATTTCTAGTTCGACATCAAATTCTTCAAATGAACTTGGCCGGTTCCAGCTACGTTTTGCCGAGACGCTTAAATCTATCCAATCCCCAATAGATCCAATGTTTTAGAAAGAGGTGATTTACGCATAATAACGCGGGCTGTTGCGCTGATAAGTTTAGTTACGGGATCATCACATGCAAAAGGGTGAGCATTAATATGATTGGATAGTCAAGATCATCACTATATAGGGGCCCTGGAAAGTCTGGTGGTTAAGGCATTGGCTTCGTTTCCCGACACCATTAAAGACCCACCAAATATATGCGGGCACGATAAATATATGGTTACGAAAGTACCATGGTCGATCATGGTGCTAGTTTTCCCCCGAGACTTTCACCCCTTGAACCCTCACTTGTGACCCCCTAACTAATAATATTATAATAATAATATATAATTCTTGTTCGTCTTGATGTACCCTACCTCCCCTAGAAGTTATATGAAACACCCTGCATAATGCTTAAATTTTAGGGGAGAAAGGGGAAGGTTATATCCCCAAATAACCTCCTAAACTGAACCTCTGTTTGAACAATCTGTAACAGCCCCTGTTTGGAGATATCTATCAAGAAAAGAACTCTGTGGAAACGTCTCTTCAGAAATGGGGATATTTTTACTAAGCATGCTAACAATGCATGTGCAAGTTGAAATGACATTTGGCTAACTGCTATTACTGCTTCACTGGGATTTGATACCACTCAGCGGCATTTAAAGTTTCCTTTTCATTTGATCACATCTTGCTATATAAAATCCCCTACTGTAATTAATCTGTATTGATAAACTATCGACGTCATATCATTAAATTCTCTAAATTCTAAATGATATCATATGAAAACGATAAAACTAATTAAATGAAACATCTCAATGGAATCTTGACTTATACCTTCCATGAGATGATTTAACCTTACGTTTAACTATGTCCGTGATCCCTCAGCTTGGCTGCCTGAAAAATACCGTCGTCATCTGAGGTTACTTAATCCTTATTTCATAAGACCATCGATAGGTAGTGTAATAAAAATTCTCATTTGACCTCATGCAATAATCTAAATAGCACCATTAACCTATTTTACATGTTTATGTTGATTAGGTGCAAGGGGTTCTTCAAAAGGACCGTCCAAAACAAGAGGGTGTACACGTGCGTATCAGACGGCAACTGTGAAGTCACCAAGGCACAGAGGAACCGCTGTCAGTACTGCAGGTTTCAGAAATGCGTCAGGCAGGGCATGGTGCTAGCAGGTAACGAATTTTTATGTCACTGATTTGCAAATTTTTGTAACATGTCCAATGTGAGTGTGATTTGTGAATTATTAGATTTCTCAAAATAATAATGAAAGTTTCTGGGAAAAGAGTAAAGAAATAATTGGGATCTAATGAAATAATTATTTTCATTCAAACAGGCGGCGATAGAAATGTTTAATATTTTTATAAGCTAACATGTCTAATGTCTTGGTTACCTATTCCTAATTAATTATTATCAACTATTGTATCTTTTGTAACGTTACTTAGTTCTGGAAAGTCTTATCCAATTTGTGGTGCTGCCATCTTTTGACACTTGTTAATGCCAACACTGTATTCAATCTCTCAAAATATACTTGAAAATCTTCTGTTACTGTCTCTTCAATTTTAAAAGAGGTTGAGGCAACTAAAAACTAATTTAAAAGTAATTATTTGCATAAAATTAATCATACATCATTTTTTACAAGTAGAATGCCTGCATGATTCTTAAGAACAGCTTTGAGACTATAACTGTAAATATTTAACCCTACTAAAATGAGAGAGATATATTGATAATTAAGATAGTGTAGCAATGAAACTATTAAGATATGAATGAGTGGTTTCAGTCAAAAGTTTTTTTAATCTTCGCACTTATTTTAAAATAATATGGGATTTTCAAGTGTGTTTTTAAAAGTGGTGCTGCCATCTGTAATTCAAAAACCCAATTCTTAACAATTGCAACGGTAAATAAAATACTAAAAAATAGTACCTTATTAAAAAAAACCTAGCTAACTAACGTAACTAACTATAGTTTTAAAAATTGAATTGGAAGAACTGATTTCTCCAGTACCTAAAATTATTACTTTCGAATGGTAATCAAATCGACGTATCACAATCAGTCCCTTCAAAGTGCATTTTCTACTCTTAATTCTTTAAGAGTAAAACCTTTTTTGTTACTTATTATTAGGGTATTTTTCTTTTAGTTATTTATTTACACATGTTTTTTTCAGCTGTACGAGAAGATCGAATGCCTGGTGGTCGAAATTCAGGAGCCGTGTACAATTTGTATAAGGTAAGTATTATAGTAACGGTCTACTACTATTCGGAGCGGCCGTTTCGGCGCCAGAAATAAAATGAAAAGCAAATAGAACTCTTTCATAATCCTTCTAAAAATAAGAAGAAAATAATTTCCTTTCACGCCGAAACAGGTAGGCACCCATAACGGTCGCGCCGAATCGCCTCATGGTAATCGTAAATGTACGTCGTCGTTTGGTAATGATAAATGTACAATAGTACTAGGGCTCGACCGATGGCAGTTTTTTGGCCGATGGGCCGATGCCGATTGTTTGAAAATTTCCATCGGCAGACCGATGGCCGATGTTAATTATTTGGCCGATTGCCGATGCCGATGGCCGATGCTTAAGGCCGATGGTAAAAAATGCACACCCTTTGGCATTATTTTTTTATAAATTCATTAAAATCTATCGCAGAACCAGAAATGAAATCTTTTCTTGTATAAATTTTTGGGCAATTATTTTCCTTGAAAACTTTTTGAACTTACAAATAAATAGCAATTTAAAATTTTGCCTTCTGAAGTACTTTCAGCTTATTTTTAGACCCTTTGGGTTACATCTTAAAAGAACAGTTCAATGCAAAACCACAAAATTTCCTAACGCAAAGCGTCATAGTTTCAAGGGGGCGGAAGTACTCCCCAAAAACATTTTTAAAGATTCCCCTTTTACCAAGAGTTATATTTCCTTTTAAATCTCTTATTAAGGGGACACCCAAGAGGAGGGGGCAATTGGTTCCCGGTTCCCCCTAAATGACACCCATGCTGGTGTAAGTTCAATTTAAAACTACATTTGGAGCAAGATGGAGCAGAATCACATTTTTTGTCAATCGCTTGATGTTATTCTGTTTTCTGCGAAAAACATCGGCCAAACATCGGCTTTTAGATGTTTTTTTAGGCCGATGGGCCGATTTTTTCTCAAGTTAACATCGGCCGCCGATGTCTAGGCCGATGGCTATTTTTTCAAACAATCGGCGCCGATGCATCGGCCAAACCGATGCATCGGTCGAGCCCTAAATAGTACAATAACCTCAGAATAATGAAAATTGAAGTATTCTTGTATTCATTTTTGAGTTTATTTGCTTTGCCCACCAGCTTTAGACCGATCAACATAATATTAATGCTATTTCCTTTTGGTCGTACCGCTGGATGTAAATGTAAGAGTTAAAAGGTAGTAATGAACGTAAATGAACAGGTAAAAGTACATGAACTGGCGTAAATAAATAAACAGGTTTTATCTGTTAATTCCTACAATTAAATTGCTAAGTAACTGCTAAAATTCTGCACTATATTGACAGAAATACAACATTAAAAATATGGAAAGTCTGGAAAAATCACAGAAGATATCTGTGATGGAAATAAATGGATATAATCTGGCGTTTTCAAGCTAACAGTTTTTTTCTGTAAATTCAACATATTTTTACAATGTAAATCGATGTATCCCCTTATAAAAAACTGCTCTCCTTCAGGTGAAATACAAGAAGCACCGGCGCGGTCAGAAGAACGGCCACCTGACGCCTCAAGAGCAACAGCAGCAACAACAACAGAGTCCCCAGCTCCCCACCCCCCAGCAGCCCCAGCCCCAGCAGAGGTTCTCCTCCTCAAGCGAGTGGGCCAACGGTCAGATCCTGAAGGCCGCCCTCACTAGCCCTGCGGACGTCGTGCATCTCAGGCCGCACAGGACGGACACACAGCCGGTGGCGCCGGGAAGGTGAGGCCTTCAGGTTTACAGGGCTTTAGGGTCAGCACAAACTTTTATGGTGGCCTCATCGACGCTTATTGGGCAGTGGATATCTACCTCATCTCTTTGTGTGGTTAGAGGGTCGGAGGGGAACTCTTTTAGTGACCTCTCCTAACCATGCAAAGAGATTGGGGAGATATCCACTGCCCGAAGAAGCGTTATCGAGCCGGTCATAAAAGTTTGCGCTGATCGCCTTATGGTCTAAGGATGTCCCGGGTTCCCTAGGGTCAGGGAACACTTGGAAAAGCCGGGAAATTTTAATTTGATCATAAATGTCAGGGAAAAGAAAGGCGATACCAATACCACTGTTAAAAAAATACAGCACTTAACTCAATAAGTGGTGGGCAGAAACTGCCTCCATACATGGAGAGATGTTACTCAACGATTAGGAGGGCCCCCATCTAGACTGGGAGGAAGGTTCCTCAGATGTATGGAGGCCGTGTTTTTTTTAACAGTGCAAGGTGTCTCAAAAAGTTAAAGCATGCGGGTCTTAAAACTTAACATGTGGGTCTGTCATGCCACATGACAAACAATATTTTCGCAGCAAAACCAATGTCCGTTTCAGGGGTGTTCTTTACAGGCGCGGATCCAGCACGGCTCCAAGGGGGGGGGGGCACTTTTCCAATTCATCACCTTTACCTTTTGACCAAAAAATGTCAAAATGTTGAGGATTTTAAAAGTTTAAGCCAGATCCCCTTGTGGTACCGCTGGGGATATGGGGTTCCTCCTTCCTCCCCTACAACAAATTATGAAATTTTACTAGTAAAAGTAGGATTTAACTTATTTTGAGAACCTTTTTTGGTCCAAGGAAGGGGCACTGTCCAGAGTGCCCCCCTTGGATCCGCGCCTGGATCTTTACTCGAGTATATGATGACGTTGCCACTTCGCTGGCGAACATTGTCCAAGCGGACACAATTTAAACTAGCGGGCATGGGCTCCAATGAAAATCTGGTTTGCCATGGCATGATAGACCATGCTTTTTATATAGCGGTTTCTACATATATTTTTTCCATCGTAGGGGTTCCATCGTCGGGGGCAACGGTGGAGTGGGAGGGATGAGTGCCGAGCAAGCGTGCTCGATGATCCGGCTGCTGGTTGAGTGCGACGCCTTCGAGGAGGTGGCGCGACTCAAGAACGCGCGGGAGCTGCTTCAGTGCAAGCTGGAGCTCAACGACAAGCTCTGCCACATCGGAGACAACATCGTCTACAAGCTGGTGCAGTGGACCAAGCGGCTGCCCTTCTACGACGAGCTGCCCGTCGCGTTACACACGCAGGTACTCTTCCATTCTACCACTTGGGAAAGAAACATGTGACAATATTTCGATACGATGATGTTAAGTAATATTGTATACTCTGTTCATTTTGAACTGAAAATATTTCCTTCACCACCATCGAATCATTTACCATAGCAACTATCAACATCACAGCGACGAAGAAGGCTTACTATTGGCCGTGTGAAGAGCGTAGCCATGGTTACGCTTCTAGCTGATGGGGAAAGCACTATTCTTCCGGAGCCAGTTCAAAATGAATAGAGTATAGTTTGCGATTATCTTGTTATTTGAGCTATAGACATTACGTTTAGGAGCTAAAAACCCTATTTATATACTTAAGGAGGTTGAATCGGCATCTTTTAACGTTCGTTGTATTACTTTGCTTAATGAGTCATGATATTGGAAAAAAAAAAGTAAAAAAAAGATTTTTTAAAAACGCTTTTATTGAAGTGTTCTAAAAGGTCAAAAATAATTATTTCGGTTTGACAAATAATTTATTGGGAAGTAGAAAATACCTTTTTAGTAAGTAAATAATAACTGATTTTCTAATTACTAAAAATAAAAGCGTGGGCGCTAGTAATTTATATATATTTTTTAATTTAAAATTTTGTTTATTTATTTTTTAAAATTTGTACAAATTCACCTGAAGGTAAGGACCCGTATATGTAAATTTAAGTTCAGTAACACTAACATCTATGCCGAACGAGGGTTCGGACCCCAGACGTACTGCTTTGCAGTCAGATGCTCACCACTAGGCCAATACGTCGGCATTTATGTATAATTTTACATAGAACATAGAATAAACAAGTTAGAATAAATAGTGAATGTGAAGAATTACTAGCGCCCACGCTTTTATTTTTAGTAATTAGAAAATCAGTTATTATTTACTTACTAAAAAGGTATTTTCTACTTCCCAATAAATTATTTGTCAAACCGAAATAATTATTTTTGACCTTTTAGAACACTTCAATAAAAGCGTTTTTAAAAAATCTTTTTTTTACTTTTTTTATTTTCTGCTTTTTAGTCATGGTATTTTTTTAACAAAAACTCACAAGAAAAAATGTATTTATTACAAACATATTTAATCTGATGTTAGAATGGAATTCTAGTTTTCTACAATATGATGGTGAAATATAACATCGGCTCACTCGCCGATAAAATCCGTCCATATCAAAAAGATTCACAAGAAAAAGAAAAAAAAAGCATCCCATTCAGACTTTTCAGTAAGTCCATAAATTATAAAAGTAGCGTATTTATCTGCTCTCGCGATGGGCACCAATTTTCGGCGATTTCTCGCTCTTCTGGTGATTTCTCGCTCTTCTGGCGATTTCTTTCTCGCGGTTATTATCTTAAATCGCTAATTATCTTAATTGTTAATTGGAAGGTAAGAAATCACGTTTTGAAGATAAAATATTGCAGTGATATACCTAATATGTTATCTGACTGGTTTTGGGAGCCATTGGCTTCACGGAAGTGTCTCAAATATGAATTAAAAGGATAACTAAAAACACTCGTTAATTACCTTAATTACGGAGGTTTTGACTAGTTGATGATTGAATATTGCATTGTCATCGAGTTTCCACCACGGTGCAAAGTTTCAGAACTTTATATCGTTTGGAAGTGCCTGAAATATTATGTATAAGAATCCGGAAAGAAAAAAAGGGATTAATCGTCTATAATTATCGTAATTACTGGGAAATTCTCGTTTTGACTTTTGAATATGATGAAGTTATGCCTTATAAACAATTGTGCACGGTTTAGGGAGAATAGCCCCTTGGGAAAGGTCTCAAATTCTGGTTTTTCTGTTAATTAAAAATACTCGTTAATTAACTTAATCCTTTGGTTGTTTGACTAGATAATGGTTGGATATTGGAGTGTCATGAGGGTTCCACCGATGTGTAAAGTTTCGGGGCCCTGACATATCGGGAAGTGCCCGAAAATCGAGTTTTAAAATTCCACGCGTAAAACGCCGCCAAAAGCAAGTAGAATAAAAGCGTTTAAAAAGAGGACTAACACACCATGGGATATCACTAATGGTAAAGGAAAACTAATGCTCTTGTGGGCCTTCATGATGGACATTGATATCTTCAATGTATCGGGATACATTGTCGATAAGCCAATTGGAACACAACGCCACATTAGAACATTGATATTTTCCGATGTATCATCCCCTTCGCCCAGTCCAAATTAGGACCACTCACATCTGACATTTATCAGAAACTCTCTAGTAAACACAATAGATTTTTCTACAGAAGATATCTTTTACGCCACCAAAAATCACTAAGGATAAAAGCTTTAACGGCCGTATTCACCGGTAACTTAAACCAGAAGTCAAACTTCTGCGTAGGCTTCTACGGCCGGAATCGTAAATAAAACTTCGGTTTTCCGGGCAAGTTGGCCGTATTCTAGTAGATGTAAAGTTAGAGGTTTGACTCCTGGTTAATCGCCAGTCAAATTGCCAGTGAATACGGCCGGGAGAGGGGCTTGGGTTGTTTTTTTTAGACACATCAGAAAAAACGCTACAATTGCGGATAAATCAATATTTTGCCAATTCACAGGGAAAAAAAACATTATAACTTGATAGCTTGATATAGATGTTTACGTATGTATCGGGATCGAGGCAATGAGCTCCTGTGATTCATAGGATACTCTATACTAGATTATACAGCGTTTTCCGTCAGTGAGGTCACGTGTTGACGAAAGAAGACGCCACACTTTCTAGCTGCCTAATTGGCGAGTTAAGAGGTGAATCTCGTTCGCTTTGTCTTTTCCGACTAATAGGTAGCTAGAAAGTGTAGCGTCTTCTTACCCATGACGTCATCAGAATGGGGTGGCGATTCCTTCTTCTTAGGGGGTAGAAGGAAAAGAGCTCAGGCAATAATGCCCATTGCTCCACCACCGGTTAAGTCATTCAAAACTGAGTTAAATGGCAATTCCTTTGTGAGGTAAAGATTAGCAGGTGGGATCCCTAACTGACACTCATTATACGGTATTGGTAAAAGATCCCATCCCAGATTCTGGGGTCGATAAAGGTCGTTAAGCCAACACTATTGGAAGATGAGACGCAACAATTCCTCCCAAACCACCAAATGCCAACTCTTGGCTATAAGCAAGGGTGCGATGGTAAGTTATTGGGGGAAAAAAGAGGGAGTACCCATGACGTCACTGACAGGAAATGTTGTGATCTAGTACACAGTAACCTCGCTTTCAGTGTGGATATTTATGCATGATTTGAACTATATGACGAGTGGTCTCATAATGTTCTGTGTTCTCAGCTGCTGACCCACAAGTGGCACGAGCTGCTGGTGCTGACGACGTGCGCCTTCCTGGCCATCAGGGGCGGACCCGGGAGCATGAGCGTAGCGCAGACTGTGGCGTCGGCGTTGGGCTCGCTGAAGGAGTGCCTCACCGTCATGGTGGGTGAGCCGGTGGGCTTGGAGGAGTTGGACGAGGCGGGACCCTTGGTCGAGCGGCTGGCCAGGCTGGCGGACAACTTCCGCAGGATGGCGCTCTGCATGGAAGAGTACGTCTGCCTCAAGGTCATCATCATGCAGTCAGCCGGTGAGTATGACCATCAGAGCAGTCGTTGATGACGTCTGGAGACTAGTCAACTTCTCCTGATGACTTCAATCTATATCATCGGGTTCACGTTGATTTGTCTTCTGCCACCTTATTATTTCAGGGACGTAGTACTCCAGCCGTTTAGGTCTAGGTGGTTGTGGTTAAATCTCTGCCACCTAGATCTGATTGGCCAGAGAACTAAGCCCTTGAAATGCCGTTGCTGAAGACTAATCTACAACTCTGGATTAACTCCCTTCAATCCCTGGTTCAGCAGGAAGATCCTAGGGGGCGTATTAGAGTTCAAGAGTGACAGGCAAGATCAAACGGCCGTAGACTGGAGTGTTCCCATCGTGTACTAAATGCTATCTGAAGCCGGCTTCCCCCGAACATATCCTCAATTGTTTGTGGTTTTCTATGGAAGACGTTTGCGTGGGTCCACTACTGGTGCTTCATTTCGCTATGGTTCTTGGTATCATGGATTTGATCTAGCTGCCGCTAGATCTGAAGGATTGCAAACAACAGCAACTCGGTATTACATAAACCCAGTGTAAGAGTTTCTAAGCATGTGCTAAAAACATGTTTAGAAACTTTTTCTAATGGATTGAAGGGATCTGGAGTTGTAGACTAATATAACTAGACTCTGGACGACGTTATCAATGACGTTTGACTACTCTGGTTAAATTATCATTAAGATTATGGTAAGGATTAGTAAGCTAGCAGCAGTAATATCTATTAATAAAGTGTTAGATTTTTTAATGCCTGCTTATAAGCTTTCAATCTGGTAGGATTAACAGGTCTTTCTTATGTAATAATAGTTTTGAAGACCTGATAATAATCAATGAAATCGCTCACTGTCGCTTGTTGCAGATGAGCTGAAGGAGCACAAGGAGCTGGAGGCCATCCACGAGCGCTACGTGAGGGCGCTGCAGGCGTTCGTGGTACACTCGAGCCCCGGGCAGACGGGCCGCTTCCAGGAGCTCCTCGCCTGCATCCCCGAGGTGCGCGCCGCCGCCGCCCTCGTGGTCCACTCCAAGATGTTCTACGTGCCTCTCTTCCTCAACACCAGTCTGGAGCAGCCTTAACACGGGACAGTTACAACTGCACTACTAAGCCGGAACACGCTCGCTCTTCCCTTGCCCCACCCGCCACGAATAAGCAGGGATTTTGGGGGTGCTGCCTTTTCGGCAGCACCGTTGAGGCTCTTTTGGAGGGACAGGCCTGCACAATACACGGATCTTGATAAAAAAAAGCTTATGATAGACATTTCTAAAAAGTTAATGATAAAGGAACCATATTGGAAATGCGTATTTGTTTTGTAAATATTTGAAGATTCGCTGAAGAATTCATCGATATATCGATAGAAAAAAGATAAACTGTTAAGTTTGCCGATTAAATTGATAGGAAGTTGAGAAAAGTTTTACTAAACCTGTAATGGGGTAAAAAATAGAAATTTCATTGAACTTACAGTTTATTTTGAACATTTATTACTATTTTCCTTCTCTTTAATTCAATTAGTATTTAGTTATATTATAGTTGTGCAGGCCTGACTTACGAGATAGGTAAAAGGAACGAGAAAAATTTCTAATGTTGAGGTGTTAGGAAACAAGCTCTGTTGAATCTTGCTCTCTTAGATGGCTCTTGGAAGGAATTCAAATAGTATGAGATAAGATTAAATCCCTTGTGGAGACTCGATATTTTTATCTAATATGAGTATATTGAGTATGAGAGGTATATTGGGATGGCTACCATGTCGATGTAAATACATCAGGTATAGATCTGAATGGGGCAGCTGATTTTGACTAAGAATTGATGAAAAAATCTAAAATTTAAAGGATGAGAGAGTAAAAGGATTAACATCATTTCCTTTCTAATTCATAAGAGGAGCAGCTTGTGTAAGACGTTAAAAATTAACGATGCATTTCCAACTTATGTGAGAGGGTATCTTAACTGAGCGTTAATGAGGCTAAATAGACTTAAATCTTTGATGGTGAATTGGGCAGCTTTCGTGTGGGGAAGATTTGGGCTTACACTAGTTAAACTGAAAAGGATATTATAACAGTGTATGCTGGGCTATACAAAAATCCATAACTCTGAGCAGAAATTAAACGATCTTAGATGATAAATTTTGTTAAATAGTATCTCTCCAATCAATGATATGTGATAACTGAAAGGAGATTTTTTTAACTGGGAAGAATCGGTGCCTTTTATAAGTGGGATGAATGAATTGATGCAACTCTACTTTAAACTTTAAAAAATATTGTTTCAGTGAGGTTTCGATGGGTCTAAGTAACGCACACCCAAGAGCATTGTGAATAGGGTAATTCATTACAGTCATCATCTGCTATGGCTCAGATATCATATGTAGCAGCCAAAATATTAGATTTCACCCAATAAAATTTCCATTCCATTCTTTTCTTTGTAATCAGGATCTCATTTTCTTCCAGTAAACAACTGCTATTACCGTTAGATGAATAAAAAAATCCTTAAATATATTGCGTTTATTAAAAAAATAATTTACTCGTTTCGTCTAAATTGAAGTACCCGATTACTAGAAAATAAGGACTAGTGGTGGCACATGCGTGTTCCGGCACCAATTATATCCAACTTCCAAGGTGTTCGCAAAGTGATGAGTTGATGGGCAACGCGAGACTCCAAGCACGTGATCCGAGGGAAAGCAAATCAAAAGAAAACCGAAGTGTGTTCAACAGTGACTTAACTCCCGAAAGGTGAACTGCAGAAGACTTATTTTCAAATAGCTCTTTCACTGCCATTGAAACGAGACTGACATGATGTATACGAAGGGACTATGAACTGAAGACATCATCCACTTTTGAGGCCACAAAAAGACCTGGTGTGAGGATATATAGAAGTTATTCGATGCAGGATTGCTTCAAATGTTTGTTGGAAAGAGAGAAGCGAGGTTGGGATGTTAGCTTCTCCGAAGAAGTTCTTCTTTATAAAGAGTTTGTTATTGTATAGCGACATTTGTTGATTGCAATTGGTGTTGTGTCGTAGGGATGGGCATTTTATTTTTTAAGACGAACACCGAATTTTTTTGGACCGGTTTTCGGAGAGGGTACGTTGAGATTAAAAACGTATCGTAATCTCTGTGGTCAGTGCTATGTGCAATGGTGGAACATATCGATTCGGTGTTTTCGGATTGGTCCGAATATTCAGTTTCAGATCGCGACAATATCGATTATTATAAGCATCGACCAATAACGTAAAATCGGTCCGAAATTTCGGTGATTTGGACTTTTTTTTGACATCGATCCATTATGAATCGATTCTGTGACGCCCATCTCTACTGTGTGGCCTGCACGAAAACTTTTTCTTTTCCTGAATAAAAAGAAAGGGATAATATTTAGCTCACTTGAATTTAGAAGAAATTAATTTCTTGCTAGAGAGAAAGCATATAAGAAAGTTCTCTTAGGGCTATTTGTAAGAAACGCCTTGCTGCTAAGAAGCATGATAAAACCCGGTTATTAATGTATGTAATTTAAGGAAAAACAATGTTGAGAGAGTTAAGATTAGATCACTTATTAAGCATTTATGGAGTGATTGAATTGGTTGAATGAGCCTGGAATGTAAAGTGTTGTATAATTAATATTGAACAGATTCTAAAGCCGATTTTTGGGAGATAAGGCCTTTTTGTGTGGTGTTACATTAATACAAAAACCTTTTAATAACCTTCTATAAATTGAATGAATTCACATTTGGTCTTTCAGTTATTAAAAAGGAATTTTTTTCTCAAAGGTATTGAAAAATTGAGGTATTTTTACAGAGAAAATAGCCTTCTTTATTGGTTTGTAACTGATATTATGTTTGAAAGAAATCTTAATTTAACAAGTTAATTAAACTTACTGCAATATAAAAAGTGAATGGAACTCACTTTTTACATTAACATTGATATTTTATTAAACTCAAATGACTAAAAAACATTTGATATTTCATTTTTAACTATTAGCCTACATTTTCTGTTGCTAAAACCAAATTTTAATACAGTAACCATTAACTTGATTTTCTATCGACATTCAATGGCCTTGTCTCTCAAAGCAATGAGTGGTTGAGTTTTGGAACAGGGGGACTTCTTCTATTTGGATTTAGCAAGTTATCAACATTCAAGCTTATTCATATAGATGGTTTGAGCCACCCACATTAAGTATAAAACTTGGGAAATTTGGATCCTACAGAAAGATTTGGTGGCAATTCTTTATATATTAAAAATCAGTTAAATATTTTAAAGATGAATTTTAAATATTTATATAAATAAGTTCCCTTATTTGTTTAATTAAATGATAAATTTAAAACAAGTGTTTTCTTTTGAGGAACATTTTTACTTTCAGCAGTAACAGTTTGATTGTTTTATAACACAATAATTTTTCCCTCCCTCCATCAAAGTTTTATACGAAATAATCATTTTTTGAATACTTTTTTATCCATATCAATAAAATATTTTGTACTTTATTACTCACTGTGTGATGTTTGTATTAAAACTATATCAAAAGGCTGATTCAATCATTTTATAGTTAATATATTGTAGAAATATTCCAAGCATTAAATTTTTAAGTTTAATATCATTAGCAAAGTATTTCATTAAATTAACTAATTAATTTCATTCAATCACTTTGAAAAGAAAATATTTTTTTTATATTTTTAAATGCTTGCCAATTTCTTATACCATATACAATACATTTTTAGTTTCATTACCTAGTGTGGATGATTAAGTTTTAAAAGTGTTATATGAACTTGACTATATTAAGAGGTTACTTCTTTTTAAGTTATAATGATAAGTTTTCAATTCATTTAATGAATACAATGATGATATAAAACAATTTGTGGCATCTTTTATTGTACATTTATCATTTTCATCAAACATTTCTTTATTCTTTATAAATTATTCATAAATGTACATTTTTAAATTGAACTTTTTAAATTTGCACATCGTTAAAATGGAAATGAAAATTGTACATACATATTATAAAATGAAAATGTTTGTTTTCTTTATGCATCTATTTTATTCAGTATCTTGTTCAAAAAAATATGTTCATTTAGTTACTTCAGAGAGTTTTTAAAGGCCTTTCGTGTTTTTTTAGAATTTATTAGTTTTTTCTGCTTAGAATTTTATCTGTTATGTGGAAAAACTTGAAGCAGTGTAAAGGCTTTAAATACAAAGTTAAAACTGTTTTGTAGAAAATATAGCTATGTAAATTCACATAAAAACTCCAAGATCTTTTGTTCTCTGCATAACATTTATTAGTTTTGAGGGCTATGGTAAGTAAAAGAAAAGTTAGTTATTTGTTACATCAGATCACTTGTGATGATTGTATTTTTATATTGATTTTATAACAATGTATGTCTGCCTTAGAATCTTTTTTATTGGATTACTTTTATACTGATGCTTTCTATTATTTTAATATTTTGGAGAACTTAACAGTTTTATTTTAACATAATATAAAAAATATGACTAAATATTTTGTTTTGTGATGAACAGTTCCATCCTGAAACTTTGGATTTCTTATTTAAAATGTTTGAAGTACCAGAACTTCCCTACTGTAAGATATCATTAAATTTTGCCTATTCATTGCTTCAATTTGTTAATTATCTTACTTACCATACATGTGTGTGACACATTTATTCCTCCAATCCCAAAACTCAATCCCATAGCTGCCAGAAAATCGAATTTAAAATTATTAAATCATTTGACAAAAAAATCTTAGAACCTGAAATGAAGCTTTTAAAGAATAAAAAATGTTATTAGAAGTTAAATAGGGATTTTTAACAATTAAGAATATTTTAAAAAATAATTGCTATTTTAGAAAGTGTTGCAAAAATGTCCCCAAAACCGTTCTATTAAAAAGGTCTTTAGCAGGGTCTTAATTAAGTAATCTTGTGTAATATTTTTTGCTGCATTAAAACCTCAATTAAACAGTTAAAGGTAGTGTGTGGGAAACCTTAAAGAATTTAACCTTTCTTTACTTAGTACCTATAACTAAACATTAAAAAGTATACAAAATAAGTTCTTTTAATGACTAAATTTCTAATAATTAAAATGGAATCATTTAGACCTTTTTCATTATTTGTTTTAGTTTGGTGGGTGAACAAAAATACAAAGAAAATAGCACGTTTTATTTCATGTAACATAAGAATCATACCATGTTGTTTCTTTTTAATTGTTAAACTTAAGTCTCACAATTTCCCCTAAACTAAGTAACCCAAAATTGTTCTTAACGCTGAAATGAGCATCGCCATGGTGTATTTCGGAACCCTCCAAGACTGAAAACGATTGAGTAGCTAAAATAAAAAAATAAAATCACTTTGTAGCGATGGCAACACGACCTGTGATGACCAGGAAGCCCCACCCATCGGCCACTAGTCAGGTTGGGCCTAGGTGTTGGGCCCAGCCCACTTCAGTGTAATTACATGTGTTTCTGTGTTGTTTTTATAATTGTCATTTTTTCAAGCGTATAATATACATGTCGATGTATACGGAAGTAATATACCGAACATTTAAGTATAAAAAAACAAGAAAAAGACGAAAAAATAATAGACATTTGTAACGAACAAGTGCGTTTGAGTGAATGTATGTGATGTTTATATAGTAACATTTTTCATCCTTTCTACTGTGTTTCGTCGTTTTGGCCGAAGATACATGGCTGCTTCCTGTTTATTTTCTCCCTTCTTTTTGCAAAATAAACATACTTTACAACTCTTAAGCCTCCTGTTCTTGTTATACCCCATTACTGCTGCCCAGGTTTAATCATTCATCAAGATTGGACGTAATGATTCAAGCATATAAACAATAACATTCCCGACATTAATAGAGAACATAACAACCGGCAGACCCTTGTTTATTTATGTACCCTCCTTAGAAACCTCTAATATCATGTTTTTATTTCAAACTAGAGCTGACGCGCTAGACCCGGGCTTCACCCGGGTTTCACATTTTTAATAAATATCATCTGGTGCGTTACACATGGGCTTCGCCAGTCCAAATGTGGAAATAGTTAAATAAAGGAGCCATTTTTATGTTTATGCTACAACAATGGATTTTAAACTACGACAACAGATTTAAATCTACAACAATCGATATCATGCCTACAACAATTAATTTTACATCTTCTTTTGTTATAATTACAACAATGTGGTTTTTCCATGAAGTTAGGCACGAAATATGGGTTTTTGAGCATAAAATTGTCCAAAAAAGTTATTAGGATGCACCGATTTTAAATTATTTTTATTCAGAAACCTTCTTTGGAGAGAGTAGATCAGCATGGTATAGTTTAATAGTTAATGTAGGTTCGAAAAGTTTAAAACTATAAAGGACATACAGACAGACAAACATTGATTTATATATTATACTAGCGCTGACGCGCTAGACCCGGGCTTCGCCCGGGTTTCACTTTTTTAAATAAATATCATCTGATGCGTTTAAGATGGGCTTCGCCAGTCCATTTTTTCTTTAAATTTATTCTGGTTATTTACAAATGGGCTTCGCCAGTCCAAATGTGGAAATAGTTAAATAAATGAGCCACTTTTTATGTTTATGCTACAACAATGGATTTTAAACTCCAACAATCGATTTCAATCTGCAACAATCGATTTCATGCCTACAACAATTAAAGTTACATCTTCTTTACAACAATGTGGTTTTGCCATGAAGTTAGGCATGAAATATGTGTTTTTAAGCATAAAATGGACCAAAAAAGTTATTAGGATGCATCGATTTTAAATTATTATTCTTCAGAAACCTTCCTTGGAGCGAGTAGATCAACGTGGTATAGTTTAATAGTTAATGTAGGTTCGAAAAGTTTAAAACTATAAAGGACATACATACATACATACAAACATACAGACAGACAGACAGACATTGATTTTTATATATATAGACTAGCGCTAAAGCGCTAGACCCGGCTTTGCCCGGGCGCAGTAGCGCTGACGCGCTAGACCCGGGCTTCGCCCGGGTTTCCGTTTTTTAATAAATATCATCAGGTGTGTTACAGATGGGCTTCGCCAGTCCATTTTTAAAGAAAATTATTCTGGTGTGTTACAGAGGGGCTTCGCCAGTCCATTGAAAAAACTATTCTGGTGTGTTACAGATGGGCTTCGCCAGTCCAAATGGGGAAATAGTTCAATAAAGGATCTATTTTAATGTTTATGTTACAACAATGGATTTTAAACTTCAACAATCGATTTCATATGCAACAATTCGAGAATATGCCTGCAACAATTAAAGTTACATCTTCTTTACAACAATGTGGTTTTGCCCTGAAGTTAGGCATGAAAAATGGGTTTTTGAGCATAAAATTGACCAAAAAAGTTATTAGGATGCATCGATTTTAAATTATTATTCTTCAGAAACCTTCCTTGGATCGAGTAGATCAACGTGGTATAGTTTAATAGTTAATGTAGGTTCGAAAAGTTTAAAACTATAAAGGACATACATACATACATACAGACAGACAGACAGACAGACATTGATTTTTATATATATAGACTAGCGCTGACGCGCTAGACCCGGGCTTCGCCCGGGTTTCAGTTTTTTAATAAATATCATCTGGTGCGTTAAAGATGGGCTTCGCCAGTCCATTTTTAAAGAAGATTATTCTGGTGTGTTACAGATGGGCTTCGCCAGTCCATTAAAAAATTATTCTGGTGTGTTACAGATGGGCTTCGCCAGTCCAAATGGGGAAATAGTTAAATAAAGGATCTATTTTAATGTTTATGCTACAACAATGGATTTTAAACTACAACAATCGCTTTCAATCTGCAACAATTGAGAATATGCCTACAACAATCAATGTTACATCTTCTCTTGTTATATTTACAACAATGTGGTTTTGCCCTGAAGTTAGGCATGAAATATGGGTTTTTAAACATAAAATTGACCAAAAAAGTTATAAAGACGCTTCGATTTTAAATTATTTTTATTCAGAAACCTTCCCTGGAGCGAGCAGATCAACGTGGTATAGTTTAAAAGTTAATGTAGGTTCGAAAAGTTTAAAACTATAAAGGACATACATATACAAACAAACAAACAGACATTCATTTTTTTTTATATATATAGATACAGGGTGTATCTGAAAAGGTGCAACAAACTTTCAGGGATGATAGTACTCATCAAGACGAACACAAATCGGTATAGAAAGGGGGGTCCCAGACCAAATCCCAGGGAGTTAAAAATGGAGCGACACCCCAAAAAATCATTGAAAAATTCAATTTGTAGAAGAACTTCTATTGGTAAAAACTTAATTATGGTCTCAAAAATTGTGGGAAAAAGAGTTTCATTTGGTTTTAACTTACTAGCTTCTAGCATTTTATGGATTTGCATAAAATTAATTTGGTTGCCAAATTCTTTTAACAGATTACTTTTCAACTTTACAATTACTTTTAACAGATTACTTCATAAGAGTATATTTGTTTAAGACTTCTCACAAATAATTTAGCTGGGTTTTGAAGTGTTTTATTCAGCAATAAGAGTTTGTTTTGTTCAGACACCACCCCATAAAATTCAAAAGTTTGCTCGAGTTCTTGAAAATAATCTTCAACTGAATGGTTATTAGTACAGTCAAATTAGGGTTTGAGGTAGACATTTAGAAATACAAGCAGAAACCCCCTGGGATGTATTTAGGGGGATCTGAGGATGCCTCACTTGAAAATCCCAAAAAATCCGGTGCCGGGTTTTCCGCCATTTTGAAAAAGAAGTCGGCCATATTGGATTTTTCCATAGTTCATAAAAACAGCTATAACAAGCGAACTAATTGATTTAAAATGTTCGTTCTTGTTTTAAAATGCGTAATTCAGTGCGTTCTTTAAGTTTCATGCATCAATTATTGGTTCTAAACCATACATTTTTTTAAATTAAGCTAAAATAGCAATTTTTTCGTATTTTTTTCGGTTGTAGTTCTTTCGTTTAATACTGTGTCGTAACTATTACAGATATCAAGACCAAAACAACTGGAACTTGTTTAGGATGGTCTTAGGCTATACCATACCAAAATTCTGAGAAATCCCACCATTAGTTTTCCACCAATTTGAAAAAAACTGCGGCTATACTGAATTTTCAATGTTTCTTAAAAACAGCTATAACAAGCGAACTTATTGGAATAAAATGCTCAATTTTTTTATAAAATACATGTCTAAGTGTACGTTTTTGAAATATCATGCAATAAGTCAATATCCTTAAAGATTTAATTTTAAAAACTGGGAAAAATAGTAATTTTTCAGTCTTTTTCTGTTGTAGTTTTTTTATAGTCCAGGCAAATTAGACATTCAATATAACAGGCTGAAAATTGGTGGAGATGTAGAGAATAGTGTCCGTCTTGATATCCTGAAATCCCCAAAAAATCCCTCCAGGGGAAAATCCGCCATTTTGGAAAAACCAACGCCATCTTGGATTGAGTTTTCAAGCATAGCGACTGAACCAAGGGGCCGATTAAGTTCTTTTTTGTCCCAAATTGTTTAATGTTGTGTATTTTAATAGAAAACATCAAAAAATTCAAAATGAAAAACTTAATTTAATAATAATTAATTTTTATTTAATTACTGATTTGCTGTATTAAAATGTAGGTAAGCATTCAAGATAACAAGCTGAAAATTGGTGAAAATATAGAAGACAGTGTCCTAATTAACCTTCCTACCCCTTTGGGGTCTATTTCGACCCCAGACGTACTTTGACGCTTGATATCTCCCATGCATTTTTGCTTTGACAATTTCCGATGCTACTATTCCTTCATTACGCAAAGTTTTACAATGGGTAAAAATTTTGGAGTTATTATTCCATTTTTAAGTGTCTTGGGAGAAATAGTCACATATTCCCCCTCTGGGGTCTTCTGAGACCCCAGGCATGAATGGCGTTAAAACAGTATCAAATAAAGTTTAGTATTTTATTTTTTGTTGTATTATAGATAAAAAAAGGTTTATATGTTTTTTAAGAACGTTTGGAGAAATATTAGAAAGACATTTTCGTAGAAATTGTCATTTTTTTTACAAAAAGAAGATTGCGGCTTAATACATTGAATCACTCGCTATTTCTTAAATTTTTTATTCACATTCTAAGAAAAATATGCTATTTATAGAAATCTTTTGAGTATCTAACAGTTGCAGCAAAAAAAACTCAGACAACAGTCGCCATGGCTTTCTGTTGAACACATTCTTTACAAAAACAATATAAATTCATGGTTGATTGTAAATAGGTTTTTATATTCAGTCTTCTTTGAAAAATAAGAATGCTTTCAAATATTTATGAGTATTTACGGAAGTCCAGAATGTGATTTCGAAGAATTATCAAGAAAAAAAAACAATTTTGCGTTAAAACTTACATAAGCAAACGAGATACTGTTTTCACTAAGAAATCTGAACCGATCTTTTTTTTTTCGTATTATTTCAATTTTAAAAAGGAGAATCCACACTTTACATGTTTCATATTACTAAATAAATTAATCTGGGGTGACAGGTAGCTGATAATGCAGAATAGAGAATATATGCAACTTCATAAATCGTTTAAAATAAACTACTAAATTCTACCCGTGCAAGACCGGGTATATCAACTAGTATGCTTTAAACAGTGTGATTATAAATATTTTAAGTAAAACAATTTCATTGTAGTTCATTTCTGTAATTTAATTCTTGTTTGAAGGTCCAGGTGTTATAAAAAACGTGTATCAAAAGAAGCCCAATTACGCCGTAATAAAACAAAAAAAATTAGAAAAATACCAAAAAAAATGGATAAATTTTTCTGAAGCATCTTTCTAGAAATAAAAAATGATAATTATTCTCCATTTAAGGAATTTTTAACCTTTATTAGAGTCATAGGCATGTTTTACGCATGGGGTCTTATTAGACCCCACGAGGGGAATATGTGACTATTTTTTCAAGAGGGTAGGAAGGTTAATATCCCGAAATTCCCAAAAAATCCCTCCAGGGAAACCACCATTTTGAAACAACCACCGCCATCTTGGGTTGTATTTTTAAGCATAGCGACTGAACCAAGTGTTCGATTGAGTTTGTTTTCGTCCCAAATAGTTCAATATTACGTATTTTAAAGATAAAACCTGAAATAGTTCGAAATAAAAAATTTAATTTAAATAGAATTAAATTTACTTAATTAATGATTTGTCGTGTGTAAATGTAGATAAGAATTCAAAATAACAAGCTGAAAATTGGTGGAAATGTAGAAGATAGTGTCCTGATCGATATTCCGAAATTCCCAAAAAATCCCTCCGGGGAATAATCCCCCACTTTGAAAAAACCACCGTCATCTTGGACTCTCAATTTAAGCATGGTGATAATGGAGTTTTCTCTTTCCACAACAATGAAATTTCCCCAAAAAGGCATTATTGAAGCTGAAAAAACTGCAATTTTAAATTCGAATATTTCAAAAACTATACGTGCGATTTAAGTAAATTTAGGCTTAAAATGTAGTTAATTCATTCAAGAAAAACATGAAGTTCCGTGCATGGTCAAAAATTTGACTGTTTGATTGCTATATCGTTTGAGCATAGTTTGTTTTCTTAAATTTGACCGTTTTGTCCAATATTTTTTATTTAGTTTCAACTAAACGGTGATATTCTTGACCACGCACGGAACTACAGTTTTTCTTGAATAAATAAACTACATTTTAAGCCTAAATTTACTTAAATCGCACGTATAGTTTTTGAAATATTCGACTTTAAAATTGCAGTTTTTTCAGCTTCAATAATGCCTTTTTGGGGAAATTTCATTGTTGTGGAAAGAGAAAACTCCATTATCACCATGCTTAAATTGAGAGTCCAAGATGACGGTGGTTTTTTCAAAGTGGGGGATTATCCCTTGGAGGGATTTTTTGGGAATTTCGGAATATCGATCAGGACACTATCTTCTATATTTCCACCAATTTTCAGCTTGTTATTTTGAATTCTTATCTACATTTACACACGACAAATCATTAATTAAGTAAATTTAATTTTATTTAAATTAAATTTTTTATTTCGAACTATTTCAGGTTTTATCTTTAAAATACGTAATATTGAACTATTTGGGACGAAAACAAACTCAATCGAACACTTGGTTCAGTCGCTATGCTTAAAAATACAACCCAAGATGGCGGCGGTTGTTTCAAATTGGCGGTTTCCCTGGAGGGATTATTTGGGAATTTCGGGATATTAATTAGGACACTGTCTTCTATATTTTCACCAATTTTCAGCTTGTTATCTTGAATGCTTACCTACATTTTAATACAGCAAATCAGTAATTAAATAAAAATTTATTATTATTAAATTAAGTTTTTCATTTTGAATTTTTTGATGTTTTCTATTAAAATACACAATATTAAACAATTTGGGACAAAAAAGAACTTAATCGGCCCCTTGGTTCAGTCGCTATGCTTGAAAACTCAATCCAAGATGGCGTTGGTTTTTCCAAAATGGCGGATTTTCCCCTGGAGGGATTTTTTGGGGATTTCAGGATATCAAGACGGACACTATTCTCTACATCTCCACCAATTTTTAGCCTGTTATATTGAATGTCTAATTTGCCTGGACTATAAAAAAACTACAACAGAAAAAGACTGAAAAATTACTATTTTTCCTAGTTTTTAAAATTAAATCTTTAAGGATATTAACTTATTGCATGATATTTCAAAAACGTACACTTAGACATGTATTTTATAAAAAAATTGAGCATTTCATTCCAATAAGTTCGCTTGTTATAGCAGTTTTTAAGAAACATTGAAAATTCAGTATAGCCGCAGTTTTTTTCGAATTGGTGGAAAACTAATGGCGGGATTTCTTAGAATTTTGGTATGGTATTGCCTAAGACCCTCCTAAACAAGTTCCAGTTGTTTTGGTCTTGATATCTGTAATAGTTACGACACAGTATTAAACGAAAGAACTACAACCGAAAAAAATACGAAAAAATTGCTATTTTAGCTTAATTTCAAAAAAATGTATGGTTTAGAACCAATAATTGATGCATGAAACTTAAAGAACGCACGGAATTACGCATTTTAAGACAAGAACGAACATTTTAAACCAATTAGTTCGCCTGTTATGGCTGTTTTTATGAACTATGGAAAAATCCAATATGGCCGACTTTTTCAAAATGGCGGAAAACCCGTCACCGGATTTTTCGGGATTTTCAGGTGAGGCATCCTCAGACCCCCTTAAACACATCCCAGGGGGTTTCTGCTTGTATTTCTAAATGTCTACCTCCGGCCCTTTTTTCGCCTAATTTGACTGTACTATATCTAAACACACGAATGGTCTCTGTCAAGTCTTTCAAAGAAAAATTTAAATTGTTTGGGAGAGATTTAGTAAAAACAAAGGTGGGTCTGGCTGCATGCCTAAGTTAGAGGCAGTCTCAAAAGAGTGAATGGACTCTGTATCTCTAACATACTCAGGACTAGGATCTTTTATTTCTTTTGGTAGATTTAAATTAGTTTCTTGGCGTACCGTGGTTTTAGGCGAGATTAAACTATCTTGCATTTCAGGCTCCGATTCAGAGCAATCGCTCACATCATCTCTTAAAAGGGTAAGATCATTTAAAACTTCGTAAATACAATTAACACACTCATCTGCCTGTTCTGCTGGGTCGATATCCAATATGCGACAAATAGTCGAAAGTTCTTCTAATGTGAATGAAGGCAAAACTCTGGTTTTCAAATTTGTCAATGTGAGGGTGGGATCAAAAGACGAAAAGTTTCTCAATCGGTTTCGATTTCCCCTATCTCCGTTTGTACCGAAGAGAAATTTGTGAAAAATCAAGATGTTATTTTTGGGAGCAGTCTTCAAAATATAGGCTATTTGCGGAATGTCACCGAGCTTCATTTTCAATTTCCAGCACAGAAAACAACGTCAAATAAAAAGTACTCACGGATTTGGGTTTTATCCTCAGATGGTCACAAAAAAGTTCACTACAGTCCACAAGGCTCACACACAGTCCAAAAGGCAAGCTCAAAGCAATTTTAAATTACGCCACCACACAACTGCGAACTGCTTTCGCTTTATTCACATACCTGTGCTCACATTCCCGCGCGCTCGTAGATGGGTTTCTCCGGCGATCATTTCTTTTCCGAGCCCCCATGTGAGGGGGAAGACGCCAGCAATAGAGAACACCATGATTAAAACAATAAAGGTTTTATGAAGAATAACAATAATAATTACAAAAGCTGGCGTTTCCGCCTCTCGCTTTCCCACATTCTTGAAAGCCAAATCAGAACTGAAACGAGTTTAAGGATAAATTAGACAAATACTGGGAATCGGAAGTTTGAGTTGGTGGACCAACCTAGTTGGGCTTCACGCCTGTTGTTGGTTGTCAATATTTGTATTTGTATTTGTATTTGTATTAATAAACAGTACACCCGCCTTTCTGGCAGATGTCAAAGTTGAGCTGCAAAGTGCCTTTCGCACTCTTCGGTGGCGTTTAACGGAGGCGACACGAGCGGAGGTATTCTCAACCTTCACATATACTAGCTCTGACGCGTTAGACCCGGGCTTCGCCCGGGGTTCAGTTTTTTTATAAATATCATCCGGTGCGTTACAGATGGGCTTCGCCAGTCCATTTTTAAAGAAGATTATTCTGGCGTGTTACAGATGGGCTTCGCCAGTCCATTAAAAAAATCTTCTGGTGTGTTACAGATGGGCTTCGCCAGTCCAAATAAGGAAATGGTTAAATAAAGGAGCCACTTTTATGTTTATGCTACAACAATGGATTTTAAACGGCAACAATCGAGGATATGCCTACAACAATTAATGTTACATCTTCTCTTATTATATTTACAACAATGTGGTTTTGCCCTGAAGTTAGGCATGAAATATGAGTTTTTAAGTCTAAAATTGACCAAAAAAGTTGTTGGAACGCTTCGATTTTGAATTATTTTTATTCAAAAACCTTCCCTAGAGCGAGTAGATCAACGTGGTATAGTTTAATAGTTAAGGTTCGAAAAGTTTAAAACTATAAAGGACATACATATACATATATATATATATATACAGGGTGTTTCAAAATTGCGTTGCACGGCTTTTATTCGGAACCAGCGCCTCCTAGGGTCATGGAAGTAAGGTCTACCCCTAGGTAAGTGACCCTGGAGAATCCATTGAGATGACTTACAGCGCCCCTAGAGGCGAAATTAAAAAGTTAAAAAATTTATTTAAAAACTAAAGGAGATAGAGTGAAAACTCCAATGAGAGTATTATTGCCAACGTCAAGAATAACTCACTGAAAAAAATTTGATCAAAATATCATGAATATTTGAGGAGATATTAGCATGTGAAAATAGCACTTTTTCAGGGATCAAAAAGTAAAAAGTTCGCATATTTGCAAATATTTTTGATTTTTTGATTAAATTTTGTGTTCTTTCAACTAAAAAAACACAAAACTACACAATAACACTGAAAAATTGGCAAATATGCGAACTTTTTACATTTTGACCCCTGAAAAAGTGCTATTTTCACATGCTAATATCTCCACGAATATTCAAGATATTTTGATCGAATTTTTTTCAGTGAGTTTTTCTTGACGTTGGCAACAATACTCTCATTGGGGTTTTTGCTCTATCTTCTTTAGTTTTTAAATTAATTTTTTTAACTTTCTAATTTTGTCACTAGGGGCGCTGTAAGTCATCTCAATGGATTCTCCAGGGTCACTTATCTAGGGGTGGACCTTACTTCCATGACCCTAGGAGGCACTGGTTCCGAATAAAAGCCGTGCAACGCAATTTTGAAACACCCTGTATATATATATATATATATATATATATTTCACCCGGGTTTCACTTTTTTAATAAATATCATCTGGCGCGTTACAGATGGGCTTGGCCAGTCCATTTCTGAAAAAAATTATCCTGGTGTGTTACAGATGGGCTTCGCCAGTCCAAATGTGGAAATAGTTAAATAAAGGAACCACTTTTATGTTTATGCTACAAAAATCGATTTCAATCAGCAACAATCGAGAATATGCCTACAACAATTAAAGTTACATCTTCTGTTATTATATTTGCAACAATGGGTTTGCCATGAAGTTAGGCATTTGGGTTTTTAAGCATAAAATTGGCCAAAAAGGTTATTAGGATGCATCGATTTTAAATTATTTTTATTCAGAAACCTTCCCTGGAGCGAGTAGATCAACGTGGTATAGTTTATAATAGTTAATGTAGGTTCGAAAAGTTAAAAAATATAAAGGACATACATACAAACATACATACATACATACATACAAACATTGATTTTTTATATATATATAGATAGACTAGCGCTGACGCGCTAGACCCGGGCTTCGCCCGGGTTTCAGTTTTTTTATAAATATCATCTGGTGCGTTACAGATGGGCTTCGCCAGTTCATTTTTAAAAAAATTCTTCTGGTGTGTTACAGATGGGCTTCGCCAGTCCAAATGCGGAAATAGTTAAATAAAGGAGCCACTTTTATGTTTATGCTACAACAATGGATTTTAAACTGCAACAATGGAGAATTTGCCTACAACAATTAATGTTACATCTTCTCTTGTTATAATTACAACAATGGGGGTTTCCCTGAAGTTAGGCATGAAATATGGGTTTTTAAACATAAAATTGACCAAAAAAGTTGTTGGGACGCTTCGATTTTAATTTTTTTTATTCAGAAACCTTCCCTAGAGCGAGTAGATCAACGTGGTATAGTTTAATAGTTAAGGTTCGAAAAGTTTAAAACTATAAAGGACATACATACATACATACATACATACATACATACATACATACATACATACATACATACATACATACATACATACATACATACATACATACATACATACATACATACATACATACATACATACATACATACATACATACATACATACATACATACATACATACATACATACATACATACATACATACATACATACATACATACATTTTTATATATATAGATAGATGAAAAAATATTATTTTTCAAATATTTTATTTTTTTACCGCGATTCAAATCTATAATTTTGACTAACCTCGTACCAAAACTTTTCCAATAGGACTCTTTCCAGCAATTAAATTGCCTTACTTTTATAAAAGTGTTTGTTAACTTCTCGCAAAAAACCTTACATGAATATTTTCTTAAAGAAATCTCATAATAAGAATAAAATCATTTTGGCAGAAGTTCTGTCATAAAAAATTATTTAAATAAAACATACCTGAAAAGAAAATGTTTTAAAAGAAACAAATATAATAGTAATTGAAAAATATCTCAAAAAAACAATAAAGCAATATCTTGTAGCACACACACACACATATACCTAAAATTATCTTAAAAAAAACTGCTAACATTCATAAAAAAAAGCATGCCTTGTTCATTTACTGGAAGGACATAATAATAATCATTGGACATTGAACGGATTGAATAACACTGGTGTTCTGGGCAATTATTAAATAATTGTCTAACAATGCCAACGGAGTACGGAGTTGTAAATCGCTATCGCTCATTGTTCTGAAGATATGTTTTTAAAATTTTGAAAATAAAACGAATGTAAATAAATGTTTTTCGTTAACTCCAAGTTTTTATTTTGTACCAGTATTTCGTACATTTTTTTGGCGCCCGAACAGGGACGAAGCAGCACATAGAATGGCGAGTATTTTTAAAGTAGGATTTAGAAAAGCCGATTTGCAGTTCGTCTTAGAAGAACTTGGAGTTAAAGTGCCGGAAGATTCCACTTTAGCGAAACTAAAAAGCTTGATACTGGAATGCGATGAATATAAGCAGGATCCAGAATTTGTGAAATCGATAATCGAAACTACTGTCGAGGATAGAAAGAAACAAGAAGAAGAGATACTTCAAGAAAAGAATAAGGAGGCTGCAATGGAAAAAGACGCAGCTAGAATGGAAAAAGACGCAGCTAGAATGGAAAAAGAAGCAGAGAAAGCTAGAATGGAAAAAGATGCAGAGAAAGCTAGAATAGAAAAGGACCTAGAGAAAGCTAGAATGGAAAGAGACGTAGAAAAAGCTAGAATGGATCATCAGCTTGAAATGGCTAGAATGGCTCATGAATTGGAAATGGTCAAGGCTCAAGCAGGAATGGCAAATTCAAGTACGGCGATTCAAAGTTCCATTCCTGCCGATATAGTAAATTCAAGAAGAAAATTTACGTTACCGAAACTAGAGTTTAGGCAATTTGGTGATGATATCAAAGAATGGTTGCCATTCTGGAGCCAGTTCCAGCATATAGACGGTGATGATGAGATTGCCATGGAAGATAAGTTCCAGTATCTAATACAGGCCACGGTGATTGGTTCCCGGGCGAGAGAAATTGTCGAAAGTTTCCCACCAACGGGAGATAATTATATTAAAGCTGTGGACAGTCTCAAATCTCGTTTTGGAAATGAAGATATGCTAGTAGAAGTATACGTAAGAGAGCTTTTAAAGTTGATTATCAATGTACAGATAAATAGAGCTTTTCCACTTACTTCATTATATGATAAACTGGAAACATATATAAGAGCTTTGGACACTCTTGGGGTAACTACAGACAAGTGTGCCTCTGTCCTTTACCCAATGGTGGAATCCTGTTTCCCTGAAGAATTTTTAAAGGCCTATCACAGAAGTACTTCTTCCACTCCTAAGTTAGAGGCAAAAGAGAGACTGAACAAACTGATGGAGTTTCTTAAATCCGAAGTTGAGGGGGAAGCCAGAATAAATTTAGCTATGGATGGATTTGGCCTGCAGAAAGCTGAGGATAGTAAGCTGACCAAAAAGAAAAAGACTGGTTTCGAAATTAGTAAGAATGTTACACCATCAACTGCTGCTGTTTTGCACACCGTTTCTCATGTAAGGGAGCAAAAGAGAGGTTGCATATTTTGTGATGGAAAACATAAAAGTGCAGACTGTTTCTCTGCACAAAAAATTTCTTTGTCCGAGAGACAGGAAATTCTTAAAAATAAAAAAGGGTGTTTTTCATGTCTAATTCCTGGACACGTTGCTATGAGATGCAGAAATTTTATTAAATGCCTTCTCTGTGGTCGGAAACACACGACACTTATGTGTGATAATTTGGAAAAATGTATCAAAATGGCTCCCAAGGAATCAGCACCATCAACAGAAAAGGAAGTTAATATGACGAATTTAAACCAGAATCCGAAAGTGTTTCTACAGACTGTGGTCGGCAAGCTTGTCACCAACGGCAAAGAAATGGATGTTCGTCTGTTGATTGATACCGCATCTCAGAGATCATACATCATGAATAACGTTGCTGAATCAATGAAATGTACCCCTGTAGAAGAAATGGATGTGGCTCATTCCCTTTTTGGTGGTGTAACTACGGATGTTAGAAAACATAAGAAGTATGAAATTAGAATTTCACCCCTAAAGGGAAAATTCTCATGCAAGTTGGAAGTCCTGGGCCAAGATGTAATTTGTGAAAAGATACTACCGGTAAATAAAGGTCCATGGCTTGAAGAATTAAGAAGTTTAGGAATAGAATTAACAGATGTTAGCCAAACTTATGAACAAGTACATGTACTAATAGGAGCAGACATGATCGGCAAGTTATTGACTGGTCAGCAAAGAGTCTTGTCTAATGGAATGGTAGCAACAAACACACATCTTGGATGGACCTTAATGGGAAAGGTACCTCAAAAGGAATCTGATGAGGAAAGTCTCTCCATGTCAGTAATATCACTTTTCGTTCAAGAAGCTGAGATGGCCAATCTGTGGAGACTAGACTTAATTGGAATTAAAGAACCCATTGAGAAGAAATCAAAGTTAGAAAAAGATATTGAAGCCGAGGAGCATTTTCTTCAGACGGTGAAAGTCAATGACGAAGGAAGATACGAAGTTAATTTACCATGGGAGGAAAATGAGTCTTTTTTACCAGACAACTTAAGCTTAGCACAAAAAAGATTGGATCGCACTACTGTTCAGCTGAAATCCAAGTCTATTTATGATGAATATGAAAAAGTTTTTGAGAGCTGGCTTCATGAGGGAATCATTGAAGAAGTACCACTAAATGAAATTGACTTACCTGGAAACTACTTGCCTCATCGACCGGTAATCAAAGAAAGCAGTACCACTCCCATTCGGCCAGTCTTCGATGCTTCTGCTCATATGAAAGGGCATCCTTCACTAAACGACTCTTTACACTGTGGACCTAATTTGATAGAACTCATTCCTGATGTTTTACTGCGTTTTAGGGAAAGAGAGATTGGAATATCTTCAGATATAAGAAAAGCGTTTCTTCAAATAAGTATCACCAAAGAAGATAGAGATTTTGTAAGGTTTTTGTGGTGGAAGAATGAAGGAAAGAACACCCATAGAGTATTCCGACATACCAGAGTGGTTTTCGGTGTAAAGAGTAGCCCGTTTCTTTTGGCCTCAGTCATCAGGTATCATATACAAAATGACCGAGACTTTGATGAAGATTTTAAGAAAAAGTTGTTACAGAGTTTTTATGTTGACAACTCTTTGACCAGTGTTGACACATCACTTGAACTGACAGAATTTAAACAAAACGCAATTGAGCTAATGCAAAAGGGAAATTTTGAGCTTAGAAGTTGGGAACATTCATATTCTAAAGATTTGCCAACAGAATCAACCATCTTAGGTTTAAATTGGAACAAAGGTGAAGATATGCTCAAAGTCAACATGAAGTGGTTAACAGAAATCAATATTGATAAAGTTACTAAAAGAGTTATTCTGTCTACAGCCCACCGAATTTTCGATCCCATTGGTTATACAGCTCCAGTAATGATTTGCCCAAAATTGATGTTACAGAAAACTTGGGTAATGGGTGTGGACTGGGATGACGAAGTTGGAGACGACCTACGAAAAGAATTCCTTCAATGGTTTAGGGATTTAAAGAAATTAGAAGAAATAGATATTCCCAGATGGATTCAAGTGAGTTCAAAAAATCAACAGAAATTGTCTCTACACACGTTTTGTGATGCCAGTAAAAATGCCTATGCAGCAGTAGTTTTCTTGAGAATTGAAGAACAGGATAGTGTTAAACTTAGTCTTTTATCAGCCAAATCTCGTATCACTCCATTAAAAAGCGGAACCATTCCTAGACTCGAGTTAACCGCTGCATTGGTGGGAGCAAGACTTGCAAAATCAGTTTTACAAGCTCTAGACTGGAAGGATATCAGACAATATTTTTGGAGTGATTCAACAACAGTTCTCGCTTGGATCACTAACGAAGAGAACTGGTCAGTTTTTGTGAAGAATCGCACAGATGAAATAAGAAAATTGACTGATATTTCCTCTTGGCATCATGTCGCAGGAAAAGAGAACCCAGCAGACCTTCCATCTCGAGGATGTTCTCCTAAAGCTTTGAAAGCTATGGAATGGTGGGAGGGGCCAGCATGGTTAAAAGAATCAAGCGAGATCTGGGACAAGACAACCACGATAGATATCAACAACGATGAGGAGATTTTAAAAGAGCGATCAAAGTCAACCTGTTTGCTGACTAAATGCAAGACATCAACCAAAGACAACTGGTATTGCCGATACTTCTCAAAATATGAAAAGATGATCCGATTGATAGGCTGGATTGCAAGATTCATACATAACTGTCGTTCCGTTAAGGATAGCAGAATCAAAGGTGAACTAACAATAAGTGAATTAACAAGAGCAGAGGTGATGATCTTCAGGATAGTTCAGCAAGAATCTTTTCAAGGAGAAAACGACCAGAAACTAAAAAATCTATCGGTTTACAATGATGAAAATAATATTCTGAGGGTTAAAACGCAAATCATCTATAGGAAAGACACTCACAATTTTAGGAAGCCTATTCTACTACCATCAGATCATGAAGTTGTTACTAGACTCATTCGTTTTTACCATGAGAAGAATATGCACTGCGGTAGCCAAATTTTGATTAATGCCTTAAGAGAAAACTATTGGATAGTGTCTATTAGAAGATCTGTAAGAAAGATAATTTCAAACTGTGTCATTTGTAAGCGATTTACTGCCAAAGAGGTGAAAAGTGTCCCGGCTCCTCTACCAGAAAATCGAGTACGTGACGCTGCTGTTTTTCAAGTAACAGGGATTGATGCGGCGGGTCCCTTATATTTGAAAGGAAATCGAAAAGTGTGGATTATCTTGTTTACCTGCGCTGTATTCAGAGCTGTGCATTTAGAGCTGGTGTCAAGTATTTCCACAGAAGCATTCCTAATGGCCTTGCGTCGATTTATAGCAAGACGAGGCAGGTGTTCTACTATTTATTGTGATAATGGCACCAACTTTGTCGGGGCAGCTAACATTTTTCGTCTTATTGATTGGAAGAAAGTTATGAAACAAGGTACAATTGATCGCATTGAGTGGAAGTTCAACCCTCCGACTGCGGCATGGTGGGGTGGTTTTTGGGAGCGCCTGATTAGAATGATGAAGGATCTTCTCAAAAGAGTTCTTGGTAAAGCTTATCTCTCGCATGAAGAATTGACCACTATATTGTGTGATTGTGAAGCGATAATAAATTCAAGACCCCTCACCTATATCACAGAAAATGATGAAAGCAGTTTAACTCCACTCACTCCATCCATGTTCCTACAAGATATCAGAGAGTGTACAACTACTGACTTTGATGAAGCTGACAATAAGTCTCTGAATAAAAGAGTTCAATATCGACAAGCCTTACAAAAAGATCTTCGCAAACGTTTCCGTTCGGAGTACTTAGGCCAACTTGTCCAACGAAGAGCATCCAAAGAAACTAGACCAATTGTTATTGGAGACATAGTCCTAATTGGCAGGGATAACACAAAAAGAATTTCTTGGCCTTTGGGAAAAGTCATGGAGCTTCTTCCAGGAAGAGATGGGAAGACAAGACTTGTTCGAGTACAAACAGCTAAATCGCAGTTACTACGTCCAGTACAACGAATCTACCCATTGGAAGTTTCCCCTTCAGAGATCCCAACAGCAAGTATTTCCCATAAGAGTTCCCTCGAGATCAAAGCAGCCACTGACAATGTAGAAGCCTCTAAAATAATGATTCCTGAAAAACTGACTTTATGAACTTTAGGGCTTTAATATCTATATTTGGGTTATTCCTGAAAAACTGACTTTATGAACTTTAGGGCTTTAATATCTATATTTGGGTTATTAGGGTTTTTTTTTTGATTATTTAAGCTCAAAATTGTAATCAAAAAGGTGGGAGGATGTTCTGGGCAATTATTAAATAATTGTCTAACAATGCCAACGGAGTACGGAGTTGTAAATCGCTATCGCTCATTGTTCTGAAGATATGTTTTTAAAATTTTGAAAATAAAACGAATGTAAATAAATGTTTTTCGTTAACTCCAAGTTTTTATTTTGTACCAGTATTTCGTACATTTTTTTGATAAGCTGACCAAAAAGAAAAAGACTGGTTTCGAAATTAGTAAGAATGTTACACCATCAACTGCTGCTGTTTTGCACACCGTTTCTCATGTAAGGGAGCAAAAGAGAGGTTGCATATTTTGTGATGGAAAACAACTGGTCTGCAAAAAAAAATTTCTGATGCCGGGAATATTAAAGCTGTTTTTGTATATTTGACCTCCGGATTCCGAATATGGCATCCGTTTTTGCTCATCAGCTCTAGTTTTTAAGATATTCGAAAATTAATTTTTTTTACTTTTGACCTACCTTTTATACAATATGGTGCTATAAAAATGACTTAAAAATAAAAAACCTAACTATCCAAGGCTTTTCCTATTCCTTAAGGTCCCAATAGATAGTGTATAAAGTTTCAGCTCCATAAGTTAATTTTAAGGGGTACTTATAGGGCCCTAAAGTTGAAAAAAAGTCGAAAAATTGGTCTTTTTTTCAGAATTTTTAAAAAAATATTTTTGAGTTTTTTAATTTGATAAAACTGGCTAATATATGTTTTTTAGAACTTATTTAGACCGCTAAAAATATTTTTACTTTCAAATTGCATCTATTTAGAGCGATTTTTTAGTTTTAAGGCGAGAATTAGGGTCACTTCGCTCAAAAACGCTTGGTACTAATAATGGTGGTTGAAATGAATAAATTTAGAATTTTTCAGAAGTAAGTCATCAAAAAAGATGTCCTTTGATGTAAAACTGAATTTCACGTGATAAAGATAAGCCGGTTTTCAGCCCGGCATGGATGGACTTTTTCGGAAGCGTTTCACGAGCGTAACGAGCCTGCTAAATGCGCATGCTCGGGTTAAAGGCGTGGTTTTAAAGTATTTAGGATAGTGGTAAGCATAGCCCGGATGGGGTGGAGGCAGAGTGTCTGCCTGGCGTGCGGAAGGTCGTGGGTTCGAGCCCGGTTATTATTTTTCAGTAAATTTAATTTTAATAATTTTTATTATTCCATTAAAAATTGCAAGAATTAATTGCTCTTGTTTAACAGTAATTCCTTGTTTAATTAAATTCATTGTGGTTTTTTAAATGTTTTACTTTGTCTAATTTTTTTTTAAAAATTTTAAATTATTAATTTATTGAAAATAAAATTATTTCGCTATATTTTATAGAAACAGCAAGAATCAAGTCCACATGGATGCGCATTGCTAATAAAGTATAAAAATCTTGCAGGGATTGTGAAATACAGTACACATGAAGTCCGAACGCATGCGCATTTAGCACGGCTCGTTACGCTCTTGAAACGTACGTGACTTTTTCTCGGCGCTGAAAGACTTTCAGCGTCATCCATATTGGATCTGATAGTTTTGAAGCGCATTCCGATTGCTATTACTCTTTTAATAGTTCCAAAAAATCTAAAACAGCTATTTATCACGAACATGAGTCCTCAGACATTAATATATTACGAAAGTAATGGACATCTAGTGCCTGTAAAATTTTTACTATCAGTGTATAATTACTTGTGACGCTTTTGACAGATGGCAGCATGATCAGATCAGCACGATCTTGAAAAGCGTTTTTTATTACTTTAAAGATTTTGTACTAAAATAGTTTTAGGGCCTTATTCAGAAACTTTAACACGAAACTTAACAAACTTTCCAGACGAGAACGAGATGGAAAGGAGAACCCAATATATTTTAAACTAGATATTTCTACTCCACCAGGTTCCGATTGCAATTACACTTTTTGTGGCCCATTTAATAGTTCCAAAAAATCTAAAACAGCTATTTATTAACAAAATAAGTCCTCAGACATTAATATATTACGAAAGTAATGGACATCTAGTGCCTGTAAAAATTTTTACTATCAGTGTATAATTACTTCTGACATTTTTGATAGATGGCAGCATGAAAATCGGCAAAGGGAATAACTTTGGCAACCAAAGTCTCGCCAACATCATCCGCGTGCCGATTTTCAGCGCGGAAAAAAAGCGTCATGGAAAAGGGCCTTTACGGGAGAAGATCAGGTCACTTAAAAGTTCCCTCAATCCCATTCAACTTCATGCATTAATGTATCGTAAAAATATCTCCGTGTTGTAGAGGGCGGTCGCCCTCCCCCCTTTAATTCGAACGGATTCCTGGACTTGGACAATGGACATGGTCTGACTTCGTCAGATCATGTTTGTAGGAGATTAGAAACAACAACAAATATCTTAATTATTCGATGCGTATAATATTAACAATTAAATTATTAATTCTTGAAAATTAGAAACAAAATATTTTACTGACTAATCTTTATTAAATCTAATCATTTTTATAAAAAGAGCTATAGGCAATTGTAGAAACAATTTCACTTCTACTAACTTTTCGAGTTGTTTGAGGTAGTATAAAATCATGATTGAGACCCGAGATGAACGTCCATCTTCAAAAGATTTATGTCCTTTGTGCTGCCATCTTTGACTAGATATAAATATTATTACTAAAAAAATTATTATTTTCTGTTGGAAATATATACTCCCTCCCTTACTTTTGTGAGAAAGTATGATTACTTCCCGGGAAGTGCGAAAACAGTAAAAACTCTGTAAGAAAAATAATCGAAAATAAACAGAAAATATCTGGCAGCAAAAAGAACTTATCCAACGGAAATATTCTGCTCAATTTAAGAACATATTGTTTCTCGCAACTGATTTGTATTTCTATTTTATTTTTCCAATTTTTGGAAATATTAGTGGGTTTATTTATGTCACAAAAGCTGATGCATTTTTATTTAATTTGTTGTAGAATTTATAATAATTTAATTTAACAATAATCTTTATTGACAAATAATGGGAAGAAAACACATAAAATAAATACAAATAAAAACATACGATACGCTCAGGGGAAACAAAGGATCCCATTCTGGAGTAAAAGAAATTAATACATTAAAAATACAATGGAAAATAACAAAAAAGAGAAGAAAAAAAGAAAAACAATAAAAAAACACACAAAAAATAATTCTAGAACAAATTGAAATAAATACATAAAGATTCAAATATCAATTAAAAATACATTGTGATTAAATGTAAAAAAAAATAAACAAGACAAAATATATTGATATTAATAAAATTTTTTCCTATTGGCAAAGTCTTGGGGTTGCTGCAAATATACTATTGCTTCATAAAATTTTAAAAATAAAAGTCTATGTCGTCTAAATTTATAATGAATAGAAAAAGTTCGCGCTTAAAAGTCAAAAGCTGTTCAATGTTTTGGAGATCTCGGGGCAAATTGTACTAAAATTTGGGTGCTAGTAAGAAAAATGCTTAAGGAAAATTTCTTTAAAAAATCTAGGAATATTATCTAGGGATGTCAATACATCGAGAAAGCATTTTCAAGCCTTTTTTTGTGTGCATGTTTTTGTTATCTTTTTCCTTTCTGCTATTTTCCATTGAATTTTTAATCAATTAATTTCATTACGCCAGAACGAGATTTTTTGTTTCCCCTTGGCGTATCATAAATGTTTTTTTATTTGTATTCATTTTAAATGTTAATCACATTTCGTTAATAAATATTATTTATTTATTGTTAAAATATGTAAAGTTGCAAGAAGATTCCTGTGAACAGAAACGTTCAAGTTGATGGATAAATCCCTGAGTAGAAAAGCTCTAGCACCTTTATCTACCTTTTTTTTTTCGATTATTTTTGTGCTGAAAAATTATAGAGATAAAAAATATTTGCTTTTTGACACTTGTGAACTATTTCAATCAATATAAAATATTTATGACTACAAATTAGAAGGGAACACGTAAATTAAGACTTTAAGAGTAGAACTTTTGAAAACTTGACACTAATAAAGTATTGAATGTAAGGAATAGATAACAATTTAAATAAACCACATTGATATCTGCATTGGAACTCTACACTTTCTAATAGTTAAAATATTAACCGTCTTTTTAGCTTTACGAGTCATTAGAGATCTCATTAAAAATCTCGGTTAGCTTCATTAGCCTTTGCCGCATAACAACTTCCGATGTGACTTCCTGAGCTTACAACAAAAGAGAGATAATCAGTTCTGGGAACAGACGGTTTCTTGAAAGTCGGGGATCATCAAGAGAACAGGCGCGTTGATTCTCCGTGCACAGTAAAAAAATGTTGTCCTTTTAACATTAAATTTTCTTTTGTTTTTCACTAAAATTTTCCGTATGCCTAGAAAACATGCCTTTTCGGTGAATTTTTCCACAAAGATAATTATGACTTAATAATATCACCATCAAAATAATAAATTTTAAAACCAACTACTGTGAACAAGTCAAAGTATTTGTGAAAATTCCCTACAAACCACGCCCTTAAATTTTTTGGGATCTCATCTATTTTTTTGTTCGTTTATGATTATCTCACATCCCTGAAAGTTTCATGAAAGTACCACATTTTGCAGTTTTCGGTCATCATTTTTTGTAATAAGCCACCCTACTAGATAAAATACTACACTATGAATTAGCTCCTCACAAAAACAAACACGATATAAACGCATTTAAAAAGACTTTGTCCTCAAAATTACAATATTTTAGTTAAGTTGTTAGCTGTGACACTTTAACACCGTATTAGTGCTCTGATAGCGTTCTAAATATGTTTATAAACTGTTTGAAATGTGTTTTAAAATAGCATTGTAAAATATGGGTATGATCTGAGTGTGTACTTAAATTTGGATTGAAGAAACTGGTAGAAAAAACTTTCTGTCTTGGTAATTTTTAACAACACTTTTACAGCTCCAAATACCAAATATTATACTGAAATTATTTATACCGAAATTTTACACAATTAGGTTTTACTAATATTTTTTACCATTGTGCTGCAACTGTAAACAGGTTCAACAGTAAAGCAGTAAAACACTTATCAGCAATATTTTCAGTGAGTGAGGTCGAATAGCATTAAAAGAAAAATTTCTGTGCTCATAGTTTAATTCATAAGTACACTTAAAAGCATTTTCGTAAATACTTTTTTATTAAAAAATGACATTTCTTCTACCATATTGTATACTTAATATTGCGAAAAGATTATATTGCTAAAATTAGCAAAATATTATTGGGCAAAATAAAATAATTGCAATGTTATCAGCAGGAGGTATATTTTGAAAGTACTAACACTAATAAATGGGATTAAAGATGGACTGCGTGAAAAGTTTTTAGATAAATATATTTTAAATTAATTTCAGGATAAATATAATTCATAAATTGAATAAAATTTCCATAGCAGTCAATAGACAACTCAAGGGATAAGAATGACGTTACATTAATTTTTTAAAGGGCTTCCTTAATCATCTTTTTTTTAATCTACTGTCTTAAACAACCATACTTTACAAAGTAATTTTTGAAAAGTGAATGAATTCTGGACAATGGACAAACGATATTTAAAAAGTAGTTGTGTCTCATCATAAAATAAATTCTATTCTTTTTAAACTCTAAACCAGGTGTTGGGGTGCTCCAGCACTCTACCAAAATTTTTATTAGCCGAGTTTACTAATGAGTTTAGTTTTGCGTTGTGATTACTAAAAGTTACATATAAACACGAAATAACAATCCAGAACAATAGAACCCAGAAAATGATTAGAAGGCTTGGATTTTACGGCAAACACATATATTAACACATTAGAGATTAGACTACACACAATTTAAGACATTAGGGATAAATTTGGGATATGCTTAATATACCAATTTCATTATCTTTATAAATAGTTCTTACGACTTAATTTAATATATATATATATATATATATATATATATATATATATATATATATATATATATATATATATATATATATATATATATATATATATATATATATATATATATATATATATATATATATAGGGGAGAGTGTTGTACCTATGGACAAAAATCACGTTTGGATTTTTCTAAGACAGGTAAAATCACATTTTGACCAAATAAAGTGCCCAACCTATAGTCCTAACCTTTGTGAGTGGAGAGATATTTTTTATTAGTCAAAATCTTGAAAATTGGATTTTTAACAATTTATAATAACTTGGAAAAATTTGTGTCCAAAGGTACAACAACCTGCTGTACCTATGGACAGACCCAGTTGTACCTGTGGACACCCTTAAAAAGGGAAGTTTTACTTGAAAAAAGCTAAGAATGAACATTTTTATTGATGAATTACCTTTTAATAACTTATTTCAAGCCTTTTTAAAATTGAAAATAGATTTTTTAAAGTAATGTAGTTTTAGATCGTAAATGATCATTAAAACGAAGTTGAATGATAAAAGTCTTGATTTTTTACCAAAAACACAAAAATCACATGGTATTTTCAGATCAGAATTTAAGGTAATAGTTTCATCAATCATGCTGATTGATCTGACAACTTCACTGATCCAAAAATACCCAATTCGATCGACACTTAGTTGTGCAAGCATTTGGTGGTAATAACAATAATTATTTGGTGGTAAATCTTCTTCAGTGGAAATTTTAAGTTTTTTTAATCATCATACTTAAATGCGATAGGGTTCTTAGGGTTTTACACCATATTTTAAATTAAATTCCAAGTAGAATCATAAATTTAAAAAAGTAGTTTAGATCACAAAATATTTGATTTTTCATCTAAAATTCACTTGAAAATAATCGCTGACAAATAGATTAGCATTTAGAATTAATTTAACATTTATTAAAATGTATTGAGTTAAATGAAACCCGATTCTAAAACGCCGATTAGCTACAGACACCCACAAGAACGTGTCCGTAGGTACAACACTTATGGTGTCCGAAGGTACAGCATCAGGTGTTTTTGCATTCAAAGTTCTATAAAAGATAAAAGAATTGAGATCTCACGATTTCTAATATCAAAACTAAAAATTCAAAATCTCGGGGATTCCCCCATATATCCCATTTTATCATATCATAATCATAGAGGAAGAAAATAATTAATGTAGTGATGCACTAAAAAAAACTTTGAGCACCTAAAAACAGTATTTTTACTATAGAAAATTTAAATAATATTTTAAACAGCTGATTTCACGTTAGCAACTAGATAGCATCTGTTAACATTCAAAATCGACCACAAATTCAAATTCACATTTTTTCCCGAATTTTAAAATGAGGTGGCTGAAGGTACAACCGTCCGTAGGTACAACACTCTCCCCTATATATATATATATATATATATATATATATATATATATATATATATATATATATATATATGATGATGATTTGACCTTTACGCAACTAATCTCTCTCAGTGTATAATTATGTTTTAGAATTAGTTTAATTTTCATTTTTTGTGTAAAAGTCAGCTATATTATATATACAGGGTGTATCTGAAATGGTGCAACAAACTTTCAGGGATGATAGTACTCATCAAGACGAACAAGAATAGGTATAGAAAGGTGGGTCCCAGACCAAATCCCAGGGAGTTAAAAATGGAGCGACACCCCTAAAAAATCATTGAAAAATTCAATTTGTAGAAGAACTACTATTGGTAAAAGCTTAATTATGGTCTCAAAAATTGTGGTTTAATATGATCTTTAAAATTACCTCAAAAGTCTTCACTTTAAAATTTGTTTTGTTATGAAAAAAGTTAAAAAACACAAAAAATGTGAAAACTCAGCCAAAACCTTATTTTGTATTTCGAAATCCTTTCTTTTCATTTGATAATCTGAAAGATCATAGTTGAAAACCCTTAAGTCCAAAGTTTCACGTAAATACAATCAATATTAAACGCTTGAGATCCTGTTAAAGTTTGTTTTTTGCGTGCGCTAACAGCTGTTCTGGAAACAGCTCTAAAAAACTGCTTGCGCACCCAAAAAACAAACTTTAAAAGGATTTCAAGCGTTTAATATTGATTGTATTTACGTGAAACTTTGGACTCAAGGGTTTTCAACTATGATCTTTCAGATAATCAAATCAAAAGAAAGGATTTCGAAATGCAAAATAAGGTTTTGGCAGAGTTTTCACATTTTTTGTGTTTTTAACTTTTTTCATAATAAAACAAATTTTAAAGTTAAGACTTTTGAGGTTATTTTAAAGATCATATTAAACCACAATTTTTGAGACCATAATTAAGTTTTTACCAATAGTAGTTCTTCTACAAATTGAATTTTTCAATGATTTTTTGGGGTGTCGCTCCATTTTTAACTCCCTGGGATTTGGTCTATGACCCCCTTTCTATACCGATTCTTGTTCGTCTTGATGAGTACTATCATCCCTGAAAGTTTGTTGCACCATTTCAGATACACCCTGTATATATATAAAGATATATACAGGGTGTTTCAAAATTGCGTTGCACGGCTTTTATTCGGAACCAGTGCCTCCTAGGGTCATGGAAGTAAGGTCTACCCCTAGGTAAGTGACCCTGGAGAACCCATTGAGAGGACTTACAGCGCCCCTAGCGGCGAAATTAAAAAGTTAAAAAAATTAATTTAAAAACTAAAGGAGATAGAGCAAAAACCTCAGTGAGAGTATTGTTGCCAACGTCAAGAAGAACTCATTGAAAAAAATTTCATCAAAATATCTTGAATATTCGCGGAGATATTAGCATGTGAAAATAGCACTTTTTCAGGGGTCAAAAAGTAAAAAGTTCGCATATTTGCAAATTTTTTTGATTTTTTGATTAAATTTTGTGTTCTTTCAACTAAAAAAACACAAAACTACACAATTTCACTGAAAAATTTGCAAATATGCGAACTTTTTACTTTTTGACCCCTGAAAAAGTGCTCTTTTCACATGCTAATATCTCCGCGAATATTCAAGATATTTTGATGAAATTTTTTTCAATGAGTTCTTCTTGACGTTGGCAACAATACTCTCACTGAGGTTTTTGCTCTATCTCCTTAAGTTTTTAAATTAATTTTTTTAACTTTTTAATTTCGCCGCTAGGGGTGCTGTAAGTCCTCTCAATGGGTTCTCCAGGGTCACTTACCTAGGGGTAGACCTTACTTCCATGACCCTAGGAGGCACTGGTTCCGAATAAAAGCCGTGCAACGCAATTTTGAAACACCCTGTATATATATATATATATATATATATATATATATATATATATATATATATATATATATATTTATGGGCCCCCTTCTTATGGTTTCTCCACCCACCTAGAATTTCCTAGCAAATAATATGGGTCCTGGTCCGGAGTACGGACGTCCCTCAGAAATCTAGGGTTCCCAGTGGTTGGTTATTTGGAGTTTATGTTACTCATTAATATTCTCAACTTCTTTTTACCCCTCTCAATAAATTTTTGGAACCTCTATTCTTAGTTTCTGACTATTTACTGAAGGGTTTATTGTCTGCACCTGGACTCTCTGGTTATTGTTAAAATATACCTTTTAGAGGCTATCCTTGGACCCCACACGTTGACCCGATCGAGGAATGTCCACCTGGTTAGGCAGATGAACTCATAAAAAATAAAATGGTGATAGGTAACTGTTGTACCCACTCAACACAGGTCTTTCCCTCTTATTAAATGGGTGACCGGACAAAGACAGACGAAACATTATCACCTGCTTAACAGTGACAAATATCTACCACAAAACAAGGATTTTTCTTGTCTAACAACAGCCTCTTCTACGAAAACGAATGGTTAATGTCCCATGATGTAAGGTGAGTCAATGCACGCTCGGATTAGCAGAGGACAAACGACCTCGTTTGTAATAGATTCTTATTACTCTCTGCTCTGAAACAAAGTGAAACTTATCTAATTTGCGTTTTACTGTGTTTGTTTATCCTTTCAAACTTCTCAAACTTCCTTAGATCAACATCCTATGTTTTTTCTTCCCCTTTTTGATTGAGAGAGTAGTTTGTGAAGCACGTTTCACATAATTCTGCCTGCATTCTATAAAATTTAATGTTTTATAAAACTTTCAAAAAATTTCAAACTGTTCTGTACTTAAAATAACGCAATTTGCTAACATTAAATCAGCATAGAAAAAAGTTTTAAAAATTCTAGGTAATAATATGGACAGTGAGAAAAATATTATATGTTATGGACCCTGAAACAGTCACAAATACCGTAGTATGCCCTCTTTTGTCTCTTCTGAAATACATACAATGAGTTCATTATTATTTGTTTGGTATATTTTACATCAGTCTTCTATGGCCAATTCGATGCCTGAGTACCAATACAAATTTAAGTCTTAAAATAACAATTAAAGGATTATTATTCGATACTAAACTCGATCTACCGTACCTTTAATTTTCCTTATGTGCTCATGGTTGGTTTATAAATATAAGCTACTAAATTTCATTTATTTTATGGTATGTGCATTTTCTGTTCTTGTCAAAATCTGAGTTGTGCGTCAAATACCTTTTGGTTGTGGTGTGGCAACTGAAATCTTGCCAAAAACAGAAAATCTATCATAAAATAAATCAAAGGTAGATCTTATTTCATCCATAATATTAATCCTTCAGTTATGATTTTAAGATTCAAACTTACCTCATTTGTAGTGAGAGTCACCCATGGAATTAGCATGATAATTACAGTAATCTTTTAATATAACTTTAATAAATGTTTTTAATTGAATCATTCATACCTATTCACGAATCTTGTAAGTTTTCCACAATCCAAAATATATTTGCCTAATTTCCCTAATACCAAGATTTGCATAGGAGGATGCAGAAAGAATTACCTCGGTACAAATGACACGTTCATCATCATATCCTTTTTAAAACTTAAAAAGGATGACGAACCCCCCCCCCAAACACAAAATAATCCATTTAAACCACATTGAAAAACCAGTCTCCACATACCAAACCGTTACAATCCCAATTAACCACACTAGTGGCAAACAAGGGAAGTTGACCCTTCGGATGTCCGAGCCCATTGTGAGTGGTGATTCTTTGTCTTTCAGCCGGTCAAGCGGTCCGTGCTCAGGTTGCTAATGGGCGGATCGCACAAAGAATCAGTGGGGGGTTTATATGTAATGTGTCATATTGTAACGGGTGTTGAGACGATTTTGCGGTGAATTGGAAGGCGTGGGATGGGAGCTGTTGATAGTGGTGTCAATGACAATGGATAAATAAACCCTCATAATGTTATTGAATAATAGAGAAATAGTATCTCTTATTTTTTTTATTCAATGCAAACTGCAAGTGTGGGAGGATAATGCTATATTTTTTTGCTGTTACAGGTTTTTATAAATCATTTTAAGCGGCCTCTTCACTCTTATCATTTTTAACTCTTATTGGGACATTTTTTTTAAATAAAAGGTTTAAAGATAATTTTACCAAGTTTTAGTCTCCTGTTAAGTTTGATCAAGTTTAAGAAATATTTTAATACTTCCTCTTTTAAAGACTTTTATATAATAAGTTTTAATTATAAAATTTCGTTTTAGGAAGAATTTCGGAAGCTTTTATTTCAAGTGAAATTTGCTTTGGTTTAAGAAAAAAAATTCAGTATTTCCTTATAAAAATGTTTAAATATAAAAAGTTGTTGTCCCCCCTAGTTTTTAAACAAACTTTATTTTTATCTTAAGTTTCACTGTATTTACAAAAAAAAATTTCCCTGATTTTTTTTATAAAAAATTTTGATATAAGAAGTTTTATAAATAGAATGTTGGTGTCACCCTTTATTTAAAAGATAATTTTTTAGGTTTGATTTCATGTAAGGTTTGAATATGTTTTTATAATTTGTTTTATATAATGAGTTTTAACTATAAAGTATTACTGCCACCCCTCGTTTAAAAGATAATTTCGGAAGGTTCAATTTCATTTGAAGTTTGACTATGTTTAATAAAAAAAGTTGATTTTTCTATAATAATTTTTTATCATAAAATGTGTGTGTCACCTCTTAAAAGATAATTTTACAATCCTATGACCTTCTCAAACTTGATATTTACTATGTTAAAGTTAATTTTTTTAGCATTTTTTTTGTGAAAAACCTTTCACAACTTATAAGTTTTAACTATAAATTGCTGGTGTCACCCCTTGGTTTAAAGATAACTTAACAAGCTTTAATATCATGTTGAGTTTGATTGTGTTTAAGAAAAAAAACTCCTTCAATTTTCGTTATGAAAATTTTTTTACAATAGGGGTTCAACAATAAAATGTTCGCGTTACCCCTCCTGTTAAAAAAGAATTTTATAAGCTTAATCTCACGTGAAGTTTGACAATGTTTAAAAAAAATTTCCAATATTTCTCCATAAAAACTGTTTTAATAAGTTTTATCCAGTGTTATTCTTAGGATTTTTTTTGGAGGAGTTTTTTAGGAGGCGTGAAATTCATTTATGAGGAGTGAAATTTGTAAATAGCATAAATAATATGTAGACAAATTTTTTTATAAAAACGTTTTTTTAATGGACAACCTGAAATAGAAAAAATGAGGATGCTATTTTGGTTTTTAACAATTATAGCATCTGTTAATCTAAGTAGAAAATATTAAACATTATAAATAAAATAATTTATTTTACATTAAACATTATAAATGAAATATTTATTTAATATTACAAATTTAAGTAGAAAATGTTTTTGATTTCGGTGGGGTGCCATGCATTTTCTAAGCAAAACGTTTGCTAAAAATTCAAAGCTGGAAAATACGCCTGGCTTGTTTTTAAAAGCGTACTTCCTATTTTCAATGCGTGAAATACGCTCTCAGAGGCGTTAAAATATCACTGGTTTTATCAATAAAATTTTGGTGTTGCCTCTCATTTTAAAGATAATTTTAAAAGCTTTAACTTCATGTGAAGTTTGACTTGGTTCGTGCAAAAAAGTGTTTTCAGTTTTTCTTAATAAACACTTCTCAATAAGTTTTAACTACAAAATGTCACAACTTTTTAAAAAAATAATTTCACAATCCTTCATTTCATTTAAAGTTTGAATATGTTTAAAAAATTTGTTTTTCAAGTACTTCTTAATAAAATTTTTTATCTAATAAGTTTTAGCTATAGAATGTTGGTGTCACCCTCGTTTTAACTGAACAGTTTCTTGATATTTTTTGTGATGAATCTAACTTCAGGACTTGATACTATAAATGTTTTCTAAATCACCTTTACATGGCCTTTGCAAAAAATGCGTTTAAATAATAATAGATACTCATTAGTACAATATACTGATGTTAACATTGTTGAAATACACATACACAAATTATAAAAATGTCTCTTTATAAAAAATCAGGGTTGTGGATCTATTTTCAACTCAAATTAATTTCTTTTAGGCGTTTTAATAATCAGTATCAGATATTATCTGATAATCAGTTCGTTCTGGATTTTCTAAAATTGATTTAAAAGGTATTTTTATAATAAATCTAAGTATGGTAAAATTTCATAGAATTTTTTATAAACAGTGGGTTAAACTTTTAAGTACGCAACATTTTAAAATAATTAATGATTCATAAAGCTTAAGATATGAATAATTTTGTAGTTTTGAACTTAAGCATCTGTTCTGAACTCACCAGTAGTATAGGTTACTTTGTGTTATCCTATCCATTATATTTCAAAACCTTAGCTTTAGAGCAGTGGTTCCCAACTCAAATATGTCTGCGGACCACTTCACTTAAATTTGAACCTCTTCGGACCATCTCTATCCCTAACTGTATCTTCAAAATTTTAACTTTTTTTTAGTGCATTCATTTCTCATAGAGGGTCACTTTTTTCTGAAGTAAGGGAAACCGAGTCTTACAATGTTTCTAAGTGGAACTAAGAAAACCAAATAATCTATTAAACTTTTAAAAAAAATTAGCATTACATTAATTTTATATCTAATTATTTAAAAATATACCTTTTATAAGAGATATTTAACGATTTGTATCAAGCTCTCACGAAATTCAACAGATAAAATAGAGAATCCATTATTAAATACGATTGTTCATTTAATTCCGTAAAACTAAACTAAGAAAATTAATAAGAAAAATTCTTTTTTTTTTTCAGCAATATACCTTACAAATAAAAGCCTAATTTTATCTCATAGGAAAGGCTTATAACCATGTAACTTTCTTTATCTTTTATGTATGTATAGAAGAGGATAATACTTTACAAATGACAAAAATTGCTCTGATGAGTGGAAATGGTGTTGGTTTTAATCAATTCCAGTGTCCTCTCATGGATCTATTAACCCTGGAAAGGTTCACACCTACACACAAGTTACAGGTTTAAAAAACAACAGTATAAAATAGTTTTCTTTCTTATTCATAACCAACAAAAAAGGTAATATTATATTATTAGTAGATGTAAATTTGAAAGAAAGTTCTTAGCTTGAAATTAAACTGCAGGACAAGTGAGATAACCAGGAATTGTGTTGATCAGAAAAAAAAGTGGAGATGCACTGACTCTGAATTGTGGCAGAGGAAATTCTATAGGCGAGAGGCGGGCGAGGCTTTCAGATGTTCTCCCGAAAGAAACCGTGTTGAAAGTCAATAATTATTTCAAAGGAGCGATTAAAATAAAAAATAATTTATGTGTTCAAAAACTTTTGCATTTTTGGCAATAAATTTTTCTTATATCTTCGAACAAACCTATTTCACTTGTATCTTAAAAATTTCCTCTTTTCATGCCATGATTTTTTGGAGACCCTCTGCCTTACCATAGCATCCCAGTTTGAAGTATCTTTCAACACTTCTACTAGTGATGGGCGATTATTTGAGGAGTTAATTCAGTGAACTAACTCCTTAAACTGAGTGAAGGATCAAGGAGTGGGGAAAAAAGAGTGGTAGCTCAGTTGTACTTTTTAAAATTTACCTTTTTAAGATTTAATTTGTGGTATTACCTTGAAATCCTTGTGATATTACCTCCAAGAAACACTAGATGGCAGCACGCCGCCGGCTGCCGGTGAGCGAGCGAGCGCGAGCGGTGCGCCTACGTAATCCGTTGCCATAACAACCCACTTTGATCAGAAGAACCGAAGGAGTTACGTCTTCCTTAGGAGTTGAAAGGAGTTGACAGAGTTAAAAGAGCTGCTTGCTCCTAGTCTCCACTCTTTGGGAGTTATTTGCTGTGTGCTCTCAACTCCTTTGATCCCAGGAGAGCTGGGATTGGGAGCAGATGGCCTCAGATCGGTCTTCCCACTCCGACAATCCCACTCCCAGGGATCAGATAGTTCATAAGAGTTAATTCCTCACTCCCAGCGGTTTCTTAAGATCGATTTTTGGAGGCCATGATTGTTTATTATACACCTCTTCTACACGGCACTGTGAGCGTGATTATACATTGTCTTAATCACAATGTTTAGGTTGACAAAATTTGCTGCACACAATTAAAAAAATATTTATGGTTTTATATTCTCACGATTATCAAGTTCTAATAATCCTTTAATATTTAGATATTCCATTAAAAATTTCGACGATTAAAAAAGATTGCGAAAAGATGAATTTCGTTAAACGAGCTGCCATTATTGAAAGGCATACATTTACTACTTCTGACAGCTATTGTTAATTAAAATACTAGTTGTTAATAAAAAATATTTGATCTTAAACGAAAGGATTGCTGTATAAATTAATATTTTAATGGTTTAGCAGTGTTTTATTTGATTAATGAGGCGATTGATTTGGATTTAAAAATTAAATTTTCAACTGATTTTTAAGAATTGAAACACGAGCTATGCTTGTCTACCTTTACCAGCTATGATGGTGTCTTCAAAGGGCGGGAAGGAAGGAAGGGTTTGTAGTTCATTTCCGAGAACGTTGGCGTCTTGCCAAAACCTTCTGCTCTTAGTGTGTTTTTTGTCTCAAACTCGCCATTTTTTAGATGAATGAGTGATTAAAACTAAATTACTTACTAGAAAAATTTTACTGGTTTTTCATTCTGGTGACCATTACTTTCCAGTAAATTTAGAATAGTTAAAGTTTGCAGTAGAATGTTCGCGGATGAAATTGGATTGGATGCCTGAATTCGAATTATAAGATAGGTGGTTGTTTTTGGAGTATTTTTTCTTTTGAAATATACCTAGTATTGCTGATTAATATATTAAACTTGATGTGTTAGTGTCTGAATATTTGGTTCTACGGTCGTTTCCCCTACTGGGGAATTTCCTTTCCCTCTTTCTTCTGTTTTGTAGGTAGGTTTTTGTTAGTAAATTGTTAAAAAAATTTCCAGTAGGCGAAATATTAAAGGTTTATTTCCGTTTTTGTTTACAGTTCAATATAAAAGCTTTTATTTTTTGAATGACTTTTCCGGCATACTTTTTAGTTGATGTATGTACGTAGTTAAGATTAAGAAGTTATATAATACTAGCGCTGACGCGCTAGACACGGGCTTCGCCAGTCCATATGTAAAAAGGAGCATTTTTATGTTCATACTACAACAATCGATGTTATACCTTCAACAATTAATATTATATTATCTTTAATTACAACAATTGGTGGTTTTGCCATGATGTCATGGTTTGGGAATGAAATACGGGTTTTTTTTAGCCGAAAATAGACCAAAAAAGTTATTGGGATGCTTCAGTTTCAAATTATTATTCTTCAGGAAACTTTCTGGGAGCGAGTAGCATTCTGGTATGGTTTAAAGTGAATGTAGGTTCGAAAAGTTTAAAACTAAAACGGACTTACATTCAGATGAACATTCATTTATGTATATAGATTTTGGGAGTTACTGAGTTACATTAAAGAGTTAACTCCTTAAGGTGAGTGATTTACTCAGATCTGATCTTGCAAAAGAGTTGAATCGCCCATCACTAACTTCTACGCTTCGATTCCTATCAAACCAAGTATAAGTCCGATCATTCGATTCTTTAATTGCCCCACTCCGACGCATCTCAGTTTTAATTAATCTGATGCAATACTTTTCCACATCATCACATTTCCGTTTCTACTCTGTAATAAACTACTGTTGAATAAAGTTGTGGAAATGAGACAAATGAACAAATAATTCATAGGAGAGAAAGAGAACTTAAAATTTTTTATTTATGAGAATTTACTAGACGTATGATTTTTTACTTATGTTTTTGCATCTGTGGTGTTTATACTATTTCCTGGAATGTGTGATTAGGAAAACTTTTTTTTTTGAATTTACACACATTTTTTGGATAAGCTTAAAAATCTTCTCACTGACCACCAGTGGTCCGCGGACCACCTGTTGGGAACCACTGCTTTAGAGTAATGAACTAAACATAAACTTCTTAAAAAAGAATAATTCCCTAAACAGATTGGAAGACAACTCCTTTCCTTTTGAGTCAAAAAGGAAGAAAGAAAGACAGAGAGGATCTGAAAACTCTTAGTGCTCTCACTTTCAAATCGTAAACCAAGTTTTTTGAAAGTAAACCGAATAAGAAACCTGGAACAAAATACTAACAGACTGAATTGAATCGTCAGTTTGAAGAAGGGAATAAGTCCAAAAATCAAGTTTTGAGAAAATCAAAAAAAAGTAATGGAATTTTCATTGTATGGACATCGATTTCACAACTTCAAGGGGCGATATCTCCCTATAGGGGTTAGTTATTTTCCCCCTCTTTTCACCCATGTGCAGGGCAAAGCTTGGAAATTGTTTTGAGCACAAAACGTCAATTTGTCATGTTTTGGACTTATTCCCTTCTTCAAACTGACGATTCAATTATACTCTGTTCATTTTGAACTGGCGCTTGAAAATATTTCCTTCCCCCACCACCGATCGGTAACCATGGCAACTATCCACGTCAAAGTGACGAAGAAGGTTTACTATTGGCTGCTCGATGATCGTAACTATGGTTACGCTTCTGGAGTGGGAGAAAGCACTATTTCTCAAGCGCCAATTCTAAATGAATAGAGTATAGTAGATGGTGTTTCTATCGGTAAACTTTTACGTTTCTTGAGTTCAAAATTGTGAGGTTTTATTTCACCTCACGTTCTTTCTAACGCACGATTTGATTTGGACTTAGTTTTGGAGTTGGTAGTTAAAGCGATGATATTAAGTAGTATGGATTACAAAAAAGTATGATTTCGTAAATTCTCAAATGTGTGGAAGTTTAGATGCAAGCGAAACCATTATTTATTTTTTCGAGATATTAACCAAATGAAACCAAATTTTTAAATTAATTGCATATTATTATCTGTTGGAAAAAATATACAAATATTAGAACAATACTCCTTAAAAACTACAAAATTTGTCTTTTGAAAATCAATGATTCACTCTGTTGAAAAAACAAAACATTCCTTGTTCCTTGTGTTTTAATGTTATTTTTTTCTTTTTCAATATCAATAGCAATTCTACTTAAAAAACCCTAAGGGTCCTATCATGGTCCTCTACCTAACAACTCGATTTCTGAGGACATAGGTACGGTGAAAAGTATAATGTTACATATTTATGTTACGGGCAAAGTGATTAATTGGGCAGCATTAATAATGTCCAGAGTGGAGGTGGGCAAAGTGATAAGTTTTATTGATTAATTCTATTGAATTTATCACATTGCCCTCCTCCACTTCGGAAGTTATATGGTGCCCGATTTATCGCATTGCCCGTAACATATGTTTATATATTAGAAGATCCTCTTTCATTGAACGGTCTACTACTATTCGGAGCGGCCGTTTCGGCGCTGGCCGTTTGGGCGCGGGCCGATTCGGCGCTGGCCGTTTCGGCGCCAGAAATAAAATGAAAGTAAATAGAACTCTTTCTTAATCCTTCTAAAAATTCGAAGAAAAAAAAATTTTGTCTCGCGCCGAAACGGGCCGGCGCCCAAACGGCCGCGCCGAATCGTCCCATTCCGCACAAAAACGTACTTTTATTAATCCTAGGGTTAAACATATCTTCAAGGCTGATAAAAATGTTCTCTAGAAGCTCAACATCCTATATTTAATATGATTTTTTTTGTATTTTCATTTAGTTTTTATAACCTTAAGGCTAACATGGGTAGATATTTTGTAAATAATGAGTGTCGAGCAGGTATTGTCTCTTAAAAGTAAAAAAAAATATCCCAAGTAAAATGAAAATACGAAAATTACAATTAAGGTACTAAAATTATCAGACATTTCAATGATGATTATTTTAATTAATTGAATTAACTTAGTACTATTGAATGTTAATGCAATGAGGTATTCTTACGTTTTGAGATTAAATTTTATTAAAATAGTAGATAAAAAACCATGAAGAATGCCGTTTACATCAAGTATTTTCGTAGCCTAGTTTCTGAGATATAAATTTTTGAAATTTCGTTTTTTATTTGGGCGCGAAAACACTTTCGAATCACAAATCATGCGCTGTGAGGTCACATCCAATAGAAGCCGGTTTTCTGATCACGTGAAATCAGAAAACACAATGGTTTTCATGCGCTGTGACGTCATATCCAATAAAAGCCCGTTTTCTGATAACGTGACTTTTCTGACGTTTTGGCAGAAATAAAATTGAATTTTAAATGATTTAAAACACATTTTTGAACTTAAAAATCAGAAATTTGGGAGTTTTAGACCGTAATGTATCGAAAAAGTATAAAATCAAGCAAATCCCTCTCTCATGCAAATACCTCATTCTATAAGTGAAAATCGTAACGTCTTAATTTTGTGATGTTAAAAGAAATTTTAAAATTTTAACGTCCCAAAATTTAGTTGCCTAGGCATATGTATAGAGAGGGGGTCTTTTTTAAATGCCATGTTTCCAATACCAGCAGTTGAAATTTTGTTACAGAAATATGCCCCTTAAACTCCCCCTCCCGAAGAAAAACCCTGACCCTCAGAAAAGCTAAATACTGAATATGGTTCACTGAAACGGAAGACATGCTTATGTTTCAGAATAAACTGTGTCTGTTGTTAGAGAGGGGGTTATCTACCCTTTCTTATCTCTGGGACCTTTTCTCACGAGGGGCCCCCAAAGCGAAAAGGGAGAAAATGTGGGACGGGAGGAAAATATTCGAATGTGTCCTACATTTAAACAGTTATAAAAATGTGGGGATATATTATTATAAGAAATTAAGTAATGTAATAAAAATATCCTTTCATATCTCTTTTAATATAATAAACATTTTATTATGAAGACACGCGCTTAAAGTAATTTTGAATTATATTTGTTAAGTCTGGCACTCTGATGATTCCTAGTTATGCTTTTGTATCATTTCTCGAGTTGTTTTTCAGTTTTTCATCCGAATATAAAAAAAATTTACATTAATCTATTTTAAATGTTAGTGGAGTTCTTCTAACTGAAAATTAACATCCTAAAAATAACTTTTAACCCATGTGACAGTAACTTAATCTCACTCTATCTTGAAAAGTTTTTTAAGAAATTCAAGCTAAAATGAGTTTCTGAATAAAAGTATTCTAAAAAAAATTTTTTCAATTTCTAATAAACTAGAATATTTTTCAAATTATTGGAAACAATTATCAGATTATCCCCCTTCTTATACTGTTTATAGAAAATATCTTTATTTAGTTCAGGGGAAGATGTACTTCGGACCTATTTTTACGTTTGACCCCGTAATTTCTTATTTATTCAAAATAAACTGATAAACAACTTTTCTTTGATACTTTAGCCTTTCATACACAACATATATTTTTTCGTAATTTTAATTGAAGTATTTCAGTACGTAATTAATGAAAGAAAAAAATGAAAATAGGTCCAAGGTACAACCGGAGTTGTACATTGGTTTCAAGTGTAGTGTACCTTGGACCTATGCTATGACAAAAATGATTAGTTTGTTTCTTATTTAATGAATATAAGCTTTCTTTTAAGAAACTTAGAATTTCTTGATGAGATTTAATCGTGTGAAGTCTAACTGGAATGTTCCCCGAGCTCTGGAGCACTTTTTAGCATATACTTCTTAAAACACTAATTTTTATCACAAAATTATAGATTTCACTTAAAATTAGCTTCAGTCATGAAACTAAATCCTTCCCTACTTTGAAAAAAAATACCAATGTAATTAAAGTCAACATAGTGATTGCTTTTAGTCACTCAAGGTAGTTAAGAGTATCTTGGGTAGGTCCAAGGTACAACGCTTTCCTTAGATCCAAGTTCCACTTGATTACTTCGTTAAAAATGTCTGACCACCATGTTCAATTTACCCCCAGCACCACTTTAAGCACATTCTATTATAGCTGAAACAATACACTATAACATATAAAATTCCCTGCAAAACAGAATTTGTATTCATTTTAACTATAGCTTAGGACCCAAACTCAGAAAATTTACTTTTGATGCGCGAAATCAGTTTTTAACCTATATTGTCTCAAATTGTAAACTTTTTTTAGTAAAAATTTAGCCAGACTAAGATATTTAGTTGTAAAGGATGCTAACTACATGTCCAGTGTTTACATGTCCAGTGTCTAGAAACAGTAGGTCCGAGGTACACAACTTTCCCCAATATCAAATTTTGAAAAGAAAATTTACTACAACCAAAGAGAAAATTACATTGTCGCAATACTATAATAAAGGTGTTAACACTATTAAGTACTTTTTCAAAGATACGCAACTACGAATTTCCCCCATAAAAAAGCTGCAGTTTCATTAACTGTAAAGTTATTCATTGCTGTAAAATATCAAACCACAACAACTTCCCATTAATGCACATCGATATCAACTAAAAGAACTTCTAACCAGCTACTGTGCTCATCGAAATAAATTTGAAAAGGTCAACATCTTGGTGAAGATGCATTAACATCAAATTTTGTAAAATTCTGAGTGGTATCTTCTCTAATTCTTATTAAGTTATAGGGTTAGTTCTGTGCTCCGCATACTGTTTCCGACGCTTATAGCCATACTACACTTTGATAGAACCAATAGAACCCAAAAAGAAGAAAATATTTTTTTTCTTCTGTCGTAAAAGAGAAGGACTGACAGCTGGTTATCCCGAACGCTAAAAAATTAACAGGGGCTTTATATCAACGCGCTACCGACACCTATACTTCCTATTGCAGAGCCCCTGTGACGGCGGCGGCAGGATCTTTCAGCTGTTCAAACACTTGCTCCGAGGCATTGCGAGCATGCGTGTGCCTCCTTGTGTTGTTGTTGATATTCAAGCAATGTGGCCGGGTTGCCATTGAGGCGTCTTTAGCGTCGCATTTGGCAACTCCGGGTCAGAGCATCCTCGAAAAGATAGAGAGTGGTCCTCAAACTTTTTCACGTCACGATGCCCCTTTGATGAAAAGTTATTTTTTTCAAGCAGCCTTAGTATTAATAAAATTTTTGAGAAAAACTCAACTCTTTCATTTTTGAATAAGGTTTTTAAATTGCAAGCTTCAATTTGGAATTAACAGATCGTGCGAAAAGTAACTGCTTATCTTTTCTTAAATACTTGCACAAGATTTGTTTGTTTTTTTAGAATATCATCCTTTAGAAATAACACTTTGCATTAATTTAGAAATTTGAAATCAAAATTTTCTGTAAACATCTGAAAAGATCTTGTTCATATATTGGTAAAACCAAGTTCTATCATTTCCAAACTGCTAATTTTTTTCAAATAACCCTATAATCTCTCTAAGGGAAACAAATCCCAAAGGAAAATCTAGTTTCAAATATTTAAAATCCACTATTTTATTAGAGAATCCGTGGGGGAAAAGGGATAGGTATTAAAACTCATTAGTACGAAAACTCAATGAAACATTGTGATATGTTTGCTTGTAGATTAAAATGGATACAAAAAAAATGAAATTAAGTATATCTTTCAAAACCTAGGCGTTCGGGGTTTCTTTTTAAAAAATTAAGTACGGCAAATTAAACTAAACCTTGAAAATGATTTTTGGACTTCAGAAGAATATTGTTCGGAAAATTGTTCAAGAAGAGGGGAAGGTGATAGTGAGTTGGAAGATAATATCTGAAGCCATAAAACTAAAAACTACTATCTTACCTTCATTTGAAAATAACTTAATGAATTAATTTGAGCATTTTAAAAAAGTCTGTGCTGATATAAACAGCTTTGCATAGCATTTTCATACACTCTATTATAAATGTGAATAATTATTTTATTAGTATATACTAATAAAATAATTTTTCTTCATTCTAGATACAGGAATCATTCTATTTTTAGAATTTAATGATAAGCAGAGCAGTTGAAAAATATAAGTAATAGTGTAAAAGAAAATTTAAAGGTATTTTAAAATATTTAAAATTTAGTATTCATTAATTGCATGTTACTTTACAGTCAAAAGGTTTATTTTTAGGGTTAATTGAAGGAACAGAATAAAATTTACAAGCACTTAAAAGCAGAAATAATGCGAATGAAAGGCATTAAATAAAAGATATTCGGGTTAAAAGCTTTAAAAATTTTATTTTTCCCCCATCCAATAACTTTCTCACACTTTCAAAAGCTTTTAATTTTAAAAACTTACCTTTGAAAAATTTCACTGAAAGAACCCTGTGGATGGATTATACACCTCTTTAAAATCTGAGGCCATTGCAAGACATTTCTCTTTCAAAACCACTTAAAAATCGTTTCTCAAACAATTGAATGAAATTCCTACGGCTTCTCTCTGAAAAGCCTCCTTAATTCTTCTCTCTATCAAGAATTCGGTTTAAGCCGCAGAATCACCTATGTATAGGAGAATCATTTCTTTACGAGATTTTCTGCTGAAGTAAGATCAAATGATTCACCGGTTTTTTTTTCCTCTCTCGTTTTGTAATCTCTCCTTTTATGTGATACCTTACAACTTCTGGATACTTTTCCCAATAAATCAGCTTCACAGAATTTACCTCCAGCAAAAAATGAAATGTGAGGTTTTAACCTTTGGAAAACCTTGAAAAGACTGTTGAATAAAAGTATTAAAAAAGTATCTGGATTTTTTAAAGTTGCGTTGGAATTCCGCGTTTTTCTCAGAAAGAAGGTTTTAGTATGTATTTTATACTTTTATTTCAATTCCGTGAATTCTCCAATAGGGAAAGCATGTATGCTGAATAAAATAGAGTTTTTGGAAAGGCAATACGTCTATTGGCTTATAGTACAATGAAATGAAAATGTTCGGCCAAACGAAATAAAAAAAATTTCTATGTCTGTAATAGTTTATATAGTTTTTTATAATTTTAAAAACCTATTAAACACAAAACTACTGAATAGCCCTTCTGGCATAAATAATTTAAGTGAAAACAAGCGCTTAATGTTTCTTTTTAAGAAAACTATTATAAGAACCTCTACATATTAACATAGGGTAGGTGGGGGTAAAAACACGCACGGGGCAAAACCACGCACCGCGATTTTTGATTGTTAATAATCTATTTAAATGTTGAAAACCAGGTGGTTGGTTTGTCTTACTGTGACCTATCGTTCTACGAAAGTTCGTACCCCTAAGTCACTCACGAGTTGAAAAAATGCTGTAAGTTTGTTTTTCATCATTTTGATGTAATTTTTCTGATATTTTACTTAAACATAACATAAAATAGGGCTTCAGAAGAATTACAAACAAATAAGCCAATGATAAGATAGCATTTGAACTTCACTTTCGTCTTGAAAGAATTTCCTTAACATGTCTCTAAAAATAATAAGGCTTGTTTTTCAAAATAAAGTGAAACGGGGCAAATACCCGCAGGTGTTTTGGGGCAAATACCCGCATCTTCAAAACTTTGGGAATTCGCCCCAAAAGGAAATTAGAACCTACAGGATCCCTAAAAAGTTGAATAAAGGTTTCCGAGATGTCAATCCTCAAACTGAAACCCTTTTTTCTCCCCTTTGAAAGATATTGGTCACTTCGAAATGAGTTGCTACAACAGATTGACAATTTTCATTAAAACGGATTATATTTATGTTTAATATTGTTGGTTCACTTAAAAATATTAAAACAATACATTAGAAATCCATTATTCGCGAGCGGAAGATCCACGATTGCCACGAAAAAAAAAATTCAATGATGAGGGTACATTTTAGACGAACATTAGAGAGATTTTAGATGTAGAGCAAATAATTCTACTGTACTGTACACATTTTAAAAGTTTTACATAATATGTTTTTGTACAATGAAACATAGTTTTTATGCTGAGATATTTTGTTTCGGTGTTTTCACCTCATTTTTAGTCTTTTTTCGGGTTATTCGTGATTTTAGCTATCCGCGGTACCCTTGCCACCCAATTCCGCGGATAATAGGGGCTCTACTGTATTAAGATGATTATTTCTAGTGTTTTTATAATGAAACATTTTGTTTATCCATGTTTATTTCACTTGGACACGAAGATTAAAAAGTGCGTGTCTTTGCCCCATTTTTCGAGGAAAAGACCCGCAATTTTTTTTTCAACTAAATTGTTAATTTCTCTTGAAATACTATCAATAAGAGTATAAATTTGGATTGGTTTTGTAGGTAACATCTCAATCTAACACCTCCAATTGAAATTTACGGATTATCTACCCCCTTTCCATCACAATGTTAAAAATACTAAAAACTGCGGGGCTTTGCCCCCACCTACCCTATATAAAAATGTATACAGCATATATAACTTATGAAGAAATGGATAGTGTGATTCAGTGGCGAATCCAGGATTTTCGTCTGGGGGGACTGAGTTTCAAAAATAACTTAATTGCTATTATGGGCTGTTCAAATATTAATGTAAGCCACTGAAAGGGGAGGGGGGTTGCCAGTGCCGTAGCCAGATTTTTGTGTAGGGGTTACTCAACATCTTTTCTGAGGTCTAATCTTAGGAATACTAAGTTTTAGGTGAGATGACTTGGTAAGGTTTTAATTTTGGTGCACTAAATTTGAAAATTGTGTAAAAATGTCAACTCCAAGAAAGAGGGGGATCCGGGGGTCCTCTCCCAGAAAAATTTGAAAATTTGCCCCTCAAAATAGTGTTATAGCTCATTTTGAAGCCTTTTAGATTCCACCCAAACAGCACCATTCATTGTAAGCGGCAGAATTTTCAAGGAAAAAAGTTTATAATATTATATGAATTGGAAAATTTCTAGGGGGTTTAGAGGTTCCTATTCCAGAAAAATATTTAAATTTAGCCCCTAAAAGTGGCATTTTAACTCATGTTGAGACACTTTAGGTTACTTCAAAGAGGATCACTCCTTGTAAATTCTGTAAGTTTCAAGGAAAAACCGTACTTTTTAGATTCCAAAACTTGGAGGGAGTTTGGGAATCTTCCCCCAGAAAATTTTTGGAATTTTTACCCTTAAAAATAGGGTTCCGATTCATTTTGAGACCCTTTGGGTAACACCACCGAATGTCCGCAACGTGATGAAATTTATTTTTTGGCTTTATTGCTGTTACCAAAATTTGAATGTATTATTCCTGGGGGGCTGCAGCCCCACAGCCCCCCCCCTACTGGATTCGCCACTGGAGTGATTCAAAAATGTTAGATAGTTTTAAAAATTTTGAAAAAGGTGTTGGAAGGATTACTGTTTGGCAAAGTACGGCAATACGCATACCCCAAGTAGGGGCTTTTAGGAGGGGTTCTAAAGAAAGGAAGAGTGATATGCTGTCGAATTGAATAGAAGAAAGGACCCAAAGGGGCCTGTGTCCGAAAAGGTAAGAAAAAAAAGGGGTTATTTTGAGTGGGGTAAAGGTTGACCTTGGGGTAAGGGGAAATGAAAGAAACTGGTTTTGGAGGTGGAAAAAGAAGTAGTTTTACCTAAGAGAGGAACGGGGGTGGTTCTACAGATTTTTTTTCGAATTTAGATGATGGTAATGCTGGGGTAAAGGTGGAATCGGTACCACAGATTGCATACAAAAAGCTTTTAAAAATTATTTCATTTGTCACAATCCTTTGAAGTTTCAAATAATAACTATAGCTCTATAATATATATAAATCACTATGGATAACCAACACTCTCTCTAAAAAACCTAAAAACTTGAAAACTAGTTTTTTGTTCGTTAGTTGGATCTCTTCCAATTGTATTCTCTTTGAAGCATCATAACCCTTTCTTTAAAATAATCTCAAAATATAAAAGAAAAATTCAAATTTTAAAAAAAATTTCAGGGGAGAACCCCTGAACCCGTATTCAACTGTTTTTGATTAACAGTTCAAAAGAGTTATCAAATGTGCATCAGTTAAAGATATAGTTCGATCAATAGTAAAAGGAGTTATCAAGTAATAAGAAGCTTTGTGTCTATGTCAGTGGTTCCCAAACTTTTTTGTTCGTGGAACCCCCAAATTTGTTGCCAATGATCGCGGAAGGAGTGGAATGAGCCTTTATATTAAGGCGAGAAAAGTAAAAAGAGCGAATTGGCGGTTCACTCTTTATTGTTTTACTCATCTAGGGCCCATTCACACTCTTTCACTTTCACAGTTCATTCTGAGTGATTCACTTCTGCGAATCACTAGTTTTCATTGAAAAGTGAAGGAGTACAGAGTGAAACACCAATTCACACTTTTGATTATCGATGATTCCTTCATAATGAACGCAAAAGGTGATAAGTCTGCATAATGAGTCTTAAACATTATCTATCCCCATCATCCTGACAAAGAAAGAGAGATAGTAGAGAGAGAAAGAGAGAGAGCTGGGAAACCACCTGCCGGCGCCTTTGGCGATCGGGGACATCTCGCCAAACCCTCCGCGACCCCGGTCGGCAGCGATTGGAGCCGGGCTCACCACCGAGATACACGCAGCTGATAAGTTGCTAAGGGCCTCCCCACATCCCGTCAGCTGTTCGGAGTGACCGCTGATGCCCTGCCGGAGCTGAGCTTTCTATTGCTCTGTATTGGGATATCGTTGTTATTATTATTTCTCGATTTATTTTTCGTAAGGACTACTGATGCATCCTATTTTCGTGAGGATGCGGCGGCTGTGATAGTTTTCTCTGCTCGTTTGTTTGTTTGTTTGTTTACGTTTGTGGAGTCCTCTTCGAGAAAACTTTTCGTGCTGTGTGGAAAGATGGGAGTTATGAGGAGCTGTGCTAAACACAGTGTGTGTTTCTTGTCCTTCACCATGTGGGTGAGTAGATGAAAAGATTTTGTGTTGATTATGTTCTTATGAGTATTTATGGGGGAATATCGAATTTACTATTATTTTTCCCCCTTTTGTATTTATTGGCGGTAACGATACGCCGAGGCTTTACTGGCGGAAGTTACTGTAAAATTTTTTAATTTGTCATTGATAGTTTCAAAATGCATGTATAAAAGTACGGAAAAGTGTTAAAAATATAAATTGCAACGTTAATAAAAACGTTCTGCGGTAAAAGGTTTTTATGTGCATCCAAATACTATGATTATAAAAGATAATCTGTTGAATTTAAAAGATTTCGACTGAATATCGCTTTTATAGTATGCCAATACATTTTTTAAATACACTAACCTTTTAAAAATAACTCTTTTGGTATTATAAATTCGCTCCATAAACCATAAAGAAATATCAGTGTCTATCGTAATATTGGGGAAAATTGGGGTACTAAAGTACTGTATTTAAAATATTAAATGCAATCAAAATTGAATAATTATCCCTTAATTGGTTTTAATCATGTTTTACTTTATTTGATTATGAAATAAGTATTTAAAAACATACACATTAAATGTTTTTATCAAGTGTCAATTCGTTTCCTCCTTCAAAGGTATTCTTGTGATGCAACACATGAAGTTTAATATTTAAACCATTTAAAAAGCGTTTTTTAACGTAATGAATCGATTAAATACAATTTAATCCTTTAAAAAACTCAAGTTTGAGGAGAATTTAATGTTCCCACTTGTCATATAGTCCTTACTACTCTTACCTCTCGCGTAACGGTTACTAAAATTTCATTTTTAAGTTTTTTTTTCTTTTATGAGGTTATACTTTGTTAATTAATGCACATTTTACCTATATTTTAAAAACACAATTAATCTCTACGCCCAAATGAATGTATCTTTTTCACGTTAACAATGAAAAACTAAATAAGAACAAAAATAGAATTTTTTAAATTTTTTCCAAATAAGTTATTCAAAGAAAAATTAAGAAAAGTTATTATTTTGAAACTTAAATTATCAGAGTTAAATACGATTAATGTTATTGGGGTAACAATAAATATTCATTTCCTCCTTCATTACATGTTTTTTGTTTATGGATCAATTAAAAGTATTAATACCACAATTTAAGCAAAATGAAATGATCTCTTTTAATAGACTTATCTTTCCTATTAGTATCCTTTGTTTTAAAAACGGGGAAAATAACTTACAAAAAACACGATTCCGTGTTTGAAAAGAAAATGACTAAAACATGAAATACACCTTTTTATATTTTCAGTTCTTAAAATAAGATATCTGAAGCCAAAACTAGAAGCAAAACAAAATCGGAGTCAGAAAACGTGATGGTGGAGAATAGTTCCCAACGAGACACCCCAGATATTTTTGTCAACTCTTTTCCCATAAATTTTTTCTCCTTCAAAAATCTTTAAAAAATCCCCATGTTTTCGGTCTTTTACTAAGCGAACCGGCAAATAGCATATTAGGATGCGCATCTTTTGGTGTTTTCAAATACATCATTGGACGATGTCTGTTGCTTCTTGCGTCAAGGTAATTGCCTTCTTGAAAGACTAGGAACACATTTTGAGGGGTTGCAGTTATTATACGGGCTTGTTTGTTGTTTTAAGGGGAGGTAGCTATTTTAACCCTACCGTTCTTAAATACATTTACTGGGCTGTATTTTTCAGAGAATTAAATGTCGAGTTGAAAAATAGATTTTTTAGTACTTTTTCTGCCAAGTATTAAAATACCTGGTCTATTTCAAAACAATATTTTACAAGACGACATTTCAATTAAGATAATTTGTTTTTGTACCAATTACTGAAATATAACTTCTGATTGTTTTCTTTCAAATAAATTATCACTATTTTTAATAGAATGTTATGTTCCATCTATGTATTGTATTATGTTTGTTGGCCTTTGTATTTTAAAATTACTACTTTTTTTAAATATTTCATGCCCGATATTTTGTGTGTGAATCATTTTTAATAATTGCAATGAATTTATAAATGTTATAAACATTGTATTTATCTCTAAAAGTTTATATGAAAATTAATATTTTTAAGATTTTGAAAATGTATATTAAAATATAGTCTTTTAATCTTTTTTCCCCGTCAAAAGAAAAATTGTTTATTAAAACCTAAAATATTATGCATCTCATATTATACTCATCGCCTTATACGCCTACCTCTGTCTAATCAATCACAATAATTATAAAAAGGGTTACTAAAATTTAAAAATTATTTTTAGCTATTAAAACAAACGTGGATGGATATACATTTTAACGTGGCTTTTTATAGAACATAAAATATGCAAGGGGATGCCTTGGTTTCCTTAATTTCGAATTTTATCGTTCAAAGAAGTTTTTTAAAGATTTTTTGGGGTTAAGATAGTTTATTTCTTGTCTTAGCTGACCACTAAAAACTATCTAGGTGGACCGCTATATTTTATAATCCTATTATTTTGACTTATGACCTCCCTAAATGAAGGTACTTGAACTCAAATCCACGCTCATCTCAAATTTTGGTGCTTACATTGTTTCGCTCCGCAGTTTTTTCAAAAAGACAAAACAAGAAATTTCAACAATCCAATTGGCACTAAGTAAAGGCTTTTACAAGATCCCAATCAAACAAAATCTTGATGATCACAGTAGAAAAAGTATTTGGTGATTAATCTCTGGCATACGGATAATACGTCTTGACTTAGCACCCCGTTTACTTATTTACTTTGTTAACTTATTCCTCTCGTTTTGCGTTAACACCTTAACTTGGTGCCAATTGGATTATTACCCAAATTTAAGCATTTCGAACTTACGCCGTTGTCATTCTTAGAAGCTCAGTTCCTGCCTCTGTGCCTCGGAGGTCGAGTTTTATGGCTCTTCTCATTACACTAATGACATCGGTTCCTTACCGTCCTTTCCATAATGGCCCTTTATTGGACAAATCATGAAAAGTCTAATGAAACAGTCAATAGAATCAGTAAAAGGGAAGCCAGACTTTTTCTTCGTGCATTTTTAATCTTACAATTTTAACTCGGGGGCACAGTTATCGATATTTTGTCACCAATACCTCCGAGTTAGAATGTTACCTGGTAGCGCAGGAACGCTGATTGGTATTGTAACAAAATTCGCTACTATCGTGAATATCAATACATGTGGTGCATTTCGTGTTATGCTTATTTATTCATAGAAAAAACTTTTAAAACATTTTTAGGATATCGGGTAGCAAAAACCAATAAAATGTCATCGGTATTGGCCGATATTTATTTAAAAGGTCTTTTTGACTAAGGCCAATTCAAAAAGAACAATATTGGCCGATATTTTTTTGCCACCTACCTGAGTTTATTTTGAAGTAGAAGCTTTATGACGTATGACCCGTTATTTTATAGACAAATCATGAAAATTCTGCTGGATGAAAGTCTTTTATATCTGGTTTGCCGGGAGTAATTAAAGAAACTCAGAAACCTGAAAAAGGACGCGCTAATAGAATACCAGATTTAGAATAAATAACCATCAGAGACCTAGCCAAGGAGGAGGTTTGGGGTTACATCAACAGAAAGTCGGAAATTTCCTTCTTGTGATTAAAAAAGGGCTGTATTTTTTACAACCTATACCCCTCCCAAATATGTTTCTGGTAACTCTACTGGGAATAAATATTCCCTTCTTTCAAGTTGAATCTTTGATAAATTGCGGGTACTGTTTTAGGTAAATCACATTTCGAAACATTTTTAAGATAAGCGTTTCAGTCTTAACCCAACATCATTAATTTAATGTGTGTTAAGAAAACACAGACTTATTCTACATACGAGCGTTATGGTAACCTTATTTATCTACTCTGAAATAAAGGTAGCCCAACACATCAATTTCCAAAATTTAACTAATAAACCAGTCCGACAAACCTCACAGCACATTTGCCAAAAACCTCCCAACCATATAATTTGCCTCATTTCATCGCCATCATGCCTTTTCCATAGCAGCAAACCTCCTTTTCAAGGTGCCATTTAAGGCCATTTACCTCCTCCTATCGGTAGACTTATTACCTCAACTTCGGAAAGAGAAACTTTCTTTTCTCCATCTTCCCGATGGAAGAGTTTCGTCTCCATGGAGATAATTCCTTTGTTCCCTTGGGTTGTTGTTGTTCGTCAACTGTCGCTTTCCCCTCAACACGTGCTTAGTGGGTGTTCTCTTGCGGAAAATTCAGGACTGTAAGTGGGTCTTTATTTATTAACAACAGATCTTAATCTCGGAAGTAGGGAAGGGTTTGGTTGGTCACTTTGCGTTGGGTCAGTGGTTACCTGGACCCGGCGATTTTATCCATTGGAAAATAGTTGTATTTTAAGCTTAATTTCGCGAGAAATTTCAGTAACAAATTCCTGTAAAATTCACCCTTTAGTGTATGTCTGGGTGATGCTATCAACTTTTTGTCTTTGTGTGGAGTGGAATAAATGCATGCTTAAAAAATCGTAATAGTTCAATTCAGCATAACTTTTCTCTTCGGTCTTAAGTCTTAAGCTTAGGTTTCTAGGTGAATAACCGTCTGAATCACTTAACGTGCAATGTACACATCGTTATTGCTTTTCAAAGTTTTCTCTATTTAAACTTTTGTATACAAAATTAATTTATCTATTTAATGAAAAGTAACAAAATATGTACTGCTGAACCAACGATAGTAAAAGAGTCACGTGATTTTGACAACTCTGGAACTAGTATTTTATGGAGGGGAGACAGGTGGAAGTTGAGGGGCAGTTGATCGAAAGATCCATTTGCATGCTTGTATATAGAAGCAAGACCCCAACTATCACCGGTTACTCGACTATCGGCAGTGCAAGGTCTGTAAAAATCACGTGACCCTTTTACTATCGTTGGCTGAGCAGTAAGTACACTTAATGGTTAAAATAATCCATAATTTAAAAAAGTACCTCCAATCCTTCACGAGAAGAAAACGTCATTTAAAATAAATAATTAAAATTATTTAACAGTAAAAAAATTCATGTCAATAGTTTTTTAAATTGTGGACTCCCTCTAAAAATCTTCATTGCCAATGGTGTAATGTCATTTTTTTGGGAACCACTGGTCTAAAGTATATAATTCATAAAATAAATACAAAGAACAAAATAAAAACTATGTGAAACGAGTCACAGCTGAAATGCTAAGCGGGAAAACAACATATTATTTTAAAAGATTGGCGAATCTTGACAAGTATCTTATTAGGGATTGTCGGACGAAAATATAACTCCTTACTCTCACATTATCACAGTTTCTGCATCTTGTAAAAACTGTGGCCGTATTCAAAACGGAAGAATTTAAAAGGGAGACCATAGTAAGTAAGCATGCTCGAGAACTTTGGAAATAGACTCCAAAAATTATTTTTTTCATTAAATAGGTTAAAAGAGTGCACGCAACTGGTCTGTTATTATTTCTTTAAACAGTTAACTATTATAATTTCTTCTAAAGGATGATTCATAACAAATTGAAAAATATAATTGCATTTAAACTTATTTCATTACAATAATCTTTACAAAAGCAAATGCAAAAAACTCTCTATTCCAAACCACCACAAAAAAATAAAAACACTTAGCTTATTTATAACTTTCCCAGGATTTTCAGTTCAACAGAACACAGAACAAAATCAATTTTCTTTTCAAAACCCCAATAAAACTAACATTCCAAAGAGTTTGTCGAGCGTCTTCCGAAAGCCACTCACAAGCTGTTAAACCGAGGTTTATGTGCTCAATAATTTAGCGAGAAGTGTTGGCAACCGTGCTGCATCACCGACTGCCGGGATGGTGGAAGCCAATATTTTATGTCTATTTTCGGAAAAGTTTTATCTATGAATATGTGTTGGTTGGCACATCCTCTCTTTTGATGTTTGGCGCCAATTTGGTCCTTTTGAACTATGGATTTTTTCCAACAGCATATGCAAAATGTATTGAAATTTCTCAAAATTTAATTTTTCATAATTGGTCTTGCGTATTTAGATATTTTTACACATTATCTATATTTTTGATTTTAGGGGAGAGTGTTGTACCTATGGACAAAAATCACATTTGGATTTTTCTAAGACAGGTAAAATCACATTTTGGCCATTTAAAGTGCCCAACCTATAGTGCTAACCTTTTTGAGTAGAGAGATATTTTTTATTAGCCAAAATCTTGAAAATTGGATTTTTAATCATTTATAATAACTTGGAAAAATTTGTGTCCAAAGGTACAATAACCTGTTTTACCTATGGCCAGACCCAGTTGTACCTGTGGACACCCTTAAAAAGGAAAGTTTTAGTTGAAAAAGCTAAGAATGAACATTTTTATTGATGAATTACCTTTTAATAACCTATTTCAAGCCTTTTTAAAATTGAAAATAGATTTTTTAAAGTAATGTAGTTTTAGATCGTAAATGATCATTAAAACGAAGTTGAATGATAAAAGTCTTGATTTTTTACCAAAAACACAAAAATCACATGCTATTTTCAGATCAGAATTTAAGGTAATAGTTTCATCAATCATGCTGATTGATCTGACAACTTCACTGATCCAAAAAACCCAATTCGATCGACACTTACTTGTGCAAGCATTTGGTGGTAATAACAGTAATAATTTGGTGGTAAATCTTCTTCAGTGGAAAGTTTAAGTTTTTTTTAATCATCATACTTAAATGTGATAGGGTGCTTAGGGTTTTACACCATATTTTACATTAAATTCCAAGTAGAATCATAAATTTAAAAAAGTAGTTTAGATCACAAAATATTTGATTTTTCATCTATAATTCACTTAAAAATAATCGCTGACAAATAGATTACCATTTAGAATTAATTTAACATTTATTAAAATGTATTCAGTTAAATGAAACTTGATTCTAAAACGCTGATTAGCTAAGACACCCAGAAGAACGTGTCCATAGGTACAACACTTATGGTGTCCGAAGGTACAGCATCAGGTGTTTTTACATTCAAAGTTCTATAAAAGATAAAATAATTGAGATCTGACGATTTCTAATATCAAAACTAAAAAGTCAAAATCTCGGGGATTCCGATTCCCCCATATATCACATTTTATCATATCATATTCATAGAGGAAGAGAATAATTAATGTAGTGATGCACTAAAAAAAACTTTGAGCAACTAAAAACAGTATTTTTACTATAGAAAATTTAAATAATATTTTAAGCAGCTGATTTCACGTTAGCAACTAGATAGCATCTGTTTACATTCAAAATCGACCACAAATTCAAATTTACATTTTTTCCCGAATTTTAAAATGAGGTGGCTGAAGGTACAACCGTCCTTAGGTACAACACTCTCCCCTATATTTTATTGGGGTTTTTTACTACAAATAATTATAAGGCATAACGAACTGCAAAATAATGTTAAGATCTTGTTTAATGTACTACTACTATATCCAAAGTTGAGTCAAAAGCAAAAAAATCAAATATCGTCCATTCATATTTAATGAGGAAGTTGCATGATTTTTTAATTTTTTAATCTATTCTTCTTGCAAAAACAAGCAACTACCCAAAATTCGAGGCCGATCCAGAAATTTTTTGATTGCCAAAAAAATTAACAAAAATCCACTTTTTAAAAGCGCGCGAAAACGCCAAGAGTTAGGGATCATCGTATGTTGACGTTATCTTACGATTGATGGTAGGATTGTTGACATCTTTAAACAATAAGCGTTTTTAGTCACGTGTTTTTTTTTCTCGACTTTTAAATTAAAATATTTAATTACCTGTACATTTTTTTTGAAAAATTGACTAGATATTTCATTTTACCATACAAAAAACCATACGGAGCACTTGTTTGTTTTTGAAAATCTGATACATGCAACTTCCTTATTGTTACATTATTGGATATTACATCAACAAAAGTACAACAGTCTTACAACTATAACTTAAATTTTGTGTAGGGTTAAATGCTTTTCCCATTCTATAAATTAATAAACTAATGCAGCTTTAAATTCATGTTCGCATAATGTATAATTCCATAGCTTCTAAAATTAAACTTTAATAGTTTCAAATAATTGTAAATGTATTTGATGCAGCGTAAGTAGTACCTATTCTTAAACCTGATACTGAAACGGAAACCGCATTATAGTGAACCATTAATGGACCCCAAAGAAGTAGTCAGCTATTACAGTTAATTCCCTATTACTAGTATACAATTAAAACCTATTAAAATGTAGGTTGCTAAGTCGGGGTAGATTAAAATGTGTATTGAAGTAAGCACCTATAAGGGGGATGAGATTTTATCTTTGTTTAATTTTCCTAACAAGGGTGGAGGGGGTATGAGTGATGCTTACGGAAGATGTTACAAACACTGCATTTTCGAAAATCTCTTGTTTCTGGCAAATAGATAATTCCAAAATTCAACGAAAAATAATTATTACAAAAAAATAAACTAAGAAAAATTTTTAAGCATTTTGATATTTCGGGGAGGGGACAGTTTTCTAACGTAATTATAAGGGAGTTTGCTGTTTGGTTATCTTTACTGATAAGGGGAAGGAAGGGGGTAAAATGACCAAAAACATGCACTTACGTAATATTTAAACGGCCACTACTATTACTTGACCATATCCCAGGTTCACTATACCTGGGTTCAACCGTGTTGGAATTTAAAAAATATTCCTCCTTGCTGAGTGAGATATCTTACGCGATTCATACAATAATCTCCTGAGAGATAACAAAGTGCTAAGATTAAATCAGTGGGACAGCCGCTGATGCTTGCAAATGACCACGAGTGACCGTTGGCTTTCCCCAAGCAGTGAGTGAGTGAACCGTGCCGAGGAAATGCATGAATGGCCTGGTGTGATGGGCAGCGGCGGTAGGTATGTCGAATGACCACTTGCATTACCATAATTGTCTTTGTCCATGTTATATGAACCTAACTGTCAGCGGTAGATAATGTTGAAGAAAGTAAGCGGAGTTTTTGTGAGGCTTGATCAATCACCATGCAAGAACAAATAATCATGGCAGAACAGTGGCGTATGTAAAAAATTTATTTCGGGAGGGGCCTCAAAATGTTTTTACCCCCTCCGAAGCAAATTTATTAAGTCCGATGTAGCTTTTTATACATTTTTTGTTAGAATTTAACTCTAAAAAAACTGGTTTTTAACTAGTTTTGGTACATCTAGATAGAATTTTGGATATGTATTTTTAGGTAGCATTTTCATTTGGGTGAACTTAATATAAAAACAAGCTGAAAATAATTTAGAGTTCCAAGTACAAAAGGGGATCTGGGGGTCCTTGGTTTTAGTACACCTAGTACTTTGTAGTACTGTATATAGGGTAGGTGGGGGCAAAGCCACGCAATTTTCAGTATTTTTAACATTGTCGTCGAAGGGGGGTCGATAATCCCGAAATTTCAATTGGAGGTGTTAGATTGAGATCCTACCTACAAAACCAATCCAAGTTTAAACTCTTATCGATGGTATTTTAGGAGAAATTTACAATTTGGTAGAAAAAAAATCGCGGGGCTTTGCCTCGCAAAATGGGGCAAAGATCCGCACTTGCAAATCTTGGTGCCCAAGTGAAATAAACATGGATAAACCGAATTTTTCATTATAAAAACACTAGAAATAATCCTCTTAATGTTGTTATAATATTTCTAAGCCAACCAACAATCCTACTACTATTATAATTGTGAATGTTTGTCTGGATGTTTGTTACTCTTTCACGCAAAAACTACTGAATGGATTTTAATGAAATTCTACCATAATGTAGCTGATACATCAGAATAGGACATGGGCTATAATTTATAAAGAGAAAATCAGTCCTTCATTCTTTTTTTCCCGTTTTTCCTGCTTTTTTTCACTTATTTTTCCGTGTTTGAAAACCTGTTTTACCAGTCATACAACGAGTTAAAAATAAAACATTGTTTCAAATGAGACAGATCACTAGACTTTTTCATTTACTAGATCTTTTAGTTTAGTTTTAAACACTGGTTTTAAATTTGTTAATTTGTTCACTAGACTTACTAATTTACCAGACTTTTTACTATGGTTACAAATTGGTTATTTTATAAAGGCACCAAGATATTAAACATTATCAGGAACATCGGGATTGTAAAAAGTGACAAGAACACCGGGATTGGAAAATTAGCGAGAACATCGGGATGGAAAAATTACCGGGTTATAAAAATTACCGAGAACACTGGGATAGGAAATTTACCATAAAGACACCCAGAATACCGGAATATAAAAATTACCGTAAACACTGAGATAGGAAAATTACCGGGAACGCCGGGATTAGAAAAATTACCGTGACCACCGGGATAAGATTACCGGGAACACACTGGGATAGGAAAGAGGCGCCTGGGATACCGGGATGATTTGTAATATTGCTAATTTACAAAATTATAAATGTATTTTAAGAAATATTTAAAAAATTAATTTATTCACCCCACCCGTGCAAGGCCGGGTATAACAGCTAGTATTAAATATAAATATGATCAGTTTTAATGAAAATTATCAACCTGTTGTAGCAATTCATTTCAGATTGCCCAGATATCTTTCAAAAGGGAGAAAGGATGGTTTCAGGTAGAGGGTTGGCATCTCGGACACCTTTTTTAACCTCTTTAGAGATCAAGTAGTCCCATTTTCCTTTTTGGGATGAATTCCTGAGCTTTTTAAGCTGCGTGGATTTGCCCCAAAACACCTGCGTGGATTTGCCCCGTTTTACTTTATTTTGAAAAACAATCCTTATTATTTTTAGAGACATGTTGAGGCAATTCTTTCAAAATGAAACTGAAGTTGAATTGCTATCTTATCATTGGGCTATTTGTTTGTATTTCTCCTCAAGCCCTATTTTATGTAATGTTTAAGTAAAAGATCAGAAAAATTACATCAAAATGATGAAAAACAAACTTTCAGCATTTTTTAAACTCATGAGTGACTTAGGGGTACGAACTTTCGTAGAACAATAGGTCACAATAAGACAAACCAACCACCTGGTTTTCAACTTTTTAATCGATCATTAACAATTAAAAATCGCGGTGCGTGGTTTTTCCTCGTGCGGGTTTTTACCCCCACCTAATCTATACTAAGCTAAAATAAAAATTACTTTTTAATTTAAAGTGTATTCATTTTTTTTTCACCTTTGATGTTCACTTACTCAATACCTTATTATAACCCATTTTCTAAACTCTATACCTTATTATGTCCCACTGATACCTTATTGTGTCCCATTGATACCTTATTATAAGAAATAGGAAAAGATTTAAAGTAATTGTAACAAAATTCGATGTTTTAAAAAAAACAGAAAAAAACACTTGGGCGTGAGTTTTGATGCCCATCATTTAACTTACCCAATATTATTTTGAAATAATAATAGTTTTTTTTAAATATATTTATCTTCAAATATTATAGTTTGAGAAATTTTCATAATCAAAAGACTTGATCATGCTGTTTTTAATGAAATTTTACGCAATTTAAGAAACAAAAAAAACACTCATGGCTGGGTTTTATTGGGTTTTTTTAAGTGAGATTTATTTTAAAAAACCACCGGTTTTTTTTAAGGTTGAAAACCCTGAATAAAGTGGTTTGTAAGATTTTCTTACTTCTGAAATTTTATAAAGTTAAAAAAGGGGTAAGTCAATCAACTTTTTTTAACTGAAATATTTTTGAATAAACTTATAATTTTTTCGACTCTAAATAGATTCTCTCATAATTTCAGTACAAATTAGGGGGTTATACAACGAGAAATCCATTACTTATACAGTTGGGTTTTTTTTTCGATTTTCTCAAAAAATGGTTTTTGGACTTATCCCTTTTTCAGCCTGACGATTCAATTATCGACCTCTCTCTTATGCGGGGGCTCTAGCTATAGTTCAACTTAAAATTCCAATTTTAACTATAATTTCCAAACCCCACTTAAAGATTAAATTTCCGAAATCCTTACTGGATACATACGATGGTCACTAAACCCCTAAACCACTAATGACTCGCTACAAGCGATAAAAATAGACAGAGCAAAAAATCTCACAAAGATAACCGGGATCGCGATCCGGCTTCTGTCATCGGCGGCACGTTTTTGTCAGTCTTGTCGCATTTGACAACACTCTGCCTGAGTCGGCCTTAATCATCGAAAGCTATATCTATCTGCTGGTGATAACGGAAGTGCAACAGGACGCTTTTGGGGCTGTTTTTTGGACGAATTAACTGCTTTTCATGTTGATGGATGAGGCGATGAAGAGGGTCTCATTTATTAACACAAAACAGCACTACAAGATTGGGTATAATGGTTGGTTTGGGGACATTTTTTTTTATTTTAATTTGTTGGAAAACTAGGGTTGGGAAAACTCTGGAAAGGGTTGAGAAGGTCTAAAAATTATTTTTGGAGTTTATATACAGGGTGTTTCAAAATTGCGTTGCACGGCTTTTATTCGGAACCAGCGCCTCCAAGGGTCATGAAAGTGAGGTCTACCCCTAGGTAAGTGACCCTGGAGAATCCATTGATATGACTTACAGCACCCTTAGCGGCGAAATTAAAAAGTTTAAAAAATTAATTTAAAAACTGAAGGAGATAGAGCAAAAAACCCAATAAGAGTATTGTTGCCAACGTCAAGAAAAAATTGAAATAAAAATTGGTCAAAATATCTTGAATATTCGCGGAGATTTTAGCATATGAAAATAGCACTTTTTCAGGGGTCAAAAAGTAAAAAGTTCGCATATTTGCAAATTTTTTTGATTTTTTGATTAAATTTTGTGTTCTTTCAACTAAAAAAACACAAAACTACACAATAACACTGAAAAATTTGCAAATATGCGAACTTTTTACTTTTTGACCCCTGAAAAAGTGCTATTTTCACATGCTAAAATCTCCATGAATATTCAAGATATTTTGACCAATTTTTATTTCAATTTTTTCTTGACGTTGGCAACAATACTCTTATTGGGGTTTTTGCTCTATCTCCTTCAGTTTTTAAATTAATTTTTTAAACTTTTTAATTTCGCCGCTAAGGGTGCTGTAAGTCATATCAATGGATTCTCCAGGGTCCCTTACCTAGGGGTAGACCTTACATCCATGAGACCCTAGGAGGCGTTGGTTCCGAATAAAAGCCGTGCAACGCAGTTTTGAAACACCCTGTATATATTTTAAAATTATAACCCTTAAACTAATGGAATGAAAAAAATTGTAAAAAAAACATAATTATAAGCTAACTTGTTTTTGAATTTGAGCTTATAAACTCGGTGCATGTAACCGTTTGGCTACTTTTTAACTTTCACAGGCTTGTGAATTTGGTTGTGTGCATGTGCACTAGGGTGGTCCTTAAAATCGAACTTTCAAAATTTGCACGGGGCACCCTCTTATTTTGTTCTATGTATAAAAAAAGCAATTACACCAAAATTTCAGAATTTTTGAAAAATATTTAGGGGTCGCTACCAAAGTTAAAAAAAATAAAAAATTGAGAAATTTCATACATTTTGTGATTTAATTATAAATTATTGCACAGGAATCCATAATTATCGCTAAAACAAGTCATAGTATTAAATAAAGATGTAAATACTGTCATCTTGGGAATTTTTTCCTGAGTTTATTTACCATTTTTTAATTTTTTCGTATTTTTGTGATTTCTTAACAGGCCTAAGTAATACCGAAAAGTTAGCTTATTTAATTGAAAATTGTACCAAAATCAATTTAAAATGTGTTAAATTATGATAATAATATATATTAACATTGTATTTCGTTAATTAATTGAATGGTTACGCAAAAAAATTAGTAAAATTATTGATTTTTTTGTTCAGAATTTAATTTTTTCACCAAAAAGGCAATATTTATTCCATAATAGAAGTCAATTATCAACTCTTCTTTGGACAGAACTTTTTTCTGTGACGGAAGTTGTTGTTAAATCACTAGGGGTTTTAAGTGGAATAGACATACTGCTGTTTAAAAGGTTTAAAACTTCGTGGATATCTATCTATCATGGAAAATTTCAGACTTCCATTGCTGACGATTTAATTAATGAAAAAGTAACAGAGAATGCATCTGAAGTAATAAAGTTTTCTCAAAATCAACTTCATGATTTTCAACCCAGGGATGATTATAAAGAACTGCTAGAGCTTTTGATCATTTTCCTAGGTGTAGTACCTGAAAGAGGTGTTAAATTTAGGGCCCCAGGTGGATTGCATTGAGCTCGATGGCTGGCGAAGGCCATATTCTCACTCATGATTTATTTATTTAGAGATCGGTTCAAACTCTTTAAGCAAGAAGGATCTGGAATACGTCAAGTTTGCTCATTTGTGGTGAAAATTTACAGGTATCATGCTCAATCTACTTGCTCTGCACCCATAAATGATTTATTGCTCTGGAAAAAATTGAAAGATTAAGAATATGTGAATAAAGACATTTCCCTTCGTGCAATGAAGAAGTTCGCAAGACATTTGTGATATTTGTCAGAAAAACTAATTTCTTTGGAAACTAAAAGAAAAATGGTGCATGCTTTAAAAAAGGAAGAGAATGGTGAACTTTTGAAACGTGGCCTTTTTGATCCTGATGACATCCACTTAAAGGGTTTGCAAGATTTTGTAACAAGCAACACTTTGAGGTTCTTTCAAATTACAGACTTTTTGGAAACAGATGTGACTAATTAGACTGAAAATGAATCTTACAAGAAATGTAAGGAAATAGCCAATTCTATCAAAGTTGTTAATGATGTAGCAGAACGTGGAGGGAGTGGAAGAATACAATAGACTTCATACAGCAGATGAAGAACAAAAACAGTACCTTTTATTGTTGGTCAAGCAATTTAGAAGCAAATATCCAGACTCTAAAAAACATATATTAATGTCTTAAGATGAATTTAAATTAAAGGTAAGGATATTGAATCATGATATTTTTCTTCTTAAATGCATATTAAAATGTGGTTAACGTATAGAGACTAATTTTACGTTTACTTATTATACGTTTTATGTTATATGTGGTTGCAGTGGAATAAACTAAGTTATTCAGTAAAAAAATCATTGTTTGTTATTAAGAATAATTACATGACAAAACTAGATTATATTAAAATGTATGTAGTTTCTGTAATATATGCTGAATTACTCATTAAAAACGTATATGCTTTATTAGGGTGATTCTTATTTTATAAGTTTGAGTAACGCCCTATTTTAAAATGTTTATATCTAATTGTTTTGTGTTCTAAAACTATTAATTTACTTGGATTTGACTTGTTAAAAGTAAAAACAATTAGATATAAACATAAATTTTAGGAATTTTCCGGAGAAATGCATGCAAATTGAATTAATTTAAAGTAGTGATGGGCAGGTATCGATACCAAATACTTAAGTACTCGATACCTATAGGTATCGAGCGTATTCGATACCCACAAAAGTATCGATACTTTATTGACATATTTCGTTTTAAATTTTTCAATGAAGTAATTTTTATAATACCTACTGTAGATCAAACGCAACCTGTTTCCGTTTTCATTTTGCAACGCTCAAACCCAAGTCGTTATCATCCGCGAGAGAAATTTGACGCGGCTAGGTTTTTCCCCCGCCAAATCCTTCGCCTCTATCCACCTCCAGGCCCGTAGCTACGGGGTTTTTGATGGATCGCTTTCAGTTTTTTGAATATTAGTCTGATTATGGATAGGCCCTAAAAAAAATTGTCCTTTCAGGTTCATTTCCCGACATTGAAAAAAAGTACTCGATACCTAAAATTACTCGATACCTATAAGTATTCGATACCAAAGTATTCGATACCTATAAGTATTCGATACCAAAGTATTCGATACCTAAAATTATCGATTTTGCCCATCACTAATTTAAAGCTGGGAACTAGCACTATAAGATTTTGCACCGAATCTGTTAATTGTCGTATTTTCTGAAATCTGTGACATTTTTTGCATGTTTTAGGTCATATGAACACCCTCAAGCGAGTTTATGAATTTTCCGTGAGTGAATCGCTCTTGCTGTATAATTTTAGGAATAGTTTAGGGACTTGCCTAAATTTCGAATATTTTTATTTTTTTATACATGATTAAATTTTATTTTCAACTTGATATTTGGTAGTAATGTTCATTTTAAGAGTTAAAATGCTTTTAATATTTTTTCAAAAATATTTTGCAAAAAATTTTTTTTTAATTTTTTTTTCACTTTTTTTTAATTTTTAAAAAAACTTTCTTTAAATGATGGTCATGATGCACATCAAATTAAACACAAAAAATTTACAAACAAAATGGGACAAATTTCAGGTTTTTAAGTTGTATAGTTCTAGAATTTTAAGCTTTTTAAAAATGCAGGAAAAACAACTTTACACGAGTTCTTTTGATATTAAAAAATTATTACTACCGAAAGAGGGGTGATAGAAGAATTGAACTTGGACCATTATATCTATAACTATATCAGCTTCTCATAAAAAAATCATGAACAAGATGTGATGGTTTAATCTTTGGTTTTATTTTCGTTTTCCCTATTTTAAATGAATAAGTTGAAACTTTAAAGGGCGGTAGCGACCCCTAAAAACATGCTAAAAAATCTGAAAAAATTACCAAAATTATTTTTCAACGAGTAGATCAAAATGACAGGGTGCCCCGGTTAAAATTCCAAAAAGAAATTTTTAGCCCTCTTTAAGGACCACCCTAATGTGCACCATATAAATATTTTCACAATTACTCAAAAGTCCATTAAAAATATGTAAAATTTCAATTTCATGTATCTGATGTTTTTAAGAAGGAGAAAAGGAAAGGGAGTTCGCCCTCTCAAGTTTAATTTTTTACTGTAATCCCCCTAGTAACAGAGCTCATACCAAATATGTCGAATGTATGTAACTGCAACTAGAACTAAACGAAATTTGGCCGCACATAACAAAAATTGAACAAATTTTGAACGTTTGGGCTGCTTGGGCTACAATGAGCAGTAAAAAATTATTTAATTAGATTAATTACACAGGTCTGAAAAAAAAACTTTTTGGTTATTATTAAAAAAAGCTGTTTTGGTTGTTTCACCTGAACTTTATAATTTTTGGTGCGCTGAATCCAAAAATGACCTCCACTTTGTACTGGGACGTCATGTTAATTGACAATTCAGATTTTTAGGTTTTATTGGGAAATGCCTTAAAATTTTGAAAAATTGACCCTTAACTAATTTTTTATTCAAATTTTTCCATAAAACCTATTTTAATGTTTTTTGATGTGCTGAATCTAAAATTGACCTCCGTTTTATCATTGGACTTTACGTTACTTCACTATTTAACCAAAAATGCTAAAAATAAAAGTATTAATTTAAAAAATTATTTTTCGACTCAAACGTTATCTGAAAATAACATTTTATGTGTTTTGGTGTGCTTAATCCAAAAAGGACATCTTTTTGTTTGTAAGACTTCGCATTTTGTAACAAATTGAACAAATATAGCAACATTTCACAAAAAATGTAAGTACACTTAAGAAGTAGATTTCTTAATCCTAATTTTCTATCAATGTCATTAGTTTATGTATTTTTTGGTGCCCTGAGTTCAAAAATTGTGTCTGTTTTGCCCTAATGTCATGTTTCCTGACAATTTAGGTAAAATTGTAAAATAAGTCATTATTTCAATTTTTAGGAAAATAGACTCATAAAATATATTTTGTATTACATATTCTTCATGAAAATCAATATATAACTAAAATAAACTCCTTTACACACTCTAAAGCCAATTTTTCCTCCTTATGAAACTGCTCTTGGTGCATTTACCCTTGTGAGTAGCAACAAGAACGTTTCTTTGAAATATACAACAAAAATCCTTCATTATTTCCCAATAAATATTCCCTAATATTTTCTTTCCATCTCTATAACGTACTGATGAGATAGTTTACAAAGTGCATCATTCACAGCTTCTAATTTTAAAAAATGAAGGAGCTAGAAGTGTACAAATAATATGAAAAATGGGCAAATTCGAATAAAATTATGCAATTTGTGAAAAATCCTAACTTATAGGATTTTTTCAATATTTTTTCGTTATCAGCACAACATTATACATAGGAAATGGCTAAAATTATTCAAACAGCTTTTTCATTGCAGACATGTGTTGTTAACTAATGAGGAAGTTGCATGATTTTTTTTTATTTTTTTAATCGATTCCTCTTGCAAAAATAAGCATCTACCCAAAATTTGAGGCCGATCGAGAAATTTTTGATTGCCAAAAAAATTATCAAAAATCCCCTTTTTAAAAGCGCGCGAAAACGCCAAGAGTTTGGATGTGACGTCATCTTATATTAAACATTGTTGTAAAGCAATGGAGTTGATGGTATTATTGTTGACGTCATCTTATAGTTTAAACAATAAACGTTTTCAGTCACGTGTTTTTTTCTCGACTTTTAAATTAAAATATTTAATTACAGTAGAGCCCCGATTTTCCGCGGAATTGGGTGGCAAGGGTACCGCGGATAGTGAAAATCGCGGATAATCCGAAAAAGACTAAAAATGAGGTGAAAACACGAAAAAATATATTTTAGCATAAAAACTATGTTCTATTATACAAAAACATGATGTGTAACACTTTCAAAATATGTACAGTACAGCAGAAACCATTGCTTATACATCTAAAATATCTCTAATCTCATCTAAAATTTGCTCTCATCATTAAAAAAAATTTTTCTTGGCCCTCGCGGATAATCCGCACCGCGGATCATCCGCTCGCGGATAATCGGGGTTCTACTGTACCTGTACATTTTTTTGAAAAACTGACTAGATATTTTATTTTACCATACAAAAAAACCATACGGAACACTTGTTTGTTTTTGAAAATCTGACACATGCAACTTCCTTATTATAATTAATTATTAATTCAATTAATTATTTATTTAATCAGTTTTTAATTGAACGTAAGAGAATCCATGGAGTACAAATTACAATGTATAATGGTAAGTTTACTACTGTTTCATAAAATAATACAATGTGTGATAAGTTACATAAAATATTAAATATTGAAATTTTATTTTCAACAAATTTCTGGGTTTTGATATCTGTTTCACTAAACTATAGTATATGACAACCTTTTAAAATTGAATTCTCTGTTAAAAATAATTGAAAATAATTCGTTCAAAATGCAATTCCACAATACTTCATTCAATAAATGTGACATTATTGATTCCGATTCCGAAATGCATATTTTGAAAGCTTCCTTGCTGTATTTTTTTGACGATCAATCCCTTTTTGTTGATCAAGATGATCATTTTCATGCGATGCAATGATAATATCTTGGTAAATAAAACTGATCACTTTTAAACCCCTTCCATAACATCAAAACATCACTTAGTTCACACCAAAAAGGAAAAAGATCTTGGTGTTTCTAATACTAATACATCCCAAAAGAAAACGCCAAATCCCAGGAAAACCATTCCCACCGCTGCATAATCTCTGTCCGAAAGAGAAGAAAAAAAGGAGCCAAGTCACTTTCAATCGTTCGTGCATCATCGCCAAAATAGCAGCATCGCCATCCCTCCGTTACCATGACAACCGAATCCTTTCGCAGAGGGAAGCCCTCAAGACTTCCGTTTTAATGGATTCGGAGCGAAATTCGGAGCATAGTTAGGGGATCTCTAGAGCAGGGTTATGCTGGAGTTAGTGCGATTTATACTCATTTTGAGCAGCTTTCGGAGTCATGTGATGTCTTTGAGAGCATTTAGGGATATGGAGCGAGAGTTGGATCATTATTATACGCGGAATAAAACCGAGAGTTAGTTATAATGTAGCTTAGAATCACACAGTCGATTAAGTTTATACTTGACTTTGCTTATGTAATGAGATCGTTTCGTTAAGAGTATACGAAATTGGCTGTGTTTTGATAAATAATAATTGTTTTGATAAATAATAATTGTTAAATATTCACCCTTTGCTTTGAACGTAGTGTAGGTTCAATACATTTTCACTCTTCAATCATTTAATATATTTTTAGGGACTATCCACAAATAAGGTCAAATGACGGAGGGGGTCTCGAAATGTCACAAAAAGGGACAAGCAGTTCAAATTTTGGGAAATTACATCGTATATAAAACTTTTTCTTGATACTCTTCGAGTGCTAAAGATGAATAGAATATGATTCAAAATTATTACTTTAATTTATGAAAGATTACGATTAAAATATATTGAGTTATACACATTATTTGCAGTTATAAAAGAAGTTTTTGCATCATTATCCTTAGTAATAAAGATCGGAATTATAAAAGCTAAGTTTCAAGAATGATATAACTTAAAATATGTTATTACAATCTTATAATACCTTAATGTCAATGATTGAGAAAAGATATTTTTAACATCAAGGCAAGCAGAAGTTAAGTAAATTGACTTGATTTTAAACTGCTTTATAAATAATTGGATTGCGATAGTCTTATTACTCTCAAGCCTTTTCCCTCCTTATTTTTAGAATTCCCCTTTTTATTTTCGATCATGCCTGGGTCTACTTTACTTTGTTTCTCTATTATCAATCCTATACCAGTTTTATATTTTTCTTTCAAAATTGATCTGTGTTTGCTTCAGACAAAAAATATACACCTTTTGGCGCTAAAACTAAACAAGAGTTAGTGAAGAAATCCTGGCAAAGCTGATTACCTTTCTTCAAACAATTTTCCGTTCAATCTCTCAGTGGTTGATGCATACCTATCTCTGGAATTTCGATCATTTGTTGGAAGAGGTTTGGATCGATTTTCCATTAGGGGAAGAAGGAGCTGAGTAAAAATCACTCAAAACAATCCCTTGGGTAGTTGGAAAGGGCTTGAGTTCAGTATAGTTCAATTTAAAGAGAGATTTTAAGTAGAAAGTATTAACATAGATTCCACATCTCAAAAGGGGGATCAGTTAAAAATGTATTTCCTTTTTTAATGGAATTTTATGTTGCTTACCACTTATTTGCTACATTAAAATCCCAATCAATGTTTTTATAAATATTCTCGCAAAATATAAAAACCTTTTAATTCTCAAAATTTTGCTTTCCAGATCTTTTCTGCGTCTTTATATAAATTTTTATCCTTTCTTTCACTACTCATCAAATTATACTTTACTTGTTTCTTTAATTATCAATCATATAAAAGTGTTAATAACAAAAGCCGAAGCTTTAAACTCTTTATCCCTTACAATATTTAAGGTGAACCATATACCTTGACTTCCACTACCGTTTTTACCAAACTGTTTAGTTTAATTCAGGGGTTCCCAAACTTTTCATGTCGCGGGAGCCCTTTTCAAGAGACCAATTCTTCGCGGAGCCCTTTTCCGAAATAAATTTTTCAAGGTATAAAAAGCAAATTACATAAAACCCATTGCTTCTTGAAATAAAAGCATAAATGCAGTAGTGTATATAGAAATTTATTTCGAGAGGGGTCCAAAATTATTCCTCAGCCCCTCCCATGCATAATTAACAGTTAAACGTAGCTTTTAAAAACATATTTAGGTATAATTTCGTCACCTTAGAATCAAAAACTACTATCTCCATTCGGCAAACTTCGGGAATCCCGATTCTTGGCGTTCAGATCGTTGGAGAAAATAATTTGATTGGTTTTGATCTTTTCTACTCGATCATGTCAGCTCTTACAAATCAAAAAACGAGCTTCTCCACCGATCTGATCGCCAAGGATCGGGATTCCCGAAGGTTGCCGAATGGAGATAGTAGTTTTTGATTCTAAGGTGACGATTTGCATCTAATGTAAGATAATTTATTTCTAAGAAAAATTGTGACGAATTAAGATCCAAGTACAATAGAAGGGTCTGGGGGTCCTTCCTCCCCAGAATATTTTGTGAAGTGTGATCCTTAAAAAAAAATTTTTTAACTCGTTTTAGGTACAGTGGGCCTCAAAAAAAATGGGACACTTCCAATTGTGGGCGAACGGCTCGTGGTAGAGGGACAACCAAGGTACCGTTCTTTAAGTTTCAACGAGTTCTATTAAAGGGGATGTAAAGAATTTTCTTAGGGGGTCGTCTACATATTAAAATCAATACCAAGTCCAGATTTTTCTATGGACACCCTCACATTTTATTCGACTTTTGGAAAGAACACACAAAATTTACTCTAAATACCAAGTTTCGTTTCAATATGTCAACAATTAAGGGGATGGAGATGGTCGGAATTTCAGAAAATTCGATGAAAAAATGGGGTTTAAACTTATCTACCCTACTCAAAAACTACCTATCGCATCAGCGCTAAATTTGGAGGGTAGGTAAATTAAATGTTTCCAAAAGTAAATAAAATAATTTTATAAAGATATTCCATGTCTAATTATAAAATAATTAGAAATGAATTAGGATATAAAAAATTAATTATTATCAATTTTAAAATCGTTTATGCCATTCGATTTAGAATAATTTTTTAAGCAGAAATTCAAATTTTTATAAAATTCTAATGAATAGTTGCGGAGAAAATAAATTATTTATTAATTTTAATTACCTTAAGGGACCGTATATTGTTAAAGAAAAAATTCAATAATTTATTTTCATTTATTATGTTGCATTGTTGTTTAAACAATGGTTACAACAATGAGTTCATTTCTTTCCCTGATGAAAAATGCATTAAGCAACTAAATAATTATTTTGGAGGATGTTAATATGTGCCGCTGGGGCCGTATCCAAGGGGGTGGTGTTAGGTGTTCAAACTTCCTGAAATTTGGACATAAATTTTATACTGTTTTTTTTTTTCATTAAAAATTACACTGACTCACAAGGAGCGGTGTAACACAAATCGTCACTTAAGGCGCAAAATGACATAACTGCATTTTCCCTATTTTGCAGGAGATGAAAAAAACAGTTTGGCTATTAATTAAAGAAAATAACATTAATATAGTTTTAAACCTTCATTTTAGGCCTTTTTGACCGGGGATTGACATGAAACGCTTCTCTGTGGCGTCGTCCCTAACAATATCAATGAAAGGCGTGCAATTATGTCATTTTGCCTTACGAATGCAGTTATGCTAAAATGACAAAATTGACGATTGCAGCGATTTGAGTCATTTTTTCGCAAAATCATCGGTGCCAGGTGATCGGGGGCCGGGATTTGCATAAAGATTGATGCATAACTCAAAATGGCCAAAATGTCAGTTATGTCATTTTGCTCTTTAAGCGACGAAATGGTCTCGAAATGCGAGTTAAAACACTACTTTCAAGGGTAAAAATTTCAAAACTTTTCGGCGGATGATCCCCCGATCCCCCCTAAAATTTTCAAATCTATTATCTTGTGTTTTTCCCTTAAACTTACGTGACTTATGAGTGATCCTCCTTTCGTGTGACATAAAGAGAAGGAGTATGCGTGAATTAAAAATCTTAAATTCTTAGAGTTATTATTCTCTTTTAATCTATTCTTTCTTTAAGATTTAAAATCTTGAAATCGTTTAAATTCTTTTAAAACCGTATTTAGCCGTAATAGCAGCATATAGCATTTTTAAAATAATATTTTTAAAGTTATTAGAGCCTTTTTTTGGAACACCCTGTATTTAGGTATGGTTAAGTGTGTATCTTTCCTTTTAAGATTCCTAGTTTTAAGATTTATAGGCTTTTATATAGTAATTAATGACTTAATTTTTTAACACTTCTGTGTGATGAAAAAGGAGGGAAGATGTTGGGAAGTAGACCATATTCTGAAAGATTTATTAATGTAATAATTTAAGAACTGTAATTTCAGAACTGAACCAACTTCTGTAAAAATAACTTTAAATACATTAAGTTCTTTAAAGGTATTTTAACGCTATTATTTTAATTAATTTTAAATATTTATTTAATTATTTTTCTGATTATTTTAAATTGGCAACAATTAAAATATTAATGTTCTGGAACAAATATTTTTGTTGTTGAGTTTTGTTGAATGTGATATTTGAAATAATGCCTGCGCATGCAAATCAAAATATTAAAGGCCAAGTCATTGGCCTACATCTCGCCGGATATTCTATTCGTGACATCAGTAATAGACTGCATCTGAGTCGTTCATCAACAGGGAGATGGATAAAAGAGTAAGTTTGTTCTTCTTAATAAATTTACATATGTTAAGTTAAGCACAGCTGTTGTTTCCTTTTATCCTTATCCTTTAAATAACTTTTTGCAGCTACCAAATCCATGGCTGCACAACAAAAAACAGGAACTGCCCAATCCACAAAAGCCGAATCGTCCAGGAATGGATGTGTAGTCAAGGACTACAACTCCTGGATTGGCCCAGTAACTCCCCTGACCTCAACCCCATCGAAAATATTTGGGCGAGCTGGAAAAGGCTAATTTGCACCCAAAATGTCACGTCTGCTAACGACCTATTTCAAAGAGGGCTAGTGGCATGGAATTCTTTGAAAATGAACACTACCCTCATTCCTAATTTATTAGATTCGATGCCAGTTAGACTGCAATGCGTATTAGCCAACCAAGGGGGAAGTACTCGCTTCTGACTGTGTTGTCTGTTTAGTTTTGATGTTAGTTTGTTGTTTTGATTAATGTTTAAATAATTGTCTTTCTTTGAATGAAGAGGTCACCTATAAAACTCTGTAGTATTTTTATGTTACAAACGTTTTCTCAGTAGAGGTCCTTTTCTCTGTTTCAAACTGCTCCATTTAGAACATTAAATTCTAATAAGATTTCATTTGTTAAACTTTTAAAGTTCTAGTTAAACTTCTAAATTTTGGAATTACCTTCGAGTGTTTGCTTTCATATGTTTTTGTGTTTATACTCATTTTATTACATTTGGGTTGCTTTTTTGTGTAATCTGGATAGTGTATATTAATATTTTTCTGGCTCCCCTGGAAGGGCTGATGCAACTTGGTGATCCATATTGTATTTTCTGGTTCAATTTCGTTAGCGTTCCCGCTAGATATGGCCATCCTCTTTTGGACACAAAAAAGTAGAAGTAATTTCTAAATAATTTTTAACTCATAGATTAAAATGGTTAATACAGGTCAATAACTGTTCAGTTAATTAATAAAAATCAGAAACATTTATTGATATTTGAATATGAGGTGTTTAAAAGAGCATGGCGATACTCAGCGGGAACTTTGATGGAATTGAATCTATTTTCTTTTATTATAAAAGCCTTATAATAAAAAATAAAAGTCATATTGTTAAATTTACTTGATATAAATTTATTATATTACTTTAAATTACAATTTTGAAATTGTTATGAATATTGCCTTATCTTTTTTCAACTGTTTTCATTTGTGTTTTTTTCCAGTTCTTCCTTAGGATTTAGAATGTTAAAAATGAGTTGAAACCATGTTTTAAAGTCAAATTTCTAAATACTCTCTGAGATAACTTGCAGATCCTTTTTTTATTTGATAGTGTGGTGGAATCTCTTTAATGTTTGATGGAATAAATCATTATGCTACCAGATGCATTTTTATAGTTTACTTTTTTCATACGATAATAGTTTCCCAAACATATTGATCTTAGTATTCTTTTAATAAAGCACCAAATTTCTCAGATTTAGAAAACACCTGAAGACCAGGTTTGTTTTTTTAAATACATTCTATAGATCACAAGGATATTAAAAAATTTCATTAAGTTTTACTCAACAGGGTTGTCATAAAGTAACGACTTTACTTTAAAATTATCTACAGACGAAACAATTGATAAAAAAATATGAAATTTTACAGAGTGAATTTTAAAGGAATATGATTCATTTTTTTAATTAGTAAATTAATTAATTAAATTTTTGCGAAGAGAAAGAAAAAAACACAGGGGGAGATCTATTGAATAGCTTTCTATTAACATAATTTTGTGAAAAAACCTGCAAATTTATCAAGCTTTAATATAAAAAGTCGATTACCATCTTCTTCATAAATATTAAGACTACAATTAGCATAATTTCCAAATTATAATATTTTTCTATACCTCTCTCCATCCCCAATCGCAGATACTTTTCCTACTTATAGTTATAAACTCATAATTTTAATAACACCTTTCACTAGTCCCAACAGTAAAAAAACACACATATTGTTGGTAAAGTTGTAACAATGAGATTTTCAACAATAACCTAAAAATAATTTTTTTCACTTTGTAGGTGGGCCCCGAAATTTCATCCCTTTATAATTGATTACCTTGTTGACGTAATGAAACGAAACTTGGTATTTAGGGTAAATTTTGTGTGTTCTTTCCAAAAGTCGAATAAAATGTGAGGGTGTCCATAGAAAAATCTGGACTTGGTATCGATTTTAATATGTAGACGACCCCCTAAGAAAATTTTTTACATCCCCTTTAATAGAACTCATTGAAACTTAAAGAACGGTACCTTGGTTGTCCCTCTACCACGAGCCGTTCGCCCACAATTGGAAGTGTCCCATTTTTTTTGAGGCCCACTGTACATCATTGTCCAAATTTTGGACATTCATTTTTAGGTAGGATTTTAATTTTAAAGAACTTATTATGAAAATTGACAATAATAAAGTTTCAAGTACACAATAGGGCCTAGCAGAAAGTTATTTATATAAATTTCAGAGCAACGCAAATTAGAAATTATCAACGTATTTATTTAAAATTTCTTCGCGGAGCCCCTGGAAATGCTTGGCGGAGCCCTAAGGGCTCCGCGGAGCACAGTTTGAGAACCGCTGGTTTAATTTATGCCATATAAAATTATCCTAGCTGAACGGGCAATTGATTTGAAAGTCACGTGATTCAAAAGTGTACTAATGAATCATATTTGTTCCAGTCACACTTTTAAAACGACAGTCTCAAAACTGAGTAAAAAAGTACTCAAACTGACTCCGATCCAAATGTACAGTTGAGGAAAAAAATGACTCAGTTGTGATTTCTGGCGAACCACTTGGGTTAGGAAGACAAAATAGGGGTCGTTTTTCATTAATGAAAGTATTCTTTTACCAAAAAAATCCTTAGGGGGTCGTCTTCATATTAAACGAAACACTAACTTTTTTTATTATGGGGACCCCCAATTATTATTAGTTTTTCTGAAAGGTCATCACCCCAAACCCTTAAATACCCAGTTTCATCCAGATTGATTAAAAAAAAATTTTTTTTGAAAAATAAACTTAAAATTTTTTTTAAAATCGTGAATCGTTTTTAATCGATTCTGGTAGTAGTTTTATGTAGGAAACCAAAATTTCAATCGATTTTATCCAATAGTTTTTGATAAAAACGAATTAATATCTTAATGGGCTGTATACCGTTGCCGAATGCACACCGCAAATGCTCTTTCTAGTTCGTTTTATCAAAAACTAATTACTAACTAACTGACAAAACTAGTTAATATTCATAGATTATGTTAACCCCCCACTTGCTCAGGTTCTAGATCTAGATCCGCCTCTGAGTAAAATAATCCATTCACTATGTATTTAGGAACTACCCCAGTTTTGCATTTAAATTCCTTCATTAATCAGTAAACACTTTAAAAAGAAAAACTGATGGATGATAATTTTAGTAGGATATCCAAGAAAAAACTGAAGCTTAACTAGCAATATTTCACCTTTTTAGCGGTTTTATGCCAATTATGGTAAAATAAACACCCAGGGGATCAAACAGGAATAACCAAAAATGCTTTTAACCCTAAAGGGATGAAACAGCACAATTTTTGACAAGGAGACGAAACAGGAAGAGATGAAACAGTACTAAACCCTCTAGAGAGCAATGAAAGAGTATTTTCATATTTTACTTTTTTTAAACTTTCATTGGTTTAGTTTAGAGAAATCACAGGACTTTCATAATTCAAAGAAAGTCCATAAGTTTCATATTTCATATTCATCTATGATTAAAAGAATAAAATATTTTATCTTACTCATGAAAACGCTCAAACTTTCATATTTTTAATTAAACAAAAAAACTAGTTACAACTCTTTCAAACGACCTTTTCCCTTACGTAACATAAAAAATAACTTTACATAATTCGAGATAGATCAATTACCACTCCAAAGGTGCAGCCTGCTAATTGGATCGCCCGCGGTCACGTGACGTGGAGCTGATTGAGGAAACAGGACGAGACAATTGAACGTCATTACGACGAAGAGGTCGAAATTGTCTTTTGTTCTGTGACACCCCTTTGTTTTTTTTTCTACAGAGTGATCTATCCAGCACCGAGGCGAAATTTTTATCCAGTTAATGAATTGAGACGGAAAGTTTCATCCAAGAGTAAAATGATTGCCACACGTACGAAAGAGAATGGGATACCTATTAGTTTGTAGATTCGTCGAATTAGTCTTTTTAAGATAGGATGATTTTGAGGCTGTGAAATTAGAGAGGAGTTTTATTACTTTTCTTTAGTTTTCATGCATGTGAGAAGTTGATCAATTTGTAATTTAAACTCTTAAAAAGAGGGATAGAAAAAGAAGTAAAATACTAGTGATAAGATATATGCGTAGAATTTAACAATTAATCTAAACTTTTATATGCTTCATTCGTTTAAATTAATGAGTAAAGAATATGCTAAATTGTTTTTTAATTAAACTTTGAAAATATCTCCTACATTTTTATTTAAAACTCTTAATTGTATACCCTTTAATAAAATATGAACAGCGCTTTTAAAAGAATTTTTCCTGTAGATGAGTAATAGAAATTATGTGAAAATGCAGTAATTTTGAGTTTGGAATTGTAAAAGGAAAGTACGATATTTGATAAACATTAGTTTGGAAAATGATATTATGTTAGTAAACAGGTCGTTCGTAATTGCCTATTTATTACGATAATAATAGCGCACTGTTTGTAAAAAAATAACTTGATCCAAAACATCTTACCTAAATCTTAGTTTTAACTTTTCAAAGTTTCATTAAAATTATTTTTATTGATAGAAAATTTCTTTTTGTAATCCATTTTTATGCTTATTCACTTACACCGATCCTTAATATATGTTTTTTCATCGTAAAATCCCTCGTCTTAACCATTACTAAGTTTAAAGCTTCTGAGATAGGTATATAACGCTTACACTTTGGTTAAAAACACCTCATTAAGCTCTTCCGTAGTTTCCAATATCTACTTATTAAAACGGCCGATAATATCGACAACAAATTAAACAACCACATACCGGTTCAAAGCATTCCATAGAGTCCAACCCCACCCAGTAACCTTTCGTCACCCAACATACCCCACAGCACTCGTCATAAGGCAAACACGTTCGGCTTTTGCTCGTCTGACGTCAACCGATGCAAATCGGCGAGTTTCATTTATCAAAAGAGGGATAAACTCGCTTCAAGGGCAAAACGGACCGAGCCGGATTACCAGATAATCTCTTCTTGTAGTATATAGGGAGTAAAGGGGGATTAGGGAGTTTTCATTTGTTTTGTTTGCATGTATTAAAGAACCACGTAAGGATCTTTCATTTTGAAATCCATTTAGAGATATTACTGATCCTAAAGTTGGGGTTTAAGTTTGGGGTATTTCATGTGTTTAGGGTGGATATATGTTAAGGCTTTGCTCTGTTTCAATGATGTAATCAGTTATTTATAAACTTTCTTTTGTAAGAATGTCTAGCTTTCCCCTAATGTGTTGTAAAGCTTAAAGGATATCAAACGAATGCCTGATTATATGTAGACTCTAAAAGATTTCGCTAAAAGATTTTGGGACCTTTCTTGATAGCACCATGTGCAATTTGATGGTGGCCACCGCCAAACACCTTTTGGATTGTATGGGACTAGCGAAGGAGAAACTACATAGGAATCATGACTTGGTTTTGGAGTTTTTAAAAATGAACTATATAATGGATCTGGTCTGATCAAGACCAGAGGGATAAGGATGAAGAAGAAGATTTTGCTAAAGACTTCGCATAAAGTTAGGAAGCATAGTTTTGAAAAAGTTGTAGAACGTACTTGATGTTATTTAAAATTTAGATTCATTCAAATAAAATTAAAAACCTCCCAAAAGTTTTCAGTTCCAATGGCAGATGTTTTATTTTCAACTCATCATTTATTCCTGTTTCCTTAATTAGTACTTAATTTTAATATTGTCTTAATATTAATATTGTCTTTTCTAATTTAGTAGTAATGTAATTTATTATTAAAAAATAAAATATAAAGATAGAATATACACAGCCTTTCTAGTTCTAATGAAACACCTTTAATGCAACGACGTCTCAAGTAAAAAGCTATTTTTTTGTATTCTGCTAGATTTTTTAAGTTAAAAAATAAATTGAATATGAATAATAGAAGTTTTCAATAGGTAAGGTTGAGATAAATCAAATTATGTGTTTCTATTCCCCTAAAATAATTAAAACTAAAAAGAATTTTATTTTAAATTTATGAACCCAATTACATTCTATTTTAATAATTTTTTCTAATAGTTTTTTGAAATTTAATCACCGTAGTTATCCCATTAGTTATAGTATTTCAAACTATTCTTTAAAAAAAGATTTATTTCTGATACAATGTGAACTTTTTAATAGCAATCATATACTTCGTGTTCAGAAATAATCAATGAACAACAAGCCGCCTTTTAGGTAAAGTTTAAGTTTCTAGTTAATTTTATCTTTTTTTCAGCCATCAAAAACGATATAAATAAATCCCATGCACACATCGCAGATATTTTTAGAAAAACTTTAAATTTATTTATTTAATCTACAAAAACTACAGTTTTTACTAATAAAAAGAGGGCGAAAAGTTACAAAAGTAATTTATATTAAAAGAAATGGTTCCATTCATTCGTATTTGATGTTGTACCACAACGTAGATTCATGCCATTAAATTTATAAAATTGAATATAAATTGAATTTATAAAATAACCTATTGCCTCTTTATCTTCAAAATATAGATAAATATTCTACATTTAAACGAGAACTTTTTAATTTCATAATAAACTTGGACGACATAAAATGTTATTTTCAGATATAAAACGAAGCAATTAAATAACTTATTAAACCAGACTTTTGCCAATTTGTTCCTTGATTATAACCTATTATTAAATCTGTTATTTTTTATTTATTTATTATTTTTTTAAATTCTTATTCACTATTAAATTCCTTAATTCTCGGTTGTGTATAAATGTGCTTATTATTTATGTATTAAGTTATTTAATGTTTTTTATTTATATGTTATATATATATTTTTTGAAATTAAGAATTATACCTCATTACTATTTTTAGTGTATACTCCTTCATAGTTTTTTTTATGTATTCGTTTAATCTTTTGTTAAATTTTATTTATTGTATTAATTGAACTTAATTTATCAGTTACCTGAACGGGATATAGTCCCCTTGGTGATGCATATGCTCTTCTTCGAAGATTTTCGTAAAACTATTTATGTCATATCAATGAAGTTATTGATATGACATAAATAATAATAATAATAATAATAATAATAATAATAATAATAATAATAATAATAATAATAATAATAATAATAATAATAATAATAATAATAATAATAATAATAATATTGTTATTGTTGTTATTGTTATTTAAAAAAATAATATCTTCCAATAAATAAATTATATTATTTGTACATGGAAAAAAATCCCATTCAGGAACATAGATTCTTAAGTTGACAATATCGGAAAATGTGTCCCCACCAGAATTCACACGTATCATTTCCGGTAACACCCACCGGTATCGTCACTTTCTAAAATCCATTTTTTCCATAGTAAAGATATTTCCAGCAAATTATTTTTCGACGTTGTTCCCAGGTAAATCAATATCCATCGCACAAAGAGGAGGACCGTGGACTAGAAACATGAGAACAATAGATCCATATACTACTTTGTTGCAATTGTGAACGAAATTAGAGTGTGTGTTGCGACTTTCTTTCAGAATTTTGTAATATATCGTTCTGGCTTTTGAGGGATTATCCGTGATTTGGATTCAGTTAGAATTGAAAATGAGAGTAACGGAATAATGGAAAATAGAAGTAAGGTAGTTTCACAGTTTGTAGGTAATATTTCTTTTTGTTCACACATGTCTTGACAAATATTTGTTTAATATTCATTGTTCTTCAGCATTTTCTTTCCTCTAAAAAATTTTGTTTCAAACATTACCACCCTTGTAAACAAATACCATTATACACTTTTTACACTATAAATATTTAATAAGTATTATTCTGTAAGTAATAATACGTAATAATTATGAGTATGAGCTAATAATATACTACAGTACAGTAGTAGAGGTATAGTTCTCTGGGCATTTTTTATGTATTCCACGCAGATAATCTTTATGTGCAGAGTTTGGTCGAACTTGTTGAAGCATCCCATAACTAAAAGTGTTCGTATTATATCTTTGCGAAATAAATGCCCTAAGGGATCACTCTCTCTTCAGCCCATGAATTCTCCCACAGTTACTCAAAACAGTAAAATAATAATTATCCTCTTAGTCCATCATTGTTAGCAAATGATAATAACTCAGATTTGATCCACAAAACAATTCTACGCGAGAAACGCACGTTTTTCGCTTTTCCCACTGAGTCCCCATTCTCAGTTACGACATCTACTTATTCAATTTTCTCTCCCATGCAAACGTTACTCCAAGGCATTTAAGTTTCTATTACATGTCTTTAAGATGTCACAAGTATGCTTTGAATACGTTCAACCTTGCGTTAAAAAAATTGGGTTTTTTTTGGTCGTGTGTCGTTCCACGAAAAACAGTCGTCGCACTTGAATTGGTCTTTTAGAGTTTTTTTTTCTATCAATACAGTTCAGTCGTCGGAGTTCAAATAACTGTTTCGAAAAGTTCCTGTTGTTACACTATACAGCACAATTTTAACTTGGTTAACTTAGTATCTTCAATGCAGACCAACTTTTGTCCTGGAAATTTTTTAAGCGAACGAACTTTCTTTGATTTGTTTCAGATCAGGCAATTAAGCAAAAAGAACACAATAGGGAATACAATACTTGTGGAAATTCAAGATTTCGACTATTGGAAATCGTTGATGGGGGTTATTAAACGCATTTCTTCAAATTTTTAGGATTTTATTATTATTCTTTACTTTAAATTAATTTTCAAAAAATTAACTAATGATCAGAAATTATTATTATTTTTTAAAGATTGCCGACATATTGGCGTAGTGGTTAAGAGCATCTGACTGCGAAGCCATACGTCTGGGGTTCGAATCCCCGTTTGGCATGGATGTTAGTTTCTGTCCTTGTGTGTGATGAATGAATGTGGCCCCCCTGTAAAAAGGGGTTGTGCCTGCGAATGTGTGTGTGTGTGTGTGTGGTGTGGGCAACAGTACTTCACCTCCGTGTCTTCGGTCCACAGGTGCCCACTGGGTAACGTGAAGAAAGTACTAATTACGGCGTGTCTGTTGGTCAATGAACTCTGTTATCCGTAACTGTTCACTTACCTGCCATTGGAAATAAAAAAAAATTTAAAGACGCTCAATCGAAATAAATTGAATTTGAAAAATTGTTGTATTCCCCATTACCACTATTTAAATAGAAGCTTTATGTTTAAAATTGTGCATCTTAAGTAAAAAATCTTTACCCGACCACGCCTAAACTTAATTTCTTTGTCATAAAAACTTTGCTTTGCTTTCATTACAATCCTGTTTTATTTTTAATGGTTTTTTTAAATTAAAAAAACTTCATTATAATTTAAGATAGTAGATTTCAAACATCACTATATAACTGAACTGGGCTCCAGAAAAAAAAGTTTGGAGAAAATTTGTAAATATAGTGGCCCGAGTGTATTCTTACACAATCATTATATTTCCCCCATTCTATCACACAGATAATAAAGAACACAGTACACTCAAACCTGTTTTTGTGCTGTGAATAGGGACCTCATAAAAGAAATCGCATAAAAATTCGCTCAAAACTTCGGCAGTAGCTATAAAAAATAATTTTTCAACACAATTAAAAAAATATTTTTTATGCGGTGAATAGGGACCGTATTAAAAAAAATCTCTCATAGAACCGTAGCATAGCTGAATTAAAAAAAACTCTTCATATTCGGACTGTATCGTAATCCCCACCCTACAGCTGAATGGAGAAACCGTTTCTATACTTACCGTAGACTTTTTTTCAGTTACCATGTAGTCGGCGAAGACTGTTGTTTCACTAGACCCTCGTATATGTCTCGGTAGCCATACGAAAAAGATTTTTGTTCCATGTTCCCATTTGATTGAAATTTAAATACACTGCACAAAACAATCTCACAAAAAATCGCACAAAAAAGGTCAGCACAAAAAACAGGTTTTAGTGTAAATTCATCAATACCCTTTTTCTTAAAGATACGAAAAATCCTTTCTTTTTCCAAAAGAAGGAAAAAAGACGAAACCTCACAGCGATCCAACAACTAACAAAGAAAGGTCGCTATCTCCCCCGGAAATATTTTCTTTGGCATTTCCACAATGTCGCAAGCATTCCATTAGCCTTTTGAAAAGCGAAGAGTCTCACATCCCTTCGTAATCGCGTGTTAACTAGTATTATGTGTATGTGTAAGCATTATATTCTAACCAGTTATGCGTTTTATCTCGAAAGAATCAACCGTTCTGAAAGTGCACTTCGCAGAGCGTTGCGGAAGAGTATGGAATCAACAGTGCATAATGTGCACAGTAGTGTTTTTTTCAAAATTTAATAGAAAGGAATGATTTTAAGGACTTTAGTTACATTTTTTCATAACTGCGACGTAATCGAATAGGACGGCTAGTGTTATTTTTTATTAGTTTAAAACATTTTTAAATGTATCCCAAAAGAAAACTGTTCATCTGATATTTGATTTTAAGATTTAATTAAAATCAACTGTTTTGTATTATTTTTTTTATATAATGGAATCACTTAAATAAAGAGTAGTAGTATTAGGTACACCTTTATTGTAAAAATTCAATTTTTTATCGATGTAAAGGTTGTCACAAAAGTAAGAGATTATTGTTTCTTCAAAATATTCTTGTAAGATCCAATACCACCATGTAATTTTTAATTACGTATTTAGAATGAATATTATTTTGCGTGAGAAACTAACAACTAGTTTTTATATATAAAATGGATATTACCTCTATTGTTTTAACGTTCATAATTTAACTGTATGCTTATTAATTTATAAAATATAACTTTTGGAACAATTCACAAAAGTGAGCTAAATGTTGGTTAAAAAACTTAAAGTACATTTATCATGAACTTCGTAAAAAAACATCCTATATTTAATCCCTTTTCATTTCTTTATTTACGTTCATGAATCTCCATAGGTAATCTATTTTGTGACCACTCACTTTCAATTATGAATCTCTATTTATATTGCAGTTAATACCTACTGTTGGGGGGACCGAAATATTAAGGTATCTCTGGATGTTATGTTGATTAGAATATAATGAGAGTACGCAAGTTCCAGAGTTGATTTTAAATCATGATGGATTATTTCCTAATGAGTTGGTTATAGCATCTATCAAACCTAACAGTATCTAAATATAGTAATTTTAATCAATGTTTAGTTCTACATACCGTCAATTTATGATAGGATTATATTGTTTTCGAAAGAGATAGTCACAATTTAATATCTATCATTAATTATTCTTTTTTAAAATCACTCGAGCCTCCTGGTTTTATTTAGATTATTCAAAACGTTATTATTGAAACAACTTTCTAAGCTGATTTAGTAAACCAATACTTTACATTTTGTTCTAAACAATTAATAACTTTTAGTTCTTCGAAACACTTATTACTTACTTTGGTTTGTTAAATTATGAACTTTTTTACTTTTTCTGAATTGTTTTCTTTCATTAACTACTTTGAGTATAGTTTTGATTTATTTAAAGCTTTATGGAATATGTAACCTGGAAGAAAGGTTTTAAGTTTCTTTAAATAAAGCAAGCTGTTTTGACACTTTAATAATTGTATCTGTAACTGAACTAACGTTATTTACTTACTTACATTGAAGCTAATGATCTTTTTTAATTTAAAGGAAGATCCAATATGTTAATGATTGTTGTTTGTAGTTAAATAGGATTATGGGTCATTACAGTCCTAGAAGACATTATAAACAGATACATTAGTGGTTTAAATGTATCATTTCCAAACAATTTTATTTTGGAAGTGTTATTTTGTTTATTGAAATTTATGAAAAATATCATCGACATAAACCTAGTTTTAATTTTTCATTAAACTTGTTTTTGATTGCAAATTTTATAGACCTTTAAAGAATTTTTTTGACGAGAATTTTCACGAAAGAAATTATAACTACATCATTAGAACAAATTAAGTTTTAACTTCCGATAATTTTATATGTTAAATATTTTTAAGGACTTTTTTAGAGGGTAATTTTTTATTTCTACATTTTGCCACTGAATTTTTCAAACACAGTAAGATAGATGGGTTGTCCCATAAGTTTTGTTACTTTTTACAAAGTTTCGTGTTTGAAAATTTTTTATGAAAAACTGACAATTGGTGGGGATTTCAAACAAAGGGGATTTTGATATATGTATATTTATGAACATAATGTGTGATTTTGGCAGTTCTCGTGATATTACTTCTTTTCAAAGTGATGGTTTGAAAAAAAGACCGCAAACGACGATTTTCACGTAATTTTTTTCTTTTGTTTAAAAAACTAGGAAGAACGCATAATTCATAGCTAAAAAAAGTTGTACTGTATGTTTGAAATGTTTAGTTTAAGATGTCATAGTTTCAAGATAATTCGATAAGTTTAACTTAGGAAATATCGGTCTCAAACATAACATCTTTGCAAGAAACTTACCTCAGTAATGTTAGTCATTTCGAAGAAATTTTCACGAAAAAAGCAACAAAATCTACAAAAAAACTTACGAAATACCCAAGTATTCAAAATATGCAATATATATTAAATTATATCTGAAATTAAGTTCAGAAAGTAGTGCGCAATATTCAAGCGCGCAACGTTTTAGCTTATCAGAATTACACTCGCTGAACTTATGCTAAGCGAACAGAGCAATTATTTGCTTCATACGAAAACTTTACAATAAAAACAACTCGTTCGAATTTAGAAATAAATCAATTAAACGACATTATCAAAAGAGGCTTTCAATGTTTAAACCGTTGAAACAAGCATTTAGGTTCAAAAAACATCTGCCTTTAACTTGCTTCATACCAGCTGCTTAGAAAAACAATAGGTGTGCTTTAAAAAACGCGTGAAATTACCAATATATGAAGTTTTAAAGTCAAAATTTCCTACCTTAAACTTATCGAATCATCTTGAAACTATGACATCTTAATCTTAACATTTCAAATATGCACTAAAACTTTTTTTAGCCATGAATAATGTGTTATTCCTAGTTTTTTTAACAAAAGAAAAAAATAACGCGAAAATCGTCGTTTTTGGGCTTTTTTTCAAACCGCCATTTTGAAAAGAAATAATATCACGAGAACTACCAAAATCACACATTATGTTCATAAATATACATATATCAAAATCCCCTTTGTTTTAAATCTCCACCTATTACCAGTTTTTCATAAAAAATTTTCAAAGACAAAACTTCGTAAAAAGTAACAGAACTTATGGGACAACCCAATATTTGGTTCAATTCCCTCAACGTTCCCGCTAAATATCACCAATTTCTTTTGCACGCTTAATATTCAAATACAAACATTTTTTTTAATTTTAATGATAAACTGAACAGTTATAGATCTAGTTAAACATTTTAATCTATGAGTTTGAAATTATTTAGCAATATTTATACTTTTTGGTGTCCAAAAGAGTTTGGCGATATTTAGCGGGAACTTTAACGGGAAATGAACCGATATTTTTAAGTAATGGTCCAAGCTTTCAAACAGATTGTCTGATTCTTAAAACACTCAGGTTTTGGATACAACATTTAGAAGAGAAACAAGCTCTTTTCCTCCAATGGGATACTTTCACCCGGAGAAGAAGACGACAACTGTCGTAGGTAATTTATTATAAGAGAGCGTTGATTGGTTTGTCGATAGGACGTATTTCCTAATTTGGGATACACGGTCGCTCTGCAAACGTTCTGATAGGTCCATGCAATGGTGTTTACCCAACAACATGTGACCCCTGACGTCAGTATTCCATTGCATTTGATGAGACGTTGGCGTGTCACATAAAACACTCAAAGCAATTCTTCTGTTAGTGTCCAACACGTGTTTCCTAAGGACACATTGTTTTCTACCGTTAATAATCACCAACACCAATCTATTTCCCAGTAGGGGATCTGTTTTTGAAACTCTCCCAAATTGGTATATAAGCAAGATCTCGTTCTTCATTTCTCTTTAAGTTCTTGATTCTCTCCGAACACGTCACTTATTCAATCTTTTAAGAAGATGACTTGTCTCTATTGGCGCTAACTTTTATTGCGGAGATACAAATTGAAATGAATCCTGGGTGTGTGTGTTTTTTTTCGATTGATTCTAATTTGAGATTATGGAGGGGGAAAGAGATGAGAGGAATATTAAGTTATGTTATTTTTATGTAAACTTATTTTTCGTTCTTTACACTCTAATAAATGAAACACAGTGAAATAATTTGAAAAAAATACGGTTTTCTACACAACAGTTTCTTGTATTTGTTTTATCGTTGACACCGAAGATCAAGTTAAAACCATGGGCTCGATGCATCAAACAAGCAAACTGTTGACAAATTAAGAAAAAAGGTTGTGCAATTGATACCACATAACAATTATTTATTTACTCGTGGAGAAAATTTCGCTCTAAGGTTCTAGTTAACTTTCCGACATCACACCTTAGGTGATATGTTACTTTTCTTTGTATCCCTATGGGAAAAATTTTTTCTGGTATTCCATAAACCAGTATGAATTATACTGGATCCAGTATAATTAATAATGGTTTATGGAATACCAGAAAAAAATTTTCCAATAGGGATTAAACACAGCTTTAATTTTTGCTTCCATTTTCAACATTTTTTTTATAATCCACTTATTTTTGTGTTTGTAAGTAAGTTGCACTTAAATTATGTAATCGTAAAATAATTATGTCAATTTCCATTTTTCCTTTCATTATAAAAAAATTATCATTAAGACTAAAATATTACTTGAACGACAAAATGGGAAAAGCAGATATTTCAAAAGTATATTATATACCATATTTTTTAGCATTATTTCATAAGGTTTTCGTTTTACTTGTCTTCAGTTAGAAATATTAAAAAGTACTTCCTCTGTTGGGTGAATCATATCTTTCTTGTAAATTTCTATTTTCGTCAAATTATTATCTTCAAATTATAATTGTGAATCCTTATTTAAATTATTATCCACTAGCTGTCATTGTAAGAGAGTTTTATAAATCTTTCTCAGACATACCATAAAGTAGAATAGTACGTCAAACTCTGTGGTTGTCCGAAAACGGGTCAAACGTTCCATTGTTGGAACGGTTATTCCTCATCGGATGGTGATTCACAGATCCCTCCTAGGTCCGAATCTCTAATTGAAATTACCCCTTTCGAACACCGTCTTGTCTTGATTAAAGAAGCGAAGGCCGGGCGGGTGGCATAATCGGGAAATAGGAAATGAGATTGGCGCGGAAATGGCTCTGGGACCCTTGCCCTTGCTGCCTTCACAATAATTGATTAGTCGCATCCCGAGGCGAGCAAGGACGGACATTTGGAAGCTTGGCGGGTTCATCTCATCGCCAAATTGGGCCGATTAGCGCTCGTATCGTATCAGGTGCGACTGGACTGAGGAGCTTGTCTCGTAAGAAATGGAAATTAGATGTTTATGCCGATTCCTGGAGAGATTTAGGGAATTTGGGAGGTGCTTAGGGTTGTTTTTTTGAGGACTTGTGGAGAAATAAGGGTATTTTATTGAAAGATTAAGTTTTTGTTTTTGGGTTTCTCCATTTTGGAAGGTCGTGTTGCATGCACCCCATGAAAAAATAGTTGAAATCGCATTTGTTTAGAAATGTGTTTACTTTCGGTTAAAAATTACTTCATTTTACACATTCAAAATTACTTCATATTCTACATCAAAATTACTTCTGAATATTTATGTATTTATACTTCCGTTGAAATTTCTTGGTTTAAGGACTGACTCTCCACGAGCCTTGCGTCACGCATACCATTTTAGAGTAAAGGCGACACAGTACCCAAATATATTTTTTTTAGTTTTTAATATTATGATTTTGATTTTAATTGCATATTTAGTGGGCTAATATGGTTTTCCCATTCCGTTAAAAAAAAGTTGGATTTTAATAATCAGAATTTAAAAAATTTAAATTTTTCACAATTTTTGACCATTTTTTAAATCCCTAAGGCTTTTTTATGGTATGCATATTTTTAAATTTTTTTTTCATTTATTGGTTCATTATATTATACTTCATAAAAATGTGCATGGGTTTCTTTCTATCAATATTACTTTATTTTCTAGAATTTTTTGTAGTAAAAACCCCCCAAAAAACCGGAAAAATTCATCATTTTTGACTTTAATATTTTTTAAAAAAAATCTAACCTTATTAGAGCTAAACCCATGCACAGTTCTATAATACATATATTTCAGAATATATATAAAAATTTTCAGACTTATATTTAATGTACATAAAAATCCTTAGGCTTTCAAAATATTGTAAATACACAAAAATTCAACGTGGAGAAAATCCAACTTAAAATTTCGTTTCTTCATAGAAAACCCTCATCATCGCATCAGAAAAATGTAAATAACTTCATAAATTATTAAGATAGAGCTCTGAAATTTTGAAGACACATTCAGAAAAATCCATGGTATGGATTAAGCCAATAAAATGTTTTTTGATATTTTGATGATTTTTTGGGTACTATACTGAGAATGTGGAAGGAATAAATATCCTTTCAATTTAAATTTTACCCAGTTTCTTGGAAAACAAGTAATAGTATTCATGAAATAAAAGCATAAAATTCAAGTCTTTCATGTAAAAACTTTTAACACTATCTTTGAAATGACAGAATTAATGCTTTAATTTCTATCAAAAGTTTTTACAAGTTATATCTCTCGGAAATTTTTATATCTGTTGAGAATAATTTTATTAGTTATAAGGGTATTAGGAAAAAACTTAAAGCTATAGAACTCCATTTCCCCTTATATCGAATAAAGTCAATTTCTAACTTAGGCTAAGCGCGCACTAGAGACTTCTGTCGCTGCGACTATAAACACTAGGTCACTCGAGAGCAATGCATTTCTATGGTAGATTCTTGGCAATCGGCCAAGAGTCTCGTCGCCTAATGCGTGCGCTCTAGCTTCTTGCAATGGCCAGGTTGATAATTTTGTCTCTATCGCCGTGGCAAAAGTATCTAGTGCGCGCTAAGCCTTAGAAACATCGTCTAAATATTGTAGATTGACAAGTTAATCCAATTTGCACTGCCTAATAATCATTCTCGCAACAAATTAGTTGTTCTAGTTCTGAATTATCCATTAGGGTGTAACGAGGAGTTATTCGCTGGGCCCTCTAAATATTACTAAATAATTTAAATTGGAATTGCGCTAAAAGCTCTGCTCCGTATATCAACATTATTCAATAACTGAATGCATAAGTGATGTAAATATATAGAAATGACCCTCATGATTACATGTAGAAAAGTAAAACACACTTTTTCACATCGTTCTCAAGAAGATATCGGAAATCATTTTCCATACGAAATGAGTGTCGAAGCTGCATCGATTATTACTTTTTTCTCCCATTATTCATCAACAGCTGCTTGACCTACTTAGGCGACAGAGAACTTGACAATGAAAGGTAGTCATAAAGTTTTTGCGTCACATTTTACTGTAAAATTTTTTGAGGGGGAAAATCAACCCTTGAAAAGTAAGACAAATCAGTGCTGTACTTTAATCTTGTTGGAATTAAAGCTAAAAAGATTTCTATGGATTAAAAATAAAAGTTTTAGATAAAATTAAACTTTTGTTCAATTACTTTTTTAAATTGAAATCCTTGTTATCATTTTCAAATAAATAGAAGTTATGGATAAGTTCATATGCTCAATACTAATGATAAAAATCCTAAATTTAGATAGAATATTATTTTTGTTGTGTATGTTCTCTTTCTTTGATTTGGAAAGTGATAATCAGAAGGGAGAAAGAACCAGAAAGACAGACCTTTGAGGCGTTTTGGACGTTTCCGTCTCGGGAATATTACAGCACCCTCCCATATAATTTATTTCTTAAATTTCATTGTTTCTTAGTTTAATATTCGCTTTATACCATATATTCACATTATCACCTGTTAGGAAATAGACCAACTTTTGATAAAAAATATATTGTATAATTCTAAACCAACTTCCATTAGAGTATTTTTTAATTTATTACGTAAACCAACTTTCTTGAGAGATATTTTAAAGCTATTACTTTAATTAATTTTAATATTTTTTTATTTGTCTGATTATTTCAAGATGGCAATAGATAATTAATAATGTTCTAATTCTAAAGATATATTGTTTTTTAGTTATTATTATTATTATCATTATCATTATCATTATCATTATTATTATTATTATTATTATTATTATTATTATTATTATTATTATTATTATTATTATTATTATTATTATTATTATTATTATTATTATTATTATTATTATTATTATTATTATTATTATTATTATTATTATTATTATTATTATTATTATTATTATTATTATTATTATTTTGATAGGTTTTGAGAGTCAGTCTTTTGAGTTTTTGAGTTATATTACTGTTATGAAATTACGAGAATTTGTGTAGATAGTGTAAATAAATATACAGTTTTTATTTACTGGCGTCCGTGAAGTTTTCTCAAGAAGTGGTAGGAAAGATTTATAATTTTCTGCTACAATCACCCATTTTTTCTACATCCATCTAAAATCACGCTAGAATAAACTATTCTACATTAACTGCTAAATTTGCTTTTACCAAGAAAATTTGGCCAGTAATTCTAGCATTTTTTCTCAAGCACTATAACCGATTACCAGTACAAGGAACAATTTCGTTTACCACCCCCCGAAATTAATAAAGATTATCTTCTTCGAGTTATTTTATTGTAGAAAAGCTTTTTTAGCACACAACTCGGACAACGATACAGATCTTAACGACTCCCGGGTGATCTCTATTGACTTCCAACTCCTTTCTACTCTGTCTTGATGACTTGCGCTCCACACTGCATCATTCGATTCCCGGATGGGCAGTTCTTATTCACCCCCAGAGGTCCCTTAGATGTATTCCTAGGGGTAATTACCTTCTTTGTTAGACCTGACACCGGCCATTGAGCATGCGCCAAACCGAAACGGTAAATGGTCCTACTCTGTATCGATTGTGTGTCTTTTTTTTCAGTGAAAAGGAAACGATATTCAAATGGAGATGCGGTCAATCGAAACAACACGTTTGGTGGGGACCGAAAGTGACTTCGCGCGCTTCGTTGGGTCATAGTTTTTAATTAGATTGTCTAGTCTCATTAAAAATATATTTGATGAATATAATTTGATATAAAATGAGTAAAAAGGCAACGTTTATATTATGCACATATTTATTTGAGTTTAAAAAACGATTCATACGATCGTTTCGGGGATGCATGGATCCCCCTCGTCAGTGAAAGAAGACAAATGCAAGAATGACCACGACATATAAACATTTATCGTCTTCTTTCACTGACGAGGGGGATCCATGCATCCCCGAAACGATCGTATGAATCGTTTTTTAAACTCAAATAAATATGTGCATAATATAAACGTTGCCTTTTTACTCATTTTAACCTTTTTTGCACAGTAAATTTTTAGTCATGATTTGATATAATCTCAGAAATTTTAAAACCCGCCAGGGAACTTTAAAGAAAGTTTTCTCTTGAAAATTTAATGTGTATTTTCATTCATATTGGCAAAATATACCCATAACGCACTTCAGGAATATGCAGGGCTCAATTTGAAGTTAAACGTCCCGCAGGTACCTTCTTATTAGGAATTAGAATGCCTCATAGAATTACCCTACAGTGTAATACCTACACTTATCCAACAAATGGCTACCTTTCCGACATCTATATGTGTAAAAATCAAGCCCTGGGGATGGTTTTAATATTTGGCAGTGCTTTCAATAGGTAAACATTAAAAAAACGTAAACAATTGATTAATTTTTTTAATATGATTTAAAGATATTCGTGATTTGAATTAAAAATTATGCAAATTGTGATTATTAGGTTCGCCTTCCTTCTCCAGGTTCTTTTTTACATTGTTTTCGTTTTTATGTGTAAGAGGAACTGCCCTAATACCAGCACCTTTGAAAAAATAATATTCGAGTGTGTAAATTTTTTGTTCGACTTCTTGTTTTCAAAATAATTGATTTGTTATTAACTTCATAAACAAAATAAAATTATTGGCAAAAGGTCAAAGGCACATACACTATATTTAAACATAATGCATAACAAACATAATCACGTATACAATAGAGAGATAAAAATACAACAAATATAAAATTTAACATGAATAAAAATGTAATGCATTTGACTCAACCTTATTTCATTGAAAATAATACCAAAAAATTATTAAGTTCTTTTAAAAAACTTAAACTTAACTTTATTAGATACCCATTTATAATTATTTAATTCACGATTTTCCTAAATAAAGAAACAAATCATTTCACCCGGTTTAATCAACTTCCGGAATGTCTGCTCTCCGATTACTAGTTGACACAGATCATTAAAATCTTAAATAAAAGTAAAACTAATAATTCGAAAAAAAGGTAAATAATAATTCGAATTAGTAATTTGAATTTTAAGATAACTTTTATTATTTAATAAATATAAATTTATAGTGTTTTTTGTCTTAAATTTCGTTGTAAATTTAAGATGTTTTGAAATAAAATATATCAGTGAAGCAAGACGTCACCTAAAGATGGAGAAATGAATGGGAGAAGCAGACATTCCGTAAGTTGATTGGGCTTGTTTGTTTTTTTAGGAAAATCGTGAATAGAAATAATGAAGAAAAATAAGGGAAAACAAAAGATATTACAACAAAATTTAGGAAATAGCATTGTTTTTGTTCACCTTACAAAAAGCCTAACAATATACTCCGCCTTGAATCAAATTAGCTGCTGGTGCAATACCAACACCAGGATATAGCAATACATGGAAGGCTTTAATGCATACCCTTAACCGTAAAGATTGAATTACCAATTAATGATTTCCTTCTCACCATCCTTTTGTTCCTAAAAAGAATTATCACCGATAGAACAACCTCTTTCTCTCACGCGAAGGCTGCCGAAACGAAGTTAAAGGGATGAATGCAGTACCCAAGGAAAACTAAATATACGTCAAAACAGATAGTAAATAGTGAGATCTTCAACGAACCATCTCTCAAAGGTGACAAAAACAAATTTATCGGGTAACACTGTCGCTCCACTTTCGTAAATCAACATTTTGTCCGGGCCGCTGACTGGTCATCCGTGTTTGGACAAGCTTTTCACATCGCGTGTCCCGACTTTTCTTTTTTCGGACACAGATTTTTTTCCGTTTTGTGTATAAATAAATCCTCCTTTCATGAACTTTCAACCGTTATACCTGATAGACAGTTGATTATTTTGGAGATCACGCATTAGGTTAAATTTGTATGTGCAGATTATGGGTTTTTTGCTAATTATTAATTTGCTAATGTTTTTTTTGCTTATTGGTTTCTTAAATTTGTTGATCTTTTGGGTTCATGGCTAAAATTTTTTGAAGTTGAAACCCAAATTTGGTTTATTTTAACTTAAACCAAGCTCAAGTTTTTGAGACAAATTGGAAAAGTAAGAGCGATATTATTCTTCTTATTCTTTTTTTTGTGGGATAAAAGGTTTTCGACTTTAAAGTTAGAACAGCGCTAATAAATGCATTTATTATTATCGAAAGCAAGTTACGCAAATTCTTAATTATTCCAAAAAAATTTTAATTAGAAAATTGCACCATTTAAAATTGGATCACATAACTATCGATAAAAACTAGCTCAAAAGTAATTCTCTAGGTACCAGGCATTGTTTTTTCGAAAATAAAAGTTTCCTTCTAGTCACAATCGGTGCTGGGATTGACGCCCCCCCCAAAAAAAAATATTGCCATTCTTTCGATGTGGAGGTTTTGGGTCAAATAGCGTAAATAAGAAATGGATGGGAGATGTGTAATATGAAGAAAAATATGTGAATCCCCAAAAAAATAATAGTAATAAAAATATATACAGGGTGCATCTTAAATGGTGCAACAAACTTTCAGGGATGATAGTACTCATCAAGACGAACGAGAATTGGTATAGAAAGGGGGGGTCGCAAATGAGTATTAAGGTGTTTAACCCCGGGGTGAAAATCAGCAAAAAAAACTTGCATATTTGAGCACTTGCAAACTTGAGACGCACAATTGCTCAATTCCGTAATTTTTTACATCAAAATAATAAAACTCTTACTTGCGAAAAGTAATTTTAACTGTAACTTTTTCAGCAAGTTATCTTTTCGTAGCGAAATATTCATTTCGATCAGTAAATTTTTGAATCACAAAAATTTTAAAAGCTATGCTTCTAGATAGCACGATGAGATCTTATTTCAAAGTTTGGCCACTACGATTCCCTTTAAAAACATTAATAGTAATACCCAGGGCTCGATTTCAGCCGGAACGGTCCGGAACGGCGTTCCGGAACCTCTTTTTCGGAAAAAAAATTATTATTCTATTTCAAGGGTCGAGACCCTTTCATCAGGCCCACGGATATACCTTTCTATGTACAAAAAAAAGTCCTAAAATGAATTAAAACCCTGTTTTTATCTTCAAATTTCCAAAATTTTTCTAGGGAAAAAATTCCAACCCCCAGACCCCATATTTGTACTTAAAACTCAATCACATTTTTTTTTCAGATTAAGTTCATAAAAGTGAAAATCCTACCAAAAAAATATAAAAAAGGCATACTTCAAATTTAAAAAAAAATTTAATGCATTTTTATCTTTTTGCAAATAAAAATAATTGGGATTTAATTGTAAGGTTGCAACTCAATTGTGTTAATTGTTCTTTTAATTAAAACATAATTGTGAACCTCCATTTGAACTACCCACGATTGCCAGATTGCTGGGCAAATTTGCAAAGAAAATTTGCGACATCTTAAATTCTACCATTTAAGGATTTTATCTACGCATTCTTTCTCTCTCTATTCCTTAAATTAGTAAAATATACACTAATGGTTCATAAATGATAAGCCGTTCCGCGTTCCGCCTCCTACAAAAGGCCTACTTTTGGAAAAAAAAAAGTGTTTACAAAAAAATTGTATAAAGAGTTTATCGTTTTGTACAGTAATTAAGTTAGAACACTCTTCCTAATCTAGTACACATTTGAATATATTTTTTAAATTTAAAAATAAATGCCTAAGTTTTAGTATTAAAAAGTAATCGCTTTTTCAGTTTTGAGACCAATAATTTTACCGTTCCGGTACCTCTTTGTTTAGAAATCGAGCCCTGGTAATACCTAATACATAGGAATTTGAGTTACCTTAAGAATCACAAAAAAATGTTGGCGATCACCGTTCTAAATCATCGGTAACAAGCCATCATATTTCCTACAAAATAGGATTCCTCTAAAATTCTAGCTTGTAATTTAAAAAAATCGACTTACCTAAATCATGACATAATAGGTCCTCTTTTTTTCCAGTCCACGTCATTTTTTTCTCGCTCCGTTCATTAGGAGGCCCTCGCGATGAAGTTCAAGGGCGTCGTTAGCTCAACTTGTTCTCTAATACACTTTTGATGCCAGAAAGTGTATTAGAGAACACATTACGGGCGTGCTTGGGCGACAGATGGGTCCTGCTTCTTTCGCCTGGGTGACTTCACGACTTTGGAATTTTTGCACCTTCAAACTTTTACTTTTTTATTTTATGCTGGCTTTTACCGTTGCACTCATTCACTAAACAATGAAACTTTAATAACTCGTCATTATTACTTCGATTTGCAACAATGAAACTGCAACACTAGAATAATTTTAACAAATGAGAAAAAAACGGACTTCTTTATTAGTATAGGTATTCTAGTATTGCTTAATACTTAAGAGTAGAACAGTAGAACAACTCAAAAATACAATCAAACATAATCCGTAATATAAACTTATAAGACTTATTTTGAGAAATCAGAATTCAATTGAAACTTTTGAATTGATTGTCAAAAAATAAGGTTCAATTCCGTTATAGTTCCCGCTAAATATCACCAATCTCTTTCAAACGCTCAATATTCAAATGTAAACAAATTTTTCTAATTTTTAATGATATGCTGAACAGTTATAGATCTAATTAAACATTTTAATCTATGAGTTGGGAATTAGCAATATTTGTACTTTATAGTGTCCAAAAGAGATTGGCGATATTTAGCGGGAACTATAACGGAATTGAACCAAAAATGAAGTTGGGGTCTAACGTTTTTTAAGCGCTCATTCAAAATAAATATGTAATAAAAATAAACATGGAGATAAATGGCTATTTATAAACTTCGAGAATACATCAGATCATGTATTCTCGATTCAATAAAAAAATCATTTTGTAAATAAACAGACAATATATGATTTTGATAAAAAAAAAAGAAACATCCTATAGTAGTTTTCTTGAGGTCTCTCAAAAAATTGCAATTAAAGGTAAAAATCCATTTTAGCTTTAAAATATAAATGACCCCACATTTTAAATATATTTAGTATAAAATTTTAAGTGATTTAGAGCAAGACAAATATTAAAATTAATTTCAGACCTGGCAGCCTGAAGTTCTCTGTTTCAATAGATATTTCGGGAGACTTAAGACTGAAAGAGTTAAAGCCTTTCTATACTTTTAAGTACAATTAACCGCAAGGCAGCAATTAGTTTTAACCATCCGACGGTTAACCAAAAAAATTCACGAATACCTTAGCTATGATTATTTTTCACCTTGTCTCATTTAATTACGGATGGGCAAAGCATTCTAAAGCATTATTTTCATGAAATTGGCAGTTGTACTCGTTTCGTTTCATTAAACAAATTACTTCTACTGTTGGATAGTTTAAAATGATATCGATACAAAGCAAAGTCATTCAAACATTTTTCTTTTTTCAAATAATATAATCTCCGTTCAGAAATGAATCTACAGTTTGGGTTTCGAAGCAAAGTATGAAAACCCTCTACTACAGATATTTTAGTATTAGATCGAATCAGATTCAAACTTCTTGTAACAAAACGTCTACGGTAAATAAAATCATTTATGTTCAACAAATGGTCACCCACACTGTAAAAAATAATCCTGCAAAAAAACAGAAAATTTCTGGCAGCAAAAGTTGCCAGAAAATTTCTGTAGGCCGAAAAATCCTGTAAACAGAAAAAAGCTGTTACCTACAGGTAAATGCTGTAAAAAGAAACTTTCTGTCAAGTGAGCTACAGATTTTTCTGTTGCCTCACAGTAATTTTCTGCTTGTACGCATGCACTTATTTTAGTAGAGTTTTTTTAAATTTTAATTAATAAATATCCGGGGATAGAACCCACGACCTACCGCATGCTAAGCACGCACGCTACCACTGAACCAACGAAGATTCAGTAAAATGTTGCCAATAGCTGTATTCGTTTTCGATGCAGTAGGTTTCTGTTTAAGTACAGATAAGCTAAAAAACTAGATAAAAGCTGTTATTTTACATAAAATAAATAGAAGTGCGGTGGGAATGTTACATGACAGAATATCTCTGTAAACATAAAGTCATTGTTATTGAAAATTTCTGTTTTTTTACAGTTTTTTTACAGTGCAATATCAGACAGGAAAATTTTTCCTAAGAAGAAAAGCGGACTAAAAAATAAATAAGCGAAATATCTGGAACCCATTTTTTTGTGACCTCTTTTTCTGGTATAAAATGGACTGTCCATCATAAAAGAAAATGCACTTACCGGAAAAATTCAACATATTATTTCGAGCTAAGCTGCGTTTGAGTCTGTCAGGTGAATTTATGGACCATGGTATTACTTGAGCGAGCAAGTCTTTATAGGTTACATATATGTTTAAATATTTTTGTTGATTTATATCAATGAAACCAATTCAATGTGAAAAAATGCGTGTCATTTATTACTTTTATTGGTAAAATAAAGTTTGAAAAAGAAGAAAATTACAGATAAGTTGAGCGTTTATAAAGAATTATTCATGAGTTTGTTTAAAATAAGATTTTTACCACTAGAAATATATCATGAAAATACTTTGTGGAATATAGTACCATTTGTCCAGAATCAACAAGAAAAGAGGTAGATACTGCGAGGTTAGTTATTTCATAAAACTCCTTTATATTTATTCAATTCAGTGTCCATGTTACTTCCATTTTTATTGAATAAGTTGTGGTGAATCTGATGCGGGATAAAGGGGAAAATTTGATAGCATTATAATGTTGCAGTTGCGCTATCATCTGTTAGTCATACTCATGGTGAAAGCTCGTAACACAGTTTTTGGTGCTGAAAAGGAAGCTGGTGTCTAAGCGCGTTGGTGATTCATCAACAACTGTCAAGTTTGCGGCATTTTTAAAGAAATGGTTTGAATATCAATTTTAAGAAGTACTATTTTTTAGAAAGATTCCACTAAGTCTAGTTGTGACAAAAGCAACTGTGATACAATTTCTAGTCATTACTTACGTCATAACGTCCAAAATAATTGTTTATTCTTTTAAAAATATAAATGGATATTTTTTCGCTGAGGGCAAAAATGAATACAATCACACAAGTAATAATTATAACAAATTTTTCATTCTTTGATAAACGTCAGGCTCGTACCTGTCGTTTCTTTCTTACCAATTCTTTCAATTTTCTTTCTCCTTCAGCATTAATTTTAATACGAGTAGTGCTGCCAGTATTGAAAGATAATTATAAATAAAATAGCCAAGACGTTTTTGAAAATAATTTGAATTATACTCTCCTGTTTCTTCGTTCTAAGATATAAATATGCAAAATAGTTTTTTTCCTCGTTAGGATTTCTCTCCCTTAAAAATTCTTCCATGACACATGTAGCTCACATGAACGGAAAATCCTTTTGGGTTGCGCAAATATTATGATTATACTTGAAATATAGTTGTGATAGACTAAAATGTACTTGAAATGTTTACATTAATGAAAGATTAAACAATATTTTATAACATGTTAATAGAGATAATTAACTTTCACCTTGGAATTGGATCATGGTTCTAAGACTATATGTTAGAGTTAGAGGGTATGTGCAGTTTCCAAAAGATCAGCAGAAAGTGGTCCGCAGACTTCTGTGAGTAAGGGAACCACTAATATAAACCAAACTTTACACCTCCCGAAACGTAACGTATATTTCACCTTTAAATCAACTTTCCCGGAGTTATCCGAGTGACTATTATTAACTGCGATGAATATCAATTTTGAACTCCCTCTTATCGCCACCAGTCCATTTCATTTCCCTACCGTTTTCCATCGTCAATGGAAAACACGAAAAGATCGTTACAAACGTTCCTCTTTCGTGGCCTTCCGAACTTCACCGAGCGTATCGTAAGGCAACCTGCTGAAAAAAAAACTGAAGAAAAAGCATAATTCTATCTTTTTTCCGTATGTGACCCTTCTTGATTTTCATAACTGTAGTCTGGATGCGTCCATTTCGCTTTTATGTGCAGTTTCCTTCGGGTGAAAGGGAGGGTCAGAAGGATGGAATCGGTCTTTTTTTTGCTTCGCTTCTGTTAGTATATTGGGAAGACCAGAATAGTAGTAGTAATATAGTAGGAAGTGTGATGGAGGTTCTGATATGAAAGGAATTTAATTTACACCTTGATGGTTTTAGTTCTCAAAAACAGTACCTAGTTACGCAAGTTTTCTTCTATGAACGGTGGTACGGCGGTAGGTACGGTCCAATGGTCTTAAGGATTATAATGCAAATCCTTCAAATGTTGTGTCTTCACATATTATCCACCATACTATATTTAAATGCAATCACAAGCTGCAACATACTTTTTATTTTATATAAAAATTTGAATTATAAAAGTACTTGAGGTGTGTTGAGACATATTATCTACTCTTATTAATTTCCTAGAAAAATCCAAACACCACTTTTAACTGTGATTTTATGGAAAAAAATAAAACGTAATCATTACTAAGTACTTAGTCACAATTTTCGGACGGTATGACCATCATTAATGTTCCTTAGATATTAATTTGGGCATGGAAAAGATGCGGTTAATTAGAATGACAGTTTTATTGGAATGGCGAGGTTTATTTGATCCTAAAATAATGGTGTATTCTTTCTGAAATGTTTATATATCTTTTAACTGAGCCAAAATTACCCTATTGAATTACTTTTTGAAACATATATTAATCTGAAAACAATTATCTTAGTTACATTACTAAGCTTAGTTATTGCTAAGATCAATCGTTGATAAGCTGACACAAAAGCCCTCACCAAATATCTATGTCGTATAACTTTAAAGATGCGTTTAAATTTCCTTTACAATCAAAGCTCAAAATTATATCCAAACCTACACCGGAAAAACTTACAATTTTTTAACAAACTTTAAAAAAGGCCAGTTTCAGTTTATGGTCAAATAATAATTTTCCATCTTTTAATTAATTTTTACATTCATTTTCTACAACAGTTATAATAGCAATATTTTATATTCCAATACAAACCCTCGCGAAACCTTCCGATTTAAAATAAATACAGGAAAAAGGGACGAAAACTACTGCATATAGTGCGGAACATATGTTACGGGCTAAGTGATAAATTAGGCATTATTAATAATGCCCTAAATGGAGGAGGGCAATGTGATAAATGGGCAATACCACTATTTATTTTTTATTTTTTTATTCGATAGAGGTACCCTAGAGCGGAATATTCGTGCAAAAATTTTTTAATTACGATTATTATTTATTTTTTAATGTAATTTCAAAGTTCGACTTTAAAAAAGGGCTTTAAATCGTCGAATTTCCCAATGTGACGTACTTTTCCCCTATACATTGATTTTAAACAATGCTTTAATCTCTCTATTCTAAAAAAAAGTTTTTGGTGAACGGTTTCCAGAGAAAGGCTTTTTAATTACTGAACCGAATGACACATATATGGTATCAAAATGTCCGGATTCTTTTCGGATTTCCGAGTATAGGCTCTTCGATTTTTTAAAAAAATTCTCAATTTTAAAATATTTCCATTTTTTTAGATAACGGATAAGGTCGCAGTTACAAAGCAAGTACTGTCAATCAAATTATTATGCATCCAATCACAACAACCGATTGACGCTATATTTTAAGATGAAACCTGTTTTTCACCTTTTAAAAAAGTACTTTATTGATGAAATATCACTCAAAGACTGATAAAAACATAATCTAAAAACTTACATGTACGCCATTTTATACTAAAATTTCACACTTTTTGTCCAATATTTATAATTTTTAGTCTGATTTTATCGAAATTGTAAACATAGTGATGTTTTGTCTCTTATCATTTTCAATTGCTTAAACGGTATTGTTTAACAAGTATGGGTTTTAAAAAAATATGAATAATAAACACTAGGCATATTATACTAACGAGTTACTTTAAAATAATGGTTTTTGTTTGGTCCGAATATTGATAAAAAATTAGAATTAGTTACTTTTATAATCATAGATTAAAAATAAATAAGATGAATATTTTTAAAAACATTTCGTTTCAATTTTTGATAAGTTCGGGTTAATATATATTCAAACATTTAAGGGAGATTTATTCATGGAGGGGATTTGGTGACGTATTTTTGGAAAGTTGGTTGACGTTTTTTCTGTTAATTGTTTAATTGTTTTATAAAGTGTATTAAGTTCAGCGAGTATGAATTTGTGGGAATTGCGAAGCAATTCCAAAAGGTCCTGCGTCAGCAGTTTACGGGGGTTGGTGAGCGATAGCGAGCAGGGGGCGGTAGCTCCCTAGTTGTTTAAACAAATCAAAGTTATTGTAGGGTTTCTCGTTAAAGTCTGTATGAGTCAGTTGTGACGTACTTTTACCCTAAACAAAGACAAAGGGCTTGGCAATTTTAATTTTAAATATTTAATTAGCTAAACTTTTTTGAAACTTTTCATGTGGATTTTTGGATTTAGATCTATTTCCTTTACTTTGAAAATGCTTTTTTCTGTTTTCAAAAAATGATGGTATTGCCCATTCCACGACATTTATCAATGAAATTTATGACTTTTCCCGACTCCACGTTAAAAATGCCCAATTAATCTCTTTGCCCGTAACATATAAATCGAATATGATCGAATAAGGTCTTCTTCACTTTCCCTTTCCTTACACAGCGTCCCTTTACTGACACATATTCCCCCAAACCTTTTTTTAAATCCCCAGGAAGATCATAATATCCTCTAATCCCTTTCATTCTATTTGCTTAAACAAAGGGATGTCGAGTCCCTAAACGACGAGCGTGAAGTAGAACAGACTTTTTGTTGTTGTCAACCGAAGCGTGCAGCAGAAAGGTGTGCATCCTCTTGGACACTTCCCGACAACGTCCCTGTCCTGATTTCCACTCTCAATAGGCAGCAATCCATAGACGTCCTTGAGAAAAGGGGATTCAATCTTGCGAAGTTTCCGAGAAAATCCTGAAAAATAAACATGTGTTTTTTTGTGTGGAAATGGTTCTTGAATGAAACAGGAACCGTATCATTCGGTGGGGTTTTTTTTTCGTTCATTCATTTATTTTCTGTTTATCGATTATTTCGAAGCTAGTGTAAAGTAATTTTTTAATAACGCTATTTTTGTATTTACTTTCCTATGAAACAAATTTAGTAAGGATTAATAATTTACGAAACAAAACAAAATGACCCAGTTTAAGGGAAAAAATTGCAGTGGACTTTGTGGCCAAATTTTATATTTATTCTATTTATTTATTAAATTTTTTAATTATTATATGTATTCTTGGAAACTAGGATAGACTTTTTTCCTCCAAGATCCCATCTTCTTACATATCTCAACGCAACATGTTTTTCTATTCCATATTCTGAAACAGCTTGACACAAAGTAATATTTTTCTTGGACATCATATAAACAAGGTAAATGCCATGGAAATTCAAAAATTAACGAAGAGTGTAAAAAATTTAGGGAATCCGAATTCTTTACTTATGAAGGTGGCCTATCAGAGAAAAATATAATTTTAAAGAATACCTTAAGTCATACAGATTGGCGTGTAAAGTATCCTTCTAAACCCAGCCGTTCACCCACACTGTTAACTTAACCCTTTTTTAAGGTCCAAAAGGTCATATCAGTAATAAGTCGTTTATGTTTTATTTTCCGTTAATATACATCTTTAAAAAATAAAGTAAAGTATTTGAATGAATGATAGGAAAACCTTCTAATTGTTGCAAAATTAACTATTGATTCCCCTATCATGTTAAAGTTGGTAAACATTACTTGATTGAATTCAGAAAAGAAGAGGAGTTGAGGGAAAAATTTTACCATACCTTTATTTCAAGATTGTGCAATCATCTGAGTTTTTAAGTTAGTTATACAGGATAAAAAAACTTTATCAAAAAGACAAGTTTTAATGTAAAGGGAATCATATTAATATATTATCTGTCACGTAAAATATCTTTTTTATGTGAAAGACAGTATTGAACATGAAAATAAAATATAACATGACAAAATTTATTTACTATGAACTTAACCCGCCTTCCAGCCTTGCGATTGTTTTTCCTAAAGAATATTTGTTATCCTATATGGTAGAAAAAGGAATTTTATTTTTATCTTCCATCATTTAATATCACTCCCTGGATCAATTTAAATAAACATTTGTTACCGTCTAAAGATAAAAGTAATTGAAGAAAACCTTCTAGACACTGCCCTATTAAGATCTGGGATTCGTATATTTATATTATGATTAGAGAAAAACTTGTATCTCTGCAGTATCAGATTATCTTCACTCTACATTTCACCCTACTACATATTCACCCTACATTATATTTATAATAAAGGGGCTATATGAAGGATAAAAAGTGTAGTTCTTTTAAAAATTTAAACTTAAATAAAAGACTTTAAAGATGGGAACAAAAAAACACAAACAAAATACTGGCTTATTTATTTAGTGAACTAAATAAATTAGCATTCAACTAAATTTTACTTTATGGGAAAATGTGTTTCAGTGTGAAATTTCATTATTGACTGAACGATTAATATTAATGGTCCATATGAATTTCTTTGACTAAGCATTAAAAACACGTTTTCCTTGTTTTCTCCTACGACTATATACTCGTTGCAGAAAAGCACATATGCAGGAACCTTCAACCTATATGCCACTTTAACCCTTTCAATACGGCAAAAAAATCAGTTTAGTGCACCTTATTACCGGGAACAGTTATTTCTCCTCCAAGTGATTATTACAATGAAATAACTTTTTGTATGAAAGTCTGAAGGTCAAAGAGACGCATAATTCCTGCCTGGTACAACATATGTCCCGTCTGGTGCGAAAGGGTTAAAAGAAAACTAATGAGTTGACATCATTCAAAGAAATGCAATATTTCATCACACTTTTATACTTATCCATTTATTGAAGTGGTATCATGAAATTAATGTTAATACTTTAAAAATTTAGTTTTTTCTACTATCACAATAAATACTAGTTCAAAATAACATAAAATTAATTAACCCTTTATCTACTGACAGTACTTACAAGTCCCACCAACATTAAAATTACATAGATAACCATCCTTACAAATATAGTGACGATACTTTGCAGGAAAACTCTTCTAGTTTTACTCTTCCAGGATAAAAGTCAGCACGGGTCCTATGATGAGTATTTTAGCGGGAAATGCGAATAGATTGAAAACTGAAGTTGTGCTTTCAGCTGCCATTTTGATCGGATTCCCATGAATTGTCATTTTTGTTCCCGCAAAAAAGTAGCTAAATTTAAAAGGAAAGTGCATTATTTTTTAAGACTAAAAACTGCCATAAAAAGCAATATGTTTTTTTGTATTGTGAGAATAATTTAGACCTCATTCTACTGGCGGTACTCAAGAGTATCAATTTAATTAATTATGTAGCTCTAGCGGATTAAATTTCCCAAAGATAATTATTTATTTTTGTATATTCCTTAACTTTCAAATTAGTGACTCAAAAAAACCATTTGCTTGAAAGTAATTGTAGAAAATCATAATGTAGTAGATAAAAGGTTAAATTATTGGTCCATAAAATGTTAAAATATGTATTTAATCATTGGCACATAAACTTATTAAAAGCAATCCATTTCTGATAGTTTCAAAAATGCATTCTAAAACCAAACACGAGATAAATTAAATCTATACTGAAAATTTAATCCCAATTACTACTCAAACGAGCACCAGAAATCAATTTCATCCTTGCCAGTTTAACCAGACTTTACCAATCTTCCTAAAACCAAATGAGAAAAGGACATTCGAAATTCTGAATCCGGCAGCCATTTTGAGCAAACTGACTGGAGAACAATGAAAGCCTCTAAACCATAGGTGTCTAAACTATGACCGTTTGAGGGCCACATTGCAACTAAAAAAAATTTGCTGGGCCGCACATACAATAATATTTTTTCAACAAATTGAAATAAAAATTCACTCTATGTTGTTTTATTAAAATAAATTAACTTCTTTTTATTATAATTTTTTAAAATTTTAATTAGATATGTATAGGTACAAATTCAATTTAAATTTGTAAATGTTTCGTTTCATTAAGTTTGGATTCCATAAAGATATAATTCAAATTAATGAGATGGATAAATTTGCTTTTGTTGAACAAGCAAATTGATATAGGGTTCAATAGACTAGGTTGCAATTCTTAATGCATTTTCAAGATGTTTGTTCACAAATATAGGTACTATTATATACTAAATATATATATACTATACTTAGTATATAATATATTATATACTAAATATGATACTGCCAAAAGCTGAAGACTTTAATAAAGCATGATGGTGAAAATTAAGGATATTTATCGCGGGGTAGGTAATCTTTGTAAGACTCCAGTAAAGAAACATTCGCAAATTTTTCTTTCATTTGAATGTCGCTTTGCAGTTCAATGCATTCTATTTGAAGGTAATTTATTTACTTTTAGAGAAAATGGGGTAAAAATATCTTGAAATGATCTTCATTTTTTCGAAAATCTTGAAATCTACTATCAAACTCTTGAATTAAATCACAAATTAATGCAGCATATATTTTGTGCAATTCACAGGCTTATGTGCAGCCAAAGTACTGAAATGTGTCAAATATTTTAATTTATTTGACTGTGCCCAAAATGTTAAATTTCTTTCAAACGCTGTTATCGTCTGGATTCTGAAACAAATAAATAATAAATTGATCTTTTTCCCTTGAAGTCTCAAATTTAAACCATTCAAATGCTCTGTTAAGTCTTCTAAAAAAGCTGAATCTAAAACCCAATCTTCGCCTTTAAATTCAGTCACAGGGGGGTTCCCCTTTCGTTTCCATAAATATTTTTATTTCAGTTGGAATAGATTTACATGAAAAATATTGCAAACATTTATTTTTAAAAATAAAAAATTTAAATATTTTCATAATTTGCGTTTGGGCCGCATTTTAAAGGCTTTTGGGCCGCATGCGGCCCGTGGGCCGCACTTTAGACAAGCCTGCTCTAAACCAAATCCCCGCTTAGTTCCGCTCTGATCTATTGCCTTAAATTAATCTCTATTCCCTGTAATAATTCCCTGTCTATTTGCACCAATAGACTCATTACCGCTTCAGCAGAGACCTTTCGAGGGTTTACCGAGTCATAATTAGGATGTTTTAGGAGTTGTGAAAAGAATGTCTTTCTTTTTTTTAAGACGATGATTGAAAGGCCTTAAACTGTTTGGGTTTTTATTTTGTTTTGGAATGAAGGTTTTACTCGGTGATATATTCGGAAAGGTCGATGTACTCGGTATCAATTATTATAGAAGTTTGGGTTAATAGGTTTGGATTTAGATGAGTGGTGATAGCATTTTGATAGGTATTGTGATGGAAAAATTACTGATTTTGTAAGGTATTAATTTTTGGAAAGGTTTTGAGAACGTATACCGTAACCTTGATGGTTACAATTCGGTTTCTAATGTTTTGTCTTTTCTGAATTGAGGTAGCCTCAGCTAAACTTGATGTAGAGGGTTCAGCTCTTGGTTCAACTCTTCAGCTCTTCGTTCAACTCTTGGTTCATAAACCCAATGAAAATCAGCTAAAGAAAGTTCAATGAAAATAAAAACTTAAATTATGTTATATGTGTATGTTATGTGTAAAAGTTTTTCAACGACATTTTTTCATTGGTTCTCTTTTCTACTTATCTTATAAGTATGTAAATAATAATTAAAATATAAACTAACTTAACTACCAATATTCGGGGAGTCTTAGAGGTACAGTTCTTTAAGGCGTTTTGTGTGCTCTTGTGTAAATGGGAGGTGATACAGATACTTCATTAGTGGAATTCATATCAATACCTCATCAATGTAATCAAAATTGCTTTTGTGGTCATGATAGAACTAATTATTTACTAGTTTCTTATTACACACCTTCACTTTTCCTGGAAAATAAAGTGGACTTTCTTTAAATATAAAACTGTTGTTGGATCTCTTAAATTTCTTTAGAAAGAAACTTTCCAACTCTTGTGAAAATATTCATTTAAATTAATTTAAATATATTTATTTATTCTCTAAGCTAGATAACGAATACCATTTTTAAGATTCTATACACATTTGGAGCCTTATTGTTTTCTGAATATAATGAGGGAAAGTGTCCTCTAAACGATTTTAAAATACATTAACAACAAGTTGCTGTCTTAAATAAAAAATTTAAATCCTTTTTAACGCAAAATGAGAAAGTTTAATCTAAATGATAATCTAAAATTATAGTTCAAGATACTGATAAAGGATAAAAGGAAATTACAGATTTCCAAAACTTTCCCCAAGCCAATAACAAATTCCTTTGTTGAGTTTAAATTTGAGAGAAAGGAAAGAATCATGCTTTGATAAAAAAAATAATAAATTTTTGCATCTTTAAAATAAAATTATTGAACTTATCTTTGTAAATAATAAAAATAGCTCTAAACTATCTAATTTTTAAAATTTCTTTTTTCGTAAATTACTATACCATATGCTTTTCAACGACTCCTAACACGACTATCTTAGATTTTTATTTTTTTCTCTAATAATCTTTTGACTAAGACAAAAATTTTCTTCAATATCGGCTTCAACATTGGTAAAATAATCAAAAGAATCAAGTAAATACCTCCAAGATATAAGATCCTTTTTAAAAGAAATGTAATCTCAATAAATTAAGATGACATAAGAACAAGCTATTAATGAAACCGTCAAAAAAAGAAAGAAAGAAAATATGAATAATTTGTAAAAAGTCCTATTCTTCTGTTTTGTGGCAATATGAAGGTTAAGCGGCTCGCAAAGAGTAAGCAAATACCTCTATCCACCATCTATTCTATTCTATCAAAAGAAGATACTTAATAAGCTTTATGAAAGATATCTGGAATTAAAAAAATTTTACAATCCATAGGGTGGGTTGGGGTAAAGTGGGTCTTGGGGTAAAATGGGTCAGTTTTAATTAACTCGATATAAATCAAATTTAAATTTAATAATTTTCGCTCATTTTTTTGTATTATAATCTTTTACCTGTTGGCAACATTTTTCGACTGTAAAAAATTAATATTTATGATTTTGAGGACTGAAAAAATATTTATTTTGAACCGTAAATAATGACATCGAAAAAACAGGGTTTACTAACTTCCAAAATATCTATATATTGTAATAAATTACAGCAGACTTTTGTAATATTTTTCCATAAAAGAAAGTTTGAGAGACATTTCAAGCCAATCAGCTTAGAAAAATATAAAATATTTTATCTTTTATACCGATATTTTGCACTTGGGGTAAAATGGGTCATAGTAAAGAGGCCTTTTGTATTAAGTAAAAAAATGTTTTTAACTTATTTCCTTCAAATATACATTGAACTGTCATACAAGTTTATTTTTTTACCAAAACGAAGTATTTTAATTGCTAAATTTGAACAATATTCATTAACTCCGGACTTTTACAATTTCATTAAAGTGCAACTTAAAACAAATTTTTTTAGATGAAAACGGCTTAGCCGATTGCCTTTTTTCTTATTTTCATGTATATTTAGTAATAAATATATTTTTGACATATTTTTTCAATGAGACCTATTTTACCCCACATTGGGGTAAAATAGGTCATTACTTTTGATGCTAAGTTTAACCAACTTATAACTAAAAAATATTTGATAAAATTAGATGAAAATGTTCTGAAAGATTGTAATGTCAAGATCCAATTAAAAGAAATCATTAAAAAGTAATAGTTTTGATGAAATAAAACTTAGAATGTGAAGGTACCTTGAAATTGACCCATATTACCCCAACCCACCCTATACGTCTAACTTCTAATAAGTACTACATCGTCTTTCGGAAAAACCCCTAATATCTTAATCGACAGTGATTATTTTTCGTGAATTGTATCATTTAATAAATAACCACCATGTAAGTGACTTGGATTCCAAAATCTACCCTCATACGTTAACCTTTACCCGACGCCTCCACTGATCCCATTTGATTAGGAGGGGGGAAAAGGGTCGAGAATCACAATGAACTTGATCACGCCGCGCACAAGGTTGTATCTAATCCATCCTTGGAGTTCAGTGTTTGATCTTCCTTCCTGAAGAATCGAAGGTAATCAAGAGGAAGTGTTTGGAAGCGGAAATTGATTAAAAAGTTTTGTTTGTTGACTCATTGATTAGAAGAAGGCCCAGGGAGTTCATCAGAACTAATTTTATGAATTGAAGAAGTTAAATGGTTGGGATAAGTCTTTTAAGTTTAAGATTTTAAATAATTTGTAACTGTCTTCTCGGGGATTGAGTCTCTTATTTAATTTCTGATCGGTTTTTGGGCACCGTTGTTTTCTTGGTTATCAATTTAAAAGCTGTCTTGTGTTTAAGTAGAATTGAAATTCAAATAAAATAATAGGATTTGAAAATTTTATTGATACTTGAGGAGGAACCCTATGGTTTTTAAGTATTGATGCTCAAAAGGAAATGCTACATGATTTATTTATTTCAAGCACAAGTTTTAAAATAATAATACTAAAAGAACTAAACTGTTTATCAAATAATAATTAAGCGATTACCACTGTTATTGATGTCTGATGTGTAAGTGTTAGTATGTCTCACATTATAGTTTTTATCAATCAAAAGATGATACACATGTGTGATAAAAGAAATGTTTTGCTCGATAACATTAGTTTCAATTTAAAATATTTTACCATACTATTTTGAAAAAAGTATGAAGCCCCAAAAGAAAAATAGTTATTTTAGAAGGTGAGATGGAAACTCGATGAATTTCCAACCACGCCTCATTTACCTCGCGAGTGAAAACACTTAAGACAGGTTTTTATAAGCGAGAAAAAACTTCCTCTGAGTTTAAAGTTTCTTAAATGGTCCCATTAAGACCAACTTATTAGCATAATCGGGCTTGAGTTGCGCTCTTTGGAACTGACTAATTGCGAAATATTTCAGAATGGCGTTTTTGAAAGGGTTTATTGCTGATGAACTTGATGGGAGATTATAATCATCCAAGGTTGTGCTTATTTCCCTTTTATTTCTTGAAGACAAGTTTTCCAGTTTCTCTTAAATAATACTTTCTTCCGTATATTATGAATTAGGAGAAATAAATTATTTTGTTTTATAATTTTCGGATTTTGAATGATAGGCAGATACTACTTGAAATTCTTCCATATAATTCTACTACCGAGGGAGAACAGACTGAAACTTAATACTTTTTGAAGCGATGTTTTTTTTATTTTTGTGACATGGTGTTTTGAACAATATGTTAATAACAACAACAGCAGCAACATGTTTTGATAAGAGGTAAATTAAATTTATACAGATAGTTATAAATTATTGTATCCCTTACCATCAAATGCATTTGCATAGTTTATAAAAATTTTAAAATAATGCAGCCTAATTATTATTTATCATTATCATTTTTTAATAAAAGGGATGGAAACGAAACTCTAGTAGTGTAACCGAATGATCTTAATTCCTTAGAATTCATAATGCTTCTAATTAATATTCTTTATTTTATTCTTTTCAAAACTCTATAGAAACACTTAAAAATTAAACTTAATAATAATTATCATGCAATTAATATTTTATGTTCATATAAATGTGACTTATGTCAAAACTATGAAGATCAACTTAATGAGCTGAGATTTACTTCTACACCTATTACAGCTCATCGTGAGTTAGAAATTGATTGATTTACAACATTTTGAGGATTTCAATACTTTTTCAAAATATGCATATTATAAAAAATATTAACATCATATTTAAAATAAACAAGAAGTGTTCTGAAATCTAGTTAAATCCAAAACAAATTTGAATAATTGTATTTAATTCAAAGTCTCGTATATACTGATACTATTTTTGTCGTTAATTTCGCTGTTTTTTAACAGGTGGTGGGATGTGGCATCATTGGCTGCATGTTCTGGGTGGTCGCTACCTCACCTTCTTTCAGGGAGTTCTTCCTTGGTACCACGGTAAGTCTGTTCAGTGACTCAGATATATTTTTGTGTTTTTATGTTGGTTATTTTTAGCAAGGTAACTAATTACTGAATGTCCCAAACTGTTTATCACACAATCATTACAATCAGGGATATTTTAACGCCTCTGAGAGCGTATTTCACGCATTGGAAATCGGAAATACGCTTTCAAAAACTAGCCAGGCGTATTTTCAAGCTATGAATTTATCAAGGTTTTGCTTAAAAATGCATGGCGCCCTACCGAAATGAAAAATAATACTTTTTTCTACAAATTTGTAATATTAAATTAATATTGCATTTAAGAATGTTTAATGTTAAATATATTATTTTTTTAAAATGTTTAATATTGTCTACTAATACTTAACAGATGAGTTAGAAACTAAAATAGCATCCTCATTTTTTTTAATTTAATTTTTCCAATAAAAAAGAAAGCGTTTTTATGAAAAAGTTGTCTATATATTTGCAGTTATGCTATTTCCGTATTTCACTCCCCTCATCAATGAATTTCACGCCTCTTGTTTATTATGTTTAATATGGTTTCTGTTTTTAGTGAAGAAGCATCAGTCACGTGTTTTTGCGTGTAAAATTAAAACTTTATTTTTTGCATAAAATAGTTTCCTAATATTTTAAATAATTATCTTATTTACATCCCTTAACTTCCGTCTCCCTTAAAATAGTCCTTTAAAATTTTTAAAGATTACTTTTCTCTGTAAAAATAAACAACTTGCTAGTTAAAGTTCCCCTTTATTCTTTAAAACTATTTTATAAACTCGTTTATAATACTCGTTTCGCATCAAATTTCAGAACAAATACAAAAGAAAACTTTCAAACTTGTTTCCCCCGGAACACCAGTTTTACTAGGATCTTAGAATTTTTTTTTGGATCTGAAATATTTTAATAAAGGCTCACATTTAACTCATTTTCCAACGTTGCAATTTTTCGACAGCATTTTTTTGTCCTTTTTAAAATTTCTCATGAAAAACTAATTATAAAAATTTTTATCCAATTTTTTTCGGTAGTATGGAATTGAGTTAATTAAGGTTTGTAATATTAGTTGGGAAACTTTAATAAAACTAACAATTCCAATTTTAAAAAAAAATTATATAATTCCAATTCCAATTTTTAAAAAAAATTATATAAAAAATTAACTTGTCACAAAAAATGTGAAGCTTTTTTTCGCAACGTAAAAACAAAAATGTAATTAAATATTCCAACAGTTTTTATCCCCAACATTTCACATCCAACCTTCCTGATTTAGGTAAAGATGGACGCATTTTTGTAAATCATACCCCCAAAAAGTTGCTCTTAATGTTTTTGGTATTTTATGAAATTTATATTTCTCTTATGAAACAGAAAACGATAAAATAAAAATTCGCATATCCCATTCATTTTCCGATAGTTAATCTAAGATGATTGAAATAGATTAATTGAAATATGCAATTATAATCCTTTGCTACTAGGCTGTCGCTTTAACTTATCTCACCTGTTCATGACACCAAATGCAAAATAATTTTCTTCATCCAACGGGAAGAGATGACACCATCCGTTCAGTTCCAAAAGCGATTTAACCTTGTTCGTTAGTTTTGACAGAGTAAATCTTTTAAATCCAATTTATTTTGTGGTCCAAGAATAATATCAAATCGATTCAATGCAGACTGCTACGTTTTAAAGTGGGTTTTTTTTGCCTTGATTAGATCGGGTTATTGGTCGGCATACATTTCATTTCGTTAAATGTCTGGGTTAGTGTTATTTTGGATTGTTATTATATATTTGGGTTAGTGTTAAAAAAGTTATATTTTTCAACTGCACAGTAGGGGGGGTGGGGACGATTGTAACACGGGGCAATTGTAACACTTTGATTTCCTCAAAATGAGAGACTGCCTGGGCGAAAACGAGATGACAATACATACAAGGCAGGTGAATGAAAGAATATCAGAGATTTTCATGGCTGACATATGAGTTGTGGCTGTGTTATTGAGAAAAGAGTGCTTTTCGAGCATCGAAGTAAATTTCTACTCTTGGATAACTTTCCATCTCCTGCATTGCAGGTATGAAGCACAACAACACTGATTTTATGTATTGTATTAACATGTATCCTTGTTTTATTCTGCTTAGTTTCAAGATGATAGTGTTGTTAGTTTCGTAGAAAACGAGGGTTGAATTAAAAATAGCGACGTGGGGTCGATTGTAACACTTCATCTAGGGACGATTGTAACATGCCACAGGACCATTTTTAGTGCAAAACATGGTCCCACGTTCGTTGTACTATAGAGGAATTCATATATAAATACTCTACTTGCCTTTCTGAATAATTTTTCACTATTATTTACTCATATTCATTGATTATAATTTATAACTCATTATTTGAGTGGAAAGTTCATTATTTCCATTCTAGTCTATGTATTTAATTATTATTTAGAAAGAAGATATATATTTAATAAATCTGTATGATCTTCTATCGATTTTTATGAATTTGTGTTAAATTTGTAGTGTGTTACAATTGACCCTTGAGACGGGGTCGATTGTAACGATTTTCGATTTTCGATGTTTTATTTACTATATTGTAATGCATGTCCACCGGACAGCTTTCATTACAAAATTGTAATTGGGATGTATCAACCTATTTTCATAACTCTAACATAAAAAATGGCTTAGTTTGAGAATTTTTGTTACAATCGTCCCCACCCTCCCCTAGTTAGAAACTAAAAGGGTTATGTTGTTGTTGTCGTGTGCCACTTGGTACTACCCAAGCTCCACAAGGATTCAAGGCAAAGGGGGTGCGGCTCCTGAGAAAGTGAGGCCCATAAATGGCAGGAGTCCGACTTCTGCCTCATGAGATGATAGATGCTGCCACTATCTATCGCCACCTCCACAATTTTGCCATGTATCTGAAGGGGAGGGAAATAGTCTCCAGACACCTGGACCCATGGTAAACTGCGCCATGACGGACCACAGGACTTTCGGACCCACAGATTTAACGAGCACGTACTCCGCATATACTCGGTGGGTCTTTAGCGGTGTCGGGAATCGAACCCGGGACCCTCCGATCCCGAAGCCGATGCCTTAACCACTAGGCTCCCCACAGCCAAAGGGTTATGTAAAGAACTTTTATTTGGAGATTTATTGTAATGCATGTAAAATAAACCATTACCAGAAAAATTTCATATTTATTACCATTTTGAGCTAATTTAAAAATCTTGGTTTAAAAAAATAATTTATCCTTAATCCATATATTTCATTGGCTGATTTCCAACCTATCCTAAACCAATGTTTATCGAGTAAGATTTGAATAATTACGTAAGCTTAATATGTGGGAAACTATAGAAGTGGAAAATAATTCAATTAAATTAAAATTCACTGGTATTTGTTCCCTTTGATCCCATCTATTTTAAAACGAAAAAAATTCATTCAATAAAAAAAAGACATAATCTACACCCCTCACCTGAGCAATAAACAACAAAAAAAATCGATTGTCCCAATTTAGACGCCACACAACGCCCCCTAGTGAGAACCATGCAGAGAACTCAAGGTAAATTCATTTTCGAGGCATTAAACTTTTTATCTTTGAGGCGAATAATGAATTAAATTTTCTTCAGAAGATATTTCATGCATATAATCAGTTGCGTGAGTCCCCACCGAGTTAGTGGTTCTTGAGGAATCTGGGCCATATTGATCACTTGGATTTTTCGATTAGTAAGATTGTGGTTAAATTAAGCGTGGGAATTCTACTATCCAAAGTGGTTTGCGTGTTGCAGGAATTCTCGCAAGAAAGGTAATCACACGTTTTACAATTACCATGGGAAAAGGCCGTCCATTATTATTATCAATATGTTGTTGAGAAAACCTTACATATTCTCCTCAGCGCGTTTTCGTTTTAACATAAAAATCCATATTTCTGGAAATTACATATAGTACAATACAATCTATGTGGAAATATTATTCGACACAAAGTGAATATAAAACATGATAGACTTTGGTAACCTATGGGTAGAAGCAGAGGAAAGACAAAAGAAGGGATATAATACCAAAGTGGGACACTTTAAGGGATAATTGCATAGTTTAAAATCATCTTTCATGCATTCATCACGTTCATCATCATCATCGTCATCACAGTATTTTCATAAAGAATCATTAAACTATTTTTGGAGGAAGACGGCTTAAGCAGCTCCAAGAGAGCAAGCTAATACCTCTATATTGTCCTTGTCCCTAGTCCCTTTCAATCCACAATACAAGTTAGTAACAAAAACTGTGGTTGAGTAACAAACATTTTTGATAAAATGTAAAATGATTGTTAATTAGTAAAAGAACACTGTTTCTCAAAATTATTATTTGATCAGCTGAAGTTCAAGGATTGGGTTTGTATTGTGCAACTGTGCATTATATTTTTTAAACCCATATTCAATTTGTTTGGGGGGGGGAGGATAACGGACTTTGATCTGGTGCTACTTTTTAGGATTGATCAATTTTTAAAAGGAGGATACAGGGTATGTGGGGTGCTAAACGGCTGCACATCCCTCCATATCTTTAAAAGGGCAAAAGACGGTGTGAGGTAGAGGTTTAACATCTTGGAGACTTTAATTTACCTTATTTAGGGACCCTGTCGGTCCTAAACTCCTTTTATTGAACGGAAATCCTTAATGGAACTCAACAGGTTGGCAAAATTTTCATTAAAACAGATTATATTGATGTTTAATATTGTTGAGATAATAAAACAATTAAAAAATATTATTTCTAGTATTTTCATGATAAAATATTTTTTCCATGTTTTTTTGACGTGGGCACAAAGACCTGCAGGTGCGGAACTTTGTCTCATTTTGTGAGGCAAAGCCCCGCAATTGTTTTATCCCCTAAATTGTAAATTTCTCTTTAATACCATAAAAAATAGTTCAACTTGGATTGGTTTTATAGGTAAGATCGTATTTTATTTCGAAAGTTTTGGATTTTCTACCTCCTTTCAACCACAATGTTAAAAAAAACTGAAAATTGCGGGGCTTTGCCCCCACCTACCCTTATTCTTACCCAGGATTGTTTCCAAACTTATTTCTTTATCTTTTTATTCGAAAATTTTAAATATAGAAACTCTAGACTAAAAATACCTATAGTGGACGATATTTGCCATGGTACTTAGTTTTATTTCTCAATCAAATCCTTCAAAGACGATTCTAAAACTTTCCTGGATCCATTGAATTTAGGTTCACATTCAAATATAAGTGTTTAGAGAAGTAGTGAGAAGAAATAAGCAAAAATCTCATTTAATTTTTTGTGGGGAAGTAAAATTAAACGCTTTTAAAACATTTCAGTCAATAAAATTAAATATTCCTTTTGGAAATCTGGAAGCCAGCGTATTTTCGTGCTCAAGTGCCATACCGGGTTAAGTTTTGAATTTAAAATGAACGTTTAGGAGCCGACATTTTGAATCTTTGAATGGAATATTTTATTTCCTGTCATATTTTTTCTGTGCATATTAAAATCAATAGATGCAAAAGAAGTCAACACATACTTGAAAAATGCTGAAATTTTTCATTTTTATATCCTTATTTCATTATTGAGCTGTTATAATATTTTTTCCAATTGATTCTTCTTCCTGATTTTATTTTATCTTACATATAGTTTTAGCATTACTAACCTCAGGGAAGCATTATTTTCTAAGGTAAAATTACAGTGGATTTAGTTTTATTTAGTTTCTTCTTATTTTATTCATAAATATCAGGTGTTGTAGGTGTTGTGGACAATCTTATGAACAATTTTATGGAAAAAAATACATTCCTGTATCTTTCCTTATTTGTTGTTGGAGTTGTTTTGTTGTTTGCTTCCTTATTTCCTTTTCTTCTCTATTCCTCCTTTCTTAAGTAAAATTCTTAATCTCTCACATTTCCGAAATTAATTGCCTGAGGGAAGAAAATTGGAAAAAATAATTTGGTGTCGCCATCTATAAAAGTATTGTGAACTAGGAATTATTTTATTCCCAAGAGTTTTTTGGTTCTTACGTATTACCGTCGACCGTACCGCTCAGTGGCGTAGCCAAGGGGGGGGGGTCCCGGGTCCGGACCCCCCCATGGGCCGACCCAAAATGTTTGGACCCTTTTTTAGGCGTTAAATATTCCAGTGGCTACTTAAAAGAAGGCGCGTCTATATGTCTTAAAAGTGCCTAAATTCCACTTTTTTGCATACTGAAATTTAAATTTTCCGGGGGAACCCCCGGTTTGCCCATAACAAACGTATTAATTGAGGGGCGTTTTAAGGGGGAGGTGGCATAGGGTACCAAACGAATAAACCCTGTTTTTAGGGTTAAATTTCCAAAAACATTTTGGGGGAGCACCCCCAGACCCCCTTTTAGACTTGGAACTTTATAATAAACAACTTTTTAATGTTGAGTTCGTCAAAATACAAAACTCCTAACAAATAATAAATTCCTGAAAAAATATCGTTTGAAATTCGGATTAGGTGAACCAAAACGAGTTCAAAACCTGCTTTTTAGACCCCGTTACGGTAATTCCTGCTTCCCCGTTACGGTAATTCGAACACGATTATTTTTAAAATTGTAATCGTTTAGAACAGCGGTTCCCTAAGTGGTCCATATGGACCCCCAGTGGTCCACAGCGACTTTCAGGGGGTCCACGGGCATGAAAATGAAAATTGGGGGTCCACAGCAACTTCTAGGGGGTCCACAGCGACTTTCAGAGATTCACGGAAAAAATTTCATTAAAATGGAAAACTTTGATAAGTTTCAAAAATTTTGTCTTTTTATAATCAAATTTTTAGTAATATGGAAAGTTGGTTATCATATCACCGAATCCACGCAACGCGAGCAGGGGCGATGCAGGGGGGCCCATCAGGCTATCAGAATTGTTACCATCCAAGATGACGTAATTGGATGGTAGGCGTTGACGCTTTGACGTGTTAACTAAGCGGACTGACCAATCAGGGTTACTTAGGGAAATCGCGTAGCTTCTTCTTGTGTAGAAAGGGATTAAAATAATATGCGGGGAAATATAGAGCTGTAGAGCAGCCACTAAAGGCAACAAATCATATATTTAAAGCGTACCCCACAAATAACGCAGTCCAGTCAAATTTAAAGCAACGCTTGCGATCTCCATGGGATAATTTATTTTCAACTTATTATTGGTGAAAACTAATACAAGTTTTACATCATATTAAATTATGAGTATTTCGTTTTCCTTCTAATTTAACAACGAAATAGTTTAACTAATAAAATAGTGTATTGAATAAAATCATGAAATTTAAGACTGATTTTAATACATAATTAGAAGGATTCATAACTTATTTAATTTTTAATATTTTTTTATATAAGGTTACAAACATTCCTAATACCTTAAAATAAGTAAAAAGGCAACGTTTATACAATGCATATATTTGAAGACAAAATCCTTTGTGTCAAGAGTAAAACTTTTAAAAGAGAAAAAGACGACGTTTTAAAGACACAAATACGAAAAAAGGATAAAAAAGCCCTTACAGCTGTTTACAGCTGTTACAGCTGTTTCGGAAGCCTTCTTAGGCTTCCGAAACAGCTGTAAGGGCTTTTTATCCTTTTTTCGTATTTGTGTCTTTAAAACGTCGTCTTTTTCTCTTTTAAAAAATGCATATATTTATTTGAATTTAAAAAACGATTAATACGATCGTTTCGGGGATGCCTGGATCCCCCTCGTCAGTGAAAGATGACATTATGTGGGCATTTGTCATCTTTCACTGACGAGGGGGATCCAGGAATCCCCGAAACGATCGTATGAACCGTTTTTTAAATTCAAATAAATATGCGCATAGTATAAACGTTGCCTTTTTACTTATTTTAACCTTTTTTGCAAGGCAAAATTTTAATCATTCCTAATACCTTTCTGTTAGAAACTTCTAAATACAGATAGTACAAAAAATCTTTAAAAGCATTTTATTAAAATTTTATGGATGGATTAATTTTGTTAATTAAAGTTGATGGATTAATTTTGTCTTCCGTATGACACTTTTCAATCCAAATATTTTGAAGGCAAGGATCATTCGGGAACCGATTATAAGAAACAGAATTTCGAGTCTTATGCCAATAGTTTTTACAAACTGAAACAGTATAACGATACATTTTACACGTTTTTAATAATAAACGAGAATCAACAAGCAAGCTTATATCAAGATCCCTTCAAAGATTAAATATTTAGTTGTACTACACCTCTCTAAATAAGGTAAATGTGGGTATAGTGGACACTGTACCAATAGTGGCCACATAGCTGATTAATTTTAAATAAAACGAGTTAGAGGCATCAAACAGCGTCAAAATTCATAGGCATAGTAGATTGTACAATCAGGTAAGCTGGTAAATTACTACCAATACCACAGATCAGCATGGGAAGGATATTTAAATATTTGAAAATAACAACATCGGTGGAGTGACTGAAATTTGATTTCGCTTATTGAATCGCGTAAGGAAACGGGTATTTCGGAACTGATTTTGTCGTATTTATTACCGCTTGATTGACTTTTAAATTCATATCAAGATAAAAAAGAGTGTATAAAATAATACTGATTAAACTTTATTTGAAAATATTGACTTAACGAGGATTTATGGGGGTGGCCACTTTACCAACACATAATCTTAGATTTTCCAATAGTGGCCACTGCAATGGCTTCTAAAAGAAACATAAATAATATTTAATTTGAATCAGTTTTTCTTCATAAACTATTGATTGTGCTTTAAAATGAGTGTTGTATTAATTTGGTTTCATTCTGGCTTTGGGAACCAAGGTTTCTAAAACATTGAATTAAATGCTTAACTCCTCTCAAATCCGCTACAGCGTAGGCTTTGGGCCGGAAACTATCAAGTATTTTTTTAAATAAAGCTAATTTGATTTGATCTAAAATACATTTCGTTGGGAAGGAAGATTTAATTAGAACTTAACGACTGTACCAAAAAAAACCCTCAATTTTATGTATAAACCCCTCATATAGGCAGAAAAGAGAGGTGTCCACTATAGATGCAAGAGGTGTCCATCCACCATAGATACAACAGCTACATCAAGGTGGCCACTATAGATGCAATTTGGAGTACTTTTTAAAAATTAATTAAAAATACTTTACCCAATCTAATTAAAATTTTTAATGGTAAAATCGAAAGAAGAAGATCCAATTAACCTAAAAATAGGATGATAACCGTTTCCAAGCAAATAGGTTGGTATTTATTAAGAATTTAAGCAAAAATTTTCCTTAAAGTGTCCACTATACCCACATTTACCTTATATCCTCCCTCCCGATTTCTTAATATATCTGATGTCAAGAAATCAATCAATAAATTTCTTATGTATCTGGAACTATGTACTTTTTGTGTGCATCTTCAAATTAGCCACAGATAGTCAACGCGGAAATATAATATTTATTCAATCATTCAATCTAAATCAAAAACACTTTTTGATTTCTTAACTGAAATGCTGCACTATTTCAAACTTGAACCTGTTGAATCAAAGTTCAAATATCTCTCTTATTTCATCAAAAAATCCCTAAGCTATACCGCGCAGAGCAACTCATACCAAAGTCACGCCCATAATAAAAGTGATTGGTTATTGCGGATTGGTCATCATGACGAGGAACTACGTATTTGGATGGAAGAGCATACGTCAGTCGAATTTTCGTCTCTATGTGAAGAGCCAACCTTATCTTATTCTATTAACCTTGGGGACGATGGAATAATTTCTCTTTTCGCGGTGGAGAGCCCCCGACCAGCCTCGCATAATTCAATTTCATAAATTAAAACTAAATTTCAGTAGTGTATAATTTCACTTCTTTTCATAGATGAACTTAATTAAATATTGTTTGTTAACATGTCATATATTAATTGTAATTATTTCTGAAATTTTATGATTTGGTGAATCACTCATAAGCCATTAACTTTGACAAGTTTGCGACCAAAATTTTTTTTGTTAAAGCTAAAATTTTTTTGCCTTGAAATGTAATGATATTTAAAGTTTAGATTTGTTTTTAGTTTCAAACTTTTTAAATGTTTGATTTTCGTAATTTCATTAAAAATGTTGTGTAACAATATCAATGGCAATTTTATTTAATTTCATAGCTGAACTCAATTAAATATTGTTTGTTAACATGCCTTATACTATAAATGTAATTGTTTCTAAACTTTTATGATTAGGTGAATGAATAACTCACTCATAAGCCATTAACTTTGACAAGCTTGCGACCAAAACTTATTAAAATTAAAAGGTTTTGTGTCTTGAAATGTAGAGATATTAAAAGTTTAGATTTGTTTTTAGTTCAAACTTTTTGAATGTTTGATTGTTTTAATTTCCCTAAAAATATCGTGTACCATATGAAGGCAAAAATTAAGAAAAGCTTTTTAAAGATATGTAAAAGTGTGAAATCAAATGCTTATCAATGCAAAAAACAGTTGAAAAAAATTACAGAGTTTTTTGCGTGGTTTAGAAGTTTTTATCAAAAACATAAGATTTTTAGTTACTTTTTGAACGGTCTCCAAGACAGGGGGTCCACGGGGTACGAAAAATGTCGTCAGGGGGTCCACGGGCCAAAAAAGTTTGGGAACCCCTGGTTTAGAAGATTCAATTTGATTTTCAAAATTTTTAGTCCCCCAAAACCAAATCCTGGATCAACCACTGCCTCAGAAATTTTGACGTGCTCCTCGGTTATCACCTCATAATGAAGTAAAAAACTCCTTTTAAAAATCAAATTTCCAAACGTTTTCTGGGGTTGGACCCCCAAACCCCCTTTTTAATATGGAGCTCGAGCTACTGAAAACTCTTAATTTGTTTTTTGATGGTCTCTGTACCTAATAAAAAATTATGTGGATGAGAACTTTCAATCGAAGTAATACTTAATCTTGATTACTATTAACTACTAATAAATTATTAATTAACATTGACAAGAAATTAAAAGTATTGTGAAAATTATAACTTTATTTCTCCAATTGTGGAAACTTTTTGATGTCCAATAGTAAATTTAACTTCAATATTTGAAATCACAAATTTTATTTGTAAGGAGAATGAAGTTCTAAAGAGAACAAAAAAAAATAAGTAAAAAAAGATTTTTTAAAAAACGCTTTTATTGAAGTGTTCTAAAAGGTCAAAAATAATTTATTCGGTTTGACAAATAATTTATTGGGAAATAGAAAATAACTTTTTGGTAAGTAAAAAATAACTGATTTTCTAATCACTAAAAATAAAAGCGTGGGCATTAGTAATTTATATATTTTTTTTAATTAAAACTTTTTTATTTATTTTTTTAAATTTGTACAAATTCACCTGACGGTATGGACCCGTATAGGTAAATTCAAGTACAGTAACACTAACATCTATGCCGAACGAGGAATCGAACCCCAGACGTACGGCTTTGAAGTCAGATGCTCTAACCACTAGGCCATTACATCGGTATTTATGTGTAATTTTACAGAAAAAATACCTAATAGAGAATTTAAAGTGAATCCATCCCACCCAAACCTCACAAATGAGAAATTTGTAAATTTTACCCCATGGAACATAGAATAAAGAATTTGGAATAAATAGTGAATGAAGAATTACTAGCGCCCACGCTTTTATTTTTAGTGATTAGAAAATCAGTTATTTTTTACTTACCAAAAAGTTATTTTCTATTTCCCAATAAATTATTTGTCAAACCGAATAAATTATTTTTGACCTTTTAGAACACTTCAATAAAAGCGTTTTTTAAAAAATCTTTTTTTACTTATTTTATTTTTTACTTTTTAGTCATCGTATTTTTTAAACAAAAACTAAAAAAATATTTATTTCAACCATATTTAATCTTATGTTCAATCTTATAATTTTAGTTTTCTACTATATGATGGGTTCGCGAGCAACAGTTCAGCGCTGGCGACGACGAAAAAATGGTCCCGCGACTAATTCTGAGCATATTTCCCAATTTTGTGGGAGGGGTGACACACGAGAAACAACAAAGTTAATTAAAATATATTTAATATTGCTAGGGGTATCCTTATAATTACAGAGCGGAGCGATTAAGCGCGCATTCGCTCTTTCACCGATGAAATCCATCAATATCAAAAATATTCACAAGAAAAAGAAAATGCATTCGATAAAATAATAACCAATCCTAAGCCCAGACAAAAATAAAACTCAGAATTAGTGTATCAAGGAGCAAACAGTATTATCAACTCTTTTCAGTAGTCCATAAATTATAAAAGTTCTCTCTCGCTTCCTCGGGATGGGATAAATTTTCGGCGATTTCTCGCTTTTCTGGCGATTGATTTCTTTCTCGCAGTTATTATCTTAAATCGCTAATTATCTTAATTGGAAGGTAGGAAATCACATTTTGAAGATTAAATATTGTAGTTATATACCTAGTATATTATCTTACAGGTTTTGGGAGCCATTGGCTTCACGGAAGTGTCTCAAATATGAATTAAAAGGATAACTAAAACACTCGTTAATTACCTAAATTACGGAGGTTTTGACTAGTTGATGATTGAATATTGCATTGTCATCGAGTTTCCACCACGGTGCAAAGTTTCAGAACTTTATATCGTTTGGAAGTGCCTGAAATATTATGTACAAGAATCCAGAAAGAAAAAAAGTGATTAATAGTCTATAATTATCGTAATTACTGGGCAATTCTCGTTTTGACTTTTGAATATGATGAAGTTATGTCTTATAAACAGTTGTGTACGGTTTAGGGAGAATAGCCCCTTGGGAAAGGTCTCAAATTCTGTTTTTTCTGTTAATTAAAAATACTCGTTAATTAACTTAATCCTTTGGTTGTTTGACTACTAGATAATGGTTGGATATTGGAGTGTCATGAGGGTTCCACCGATGTGTAAAGTTTCGGGGCCCTGACATATCGGGAAGTGCCCGAAAATCGAGTTTTAAAATTCCACCCGTAAAACGCCGCCAAAAGCAAGTAGAATAAAAGCGTTTAAAAAGTATTCCCTTTTTAATTAGGTATACAGTGTCTCCTTAATTATTAATTTTATTCTTTTTCTTTTCAGATCTTCTCGTATGTTGTTATGGGTATTGGAGGGCTTCTATTTCTGAATGGTAATAAATTTTAAACATTTTAAGGTATCCGCCTACCCCTAAAATGACGATTTTCGACTTTTTCGTGGAAAATTTTTTTCTTACTTTTTGGAGTAGTTTAGTCTTTTATCTTTCCAAAACTGTTTTCATTTTACTTATAGGTGAATTATAAAAGAAATTACAGCATTTTTAAAACAGATAGTCGTGTGTGGTCGTATACAAATATAAACTTTAAAGCTAATTTTCTCGGAACTAAATTTTGCATAAAAACCCTCCACTATTTACATGATTACTCAAAAACTATCCAAGATATTTACTCCAAATTTTAACAGTATATTAATCATACTGTTATTAACCAGATGGACCTCAGATTTTTATGTAAGTTTATTATTTTTGTTTTTATTGATGTTTTTTTTGTTAAATTGTAGTAGAAATTTTGAAATTTTTCATTTACCTTTACATTTTATGCTGTAAAACAATTACTTTTCAAAATATGTCTTAGAAAATAGTCCACTCTGAAGATAAGTGTTATAGGATACTTGTGTCCAAAGGAAATTTATATAGGGGTAATAGTTTTTGGGCAAGAGTGAGAGGGGTTTTATAAAAATTCACTTAAATTTTACACTAATTACCCCATATTTTAGAAAGTAATATAATTAATTTTATTTTTTAGAATTGATCAAGGTTTTGATGTACATTTAAACTAAAAATTAAAAAATAAAATTTGTAAATCAAGTATTTCAAAAAAATGGTCTCAAAGGTAGGCGGATACAATTTAATTTTTTGCCCATAAAAATTTAAAAAATATCTAGATTTTAAAACTTTTGGTATAAGTTACAAAATAAAAATGCGTAGTATATTTATTACTAAAAACTAGATTGAAAGCTTTTGGTTTAGGTTCCAAAATAAAAATGCGTAGTGTGTTGCTTTAATTTTATCAAAATTTTTAAAACTTTCAACCTTTTTAATGCGCTCGTTCACTTACTTTTGTAAAAATACTGAATCGATTTTTTATCTACTAACTTATAGGTTTAAAAATATTTGTTATTTATAATTAGGCGAGTAGTTTAAATTAAAATTCCCCATATTAAACATTTGTCACGGTAAGTAAATTCTTTCAAACTATTTATAAATGCATTTTGATTTTTGACATTGGTTAAATGTGTAAATAAATAACTAATTTTCTAGGCCTTCTTGGTTGGGTTGCTTCTTACAGAAGAGGAACCTGCCTAATGAAATTGGTAAGTTAACATAAAACTTCTCTATTAAAATTTCAAGCCTACACTGTAAATAAATTATTTCTTCAAATAACGGAAATTAACCGGTAGCGCTGTAATTTTTGTTCTTTGAAGAAGTATCTGGGTTTCTTTTATTTTCTGTCAAATGAGAGAAACTTTCCGTCCTTTTTGAAGAAGCTAGATATAATAATGCCTTTTGATAAGTTACAAGATGAGGTTTTTATAACTATCAATATAATTATAACAAATATCACGATTCCGAATGACTTCACCATACATACCTAGCCAAAAGAAGATTGACCTCCTTTGACTAACTGATGACGATATAAATGTTGACTTGAACATATTTATTTTTAACTATTATCTTTTTAATGGTCTTCTTCTTCTTACTAATCCCCATTTCTAGCAGAGCTAGATAAAGTCCATGAATCCATTCACCCTCAACAAGTCAAGGACCGGTACAAAGGGTCCGTTAAATAGTTCCTGGTCAGAGAGGCCCAGGCAATTCAGAATGTGTTCCGGGGAAGCCTGTGCACTGGAACAATTGGCGCAGGGTTGAAAAATTTTAATTCCACCTGAGTTTTAATGGTGATTTTATTAAATTAATTCTCTAGTAATTCTATTCTCTGTGTAATTTTCTTTGTGGGAAAAAGTTCACGGAAAAGGCACGTTTCGTAGGCATACGTAAAATTTTCATCAAAAACAATAGAAAATATAGTGTAAAAACTTTTTTTAACAGTGTGGTAATATTTTAAATTATCAAGCCAAATTATTTTTTACTTAAAATTAAGGTCTAAATTTAAAAAATTTGATCGTTACTGAAAGTTTTTTTACGAAAATAATTATTACTGTAGAGGTCTTTGTTTACGTGAATAGAATTAATTTCTTTAAAAAAAGTTTTTCCAGATTGTATTGTTGGAAAAAATTATTTGCATTCGAAGGAGTTATTATAATAGAATTATGGTGAAGTTTAAAGGTTGTACAGGAGTTAGTGACCTTTTAAGTGCTTGAAAAATATTTAGTTTTACAACATAAAAGCTAATTTGCTTTAACAAAACCATTAATTCTTCATTTCTATTCCTAGTTCTTACTAATAGGGGTTCTAACTGTCGCAGCCGAAGTAGGAGGCATTGTTGCTTTCAATATCTTAAACTTAAAGGTAGGTCGTACAAACCCTTTAATTTCATACACGCTTCAACTGTTTTTCTAACCAAAGATTTCATTTGCAGATGACAGATATCCTAGAAAACGGCTGGAAAGAAGTAAATGAAGATGCCAGAAACATCATTCAAGATCAGGTAAAAAAATTTAATGAACACAATAAATTAGCTTAAAAAAGTTTTAGAACATAAACTTTAATATTTAACTGAAAATTTTTATGAAGTAGTTACACACATATCGAAGTTTGCTGTATCTGAAAGATATATAAATTCTTTTACATAGGATCCATTGAAAAATACCCATTTACTTATTTAAAAGTGTTTTATCTAATTCAATATACCTATTTATTTGTTAAACTATTTTTGTAAATTTGAATTTTTTAGTTTTAATTTATAAAATTAATGTTATTTATGTTAATTATAATATTGCCATAATTAACTTATTTATATTATTTTAATTTATATATCCTGAGTTGGGATTATAGGATCACATACAAACGTCGTCAGTTTTATCAAAAGAGGTATCAAAGATTATGCTTCCCAATTGAATTTCAAAGGGTTTTAATTTTCAGGGCGCATAAAATTGCAAGCTAATACTATATTTAAAAAAAAGGTAGAACGTCGGCAAAATTTTTAAATTCAAGATAAGTTTACTTTGAATTTTTTACATAAAACTACTGGATTTTCACTGGGAAAATAATTTTAATGAGATCACATAATAATACTACTGATGTTGCTAATGGTGATAACTTAGGTATCCTTTCAACCCATTATACAGTCGACTCCGCTTAATGTGATCATGATCACGATAAATGTTATTAATCAGATGATGTTATCAAAATGTGCAGGCCCTGATCACTCTTATTTTAGTTAATGCAAAATGTATCGTTTCATGTAATCACTACATTGTTTAATGTTATCAATATTGGGGGAAATCCCCTAAAAACCTCCTTTTCAATAATATTAATAATAATTATTATTATTCAATAATCAATTCCAGGCCAATAATAATACATAAACATGCGAAATGAATCATTAATTAATTAGTGTTATATATGTTTCGGGCAATGTGATAAATAGGGCATTATTGATAATGCCCGAAGGGGAAGAGGGCAATGTGATAAATTCAACGGTATTTATCCATGATATTTATTTATTTGCCCGTCTCCACTCTGGGCATTATTAATAATGCCCAATTAATGACTTTGCCCGTAACATATATTACACTCCCATATTTTTCCTTGAGAATGAATAAATTGCAAATTGTATACTGGGGAATTTTTTTAGATCTCTTCACTTAGGACCGCATAGTTGTGATTTTAATGCAAACACTGAAGTTACACTGTTTGATACTTTCTAGTATCAAATCGTTTATTATTATCAATTGGATATTGTTATCAATCTATTCTTGAGTCGGCTGTACTTTTACCCCCTTAGAGAAAAATTTCACGGAGAATCTGCGTGGTTCTGTTTTTCAGCTGCACTGTTGCGGTTTCCTGGGTCCCGAAGACTTCACTGTGAACACCGAGCCCATTCACGAGAGCTGCTATACAAACCTGTTGCCAGGGAACATGACGACGTCCCTCTCTTCAGCACCAGTCAGAAAGCTGAACAGGGTGAGTGGATATCTACAATCCCACCGGCACGAGAAAAACTTTTGACGTTGGACAATATCGTGGCGGTAGTTATGGAAACGGGTTATTCCTACTCAATTTTGGGGGTGATGGTAGTGCATAAGCTATGGAAAAAAACATTTTGTGCCGAATCTGTGGGCTATCATTTAGATTTTAACTTCTTTTCAAAGTAAAATTGGTATAAAATTGATAGAGCGGGGTAAAATGGATTTGCAGGTTTAAAACGTTTATTTTTATAAAATGTTTTTTGGAATACTTGTTTTTCTTGAGGAAGCTTGAAGAAAAATAAGCAGGCCAAAAAATATTCCACTAAACTGCATTTAATAAGTTTGAAATCTTTCAGTATGCTCTTATGTTTCTTAAAAAGAAATACCTATAGGTGTTCTAATTTTCACTCTCGTGTTTTCCAGGTGGGCTGTAAAGAAAAACTCCTGGAGTTCTTATATACTCACAAGTATTATTGGATAGGCGGATTAGGTGGAGTGCTATTATTTGAAGTAAGTATATTCTCTGGTGTGCTTATGCCTTGATACACTCAAACCTGTTTTTCTGCGATTTTTTTGTGCGGTGTATGAAAATTTCAATCAAAGGGGAACAGGACGAAAATCTTGTATTTATGTCTACCGAGACGTATCGTATACAAGGATCTAGTGAAACAACAATCTTCGTCGCCTACATGGTAACTGAAAAAAAGTATAGTACGGTAAGTATAGAAATGGTTCCTCAATTCAGCTGTAGGGTGGGGATTTCGTTACGGAGTTTTTCAATTCAGCCATGCAGAGGAATTTTTACTACGGTCCTACGGGAGACTTTTTCATGCGGTCCCTTTTCACCGCATAAAAAAGAATATTTTTTAACTGTGTTGCGAACACTATTTTTGTAGCTATACTCGCAAAGTTTTGTGCGATTTTTCATTATTTTATGCGGTCTCTATTCACCTCACTAAAAACAGGTTTGATTTATCCCAAAATCTTCCCGTTCCAGGTGATCGTCGTGTTGTTCGCCGTCTACCTCATCAACCAGAGCAGCCGTTCCAGAAGATCGTCTGCAGAGTCCCTGGACGTGGACATCGACCCCATGCACCACCATCACCACCCTCAGCCCTACTTTTGACTAGGGCAGCAGGACATCGTCGGCTACCAGTGCGACAAGTACTGAAGGACCAAAGTGAACACCACCCAGTTGGCACCAAGAGACTTATATGTCGGCATCGCCGGTGCTGCTGAGCGATAGTATTATTATCTACTTCAATTGGTGGGGTTCTCAACCGGATTGATTGACTTCGTCCCCTTTTTTTTCTTGCGGTTGAAGGGGTGCTGCTTGTTCAGATTCATTTAGATTATCAAGTTTTAAAATAAATGCGAAGTTTGAGCGAAAATCTTGAATCGGTTAGGTTTTATATGGGCTTCTGCTTGTTTAAATACGTTCTATTCTACTGGGTTGTCTCAAAAGGTCGGTTCCAACTAGTGATGGGCAAAATCGATAATTTTAGGTATCGAATACTTTGGTATCGAATACTTATAGGTATCGAATACTTATAGGTATCGAGTACTTATAGGTACCGAGTACTTTTTTTCAATGTCGGGAAATGAACCTGAAGGGACAATTTTTTTAGGGCCTATCCATAATCAGACTAATATTCAAAAAACTGAAAGCGATCCATCAAAAAGCCCCGTAGCTACGGGCCTGGAGGTGGATAGAGGCGAAGGATTTGGCGGGGGAAAAACCTAGCCGCGTCAAATTTCTCTCGCGGATGATAACGACTTGGGTTTGAGCGTTGCAAAATGAAAACGGAAACAGGCTGCGTTTGATCTACAGTAGGTATTATAAAGATTACTTCATTGAAAAATTTAAAACGAAATATGTCAATAAAGTATCGATACTTTTGTGGGTATCGAATACACTCGATACCTATAGGTATCGAGTACTTAACTATTTGGTATCGATACCTGCCCATCACTAGTTCCAACCAAACTTAACATTCAGGTCTGCCATACAATGAAAAACAAGATTTTCATAGAAACTCATGTCCGCAAATGTAAACTGTGCCCGCTAGAGGATAATATTTGCCGGCGAAGGGGAAACGTTTAACTTTTTTATATTCGACGGAAAATTTCAGTTATTATCACTCATTCGGAGAGACCACCCCTGAAAACTGCTGTAAACCAAATTTCTTTAAATTCTGCCTGTAATTAGAAGAGAAATTCATTCTCTAATACAAATTTCTTTTTCTTGTGTTGTGTGTGAGAATCTTCTCTGCTAATAAACAGCAGAATTTAAAGGAATTTGATTTAAAGCGGTTTTAGGGGGTGCTCTTTTCAAATATGTAATAAAAATTTAAGTCTTTCCGTAGAATGAAAAAGTTATACGTTACCCCTTTGGGAGGCCAGTGGACACAGTTTATATTATATTTTCGGACATGGGTTCCTATGAAAATATTGACAGACCTGCATGATAAGTTTGGCACCCATCTTTTTAAAACACCCTGTGTAAAAATTTAAGTTGAATCTGATTCTAGAGTAAAAATTTTAGCCTAATATATTTCATTGGATATTTTAGCTCGGGTCTTAAAAGCACTAAAAATTACCTCTTTTTTTAGGGTTACTTTATTTATTTAGTTTATACTTCGAGTTGGAAAGATTACTAATGGCGTAAAACCCACATAAATTCCTTAAAAAAAATTTTCTCCAAGAAATTTATCAAGGTATATTCTCTAGAACAAGAAGCATAAAAAGGTTTTTATATGTTTGCTGGCTTTTGTTTAGGAATTTTTTATACATTGAGCTCCGGCCTTAAAAATACTGATCTACTTAGACCCTACCTAGTTTTGTTCCCTAGTTTAAAGTGTTCCAACAAACTAATTATAATGTTATTAGTGATGACATAATAATTACAAAGAGTATTAATTAGTTTCGGAAATCCCAATAGGAAAATTGAAAACTATTCGAAATTATGTAGCAACACTCTTTATATGAAAAGTGAGTTTTAATATATTTTCAAACTGAGAAAATATCCTTCTTATGTTTTTGTTTTAATTTTTTAACTAATTTGTAAGTTAGATATTGATATTACTTTTTAATGTAAGTGTAGTTATTTTTAACTATCTGGGGCATATATTAATTTTTATGTAAAAAATATTTCAAACGTATTGAAACTTTGGTAAATGCATGCCCAATATGGTAAAAATGTGATTTACCAGAACAAACTAGATGAACATATCATAAAGAGGCTTGAAAACGAAATAAATTACATTCAATTAAATTACTCTGGACTTATAAGGGGGATTCCTCATTCATGGTTGAGAACCCTATAAATCAATGGTGGATTTTTTCCAGTCCTTTTGATGTTATCTATTATGTCGAAATGTATGATTCTCTTGCATGTTGCAACTATACACATGTTGGCCAAACTTTTTTTTCTAGTGCGTTTTATTTTTTATATAAGACGGTAGACCTAGTGTGTGTTGTTCATAGACCCTCAACATCTCTTCTTCAAAGTCTATGGTGTTATTGTTAGTTTCAACTTTTTGATTCTGTGAATTAATGATGTAAAATAATTGGAGTGAATTTTTTATGCACAAGTTGAACTAAATCAAAAATCATTTTAAAATATGAGGGCTGAATATCGTATGTCAATCGCTTCTTATACAGTTATGTCATAAAGGAGTGATTGTTCTTGTATAATACACATATAAAAAACTATTGATGGTTAAAGCATTTGATGTATTGCAAAGAAAAAGAAGTAATATTTTCAAAATGAATTTTACTGAATAAATATCAAATAAATGTACCTATTTATTTCTACTAAGGATATTTTGCTATTTTAAAATTAGCGAAGTTATTTTGATTAATATAAACTTTAAGTTTTAACATTTTGGTAGAAATGTGACACTTTGATTGTTCGTGATAGTGCCTAGAAAATCAAGTGTCTTTTTTTAATCAATAGGGATCAAACTTTTAACACACTTTTAAGAAATATTAGATTTAATCGTTGCGGTATTATTTGCATATTTATAGATATAGATACTTTGGGTAGTAAAAAAACATATTCGAAAAATATGATATTCAACAATCATTTCTCTAAGAGTTGCAATTTTTTTAATTTTATCTTCAGTAAAGGTTTTGTATTGCAACTTTAAAAAATGAATTATTAGCATTACTTTTTATGCCTATTTTATCTCTAACACATCAATGTAATTTTTTTCATAAATCATTGAAAAGTGCATTTTCTTTAACTTGCAATGTTTCAATTTTTCCTCTGTACATAGAATAAACCTTGTTCTAAAAATCTGCAAAGAGCACAATTACATTTCAACATTGCTAAATTTTACTCCAAACTTTAAGAAACAATGTATGGAATTAGAATATTTATAAATTCATAAAAACTATATTTTTCTTTGAAAATATCAGCAACTGCTAAAAAGTAGTCAAACTTTATTTTAAGAATCTTTTTGTATAAACAAGTCCCTAGCCAATCTAAACTAACTTTGAAAAAGTACACTCATTCAAAAACAAACATTTTAAGTTTGGCAAGTTTTTAAATCGATAGTGTAATTTTTTAGGGTACTCAAGAGTACTTCTAACCCAAGTCGAGGTTGTTGTCACTTTTTCAGTGAAGAATAAGATCTTGACGATAAAAAATAAAAGTTAAAAAAAATATCTCTGTGACAGTAAACATCTGGAAAATCTTGATGCATGTTCAAATCTTTGAATATCCACATGTCAGACGTATAAGTATCGTTTTTCTTTGGTTGAAACTGTTAAAATTCAATACAACTCATGTAAAGAAGTAGGTTGACACAGATTCACAATTCATATTAAATTATGCAGATCTTAGTTCCGAGAACTTAAGCACTTTCTTAGGATTTAAAACACTGTACATACAACTCTGCAATACGTAAGTATTCCATTTTTGAAAATTTTTAAAAAGGTAGTTTGAATTGAATGGACCAACCTTTCTGGGCTTCACAATTGTTGTTGTTGGTCATCAATATTTGTATTTATTTGTATAGTTCATTGTTCCTAGCCTTTATGAAATTAAACTTCCTAATACAATTAGTAAATGGTCACGGTCCCCTTAAGTCAAATATTACCTATTTTAGTAAAATCTTAAAATTGAGAATTAATTCACCATTAGTTTGCATTACCAAACTTTTTAGTTTGAAACAAACACACTTACGGTCGTATTCACCGGTAACCTGACCGGCGGTCAGGTCAGGAAACCATGGTTACAGCCTCTGATTGGTGGAAGGAAAATATTGAATTATTTTTCCACCAATCAGAGGCTGTAACCATGGTTTCCTGACCTGACCGCCGCGCTGGTCAGGTTACCGGTGAATACGGCCGTTAATGGTAAACTGATAAAAAGACATCATTTAATCATTTTTATGTAAGAACTTATTTAATTATTAAGGTAATCACATTAATATTGTGTATTAATAGTTATCAAACATGCTTTTTAATTTAGTTTTTTTGCCATGCGTGCACGTTTGAATCATATTCAATTATATTTTACTAAACAAGTATTATATGTACACGTACAGTAGACTCGAAAATGAGAAAAAGGTAAAAACCTAAGAGGGCCAGACTTTACTTTCCTATGAACAAAACTTTTTTGAAAGTAAATTTTGAGAAAAAAGCACAAAGAATATTCTGCACAATATTGAAATTCAAAATACTTTCCAGCATGACCGATCCTATTAAGTGCCTGTGAAAGATAGTTACGTATTTTCGTGATGACTGTTGACTAATATTTGTTAGAAATAAACATTTTGAGAAAAAAAATCAAGAGTCTACTGTACATTCATAACTATTTTATGTAGATTTTAAATCTCACGATCTTTCCAAACCCTAAGAACAAATGTAAATAGCATTGTTAAAAATGTATAGAAAACCACTTAAATCTCTATAAAATCATGACTTTTAAAGCAATCATTCTGGACACAGTTTATATTAGTACTACGTTATCATTATTACAGTATTTTCACTGTATTTTAAAAGCCTTCTATAGACTGTTACTGTTAGTTATAGTACTATCTAATATAATATACAGTATTTGAAGAGTAATGTATTACAATAAATTTCATTGAAGCACTGTGAAATACTACTGGTTCAAAGATTTTTTTGGATATTTAAAAAATGTTGTTCAGTTCATTCACTCTTAAATAGTGACAACATCGATGATTTATTGCATGGTTTCTTGCAAATATTTTGTTTACAGTGCAAGCTCTTTGCACAGCTATGTACGATACCTTTTTAGATGTGTTACTTTTGTATATACTTTGTTCTCTTGTTGTGCAATATTTATTTATAAAGAAAACCAAAATGGAAACGAGATTTTATTTTATTTATTTGTGTGTCTTTTCTTCATTATCACCGTAATCATGATTGATAAGCTCGTCTTATTCATGTAGAACTCTTTGAAACCAACTATTATAAATTTTTAAATTGTCCTTTTTTATATAGGGTCACGTAAATATTATTTTTAATTTCTCATTACGCAAATGTATTCAGTAATGTAAATCAAAATAATCGTAAACCTTAAAAAAAGGTAAATCTGATCTAATGTCAACTAACACTTAAACCACCTCTAGGTCATTAATCAATAGAATGAGGTTAAGTCTTATCGAACATAATTTTCTTCTAAGAAGATGATCAAGAAAGATCTGATCAAAGAAAAAACTTAAAGCATAAGTACCATTTAACATTAATTCTTTACTTCACTTTATAATTTTCATACCTATTAATTCATTTTTCTCAGACAAGTTAACAGCAAACAGAATATGCTTATAAAATAATGTCTCTATTAATGCACATAAAACATATTTGATTACATTCACAAAACTCAATGTTTTCAAATAAAAAAATAGTTTTCTTAAATTACAAGTTAAATTGGAAATCTAAATTACCTTGTAACGAAATTATAATCTCAGAAATTATTTGTTTAAATGTAAATAAAAATAAAAAGGTGTTTGAACTGTGAAAAAATGCCTGTTCTGTTTTTGTCTCCAACCTGATTTAGGTCACTTTTATCCTCCTAGTTCTCTACTTTAGAGACATTGCAAAATTTTGGAAGAGTCGATAGATGGTGGATGCATCGCATTCGAGGCTTACTTCGTACTTCTGCTATTTATGGGCTTCACTTTCTCAGGAGCTGCCCCCCTTTGCCTAAATTTCTGCACACCTTTGCGGATAGAGTTTGGATATTGCTTACAAGTGTCATTACAATCAACAACTTAATCACTTCTATAAATTGGAAGAATATTTGTTATCAGTAAAGTTTTCTCCCATTTATATATTTCTTTTTTAAATATAAGATTGGCATCCACTCAATTATTTGCGATGCAACTATACGCATTAAAAAATTTTGTGTACTTGAAATTTTCTATTTACTGATGACGAACTTTTTCCGTGTGCCTAGAAACGTGCCTTTTCAGTTAATTTTTCCTCTCTCTCTCAAAGAGAATTAAGATTAAAAATAAAATCTCCACTAAGAGAATAACTTTTAAAAACAAGTATTGTACTAAGTCAAAATTTCTCGTGAACAGTTAGTTAAAAGGAGGTCAATCTTCTTATAGCTAGATGTGTAATATGTTTGCCGGTGACGTCAATGTCACTCGGGATTATGAAATCTAATTGTATCGATTGTTACTTTAAAGCTACCTTCTGTATTTTATCTAAAAGAACTCTCAAACTTCTTCAAATAACTGAATATTTCTCTCATTTGACCGAAAAGAAAAAAACAGATTATTCCTCAAAGTGGAGAAATTAACGTGCAAAAGTGCTGCCGGTTAATTTTCGTTATTTAACTAAAATAATTTTTACATTGTGTACTTTTCGGTTTTTTTAAAAGGCAAAAAGTCAACCCATTAAACGCAAAACACACCTAATTTTTCTTCTACCGAGGCTATTTAAAAAATAGCCGTATTATCCACATGATGAAGATCCCTAAAATAGACCAACGGCATTTAATTTAAATAGATGGGGCATTGTTATGCCAACACAGAATGGACTAATCGTGGTGACGACACCCCATCTTTCGGGGGAGGGTGATCGTCTGCAGCCCCGGGTGGGGGAGGGTGCGTGCGCAGGGCCGCGCCTGCGCCCCTGCACCTCCGCATCGGAATGCTCAGGGGGGCCTCCCGGTGATCTGGAAGGGCACGAGCTGACATGGCGGAGCGCTCAAGGTAAAGGATTATCATTTCATAAAACTTCACATTGATAGTTTTGCATTGGATGTTGCAATGGTTAATTTTAAGCGTGTGGGTGATAGTTTGTAGCGTTATTTTTTTTGTTCATCGTGTAAGGATCATCGTGTAATTTTTAGTCTTTCTAGAGGTTATTTATAGTGGGAGGTTAAAAAAAAGAGGATGCTTCTCTTGGGAGGGTAAATAGTATGCTATTAATTTTTCGTCCGTAATTCAAGTTTTTTGTTGGATTAATTCCTAAGGTGTTATTGTAAAATTTAAATGTCATTAAAGAAGAAGCTTAAAGAGATGGTGTAAGGATGAGAAGACTATAATTAGTTTGACCATGTAGCTGTCTATTATGCTGGGATTGTAGTTACTACTACTGATTCTATTGCTTTGTGGGCTGGTATATATATTTTCAAAATTTGAGAATTCAGTTCGCTAAGGATAAGATGTTTTCTTACTGTTGGAAGGTTGTAGTTTTTCTAAATATAATTTTAAATTGATGTTTTCTATTTAAAAAATTGATTGGTGTTTTTTTCAAACTTCCTATCATTATCTAGTTAAGTAATAAACTTTATTAATTGTGAACATTTTTAATACATAAATTAATAAATTATTTAATTTTATCAATATATTTTTATTTTAAAAATTCAAGAGTTTAGGACATTTTTTTGAATGTAAGTTTAAGTTTTCCCTCAATTAAAATATTAATTATATTTTTTACTCCGATATTAAATGTAAAATTGCGTTGTTTCAAAAAAATTTTTTTTGATATTCTAGCAGGGCGCCGTACGTTTTGAAGTCTAACTTTTCTGTAGAGTAAAACTTGTTATAAGTAGTGTAAAAAAATTTTAACACCTCTTCCGTACACATAATTTATTACTAATTTCTGAAAAAATTTACCATTTATATTTTTATCCTATCTAAACAAGGTTGTTAAAAACCACACTAACTTTTATCGTCAAAAATTGTTTTCCAATTACTAGAAGTATAAAATTCAATGGCTAAGAAATAAACCAATACAATATTTAAATTAACTAAAAATTAGAAGCAGCATTCTACGTTCTAGAAATATCCACTTTACTTTGTATTTCATAAAGATGTAAATACTTACAACTGCACTATAAACAAAATTAAACAAAATTTTTTTAAATAAAATACAGTTAAAATGGAATATCTTACTGAGGATAGAAACAAATTCTGAAAAAGATCAAAATTTAGGTTATGTTGTACAATGTCATTTTATGAGTACAGTTAAAAATACCTTGAAGAGGTCAGTTATTTCACTTTATTTATTTTTTCATAAAACGAAGAATTCAAGGATTTTTTTTACTTAATTTGTATTTTTGATTCTAATACATAACATGAATATAAATTTATTTTCTTCCTAACCCCTTTAGTCAGTCCCCTTACTTTATCAGCTGTAAGCGAAGGGATGGAAATCATTTGGCACACACTCTCACCTATAAACATTGGAGTGCATAGAAATTTATTTTGGGAGGGGCCCAAAATTATTCCTCAGCCCCTCCCATGCGTATTTCAATGGGTCCAATGTAGTCTTTTAATGCATTTTTAGATTGTGTGTAATAAAGTTCCAACTACCAAAGGGGGTCCGGGGTTCCTCCCTCTGAAAGGTTTTTGAAAATTTAACCTTTGGTACACCAAGCCTAAATTTCATAGGGGGCAGGGGCCCTTCGCTGCATTTTTATATACCCCCCCTGCCGATATATTTTTTTTCTCAATTTGTTACCTTTACAGACATTTGACCTTTAATGAAATCTCGAAATAGAAATTTTATGGCTTGGATATATTTTATAAAGAAAAAGATCACCGAATTTGTTAGAAGATAAATTTATAGTGATCCCAAAAACCGATCTCATGTTTTTCCATCTCAGTCGTAGTCTCTCAGGTTGGATAAAATATACTGGTATGAATTTGCTTCTTAAAACAACTTAAAAAACATTCTATCCAAAGCAAAAAAAAATATGCCACATGTTACAAAAAATGAAGTAAGTAATTTTTACGAATATAATTAGGATTTTATGAAAAGTAAAGCAATAAATGCACCCTAATTTTTTACAATACAGCTATACATTTTATTAAATTCCACAACTTTAAAAATTCTAATATAAATGAGTTATAGGAAAATCTTCTTTTTAATGTGCACATTATGAAAAAGATTAACAATAAAAATTTAAGTTCAGTCAAGTTGGTTTTTGCTTTCTCTTTTCGGAGTACAATAATTATATTTCTTAGTAAAACAAAAAGTCCTGTTAATTTGAATCTTTGATAATACTTTCTCAAGCGTTTGAAAAGTTCTTATAGTATCGAAAATTAAATATGCTTTCATTTTAGTTTCAGACAAAAATATTCACTGAAATTAAAACTCTCAATTATCATTCATGGTGGTCATCTCATTGTTATGATTTCCTGACCACCTAACGTAAACTAATAGTGTTTAATAAAATTAAACAAATTTAAAACACACTAATATAATTTCACAATCATCCCAAAATCTATTTAATTCATAAATGGAAGTTGCTTTGCATTTCAATAATAGATGTGTGGAACTTTTTAAAGGAAATTTACTGCAATGTTTACTTATCGTAAAGAAAAGTCTAATGAGATAGTCACTCAAGCTCTTCACGCCGTATGGCACATAAGGCATCCTTCCCACCCCTCCCGCGCCCCGGTTTTTGGCCCTGGATCTGGCTTCCTCCAGACCTTGCGTCTTGTTCATTGAACAAATTTGCATGGTGTCTAATGAGATACTAATATCATTAAAATCTTCGAAATCTCTCATAACGTGTTTAATAATAACATAATTTATTAACAAAAAATAAAAAATGCAAACATTGTTCCCTAAGGAGCCCTAGCCCTTTCAAGTGAAACATAAAATTATATTAATAATGAAACTTTCCTTCTTTTTAAGGTTATTTTGATATGAATACAAATTTTATTGCTCTTTACATCGGTTTTTTAATTTTTTACAGGTTAAAATGAACGGCCTAACCATACATCCAAGGCTAATGGCTATCAAAAACCAAACTCTTCCCAGATACAACCAGTCTTCCAATTTCTGTTCAATAGACAAAATAGATATAAAAACGAAGCGGGACTGATGAAATCTACTAAAAAGCAACCAAATAAATAGAAATCTGAATTATATTGTAAACTCTGAAAAAAGAAGTGCTTTGAAACTTAACTAAAAGAGCATTAGCATGGATGAAAATAAGTTTTTACACTCTTATTTTTAATACAAGTCTTTACAATTTACAGAAATCAACGTCTTCCAAAAAACATTGAAACTTCTGATGAAAGTATAGCAGACTTGGATCATCAAGAAAAAATATCAGCCTTCTTTGAAAGTTATAAACTTGAAAAACTAATTCATAAAAAGTGATAATAATTTACAAGACTTATAAACTCAACGAATGGTAGGAACGAAGTCTAGTAAAAAAGTAAAAACATGTTCTAAAAAGTTTAAAGAAAATAAAAGGTACAAGTTTTTATACCAAGTAATGATATTTGGAACTGGTGCTTTGATGTTCATTTATATTATACTTGTCTTAAACTGGCAATTAATAAGAAACTAAAAGCATCACTTTATCGTGAAATAAAAGATATAAGCGGATGAAACATCAACACATCTTATGATCTCTAAAAGCAAACGTTCGCCGCAGTATTGGAAACCAGAACCGGAAAAAACTAAAACAAAGGAATCAACTCAAAAATTTGGTTTAATCTTTCAACACCAGAAGAAGACTCAGAATCAAAAGAAACCACGAAGCAATCAGTCCAATCAAATACCGTCTAACGGTTATAAAAGCAATAACCCATACAGAGTATTCAGATCAAGTTACAGAAGTACTAAAACAGGAATCAAACGTATCTTTGCTTTCCTCTTTCCAAGCAACAATAGAAAATATACAAAACTCTAATGAACAAAATTAACTAACAGCAGAATATCATACATATCCACAGCGGAACCCTGATCACTATAAGTCGGGGTAAGATGAGCCTATCTTTGTAATGACCATAAGATAAGCTCCAAGAAAATCAAATAGATCAAAGAAGATAGCCTAGCTTAAGTATGCTGATATGATATCAGAACATAGCATATTTTTAATTACCTCCACTAAAATCTATTCTGCCTATTCGTCGACACTTAAGCACTTGTCTAATCCTAGAAGCTTGTGTTTAACCACAGAATTTACAGAAGAAAACTTAGAGAAGGCCTAAAAATACTCGAACATAACATATTCATCATACAAACTCAAACCTTCTCACGATATCAAAGAGAGTCCAGCCTACCAACACAACAAATGCTCCCTCACTGAAAAAGCATATCCACACCATTCTGTCTTATCCATCACAAGATCCATCATGGCGTACTACATCTTCAGCATGTGGCATAACGTGCGTTCTCACCTCCCAGGCGCGTGCGGCGAGCGCACGGAGCTTGACCACTTCGCCAAGACCGGTCAGAACAAGAGCGACACCGAGATGGCCTCCTTCAGACACACCGAGGCGGAGGGAGGAGGAGAGGGACAGAGGATCGCGGGGACCGAGGACTACCCTTCGGACGCACCCGTCTACAAGTCCACTGCAGGGGCCGGGGAGTTCGAAGGTGAATTCGGACCCCCGGGGTCGTCAATCGATGAGTGGCAGGCGGGATGGAATGTCACCAATGCCATCCAGGTGAGTGTATATCGAATAAGTACTGCTTTAAAATTAAGGATACTTTGATAATTTTTTGGTGTAATGACTCATTGTAAAAATATATGGCACGTTACGCAATAGTGTGGTGGAAAGAAATTTCCACCGTAGTCACAGTGAGACCTCCCTCCGAGTCTAGGTGGGAAGTCAGAGTCACAATGGGAGATCCCTCCGTGTCGTGGTGAAACCTCTTTGATGATATGGTGGAAATAAATTGCCACCATTGTCACAGTGGGACCTCACTCCGAGTCTAGGTGGAAAGTCAGAGTCACAATGGGAGGCCCCTCCGTGTCGTGGTGTAACCTCTTTGATGATATGGTGGAAATAAATTGCCACCATAGTCACAATGGGACCTCCCTCCGAGTCTAGGGGGAAAGTCAGAGTCACAATAAGAGGCCCCTCCGTGTCGCGGTGTAACCTCTTTGAGGTTATGGTGGAAAGAAATTGCCAGCATAGTCACAGTGGGACCTCCCTCCGAGTCTAGGTGGGAAGTCAGAGTCACAATGGGAGATCCCTCCGTGTCGTGGTGAAACCTCTTTGATGATATGGTGGAAATAAATTGCCACCATTATCACAGTGGGACCTCACTCCGAGTCTAGGTGGAAAGTCAGAGTCACAATGGGAGGCCCCTCCTTGTCGCGGTGTAACCTCTTTGATGATATGGTGGAAATAAATTGCCACCACTGTCACAGTGGGACCTCACTCCGAGTCTAGGTTGAAAGTCAGAGTCACAATGGGAGGCCCCTCCGTGTCGCGGTGTAACCTCTTTGAGGTTATGGTGGAAAGAAATTGCCAGCATAGTCATAGTGGGACCTCCCTCCGAGTCTAGGTGGGAAGTCAGAGTCACGATGGGAGGTCCCTCCGTGTCGCGGTGTAACCTCTTTGATGATATGGTAGAAAGAAATTGCCACCATATCATCGAGATAGGTTAGATCGCGATATGGAGGACTTACCCTTGTGACTCTGACCTCCCACCTAGACTCGGAGGGAGGTCCCACTGTGACTAAGGTGGCAATTTCTTTCCACCTCACTATTGTGTAACGTGCCATATTTTATTACAGTGCACAAATCATATACGTCATTGGTAAAAATTCATGCCGTAGGATTTTCCAATAAGAGTGGAAATATGTATAGTCCGAGACTAAATTACCCTAACACTATTTTAAGGGGGTACAAAGAAACTCCATTAATAATGAGGTCAGTACAGATTCGGGAAAAGTAATCGAAACTTCCATATTTTAATGCTTATTTTACCGACTACCGGAAGTCATGCCATGAAGCTTAAAATTAGTGAATAATTCAAACATTTTATTTTTTAAACATATATGATCCCATAGAGATCCCATCCTGAAAATTTTTAGAGATCATAAAGAAAACAATATAAATAACTAATTGTTTTGAAAATGCATGAAATACCTTTTTCTTTACATATGATTTTTTGGTGGGATATTGAGTGACTCCCACTCAAATATTGTTAAGGGTAATTTTATCCCGGACCTCATTTTTTCCACTCTTGGATGATACTATGACATGAATTTAATGACAAGGGAAATCTGTGCTAATCTAAGATCTGTGATTATATTCACAAAAAAAATTCGCAACTATCCTTATTTTTTGGACACGTTCATGAAAAATGCTTGTGCAAATATTGATGACAAAGACTTAAAAATTCAACTTTCGATGGTAAAAAACCTTTTAAAAACAACAATTTAAAGACAGCATGAAAATATTAAATAATTTTTATTAATTTCTTGTAAAATAAAAAAAATGTTTGCTTTTGTTACTGCAGTTACCACTTCTTGCACCTCTTTATGTGCCTATCAATAACATGATCCCTACGTATTTCGTTTTACAAAGAATTTGTAAAAATTATTTTATAGGCTTTATTCCATTTTAGAAACGTGGTTTCTGATAGTTTTTGTTATTGCATTAATTATTTTTTGCTTTTTAGTCTTGTGTGCATGAAGTTTAAAAATTGACTTACACCTTTTTTGATTATTCTACTAAAGTTTCTTATAATTAAAACTAAAAAATACTTACATTATTTTTTCCAATTAAAATTTGAGGTTTAGGTTAAAAAGACTGGACCAACCTTGCTGGGCTTACGCCTGTAGTTGGTCGACTTAATTTGTATTTGTATTTGTATTTGTAATAACTCATTTTTCTTTTCTTATTTGTTCAAAAAACTGTATGATCATTAGGGTGGGTCATTTTCCTATGGCGAAAAAAAAATTTTGCAAATTCTATCGGGCACAGCAAGAAAAGGGTGCCAAATGGTATCAAACTTACATGTGTAAAATATTATTCGATTATAATAACTCTTTTTGCCTCCGGATTGGTCTCAAATAGAACAAAAATATGTAAATTTTAATATTTTTAAAAAATTTTATGAATTAAATTTTTTTATCGAAAACTTATTAAAGTTCACAAATAAGGGTATTTAAAAGCAATTTTAATCACATTATCCACCTTCATGCATTATTAATACAAAAATAACTGCCAAAGTGGCAATATAATATGCTATCATATTAACAAGAGCCGTAGAATATGAATCTCTTTTTATAGTGGATTTTCAGTGATACAGATTTTAAATATTGGTTTAGTTCATAGACATTCTCCCTCAAGTTTGGTCAGTATAAAACGGTATTTTTAATTTTTCAATATAGAAACAGTTGTGTTTTTCATAAATATGCCGCGCTTTCGAAATTCAGCGGACAGTTATTTCATTGGCTGGTCTTGGGAACCAAATATGATCGCAAAAATATGTTGAAACAATTGTCGAATGGATAGTTCGTTCATAGGAAATATCAGTTATGATTCGCTCAGTCATGATTTACCTAATTTTTTAATATAGCAATTAACTGAAACCCAGGCCCATGAAATTATACTTTTTTGAGGATTGACTCAAAATAGCTTCTTAGAATTCCCTTATGCGTTCATAAAAGTTAAAATATAGCAAATTTAACTGTTAAGGATAATTACAAGTAAGTTTTGAAAAGTAATGTAGCTTATTTAAAAACTTAAGGTATAATACTGAGCTTTATGCTGAAAACGGGGATCTACCTCTCTTCTCAAGAAATATTTCAAAATTTGACTCTTAAAATGTGGTTTTAATTTATTTTTGGACATTAGGGAATCACATGGGGACACTTGGGATGGACTATTCCTAATATGCCAAAGAATTTCAAGGAAAACCCAACTTTTAAACTATTATCCAAATGTTTTCCATGGGGTTGAAACCTATAACCCAAAAAAGGTATCCACCTTCTGACATATCCATTTTTATTAAAAATTTAATGTTTTTACTATCCTACTCAACCGACAATAAAGGCTTCGCACATTTTTATGATTCCAGCAAGAAATTTTTGATTGCCAGTTCTAACCATTGAGATATTTCAAAATATATTGTATTACAAGTCAAGTATTTCAACTTTGGTTTCATTTATAATTATTTTATAGTCTTCAATGATGATTTTTATACCATTGTGCACATTTATATTCATGACGGATTTGTGCAATCGAGGTAAAAGCTTGATTTTCGTTCGTCCATTTTTTCATGACATTACTATATTTATATTAATCGAAACTTTGAGGCCAATCCGGAGGCAAAAAGAGTTATTATAATCGAATAATATTTTACACATGTTAGTTTGAGACCATTTGGCACCCTTTTGTTGCTGTGCCCTTGGGAAAATGTGAAAAAAATATTTTTGACCCACCCTAATGATCATTGCAAATTCCTTCCCCGATCATCATTTTTCTGATCACTAAGGGAACTCCATTATTTGGCTAAAAGATTAATATTGCACGCTTTAAAACTCACCCCACGGTTTAGAAAGTGGTCCAATTTCTATCAAATTTATTGTGTATGTAGTACTGATACTGCTTTTACATCATGCAATAAATTTTGTTTTGTTACACGGGCCTTGGCAAAACATCCTTTTACTGTAACTCTCTCGCACCACATTAGGTCCTAGCTCTTTAACGGTGCGGCTGCGCCCCCTTTTCCTATTCGAAATATGCTTGTCTAGGTACCCTTTACCTCCCCACCAAGTGTTGATGATGAATTCGGAATCACCCTGTATGTAGCTTTATGGTCATATTATATCCTTTAATGTTTTCAAAAAACCAAGTGGCACCCGATAGTAGTATAAAACCCTAGTTTGCATAGAAAAGTTAAGTAAAGAATGAAACACCAAGTTAACTTTTCACTATGGATGTTTCCTCTAAAATGAAGATAAAAAGTGAAACAGTGTGAATGGCCCCTCTAAAATCCCTGTTTCTTCTCTCTTCAGGGCATGTTCATCGTGAGCCTGCCGTACGCCGTGCTGTACGGCGGCTACTGGGCCGTCTTCTCCCTGGCCTTCGTGGCCTACATCTGCTGTCACACGGGCAAGATCCTGGTGGCCTGCCTCTACGAACTCAACGACAAGGGCGAGATGGAGCGCGTGCGCGACAGCTATGTCGACGTCGCGCAGAGCTGCCTGGGTGAGCGCTATGGTGGCAAGATGGTCAACCTTGCTCAGATCATCGAGCTGCTCATGACCTGCATCCTCTACGTGGTCCTCTGCGGGGACCTCATGATTGGCTCCTTCCCCGAGGGTCCCATCGACCAAAGATCGTGGATGATGATCTCCACCATGTTCCTCCTCCCCTGCGCCTTCCTCAAGAAGCTGACGGCCGTCTCTAGGCTGAGCTTCTGGTGCACCATGGCCCACGTTCTCATCAACGTCATCATACTGGGGTACTGTCTGATCCGCGCCCCCGACTGGCAGTGGTCCAAGGTGACTTTCTCCATCGACGGCTCCATGTTCCCGGTGACCCTCGGCATCGTGGTGTTCAGCTACACCTCGCAGATCTTCCTTCCGAGCCTCGAAGGCAACATGAAGGACCGCTCCAAGTTCCACTGCATGCTGGACTGGAGTCACATCGCCGCGGCCGTCTTCAAAGCCGGCTTTGCCTGGCTGGCCTTCCTCACCTTCGGGGAGGAGACGCAAGAAGTCATCACCAACAACCTCCCCACCAAAGGCTTCAAGGTCGTCGTCAACCTGATCCTGGTCATCAAAGCCCTGCTGTCCTACCCGCTGCCCTACTTCGCCGCAGCCAATCTCCTGGAGTCGGCGCTGTTCCAAGGCCAGCCGAAGACCAGATTCCCGTCTTGCCTGGCGCAGGACGGAGAGCTGCGCATCTGGGCAGTGGCCTTGAGGGTGCTCCTGGTCATCTTCACCATGCTCCTCGCCATCACGATACCCCACTTCGCGCTCCTGATGGGGCTGATCGGCAGTTTCACGGGCACCATGCTCTCCTTCGTGTGGCCCTGCTACTTCCACATGAAGCTGAAACGCAACGACATGACCCGCGGGGATGTCGCATGGGAGGTCTGCATTATCGCAATGGGGGTCTTATGCGGGGTCATCGGAATATACTCCTCTGCCAAGGCGCTCGTCGCAGCCTACCACATCCCGTTGCCCTACCCCAACATCAGGCCAACTTGAGACCTCCTCCTTTACCTAAATCGCTTAATATATATATTTTTAGTTTACAAAATAGTTTGGGTGTTTAGAATACTCAAGGACTTGAATCCATACACTTAGGATTCATCAATGAAAGCGATAATAATTTCTTATAGGAAACGAATCTTGAAATATTCCGTTTTTGGGTTCTCAACCCATGATGGCAACTTGTTAACGGTGTGGTGACCCAGAAGTAGCTTTCTGTACTTAATTTCAAAGAGCATATCCGAAATAGTAGTTTCATAGTCAGGGCTGGTGGTGCTACATAATGTCAAACTGCTGAGTAAATTGGTGTTGTGAACTGAAATCAATAATTGTTGTCTTCCAAATATACATCTTTTCCTTAGCGTTTCTAAGTGTAAAGAATCTGAGAGTGATGTCTCTTCACTTCATCCAACATAATCTGCGTCTTCCATTTATGCAGTAGTGGTGAATGCACATTCTGCTCTTCTATAAAAGTTGTTCAACTGTTGATGATGTTAGAATTTTTACACAAGTCTAGTCCTCGTACAGAAAATGTCTTCCAAAGATCCAGGTTACATTCCCGCAGGGAATGTATATAGCACTGCATTTTTTTTGTGGTGGTACAATCGATTCTTGCGAGCAAGTTAGAATCAATGTGTCAACCAAAACCTTGTGCTTCTGCACGATATTTCCAAACGTACTGCTGTTTATTTTTCAAAAAAAATTTCTGCTTTTGAGCTGATTATTGACATAAATATGTGATACCAAAATTACTTTTATAGGTGTTTTTCAAACATCTATAGGAAAAATAGGAGGACGTGCTGTTCCAAATACAAAAACATGCACTTGTTCTCCGAATACAATTAGTTAGATTCAGAATTTTGAAAGTATCAAGTAAATGTCTTCCATAAATTAATCATGTGATAGAAAGAGATGACAAAGTGTGGTCCATTTCGTGCATGTCTTCCAGGAAAAATAAAAGCCTAATGTCTTCCATATTGAGATAAGTAAGTAAAGTGTTAACTTAGTGCTCTATTTATATTCTATACAAATGTATATGCATTTTGAAGGGTGATTATTACAGGATAATTACAAGCATGTCTTCCATATTACATGACGCCTGTATTTTGAAGAAATGAATCCCTAATACTCGTCTTCCACATACACAGTTAAAGAATGAATTTTTTCAAAAGATTTAAGAGTTTAAGGTTATCTTAGTTTGTTCTTAAAATTATAAAACAAAAGATATAAAATTGAATAAACATAAACTTCACTATCTGGACAGAAGGTACATCCATAAAATGGAATTAAATCTAGAACTTAGTGATATCGAAGTAGTAAACAACTAATAAAGTATTAAATCAATAGGAAATATACAACACTTGATATTTTTTTATTCTAAATTCATTTGATACTTTTTTTAAAGCAATGTATACTTTTTATGTGTGTAATTTTATACTTATAACTGTCCCAATACCCATCAAATATATAAAACGAAATAGTACATATATTTAAGTTACCAAGTAACTTAAAATAAAAAATTCAAAACCCAATTCATCTTTTGGTAGAAAAATTATTCAAAAATTTTATGTGAAATGTTGAGCAGTTATTTTTTAATTCACTAATTGAGCAATAGGCACAATATTCATCTATATTTATAAATTTAAATTCTATATGTATTCATAAAAAAACTATATTAATTCAAATAACTATGTATAAATTTTATATTTATAACACAATATTCATAAGAAAATTAAAAACACTCATTTGCAATGTTTTGCTATTGTTAAAATTCATTTAACGTCTCATCAAACGAATGGAAATTTAAAAATACAAAAGGTAGAATTCATCTACTTATTGAACTAAATTCGATATTTGTCTCCTCAAAATGGGAAACCCAAATTTTTTAAGCACTCCCAGTGATTCTATTATGTTGTTTTTCGTGATATTTCACGTAACTGACAACTTTCACGAGATAAAGTTGCAGACTGTGAAAAATGGAAGAGAAATTATGCACAGATAATAAAAAAGAATAACAACCCCATAATAATGATGGGAAGATTTTGAGGCTCAAAATCCTCAACAGGATTTTGGCACCATAAAAAACTCTAGGCGAAGCTAACGAAGACTTCGTATTTTTCCATCGTTTAAAATCTTTTTGACGGTACAACTTTGAAATTAAGAATACACTACGGAAATGACATACCTCTTCTCCCCCATAAAAAAATTGTCGATTTATGGTCTCTTTGTACCGTTGAAAGGATTTTTAGCCTTCAAGAAGTGTTAGAACTAGTTCTGATGTTAAACGTGTAAATGGCAATACTCCTACTACTAGTGTTCTTTTATTCAATTTGATGATGAATGTTATTAAAATTGATGCGGTGATTTTTTTACAAGCTTAACAGTGTGGATATGATTAAAATATTTCAATTGTATAGTTGTTTAGAAAGTTATAGTAAAGCACTTTTCTATGTATAGAATTGAACGTAAGGTAACTATATGATAGATATTATTCTTTATCCAAGTTGATTTCCCTCAATAGATGTATGTATTTAAAAAGTTGCGTTGGGAAACTTGTTCATAAATGTTATTCTCCTGTTTTGTTTTCTAATGTGTGTTTATTGTAGTTGGGTAATTTGTTTCCATTGAAATTGACCTCCCTGTAACTGTAAAACGACGTTTGAGGTAGTAATATCCATACAAATTTAATCTAAAGTTTGTGGAGGTTTAATTTTTACAGGTTGTAACGTATAAAAGTGGTGAATTGTGTTTTGGGTGTTTTACCATTCTTTAAACTTAATGAAAAATCCTAATATCGCACAAAAGATGAGATATTTCAAAATTTATTCTTTTCGGAACAAAAATTAACTTGGATACTATTTTGGTTTGAAGCTAACATTCTTAATTTAAATAAAATTTTCATGAGCAACTTATAAAAACCTTTCAAGTATATAAAACCCTCCCTGCAAAAAGAAATCGTACTGCCCAAATGTAAATTGCAATGCAAAATATTTTAGGTCTTTTCATTAGAAAAGGAAGAATGTTTCGTTATGTAATTTATAAATTTTAACTTACTATAAGTATAAATTTCTTTTGTTGTATTTAAGTGCCTTTAAAATATTAAATAAATACCGAAACAGAGCATTGGTTAGACTTTAGCGCACAAGTCAACGTCGCACATTCTATGCACATTTCATTCATTCTCAGTATACTAGGTCATTGAGTCATTTTGACAGATAGTAGATGGTTGGGCATTTATTGTAGACTACGAGCTACACCGATATTTTATTTAACAAAGAAAACGTAAGAAATTTAGAATAACAAATTTATCTCAGAATTAAAAAATAAAGTATTTCGATTGACCTTTTCTCTTATTTTAGCATCAACTAACTTACTTACTTAACTAACTTACAACTAACTTACTCCTACAGTTCAATTATGCTATTTATTGTATGTAATTATTTATTAAAATCTAATGTGATGAAAACCAAGTTCTTTCAGTTTTTCTATTTTATTGATCGGAATGTGTTAAGTGACAAAAAGATAATAATATGCTAAGTTCAAGTAAAAAATGTTATTTCCCAAACATTAAATGAAAATATTTGATATCCCTAAAAGTATAACAATTTTGCAGTTCTCGAATACTATTTGCTACTATTTGGGTGAACGTACACACTACGAAATCCTGAAAATAGATCTAAACAATGTATTCCTTTTCCACTATTTTTACGTGTATTTTAAATCTGCAGATTCGGAATTACTTAGGATTTTGCAGTTAAAACTATCTTATTTGTATTTTTCGAAATTCAAATTTTATAAAAACTGGTTTTTAATTTCACGAAACTTTTTAAAACTTTAAATTTTTTCATGTTTTTTCAACTTTAAATAGTGATAATTTGAGAAACATCTAGTTAATTTTTTAATGTTTATATTTCAGAAAAATATTGAGGTTTTTTTCATCTTTCCTTAAAAACAGAATTATTACAGAAAAACTATTCATCGCAGATACTTTTTTAGAGGTTCGGACCTTTACGTATACACTGTTCCTTTAACTGTACGTCGTACAGTTAAAGGAACTGTTTTAAACCAGAATTTTGTTGCTAAGATAATTTTAATTTGATTTAGAATTGTTTGAAAATGATGCTAATTTGGTCATTATTTCCTAATTAACAAATTAATAATTAATATTTTATAATGCTGTTTCCGGGAAAATGGTTTAAACAATAAATCAGCAACCTATAGTGAAAAAAATTTAATTTTTTAAGCCAAATACTATAAAAAAATTCTTTAGTGTGTACGTACACCTTTTCTTCTCTTTAATTTTCAAAACATTCCAATAGTTTCATTGAAACTAAATTAAACAATCCAACTGCTGTGCTGATAGATAATGTCAGCTTAAAAGTCATATGTTTGAAGATAACACCAGTTGCTATATACGGGTCTTATGTGAATCACTTTTTATCACTATGTTTTATTTAATTTTTGAATTCAGTGTCCAAGATCCTTAAGATATGTGTTTTTAGTGTTTTATTTTAGAAAATTACATGACTGTGCCTGTTTAACTTATTGAAACATGTGTTTAAAGACTATGAAATATATTTGTGTGTATTGTTTGTGTCTCTTGTAGGATTATATGTTAAAAGTAGCATACTTAGTTGCCTTTAAATCGTAATAATTTGCATATTTTGATCTGTCTGAAAATCTTGTTAAAAGGGGTATGAAGAAGTTCGGAAATTGTAGAGGAATAATTACCAGCATTTTTGTTTATCGAAAACTATAAATTGATATCTTAACTTCCTTTTAAAAACAAAACTCTTGTCAGGTACCTTTCGTGAAGTTGTAAAAGTGAATAGATCAAAACTATTTTGCCATAAAATATTTGTTTTGTTAAACGATAAAACAATTCAAGCAGCATATATATTAAGGAGTAAAATATATTTTTACAGCACCTAAATTTTATTTGTACCCGTACTCAATTTAAAATTTAATTACAATCAATAACACTGTTCAACAATGAAAAAATTTCCTTGATGAAAATAGTCATTTCTTATAGATTTTGGGTCGCTGAATACGAAAATCACCATTAAAATTCTCAATTGACTCAGGATTTTCGGGGAACAGCCCCTCCCCCTTTTTACGTTTTTCGACGACTTTATAGCTTTAAACTCGATTTTCAGGGTCAAAAAGCATTGCTTTAATCTTCAAATTGCCCCCAGGGGACAAGAAAGGTTCAAATTAATAAAATATGATAAATTTATAACAAATGGATAGGTTTAAGGTGTAAATTAACCCCCTAAAAATGCAAAAAATTAGCTAAAAGTTATAGAGGTTTTAATACGCTATTTTTCCTCTTATTTTTACGCAATTCACGTTTGAAGGGTCCAAACCCTTCCCCAAGGACACAAATTTGATGGAAATATGCAGCAATGGTTTTTACTAAAAGTGGTTGAGGTGAGAGCGCCCCCATAGCACCCACGGAAGGGTTCAATGCCGCACTTAGAGTTAAACTGTGCTGTACAAAAAAAATTTGAAGCCACTAACTGAATTTCAGCTGATTCTTGTGTAAAATGATTTGCTGAATTCAAATATGCCACCCATTTTCCTCCATCACCCTCAGTTTTTATGGGGATGCCCCCTAATTGTTATCCACAGCCGTGCATCTATTAACATCTTGAAACATGGAATCCTCACTCCCTAAAACCGGTCAGTTTTTAAAGAACTGAAGAGTTCCTACTTAGGATAGACCCAAAAATATAAGAAAAATGTCATTTGTATTCTTTTCAGAATCATCAATATTAATTCCTGAGCTCGTGAGCGCCTTCGTGATTCTGGAAGTCTTCCAAACTCTTCCGCAGGGGCTTCTGGGAGGCTAACACCTCAGCCGCTTTTAGTAAAAACTATTGCTGCATATTGTCATCAAATTTGGGTCCTTGGGTAAGGGTTAGGACCCTTTAAACGGGAATTGCGTAAAAAATAAGAAGAAAAAATAGCGTATAGAAACCTCTATAATTTTAGCTATTTTTTGTATTTTTAGGGAGTAATTACCCCTTAAAACCTATCCTACGGACCTGGAAAAAGTGCCCGAACCTACGAACCTGGTTCGGGGGAAGCCCCTGCCAGCTCCATAGGAGCAATACATAAGGTTTGGGGAAATTTTATTAGGTTCGGGGGAAGGTTACAACTTTTTCCAGGTTCGCCAATCCATTTGATATAAATTTATCATATTTCATTAATTTGAACATTTCTTGTTACCTGGGAGGCAGTTTGAAGACTAAAACAATGATTTTTGACCCTGAAAATCGAGTTTAGTTATAAAGTCGTCGAAAACGTTAAAAGCGGGAGGGGCTGTTCCCCGAAAATCCTGAGTGAATTGAAAATTTTAATGGTGATTTTCGTATTCAGCGACCCAAAATCTATAAGTAATGACTATTTTCATCAAGGAAAAAATTTTGAAGGTCAAATTTGTTGAACAGTGTAACCATTTAAGGCACTTTCTCAATATATGCTTTTTTATTTATGGAAAATTACTTTAATAACTTAAATGACTACAATCAAATGTGTTTCATAACAATTGTCAACAATTTTCCCATAAAATTTAATTTAGAGTTATATGCAATTGCACTCTGAAAACCTGTAAAATCATATGTTAACTGTGTAAAGAAAAATTTCTTTTTACTGAATAAAATAAAGTCGAAGAAAATATTCATCATGTTCTCTTATAGAAAAAGTCTTCAGTGCTCAACGGATTGTTGAAAAGTTTTTAGGTAAGTTGGGGAGTCTCAGTTACTGAAACTTAAAAAAAGATGAGGATTTAAAGAAGTATTTTGTTAAAGATAAAGGTAATTTCTTAAGAATTATTCACTTAGTCGCCACAAATATAGTCGAAATTACTCTTTACTGAAATATATCAAATCAATAATTTATTGGAAAGGGAAAATTTGGCTGCAACACAGGATCATACTGGAAATCCCTCTGATACGAAGTCTCCCAGTTCTGAAAACTTGGGCAGGTTTTAATGAGAGGCACTAGATAGAGAAAAAGCAAGGGAAAAGGGTACTTACTAAAATATTCTATTTTTTAAAGAACATTTTTTAAAATTTTCATAATATTTGTTTTATGTACTATACAGGGTTACTTTACATAATAGGTATACAAAGCGTGTTTTAAAAGTCCGTTTCACCCCATTAGATTCGGAAATAGGGTGAACCTATAGTAAAGTCATCATGCTGAATCTGTTTACATGGATTAAAGCGTTCCTACCTACAGCGAAATATGAAAACATTAATAAATGAAAATAGAACAAAGCTTTTGGTAAGAAAAATGCGTGTAAAATCAGATCAAAAGCGTGAATAAAAGTGTGATGAAAAAAATCTTTAATATTCGAGAAGATATTTGCAAGCAAAAAGCTACTTGAGTTGATAATCGTTTCAGGTAACCCATTCCATCTGTCCACTACCCTGGTAAAAAAATAATACTTCCTACAATCCCGATTAAAATTTGCCTTGTTCAATTTAAATCTGTGACCCCTCGTTCTATATCCCGTATTGAAATCTAATCCCTCTGGGTCCCCTTGTTTTATCATTTTGAAAATTTGAATTAAATCCCCTCTAATCCTTCTTTCCTCTAGAGTGAACATATTTAACTTACTTAATCGCTCCTCATAACTTAAACTGGATATACCCTTGACCATTTTGGTCGCTCTATGCTGAATCCTTTCAATTGAGCCTAACCAGGGAATACTATATGGTTTTTGACTACTAAAGTGACAAAAAAATTAATAAAAAAAGAACATAATTATGTGTCTCTTAATATCAATAAATATTCAAGGAGATAACTGATATGAAGAGGATAATGAAGATATTTTCATAAAAAATTTATGCGCCTTTTTTATGATTTAGCCGACAATTTTCTCACTGGCATTTTTTATCTATCTCCTTATAAATATTTATTTATTAATTTAGTGTTTCACTTGGAAGGGCTTGTGCCCCTTAGTGAACAACATATTGTTTTTTTTTCTTTCTGTAAATAAATTCTAAAATAAAATTCTAAATTCTTCCTTTAGTGTTTTAATTAATTTTTAAACTGCCGTATTTCTCCGCTAGGGGCGCTGTAAGTCATCTCAATGGGTTCCCAATTGTCTACCTGGGGGTATACCCCATCTACCTAGTGGTAGACCTTACTTCCACTTCCATGGCCCTCGGAGACATTGGTTCCAAACAAAAGCCTTGAAACGGACTTTTGAAATACCCTGATGTGTGCTTTATTGCAGTTCACCTTACTTTCATGACTCTACGAGAAGTTGTTCCGAATAAAATGGGGTGGCATGAACTTTTGAAACACATCACATTATACAATTGAAATGATGAGTAAATAGTATAATGTATGCAAAAGAAAAACAATTCATATTACCAGATCCTATAGTGGTCAATAATACTTCAGGATCTCCTCTTGGAGCTCCTCTATGGGCGTTTACGTCACTTTTACAAGGGTGCAATTGGCAGCTTTGCATCAAGAACTCATTACCTGGAACAACATGAACGTTCTTGGTTCTTGATAAAGAAAAAAAATATTGTGATTTTAATAAAGTCACCGCGGAAAGCGTGAAACTGGAGAAATAACTAAAATCGGCGTTTTGTAGTTAGCGAAAATTGTCCTTTATAGGCCCATGGTTGGACTTTTTTTTTGGAGTGGGGTCCCTCGTCTCACCCTCTAACATAACTATAGCCTATAGCTATAAGTTATAGTTATAGTTAACTATAGATATTTAGAACACTTCACAAGTAAAATTGGAATTTTGGTTAGCTATTGTAAAAATTTTATGCATGGCCCAAGAACACTGTTTTGAAACTTGTCCCTTAAAGGATATGATCATGATCAATTATTATTAAGGGAAAGAAGGAGGACTATTAGTCTTGAAAATTTTGGGAGGATGGTTTTAACCCTTTAACCCTTCCCTTGTTGGATACGCCTGACAAAGCATAGGGCCAATCTTTAAAACCTATTTGAAGTATGAAAAAAAAATAGTCCAGTTCGAAAGATGTTGAGCAATGAGAAAACACCAAACTTGTGCTGTGCACGTCAGATTGGATAATATAATACTATTCTGTTTTTATTTTTTAAATTCATGGTTTCCCAAAAGATTAAAGTCATCACTGTTGCGTAAAAAAAGGATTACGTACCAATGCATGTTCCAACTTTTCGACCATCAAAATCTTGTTGGGTTGTCGATACTAAATGCTTAGCTCTGCAGCCAGTCAATGCAGTAGAAATGGGATTCTTTAAAAACAAAATATAAATATCTTTAGATTTTTAAACATCTGCTGTAGAAGTCCGGATTTTTTCTATAATTGGTTTTTAAATTATTCGTTAAGTTGAAACTTAAGTATTTTTTTACTTTAGGTTCATGAACAAAGAAATTCCTGTGAGGTTTGGCAATTGTCGATATTTACCCGCAAGAAGATCTTATTCCGAAGTATTAACGAATTAATCAGAGTCGGCCAATAATATACAGGAATTTTATAATATACTACAATATAATAACATAGTACTTATAAATATTGAAATCTTATAAGAGTAATATATTTTTTAACAGGGGCGTGTATATAAGGGGGGCGAGGGGCTTTGCCTCCCTCTACCCTGAAATTCGGACCAAGCAAATTAAAAACCAGTTTTTTAAGTTCAAATCTTAAAAAATTTTATGGGGGAGGGCCCCCAGGCCCCCCATTTGTACTTAAAACTTTATTACAGTCGAATCCGCTTAATGTGATCACGGACGGTTAATGTTATCAATCGGATAATGTTATCGAAATCGACAGGTCCCGATTATTCCAATTTAATTTAATGTAAAATACATCGTTTAATGTGATCAACTATGAATCATCACTCCGCTTAATGTTATCAAAATTTGTTCATATCCCCTTTAAAACGACAGCTTTTGAGTTCCAGTTCCATGTTGAAGGTCAATTTTTACAAGTAAATATCTGCTCCATGAGAACATCTGGCGAATCTTTTTTCTGAAACTCAGCATGAGTAAGAAACATAAAACATTCCGCATATTATATTGAAAGAAAGCGGTTATAGGAGGGGGTCCGAATCCATACTTGTGATTGGTTAAAGAAACACCAAGATCCACGCTTTGCAGATGCCTCAAAATTTTACCTAGTTTAAAAATATAGTTTTGAATACATTTATTACTATTACATAATTATGATTTAAAAAGAAAAAAATCTAGTTACACTGTTTGCTGTTTTTAATGAGATCGCTTATTGTTATCGATCGGATAATATTATCAGTTTAGTCTCGGACAATTGCGATCACATTAAGCGGACTCGACTGTATTCACAATTTTTTATAACTTCTTCAAAATCAAAATCGTACTTAAAAATGTATACGTCCAAAATTTGGGCTGCGTGTACCAAAACACAGTTTGAAACTCCATTTTTAAGGCCAATTTTTTAGGACCCCCCTTTTGATTCTTGGGCCTTACTAATATTAAGTTCTTTCGGACACAAACTCTACCAAAATACTATTGGAAAGCTACATTTAACCTACTAAATATGCATAGGAGGGGTTGACGAATATTTTTGGACCCTCTCGAAATAAATTCCTATATACGACACGACACTGTTTTTAGGGATTTAAAACCAAAAAAAACTTTAAAGATATTAATGTCAAAAGTATTATATTTTCCGGTCGAATATTTTCTATGCCTAAAATACAGGGCCGATGAACTAGTGATTTGTAGAAATTTTTAGAAAAAAACCCAGTGAAATTCAATAATATTAATTGAGGAATCAGCTACTTGGTTAATTAGTCCAAGAAAGATAAGGTTTGAAGTGGAACAAATTGTAAAAGAAAGTTTGATGGGTGATTCTTGTAGGAAATTTTCCGTAGAAAACGATGGTGAAAAGTATACCAAAATTAACCTTGTCCTTTAGCCAATATGGCGGATTTTCCAAAATGGCGGGCAATTGTTTTTAACTTATTTCTTCTTAAAATTCGTTAATAAAATTATAAATTTTGCAGTAAATGATTAAAATTTAGCATAAAATTAATGGCAAACTGTTTTTTTTTCTCTTACGATAAGTCATTTATCCAATATGGCGGATTTTCCAAAATGGCGTCCACTAATGTTTATAATAAGTAAAATTCTGATGATAAATTCGTAATTTTTACAGGATATGGTTAGAATTAAGTCACAATAATATTGATAAAAGTTTCCTCCCCCTCAATGTATCAAATATGGCGGATTTTCCAAAATGGCGTCCACTAATGTTTATAATACATAAATTCTGATGATAAATTCATAATTTGTACAGGATACCGTTAGAATTAAGTCACAATCTAATATAATAAAAGTCAATGTGTGTATATATGTGTGTTTGTTTGTTTGTTTGTCTTCTATACAAATCTACAGTTTTCTTCCGATCGGGACCAAACTTGGTATACATGTGGAGGGGAAAACGCCAGCCAATGAGTACAACATGGGTAAAACAAACAATGATTTAATTAAACATTATGATAACAACTACAAAAGCCGGCGCATTCCGCCTCGCTTTCCTACATTCCAAATCCGAACTGAAACTCAAACGTTCACCCGCGTTTCCGGCAGATGCCGAAGTGGAGTTGCACTACTCCTTCTTGCACTCTTCAGTGGCATTAACAGAGGGGGCACGAGTGGAAGTATTTTAAACCTTCACATACATACGTAAAAAAAACTCCAGAAAAAACATAGGCTATGTTTCGAAAACTTTAATTGACCCCTTGACCCTCTTTTGACCCTTCTTATGGTCATTTTGCTGAAATAGCTTTATTTCTCCTCCAGAAGAGATCAGTTCACCCCATTGTTACAAAAAAAAACATAATGCAAAATAGCAAGTTTTTAAAAGAAAAATTAGATATAAGTCTAATTAAAAATTATAACTATAATCTAAAAACATAATTAAATGAAATTTTAAATTTTAAAACATGATATTAAGTATAGTACAAAATATTATTTGATAGTAGTTTTTAAATAAAAAATTTCATGGAATAGCATTGTTGTTAAAATAATCTCCATGGAAACGAGGATGAAAAATCAAATGATGATCATATTGTAGCTTTTAAGAAAGTTGGTTAACAGACCAAAAACTAGAGTTAAGTAGTCCAAGATCCCAGAGCCCCCAGACATATATTCCATACAGAATTTGTTTTATATACAATATTCCAGAGGAAATATTGTATTTTTGCAGGAATAATGTTTTATTTATTAAATTTTATACCAAAGATATAATAAAATCATGAAAATACGATTAATTAAGAGCTCTGATTGAGCATTTTAAGTGATTTTGGAAAGGGTTTTTTATTTTGATTGGTTTTTTTATGGCACAGGATCCACGTCAGGATATGATTTTGGGAAGAATGTTTTTCTAATATTTTATTGTTTTTTATGGGAATCATGTGGTAAATGCAGAAATCGTTCAGAATTTAAAATGCTTGATTCGACACCTTTCACTCATCAAAATATAGGCACAGATCCAGCACGCCTCCAAGAGGGGGGCACTTTTCCAGATCGCCGTCGCGATGGAAGCGGCCACTAAGAATGCATCTGATCTTCGCGGGGACGGCGTTGGCGCCACATCAGGAGGCCAGGTGAACGTGGTTCGGCAGAATAATCCACGAGCTGGTCCTACAGCCTCTAGAGCAAAGGGGAGCGACGAGACCTGTTACTGCTGCGGTGAAAAGGGGCACCGGTCATCAAGCTGCCAGTACAACGAAAGTAAGTGCCACTCTTGTGGAAAGGTGGGCCACTTGGCCAAAATGTGCATGTCCAAGAGCAAAGGTCGCAGCTCAAGGAAAAAGGGTGGAAGGAAGCCCAACGATCGAGTGCACCAGGTGAGCGACGAAGCACCAGCAGAGGACACTGTGTACGAATTGTTTTCAGTATCAGCTCAGGCGGAGTCACCGCCAGCTTGCCTGGTTTCCGTCGAAATTGAGGGTGTTCCCATGTTGATGGAGGTAGATACTGGGGCCCCTTTCACCATTGTTCCTTTTACCTTCTATGAGAAGCACCGCAGCATACTGCCGCCCTTGGAGGAGACTACTGTAAAGTTGCGCTCCTTCACGAAGCATCAACTGGACATAGCTGGTGTGATGCAAGTAGCAGTTGTGTACCAAGGGTCTAAAAAGACTCTTCCTTTAATGGTGGTACACAGCTGTACTGCAAAGCTTATGGTCAGGGACTGGATCAAGGACTTAAATGTCTTGAGGGACATTGCCCCCCAGTTTGCTAACTCCATTCAGTCAACCCCTCAGTCACTCCAAAGGATCCTGGATGACCATAGGGAACTGTTTGCCGGTGGCCTAGGCCACATACAAAAGGTGAAGGTGCACCTGAATAAGATTCAAGGAGTGGCACCGAGATTCTTCAAGGCCAGGCCAGTGCCCTATGCCTATCGGGCTAAAGTGGAGGAGGAAATTGATCGCCTGCTGGACTTAGGTGTGCTAGAACCAGTGCAGTTCTCAGACTGGGCAACTCCTGTAGTGCCAGTATTGAAGGCTAATGGGAAAGTTAGGCTGTGCGGGGATTTTAAGCTGACAGTCAACACTGCCACTGAGTTGGAGCGCTACCCGTTGCCTAATGTCGAGGACATGTTCGCAAAGCTCTCAGGGGGCGTCTCCTTCTCAAAAATCGATTTGTCCGATGCCTACTGCCAGCTAGAATTGGACGACTCATCGAAGGAGCTGCTGGTAGTGAATACCCACAAGGGTCTCTTTCGATACAAGAGATTACCTTTCGGGGTAGCTTCAGCCCCAGCCATCTTCCAGAGGGAAATGGACAAGTTGCTCCAACGTCACCCTCGAGCACTGTGCTACCTGGATGATCTCCTGGTTACAGGCAGCACCGAGGAGGAGCACTTGAGGAACTTAAGTGCAGTGCTATCCACACTTCAGAGAGCAGGAGTCAAATTACACCCGACTAAGTGCGCCTTTCTTCAGCCATCGGTGGAGTACTTGGGGCACCGGATTGATCCCGAAGGTCTCCACCCTATTCACTCCAAAGTGGAAGCAATTGAGAGAGCCCCTGACCCAAGGAACGTCGAGGAGCTGAGATCCTTCTTGGGGCTGCTAACGTATTACTCCAGATTCCTGCCAAACATGGCAACGATGCTCGCCCCCCTGTACCGGTTGCTTGGTAAAGATCAGCCTTGGAGGTGCTGAAAAACAAGCGTTTGGACTGGCTAAAAGGAAGCTGACATCATCATCGCTGCTAGTTCATTTTGATGAAAGCCAGCCAGTTCAACTACAGTGTGATGCCAGTCCTTATGGCGTGGGTGCAGTGCTTTCCCATCCATCGGGAACTGGTGATCAGCCAATCGCTTTTGCGTCGCGGACCCTGACCAAGGCAGAACAGAACTACAGCCAGCTGGAGAGGGAGGCTTTGGCCTTAATCTTCGGGGTCACCAGGTATAGGAAATTTCTGCTTGGAAGAACCTTCACCTTGGTGACAGACCACCAGCCCCTAGTGAGTTTGTTCTCTGAGAAGAGGCCTGTGGCACCTATGGCTGCATCACGCATCCAGCGCTGGGCAATTACACTGTCGGCGTACTCCTATACCATCACATACAGGAAGGGTTCCCAGCATGCAAATGCGGATGCCTGCAGCAGACTTCCTTTAAAGGCAGGAAAGGACTCACCCACACCAGTTCCTGCAGATGTAGTGCTGCTTTTGAATGCTATTGATGACAGCCCAGTGACCGTGCATCATTTCCAAATGGAATTGGACACCAACCCTTTGTTTGTTCAAGTGAAAGATTACATTCGCAAGGGTTGGCCTAAGTGTGTGGATACCGAGATGCGACCTTACTGGCTCTGTCGTGCTGAACTGTCGGTGGAGGGAGGTGTTATCCTGCGAGGGAACAGAGTTGTTGTCCCTCCCAAGTACAGGAAGTATGTCTTAAATGAACTTCATTCGGGGCACCAAGGCATGAGTGCGCTGAAGGCGCTGGCCAGGCAGTCAGTCTGGTGGCCAGGTGTCGACAAAGATATTGAGGCCTTAGTGCGAACCTGTGAAGCTTGCCAAGTGGAGGCTCCAGAGCCTCCTGCACAGTTGTCTCCTTGGCCTTACACCACTATCCCATGGAGTCGTGTCCACGTGGATCATGCAGGCCCCTTTGATAACCACACTGTGTTGTTGTTTATCGACGCCGCAACAAAGTGGTTAGAGGCCGTCGTGGTACCTTCCACATCGTCTGCAGCAACTGTGGCAGCCTTGCGGTCAATTTTTGCCCGTTTTGGCCTATCTAGGACTCTGGTATCGGACAACGGAACATCATTTACGAGCCAGGAGTTTGCCAACTTAGTGAGGGGGGGTGGAATCAGCCACGTCCGTATCGCACCTTATCACCCTCAGTCAAATGGCCAGGCAGAGAGGTTGGTGCGGACCATGAAAGATGCCATGAGGAAAATCCAAGGTGGCAGGTTCCAGGAGCGTCTGGACACCTTCTTGTTCCATTACCGGAAAGCACCAATTGCAGCCACTGGGTTTTCGCCAGCCATGGCCATGTTGGGGAGGCCAATCAGAAGTCGCCTGGACTTACTACTTCCAGAGGTACCAGCAGCTGCTGATCAGGGGTTGGGGTCACCCAAATACAGACCCCAGGATACAGTCTGGAGTAGAAATCACGGTCAAGGACCTAAGTGGCTGCCAGGCGAGGTCACCAGTTCCTTGGGCAGAGTAATGTCCAGGGTACTGACCCCAGCAGGGGTAGTGCTCAGGCATCAAGATCAGCTTCGGGTTCGTGAACCTGAGGTGCCTGGGGCCCCTGATGTTCCCGCCCCGCCTGTGGTACCCCAGGCCCCTTCCCCAGAAGCAGCTCGGGATGCAGAGCCAACCCCCGAGGTGCATGGGGAGCCAGAGGTGCTGAGGAGGTCCCAACGTCCAAGGAGACCTCCTGAAAGGATGGACTTACAGTGACTTTTTTTTTATTTTAAATTTGATTGATATTGTTGTTTTCTTGTATTTAATCTAGGATCTCATTGTATAAGGATTTTGATTTTTTTTAAGGGAAGGGGAGATGTTGTATACCAGAGTGGCAACAGCAGCCACGTCGGAGTTTCCCTTGCGCGCGTTGGCAACACTGCCCGCCCGCAGATCTGTATGAGCTCACGAGCCGAAAGGCAGCATGTTGTGTGTCGAATAAAGTAATAATTATCTTTCACCCTACCTTGCACTACTTATTGAGAATCCACCATAGCTGATGTATGGATGTTACACATACAGAATTTGTTTTATATACAATATTCCAGAGGAAATATTGTATTTTTGCAGGAATAATGTTTTATTTATTAAAATTTATACCAAAGATATAATAAAATCATGAAAATACGATTAATTAAGAGCTCTGATTGAGCATTTTAAGTGATTTTGGAAAGGGTTTTTTTATTTTGATTGGTTTTTTTATGGCACAGGATCCACGTCAGGATATGATTTTGTTTTGGGAAGAATATTTTTCTAATATTTTATTGTTTTTTATGGGAATCATGTGGTAAATGCAGAAATCGTTCAGAATTTAAAATGCTTGATTCGACACCTTTCACTCATCAAAATATAGGCACAGATCCAGCACGCCTCCAAGAGGGGGGCACTTTTCCAGACAAGATTCCCATTGGGGTATAGGGGTCCTCCCCCAGAAAAAATTAGAAATTCGACGTGTAAAAGTAGGGTTTAAACTCGCGTTTTTAGAAACGTTTTGAGTCTAAGGGGGGCACTTTTCAACAGTATTATCTTTACTTTTTTACCCATAATGTTGAAATATCGAGGATTTCCTAAAAATTATCACTGAAGATCCTCTGGTGGTACTAATGGGAGGTATGGGGGTCCTTCACCAGAAAAAAATTGGAAAATTAGACCAGTATGCTGTCCAGAGTGCTACGCCCTGGAAGGTAGAAATGAATGATTGATTTAAACATTTTAAAGAAAAAATCTCCATCTTCACCCGTGCAAGGCCGGGCATATCAGCTAGTCTAATATAATAAAAGTCAATGTGTGTACGTGTGTGTGTGGTTGCGTATATTTGTCTTCTATACAAATCCACAGTTTTCTTCCGATCGGCACCAAACTTGGTATACCTACGTAAAAGAATCCCCAAAAAAACATAGGCTATGTTTCAAAGTTCTAGAACGACCCCTTGACCCTCTTTTGACCCTTTTTATGGTCATTTTGCTGAAATACCTTTATTTCTGCTGAAAAAGAGATCTGCTTTCCCCATTGTTACAAAAAAAACTATTATGCAAAATAACACTTTTTAAAAGAAAACTAAATATAAATCTAATTAAAAATTATAACTATAATCTAAAAATATATTTCAACAAAATTTAAAATTTTAAAACTGGTAAGTAGTACAAAATATTTTTATTTGAAAGTAATTTTTAAATAAAAAGTTTCATGGAATAGCATTGTTGTTAAAATAATCTCCATGGAAACAAGGATGAAAAATCAAATGATGATATTATAGCTTTTAAGAAAGTTGGTTAACAGACCAAAAACTAGAGTTAATATTCAAAACCATTTTAAGTGGAAATATTGTATTTTTCCTTAAAATGCAGGAATATGTTTTATTTTTTAAATTTTATACCAAAGATATAATAAAATCATGAAAATATGATTAATTAAGGTCGCTAATTGAGCATTTTAAGTGATTTTGGGAAGAATATTTTTCTAATATTTTGCTGTTTTTTATGGGAATCATGTGAGGCCCCTAGTTGCAAAACCGGACCTTTGCATTTTGACACAGCTTTGATAAAAGAATCGACCATTTGATGACCGCGAATCGGTCGCCAAATGGAAGACTAGTTGCCGCTATATCACGGCCGGTCTCCTTTCCGGCCGCCATGTTTTACCACGACTCAAATAAAGATTAAACCAAGTAAAAGGATGTTATAACAAGTTATTTCAGTATATCCCGCTGGATCTGCGGTATGGTGCATGCTCTGCATGCGGGAGATACATATTTCAATCCCCGGTAACTGTTTAATTTAAAAATAAGAACAAAATTATTAAATTATATTTCGTAACGCACTTAAGTGTTATCATTTGAGTCTGTGTAAAACATGGCGGCCGGAACGGGAGACCAGCCGTGATAATATAGCATGATACCGTAATATTCTATTTGGCAACCGCGTCGACTCTTACTGAAGCTGTGTCAAAATGCAAATGTCCGGTTTTGAAACTAGGGGCCTCATGTGTTAAATGCAGAAATCGTTCAGAATTCAAAAGGTTTGATTCGACACCTTTCACTCATTAAAATATCGGCACGGATCCAGCACGCCTAAGAGGGGGCACTTTTCCAGAAAGATCCCCATTGGTACCATTGGGGGTATAGGGGTCCTCCCCCAGAAAAATTTTTTAAATTTGACGTGTAACAGTAGGGTCTAAACTCGCGTTTTTAGAAACGTTTTGAGTCTAACGGGGACACTTTTCAACGCTATCACCTTTACTTTTTCACCCAAAATGTCAAAATATTGGGAATTTCCTAAAAATTATCACTGAAGATTCCCTGGTGGTACTAATGGGAGGTATGAGGGGTCCTCCCCCAGAAAAAAAAAATTGGAAATTAGACCGGTAAAAGTAGGGTTTTACTCATTTTGACAATCTTTTTGGTTTCCCAAGGGGGGGCGCTGTCCAGAGTGCTACCTCCTGGATCCGGTCCTGGAAGGTAGAAAATGAATTAAAAATTTTTAAGAAAAAATCTCCATCTCCACCCGTGCAAGGCCGGGCATATCAGCTAGTAATGTTGATAAAAGTTTCCTCCCCCTCAATGTATCAAATATGGTGGATTTTCCAAAATGGCGGCCACTTATTTAGAGCCTTTTTATTTTTAATTTTTTTTTCTTAATAACACTGGTCAACACTCATTTTGATGGCGGGAATATTAAAGCTGTTTTTGTATATATTTGACCTCCTGATTCCGAATATGACATCCGTTTTTGCTCCTCAGCTCTAGTTTTTAAGATATTCGAAAATTAAGTTTTTTTCACTTTTGACCTTATATGACTTCTTATACAATATGGTGCAATAAAAATGACTTAAAAATAAAAAACCTAATCACCCAAGGCTTTTCCTATTCCTTAGGGTCCCAATAGATAGTGTATAAAGTTTCAGCCCCCCAAGTTAATTTTAAGGGGTACCTAGGGCCCTGAAGTTGAAAAAAAGTCGAAAAATTGGGGGTTTTTTTCAGAATTTTTTAAAAAATATTTTTGAGTTTTCTAATTTAATAAAACTGGCCAATATATGTTTTTTAGAACTTATTTAGACCGCTAAAAATATTGTTACTTGAAAACTGCACCTCTTTAGAGCGATTTTTTAGTTTTAAGGCGAGAATTAGGGTCATTTCGCTCAAAAACGCTTTGGTACCAATAATGGTGAATGAAACGAATAAATTTCGAATTTTTCAGAAGTAAGTCATCAAAAAAGATGTCCTTTGATATAAAACTGAAATTTCATATGATACAGATCAGTGAAAAAAAGCATTTTTCCAATTTTTTCAAATTTTAGGGCTTGAAAGCTCGAGAGGAGCTTCTACTGTTTTACTAATCTTTATCATGTGAAATTCTGTTTTACATCAAAGGACATATTTTTTGATGACTTACTTCTGAAAAATTCGAAATTTTTTCGTTTCAACCACCATTATTGGTACCAAGCGTTTTTGAGCGAAATGACCCTAATTCTCGCCTTAAAACTAAAAAATCGCTCTAAAGAGGTGCAGTTTTAAAGTAAAAATATTTTTAGCGGGCTAAATAAGTTCTAAAAAACATGTATTAGCCAGTTTTATCAAATTAGAAAACTCAAAAATATTTTTTTAAAAAATTCTGAAAAAAAGGCCAATTTTTCGACTTTTTTTCAACTTTAGGGCCCTATAGGTACCCCTTAAAATTAAATTGAAAGGCTGAAACTTTATACACTATCTATTGGAACCCTAAGGAATAGGAAAAGCCTTGGGTGGTTAGGTTTTTTATTTTTAAGTCATTTTCATAGCACCATATTGTATAAAAGGTAGGTCAAAAGTGAAAAAAACTTAATTTTCGAATATCTTAAAAACTAGAGCTGACGAGCAAAAACGGATGCCATATTCGGAATCAGGAGGTCAAATATATACAATAACAGCTTTAATATTCCCGCCATCAGAAAAAAAAGTTTTTTTTTGTAGACCAGTGTAATTAGAAATATTAAATGTTATCAGGTAAAATATAAGCAGAATACTTATAACTTACTAAAATTTACTGGTAAATAATGTTAAAGGTAGGTAGAAATTCAAAAATTACCATTTACACCTAAGTTTGAAATATGGGGCCGCCTTTTTGGAAATTATTTCTATGTATCGCAAAATCTTGGTTAATATACCATTTTATAGGAAATTTAATATATAAATATTTATGTAATGCCAAAATAAAATTTATTTTTATGTAAAAACGTTAAAATAAAAAGGATCTAAATATGTGGCCGCCATTTTGGAAAATCCGCCATATTTGATACATTGAGGGGGAGGAAACTTTTATCAATATTATTGTGACTTAATTCTAACCATATCCTGTAAAAATTACGAATTTATCATCAGAATTTATGTATTATAAACATTAGTGGACGCCATTTTGGAAAATCCGCCATATTGGATAAATGACTTATCGTAAAAGAAAAAAACAGCTCCACATTATTTTTGCAACTAAATTCTAATAATTTACTGCAAAAGTTTTATTTTATTAACGATTTTTAGCAAATAAGTAAAACACGATGGTCCGCCATTTTGAAAAATCCGCCATATTTGATACATTGAAGAGATGAAACTTATATGAATATTATTATGACTTTATTCTAACCATATCCTGTAAAAATTACGAATTTATCATCAGAATTTTACTTATTATAAACATTAGTGGACGCCATTTTGGAAAATCCGCCATATTGGATAAATCACTTATCGTAAGAGAAAAAAAACAGTTTGCCATTAATTTTATGCTAAATTTTAATCATTTACTGCAAAATTTATAATTTTATTAACGAATTTTAAGAAGTAATAAGTTAAACACAATTGCCCGCCATTTTGGAAAATCCGCCATATTGGCTAAAGGACAAGGTTAATTTTGGTATACTTTTCACCATCGTTTTCTACGGAAAATTTCCTACAAGAATCACCCATCAAACTTTCTTTTACAATTTGTTCCACTTGAACCCCTTTTTTGAGCTAACTTTCTTGGACTAAATTGGAAATATAACTTTCTTACTTCTTTTGAAATTGGTTGCATAGCAGGATAGTTCGTTTTCGGTCCAAAATTATCCCTATATGTTGATTCTTCGTGAGCATTGTATTTTTCGGGCTCACAGAGATTTCCAAAAGATCGAGGTTCTGGTTGATATGATCTACACAGAGATAAAAGAAAGATGAAACTTGCAATCCCACAATTTTAGGATTCATCTAATACCTTTCCCCAAAACAAATGTGAAACGTGGGGAACAAAAAAAATCAATAATAATTAATGAAATAAGAAAAATTAAAAACCCACATTTTTAAAAAGGACTAAAAGGTATAAAATAATTTGGTAATTTTTAGGATTACCCGGGCGCAAATCTCTCCAATCGAACTACCTTGACAAAGTTTAATTACTTTTTAGGTACATAAAAGTATAACTGTTTTAATGGTGTTTTATTTTAATACTTGATTATATTTGAAAATTTAACAAAAAACTCCCCGTATATAATATTAAGCCCCCCTTATATGCGACCGGGTAATCATAGGTACATACCAGCAATTTTCCCCTACTCCTTGTAAAATGAAAACGTGGGGTAAACGGGGTAAAAGAGGTAAATAAAACATAAACACTTCATTTATTGCTAAATGCAATTGCACCACGTTTTTCATTTCACAAGAAGTTTGAAAATTAGCTATTTTATACTTTTCATTTCGTTTTAAAACTGGTGTTTTTTATTTAAGTTTTGAAAAGTTTTCCACAAGACAAACCTTTTATGAGCCTCCCGAAGAAGGTATTTCCAATTGAAATCAAAGTCGTTGTTCGTCAAAAACGGATTGGGCATCTTGTCTAATCTTCTAAAAATGATTTCCTGAATTTATCAAAAATCCTAAAAAGCAAAGAAAACTCTAGTGCAAATAAAGTTGTGTTGCATTATTACTTCTTAGTTAATGCTGATAAATTAATTAGAAATAAGGATTTCTTAAAAAGTTGATCCTCAGCAATAGCAGTCAGTTATTTCAAGGCTAAACTTGATAGTTAACGGATAATCCATTTAGCCTTGGTTATTTAGTTCACCTACAATTAGTTTGTTTAAACTTTTCAAATAATTTTGCTTTTATGTATTTTCATTCCCACAGGGAATTATTTCCACTGGAAATACGCAAATATACTCAAGAACTACGCAGTGACGTTAATTATATTATTTCTCTCATACATGTTTAATACAACTTTTGAATACATTTTTGGACAATTTTTGTCTTTAAGCACTTAATACTATAAGAAAAAGTGAACAATTAAATTCTAAGCTCCAAAGGGGGTCTGTGGATCCTTCCCCAGAAAATTATCGGAAATTTGATCCTAAAAACAGGGTTTAAACTTGCTTTAAGTGCCTAGTAAATATACTTACTAATTAATACCTAGTCCACATTTCGGGGGGGCGAGAGGGCACTGATATACACCCTTGGATCTACTGATCTCTAACATTCATCAACAAAAATAACAAGAAAACTATTAAAATTTTTACACAAGATGTGGGATCCTTTTTTAGGATATTTCATGGATTGTTTTAGTGCTTTATTGGCCAAAATTGATAGAAATTCAACGGAAAAAAACAATTGGATGAACTGAATTCCAAAATTGTGTCTTTACAAGGGCATTTTCACAATTAACTTAAATAATTGTTTTAAGTTCATTAATAATGAAAACAACTTGTCAGACAACTCAATTATACAAGGTGCTGTAAGTCCATCCAATTTATTCCAATTATGCAACCACATATGCACAGCTAGTAATAGAATCTTTAATTGAAAAAAAGTTATTTTCCGAAGAACTAATAACTGCGAGGCATAGTTTTTAAGAAATTCATGACAGAAAAAGGTATGATGTCAGTCACACACGGTTTACGTTAAAAACGTTTATGAAAAACGTGAACACGATTATTTGGATACGGATATTTAAAAATATCCATTGTGAAAGGAGCTCTCTGTGAAGTAATATTAAGATTTTATCATATTTTACATCTTTGCAAAATACTTAAATCGTAGCACAGGTATAGTTCTTTGGAGAAATTTTATCATTTCCACACAAGGAATCATATAGTTTAATTGTTTGGGCCGACTTGTTGAAACACCATTACTAACATTCCAATAATGTTAGTTACTGCAATAAAATTTGATGGAAGAATGGATGTTGACTACAAAACACCACCTTAACAACCATACTCATTTTGTATTTTTAAGGCATTATTCATGGCTACTTGACCAGTGGTTAACAAGCAGCTACGGAAAAATGAGCTTTTTGCTGACTGATTGGTGGAAAACTTCTTAAACCAATGGTTAACCACTGGTTTAGAAGCAGTGAATAAGACCATTAAAGTATCAAAAATAAGTTAAGAACACAGGGTTCAGATAGAAGATTTTATTTTCATACACATGCAATACAACAATTGGTAAACAAAAATGTTTCATAATTTAAAAAACAAATTCTGAAATTCTACTTCAATGATTTACACTTATAAATATTACTTATTTTTCTTAATTATGTGTGAAATCAACCCAATATGAATTAAATAGTACATTATCCACAGACATACATTAGTCAAAGGTTATTCAGAAAAGGTTACAGAGTTCTCGACTAGACATTTTAACAGCAATATAAATCAGAGCCAACATTATAGAATATATAGATGGCATGTTATAAATATTTATGCATAGTAGTTATTTGTATGAAATCATAACACATTATATACTTTAAATTGCAATTTATTACAGGCATAAAATAGCAGGCAAGGAAAAATCATGGTAAACTTTTTAGTTTAAATTATGTTTATAACCATTAGGAGGATATCTGTTAGCATGAAACTAAAGACAATTTGTACATTAAAAAATTTAAAAATATTCTAATTCATTGAATATTATTACAATGGTTAAAGGTAGAAAGACAATACATGTGAGAAAATAAATCTATGAACTAAGTCAACCATTTACTCATATTTTGTCACTGTTTTCACAATATTCTCTTACACTCTCATCAAAAACTAAATACAACTCTAGAATATATATAAACATCTTGTTATTTTAATAATTGTGATCAAATTAAATGGGTTATGAACAAGTAACCTTACCACACAAAATCCTACGCAAAAATCTGTCAGTAACATAAGACATTGATCAAGACCTTACACACAGCGATGAATATTTTGAAAAGAATGATACTAGATATGTGGTTTAAAAAAACTATTCAGTTGGAAAATTTTGGCAATTTGTCACTGTACAAGGTAAAAATGCTGCAAAGAGAAAAAAAGCAATTCAAAAAATTTTCTAACAAAAAATAACCCAGATGATATACTAAGGTGGTAATTATTGCACACAAAAAAAACTCTAGGCATAAAACTAATTCTCAAAGTATACAACCAAGATCTAATCAATTATTTTTTGCAAGAAAAATTATGTCCAAGATGATTAATAAAATTTTGACTACTTATAACTTTATTATATCTTGGAAGAAGAATATAACAGTGAATCTAATTTTAGCTACCTATCAAAATCCCTTTTTTTACTGTTACAGCTACTAAATATTCTATTAAGATGTGCATTTAAAATCTAGTAATCAATTTATAATTTTAAAGCTTATTTTGACAAATGAAGTAGTTTTCTTTTTACAGGCAAAAATGGCATTTAATACAAGTATTAATTTTTAATATTTGAAAACATACAGAAAAAAGTAAAACAGATAGCTTCTTAAGACTTTAAAATTTAGGGATCTTAACTATAAAAAAATTCAGTTCCTAAGGTAACTAGAATTTTAAGAAAATATTTTAAAGCACCTCATAAGGAGTTGAACCTATAGAAATACAAGTATAAATTCATTACTTTTAGAACATACATACATCATAACAGCATTCATACTAAACAGATTTTAATGTTTTAATGAAATTTTTATGAAATTGATTCTTGAATGTTTTAAGAAATTTAATGTTTCAAATCAATTTAAATTTGATTAACATTAGTTTCATAGCAAATTTCGAAAGCACAGTGTAGTTTTTCAAAAGAGATGCTTAAATGATATGACATTTGAACTGATATGCATCTAATTGTGCAAAGCTATAGGATTGTTTCCTTTCAGACTTAAGATCAGTATTGCACTAGAGCTCAAGCCAAATCAAAGCTTAATGGCAAGTTAAAATGTCATAATTTGGCCCGCATCATAGTTGAAGTAACCTGGTATACATAATTCAACTGTTCCAATTAATAAATTTCAAAACATCAATATAATGTTGGTCTTATAATTTTTCAAAATTTGAAGGTTGAGTTGTAATAATTTACTCTAGATAATACCCCGTTATACTGAACTTTCTCATGGGAGTAAATACATAGTTTACTATTACCAATATTATAATGCTGGTTCTTTATTCAGAATTGGGTGTAAAGATCCTTTACAACTGGTTAGTTCACTATATCCTGAGTTCACTACAGCAGGGTTTAACTATATCTGTTTTTAAAAAAAGATATACATTGACACTTTTTAGAGAATATTATCAAATACATACATTATGATCTAATCTGAATTAAATCTACAAAAACAGAAGGAGATATACTTTGATTTCTAATTTTGTAATCAGAAATAATGTACTCCAAACTTCAGTTTTAAAATAAAATATTTTTGATTTGCTCAGAATATATAACAGGGACATATTTAAAAGTATTGCCAAAATTTATACATTTCCAAGCAAAGTTTAAGAATTTGAAAATGAATTAAGAGGATATACTTAAACATTGATGAGCCTCTTACAAAATTTTCTACCCAGTATTCTAAATCAATATACATCTAGCAGCCTCTAGTGCATGTATGCAGTAAGAGTATACAGGGCACATATTCCCATCAAGTTGCATTAATGTAAAACAGGGGTCTCCAAAAGTTTAAGCCAGAGGACTAAGCCATGGACTAACTAACTTAAGCCATGGACTTAACTTTTAATACCCTAAGGCTAGTTTAGCTACCTCATTATACAAACAAATATTAGTCTTAAACTATGATCAAATTTCCATTTTTAACTTTAATGTTACACAAGCAATATTTCAAATTGATTGATTGCGCAGACCATGTCAAAATAATACACTAACTTGGGTAAGTACGATTCCTTGGTAAGTGGAATGCTAGTATCAGTCCAAAACGATTCACCGATTCAAGTTCGACTATAACCAAATCGCAATCAAACCTGGTCAGCTTTCACTAGTCACATTTTAAAAGCCAAAAGACCAGATTTGGCTTTATTTTGGAGACCCCTAATGTAAAACATCAGATACACAAGTGCACAGTGAATTTTTTAATGAAAATGTTTCATTATTTTCCCCACAATGCAGTAACGAATAAGCTACATGAAAAGAATTGATTCTTTAAGACTTGTTTCTTTCAAGGATATTCAATGCTTCAAGGATATTAATTCAAATAAATTATTTGAGGTTTAACTTAAATCTGTTTGTTAAAAAATTCTTATTTGTCCTATTCTTGTAAAGTTCCTGTTTGAAAACATAAAACATCTTGTAATTTTCAGAGATTAAAAGGAAGAGACATTGCTACTGTACATTTTAGCTCAAAAGACATTAAAATTCAAGCAGCCGAAAGGCTTCAACAGAATTTGGTTGTTTAGATATTCATGACACCAGTTTTGTTGTTTTATAAATAACATGTTTATAAATTATGGTTCTATAAATAAAATTATATTCATGAAACCAGTTTGAGTTTTATAAAATCTTAGGGATCACTAGAAGAACACATTATAAAAGTTATCAATACAGATATTCCATAAATCTGTGTTTTGATTTTTTTACATTGCTAGGCCATTTTAAAATAGAGGGAAATACAGAAAATGCAGCACATATTTTCTGAAAAAACCTATTCAGTAAAAAAGGGCCTTTTGTGTTCTTTTAATAAGCTCTCTAAGGATAAATTAAATAATTAACTAAATGCATTTTATATGTGATAAACAAAATGGTTAAGACTACATTGGGTAACAAAATTATAATTCCTTAAAGTCAGATAATCATATTTACAAACAATGCTTGCTGATTAAAGCAAAATTCAATTACTCTATTTAAAATATACTTCAGATAAAAATTTTCCATAAAACTATAATTTAAATATATTTTAGAAATTACAGAAAATTCATTTTAAAACAAAACTTACATAATAACACAGAACATGAAAGTAATCAATAATTGATTTCTGCCATTAAATAACCCTTTGAAAAATAAGTAAACATAAAACAAAATACTAAAAAAATGAGTGTATAATGGATAACTATTAAAGGTAGAGTGACTAGTTAGCTGAGATACCGAAGGGCAGATATTAGTCAATGACTCCCTATGTAAAAATGTAGAAAACAAATGCCAACTTCATTAAAAACAAAACAATAAAACAAAAAGGTTATTTGTAAAAGTAAACAAAATTCCTAAAAGTGAGACCGATAATACATTCATAGGGGAATGAATAATAAAGTTAATTAAAGTTATCACAAATATACTTAAAATACAACACCCTTATTTACAGAGAAAACCTGATAAAAAAAGGATTGAAAACGTCGTTTACAGCTCATTCCAGTATTAAAATAAATATAAGTATTAAGTCAATAATTTTCCACAACACGTTTCTAAAATATTATCTGTCTACTTCATAATGCTTCAGAATCAGAGTATTTTATATGAACAAAGTAATAAACACCTGCTATTACTAAGCATGTTCATGCATATGTGTACTCAGTAAAAACTTAAATTCATTGAGTATAGAAATACAATCGTAAAACCTATAAACATTCAACACATAAAATTAATTTCTGCTTTATAATAAAGCTTTTTATATACTCATGAGTTTATCATCAAAAATAAGTCTCACTGATATACAACAAATATTTCAACACTTTAAACCCCTTACTATATAGCAAGGCCAACGGGTGGATATTTTTTCTTAAACGAGTAATCCATCAAAACCATAATAGATGTTGAAAGTACAAAACAATCTCATACAGATTTTTTAAAAATAAATATCCATATAAGTTGTAAAATGGAAATATTACAGGATCAGAATCCAGCTGATCTAATAGTCTTCCATGATTAAAATCCAAAAAAAAAACAACAAACTGCACCATTAAAGTAAAGTTTAAATATCCACCAACAATAAAATGAGTAAGAAATAAATAATAAATACAACTACATAAATAATTATTGCATAAAGAGCATTCTTCAAATGGAAGAACTTGAGGTTCCTAAGCATAAGCATTGATTAAATTGTACTTATTTTTAGTTTATCTGATTTACTGTATTGCATTTGTGCAATGCATCAATTTTAAAGAATATTGAACACATGATAAGTTCCCCACCCCTTTCAATAGACAGATGTAAAAAAATTTACACTCACACTTTACCTAAAGATGAAAAAAATCTTTGCAGTGAAAAATTGCATCAGAAAATTTTAACTTCAACTCCCAAGAATTTCACATAACCTCAATATTGAAAAATAAAATTCCTTCCAAAAATAACAAACTTAGTAACCATATCACAACTTTGAGGTTTAAAGAAAAAGACAACACCATTCTCAATTTAGTAAACACTTCAAACCGAGTTGAACCTAAAAAAGTGATTGTTAGTAAGAAACGTCAACAAAAACAACAGGATCCTACAGAGTGAAAAGAAGATTCCTTGAAGCTGCTTGATAAATGCGTTCCAGTCCCGGGGGTCATAACAGATCCGTCTACACTGATTTTCATAATAGAGGAAGCTAGAAAAACCGAGACTACTGCGCTATTACTGCAGGGAGGCACCGTGACCTGTCATGTAGGTAACAGTCTGTGCACTTTTGAGTCCAGTGGTCTCGTTCATGTTGTCACCACCAGGGGGTGGAGGCATGGCCATGGCGGGCCGGGGATCAGAACTTTGAGGCTGGGAGCGGATAGGGGTAGAAGGGGCACTACCTTCACTTTCCCCATAATCTTCCTACAAGAAAAACAGTAGAGGTCGTGAGTGGCTATAACTAGTCAGGGGGGGACTTTTCTTTACACTTAATATACTCAAACCTTATTTTATGCAACGGATAATAAAAAAGTCCAAAAAAGGCCGACATAAAAAACAGCCTTGTGATTTGTGAAAAGCTGCATTATCCATTATTACTACTTGCTCAGTTTTTAACTCCCTTATTAAAAAACCTTCAACCTATTTATTAAAAACTTTTACTTATTTGGAAAAGATAGCATTTCAAGTTTTCCAGACTTGGAATACAATTTATTAGATTAGGTTACTTTAACTAGATTACAATTTAAAAAATAAAGCCACATGCAAAATATCAGTCAGAATTTTGAAGAACAGGTAGCCTTAAAAATCATAACCAATTCATACCAGCTGCAAAAATATTAAAATTTAAGGATATTTGAACAATGTATCTTTCACTTTCATTCCTACAGGTAAAAGGTATGAAAAACTTTTAAAATGTACTCACTTTTAAGTTGCAATAGTCTCCAGCATCCTCGGGAGCTCTTGGTTTGCACTTGCCACAACAGAAGTTACAACAACAGCAAAAGCAGCAGCAGAGATAACATCCAGTGGCAATGCCACAGAACACAAATAATGCCTGCAAAGAGATAAGTAATGCATACATTTTGTTCCCGTTAAATCTGCGACAGAGTATTTAACTCATAAAAAACAACCAATACATTCTACAAAATCAGTTTTATTTGATAATATAAGCTGCGACACTCAGGGAGTGCTAGAGAGATTCCTTAAGTTTCACATGGTTACATGCATCTATAAAAATTTCATATTGGCCAATTAATAATGCGAAGATTTTTTTCCATAACAGTTTTTGTTCATACAATAAAAACTAAGGGCCTGTGGCAACTCCATACAAATCAGATGGTTTATTGTAATAAATTTTATTTACAAGATTTAATAAGATAAATTTACAAGACTTTCTGATTAAAACTTTCAGATATAATTATATGAATTTAGCAGCAATGTGTTTTTACAATGTTTCACATTTTGTATAACTATTTTCATGCGTGCTATTCTTGAGTTACATGTATTGTTTTAGTATTTACCTCATCGCAGGCCTATTAAAATTACCTTAGATAATCATTGTTTTAAAATAATAATTTTAAAAATAAAGGTATGCACTGACCTTGCACCATCCACTTGTCAATACAAAGTATGTATTAACATTTTCTTCTCCAAACTGCTCAGCAATGTACAGCCCCAAAGAGCCATAATTATCATAGATGTTCCTTTTAGTCAAGTCACTCAATATGCTATGAGCTCGATTAATGTCTTTAAACTGAAACAGAGAATTGAGCTACATTTTGAGAAGCAAGGTAATGAGCAACCAATTATAAATAAAAATTATTAATTGAAAATGTATCAAATAAAAAAACTACTACAGATAAATAACAGAAAACCATATAAAGCAATTAACACAATTAAAAGTTTCAGTTCACACTGATATAAACCCTGACATATAGAGGATATTTCAAAAGCCCCTATAGATTTCAAACATATCAAAGTAATGGGAGTGAGATGTACCTTTAGTAAAATAACTATGCTAAACCCATCACTAAACAGCTTACAGCATTTTAATCAGAAAAAATAGGGAAAGGTAGATTTGTAATATTTGGCAGTATTTCTAGTTTAAGACATTTGAAACACTTGGATATTAAAGCTGAATATTACAGTTTAATATTTCTTTCTTACATACCAGATATATGTTTAGCAAACAGTTTAGAATATATTTTGCCTTTATTTTTTTAAAATTTAAATCAATTGAATATAAATACCCAATTTTTAAATATTATTTAAAATGACAACTTTTTTTATCTAATTATTTCTAAGCATTTGTAAAATTATTAATTACTTTTAATAATGATTATATTACTTCTAAAGTTAATTATTAATTTACTGAAGTTTTACAGTTGAACATTTAATACAATTCAGAAACATGTCAGACACCTATTTTTCAAAGGAGTTATTGGTGTCGAGGGTTTCTGTAGGAGTAAACATACATTTTAGTGTAGAAACAATTCAAAAATCGTGACTTTAAAGATTACAGCTTTTTTTTCTCTAATCAACGAAATTCAAAGTGGTGTTACTCTGTCAATTCTTGTAGCAGGAGTATAGTACTTTTTTACAATAAAATTGATAAAAAATATTTTTTGAGGGTCGAAATGAATGAAAGATCAAATCACTTTTAATCACAGTTAAGGTGCCTGAAATTATAAAAAATTTTGAAGCTACTTCTAAACCAGATACCATATCTGTGGTATGTGGTTTTTAAAAATTATGGAGAATACTTTAAATCATTGTATATAAAAATGAGGAATCTTATGAAAATCAAACCTTTTCAGAAGCAGATGGGTCATTGGGGTTTTTGTCTGGATGATATTTTAAGGCAAGCTGAAAAAGAATACAATAGTTCAAGTGTTTTCACAACCCTAAAAAAAGGATGTATTAAGCATAATATGTATGTGCATATAAAAGTAAAAATTACAGAAAATACAATTAGGGGAGATTGGGGTTGGATGGGAGACACCATCTCTCTCTCAATAAATCTTTTCATTAAAAACAAAATTAGTTTTTGAGTTTTCCACCAGGTAAAGCCACCATAAAAAAGGTAAAAGGGATGGTCTGTAAAGTGCCCCTCTTGTACCTCAAAAGGTTTTTAAAATGAGTTAAAATCCTACTTTTACTGGTAAAATTTCTAAATTTTTCTGGGGGAGGAACCTTATACCCCCCAACGCTGCCATAAGGGGATCTTGCTTGATACTTTTTTGAAAATCCACATTTTTATATTTTTGTCAAAAGGTAAAAGTGATGGTCTGGAAAAGTGCCCCCCTTAGAGCCTCCTAATCTATAATTTATATTATCAATTTAGCAGGTACTACCCCCGAAATTGGTCATATTTTGACCTTTATCAACCATCTACTCTGTTTCAAGGTGAGACCCCCCCCCCAAATATTTTTCTCCAATCTCAGCACTGGGGATGGGACACACACTATGACTTGGGGTGGGATGGGACATGCTTAATTCCTCTCAATACCTAAATACAAGCTGCTGCATACTGCATTTAATTGCATACAATTTTTTAGATACCTTTGTTTTGGAACTAACTGGTTAGTATTGCAGTTGAAACCTTATATTTTCAGATTAAAGAGGAATTTTAACTGTTTTGTATTTTTCACTTGAGTTGAAGTATATATAAGATAAAATAACTTGTTTTTGGCAATTAATCTTAAGAATGTGTAAAATACTTCTGTCTTTGTGATTCTTAACCTTATATTTAAAAATTATCATAAATTTTAATTTTGAAAAAATGTCCCATCCCACCCCAGCACCAGGGTGGGAAGGAACATTTTTAGAGTTACTACTTTAATTTGTTTATAAATCTTAAGTTTTGTTTGCTATCACATTGGTTATGTTTCAAGATGTTTATTTGAAAGTTTCAAATTTGTACAAGGAAAAATTAACTTTTTAAAAATATTCTTGTAAAAAATGTCCCACCCCTCCCCACTCTCCCCTACAAGTTATTCAGTTTAAAAAATAATGTCTAGAATATTTACAACAAAACATGATCATTGGTACTAAGGCCTGTATCAGAGGCTTCTCAATAAGAAAGCATCAAATGTTTACATTTTTTAATAATTATTAAGAGCGATCAGCACTCCCTAGTGAAAATCCAAATGCAGAGATACAAGCAGCGATCAAAACACTGTTTTACTACTACATTTTATAAGAATTTAGTTGAGTGGTATGCAAACTGGCATTGCCACTACAGTACAACAGCAGTGATGGAATTACATGTTTTGGCTGTAATTGATAGAGGAGTGGGGATTCACGGTTAAGCAGGAGGAAATTCGCCAATCCGGCGATAAGTGTTGTGGAAGATAGCATGTACAGTTATTTAAAACAATTGTAAATTTGCCTAGTAGTAGTAAGACTAGTAGATTTGTAGATATAATTACTATAGTAGATTTGCCTTGTGGCAACAGTCTGTTAATTCTTTTAATATTCTTTAAAATTGTTTAGAAAATAATGTTGTAATTTACTTTCGGGCTTGGAAACTTAAATTGATAATTAAATATCATCATTCATCTGTTGAAGTTGTATTCATTTGAGTGATTGGATTTAAGGTCGTCCGTTAAGTAATTTTAACCAGCTATTTGACATCATTCATCTGTTGAATTAGTATTCATTTGAGTGATTTAAAGTTAGCAGTTATTTGACATCATTCATCTGTTGAATTAGTATTCATTTGAGTGATTTAAGGTTAGCAGGTATTTGACATCATTCATCTGTTGAATTAGTATTCATTTGAGTGATTTGAGTTAAAGTAGTCAGTTATTTGACATTTTTATGGCGTCCGCGACAGGACATTGCATCTGATTAGAAACATGTTTCAAGCGGCAAAAGGATTCAAAAAAGAAGACCTTCTTATCGTTGTTGAAGAAATAGGCGAAGTACTGCCACCAAAGGTTACAATATCAAATCTGAAGGATCTCATTTTAAAAAGCAAAGAATATTTGAATGATCGGTACTACTCCAGAATCCCGGCGCAAGCAATAAAGTCGCCAATAAGGATGCAACCAGCGCTAAACGGAATATAAATAACAACAATGCCATTCCATGAAACTTTTTATTTAAAAATTAAACACTCAAACAATAATATTTTAAACCAGCGTTTCTCAACCTTTTTACTCTCACGGAACCCTTTTGATAATGATCAAGCTCCGGGGAACCCTAGCGTCCATACAAAAGTGGCGTATATGGAAATTTATTTCGGGAGGGGCCCAAAATTAATACTCAACACCTCAAAAGTATATTTAGAATAGGTTTAACGTAGCTTTTTAATGCATTTTTTTGTGAAATTTGCATTTATGAGAACTTAATATAATAAAAATTGTGATTAATAAAGTTCCGAGTAGGAAGGGGGGTTTGGGGGTACTCCCCCAGAAAATTTTTAGAAATCCCACCCTAAAAACCAGGTTTTAACTCGTTTTTGGTACATTTAGTCCAAATTTTGGATTTGCATTTTTAGGTAGGATTACAATTTTCATGAAAGTATTATAAGAAATTGAAAATAATACAATTTCATGTACTAAAGGGGGGTTTGAGGGCCCTCCCCCAGAAAATTTTTATAAAATTGACCCTAAATAACAGGGTTTTAACGTATTTAGATATGCCTAGTCCGAATTTCAGGGGAGGGCAGGGCCCCCCTCGGCAGGGTTGGCTGGATTGGACCCAACTGGGTTGGACCCAATGGGTTTTTTCAAAAAAACCCATGTGAAAAAACCCACATTTTGGACCCATTTTTGGGTTTTTTCAAGAAAAATCAAGATTTTGGCAGTTCCTTCAAAACTTTACGATACTTCAATACTTTTTTTTTCAAAGTTTACGATATTTTTGAAATTTTGATGGGTTTTTTCAAAATTTAAACTGGGTTTTAAAAATTAAATGGTGACTTTTCAATTTCAGACAGTTTTTAAAAAAAAGTTAAATAGGTTCTTTCATTATTCAGTGGGTTTTTTCATTATTGAATGGTTTTTTTTTAAATTTAGGACGTTTTAAGTTCAAACTAGATATGAAAAATTAAGAAGATTTTATTAAATTTCAGTGGGTTTTTTCAAAGTTCAATAGATTTCTTTCAATATTCAATGGGTTTTTTCAAAGTTTAGGATATTTTTTAAATTTTAGTGGGTTTTTTCAAAATTTAAACCAGGTTTCAGTAAATAAGGGGTGTTTTTAAAATTTCAGTGGGTTTTTCAAAGTATAAAAACTTTGAAAAAACCCATTTAACTGTAGAAAAACTGACATTATTTTGACAGAACGCATTTAACATAGAAAGAACTCACTAAAATTTGAAAAAACCGACTTACTTTCTAGGAGAAAACCACTTAATTTTGAAAAAACCCACACTTTTTCCGAAAAAAACCCAGTTTTATGTGGGTTTTTTCAGGGTTTTATTGAAAAAACCCGAAAAAACCCAACCCACTTGGGTTTTTTAAAAAAAAACCGGGTTTTTGCCAACCCTGCCCCTCGGCCACCCTTAAATACGCCACTGCCATGCAACAATACTTTTTCTTGCTATTTTGTCCTCTCTCGGAATTTATTTTTTAAATTTTCCTTTAAACTAGAGTTTAATCTCCTTTCAAACTTTTTCTCCTGTGGAACACCCAAGGAGAAAAGCTACTTGAGACAGCAGAATGTTTAAGGGAAAATCGCTGTATAACAGAAGTCAAAATTTTAGATAGAAGTTTGGGAGTTATCCCTAGAAATTTAAAAGAGAGTTAAGAAATTAAAGTAGAGTTTCAGTGTATTTTAAGAACCTTTGGGTTACATCTGAAAAGAACAGTTCCTTGTAAAACACAGAATTTTCAAGGGGAAAAATATAATTAGCGCCAAAATTTCAAGGGGGGCAGGGGTCCTTCCTCAGAAATTAATTTTGAAATTCCCCTCCAAACCAGTGTTAATCTTCTTTTCAAACTCTTCGTAGAACAACACCCAAGGGCTTCAGAAGAAAATGTTCAATGGAAAAACACTTGCTCACATTTGGCTGGCTGATGCCTAATTTATTTAGAGGGTCATATTCCAAAATGTAAACCAGAACTACAAAAAAAAAGATTTTCGGATCCCTCGCGGAACCCTTGAGGAAGCCTCGCGGAACCCCAGGGTTCCGCGGAACCCCGGTTGAGAAACGCTGTTTTAAACTATATACTTACCAGTTTTAAACTTTTAAATTTCGTTGAAATATATATTTTAAGATTATTAATATGATTTTTAAACAGAATTATATATAGTTTTTCGTTAACTTGTTATTTACAAATTTACATTATGTTTTTTGTAACAATGGGGTAAGCAGATCTCTTTTTGAGCAGAAATAAAGCTATTTTAAAAAAATAGCTTTATTTCAGCTTTCTGTTTCGGAAGGCGATGTGTGAGCTCTCGCCAAAAAATCTGCTTGGCGATATTTGCGCCGGCTTTCTAGAGAAGTACCGAATGATCCAGATTTTGTTGAAGATATTTTGGTAACGACTGTAAACTGTCGAAAACAAAGAGAAGAGGAAAAACGGAAAAAGTTAGAATATGAAGAAAAACGAAAACAGTTAGAATATGAAGGAAAACGAAAAAGGTTAGAATATGAAGAAAAACGAAAACAGTTCGAAGAAAGAATAAGACAACATGAACTGGAGTTGGCAAAGCTTCAAGCTAGGTCACAAATAACAGGTGAGTCTCATAACCATGTTAGTGCTAGTGCTAAGAAGCAATTTAATTTACCAAAATTAGAATTAAGGCAATTGAGTGGAGAAGCTGAAGATACGCCGAAAGTTGAAGAGGCAGTCGAAGAAACCAAGGTGGAAGCCGATTCAAGCGTAGATCAACCTGAAGAGAAGAATGAAAAGAAAGAAACTCCCGAAAAGAAAGAGGAGGAAGAATCTAAATCATCTGATAATGCAGTTTCTGAAGAGAAAGAGGCTGAAAAAGAAACAAGAGCTAAAAGTGATGAATCTTACACTGAAGAGGAAGATGTCCCTAATAAGAATGAAAGGAAGGCTGCTCCGAAAGTTAAAGCTATTAAACGTGGAAGGAGACCTGCGAAGCCAAAAGCTAAAGCTACCCCTGACAAACGACGAGGCAAAGCTGCTGTTTCCAAATATGCCAAGAATTCTAGCTCTGAAGAAAATATGGATATAGGTTCTTGTTCTGAAAGTGATGCTTCTAAAAAGGAAGGTCAAAAAGCTGAGAAACGTAGTGGTCGTCAGACGAAACCAACCAAGTACATTAAAGACGATGGTTTCAAAGTTGAAGATAACCAGCACAATGAGAAAGAAGACTACGGGCCTGAAATAAAGACTAACCCCAAAGAGAAACCCATGTTGGACTGTCAAGTGATAAACTGGTGTTTTAAAGGAGGTGGATCCTAGAAAGGACAATATTCCTAAATGTTGCACGATTAAGAATTTCCCAAAGTGAAAGAATCCGCCCTCTCCAAAACCTTTATATCCTTTAGAAGTGTCAGCAAAATGCGATATTGATATTCTGGAAGTGACCTCAAGGAAAAAGACTTAACTGTTAATAATAGTCCTGATTCTGTACAAGTCCCTGATACTTCTGAAGATAGCTCGCTTATCAAAAGTAGATTTGAAAGAACCAAGAAATTTCTATGTGCGTTTGGACTTATAAACTTTATATTAGTGTGACTATAGATTTTGGAAAAATAGTGTAATGCTAAATTTATGTTGCAAAGTTCCAGTTGTAGGGATCACTTTGCAAGGGGGGAATATGTGGAAGATAGCATGTACAGTTATTTAAAACAATTGTAAATTTGCCTAGTAGTAGTAAGACTAGTAGATTTGTAGATATAATTACTATAGTAGATTTGCCTTGTGGCAACAGTCTGTTAATTCTTTTAATATTCTTTAAAATTGTTTAGAAAATAATGTTGTAATTTACTTTCGGGCTTGGAAACTTAAATTGATAATTAAATATCATCATTCATCTGTTGAAGTTGTATTCATTTGAGTGATTGGATTTAAGGTCGTCTGTTAAGTAATTTTAACCAGCTATTTGACATCATTCATCTGTTGAATTAGTATTCATTTGAGTGATTTAAAGTTAGCAGTTATTTGACATCATTCATCTGTTGAATTAGTATTCATTTGAGTGATTTAAGGTTAGCAGGTATTTGACATCATTCATCTGTTGAATTAGTATTCATTTGAGTGATTTGAGTTAAAGTAGTCAGTTATTTGACAAGTGTGCCAGCTTTGCCGCCGTCTGGTTTCCATAGTTGTAGTTAGGGATGATGATGCAATACCGACCGCCGCGCCACCGTGACGCAGGCATATTGCTGGATGCTTGCGTGCAATGATGATGCAAGCGTTAAGCCAATGGGAAGAAAGATTTGCCCTTTGTTGCATGCCCTAATATTATTATACTACAAGTATATAGTAGAAAGTTAATGGCAACACTTTGGATTAGATGTTTGTTATGATTCCTAGAATCTAGACAACATGAATAAAGGTGCAGCGTATGAAACATCGTTCCTGAAGTAGGTCGTTTTTCTGTCTTTTTTGTAGCTATTGCTTGTAAATATGAACAGTTTCTTTTAGTTTTTAATACTTTCTATTTGGTCTTTACTTGATTCTGATATTGTCTCAATCGTAGGATGCACCAGTCGGCGGGTCCTTTATCGCGAAATTCGTAATTGCGTCTTGCCTTACGAGGGCGTTTTAACCCAAATCGATGGGTGTTAAAAATAGGTAGGGGGTGGGGTGTCTCCCCCCACTCTCTACCATCAAATTTATTCCCTAAAAACATTATTTGTTAAAAAATGTGTTTTTTTGGTGATTCTGATGATCGAACTTTAAAATAACATGTTTTGTCGCGTTTTGGCAAAATTTGCTTGTAAATATTAGCATTTTCTGTTGGTTTTCAATACTTTCTACCTGGTCTTTTCTTGATTTTGATAATGTTTCGGTTGTAGGATGCGTCGGTCAGCGGATCTTGATCGCGAGATTCGTGATTGCGACATGCCTTACGAGGGAGGTTTAACCCAAATCGATGGGTGTTAAAAATAGATACCCCACTCATTACCATCAAATTTATTCCCTAAAAACATTATTTATTTGTTAAAAAATGCTTTTTTGGGGATCTGATGATCAAACTTTAAAATCTGATGTTTTGGCGAAATCTGGCCAAGTTGGCGATTTTCCCCCCGCTTACCGGAAATATCCCAGGAGTTGCTATTTTGGACATTTTTTTAAATTTAGACAAGGCATTTAACCCTCAAAAACTACTGGATACACTGATTATTTTTGAAGGAGGAAATGAAGCTCCAAATATAGTAGAGATGGGATCTGAAATAAACACATTTGAAATATCAAACTAGAACAAGAAATTAATCACGCAATGTAAAAAAGCGCTAATGTTTTGAAATGATATGCAACATTTTTTTTGTCACTTCAAGGTCACGCCTTTCTAACCTTGGACACTATTCTATTATCTTGGCAGCTTACCCTAACAATTTTTTTTATCTGGTAAGCAGTAGGATGTTTCTAATCTTGGTTAACATTAACAACCTCAAACATGTAGAACAATCAGTAATTTTCGATTCATTCTAAGGGTGCTATTTGGTGCTTTTGAAAAAAGTTTTTAAACTTTTGTAGCCAGACTTTTTATAAAAAGAATGTGTATGTGTAGTCTTTATGATAAATGCTGTGATATCCTAATGTTATTAAGATTGCTTCTAGAATATAATTAGGTACAGAAACAAAAAACGTACCAAGTGGCCCTCTCAGAACAAAGTCCTCTTTAATCATACAACAAAATTATAAAATAAAGTTTTCCAATACCTTTCTATAAGTTTTCTTGATATCATCAGGTGTGGCAGTTTTAGGTAGTCCCAAGGTAAGGTACAAAGAATCACCAGATGTGCTTAAAATTAAAAAATCTATGCAGTTCTTGATTAAAAGAAAGAAACACAGAACAAAAAGTTTTGAGAGCTTAAATACTTAACTAGATAGTATTTAAAAGTATTGCTAAATAGTATTATAAGCTTGTAAATTTAATGACCAAAAAGTTTAAAAATTAAAGTAGTAAATTAAAAAATAAACTTACTTTTCTATAGCACAATTCTTTTATATACAGTAAAGCACCGGGTCTTTTAAGGGACTCACGTATAAATGAAAAAACATAAAAACGAAAATATCAATTGAATTATTAGGTTATAATGCTCCTAATGCAGATTTACGTAAATACACTAAATTTGAGGTTTTCCTAAAGAAAAAATTACTTCAAAACAGTTTTCAAACTGAAAAATATTAACTACTAAACTTAAAAGTATTAAACATTTTAAAATATTAAAACATTTAACATAAAAATGAAAGAACCCCTCCCTTTATAGTGATAGGGTTTTAAAACGGCAGTTTTATGGTCCCGCTTTCTTTGAGGGGTCATTTTGAGATCAAAAGAATTCTTCTCTGTATGGGATGCTGGAGACCCCCTAATCAGAGATAAGGGCCATAAAATTGTAGTATAGTACATCCCGTTATCGGTTCAACGAACTGCCCTTTTACTCACCCCTACTCCATTGGTCATGTCCCCTACAACAGCCAAGGAATGCAGTGCTCTTCAACCTTCCCAGGGGAAATTTTCTCACCCAAGTAACAAATGATATACTGGATATTTTCTAATTTTAAGACAGCCGAAAACGATGTATACTAACCGATATTGCGCGTCATATAAACGAAGAATTTTTGCATTAAAATGAATAGGAATGAATTGGGACTTTTCGAAAACGACGTATAAATGAGAAACGTATAAACAGTGCTTTACTGTAGTACCAAATCACATTATATAAGTTAATGTAGAATTAAAGCCATTTAAAGGCAAGGACACGTAGGGGTATTTTCAAGATTCGTAGATAATATAAACATTAAATTTTTATTTAAGTTCAAATAAACCTAGAAACTGTAAAATAGCTTTAATTTCACCATAAAACATATGAAACTTGTTTTTGAATGAACGAATTTTTATTCATGGTTAGAGTTTAGAGCATCAAACAAATATTAAATTTAAATGGCAAAAGAGTAGAAAATTAACTAATTTCTAACAAATAAGTTACCTACACTCATCAAAAATAAATATTGAACAAATTTGGGAGAGCTTACGAAAGTTTACGAGCAGAAGCAGCCATGGTGGGGTATAATTTAGAAGATCCACACGCTTATTTCTTTAATATCACTAATGTTTCTCATGAATGAAGTATTGGAGATTAAAGAGTACGATTCAAACATTTATCTGTCAAAATGAATCGAAATTATGAACAACTCGCCGACATTGATTTGACGTCAATGAAGGAAGATTGAATTCAACAAAAAACAAAACAAGAACTTTTCAACTGTTGCCATAATGCAGAGGGAGATTTTACAGACATTTTCTAATTTTTCAATAAGGGGTGACTTTAATATTTTAAAAATCTATTATGAAAATGAAACAGAAGCTCCTTTTAATTTGCTAGTTAAATTGTAGGGCGCAAGTTCAGAGTTGCGTATGCTTGGCGATTTTTGGCTGTTTAGCGGCACATTTAGAAGCCAAATGACTCTTTTAACATGAGTTAGGGTTACCATATTAGTCATCTTTAACGCTAAAAACTTGGCGCATACGCAAGTCTGAACTTGCGCCAAAATTTCTTCAAACTGTCGTTAGTTTTCATCTCGTTTCCTTTACTTCATTCATTGGCTTACCTCTGGCGAAGTGTATATTTGGACGGCCAAAACGGCCAGTGGCGCATGCGCTGTAGGTCTCGTGATGACGTAGCAGTCTCGGCGCTTAGTGATGGAACCAATGGTACGCCTAGCCGTGGAAGTTAGAGTAGAGTTTAGTTGAAAAATGGCCGTGCAAATATACAGTGCCTACATCAGGCGCAGTGGGGTAGCCACAAAAAAAATTCCGAGGGGGGGATACGAAGTGTATATTTGGACGGCCAAAACGGCCAGTGGCGCATGCGCTGTAGGTCTCGTGGTTACGTAGCAGTCTCGGAGCTTAGTGATGGAAACAATGGAACGCCGAGCCGTGGAAATTAGAGTAGAGTTTAGTTGAAAAAAGGCCGTCCAAATATACAGTGCCGAGGGGATAATTCGGTAAATGGGGTTCTCTAATCAGGGGTGTTCTGTGATCTTGGCGGATTTAAGGGGGTGAAACAGAAACGCATCCCCAACTTTTTGAGAAAATTCCATTTTTAAAGGGAAAATCATGTTTTCAAAGCCATCAGGGACAGCTTGCACCCCCAAAAGTTTTCCAGTTTGCACCCCCAGGGTTCACCATCTAAATCCGCCCATGTCTGCGATGAAAGGGTCCCTATGCAAAGAAAGAAAAGGAGGGAAATACAGGGTGTCCCAAAAAAGACTGACACATGTTAAAAACCACTTACTAATTACTCGAAAACTAAAAAAGATAAAAAATACGCGGTTTGTTGTATCCTACACTTAAGACTCCCAGGATTAGGATGCAACAAACCGCGTATTTTTATCTTTTTTAGTTTTCATTTTATTAGTCATTGATTTTTAAAATGTGTCAGTCTTTTTTGAGACACCCTGTAAATGCAGTAATCAATACCCACACTACACAGATACGTAGAACTTACGTCCAATAGATATAAGTTAATGATTTGATTCAACATCATGGCAGGTGAAAATGGATTTATACATAGTCTGGCTTTTTTTTCTTCCCTTTCAGTCATCATCATTTTCTTTCTTACACTACTTTACTCAGGTTATTTCGTTTCCCGATTACAAAGAGAGCTATGTCCCCCTTCCTAAATCGCAAAGAAGATTCTCTTTAGTTTGTAACCATGATAAAAAATTTAAGCTACCTCTACTCTCCCCATAATTTTTTCCTGGCTATGACCACTGGTTTTCTATAAGTACGCCACTCATTTTTAGTAAGAGTATTATAGAAGTAAAATTCATAATCCACACACCAAATGAATCTAATAAACTTACCTCATCCTTTTGTTTTTCTTTTTTTAATAAAAAGTAAATTTGCTCTGTAATGAGCTTTTGCATACAAAAATTAATCACAATATCAATTTAACTAAAAATCTGCTGCAAATTAGGTAAATGCAATCTCTATATAAATTACTATTACTACTGAAAAACTACTTTGAATATTAAGATGAACACCAATAACAATAAAAAATTAGGTATTAAATATAATTATTTTAAAATAAAATACAGCTAAAAACCCTCTGTTTTGTGGAGAATAACCCTTAAGTCATTTTTAGCTATTTATGCAGAAAATTTTATATAAAACAAAAATATGAAATCTTAACGAATGTGTAACACCGACAAGCACTTAATGAACCAAAACTTAAAACTTCTCAACGTTTCTACTGATAATTATTGATTCCTTTTTGTGCCAACTGAAATACGTATACAGAAGCCAGGGAACAGGTTTAAAGAAATTCCTCCCAGTTGCCAAGTGTTACCACAGCTCCCACTGCAACATTATTATTGTCATTATTTGAACTGAGGATAAACAATGCGGCACTGGAGATTCTTTCTAAGGCTGTACCCATACTTCTAAGATACCACCCATAACAAGTAGATTTAAACTGTAAGTTAAAAAAGGGAAATTTAAAAGGCCTAGTCCAGGAAATACTTTTTTACAACTAAAACACTGCTCCCACATTTCCTCTATTATATTTCTCCTATGGTTTTAAAACCTTGCAATAAATGTGTAAAAATAGCACTAGACCTAATAATTATTAGACATTAAAAGTCGTCTTTTAAAAATGCTTTAGAGACAAAAACTCCAAAATTCAAAGAGAAGTTTCATCAATCTTTAGAATAGTTCATTTCAAAGTTGTGTAAGTAATTTTAAAAGTACAACTGATCCCTTTTAAAGTGTTAACTATTGGTAATGAAAAGTGTGAAAATAGCAGGAGGTGGTGGGGAAAAATTAGTCAACTCATTAAACTCCCTTGGTCTCATTGCTACTGATACTTAAAGTAGGTCACTGGCCAAAACAACCTTGCACTTTTAATCCTCTAAAGATGACTTGTTATCTTAATAGCTATACTTGAACAATGTAACAATTACAGAAAAATTGAACATAGAAATCAAAACTGGAGACAACATTTTATTAGATAATCTTTAATTTATATAAATACATCTTATTACAAACATCTGAATTTATCAAATCATAAGACATGATTCTGAAACATGGCTTTCAGCTGACTTTATGAACACATAAGAATCAGGTTTTGGAATGTTACACTTAAAACTCACACAATCATATCACAATTCAAAATATTGAAAGCTTCCAACCCAAACTATTTCAGTTTAGTGTAATGAAAGTTTAATTTATATTTAAAAGGTATCAGTACTTTTAAGTTTAATGAATGATTTATTCAATGAATAAATTACAAGACACACTTTAAAAAAATTAAAACAGTCTTTTGCTTGATTTTAAGTTATATTTTTTAAGGTTTGTGTTGTTGTTTTAGGGAAGTTTGCTTTCCATTGTGTTTAGATATTTGAAGGTTTCTGTAAGTTGATTGAATAATAATAGTGTGTTACTTTTTATTAAAATATTTTAAGGAACAATTTAAAAACGAAATTTAACTTATATGGTGGTAAAGAGTTTTCCAAAAAGAAATAAAACAAAATAACAATTGAAAAAAAAGTAGATGTGACATAGTTCATTCTAAAAAAAAGAAAAAATGAATAATCATTTTCTAATTATGCTTATTGCTGGAGGTTCATATTCACAATTTTCAAGATAATTCTTGGACATTTTATACACACATTTATTTAAATTTGGATTTACTGTATTGTAAATCATTATAATTTGTTTTACAACTTCTACATAAACTAAAAAAATTCTATTATTATCCTTGGAAAAGAAATAAATATAAAATACTACAATTAAAAGTGTTAAAGAAAATTACAAATTTTAAGCATTAACCGAACACAAAATTTGATTTTATCATCAAAATATATACATTTATCCTTGACATAAGTATTGCAAACAATGTAAAATTTCTGGAAAGGAATTGGATATAACAGAAGGTCAACAGTTCACTTTCTTTTTGAAAAATAAAGATATATACTATATATAGAAAAATATTTTAAAATTTAACTATCACATAATGGTTGGTAGTAAAAGACAGGATGCCCTTAAGTAACTAGGTTTTCAATTCAATTTAACACTTAAATGGACATGGATAACTGAGGTAAAATTTATCATTTGGTTGAAATCTATTTACATCTCCAAACAGAGATTATGTCAATGCTTCTAAAATTAATCAAGGAGAAACCTAAACTCTAATTTCACTCTATTATAAATTATTAAAATAATGTGTGGCTCATGCAACCACCCTTCAAAACTTGCTAAGTGCATTCATTTTAAATTACCTGCTTTCACTAGAGTATAGACAATCTGTAAACAACTAAATGGCTCATTAGAAACTATGCAAATCATTTCTAACCCTGAACACCATGCAGTTAACGAAAACAAATCGAGAGTGATATATATGTTCAATACTTTAAAATATTTACAAATCAAGAATCGCCTCCACACTGACTAGTAGGCATTCATTTTGAAACAGATGGCAAGAGAAAGAATAAAATTTTAATTTGCAAAAAAAAATTAGCTTCTTATCTACAAATATTGCTAACATTCATACTGACATCATTGAGTTGAAATTACTTATTCGAAAAGCTCTGCAGGATCGTATAAAAAAGCGCTTTAACAAAGCCCTTAGTTCTGGGACGTTCTCGTGAAAAATCATTTCGCAAAGAGGCAAATAATATGCAGCAGCATGAGCCCGAAACTGTAAATAAAAAAGGTTTTACAGTCAACAATTAAAGAAATACAAATATTGACCACCAATCGCAGGCATGAAGCCCAGCAAGGTTGGTCCATTTAAAAAACTGTCAAAATATTTTCAACGAGTTTTCAAAAATGTTTGAGTATATTTTTGTCTCTCAAATATAGGAATAACATTAATGAGCTATATATTAGATATTTAATAACATTGTATAATTAAAAAAAAGTTTGTGAACTGGTAAAAGATGACTTAGTGTTAACCACGTGGTTTTTTTTCTTTAAATTTTCAGAAACCCAATTTTTATAGCTTTCTTTTACTTTTTCAATTTATAAATCATTGACAGAACATTTACTCAAGTTAAGTTCCTTGAGTGAAAAGCACAGGTTGAAATATAAGCCACTTTATAGTCTGTTAATAATTTTTTTGTGAAAGACAAAATTAATTACCCTTAAAACCTTATTCTGATAAAAAAAAATAACAGTACTTACTCTTTGATCATTCAGTTGATTAATTCTAGAAAGAATTAAAAGCATAAGATTTAGCCATGCTTCCTTGTGCTTGTTAACTGATAAGCTGAGATAGTATTCTATAGCTTCAGTACAAAATCTAAAATTGAAAAGGTTTGTGGGTATGGATAATGATTTCAAACATTAAACTATTAAGGGTCATTTTCAAAGTTCACCTACATATGTTGTCCTGAAGGTAAAACAGGAAAAATAAACCAGAAAATTTTATTAAAGATTTTGTTAGAGCCTTGATTTAAGTAAGGAAGACTAAATAAACAAAAAAGCTTTTAATTAATAGTTAGAAAAGATGCAAAACTAAAATTTTCTTTCTAAAGAAAAATCTTTAAAAATAGGAAACATAGCCAAAGTGCCGTCCCCAATATATTTTATAAAAATTAAATACAATTTTTGTTACTAATTTTACTTTTATAAAAGAAAAATATAGATTGAAAAGACGATGTATTAACTTGCTATGATACTTGTAATAATTTATTTCTTGGATTTTATATTTTTACAAATTAATAAAATATTTTGTTCCGTTTAAATCTGTCTGTGATTAATAAATATTGCTTAAAGTTACCTCTTAAATTTTATACTTAGCCATTGCCATAAGGAGTATTCCTGCTGACATTTGATAAAGATGCTTGAAGAAATTTTATAACATTTTCAAGAAGTATAGTTTAATCTTATAACAGCAAAGTGTTTAATTCTAAAAAGCAAGGTACCTTTTCTTCTCTATTGATAGTAATCAAATTTAATGGCAAAACAACAGCAAGACTGAAATAATATGGGTAGATCTATCACCAAAGAACTCAAGAAACAAATTATGTTAAAATAAAAAATATCTTACGATATTAGTTTTTCTTCAACAGCAGTGCGGGCTGAATCTTCCCAACTATCATCTGTGTACATCTTAAAAAGGACACGAAGAGCACAAGCAAGGCTATTTGACTCATGAACTAATAAATCAGGCTTTGATAACCCCTGAAAACCTAAAATTAAACAAGGTAATGAGCAGTTTTCAAAGTAAATGGTTGTTGGTAGTATTTCTTACCAAAAATGAAAATTTCATATTAAATATTTCCTTTCTCATATCGTAGACCCCTTATAAAGAATGTTTAGCAGTAGTGGCTTGTGTAGGGAACTATTTAATAGCCGATAGTTTTTTTAAGGTACTTTGAATTTGTTAATTATTTATACAAAGAGCTAGAACCTCGTTATGAAACTCGTATTATACAGGATATGTAGTTATAGGCTCCATGTATAAGCATAATTCATCGACATGATGCCTGCTATAACCATTCTAAGTTTCTCCTTCAAATTATGAAACACCCTGCTACAAAATGCCAGAAATATACATTTACCTGCTTTCCATAACATATTTCTCTGTGCATTGTTCATGTTAAATTCCTTAGCAAATCTATGGGATACAATGAGACATTCAACAAGTTGAAGCAGTTGCTCGGATGTCAAAAATGAAAGCATTCCTAGTTCTTCATTTTGTTCTTCTGTGCGAAATGTGTTTTCATCTTTGCTTTTATGCATTTCAGCCTGCAAAAAAAGTAACTATTGCAAAGTACTTAACTATTGCAAAATTCCCTTTTCCATCCAATACAGTGTTTTATCCAAGTTCAAAAAGTTTGCTGCAAAGCTCAATTATCAACTGTTTAGTTTAATTTCCAAATATATATTGGAATGACCCCCTGGGCACAGGAGATTTTATCTAGTATACTAGTCAGCAAAAGATCGTTTACTGGAGTATAATGGCCCGAGGTTCAGAAAAAAGGACCAAAAGCGCACAATCATAGTGCAAACAAAGCAAATGAAATAACTTAAAAATAGAAATTAAATTAAGTACTAAATTCAAACCTGAGCTGTATTGAAATTCTTGTAGTCATCTTTTTTGGTGGTTGCAGGAAAAAACAGTATGTTGTCAATAGTTCGAATTAGCTCCAGTTGAACAGCACACTTTATTTTCAGAGAAGCAAATAGGTTTTCCTCTGCATTTGCTAAGGAAATAAAAATAACAAGTGTTAACATAAATAAGTATCAGCAGTTAAATGGACTCATGTCCAAGAACTAAGGATAACTTGATTTGGGGGGAATAAGGGCACAATTCTCAGTTCCTCTAATGTAACATTTAGAGTCCCGAGACATAAATTGAAACAAAAAATTTTGAAAATCTGCCCAAAATGGAGATAGGGGAGATTATTATTGCCTGCCAATCTTCCAGTTTTTGTTGAGCTTTTCTCATGCTTTTATAGTTGAAATGAGCTACAAAATTATCCAATTGTTTTTACACAAATTACATTTTACATAAAATGTTACATTAAACTGTTGTATAATTTTACAGCTTGTTTTAGACTAGAAAAGTTGAATGTAAGGTCTATAAAAACCGGAAGATTGGCAGCTATCCTTTAAAATAACAAGGACATTTTCCTTTAAAATAGAGAGAGGCCCTTTAAAATAACAAGGACTTTTTTGCTAAATGACTATCTCATGCTACCATTCTGAATGTGCATAGAACTCCATTATCAATGGAGGACCTCTGTACCTTCTTAAACTATTGTTAGGGTAATTTGATCGTGAAGCACATATTCACACTTTTAGAAGATTCTGTGGCATAAATTTCATTGATAAGGATTGTAAGGATACTACTAAAAAATAAAATTATCCAATTTTTGGACACGAGTGTATAATGAAAATTCTATGTAAAGAAACAAAAGAATTTACATCTAAAATTAATTCTACAAATGTAAAATAGAACTATAAATTTAGAGAACATAAGCACCTTAGAAAAGAGAAACGCAATAGATAGTACAGATGAAAGCCATATTATAAAAAAAAACGATTTGAGGGATTGTTAGTTATTTTTAAATAATGTTATTGATCATTAACTTGGCTCAGTTTCATATAAAACAGGACCTAAGTATTTTTGTAGATTTGACTCAGTTGAAATGATTTCTTATGCTAATTAGTTAAAATATCTTAACTTCTGTACTGCCGGTCACTTCCCAAGCAGAAAAATGAAAGGTCATTATTTCCCCTTTTTCCCCCAAAGCCAGTGATCCAGAAATACACAACAAAATGAAAACTTTATTTTTGCAAGCTGGCTGGGTATTCCCATCCATTTCCCAAGGGAGCCATTTCTTACTATTACTCATTGTGTTAAACATCCTTAAACCTCTCAGACGCAGGGGTAGAAGTGACCAAATAAAAATATATAGAATTTTTCAAAAAAATATATAGGACAAAATAAATTTTTAATAGTTTGGTAACAGGACTAATGACACTTCTGAATCAGTTTATGTGTTTAGTATTTAGGCTTACAACCACAAATTTACTTGTACTTGGCTACGAAAATGGTTATAATAAGAATCAAACTATATTGCCACTAAATACTTTCATGAATTTTCAAACAAATGAACTTTGAAAACAAAATTAATGTATTTAATTTTTAAAAATACTTTTAAGTAAAACCATCTTTATGTAAAAAAGTGTTTAATCTTTTATGCAAAAAGTAAAAATGCATGAATGGAAAATCTAAAAAAATACTGAGAAAAGATGTTTTAAGACTGTTTTCTAATAAAAAAAAACTATTGAATAGGTAATATACGTTATAATAGTATCAAACTACTTTGCTTTCTTACATAATGGCAAGCAATTTAAGTTCTAGATCTTTTAATATGCTTGCTAAAACTCTATATTAGGGACACATGTAATCTTTTTCCAAAGTCGATAATACGACATAAGACACGAAAAACAAGAAGTGAGAGAATAAAGTTGTTTTTTCTGCCTTCATTGAATCTGAAAAACAGGCAAAAGCCCAAAGAATAATTGAATACTCATTAACTTTCAGAAGAAATCTAGGCCGTGATATGATTTTAGGACTTCTAAATGACCTGTAAACATCCTGCAATAATTATTAAGCCATCTAAATTTTAAAATTTTAGGCGTTTAGTAAGCATCAAAAATATTTTTCAAGGATATTCGAGACTTTAAATTTAAATTTTGGATACTTAAACTTAATAGTAGGGTCGTTTGGTGGAATATAGGATTATTTTTTGAAATATAGGATAAATAGGATTTATAGGACGCTGTTTTCATGTTTTTTGAAAATATAGGATTTATAGGAAATATAGGACGACTTCTACCCCTGCCAGACGGATAGTGGATTAATAATATAAATACACCAAACCTTTGTCTTCTATCTCTGTTGTTTTACCGGGAACTTCAGGATCACCAGACACATTATCAATAGATGCAATATCAATTGGAGCCCAAGTAAGTAACCTGAATACAAAAATATATATATATAATTTTTATAAAGAAATGGCTTCGATAAATAAATAGCTTGGAAAACCATTTCAAATAAAAAAGAAAGGGCAAAATTTTTTTTACTTTGAAAGCTTTTAAAAACTAAACTCTTAACATTTTAAATCCAAAATTAGTTTTAAAAAGTGACTAAATATTTATTTAATGCTTACTCATTCGGCAATGTTGAGCGGAAGTTTTCAATCATGAATTCACAAGTTCGACTCCAGCGCTGTTTAGTAAATTTGCAGCCATTGGATATGACTAAATTTTCAAGGCAATTTGTTCCTGACCTAGCCAGCTGTTCGTTATCAGTGCCTATACAGACCTGAAGAATCACAAACATATCGTCTAAAATTAGATCACCAACAACTTCGTAATACTGTGTGAAGACATCGACAATTGCATAGAGTGCATGATTGCAGGTGGTAGTCATCCATTCAGTCTTTTCAACTTTGCTTTCCCGGAGAGATTTGATGTTATCAAATATTCTGAACAATATTTTGAAAAGCTCTCGCCACCAGTTCTCCTTGAATAAATCACCATAAGTTTTGATGATTTCAAACATTACAGTGAGAGCCCTGAAGAGAAAATCTCAAGTTAAATGCTTGACAAATGCAAAATAATACTTTTTAAATGCATTTAGGCTATAGGGAGTTGACTTCTAATGTTGACAGATAGCTAAATTTTAAACTGTCAGTAACTAATTCATTACATGTACGGACGGCTGCTGAACGGTCAACATAGTATTTGTCGACCGTTCAGCAACCGTCAGATTCAGCAGCACAGTCCAGTCTGTGATTTGTAATGCTTTACTTTGGTTCAGCGGCATGGTCGATGGGATAATACACAATTACCAAATTTCAATATCATGCAAAATACCTATGTTTGAACCAAATTATTCTTTTTTCAGTTACAGTAAAATTCATGCAATAAAAAATATTAACACATTAAAAAGTTCTTATCTCCAATATATAACAAAAACTAACAACAATACAACGCATAGCGCAATACAACAATGAATACAATTTATTTTAAATAATTTCAGATATTTTCTTTCATTCTAAATGTTTTAGTATAAGGTACCATATGAATACTGCATATATGCATATTAAACTTATTTTATTGGACTATGAATAATTTGCTAAGCTGTAAGACTAACCATCATTTAAAGTACAAATCTTGCCTTTATAACTTTGGCATTTGATTGGATATGGAACTTTAATTTGTTTGGCATGTAACTATATGAATATTTTTTACTTCACCTGACTGGCAAACCAGATAAAAATTTAAATTATATATATTTTGTAAATGAAAATGTCTTTTCATCAAAAGCACTTTTTTAACATATTTCTAAAATTTATTCTTAACATATCTATGATTAGAAGAATGTATCAACAATGAATGTTTCAGAAATTTGCTGTCAATAATAGAAATAGACACCCAGAATACAAAAGAAAATTTAAAATGAACTAATCTAAGGAAACAAGTGCATTTACTTAGATAAAAATACACAACCTTTTTATCTAGAAAACAATTACTGAAGACGCTTGACAATTAATTTATGCTTTATTTGTGCATTCTAGACTGCTTAACCAAACACATGCATAATGTGAAATTTGACAAGCTTTGCTAAATGCTTTTTTCTTTAAACAATTAAAATTTATTTCTTTAAAACAAGTAGTGTATCAAGATTCATACTTTGCGATTTTAAAAATTTTGAATAATAAAGCAAAAATACCTGCCTTGTTCGAACATCCAGCTTGCATCTTGAAACGATGCAGGATAACTGGAAGAGTATAGGAAACCAGCCTTTAACCCACACACGATCTTGTTCAGACAGGTCCAAGGCATTTTTGTCATCTATGTTATGCTCGATAAAAACCTGGAAATTTCATCACGAAGGGTTAATCCCCACACGAGAAAGGAATAAATTAGAATAACATAATAAATTAATCATCTCAATAAACAATAACATAAAAGGCAACAGTTTACAAATTTGCATCCAGCAAAAACAAGATTTTCTCAATTTCTAGTTCAAAAGCTCACTACATGTTAGTGAAACCTTAAAAGCAGTTGTAATAGTTAATGGAAGCAAAATTAAAAAAAAAAGTTTAATTATTCTACGGGAACCATTCATCATTTGCACTTGCAGCACTAACTTATTTATTCTACACTGACATAATGAATAGTAAATTAATCGTAATTCAAATATATGTATAATTCCATACATGCATTAATGATTCTGAAGGTTTGGGTTAGTATTTTTCTTAGCAGCGTAATAGAAAACAAGGATATAAGCATACAAAAAATGAACATACTTGAGGTTGTTCAGCCACAAATTTAGCACACAGTCGAATGAGTCGTATGCTTTCCATGCTTGTATCTGGAAAGCGTGGATTGCAAGAAAATTCAGAAAGGCATTTTACACAGTCGTTGAAGGAATCGATAAGAGCAGGGAAGTATTTCTCATAGAGCTGTGCTGTAAGTAAAAGAATGAACATAAAAACTTACATAAGATGCAGATGTGTTAATATTGGGTTGATACAAAATTCTTAAACTTTATAACATTAAGGAGTTTTCTTAGAAATTTTTATTGGAGTATAAAGACATTTTAAAGGAATTATTTCCATATTTAACTACAGTAAATGTTCTAACCATTCTTAAATCCAATTAGGATTAAAGTTATTATTTTATACTTAAACTCAAAATTATTTCTATTAAAATATAAATTACACATTTTTAAGGTTCACAACATTTTACAAAAGCTTTTGTATTTAATGAGTTTTTAAGCAGTCGATTTCATGATTGTTTGCAACAAATTTTTAATTGAAGCATTAAGCAAAACATTATGTAGTTTAAAGAATATGAGCAAACAAAATCCATTTTATAAGAACCCTGTAAGAAGTTTTGAAGAGTACCAATCTAATCAATACTAACTTATAATTTTCCCTGTAGTTTGGAAAGCCAATTCCACAATGGATTCATCACTGTCAGACGCAGCAAGATGAAAGACTGAAAAAATGTTTGCCCAGCCGGAACGGATTTTACTAGCTTCACTGTGAACCATCTGGGCTATGCATCTTACCACCATATCTCTGATGGTTGCAGACGGATTATGCTTCATGGTATTTTCAAAGGGACGGAGAAAGTCTTTTTGGAATCGAAAGTTTGAAAATTCGCCAAGCTCAATGAATTTCATTGAAAGTTGACGCAAGGAATCCACAGCAAAAAATGAGACTTCTTCATTTGGACTACAGGCAACCTAAAGTAAAAATAATACATAGAGATGTACTATAGAAAATATATACATTTTTATTGAGTATAAATACTGATAAAGCTGCCTGTAGCAAACACGGATGAAATGAAAATTAAGAATAAATGAGTAGATAAGAATAATTTGGTTAGCACAAAATTGCCAAATGTACAGAGAACCAAGGGGTACCCCAGACAGCACACACGTCTACTTTACTACCATAAACTCGTCTAATCTCATCCAAAAATCATCCACATCCATCGATAACTTCTATTATACGTGGATTAGACGTGAATTTTTGGATATCTAATTTTCGTCCATAAAAAACGTCTAATAGTCGTCTATTAAGGGATGTTTATTAGTCCAAAAATCAACCACATCCATTGGTAACATCTATTACACGTTGATTAGACGTCCATTTTGAGATCTCTAATTTCTATCCATAAAAGACGTCTATTAAAAGATGTTTTATAGATCTTCCAAATTTAGATCTTAAATGGACATTTTGTGGAACAGTTTTTTAGATATCTTCATTTGGCAACACCAGTGTTTGAAATAAAAATAAATTCATTATTTTTATTCACTATGAAATTTTAGTCCTCTCTGTATCCATTTCCATCTTGTCTTGATCATAGACTTGGTCTTGATACTTATTTTGTAGCTAGGTAAGCCTGATTAAATATTTTTATGGGCCGAGTGTTCGGTATAAATACAGCAGATTGCGACCGTCGAAAATTTTGTTGTTGTTGTTGAATGTTTAGTCACTTAACTGTTTTCATCTTGTCTTGAACATACTGTTTTTTTAGAAACTGATTATAATCCTAATTTCTGTATTAAAAAGCTTATTTTGGGTATTGCTTTTTTAATTTTTAAAGGTGCTGTGAAGCTACGTTTTCCACAAGATGAATCTTATGAAAACCAATAAAGAATTGAATTGCGGCATTCTAAAGCCAGATATGAGAAAAAAGCATTGAATAAAGAAAATTAAACATTTTATTTGTGTTTTCTTGACTGACTATTGTTCTTGCATCATTTCTTATAAGTACGCAAAGTACTTCTTTTATTTCAATTTTTCCAGCATTATGAATTGTTTGAAAGGTTAATTATGAGTTATTAAGGGGAAAAAGGATGCTATTAAAATTGTTATCCATTTCTTGGTAAGAATTATCAGCAAAGGTGTGGAATCTTGCTATATAACAGGGATTAAAGTTGTTTTAAAGAATTTAATACTACTACAGTGTAACAAAATTTAATAGATTTTTTTCTTTTCTTACACTACTGATTTTTATTTGTTATTTATTTAAATTAATTTTTTTCTAATAACTTTAACCCCTGTCAAATTAACTATTGTACTTTAACCAACATTTTTATTACAAGTAACATTTTCGATAATAATTTTAGGCCATTTTAAATCGAATCAATGTTAATAATTATGGCCTAAAAATTTAGGCCCTATTCAAAATGGCCTAAAATTATTATCAAAAAAGATACTTAATTATAAAAGTATTGGTAAAAGTACAATAATTAGTTTGGCAGGGGTTTAAGTCATTAGAAAAAATTAATTTAAATCAATAACAATTAAAAATCAGTGGTGTAAGAAAAAAGAGGCGGAGCCGTATATGGTCACCCTGAAGTAGTCTAATAGACGTTCTATAAGAGGACCAAGTAACGTCTATTGGAAGAGTACATTGATCCATAATAAGACCACACTCGTCTACTTTTGGACGTATAGTAGTCCATGGGAGGACGTCTATTAGACGACTATTGGAAGGACATTTCTACTAGAAATCTACTAGGTTTAGAGGAGTTTTCGATGAGTCTTAGAAGAGTTTTAGACGAGTGAAACTGGTGGAAAAGACGTCGATTCTACTTGTATTCTACCAGTTTTTGCTGTCTGGGTACCATAAGTAAACTTTAAAATATCTTACAGTGTTGAAATGCTTCCCCAAGTGTTCCCACAGACGTGACATTGTCAGCCTGATACGCCCCATGTTGTAGTAGGAAATTTCCACTATCTTGATTAGACTGAACATGCGTGGAGGAGAATTGGCTAGTTCTTCAAGAGAGACTTGACATAAGGCTTTCACAAAGTCCACAATAGCATTTCCATCTAACCTGGTGGATCCAGTAAAAATGCTGCAAAAACAGAGTTAAATAATTAATATGCAAATAGAAACCTGACCGATTGCTGATGAAGGGGAGCAAATGTATCCCTGAAACAAATGTACTTTTTAAAGTACTGAAGTAGAGTAAAAAAGCAACTTTCAGTAATGTGCAAATAAAACATTGCTTCTATTTTATTTTGATATTATTGCACAGGGGATTTTAATCTTAGAAACTATATTGTTGATCATATAATTTTAATGAGCTTTCACATTTTCTATGGGACAAAAGACTTTTCCAGAATGCAGAGACGCCTCTCCTGATCACATTTTATTTTGTCTGGGTTTTAAAAAGGACGAGATCCTGCGACCCTCTGCTGTTTTTAGACTTTTTGGAGGTATTCAGATTCCGAGATAAGTCAAAAATAAAAAATAATAATTTTAATATCCCAGTAGTAAAGGAAAAAACACCACCAGGGGTAAATGACTAATGGTTGACAAACCTTTTTTGCAACCCCAATGGGTCCCGCGACAGACATTTTTTGAATCTTTTAATTAAAATCCAGCAAAAATGTCCTCAGTTTGAAAATTTGGAGACCTTGTAGGAAAACAGGGAATGTTCTGAACAGCATTCCAGTTGAAGACTTTCAATCAATCAATCAAAGTCTGCCCGGGCCTAGTGGCCCATCAGGCGGTGCCCATCTCCGTTTCTGTAGCCTTTGGGCCTGGGGTGCTAATTACTAGCGTGTGTCCAGGCCGAGTGGCTAGCCCGACACTGGACCCCCAGTTGATTCCCCAAGCGAGCTTGGTCCTCATTTATCGACCCCGGAAGGATGAAGGGCTGAGTTGACCCATGACCAGCTACCCAAGGAGAAGCCGCAAGGCATCGAACCTGACCACTACACCACCGCGGCCACGTTAAAGACTTTAAGTGGGGCATAAATAAGTGACATAGCCATTAAAAACAGTGTATCGATGCAGGGGAACACTATTTTGAAAAACATTAAGTGTTTTCACAATTATCCTCAAATAAATCAGTTTTATGGAACAATCTCATTACATTTAGTAATTCCCTTGAAATATTTGGAGTGTTAAGTACTTAATTTAAACAAAGGTCAAAGTACTATTATATAAGCCCACATTTTTGCTAAAACCAAGAAAACTTAATATAGTATAAATTATTTTCATCATAACAAATTGCAACTTACCGGTCAACAGCAACTACTATCGTGTTTGAACTTGTTTCATTCATGGATTCCTTAATTACAGCCAGCTGTTTTTCATCGATAGCGCTGCCCCGAGGAGCTGAGAAATGATGACTGTTAACACTGACGTGTTCAAAGATTGAAGAATGCGATCCTTCAGAAAAGGATTGAGAGTTCAGGTAACAGGGCTTGACACCAGCACCAATGAGTTGGGCCAGTTCGAGTTTCGAGATGCAGCGAAGAATCTCTAGCCAGCTTGTACCCAGGTAATTTCCATCCGAGTGAGCTACCGCAATAAGTGTCTTGATAGTGTCGAGGTTTTTTGCCTTCAGTTCCATTTCAGCAATCGCAGAGTTAGCAGTAAGAAGAGTGAAACGAGCTAGGGCTTGAACGAAGGCATCCCTTTCAAGCTAGAATAAAAGTTTACCCAAGCATAAAAATCCCTCATAATACAGGATTAAACCCTCTAATTAACCCAGGATTAAACCCTTATAATACCCTCATAATACAGGGCCCCAGAATAAATATCTATAAATCAGGGGTGGATCCAGTGAATTTTATGAAAGGGAATGAATTATGAATGATTTTATGAATTTTTTTGTGAAGGGGCAGATTTAAAGAGGAATTTTTGTGAAGGGGCAGCAAAAGGGCCCCAACTTTTGTCTGGATCAACCCCTGTATGCATGAAGATTATTAAGGTTTTTCAAATATAGCTTTGGTAAAAGAACAATATGATGGCTAAGATCAGAACAATTCTTTTTTTAATCAAAAATTTTTTAGCCAAACAGAAACCCATTACATTAGCAAGGTGAGAGTAAAATAAAGTAGTTAATTTCTAAAGTATAAGAGATATATTTAATAATATAAACACTCACCTCCATACGAAAAATGCATGTGATTCTAATAGCAGATCTAATGCCATCTAAGCATAAACTTGTTATTTCTGGATCATTACAGTCATTTAATGACACAGAGAAAGCTGCAAGGAATGATGTCCAAGAAGTTTTAAACATAGGCTTCACATGCTGAATTTGCTTTGCACATGTAAATGATGTTTCCACATGGCTGACACTTTCCATGAGTTCTTTAGCTGTCCGAGCCATTTCCTCTGTCTCTAAATTGTAAAGTAACCGACGTTTTCGTTCTCCAACATCTACAAAATAATGGGTTGGTTTTAATTTATTAAATATTGTTAATACATTCCTGTGAATCCCCAATAACTTAAAAAACATATGTTATTTTAAAAAGTTTTCAAGAAGGATAAAATTTAAATTTGGGAAATTTTGGTTGTTTCTGCCCAAACAACTTTTTTCTGGCCAAACTAGTACAAACTTTCTGGTGGAAAATCCCTAGATAGCTCTATTAAAGTTGAAGACAATTTTTCACATCAGAAACCATAACAATTGGTAAATTAATATTCTATAAAGGAATAAATAAATACCAACTAGTCAATCAATTCATAGTTTTTTAAGTACTAATTATTAAGCAAAATATGAACAAAAAAATTGGACTTTTTTTAACTGTCAACATGCAATTGATATACTACTAAAAATCTGAGAATTATTTATTCTGCAAATTTCAAATAATTTTATAGCCTGCAGTGTATAAACTATGCAAGTCAACAACTTTGCTTTATAGCTTAAAAAAGCCATTTTTAATTTTTAAAAATATTAAAAGACTAAATACATGGAAAATTTCAACTTACTGGATTTAGAAGAACTGTATTTAGTGTGGGGAGGATTTTTCATTTTGATTTCATTTCCAGCGATTTCATCATATATTTCCGATAGGTATTCTGGTGGAAGGTCTTTCGATTCATTAATACCACGGTTCATAGCAATGTACTGATCCTTGGTCATTTTGTTTTTCACATTGACACTGTGAAGATCAGTAGTTAACATGATGATTGAAAAAGCCAGCACATATGCAGTATCGGCACTCGAGAACAAACCATTGTTTGGGTTACATTCACAATAACGTGCAGCAAATTTTTCCATCAAGCGATCAATTTTTTGAGCCTCTCCCGGAAGCCTAAATCCTTCGAGAAAGAACCTCAGAGCTGAGACAAAATCTTTTCCAGCAAAGTTCATCTTATCCACATAGCAGTGCATAACTTCTTTACATATTCTGTAATAATAGAAAAGGTTTGGATAAAATATTTTTGAAATAAAGACATTTACGATAGTAATAATGCAAGTTATTAAAACGATAAGAATTTCAAAATAAAAAGCAGATTTAAAAACTATGATTATTCTTAAGATATCCTCTGTCGTAAGAAATCTACAACAAAAACTAGAAATTTAGGATTTATCAGTAGAAAAAGAATTTCCAATGTTAACTTCCTAAAAAAGTCTCCCATTGACTATTTCAATAATTTTTCTCTGTAATGTATTATTTTGCTGTCTTTATTGCAGGTATTTTCTTGACCACTAATTTATTTATAAACCTTAAGGTTTCCTTTCTTATTGAGGGAAAAATAAGGAATTTCAAAAGACAATTTGGAGGAACTAATTTCTTAAACATTCACATGACAACAAATGAAATCGAAAACTACAAAATCTCAACTTACTTATCATTTTCACCAAGGAAATCACCAATTTTTGTTTTGTCAAGGCGGCTTTCAGAGTGTAAGTATTCAGCTATATCAGAAGGAGAGGTTCCAATCATATTATGTTTCTGTAGAAGAGCAATTCCTTTTTCCGGCTTGCGGTTAAACCTGCAATGAGAACATTAAAGGGTGGTATCTATAAAAGCATAATAGGGAATAACTCAGAAAAAGGGTATTTTTAACTGATCTGGTTAGAATAGAAGAGGCATAGGTCATCAATTGAAAAAATTAAGTTAAGCATGGATTTGGATTTTCAGTTACTTCTGCTCAACATTGTAGTTCAAAAGGTCAACAGTAGTCTTATGAACCTAAAAGAGCAGCTATGAAGAAAAACACGAGAATCAATCGTTCAATCACATAAAACTGAGACTTACACCCCTTTATTTTAACCAGCTCATACGCTTAATATAATCAAACTAACTCATCAATGCAGGTTTCCCGGATTTGCTTCATTTGCTTGACCAATTCATAATGCTCAGGATTGTCTGAATTTTCTGCAATGTCATTTTTAGAGTTGGAAATAGACAAATTCAAAGAGTTCATGCTGCCTCCAAATGATCCGGATGGTTTGGACTTGGAATCAGTTTCTTCCATTTTTTGTGGACCTGCATAAAGAGAAGAAAAGTTAAAACCAGACAAATCCAATTGAAAAAAACACACACATAAAAAGAATGGTGCTCAAAACTACACAAAATTAACGTGAACATCAAAGAAATAATTAGCATCAAATATATTTGGTAGCTAACTCTTGAGGCAAAAATATTATATCTTTGACACTGACAAATGTACTTTCTTCTACATTTTTCTGAAAGGTACATCTGGTTTAGGTTTTTTTTACAGAGTTAGGCCCTTAAAAACAATCTTTGAACTTTAAGGAAAGAATCTACATATTGAAGAGAACAGTATATAAGTAACCTACTAGTCTGAGTGTTTGAAGCATCTATGGAAGAATTGACATACAAATCGCTGCTCCATTCTACCATACATTTCACAATACAGACCAGGCATTTTAAACCTTTAGTTCTGATTGATTTCTCTTGGGCAGAAGTTGCACCCAGTTCTAAAGCTTGACGCCCCTATAGAAAAGAAGGATGAAAATAAAAAAAGTAGCACTATGAAAGTAATCAATGAATAAAACAATTTAGTTTACACTTACTTGTGCTATTTTGGAAATATCATTGACTAGACGCTCAAAGATATTAGTTGAATTCAAATCAGCATCGTAATTCAGGAAAATATCAACAATTGACTGGGCTTCTAAAAGTGTAAAAATACGATTCTTAAATAAAAATATATTTATCAAAAGAAATACTTTAAATTCAAGTATAAAGAAGCCCTCTTGCACAAATGAGAAAGATTTAAAAAAAATATCAGACGAGTAGCATTACTACCCAAGGCTATAGTAAATTATTAAACAGTAAAATAGTAAATCAGAATCAATTAGTAAATCAGAAACAAAGTTTTGACGATATCATCATCAATAATGTTTTAAAACAGTTAAAATAATAAAATTTTTGTGAAATATAACTGAAAAATACATTAGATATTAATTTTGCAAGTAATGCATTTTTGTTTTGCAACTCACATACCATTTTTTCATATAAAATTTAGTTAAGGCAAATGAAATAATTACTTTATTTCCTAATGAAATTAAAAGATGTGCCCAGGAAAAATTAAATATTTTTTTAATCTGAAAATCATTCTACATTCAATAAAAAAGACAGAAACACCCATTAAAACTACAGAATAGTAAATATTTTCTTCTACTTTAAATCATGGGAATTCATTCCACTATAAACACTACTAGAATTTTTTGTAAACCATAGCTGGTTTTTAGGAATGAATTTTGATAGTAAAAACAATGTAGTAAGTTAATTAATTTTTTTATACAGATAGATTTTAAATCATACCTCCACAAATCCTTGTTAAAGCTTCAATGACCATGTACTTATGTTCAAATGAAGAATTTGAAGTTTCTAGGATATTTAGAAATATTTCCTTAAAAAACACTTCTATTTGGATCTTAAGGTGGTATTTGAAGTTTTCCAAGAGGGCCAGGAAAATGCAAAGTGAAAGCTCAAAAACTTCACGAACAGAACTAACGCCATTTCTGGAGAGTGAGACACATAGATACTTTTTGATGGCCGAGATAAACATGTCAGTTGATTTGAATACAGGTCCAGCATTGTTTAGAATAGTAAGTAAGAGTTCCAATGAAAGAATTTTTGATCTCTGCTCATGGGACTTAGGATCTGCAGCTTCCGGCAGAGGTTTCATAGACAGCTTGCACAGGGAGCGAAAAACAAGGAAGGCATCTTTTTTTAAGATATGAGACTGGTTGAAGGTTGAGTTATTTGGATCAGGATGGCATTCTAAGCTTTCTTCAGAAGGTGGCCGGGAAAATGTTTGCGAAGAGAAACAATCTTTTTCATTTTCTTTCTCTAAAGGTTCAGGTGTATCTCTCACTGGGGTTTCAGGAGGATCATCTGCAATAAGACAAAATAAAAAATAATCCAGAAAAGTGAAATTTGTTTGTCAAAATTTATAAATTTTTTGAAAAGCTACCTTTTTCTCCCTTATCTCCATGTAAAGTTGAAACTTTATCAATTAAATCATCAAGGACCGTAGCAGCTTCCATTTTAATTTTGTCATCAGATGTTGTTTCAGCCCCATATTCTTCTAGCGACTAAAAAAATATTTAAAATTTTAAAATGCAGAGAAGTTTTGAAATCAAGCAATATATTCGTAATAAAGCTAGTTGAATGATTTTTTATCCTCATTAAAGGCATACATGTATCAATAAGTGCCAAGTCCATACTTTGTACAGTTTGAGTAATAAATTAATCTGAAAAATTAATTTAAAGGGTACAACCTATGTACTAAGCCTAAATATTGCCAACAACAAACTATCAATAAAAATAGAAAAGGCTTATGGACTAATATGTTGCTTGTTACTTTTTGGCTATAATCACTGAATTCTTGAAATGGGTGACAGCCGAATGGGTTGCCACCTAAACTTTAATTTTTAAAAACAAAATGGACTGATCACAAATTTAATTTTTAGAGATAACTTCTATCAGTCAGTGTTTGAAATCTTTGATGGCCAACGGAAACATCTCAAATCACTAAAGAAAAAAATTATTTCACTAAAATAAAGAGAAGTCATACATACAGCTTCAACTTCCATCCGTGTGAAAATGACATTCAACATCTGAGTAAGAGTTGCTCTGGCAGTAGTTTGGTTGATTAAATTTTTCGATGCTAGAAAAATGTTGTAACAAGTTCGAACAGAAAGTAAAATCGTTGCTTCGTGAACTAAACATGCTTGTGAGGTGACAACTGTCAGCAGAGCCTTAATAATTTGAAGCTGAACCCCATCATCTGTAGCAGGGCCATGAAACAAACTGCAGATAATTTCCACAATTGTGTCAACTAGCAGTTTGTTTTCATTTACGGGGTCTTTTATGCCTCCAGTCAAGTGGCCATAAGCAATTAGTTTCTGGATGCAGTCTATTGCAGTAATTACTATTCTAGGGGACTTGGATTTGCATGCCAACTCAAAGGGTAAAAAATATCTTTCAGCCTCAAGATTTCCAGCCTTTGATTTTGGTAAAGGTAAACAAGATGATCCTTCATCACTAGAAAAAATGTATACAAATTATTCGCTTTGAAAAAGCACAGCAGCGTTCTTAATTTTTATAGGTGCATATAAGCTTTTAAAAGCATATTATTAGGTGTGTCTGATATGCAACAGAATTAAATACAATTTTTTAATACATAAACTAATACATGGTTTTCAATTATTAAAAAAACTATTTTTATGGTTGGGAATTTCAAAACTAAATCAACTTTTATGTAAACCTTCAGGCGAAGTTTTCATCAGTGAAATAAAACACTAAAAATTTAAAAACGAGATTGCATCATTCAAAGCTGTCTGGCAGATCAAAAGCAAAGCATGCATTATGACGGCTACTAGAAAGGTAAAAGTTGAAGTAGTAGTAGAAGTGGAATTATAGAAAACTTTGTAGTGACTGCGAATTAATATTATATTGCCTTTACAGGGTTTTTGCGTGCTTTGTTTTTGATCTACCAGACAACTGCGAACGCTGCAATCTCGTTTTTAAATTTTTAAGGGTTTTATTTAACTGATGAATTCTTTCTCAGAGAACTACAAAACGTTTGATTTTAATCAAAATGGAACACTGCGTTATTTCCCGGAAAGTTTTATGAATTCTATTAAATAAACTTTTCATAGCTTAATAACCTCAAGAACGTTTCAAAAAACTTTATCATAGTGTAATAAACTTTAAGGCTCTTATGTCTGAATGATCAACATCTTAATATGCAAGCAAACCTATTAATGTTTTAAACCATTAACATATAAAAACTACACATGTATTTTTTAAAAATTGAACTTACTCTAAATGACTTGCTTTTATTTCACCTACAAAAAAGAAATATAATGAATTTAAGGAAGCTAAATAAAAAAGTAAAAACAACAAAAAGGTAGGGAAATATGTCATTCAATAATAACAAATGATAATTTTTATAATTGAAGTATTCTTAAAAATAAAAGCAACACAGGTACCTGGTTTTGAAAATCAATGGGGTAGTTCAAATTCACTTTATAAAAATCAGGGCCACAACCAAACTTGTATTGGGTAGGGGTGGTCTCAACAATATTTCTAAGGTAACCCCTACTCCGTAATTAAGTTTTAGAGGATTTTTTTAAAAATAGTATTTTAACTGTCTTGCTCATAACATAAAAATTATTAATTGTAAATTTCAGGTAAACAGGGGGTTGGGGGACACCCCCTGAAAAATTTGCCTTTGAAAGCTCCATTTTGAGACTCTTTGGGTAACAAAAGAGAATAGCTCATTGTAAACTTCATAGTTTTCAGAGAAAGAAATTATAAATAGATTTAAAATTTCATGGGGGCTAGGGGGTGTTCTCCCAGAAAAATATTAGAACACTTTGCCCCTTTAAAATTATTTTTTATAATTTTGAATCTCTTTGGGAAACCCTATTACAGAACCCCTTCTTATAAGCGGCAGCATTTTAAGAAGAAATACAATGCATTATAAGGCATCCAAAAATTTGGAGAGGGGTTTGGGGGTCCTCCCCTAGAAAATACTTTGAAATTTGACCCTCAAAAGTAGTGTAACTAATTTTGAGTCCTTATGGAGCTTGGGTATTCAAGTGGCACACGTAAACAACTAATTTTGAGACCCTTGGAGTTACTCTCGAAGAAAATTAAATTGCTCCTTGTAAGTTGCAGAATTCAAGGGAAAAAACAGTATTAAGATTTAGGTAGGAGGTTTTTTCAAAAAGCTGCACACCCCTATAAAAATGATAGGGGTTGCCTGAGCACCCCTGCTCACAGAACTGGAAAAAGTGCCCAAACCTAGGAACCTGGTTCGGGGGAAGCCCCTGCCAACTCCAAAGGAGCAATACATAAGGTTAGGGCAAATTTCATTAGGTTGGGGGAAGGTTAAAACTTTTTCCAAGTCCGCCTGCCCGTGGCATCATCTGATAAGCTTGTATCTTGGATTTGTGAAATATGTGGGTATGGGATTCGTTTCTCACCAAACTGGTTTTCACCAACCTATCGAAGTACAACTAAAGAAAACAAACTCAAAAGAATACTTATTAGTGTTTATTATTTTACACCTTTACTTTTACCATATAAAAAGGCACTACTTTTAATCAGTTTATCCTCAGGTGATGTAATGGAACTCAAGAAATAAATGAATTTTTAATTTTGATAAAGTGAAACATAATGGAAAAGTGAAACCAAAACTAAAAGGGTTAGCTCTCATATTTCTAGGGAAACTAAAACAATAATGCAAAATTGGCTTGGATTTACACACAGGCTCTAAATTCCTATTTAATTGTAAATCAAGAAATTTAATATAGAATCAACTTGTAGAGGGCATATAAGGGTATGGGTAGTATCAGTTTAGCTTATTTGATAAATTTATTTTTGCTTTAGACTAAGACCTTAGCATTGCACTTATAATGTTTCAATTAAGTCAGGGGGTTTACATATTTTTAGCCCATGGGCCACATATATTCACTCCATAAGTGCATTGAAACACTTTTCCAAGATAACTAGGCGATTTTAAATGCAGAAATATGATGGAGATTTTGATCTACACTGTAAATAGTGTTAAAATCAACCCCAAGATAGTGTAATGCTATACAAAATTCTACTCGATCTCAGCCCCAATTTTCTCTTCCATGTTTGCCAAGCCGCCAAAACCTACTAATCGTTAACCCTTGGAGCAAAGCCAGATTGCTAAAATTAACCATGTTATGCAACAAAAATGTTGATGAAATAATTTTTTGATAGATGTTTTTTTAAAAATTTCACATACTCAATGCAATTGAACATGCTTTTCGTAATTCAGCATGTTCAGATCGTTTTATATACTTGTCATTCAGTATTTTCTCTAAAGCACGAATTATGAACATTTCGTTCGTTTTGACACTTTCACACATTCTAACTAAAAACTGGAAAACATTCTTGTTAGAATATTATACTATTTTAATATAATCATGCGTAAGAAACTTTGCAGACGTCACCACAAATACTAAATTTCAAAACATTACTGCCATGTTGATGTACACAAAGATGGCAACAAAGAATCGATGTATCGAACTTATCGATTATTAAGCATTTAAGATATTGATATTAATATTTTTAATATTTTATGATCGAAAACCAACAATATTTGAAAAACATCCTTTATACTTACAGTAAAACACAGAATTAAGGGTTGCAATCGATTTCGTGACAAGGCTTAAATTTTCATAACCCACCTCTATGTAACCCACGATTCAAAGCAATGACAGATGGCGCTTTACAGGTGATAAACAAGATCACGCGGTATAGAATTAAAAACTTTTTATTGGTTTTACAAACAGGTGTTTCATAATTTCTAGGATAGGAGGGGGAGGAAAATAACTAAACGAGGACGGCTCAGAATCACCTAGGATCAGGGGGTCGGAAATGCACCCCTAATGAACTAACGCTACTCAATAAGCAGCACAAATGTTCAAGATTCGTCCAAATTTTGACATCTATGGCCAAATTTCGTTTACTTTTAGTTGCAATTACGTAAATTTGACATATTTTATATGAACTGTGCTACTAGAGGGTAGGGCAGGCATGGTAAGTTGTAAATTCCACAAACCTTTTAAAAGTGGATTAATGAAGCCCGGGACGTGCCAACGTTATTGAGATTGGGGGGGGGGCGAAGCATTTTTTGTAGGGCCATAACCTGAATGATGTGTCAAACTTTGTTAAAGTATGAAAAGTAGGTTGTTTAGTTCATACTTTCATCTAGGCATCAAAGGGGATCTGGCGGTCCTCCCCCTAAAAATTTTGTGAAATTTAGCTTCAAAACAAAATTTTCTACTCCTTTTTATACATTTGTTACCCTTCGAATTTACCCACTTCTTGTATTGCTTAGAATTTTCAAGGGAGAAACAGTAGGTATATTATAACTAAGGCTGTGATTTATATGTAATTAAAAATCCAAAATATGTACATATGATATGTGTTTATTTTAGCAAAATATGTATTAAAAAAGGCCAAATATGTAATAATAAAAAGAAAATTTTAAGTAATTTTTTTAAAGGGGCTCTAAATATTACGCATATACATAGTAGTGAAGGGTGGTTTTCACTATTTGCCAACAGATCATGTTTTTTATATGCTGTCTTGTCGTGAGAAAAAAAACCGAAAACCATGTGTCTACTTCCCTTCTCGGAGCGCCTGACACATTTCATCTGACAATCCCGACTTCACAACCTTTTAAAAGTTAAATTCAGCATTGGGTGCACTAATTTTAACTGCAATTTGAATGCATATTTCATTTTATGGGTTACTTTAATTTTTAATTTGAAAATCGGTGAAACGTGTGATTATTTTTGAAAAACTTGAAAAATGGATAAATATGTAATAAAAATATGTAGTTATAGGTTGAATATGTAAAAATATGGAAATAAACCGAAATATGTGAAAATATGTAAAATAAACATGGTCTTAATCAATTCAAAATATTTTAAAAAGTGTAGAATTCAAGAGCACACTTTAATATCAGATTCCTGAACAAATATGTAATTACATATAAATCCTAGCCCTAATTATAACCATAATCTTTTTAAAGTAGCATTGGAATCACGTCAGTGTCGGATCCAGGATTTGTTTATTATAGGGGGGCTAAGAATTTTCAAAATAAAAATCGTCTTCTAATTACCTAAAGAGGGGTCTGGGGACCTCCCCAGAAAATTTTTCTAAAAAGCAGGTTTTCAACTCATTTTGGTACTCCTAATCCGAATTTTGGACATACATTTTTAAGAATTTAATTTACATCATTTTAGAATTTTGACGAACTTATTTCAAAAAAGTCGTAAATAATAGAGTTCCAAGTACTAAAAGGCAAAAGGGGTCTGGGGTCCTCTCAAAGAAATTTTCTGAAAATTTGACCCTAAAAACAGGATTTTAACTCGTTTTGGAGTCGCTTTCCCCCTGAGTATACACATCCATGAGTCCGACTTCCCCTTTTTCTTACTGTTAGTTCTCATTCCTTTTGGGGGGGCTAAAGCTCCCAAGCCCCCCTGGATCCGCCAGTGAATCACGTTACACATAATATCAAGATTTTAAAATCTTGGGGTCTGGGGGACTCCCCCATAAATATTTTGAAAACTTACCTTTAAAAGTAAAGTTTTAAATCATTTTGAGACTTTGTAAACCACATTATTTTCAAAGAAAAAATTATAAATAGACCCCAAATTTTCAATGAAGCTGGGGGTCCTTCCCCAGAAGAATTTTTAAAATAGGCAATTTTAAACTATAGTGTTTTATCAAATGTAACCGAGCAGAAATAACTTGAAGACCAAAATTTTTGCAGTTTTCTGTGTCAACATAAAACATATTTGAATTTTCAGTAGTAAAAAATGAAATTTTGGTTCGAAAATTAGAAAGAAAAAAGCTATGAAACCAAAGTTTTTAAGAAATTTGTTTTACTAATTTTTACACTAAAAGTAATACGCATTTAAATAATATTAATTTAAAAAAATTTGCCCAGATTGGGTAATATTTAAAATTTTAAGCTGGAGCAGGGTTGCTGATTTTTTTAAAAGAATAAAAAAAATAACTATAAAATCAAGTGAGAAAACTCCAGCTCTCAAGCGTCGCCTCCAACAGTGGACCGGTTTCGCCCTTGTTAGGGCTCATCAGCACGGTATAGGAAGGTAACGCAAGAGAGCGGAGGGAGAGCTTTTAGTCTAGCTGACTATAACGGAAAAGTGGTGACCATTGATCAGTCCTCCACTATCTGCCGGAATGAACTGCGCATTCCCTAGAACAGATTTAATTCCCGAAAGGCAAGGTATGAAAAGAAGAGTTCTTCACCAGTAACCTCTGGTTAGAGGAATGTGTGAGAAAACTCCAGCTCTCAAGCGTCGCCTCCAACCGTGGACCAACCGTCGCCTCCAACCTCCAGCGTAGTGGAGCAGTGGCGGATCTACGGGGGGGGGCTTTCGGGCTGAAGCCCCCCCAAAACGTCTAATATTTTACTAAGTTTGTCAAAACGCAAAATATTATATCCGAAATTTGGATGAGGCGTACCAAAAGGAGTTAAAAAAGTAGGGTTTTTGACTTAAATTTCCAAAAATTTTTTTGGGGAGGACCCCGAGACCCCCCTTTTAGTGGTTTCAGTAGGATAATTCACTACCTTTTCCGTATTACCATTAACAAGAAGATTCAATTGGATTATGAAAATTCTTAGCCCCCCCAAAACCAAATCCTGGATCCGCCACTGTAGTGGAGGACTGATCAATGGTCACCGCTTTTTCCGTTATAGTTATAGTCGGCTAGACTAAAAGCTCTCCCTCCGCTCTCTTGCGTTACCTTCCTATACCGTGCTGATCAGTCCTAACAAGGGCGAAACCGGTCCACGGTTGGAGGCGACGCTTGAAAGCTGGAGTTTTCTCACACATTCCTCTAACCAGAGGTTACTAGTGAAGAACTCTTCTTTTCATATAAAAGCAAGCTTACGATAAAAATCATTCACATGCTTGTATTTTAAAAAGTATGTACCGGATTAAAAAATTTAAGTATTTTAATTCTTGTTTAGTTTATCACAATTATTGATTCCAAACCCTGCTACTTACCCCTTTTTGTCATAAATATTTTTGTTATTGGTAGTAAATTTTTTTCTTGAAATTGCAGGCAATTTTATGTAGCGTAACCTAAACCTATCTCCCAGCTACATATCAAGCAGAAAAAAATTTTTAAATGCAAATAAACTTGCAAACCATTTTGAAGCATGCATAACTAATTTTTCATTTAAATTGTGGAAGTTTAACATTTTTGATTTAAATCAATGATTTTTTTTTAAAAAATCAAGTGATTTAAATCAAGCAACCCTGGCTAGAAGATGCAAATTGAAGATTTAAAACAGTTTTATAAATAATGCCCTTCGCAATTGTTTAAATTATTCTTTACTTACAACTACAACAGTACTCCTCGCCCCCTTACCTCAAACTGAGGGGGCGAGAATCCCCCTACCCACTTGACGGTCAGCTTCTGGAGAAAATGAAAAAATTAAGCACATATGAGATGGATGATAATCATGGGCAAAAGAGGACCCTAGGGTGGCAAACTGTCTTTGAAGTGCTAGAAAACTTGATTTACCATTACAAAAATGAAAATTTCTCAAAAAGGTGGGGCCTCCCCTATAACCCCCCATAAATCCGCTTATAATGATAATAAGGCCAGGTGCACAAGTTTAAAGTATTCATTACTTAAAATAATACTCCTCGCCCCCTCACTTCATAAACCGAGGGGGCAAGAATCTCCCCACCCACTTAATGGCCAGTTTCTGTTAAGAATCGAAAATATTAAGCACATATCAGATGGATGATAATAATGCGCTTTGAATAGTTTAAATTATTCATTATTTACAACACTAGGGAGCTACCGCCCCCTGCTCGCTATCGCTCGCCAACCCCCGTAAACTGCTGACGCAGGACCTTTTGGAATTGCTTCGCAATTCCCACAAATTCTAACTCGCCGAACTTAATACACTTTACAAAACAATTAAACAATTTACAAAAAAAACGTCAACCAACTTTCCGAATATACTTCCCCAAATCCCCTCCATGAATAAAGCTCCCTTAAAAGTTTCAATATATATTAACTCGAACTTATCAAAAATTTAAACGAAATGTTTTTAAAAATATTCATCTTAATTATTTTTAATCTATGATTATATAAAAATAACTATTTCTTATTGTTTATCAATATTCGAACCAAACTAAAACCCGTTATTTTAAAATAACTCGTTAGTATAATATGCCTAGTGTTTATCATTCATATTTTTTTAAACCCAGACTTGTTAACCCAGACAATACCGTTTAAGCAATCGAAAATAAAAAGAGACAAAACATCACTCTATGTTTATAATTAATTTCAATAAAATCAGACTAAAAATTATAAATATTGGACAAAAACTGTGAAATTTTAGTAGGAATGGCGTTCATGTAAGTTTTTAGAATATGTTTTTATCAGTCTTTGAGTGATATTTCATCAAGAAAGTACTTTTTTAAAAGGTGAAAAACATGTTTCATCTTAAAATATAGCGTCAATCGGTCGTTGTGATTGGATGCATAATAATTTGAATGACAGTACTTGCTTTGTAACTGCGACCTTATCCGTCATCTTAAAAAATGGAAATATTTTAAAATTGAGAATTTTTTTGAAAAATCGAAGGGCTTACTCGGAAATCCGGAAGGAATCCGGAAATTTTGATACCATATATGTGTCATTCAGTTCAGTAATTAAAAAGCCTTTCTCTGGAAACCGTTCACTAAAAACTTTTTTTTAGAATAGAGAGACTTCCTTGCCCTCTCCCCTCACCTCAATAACTAAGAGCACTTATGACATGGGTGATGCTAATGCCTTTTGCAAAAGTTTAAATTATTTATTACAATAATACATACCTTGCCCCCTCACCTTAAGGAGGTGAGGGGGCAAGAATCTGTTTGACCCGTTTTTGGGCCATCAAGTGGAGAGATTCTTGAATAATATCAAGAATATAAGACAATCTGATGGGTTGAATTAAAAAATGTTTCAAAAGTTTTTCGGATTAGATGCCTGAAAAAATTTCATGAAAAACTGGGGGCGAAATATAGTGTTCGCCCCCTCACTCTCAAAACTGCGGGGGCGAAAACCCCCCTGCCCCCCCTGTTGGCACGTCCCTGATGAAGCCAGGGCCGGACTGTTGGGTAGCAGGCCCCGGAGGCTGAAAAATTAAAAGGGCCCCATACATTATCTGTTTCTCCTCATTCCAATATCACATGGAATTTAATTATTATTTTAAGACTCTTACTTGAAAGAGTTTTTACCAATGTATTTAGGCTGATTTAAAAACCTACTTCCTAAACTGGGATTTAAAAAAAGATTCATAAAAGTTTGCTTCATTTTTAAGACAACAAAAAAAATCAATTTTTTGAAGCTTTAAAACGGGTAACCTTTTTGAATTTGCGGGTGCGGGCCGAACTCAAAGATTATAATGACGTGGAGGGTCGTAAAGTAGATAAAAGGCAATTCTGAAAAATTAATCGGTTCATTAATTATAAAATTCAATTATTATTTCATTCAAAAGTAATTGAATCGTCAGTTAGAAGAAGGGATTAAGTTCAAAAACCAAGTTTTGAGAAAATTGGAAAAAAAAACTATAAATGGAATTTTTTTTTGTAAATCCACCAAATTTTTACTAGAAATTCAGGAACTTATTTAGAAAAAAGGGAATCTTATAAAATATCAATGGATTTAAAAGTATTTTACAGTTAAAAAAGTTTATGAACTTTTTCAACCTCGTGAAGGAAAATCTTTAAAACCTCTTAATTCATCGTTTAAATTATATATCCGCTTAGTTCACAGCTCAAAGTATGAAATAGACAAATAAAGTTCAAAATTATTTTGTAACTTAAATTCCAAATAAACTGAAAAAATACAATGAATGGACATCTATTTCGAAACTTCAAGGGTCTATTGCCCCTTGGGGGTAGTTATTTTCCCCCTCTTTCCACTCATGTGTAGAGCAAAGCTTGGAGATTGTTTTGAGCACAAAAAGTCAATTTGTAATTTTTTGTATTTTTTTTAACTTACTAGGGAGCTACCGCCCCCTGCTCGCTATCGCTCGCCAACCCCCGTAAACTGCTGACGCAGGACCTTTTGGAGTTGCTTCGCAATTCCCACAAATTCCAACTCGCTGAACTTAATACACTTTATAAAACAACTAGCTGATATGCCCGGCCTTGCACGGGTGGAGATGGAGATTTTTTTCCATAAAATTTTTAATTCATTTTCTACCTTCCAGGCGCGGATCCAAGGGGTAGCACTCTGGACAGCGCCCCCCCCCCCTTTGGAACCCAAAAAGGTTGTCAAAATGAATAAAACCCTACTTTTACAGGTCTAATTTCCAATTATTTTTCTGGGGGAGGACCCCCATACCTCCCATTAGTACTACCAGGGGATCTTCAGTAATAATTTTTAGGAAATCCCCAATATTTTGACATTTTGAGTGAAAAAGTAAAGGTAATAGTATTGAAAAGTGCCCCACTTAGACTCAAAACGTTTCTAAAAATGAGTTTAAACCCTACTTTTAAGCGTCAAATTAAAAAAAATTCTGGGGGAGGACACCCATACCCAATGGTCCAAAGGGGATCTTGTCTAGAAAAGTGCCCCCCCCTCTTGGAGCCGTGCTGGATCCGCGCCTATATTTTGATGAGTGTAATGTGTCGAATCGAGCATTTTAAATTCTGAACGATTTCTGCATTTACCACTTGATTCTCATAAAAAAACAACAAAATATTAGAAAAATATTCTTCCTAAAGTCACTTAAAATGGTCGATTAGAGCCCTTAATTAATCGTATTTTCATGATTTTATTATATCTTTGGTAAAAAATTTAATAAAATTTCTACTTAAAAGGTTTTGATTATCTAGTTTTTTGGTCTGTTAACCAACTTTATTAAAAGCAACGATATGATTAAACAAAATAAACTCAATAACAAAATTAAACTCTCAAAATAAAAATATTTTCTACTATACTTACCAGTTAAAAATTTTAAGTTTCGTTTAAATATATTTTTATATTATAGTTATAATTTTTAATTATACTTATATCTTGTTTTTCTTTTAAAAACTTGCTATTTTGCATTATGTTTTTTTTTGTAACAATGGGGTGAACAGATCTCTTCTGGAGGAGAAATAAGGCTATTTCAGCAAAATGACCCTAAAAAGGGTCAAAAGAGGGTCAAGGGATCGTTCTAGAACTTTGAAACATAGCCTATGTTTTTTCTGGGATTCTTTTACGTAGGTATACCAAGTTTGATCCCGATCGGAAGAAAACTGTGGATTTGTATAGAAGCCAAACACACAAACACACATTGACTTTTATTATATTAGACTAGCGGATATGCCCGGCCTTGCACGGGTGGAGTGTATAATTTTTTTAAATTAAATTTTCTCAAAATATATTTATAATTTTTAAATCAGCAATTACCAAACATCCCGGTATCCCAGACGCCTTTTTCCTATCCCGGTGTTCCCGGTAATTTTTCATATCCCGATGTTCCCGATCATTTTCCTTACCCCGATGTTCCCGATCATTTTCCTTACCCCAATGTTCCCGATAATTTTCCTATCCCGATGTTCCCGATAATTTTCCTATCCCGATGTTCCCGATAATTTTCCTTTCCCGATGATCGAGATAGCGGATATGCCCGGCCTTGCACGGGTGGAGTGTATATATATTTTTTTTAAATTAATTTTTTTAAAAATATATTTATAATTTTTTTAAATCAGCAATTACAATCATCCCGGTATCCCAGACGTCTTTTTCCTATCCCGGTGTTCCCGGTATTTTTTCATATCCCGATGTTCCCGGTTATTTTCCTTATCCCGATGTTCCCGATAATTTTCTTATCCCGATGTTCCCGATCATTTTCCCTATGATCCCTATGATCGAGGTAATTTTTATGTCCCGGTAATCCCGGTACTTTTTTTCCTATCCCGATGTTCCCGGTAATTTTCCTTTTCCCGGTGTTCTCGGCAATGTTTCCTAGTAAATTAATGAGTCTAGTGAACAAAAATAACAAATTTGAAACAATAATAAAAGATCTAGTAAATTGAAAAGTCTAGTGAACCGCTTCATTTGAAACAATGTTTTATTTTTAAGTCGTTTTCCATGAAAAAAAGTTACACTTTTCCATAAATATTTAAATTTTAAAGGAAAATATCTTAAAATAGGGGGAACTAACGTTTCAAAATTAATTATTTCAATTTATTTTGGTGTTTTTTCAACTGATATAGTTTTTAAATGGACAATTATCGAGTTTTTCCTGTTAAAATATTTAATTTTTGAGGTTTTAATCTCGTTTACAATAGTGAGTCGAGCAGATCTACTCTAGTAGAGAAATGGAGAAATAAGCGTTTCGGGCTATAAATTCGCTAATTACTCGTAATTATTCGATTTTAAAGCTTTGAAAACTATCCCAAGTTACTCCCCGATTCGGAATACGTCTATACGTCGAGTTTGGTTTCGGTCCGTGGCCTATTTCAAGAGATTACCCCGGACATACCCACATACACACACATACATACATCGCCCGTTAGCCTTTTATTTATACAGAGACTAGCGGATATGCCCGGCCTTGCACGGGTGGAGTGTATAATTTTTTTTAAATTAAATTTTCTCAACATACATTTATAATTTTTTAAATCAGCAATTACCAATCATCCCACTATCCCAGGCGCCTCTTTCATATCCCGGTGGTCCCGATAATTTTTCATTTCCCGGTATTCCCGGTAATTTTTCTTACCCAGTGTTCCCGGTAATTTTTTCCTATCCCGGTGTTCTCGGTAATTTTTCCTATCCCGGTGTCTTTTTTCATCTTAATAAAGTAACGGTAATTTTTCTTATCCCAGTGTGCCCGGTAATTTTTTCCTATCCCGGTGTTCTCGGTAATGTTTCCTATCCCGGTGTCTTTTATCATCTTAATAAAGTAACAAATTTGAAACTATAATAAAAAGTCTAGTAAATTAATAAGTCTAGTGAACAAAAATAACAAATTTGAAACAATAATAAAAGATCTAGTAAATTTAAAAGTCTAGTGAACCGCTTCATTTTAAACAATGTTTTAATTTCAAGTCTTTTTCCATGTAAAAAATTTACACTTTTCCATAAATATTTAAATTTTAAAGGAAAAAATCTTGAAATAAAGGAAAATAACGTTTGAAAATAAATTATTTAAATTTATTTTGTCGTTTTCATAGCTGATATAGTTTTTAAATGGACAATTATCGAGTTTTTCCTGTTAAAATATTAAATGTTTGAAGGTTTTAATCTAGTTAACAATAGTGAGTCGAGCAGTCTACTCTAGTAGAGAAATGGAGAAATAAGCGTTTCGGGCTATAAATTCGTTAATTACTCGTAATTATTCGATTTTAAAGCTTTGAAAACTATCTTAAGTTACTCCCCGACTCGGAATACGTCTATACGTCGAGTTTGGTTTCGGTCCGTGGCCTATTTCAAGAGATTACCCCGGACATACCCACACACACACATACATATATACACACATACATCGCCCGTTAGCCTTTTATTTATACAGAGACTAGCGGATATGCCCGGCCTTGCACGGGTGGAGTGTATAATTTTTTTTAAATTAAATTTTCTCAAAATATATTTATAATTTTTAAATCAGAAATTACCAATCATCCTGGTATCCCAGACGCCTTTTCCTATCCCGGTGTTCCCGGTAATTTTTCCTATCCCGGTGTTCCCGGTGATTTTTTCCTATCCCGGTGTTCCCGGTAATTTTTCATACCCCGGTGTTCCCGGTGATTTTTTCCTATCTCAATGTTCCCGATAATTTTCCCATCCCGATGTTCGAGGTAATTTTTATGTCCCGGTAATCCCGGTATTTTTTCCTATCCCGATGTTCCCGGTAATTTTCCTTTTCCCAGTGTTCTCGGCAATGTTTCCTAGTAAATTAATGAGTCTAGTGAACAAAAATAACAAATTTGAAACAATAATAAAAGATCTAGTAAATTTAAAAGTCTAGTGAACAGCTTCATTTGAAACAATGTATTATTTTAAACTCGTTTTCCATGAAAAAATAATTTACAATTTTCCATAAATATTTTTATTTTAAAGGAAAATATCTTAAAATAGGGGAAACTAACGTTTCAAAATTAATTATTTGATTTAATTTGGCGTTTTTACAACTGATATAGTTTTTAAATGGACAATTATCGAGTTTTTCCTGTTAAAATATTTAATTTTCGAGGTTTTAATCTCGTTTACAATAGTGAGTCGAGCAGATCTACTCTAGTAGAGAAATGGAGAAATAAGCGTTTCGGGCTATAAATTCGCTAATTACTCGTAATTATTCTATTTTAAAGCTTTGAAAACTATCCCAAGTTACTCCCCGACTCGGAATACGTCTATACGTCGAGTTTGGTTTCGGTCCGTGGCCTATTTCAAGAGATTACCCCGGACATACCCACATACATACATCGCCCGTTAGCCTTTTATTTATACAGAGATTTATACAGAGATTAAACAATTTACAGAAAAAACGTCAACCAACTTTCCAAAAATACTTTGTCACCAAATCCCCACCATGAATAAATCTCCCTTAATAGTTTGAATGTATATTAATTCGAACTTATCAAAAATTTAAACGAAATGTTTTTAAAAATATTCATCTTAATTATTTTTAATCTATGATTATAAAAATAACTAATTCTAATTGTTTATCAATATTCAGACCAAACAAAAACCATTATTTTAAAGTAACTCGTTAGTATTATAATATATGCCTAGTGTTTATCATTCATATTTCTTTAAACCCAGACTTGTTAAACAATACCGTTTAAGCAATTGAAAATAATAAGAGACAAAACATCACTCTATGTTTACAATTAATTTCGATAAAATCAGACTAAAAATTATAAATATTGGACAAAAAGTGTGAAATTTTAGTATAAAATGGCATTCATGTAAGTTTTTAGAATATGTTTTTATCAGTCTTTGAGTGATATTTCATCAAGAAAGTAATTTTTTAAAAGGTGAAAAAACATGTTTCATCTTAAAATATAAGTAGATAGAAAATGAGAGTTCTACGACATTGCGGAGGTGCGGAGTGTCTGGCCCAGTACTTTGCGGAGTGTCTGGACCGATACTTTGCGGAGGGGGGCGTGGCACCTTCCCAATCTACCAAATTGCGATTCCCTTCCCAATCTACTAGTTTGGGGCTCCCATTCTACTTTGCGGAGGTGTCTGGACTGATACTTTGCAGCTCTACCAATAAAAAGCGGTTCTACCGATAAAATGCGGATCTACCAATAAATTGGGGCTTCACCACTAAAATTAAAGTTATTTAACATCAATATATCTCCCAGGAGAGTTAGCCCAAGATATTCTTGGTTACCGAAGTACGCTTGGCAGAGCTTAACGCAAATCCTGGATCAGTTTGATTTGGTAAGTTACCGGAAGCCTCTCCTTTGTACTTCATCCCCTAATTAAATATTTTAAAGTATTTTAAATTGAGGTCCCACCAACCACCCGACTTTCTCAATTAACAGTTACTATTTCAGTTACTATTAAATTTATTTGCTATTAACAAACTGTAACTGCTGTTTAACTGTAATATGGATGAAATTAGCAAATTGCAGCTCCACCACTATATTGGGACTTTACCACTAAGACACAACAGGAAATTATTTTACTACTAAAGGTATTTAATATTAAAAAACTGTTTAACTGTAATATGGACAAATTGCAGCTCTTCCACTATATTGAGGCTCTAGAACACATGCAACAAAAAGAAGCTAAATTGTGACTTTCTAAGTTATTTTAAGATAACATTAATTGATAGTTTAAGTTATTAACAAAGGTTAATTAACAGTTTAAGTTATTTTACATAAAATTATAAGATTAATGAACAAACTAACCGCTGTAATACATTACCTATTGAATGCCCATACTGGAATAAAAGACCAAGACAATCACAAACTCAAAAATGTAGACTGCACTACTCACCTGTCATTGAGACTCCCTTAACAATGCATCGGCGAACCGCCCCTCTTACCTTTCACAGAGCAATATGTGTGGCGATAACGGGGTAACCTCCATTGGGATTGATAGCGATTGCATCTTTTCCCAAGGGGAGAGGGTTTTCAAAAGATATATATATTTTCATTACAATCATTACTATTTCGTTAAATTTACAGTTCAATATTCACTTTAGTTACAGTTTGACACAAAATGCTTATCCTATCACAATCCTTAACTTTGAAAATACAGTATTTTCACCAGAAAGGATGCTTTGAAAAATTGAGAATGATTGAACATTATCAGACAACCAGACATCTAATACGTTATCCTATTGGTGGAATTTTTTTTTTATTTTACTTTGATCAGGAAAGGATACTTTGAAAAATTGAGAATGCATTTTCAATGCAAGCATTTTCAGACAACTTGACATATAATACGTTATCCTATTGGGGGAATTATTTTACAACTTCGATTAAAAATTACTAATTATGTTCATATTGGATAAGATCTTCAATATTTAAAGCATTTTTTTTAAATAAAATATACTTTTATTACGAATTCTGTTCGAGGAGTTGATTTTTTTCATAGAATGTTAGAATCATTCAAGTTAAAAATGATAAATCCATTAATTTTACTATAGTTCAATTGAAGATGTTACTTATTTTATTCGCATAGTACCTTTTTTCTAGATTTAAACGTGAGAATATATGATTAATCACCTAAACAAAAACTATTCCATTACTCTTTTTTCTGAAAGCATTGTATAAATGAGAGAATTTTTAAATTTTTATACAAAAATTGTAAAACGATTTTCCCAACAGTTGAAAAAATTTCAATCATTAACCTTTTATTTAAAGTACGTTATTAGGCTACCACTACAGAACATACACTATAAACATTCATTTTATTCATAACTTTTACTACATTTATTAAACATGTAATATTTTTTCTATACGAAAGAGAACTGCTTTGGTTATTTTTCAATTCATGGAATGGTTACGTTGATCATTTTCAACCTTTTTTTGAAAATAATAACTTTTTTAACCCATCGGCTATACTTGCTCTACAAGAATTTTACCCTCTGCTGTACATTTTTACTAACAATTTATATTATTCACTAAAGTAAACAATATAATACATATAAACTAACCTATGAAAGAAATCCTTTATGGATATGTTTTCTCTTACTTAAAGCCTTCTTTCATCTATAATCCATATAGAAAATTAAACTATTCTAATAAAAATTAAAGGGGAAACAAGACTCAAAAGGAAACATACATTATAAAACCAAGAAAATTATTACAGAATCTAAAAGAAAACTAAAAACTCTGCTAAAAATAAAAACTTAACAGAAAATTTCGTTAAAAATAAAGACAAATGCTGAAAAATAACTTAATAATTTGTTAAAAATAAAAATGAACACAGAAAAACTTTACAAGAAATGAAAACTCATACACTGAAAAATTAAAATCTTTGTTAAATATAAAAACTTAACTAAAAATTTTGTTAAAAATAAAAACTTAACTGAAAATTTTGTTAAAAATAAAAACTTAACTGAAAATTTTGTTTAAAATTAAGATACATGCAGAAAAATAACTTAATACTTTGTTAAAAATAAAAACGAACACAGAAAAAACTTTACAAGAAATGAAAACTTATACACTGAAAAATTAAAATCTTTGTTAAATATAAAAACTTAACTGAAAATTTTGTTAAAAATAAAAACTTAACTGAAAATTTTGTTAAAAATTAAGAAAAATGCTGAAAAATAACTCATTACTTTTCTAAAAGTAAAAATGAACACAGAAAAAACATAGATTCACGTCCCCCTTTCGTTAAGACCCTTTATTATGAAAACTCGGTGGGCTGAAAACTCCTTCTTAATGAAGGAAATTTAAAAATAGTACTTTTAAATTTTCAGCCCACGTTTTACATAATAATTAAAAAAGGGTCCCAATGAAAGGAGGACGTGAATCTATCCGTCTTCTAATTTTAACAAAGTATGGGTGTTATTGGTAAAGTTTTTAGTGTATTTCTTGTACAAATTTTTCAAAGTATATTTTTTTTAACAAGAAGTATTTCTTTTTGATAAAGGTTTTAGTTTTTTAGTGTAACTTTTCAATTTTATTTTATTTTTAACAAAGTTTTTAGTTTTATAATTTGTAACTATCTCTTTTTGATAAAGTTTTTAGTGTTATTTTTTATTTCTTGTAATATTTTTTTGAAATTTTTATTTATTTTTAAAATTTTCTGTTTGGTTTCTTTATTTTTAACAAAGTTTTCCTAAAGTTTTTATTTTTAGCAAATTTTTTAGTTTTATGTTCTAAGTTTTTATATTGAACAAAGTATTAAGTTATTTTTCTGCGTTTGTCTTGATTTTTAACAAAGTTTTTAGTTTTATAGTTTTTAGATTTTTCTTTTGTTAAAGTTTTTCGTAATAAATTCTTTTTGGTAAAGTTTTTAGTGTAAACTTTTATTTCTTGTAAAAGTTTTTCAAAGTTTTTATTTATTTTTAACACGAAGTATTTCTTTTGATAAAGTTTTTAGTGTAACTTTATATTTCTTGTAAAAATTTTTCAAAGTTTTTATTTTATTTTTAACAAATATTTTAGTTTTGTACTGCATAAGTTTTTATTTATGGTAAAGTTTTTCGTTTCATAGTTTCTAAGTTTTAATATTTAACAAAGTATTAAGTTATTTTCTGCATTTGCCTTTATTATTTAACAAAGTTTTTAGTTTTATAGTTTTTAAGTTTTTCTTTCTGATAAAGTTTTTCGTAATAATTTCTTTTTGGTAAAGTTTTTAGCGTAACTTTTTATTTCTTGTAAAATTTCTTGTATGTTTTTATTTATTTTAAACAGATATTTTAGTTTTGTAGCTTTTAAGTTTTTACATTTAACAAAGTATTAAGTTATTTTTCTGCATTTGTCTTAATTTTTTAACAAAATTTTCAGTTAAGCTTTTATTTTTAACAAAGATTTTAGTTTTTTAGTGTATAAGTTTTCATTTCTTGTGTGAAGTTTTTAGTTTTCTAGTTCATTTCAAACAAAGTTTTCAGTTTCGTAGTAAATAAGTTTTTATATTTAACAAAGACTTAAGTTTTTCAGTATATAAGTTTTCATTTCTTGTAAAGTTTTTTCTGTGTTCATTTTTACTTTTAGCAAAGTAATGAGTTATTTTTCAGCATTTGTCTTAATTTTTAACAAAATTTTCAGTTAAGTTTTTATTTTTAACAAAATTTTCAGTTAAGTTTTTATGTTTAACAAAGATTTTAATTTTTCAGTGTATAAGTTTTCATTTCTTGTAAAGTTTTTTCTGTGTTCGTTTTTATTTTTAACAAAGTATTAAGTTATTTTTCTGCATGTATCTTAATTTTTAACAAAATTTTCAGTTAAGTTTTTAATTTTAACAAAATTTTCAGTTAAGTTTTTATTTTTAACAAAATTTTTAGTTAAGTTTTTATTTTTAACAAAATTTTTAGTTAAGTTTTTATATTTAACAAAGATTTTAATTTTTCAGTGTATAAGTTTTCATTTCTTGTAAAGTTTTTCTGTGTTCATTTTTATTTTTAACAAAGTATTAAGTTATTTTTCAGCATTTGTCTTTGTTTTTAACGAAATTTTCTGTTAAGTTTTTATTTTTAGCAGAGTTTTTAGTTTTCTTTTAGATTCTGTAATAATTTTCTTGGTTTTATAATGTATGTTTCCTTTTGAGTCTTGTTTCCCCTTTAATTTTTATTAGAATAGTTTAATTTTCTTTATGGATTATAGATGAAAGAAGGCTTTAAGTAAGAGAAAACATTATATCCATAAAGGATTTCTTTCATAAGTTAGTTTATATGTATTATATTGTTTACTTTAGTGAATAATATAAATTGTTAGTGAAAATGTACAGCAGAGGGTAAAATTCTTGTAGAGCAAGTATAGCCGATGGGTTAAAAAAGTTATTATTTTCAAAAAAAGGTTGAAAATGATCAACGTAACCATTCCATGAATTGAAAAATAACCAAAGCAGTTCTCTTTCGTATAGAAAAAATATTACATGTTTAATAAATATAGTAAAAGTTATGAATAAAATGAATGCTTATAGTGTATGTTCTGTAGTGGTAGCCTAATAACGTACTTTAAATAAAAGGTTAATGATTGAAATTTTTTCAACTGTTGGGAAAATCGTTTTACAATTTTTGTATAAAAATTTAAAAATTCTCTCATTTATACAATGCTTTCAGAAAAAAGAGTAATGGAATAGTTTTTGTTTAGGTGATTAATCATATATTCTCACGTTTAAATCTAGAAAAAAGGTACTATGCGAATAAAATAAGTAGCATCTTCAATTGAACTATAGTAAAATTAATGGATTTATCATTTTTAACTTGAATGATTCTAACATTCTATGAAAAAAAATCAACTCCTCGAACAGAATTCGTAATAAAAGTATATTTTATTTAAAAAAATGCTTTAAATATTGAAGATCTTATCCAATATGAACATAATTAGTAATTTTTAATCGAAGTTGTAAAATAATTCCCCCAATAGGATAACGTATTATATGTCAAGTGGTCTGAAAATGCTTGCATTGAAAATGCATTCTCAATTTTTCAAAGTATTCTTTCCTGATCAAAGTAAAATAAAAATAATTCCACCAATAGGATAACGTATTAGATGTCTGGTTGTCTGATAATGTTCAATCATTCTCAATTTTTCGAAGCATCCTTTCTGGTGAAAATACTGTATTTTCAAAGTTAAGGATCGTGATAGGATAAGCATTTTGTGTCAAACTGTAACTAAAGTGAATATTGAACTGTAAATTTAACGAAATAGTAATGATTGTAATGAAAATATATATATCTTTTGAAAACCCTCTCCCCTTGGGAAAAGATGCAATCGCTATCAATCCCAATGGAGGTTATCCCGTTATCGCCACACATATTGCTCTGTGAAAGGTAAGAGGGGCGGTTCGCCGATGCATTGTTAAGGGAGTCTCAATGACAGGTGAGTAGTGCAGTCTACATTTTTGAGTTTGTGATTGTCTTGGTCTTTTATTCCAGTATGGGCATTCAATAGGTAATGTATTACAGCGGTTAGTTTGTTCATTAATCTTATAATTTTATGTAAAATAACTTAAACTGTTAATTAACCTTTGTTAATAACTTAAACTATCAATTAATGTTATCTTAAAATAACTTAGAAAGTCACAATTTAGCTTCTTTTTGTTGCATGTGTTCTAGAGCCTCAATATAGTGGAAGAGCTGCAATTTGTCCATATTACAGTTAAACAGTTTTTTAATATTAAATACCTTTAGTAGTAAAATAATTTCCTGTTGTGTCTTAGTGGTAAAGTCCCAATATAGTGGTGGAGCTGCAATTTGCTAATTTCATCCATATTACAGTTAAACAGCAATCGCAATTTGGTAGATTGGGAAGGTGCCACGCCCCCCTCCGCAAAGTATCGGTCCAGACACTCCGCAAAGTACTGGGCCAGACACTCCGCACCTCCGCAATGTCGTAGAACTCTCATTTTCTATCTACTAATATAGCGTCAATCGGTCGTTGTGATTGGATGCATAATAATTTGATTGACAGTACTTGCTTTGTAACTGAGACCTGCGACCTTATCCGTTATCTAAAAAAATGGAAATATTTTAAAATTGAGAATTTTTTTGAAACTACTACTACTCGGAAATCCGGAAAGAATCCGGACATTTTGGTACCATATATGTGTCATCCGGTTCAGTAATTAAAAAGCCTTTCTCTGGGAACCGTTCACTAAAAACTTTTTTTTAGAATAGAGAGATTCTCTTCTAACTGACGATTCGAATATGCCCCTGGGACGATTAAAATATATACAAAACCCCTTTTTGTGATAACAGGGCTTTGCTACGTCCAAGGAAATTTGGTATCCCTACGTGAATAAATTTCCAATTTCCATCTTAAAAATCACTTTAAATTATAGTTATCTCCATCTTTAGATAAAAGGGGGGGCCTTCCTTGAGAATTTTTTTAAGTTTTGGCATGTTTAAGAGATTTCTATATTTTCTATCATCATCTTAATATAAAAATAAAAGGAAATTTAATTGTAAATTGTTAAAGTAATTAATTTTTAAAAAGTTAGATACATTTAAATCTAAATTTAAGGTTACTTAAGTTTTTAAAGATAATGGTTTCCTCCTTTCATTATTATCCAATTTTTTACTAAAACAATTATTTTCATAAGCCAGTAAAAAAGTTTTTCATTTCTTTCCCCACTCTTTCTTTTGAAATTCAATGAAAATTGAAGCATTTATATTATTATTACTTTTGTCTTAAATGCTTTAATATTTCCACACTTATTCTAAATTTTATTGCAAAGTTGGCCTGATAATCGCAAAGAGAACTAAAATATAGTCTACACACATGTATCACATGCTTAAAATAAATAAATTTGTTTAAAATTTAAACTTTAAAAAAAGATTTTTTTGTCTGTAAAATTTAAGTATTTTTTAAAAGTTTTGTTACCAAACATAGTCAAAATATTTTCTGTTTAACTTGATTGGAAAATTTTACCTGTAGTTTCAAAATTCATTTTAATAAATTAATTAACTAATGACTTAATCACCAATGGTGGTTTTTTGTTATATAGCTATAAAATTACAATATTCATGGAAAAATGACCTCGAAAAATCCCTCAAACGTTTTTAACAGGAGTTTTAAAAAAGGTCGAATTTTAAAGCCAAATAGAATTGAAAAATTATTTTTTTTTACTTTTCCGATTTTTAACAATATTAACTTTTTAATTTATATTTTATCTTTTTTTTCAATTTAAATGGAATATTCGTATTTAGCATACAAATTTTCCGGTCATTTTTTTAAAAATAATAAAAGTTAAATTTAAGTCTGTAGCTCTTTTTTACTTTTAGTTTTTCTTTAAGAAAGTGATGGAGGAAGAATGTTATAATAAACTTTCAATGAATTTTTTATATAGAATCTTCTTGTAAGAATACTAGCAGTGTAAAAATGACAGTTCTACGACATTGCGTATAGGAGCGCAAGGTTGCGCCGGCGGCTCCGCGGCTCCCTGTGCATTCTACTAGATTGGTGCTCACTGTGCTGGTGATAAGGGCAAAATGCGGCTCCCGTTGATAAGAGATTGGTACTTTGCGGCTCCCCGAGTAGAGGGGAGGCTAATTAAGAAGATTAATTAGCAATTATGAGAACGTGGGCAAAATCTGAAGGTACTTTGCGGCTCCACCACTAAATTGGGCAAAATGCGAAGGTACTTTGCGGCTCTACCACTAAGACACAGCAGGAAGTTAAAGTTATTTTACTATTAACAGTTACTATTAAAGTTATTTACTATTAACAAACTGTAACCTCTGTTAAACTTGAGTATGGACAAAATTAGCAAATTGCAGCTCTTCCACTATATTAATGCTGTAGGACACATGGAACAACAAGAAGCTAAATTGAGTCTTTCTAAATTATTTTAAGATAATATTAATTGATTTGATAGTTCAAGTTATTAAAAAAAGGTTAATTAACAGTTAAAGTTATTTTACATAAAATGATAAGGTTAATGAACAAACTAACCGCTGTAATATATCACCTATTAAATGCCCATACCGGAATAAAAGACCAAGACAAACTCAAATGTAGACTGCACTACTCACCTGTCATTGAGTCCCACCTTAACAATGAGCCGGCGAACAGCCCCCTTGCCTTTCACAGAGCAATATGTGTGGTGATAACGGGGTGGCAATCATTGGGGTTGATAGCGATTGCATCTTTTCCCGCAATAACAAGGAGATAGTTTCAAAAGACATAATATATATTTTTTCATTACAATCATTTCTATTTCGTTAAATTTACAGTTTAATATTCACTTTAGTTACTGATTGGCTCAAAATGCTTATCCTATCACAATCTTTAACTTCAAAAAGACCATAATCTTTTCACCTGAAGGGAAAGGATACTTTGAAAAATTGAGAATGATCGACAATTATTTTCAGACCACTTGACATATCATACATTATCCTATTGGTGGAATTATTATTTTACTTTGATTAGGAAAGGATACTTTGAAAAATTGAGAATGATCGACCATTTTCAGACCACTTGACATACGTTATCCTATTGGGGAAATTATTTTACAACTTCGATTAAAAATTACTAATTTTGCATACATATTGGATAAGATTTTAAATATTTTCAAAGTTAGTTTAACTGTGAGCATTAAATTTTAAATAATAATATAAGACAGAAGAAACTATAAACCAGTGGTTCTCAACCTTTTTAAAGCAACCTCCCATTATTGTGCGTAACATTTTCCAACGACCCCCCCCCATAAAAAAATTTGAGAATTTAGGGTATAGGGTAGGGTAGGGCGATCAGTTAATATTAAAAGTAATTTTAAGTATAGTAAACTTATTAGGCACCAAAATTGTTAAACTCGGGACTTAGCCGCCTGCTAATATCCTTCCAAATAAAAATATTTATTCCTATACATTACACATGCCTACAGAACCTCTTTCTTTTTTTGTTCTTATTCCATACGATTAAAACTGATAATGGGGTGCTTAAAGTGGTTGCCTATGATACCTCTTGAAAACTGGAAACCCCCTTGCCCCCCCCGGAAAAAGTTGGCGCCCCACCAAAGGGAAATTCCTGGCTACGGGCCTGCGAAGTGGTCTCTACACTGTACTTCATAATATAGGACGTTTCGCCTGAATAGCTTCTGATGACGTTTGTTCAAATGACCTCATTTTTAAAATGATCTAAAAGTTGTACCATCTAATTATTACATTTCCAGTTATCCCCTTGTAAGTAATATATAAAGTAAAAAATATTTCAAACACCCTAATAAAGAAAGAACAAGTTATAACAATGGAAAAAATGCTATTTAAATTTTAAATGAAACTAGCTACTAATTTTTTTACAGTGGATCAAAATTGCGTTAATTAGTTTGAATCATGCGCCACTAAACGCGCGCCAGATCCAAACACTGGCCAAACGCGTTTGGGGACATTGACGCATGCGCATAAGAGGGGTTTTTACCTCCCCAGAAGGTCTGGGGAGACAGGTTTGGCCCCCGCGAGCAGAGGCCACAGGTCAGTTCAGTTGTTGGTTTGTAGATTTTTCGCTGAGCGAGCACGTGGAGTCAATTTTCTTCGTAGGAAGACCCCAAGCACTAGGTAGGTGTCCAGCATTTGTTTATTCTCTCTATTTCGTAAATCCTTTTTTTTGTTTCATCCCCATACTATCATATTCCTTTAAATGTGTTTTCAAACACGTGTTTTGCATATCGTCGCTGTGAAATCAAACCGGCATATCTGCAAAATGTACATTTTTCACTATAGAGTGTTTTAAACCCCCCTTCTAGAGAGTTCTCAACTGATAGCCATATTCAAACCACAGGTGATCCCTTAGAGCTCTGTAAGTGGGCTGCATAAGTCTATTGAAAAGGATTTGAGGGACTAGCTAACTTCAGCTACTTTTACAAATCGGATTTACTCTAATAAAATTACTTTTCATATTAAACAATCACCCTACCGCCTACCCTATACCCTAAAATCTATATTTTTTTATTGGGGAAGGGCGTTGGAAAGTTTTGCGCACAATAAGGGGGTGGTAGCTTTAAAAAGTTTGAGAACCACAAGTTTAGAATTTCTTCTGTCTTAAATTATTATTTAAAATTTAATGCTCACAGTTAAACTAACTCTGAAAATGAAGGCCGCCAAGTACTAAAAGACACTGTTCATGATACGTTTACTGAAAGTTATAAGCACTTGAAAGGCTATTTATTTTTAATTATAAGTTGTTTCATGTTAGAAATCTAATAAATTAGTCATTTTTATCACGACTTAATGCGATTCTTTTAAGTTTTTTAAGGTAAGTTTTCTCTACACGTAGCAAAACACTTTCTCTATCTCTTGCACCATAGGTCTGTCAGTATATGGCCATTACTTTATTGTTTTAAAACAGAAAAAAATATTTTTTTCTAAAAAAATAGGTTAGATTCAAAAATAGTTAGATTAGGTTTATTTCATTAAAATACGGTGTTTTTAAATGTTTTTTTACCTTATTTTAAGTTATTCAAAATCCTCCAATATGTCCCGTGCGAAAATATTAACCAATTTTCTTGTTTCTACCAGTGTCTTTTAAATACTGTGAAAATAATGTTGTATATTTATTATTAGTAAATATCATTTTTCAAAGTAAAATTTAAAACATTTATTGTGAAAAATAAGAATACATAACAGTTTTTGAGAGTATCAGCTTTTTATAGGTCAGGGCCGTATCTGAAAGTTTTTAGGAGTTCAATCCCCAAGTCCGTAATTTTGACATCAGATTGTTTTATTTTTTAAGAATTCTACAACTTATAAGGCGCGACCTGAAGAGTCTCAAAATGAGTTAAGACAGCACTTTTTAGAGTCAACTTTCAAAATTTTTCTCGGGAGAAAACCCCCAACCCCCCTCCAAAACTTGACGTCTTTTAACATTGTTTTTCCTTTGAAAAATCTGCAACTTTCTAGAAGCGGTCCTCTTCGGGTGTTTTCCAAAGAATTTCAAATTAATAAAAAAATTTTAAAATAATTCTGGGGGAAGACCCCCAACCCTCCAAGCAATTTTGACGTCTATTTATAATTTAAATCCTTCAAAATTTTGTGGATTAAAAGGAGCTGTTCTCTTTCGATGTAACCCAAAGGTTCTCAAAATATTGAGTTGAAACACTACTTTTAGAGACAAATTTTCATAAAATTTCTGGGGTGATCCCGAACCAGTGTTACTTTTAAGTGATTAAAAAAAGTTAACGCATATCTGTACTCGTTTGGGGTACCTTAGAATTAACGTTGAGTCAACCCCCCTGAAGAAAAATTCTCGAAATATGCCGTGTCCCAGGTAGGACTAAAATTTCAGTGGTGCCCCCCCCAAAAGAAAATCCTGGATCCGCCCCTGCCATATACCGGTCCAATGTGATCTGACGGAGTTTTATTCAACTTAACGATATGCCGTGAAAAAAAGGCATTTTTTGACACCGATAACTCAAAAACTCAATTTTTGCAGCTATGCCGGTTTGATTTCACAGTGACGATATGTAAGGGGCTGTCCATAAATGACGTCACGCTCAGAAGGGGGAGGGGGTTAATCAATTTGTGACAGTTTGTGACAAGGGGGAGGGAGGGGGGTTATAAAGTTGTGACATCACATCCTGCCAGGCACGGATTATAGGGGGGGCGAAGGGGGTGATCGCCCCCCCCCTTAGTATGATATGATTTTTTTTGTGTGGTTACGAAAATCAGAGCATGAAGAAAGTCCCCTTTAACAAGCAATAAAACTATAAAAATAAGTTAAAAACCTGTTATTTTAGGGTCAAATTTTCAAAAATTTTATGGGGGAGGACCCCCAGACCCCCTACGGTACTTGTAACTACTATTATTTTCAGTAATATTTTTTATGAAGTTCGACGAAATGCAAAAATTCTACCATAAAATGCATATCCGAAATTCGGATGAGGTGTACCAAAACGAGTTGGAAAAACTAGGTTTTTCCTTACATTTTTTAATAATAAGTTCGTCAAAATGTAAAAATCCTTCCAAAAATAAGTTAAATTCTTGATGATTTAACAGGGCCTTATCCAAGAGGGGTTATGGGGGTTCAAACCCTCCCCCCGAAATTTCGACGTCAATTTTTTACTAACTGTTTTTCCTTAAAAATTCGTCTTAAAATGCACAAAACCCCTACTTTTAAGGTTCAAAATTTTTCTTGGGGAGAACCCCCAACACCCCTTGAAATTTTGAAATCTACTATTACAGTATTACAGTTATTCCTTGAAAATTTTGGGACTTACAAGGAGTGGTCCTCTTCGGATTGCTTTAAAAGCCCTCCCAATAGGAATAATCACTAACAGTGAGAAAGAGGGGAAGTGGGAACTCGGGGTGGAAAATAAGGGAAAAGCGACTCCAAAACGAGTTAAAATCCTGTTTTTAGGGTCAAATTTCCGGAAATTTTTGGGGGGATGACCCCCCCCGACCCTCCTTTGGAACTCTATTATTTACAACTTTTTTGTAAAACGTTCGTCAAAATGCAAAAATCCAATTAAAATGGAAATTAAATTCGTGAAAATGTATGTCCGAAATCAAGATTAGGTGTACCAAAACGAGTTGAGAATCTGCTTTTTAGACTTAAAAATCCAAAAATTTTCTGGGGGTGGACCCCCAGACCCCCCTTTAGGATATTAGAAGACGATTTTGATACTGAAAATTCTTAACCCCCCCAAAAACAAACCCTGGATCAGCCGTCTACTTACCTTCGTCACCAACAAAATCGTACTTAAGTTTCAAGAAAATTTTTGGGGCCAAACCCCTCCCCGAAAAAAGTCTAGTTACGGCCCCGTGAAATAAGTCCAAAATTCGGATTAGGTGTACCAAAATGGATTTAAAACATGCTTTATAGACTTAAATTTCCAAAAATTTTCTGGGGAGGACCCCCAGACCCCCCTTTTAGTACTTCGAGTATGAAGATTCACAACCTGTTATATATTAAGACCCCAAAAAAAACAAATCCTGGATCCGCCTCTGACAATTTAAAAAGGGGACTAGGAAGTGGGGGGTTAATTATATTTCATATCAAATCTACGAAATTTTGGGGAACCTAGACCGCCCCCCCCCTTAAAAATTGCTATAATCCGTGCCTGCATCCTGCAGCTGAAAATGAACGAAAAAACCTTGGTTCCTGGCACTTTCAAATTAGTGTATTAGACATATTGTTGGTTTAAGAGCGTGACATGTGACAGAGGGATGGAGGGGGTATGGGGAAGTGTGAAAGTTTGTGACAAAAGGGGGGGAGGGGGGTCAAAAATGGGCAAAATAAGTGTGACATCATTTATGGATGGCCCCTATAGTCTAAGCGGTACAAGTTGGAACACTGCACTTTTTGATGATGGTAAGCCACTTGGTACACTGATTCCATGGACCATAAGAATGAGTTTTCGATCAGGAGTCCGCCGAAATTTCCCTTAGAATTTGAAATATTTAACTTTTTGTGAAATTTTTAAATTCGCGTTTTACACCTTAACTATCAAACTTTTCAACATGTAAGGTGACTTTTATATACAATTTGAGGTCGTAGATTACAAATATGAAGTCGAAAATTTCAAAAAGATGCCATTTGATATGTTTTTTTAAAAAAAAACTAAATTTTAAAATTTAAAATCTTCAAAAACACAATGTTAAACATAAGTTGGTATCATGAAATTTTTACCAGTTATTAAGCTATTTTTAACTTTAAAAAATCCAAAATTTCAAAGCTTTACCTTTATTATTCACCGAGATATGAGACTTTAAATTTGGAAAATTTTCAAAATGGCGGCCATGCTTGATGCGACTACTCATCGAAAACTTCCCATAACTCGGTAAATTATTGTTCAAAATGAACAGTTAAAACCTTTTTTGAAAGAAAAGCAATACCCCTATACTATTAAGACATTAAAAGAGCAATTAACCACTTTAAGTTGGTTTTAAATAAACTCTAAGACAGATTAATACTTTACTATGACAAGCATGTTAAAAGCTTTAAAAAAATGCTTTCTTGGTGAAAAATTGTTCTAAATTTTTTATTAAATGTTCACCCTGATATAAATATGCGACATTAAACCATTTAAAGGAAAATTTTGCCCTACAAGCGCCTGGGCGCAAACGCGAAAATACCTAATAAACGCGCGCTTCAAATAAACTTTTTCTGTCAAAGAATCACAAAATCGTGCTTTCTATTATGATTTTCTAACAACATTTTAGCCACTTCAAGTTTAAAAAACAACCATCCCTTACCTTTTGTAAAAGAAAAAAATGCTTAAAATACAATTTTTCAGGTTAGAAATTACCTTTCAAATGAGTATTTTCTAGACAAACCTTTACTCACTGAGTTAAAACATGAAATACCAATGAGATTCATAATGTATTAAAATATGTTATATACATTTAAACTTACCGAACACTTTTTACAATTAGTAATCGTTGTGTATTTGAAAATCGAGTAAGGGTAATACATCTAATCATTTCTTATATGGTAATGCATAACACCATTTAAATTTTAAGCAATTATTTTTTAATCGGTATACAAAATTAATTGAGACTGTATGCGTCCTGCTAGTTTGCTACAAGACTACTTAAATTTAAAGACCTGGATAGGCTTTAAATTTAAATAGGCGAAAAATTAAATAGGCCCTTTAAATAGGCGAATTTAAAGGGCTTTACTTAAATTATACCAGCCTTATAATTAATAATAGTATTTTCATTTCAACTTAGTAGAAACTTATAGTATTTTCAAATGCTTGTTTACTTACCTACAACTTTACTATTAGTTTCAATATCTTTACATTTATTAGAAATTAAGAATATCGGGAAAGTCAAATGCATCCAAATCTTTCATTAATAATCATCGTACAAATATTTGGATTTGATAAGTTAATAAGTAAGGCTTTTTCTTATTTTAAATGAGAGTCGTAGATTTTTCCTGCAAAAAAACATATTAAATGTGTACCATGATAGATCAAGATTTTTTCTCTTAAGAAACATATGCCTCTCTTGAGAATTGGTATATTTTCTATATTAGCTAGATATAAAAAAAGCATGTACATTGCCTATACTCCTTTCAGTAGGTAATTACAACACTAAGATAAGAATTTCATTAATTATATAAAGAGTTAAAGGTATTAAATAGCCTTTTAAGGATTTCAAATTATTTTATTTATTCTTTTGGCACAAATTCAAAAGCATTGATTTAATTTTTGAATTTAACGTAAAAGGTTAAGTTATAGGTCTTCCTCTGAATTTTGGCATTCACCTCTACAATTCAGGCACATTAGTGTACATGGTATTCCTGAAGATTTGAAGGAACACCTTGCATAATCTATTTCCGCATAACTTCTAGGCTTTCTAATTTTTAAAAATAATTCATAAAAACAGCAAATACACACCGATTACTAATTGTTAAAAAGTGTTCGGTAAGTTTAAATGTATAACATATTTTAATACATTATGAATCTCATTGATATTTCATGTTTCAACGCAGTAAGTGAAGTTTTTTCTAGAAAATACTCATTTGAAAGGTAATTTCCAACCTGAAAAATTGTATTTAAAGCATTTTTTTTTCTGATACAAAAGATAAAGAATGCTTGTTTTTTAAACTTGAAGTGGTAAAAATGTTGTTAGAAAATCATAATAGAAAGCATGATTTGGTTAAAATAATGTTAGAAAATCATAAAGAAAGCACGATTTTGTGATTCTTTGACAGAAAAAGTTTATTTGAAACGCGCGTTTGTTAGGTATTTTCGCGTTTGCGCCCAGGCCCTTGTAAGGCAAAATTTTCCTTTAAATGGTTTAATGTCGCCTATTTATATCAGGGTGAACATTTAATAAAAAATTTAGAACAATTTTTCACCAAGAAAGCATTTTTTTAAAGCTTTTAACATGCTTGTCAAAGTAAAGTATTAATCTGTCTTAGAGTTTATTTAAAACCAACTTAAAGTGGTTTAATTGTTCTTTTAATGTCTTAATAGTGTAGTGGTATTGCTTTCTTTCAAAAAAGGTTTTAACTGTTCATTTTGAACAATAATTTACCGAGTTATGGGAAGTTTTCGATGAGTAGTCGCATCAAGCATGGCCGCCATTTTGAAAATTTTCCAAATTTAAAGTCTCATATCTCGGTGAATAATAAAGGTAAAGCTTTGAAATTTTGGATTTTTTAAAGTTAAAAATAGCTTAATAACTGGTAAAAATTTCATGATACCAACTTATGTTTAACATTGTGTTTTTGAAGATTTTAAATTTTAAAATTTAGTTTTTTTTAAAAAAAAACATATCAAATGGCATCTTTTTGAAATTTTCGACTTCATATTTGTAATCTACGACCTCAAATTGTATATAAAAGTCACCTTACATGTTGAAAAGTTTGATAGTTAAGGTGTAAAACGCGAATTTAAAAATTTCACAAAAAGTTAAATATTTCAAATTCTAAGGGAAATTTCGGCGGACTCCTGATCGAAAACTCATTCTTATGGTCCATGGAATCAGTGTACCAAGTGGCTTACCATCATCAAAAAGTGCAGTGTTTCGCCCTTTTTCGTCGTGTACCGCTTAGACTACTAAGGCTCAGGCAGGGACCAAATTCTCTTCCTTGAAAAAAAAACATCCAAACACAATGCGTTGCGGCATTTGCGAAACGCCAGAACTCTTTGTGGCCGTTTTTTTAAAAGGGTCACAATTCGAAATGGTTATTTTGAAAGGGAGGGATACTTTTTGAACTTTTTCTAATGCAACCAAACACATTTTCAAGATCTCAGGTGATTAATAATGGCCAATTCCAGTATTTTTATTTTAGTTTAGAAGAAAATTTTTATATTTTCTTTTAGCAAGCCGTATAAGGGAGACAATTCCAGTATTTTAAGTTTATTTCTTTAATACCATAGAAGTTTCCGAGAGAGGAATATATGGGTAAAAACTTTTTTAATTGCGTTGTTTTATTTCTTAATTTAATTTCAAAATTTGTCTTTAGGAAAGAGGGGCAAAACTTCAAATGTCAAATTGTGACGTACTTAAATCCTAAGCATTTGTTTTCAACTTAACAGGATTCAAAACGATCGTTGATTTTCACATTAAAGTAAGGCCGAAACAGATCTGGCGTCGCGTCGTTCACGTTCACACAATCTTAAACAAATGCAAAGGGATGGCCCCAAAAACACATAAAATCTTTTTTTTCGGGTGGGGAAAGATTGCTCTTAGGGTGCCAAGCCATTTTCCTCCTCGCCAAAACCATGCCAAGGAGAAGCGGCTATTAGCGACTTCTAAGTTGCTGATGTTTCGCGCATTTCTCTTACTCCGAAGTCCGAAATGGATTTTAGTTTAAAAAGATGGAATATTTATTATTTATCACCATAGAACAAGGCTCTTTGACTGGAGGACCGGATCAATGCATGAAAATCTGCTTGTCAGATTAAGTGTATGAAAAATGCTCCGCGTTATGTGTTAATGCAAATTATTTTAATACCTTTTATGATGTCTTTGGAACACTGTTGGAAAAATTGAGACTGTGTAGAAGGGAAAAGTCCGAAAAAATGTATAAAAAAGTTTTGGAGCGTGTAGAACTACAACCTTTTTACAATTAAATTACTAAATTTGTTCACTCGACTCAGCCATTTTAAGTACATATTAAAAAAATATGTTAGGAAAGTTAGGTAGGGTAATAGGATATAATACATTTATTTTTTTACAAAACAATTTTTACTATACAAAGAAGTTAATAGGATATTAGGTGTCTTCGGAAAGTTAGGGAGTGGTTTATCTATAAACTATGGGTAATATTGAACAATTTGAAAAATTCCTTTATTATTATTAATTTTCAATTTTACAATTCAATTTAAGTCTTGTGTGTAAGTTGTCAAATAAATGTTTATGTTATATCAGGTTCCTCAGCATGTGCGAAATTAATCCTCTCTTAAATAAAATAAAACGAATTAAACGTAATAAATCTCATTTGAAAGTGAGATGCGAAAAAATCTTAAATCTTTCCTTAGTGGAAAATGGCACTTCAGAGAAATCCTATTACAGAAAAATTTAACACAATGTAACTAGATTTTTAATCAAAAATTAGTATCTTGAATAGAGAAAGGCAATGCTATTTTTTTCAGAGGTTTAATCCGATACCTAAAAAAAATTAATATGCGACACCATTTCTTCTCCTGTAACATACATATTTTGAAATTGCTGCAAATAATTTTTGACAATTAACACCAACAATTTCTTGCTTGGTGGAACTCTAATGAAAAAACGAGATTAGGGTAAACTAGGGTAAACATGATCGAAACCAGCAGTAGATCGAATATTGGAGATAAAAGTAATTTTCTGTAGGGGCATTCCACGTCAAATCAACCAAAATAAGTACACTTTTGGACCTTTAGGTCTTAGATTTTAATTTTTTGTGTGCTTATTGTACCCATCCGTAGGAGCATAATGAGACCAATTTCAGATTTTTGGGGCCGGTAGTTTTTGAGAAATCGACTTTTAAAGAGGGAAAAATCGAGCGATTTTGAAAAAACATGACATTTTTAAACAGTTGATGCTCAAAACCTATTTGACCAAAAATCATGAACAAGGTGTTGTTTTCTTTTGTTTTGAACAAGCTTTAAAATGATATAAAGTATAAAAATGTGATGTTAAATTTTTTATTTAAATCTAAAAAATAAATTTTTTCATAGCAAAAATACATCCCCCTTCGATTTTTTGAAAAAAAATATATGTTATAGAGAATCTATCCACCTTCATCTGTGCAAAATTTCAGAATGGGACCGCCATGGGTTCAATAGAAAAAAATTATTTTGTAATCGTAAAATTTGAAAAATTAATTTTTTGTGTTGAAACTCTATAAAAATTGAAATTATTCGGTAATAATATTCAGCTAACTGGTTGAGACACTTAAAAACTGCTAATGTATTTTATTTTTAAAAAAAAATTTGATAAAAAATGTAATAAAATTGAAAACTAAATTTAATCATGTAGAAAAATTAAAAATCTTTGAAATTTAGGCAAGTCCCTAAATTTTCCTATATATTTCATAGAAATATGCAAATATGTTTATATTTATTTTTTATGTTCTAAAACTTTTAATTTACTTTGATTTGACTTGTTAAAAGTAAAAACGATTAGATATTAACATATTTCTATGAAATATTCAGGTGAAATGCATGCTCATTGTCATTGAATTAACTTTAAGTTGGGATCTAGCCCTCAAAGATTTTGTACTGAAACTGTTAATGGTCGTATTTTCTGAAATTTATATGAAATTTTTTCATGTTCTAAGTTATATGAACACCCTCTAGCGTTTTATGAATTTTCCATGAGTGAATCGCTCTTGGAGTATAATTTTTGGGAAGGTTTAGGAACTTGCCTAAATTTCGAAGACTTTTATCTTTTTCTACTCTTACGGATGAGTACAACAAGCTTCCTTCTTTTTCTACTCCTTATACTCCTACGGATGAGTACAACAAGCACACAAAAAATTTCGAGAATCTAAGACAACCGGACCAGGTCCGGGTTCTAAGGTCCGGAATATTGGTTGATTTGACATGGAATGACTGTGTATCTTAATTACAAAAAGTTATTTCTTTATCGCACCAATTCATTTCCCACGAAACAAGCGTACAATTTTATTCTACGGAAAACGAAAACCCCGAATTGGCGCGATGATCTGCTTTTCACAAGAAAAGCGCAAAAGGAGAAATCTAGCAACCCTGGAGCGGCGCTCTCTTCGCGGGTCGCGATATTCCACAATGACCAACTCCCCAGCGCCAGCGCCGCCAAGGGTGCCAAACGAGTCGCCTTTCCAAATACGCCAAACCTTGCGGTTCCCGCGTCTCGCAATTTCTCTCGTTTAACGAGATTTGCTGTATTTTTTTTCGCTGCGTCTCGTTTAAAGGAGTGCGAGTGTTGTGTTCAGTGATTTTAACCCTCTTTGAGGAACAGAGTACTTAATTTTCGTTTTGAATAAATTTCTAATATAATTATTGTTATTATTCCAAGTAAATATTGTCGCATAAATGTGTTTTCAGTTTTATTTACAAATTTTCGTGTAAGCAGTTACATTTTTTGTGCATTATCTTATATGTTATCAATTTATTAACCGCCTATAAAATGATACCTTCTTACTAACCATTCATAAATGGTTGGGTAAAAAAATCCTTTTGGGCCTGAAAGAATAGCTAGAATGAAAAAATTTAGTGTTGAAGAATAGTTCACTCAATGAGATTTTGTAAAACAATTGTGTAGTAATTTTAAATATATTTTGTTAGAAATTCTAAACAGTAGTATTAATATAAAAAATTTTTATCAATTCGAAATACATTCCCAAATGTGAATAAGCAATTCAAAAGGGGTCTTTTTGAAAAATATATTGAATTGAGAAAAATTTCAACTTTTTACGCAACTCTGTAAATTAATATATTTACCTGATATGTTGAAGGTTAACCTGCAGTACTATAAATTGAATAATACAAGAAATTATGATATTTTCATTCAGCCATATATATGTGGACAATTTATTTAATTATTCTTTAATGTTTTATAATTTATTAAATAAAAAAATTAATATTACATTATCTTCTTATTTTCCCTAATTTAAAATACATACTTTGTAATGTTTAATTGCATATGTACATATTACAAGTACCTTCTTTTTTTAATTACATAGACTCACAGCCCTAATCAAAAATAAATTTAAAATGAATATTTTACATGATGACAATATTACCTTGATATGTGTGTACCAATTTATTTAATTATTCTTATTCCAAAGGTTTTTGTAAAAAAGACAATGGATTTAATGGGTAATATTATTAACATGCTGTGAAAAAAATGCACGAAGACTAAATATAGTAAAGCAGAAAATTTATTAAGTTATTAATTATCTTGTACAGTTTTCTTTAAAACTGTTTAAATCTATCACGCGAATTCATGATCAAAGACGAGCTAACAGTACAAAACAACGCACGTGACGTACTTGCTGTGTGTGGAATGCGGGTTGCCGCATTGGGCGAGGGAGGGTTGCCAAAAGCGACCGGGCGAATAAGGGTCATGACAGACCTGGCGTTCATAAGACGTGAGATCGATCCATCACCATTAAAAAACGATTAAGATAGTACCAGGAGGAGGGGCGATCGGAGTGGACTCGAGGGGGCGATATAGTAGATAACTCCTGATGATAAAAGATGACACCCGTTTTCTTCCGCTGCAGGAATAATCTACTACATCGTCCCTCGAGTCCCCTCCTCTCCTCCCCTTATCGCTCCTCCCATTGACAGTGTGAGTTATTGGAGCGACTGCTTATAGAAGTCCGGTCTGTCATGACCCTAACTCGTTTGGCACCCTTGGCGGCGCTAGCGCTGGGGAGTTAGTCATTGTGGAATATCGCCCCCGGGTCAGGAAAGGTCAAGCGACAAAACTTCGTGGTCGATCTGTACTATCGGTAAAAATTTAATTATGGTCTCAAAAATTGTGGTTTAAAATGATCTTTAAAATTATCGCAAAGGTCTTAACTTTAAAATTTGTTTGATTATGAAAAAAAATTAAAAAATCCCCAAAAAATGTGAAAATTCTGCCAAACCCTCATTTTGTATTTCGAAATCCTTTCTTTTGATTTTATACTCTGAAAGATCATAGTTGTAAACCCACAAGTCCAACGTTTCACGCAAAAACCATCAATATTAAACGCTTGAGATCCTGTTTAAGTTTGTTTTTTGCGTGCGCAAAGTGGTTTCCTAGTTTTGGCAGAGTTTTCACATTTTTTTTTGTGTTTTTTAATCCCAGGGAGTTAAAAATGGAGCGACACCCCAAAAAAATTATTGAAAAATTCAATTTGAAGGAGAAATACTATTGGTAAAAATTTAATTATGGTCTCGAAAATTGTGGTTTAATATTATCTTTAAAACTATCTCAAAAGTCTTCACTTTAAAATTTTTTTATTATGAAAAAGTTTAAAAACCACAAAGAAATATGAAAATTCTGCCAAAACCTCATTTTGTATTTCGAAATCCCTTCTTTTGATTTTATAATCTGAAAGATCATAGTTGTAAACCCCCTTAAGTCCAAAGTTTCACTTCAAAACCATCAATATTAATTGCTTAAGATCCTGTTAAAGTTCGTTTTTTGGGTGCGCAAACTGGTTTCCTATAGCCGTTTCTAAAACGGCAGTTTGCGGACGCAAAAAATTGACTCAAACCATGGTTTGACAGGATCTCAAGCATTTAATATTGATGGTTTTTACGTGACACTTTGGACTTAAGGGTTTTCAACTACAGAGTAAAGCACCGTTTATACGTTTCTCAATTATACGACTTAATCATTTATACGTCGTTTTCGCTAAGTCCCAATTCATTCCTATTCATTTTAATACAAAAATTCTTCGTTTATACGACGCGCAATATCGGTTATACGTCGTTTTCGGCTGTCTTAAAATTCGAAAATATCCATTTCGTGGGAAAATTTCCCCAGGAAAGGTTGAAGAGCACTGCATTCCTTGGCCGTTGTGGGGGGCATGACTTAAAGGGCATTAAGTAGTGGGGGCATGGCTTAAGTGGGGGGGGGGCATGACCATAAACTGCCGTTGTAAAACCCTATCACCATAAAGGTAGGGTTTCTTTAATTTTTTATGTTAAATGTTTTAATATTTTTAAAAATTTAATACTATTTTAAAGTTTATTAGTTAGTATCTTTCAGTTTAAAAACTGTTTTGAAGTAATTTTTTCTTTAGAAAAACCTAAAAATTAATGTATTTTTGTAAATCTGCATTAGGAGCGTTATAGACCTAATAATTAAGGACATTTTCGTTAATACGTTTTTTCATTTATACGTCGATTTACGTCGGTCCCTTGAAAGACGTATAAACGGTGCTTTACTGTATAATCTTTCAGATTATTAAATCAAAAGAAGGGATTTCGAAATACAAAATGAGGTTTTGGCAGAATTTTCATATTTCTTTGTGGTTTCTAAACTTTTTCATAATAAAAAAATTTTAAAGTGAAGACTTTTGAGATAGTTTTAAAGATAATATTAAACCACAATTTTTGAGACCATAATTAAATTTTTACCAATAGTAGTTCTTCTACAAATTGAATAGTCGCATAATTTTTTTGGGGTGTCACTCCATTTTTAACTCCCCGGGATTTGGTCTGGGACCCCCATATCCTATATGATTCTGACTCGTCTAGGTGTCTACTATCCCCCTAGAAGTGACCCAACATTTATGGGACACCCTGTAGATACTACTACAGGCTGACCGAGATGCGGAAATCTTTAAAAATGTAGATTGCAAACATCTAGCAAAGTAAATCCACAGAGTTGAAGGCGGGGCTTAATGGCTTTATGGCCAACAGTAGGGTGTCTTAAAAAAAACCCTTTTTCCGAAAAACCTTTCTCCCCAAGGCTTTTCCTATTCCTTTTATTCCCAAAAGATTGTGTGTGAAGTATCAGCCCCCTAAGTTAACTCTAGGGTTTGCCTGGTAGAGCCCCAAAGTTTGAAAAAAGTGGAAAAATTACCAATTTTCAGAATTTTTCAAAATTATATTTTAAGATTGATACAGCGATAAAACCGGTTAAATGTGTCATTTAGGACTTATTTTGGTGGAACATATTAATTTATGTGTATTAACTGTACCCTACAGAGCCCTTATAATTTAAGATTAAAACGTACTACTTAGGGACGTTGCACTTGCCAAAGCTTATAATGCCCTACTGGTGGACGAAATGAATTAAATCCGAATTTCTTCAAAGGAACTCCCTCAAATGTTGCCATTTGGAGCTAAAATGGTATTATAAATTATAAAAACCAGTAAAATAACAGTTTTGGACCCTTCCACTGAGCTTTTAATGTAAAAAGTGTTTTTCTTCAAAATTTCTCATTTTGAGCTGATAAAAACCAAAATTTTTACTAAGAAAGGGGGTTGTTGTACTTTTTAGATACTAAACTCTGGAATCTATATAGGGGTTTCATTTTTAATGATTAAAATTAAATTTTAAAGCTACAGATCGGAAATGACATACCAGACGAGAAAATCAATTTCTTTTTTCAAAGTTAGGAAAATAGTTTAATACTTGTGAATCTTGGTTGAAATGTTAAAGAAAGAAGTTTTCAATTAAAATTTTCCCCTATTACGTTAAAAGGAAGTAATTTTCCAAACTTACGAAAGAAAATAGATTTTTACGTCTGGTATAAGGAATATCCATGTCATTTCCGATCTGTGCGCTTTAAAATTTAATTCTAATTATTAAAAATGAAACCCCTATAAAGATTTCAGAGTTTAGTATCTGAAAAGTACAACAACCCCTTTTTTAGTATATAAATTTTGGGTTTTATCAGCTGAAAATGAGAAATTTTGAAGAAAAACACTTTTTACATTAAAATCTCAGTGGAAGGGCACAAAGCTGTTATTTAACTGGTTTTTATAATTTATAATACCCTTTTAGCACCAAATGGCATCATTTGAGGGAGTTCCTTTGAAGAAATTCGGATTTAATTCATTTCGTCCACCGGTAGGGCATAATAAGCTTTGGCGAGTGCAACGTCCCTAAGTAGTACGTTTTAATCTTAAATTATAAGGGCTATAGGGTACAGTTAATACACATAAATTAATATATTCCATCTAAATAAGTCCTAAATGACACATTTGAACCGGTTTTATCGCAGTATCAATCTTAAAATATAATTTTTAAAAATTCTGAAAATTGGTCATTTTTTCCATTTTTTTTCAAACTTTGGGGCTCTACAGGCAAACCCTAGAGTTAACTTAGGGGGCTGAAACTTCACACACAATCTTTTGGGACCAAAAGGAATGGGAAAAGCCCTGGGGAGCAAGGTTTTTCGAAAAAGGTTTTTTTGAGACACCCTAGCCAACAGTCAGTAGTTTCGTCTTGAAAACACGCCTTTGTTTTTCCTTATTTGTCATTGTGTTTATCCTACTGGTTAGGACGTTATTTAACCGATTTGGGTCGATCCTAGCGGGAAAAGTTGTCAAAAGTGTTAAATAATTCAAAACTAGATTAGCCTGTAGTAGTATCTAGTAAGCCGTGGTCCAAAAGTAATTATAGTTTTTGTCTATCACGTCAACCGTTAAAGATACAGGGTACCCCCAAAATGTGCGTAAAAAGCAAAATGAATGACTTTGAACTCGATTTTCAGGGTAAAAAACATTAATTTAGTCTTTAAATTACACGCTAGAGCAGTGGTCCCCAACCTTTTTACCACCACGGACCGGTCAACGTTTGATAATTTTACCGCGGCCCGCTGGGGGGCGTTGATTGCTTACATTCTAGATTATTTTGATTTATTAATATTAATTTCCAATTGTATTTAAACATGCTTTCAAAATAAAATGCAGTTACACCAAAACATATATATGAAGTGATTTATAATTCATTTCATTCATTAATTTGGAGTATAAACCTAGGAATTTAAATACATTTTCAATGAAATGGTCGGCCCGCGGCCCGGTACCATTTGATCCACGGACCGGCACCGGTCCGCGGACCGGGGGTTGGAGACCACTGCGCTAGAGGACAAGAAAGTTTAGATAAAGTTTCTAAAATATGAAAATTTGTAGCAAATGGATATAGGTTTAACTGGTAATTACCTCCCAAAAAACGTTTTAAATGATAAAGGTTATTTACAATATTTTTTCTTTAATTTTTTTTCGCAATTCCTCTTTAAAAGGTTCTTAACCCTTCCCCAAGACCCTAATTTAATGAAAATAGGCAGTAATGACCTTTACTAAAGGCGGTTGAGGTGTTAGCGTCCCCGAAGCACCCGCGGAAGGATTAGGAAGGCTCTCTGGCGCTTCGGAGATGCTAACACCTCAACCACTTTCAGTAAAAATCATTGCCTATTTTTATTAAATTAGGGTCCTCGGGGAAGAGTTAACACCTTTTAAAGAGGAATTGCGTAAAAAATAAGAAAAAAAGCGTAAAATATCTTTATTCTTTTTAACGTTTTTTTAACCTATCCATTTGTACAAATTTTCATATTTTAGAAACTTAAATCCTTCTTGTCCTCTCGGATGTCATTCAATGGTTAAAGTAATGGTTTTGACCCTGAAAATGACCCCGATGCGGAGGAGATGCGTTACATACATACCCACAAACGTTTTTAGTTATATATCAGATTGTAACTCTTGTCTTTTTTCCTCTGCCATATAATTGGATATTTTCTGTTTGGCAGTAAGCAAATAAATAAATAAATATTACTGAAGTTATGTGAAAGATTTTCTGCTTTACTTTGCAGGTATGGCTAGATGTATAGCTTCTGTATCATTACCGAAGGCGGTCCAACTGCATCAACCCAAGTCTCTCCAGCTCTTGGTTTGTGACGTAAAGTATCCCAATGGAAACTACTTGATTCATCAGTTTGTGCTCAACAATTCTGACAAGCCGAGAGACTCCCGCAGTGATGGCTACATTCGATATGCACTACGGTCGTTCCCTACTGATACGGTGACTGCAATAAGAAGAAACGAAGACGGATTAACAGCTCTTCATCTGGCCGTGATGAAGCGAAACGCTTTCATGGTCAAGATGTTGTTATCGTGCCTTCCGACCGTCGATGTTAATGCCACATTTGGGAAGAATAGAAAGAAAGAAGGAACTGCCTTGCATATTGCAGCTACTGGATATTATTTGAAAAGCAAAGTTTCAAATGCTAAAAACTCTTATGCTCAGCTTGATAAAGCTGCAAAAGAAGAAGAGAATTTGGAAATACTCAAAGTTTTACTAGAATACGGTGCTGATGTAGATGCTCCGGATTTTTTTGGTAATAGAGCACTTCACCATTACACTATTCAGAATCGAATCGATATGATTCATCTCCTAATCAGCAAAGGAGCTGATGTGAATGCTGAAAATTTCTATGGAAGTACCCCACTTCACGAAGCAACGAAGCATGGGATTTTGGAAGCAGTCAAAATTTTATTAGAAGTTGGTGCTGCTGTAGATATTGTGGATAGGGATGGCAACACAGCACTTCACGTTTCCGCTATCCACAATCGAATTGACATGTTTGAGCTCCTATTCAGAAAAGGTGCTGATTTAAATGCTCAAAATGACAATAGAAGTACCCCACTTCATGAAGCAGCGAAGCATGGGTATTTGGAAGCAGTCAAAGTTTTACTAGAAATTGGTGCAACTGTAGATGCTGTGGATGAGAATGGAGATACACCACTTCACGAGGCCACCATCTACAATCAAATTCATGTATCTGAGCTTCTAATCAGCAAAGGTGCGGATTTGAATGCCAAAAATAGTACGGGAAGTACCCCCCTTCATGAAGCAGTGAAGTATGGGTATTTTGAATCAGTAAAAATTTTAGTAGAAAGTGGTGCTGCTGTTGACGCTGTGAATAGGTTTGGTAATACAGCACTTCACGATGCCGCTATGTACAATGATACTGATATATTTAAGCTGTTGATTAGCAAAGGCATGGATGTGAACCTGAAAAGCTATAACGGCTTCACTCCAATGTATTTAGCTGTCCACTGTGCATCTTTAGATGTTTTAAAAGTGTTAGTAGAAAGTGGTGCTTCTGTTAACGTGCGGGTAAAGGATGGCACAACCCCACTTCACGTCGCAGCTAAATATAATCGAATCGAATTACTTAAGCTGTTAATCAGCAAAGGGGCCGATTTAAATGCTCAAAATGACACTGGAAGTACCCCTCTTCATGAAGCAGCGAGGAATAAATGTTTGAAAACAGTCAAAGTGTTAGTAGAAAACGGCGCTGATACAGATGCCAAGGATCACTATAGTACTACAGCGCTTAGAATTGCAAAAAAACTAAATTACGTAAAAATAGTCAAATATTTAAACTGCCTATAGGAGTGACAGAATTTTAGTTTCTGAAGGAGTGTGTATGAATGCAACAAAATTTGCTTTACCATCAGTTCAAAAAATGCATATTAAAGTTAACCCCCCAAAACATTTTTTCTTAAAACTAAGTTCTTTTGTTTAAATAACAAATTTTTCATAATTAATTTATCTTATGAAAGTTTTTCTATGATATTTACTTTCCTCCTTATACCTTTTTTACATAAATATGAAAGTTTTTTTTATTCTGTATTTTTATAAGGTTTAAGAAGAATTTTGTTGTAATCAAGATTGTGGAGGGATATTTTGCTTCAAATAAGCATTGGAAATAAAATTATTAAGATAATTTTTTGTATTTTTATTTCCCCATTGATGTAAAGGATTTTTGCATCTCCGTGGCGTATCATATGTTAATGTATTCCTTTATTTGTATATAATTGATGACCAATTTTTGAATAATATTAATAATTGTTATTAAATGCTTCAATTTTTCCATACTTATTTCAAATTTTATTGAAAAGTTAGCCTTATATTCGTAAAGAGCATTAAAGTATAGCCTCACCTGCCTAAATGAAGAATAATAATAATAAAGAGAATAATATAAGATAAAAGATATAGGAGAATTTAAATTTTTCAGTTTTTTTTAAATTTAATTATTTTTTAAATAATTTATTACTAAATATTGTCAAAATGTTATGCTAACTTATATGATTTAATCATCAGTTGTAGTTTTTTATGTCATATAGCTATTAATTGGAAATCCCCACATTTATTTGTTTTATTTGATAGAGGAATCAGAGAGGGATATTCGCGAAAAAAGTCTTTAAATCCGATGATTATTTATTTTTTTTCATTTTATTTCATAGCTTGACTTTAAAAAAGAGGATATAAAACGTCAAAAGTCAATAAATTGTGACGTACTTAATCCTATACATTTGTTTTTCAACCTATCAGGATTCAAAGCAATCGTTGATTTTTACTTTAAATTGAATCAGGTGTGACGTACTTGGTGACGTACATTTCAATCCTAAACAAAGACAAAGGGCTTGCCTATTTTTATTTTAAATATCTAATTAACTAAATATTTTTGAAACTTTTCATGTCTATTTTTGGAAATTTAGATCTTCTTTCTTTACTGGAAAAATGCTGGTATTGCCTATTACAATATCCATGGAAAAATTACTTATGCCGCAAACGTTTTAAAAAGGAGTTTAAAAGTAAGTCGATTTTTGAGCCCCCAAAAATTGAAAATTTGAATTAGTATGCCCTTATTTAAGCTATTTGTAAGGAAAATTGCTGAAATGAAATGAGAGAAATTAATTGCTTCTTTTGCAGTTAGTTTATGGTTTTCAGCAATGTTTTAATTTAAAATTTTTGAAATAAGTTTTTTAAATTGGCATTTTAAATGTTTTCAATATAAATGAAATATTTGTATTCATAAGTCACAATTGCTATTACTCAGGGCCGTATCCAAGGGGGTTAGGAGTTCAACCCCCCCCCACTTGAAATTTTGACATCAATTTTCTACTGTTTTCCCTTAAAAAGTCACCTTAAAATGCATAAAACCCCTTCTTTTAAGGTTCAAAATTTTTCTTGGGGAGAACCCCCAACACCCCTTGAAATTTTGAAATCTATAACAGTCGTTCCTTGAAAATTTTGGGACTTAAAATTTGGGGCCTCTTCGGGTGAGTCTAAAAATGAGTGAAATCATGAAGGGGCCATATCCATAATGAGTTAGGAGTCTACTCACACTAGTGGATTCATGGGTTCTAGGGGACTGAAGTCGCCATCCCCAAAAAGAATAAGAACTAACAGTGAGAAAGAGGGGAAGTGGGAACTCAGGGTTGTAAAAAAAGGGAAAAGCGACTCTAAAACAAGTTAAAATTCTGTTTTTAGGATCAAATTTCCAGAAACTTTCTGGGGGAGGACCCCCAAACCCACCTCTGGGATTTGGAACCCTATTATTTACCTCGTTTCTGTAAAAAGTGTATCGAAATGCAAAAATCCTACCAAAATGTAAATTAAATTCTTGAAAATGTATATCCGAAATCCGGATTAGGTGTACCAAAACGAGTTGAAAATCTGCTTTTTAGACTCAAATTTCCAAAAATTCTCTGGGGGAGGACCTCCAGACCCCCTTTTTAAAATATTAGAAGATTTTTATATTGAAAATTTTTAGCCTCGAAAAACCAAATCCTGGACCCGCCGCTGTCTTCTTACCTAGGTCACCAACAAAAATGACTTAAATAATAACATACTAAAAATGGAAGAAAATCGAACAGTAAAAAAATTATTTTTTTTCAAATTTTCAATTTTTTTAGCCTCAAAAATCGACCTTTTTAAAAATTCTTGTTAAAAAGGTTTGAGGCATTTACCAAGGTCATTTTTCCATGGATGTTGTAGGTATATACCTCTATAACCTAAAAAAACCACAATTGGTGACTAAATCATTAGTTAATTAAATAATTTATAAAAATTAACGTTGAAAATACAGGTAAAATCTTTCAATCAAGTAATAAGGAAAATATTTAGACAATATTTGGTAATAAATCATTTTAAAAATAATTAAATTGAAAAAAGACAAAATATCTTTCAAAAAATTTAAATTTTAAATTAATTTTTAAATTTTTTAGTATATGCATGTGATACATGTCTCTAGGCTATATTTTAGTGCTGTTTACGAATATCACACCAACTTTTCAATAAAATTTAAATTAACTGTGGAAAATTTGAAGCATAAAAAACAAAATTATTAAGAAAAATGCTTCAATTTTTCCACACTTATACTAAATTTTATTGAAAAGTTGGCGTGATATTCGTAAACAGCACTTATATAGCCTAGAGACATGTATCACACACATATATTACAAAATTAAAAAAATTTAATTGTTATAAAAGTCTGTCCTGAAATACTCTTTCATTACTATGAGCTCTGAATATTATTTAGCTCATATTAATGTAACTTAAACATTACAGTTATTGTATGTAATCAAGATATTATTTTAGTCCAGATTAATGTAACTAACTTTATTATTATTGTACAGGGTGATTCAGAAATAATCATGAATAATTGGGGGCGAGGTAGAGGGGCCCTAGACAAGCATATTTCGAATAGGGATGGTGGGTCGCAGCCTTACCGTTATGTAGTGCGAGCGCGTTTCAAAAGGGTGTTTTTAGAAGGTCGGTGTGACGAAACAAAACATAATAAAAAAAATTATTGAATGAGGTAAGGAAGTTTCCCTACTACTTACACCATGAATTCGATAGAATTTGAACAACTTTCTAAACCGTGGAGTGAGTTTCAAAAGTGCAATATTAATCTTTTAGTCAAAGAATGGAGTTCCAATGGTATTTAGAAAAATGATGATTGGGGAAAGAATTTTCAATGATCGTAAAATTGCTCATTGAAACTGTTTGATCATTGAAAATTCTTTCCGCGATCATCATTTTTTTAAATACCATTAAGGGAACTCCATTGTTCGACTAAGAGATTAATATTGCACGTTTTTAAACTCACCCCACGGTTTAGCAAGTGGTCCAATTTCTATCACATTGAGGATTTAACCCGGGAAAGACTGAATTAATTTTTTTTCTCAAATTAAATTTTCCTCCTTACTGTGTGCTTATGACATGTCTTGAAGTAGCATAAAACCATTTTTTCAAAAAAAATTTTATTATTTTAGTCAGAATAGGGTGGTACCATATGGTACCGCTAGGCTCTTACACTACCATTTTGTGCACCGTACATATTCTTATAAGTTTCAGATTTCAAAGTCAAAATAATAAATTTATCACACTTTTATCACTTTATTTACCATTTTTAACTAAAACAACAAGTACAATTACAATTTAGGCAAGGATGATTGACAAATTAATTATTAATTAGTTGATATACTCTCATTATACCAATTAGTAGTTATATTTTGCTCTTAAAATCCTGTTATCAAATTTATTTCTAGAAATAAATTTTGTACACACTAGTCCAAAGGTGATAAACAAACTTTTTATGCCGCGAGGTAAGCTGATTTGATACGGAATTGATAGTTTTTCCAATTTTCCCCTGATAATGAGTGTTAAAATTAGGAATTTTGTTAAAAAACATAAGTTTTAGGCTTTAAAAATTTCATAAACCATATTTTGTATATTGCGTCTATAGTTTAGTTGAAGAATATGAACATTATATTGATGATTTGCATGAAATACTACCATTGTATGGATGGATATTCCAATCAATCACTTATAATATGAAATTTTTCTTATTAAATTTCGAATTATTGGCCTTAAAAATTAAAATTATGGGAAATATACTATAAATTCAATAAGTTTTTAGCATAAAAAATTATTATATAGGTTTTACCTTAAAAATTAATTGATTTCACAGCATGTAAAAAGTTGAAATAAAAAATTCACTATTTTAAAATATTAGTACTTTTTGGTAGCGTAAAAGCCTAGCGGTACCATATGGTACCGCAACTTTTCTATACCAAAATTTTCTACCTTAAAATTATTCAATCTTTTCCAAATTTGGGCTATTATTGCATAATACAATTATAAATAATAATTCACCGTTATTTAATCCATTCACTAATTTTAGGTATGAATAAATTGCACTTACATTTTCAGACGAGCCTTTTTTCGCCTGTCTTAAAAAACACGTTTTTCATTAAGCCATTAAGGATAAATTTATTTAAATGATTAGTTATTAAATTGCTGTTTACTAAAGTTTGGTCCATGTAGTAGTGACATCTACCGTCAGAATGAAAAAATAAAAGTATTTTGGTAGAAAAAAGCCATTTTTTCGTAGTGCTGTTTGCCGGTACCATACGGTCCCGCTAGTCCTTCCCGGGTTAAGTAGTACGGATAGTCTTGTACCTCTTTCAATAATGTTTTTCATTTCATTATGTTTTTTTCGTCACACGGGCCTTCTATAAACGGCCTTTTGAAACACGCTCGCACTACATTAGGTCCCAGCTCTTTAACGGTAAGGCAGCGCCCCACCATCCCTATTCGAAATATGCTTGTCTAGGGCCCCTCTACCTCCCCCCCCCCAATTATTGATGATTATTTCTGAATCACCCTGTATATAGGGTGTCCCATAAATGTTGGGTCACACTTCTGGGATAGTAGACATCTAGACGAGTCAGAATCACACAGGATTTGGGGGTCCCAGACCAAATCCCAGGGAGTTAAAAATGGAGCGACACCCCAAAAAAATTTCTTTATTCTAAAAAAAAGTTTTTGGTGAACGGTTTCCAGAGAAAGGCTTTTTAATTACTGAACCGAATGACACATATATGGTATCAAAATGTCCGGATTCTTTCCGGATTTCCGAGTATATAGGCCCTTCGATTTTTCAAAAAAATTCTCAATTTTAAAATATTTCCATTTTTTTTTAAAACGGATAAGGTCGCAGTTACAAAGCAAGTATTGTAAAACAAATTATTATGCAACCAATCAAAACTACCGATTGACGCCATATTTTAAGATGAAACATTATTTTTTTACCTTTTAAACAAGTACTTTCAAAATAAAATAACATTCAAAGACTGATACAAGTATTCTAAAAACTTACATATGCGCCTTTTTTTCTAAAATTCCACACTTTTTGTCTAATATTTATAATTTTTTGTCTGATTTGAAATTGAAATTGTAAACATTGAGTGATGTGTAGGTTTTGTCTCTTATTATTTTCAATTGTTTAAACGGTATTGTTTAACAAGTCTGGGTTTAAATAAAAATATAAATGATAAACACTAGGTATACCTACTTTAACGAGTTACTTTTTAATATTAAATTTAAATATTCATTAGCTAATGGTTTTTGTATGGTCTGAATATTGATTAACAATTAGAAATAGTTTATTTTATAACAATAGATTAAAAATAATTCCGCTGAATATTTAAAAATAAACATTTCGATTAAATTTTTTATAAGTTAGAGTTAATATATTCAAATTTTAAGGGAGGGGAACTTTTAACTTTTATTTATGGAGGGGATTTTTTGATGATGTATTTTTGGAAAGTTGGTTGACTTTTTTCTGCAAATGGTTTAATTGTTTTATTAAATTATTCCTATCGCCGACGGCGTCCATCTTGTTTATTTTTGTAGTTAGCTCGAGAGTAACTCGCCAAAGTTGAGGAGTCAGCGGAAGTACTGTTTTTCACTCGAGAGTTAAGGTATTTTGGTGTGATCGATAACGTTAACTCCGGAGTATGAGGTTTTACACCTAACTCCAGAGTAACTCGTGTTGGTCAATACGGGTGTTAGAAAAAAAAACATCCGACCACAACGCGTTGTGGCATTTGCGAAACGCCTGATCTCTTTGTGGCCGTTTTTTTAAAGGGGTCAGGTTAATACTAGGCCCTAGTATATATGCTTATTATATTTGATTTTAGATTGGGATGGTAATTTTATGAATTTGTGATTTGTGTGTTGGGGAAGTATACCCTAAATTTTTTCTGAGGTACCTCCTTTCGGGTACTTTTTTACATCAAGTTTTAGATGACTTACATACACATTACACATTGGAAATTAATTTTAGTAAACTTCATTTCAAAACTTTGTAAACACTAGTAACTCCAAGAAAAATCTGAGGGATTGGGGGGCCCTCCCCCAGAAAAAATTTTGGAAATTTTCCCTTCAAAATAGCGTATTTGATCATTTTTAAACCTTTTTGGATTGCACCGTAAGAGCACCGCTCATTATTTAAGTGGCAGAATTTTCAAGGAAAAATAGCACTGTTCAACAATGAAAAAATTTCCTTGATGAAAATAGTCATTTCTTATAGATTTTGAGACGCTGAATACGAAAATCACCATTAAATTTCTCAATTGACTCAGGATTTTCGGGGAACAGCCCCTCCCCCTTTTTAAGTTTTTCGACGACTTTATAACTTTAAACTCGATTTTTAGGGTCAAAAAGCATTGCTTTAGGCTAAGCGCGCACTGGAGACTTCTGTCACGGTGACTATAAACACTAGTTCACTCGAGATAATGCATTTCTATGGTGAGATTCTTGGCAATCGGCCAAAGAGTCTCGTCGCCTGTGCGCGCACTCTAGCTTCTTGCAATAGCCAGGGAGACAATTTTGTCTTTGTCGCCGTGACAAAAGTCTCTAGTGCGAGCTTAGCCTTAGTCTTTGAATTGCCCCCCAAGGGACAAGAAAGGTTCAAATTAATAAAATATGACAAATTTATAACAAATGGATAGGTTTAAGGGGTAATTACCCCCTAAAAACGAAAAACAATCGTTAAAAATAGTAGGACTTGCTTTACCGTATTTATTTCGCAATTTTTTTTACCCAATTTACGTTTGAAGGGTCCTAACCCTTCACCGAGCACCAAAATTTGATGATTTTGCAGCTGCAGCAATGATTTTTACTAAAAGCGGTTGAGCTTTTAACGCCCCCAAAGCACCCACGGAAGGGTCTATGTCGCACTTAGAGTTAAACAGCTGTGCAAAATAAAAGTCAAAATGCCACCGACTGAATGTCAGCTGATTATTGTGTAAAATGACCTGCTAAAGACAAATATGACACCCATTTTCCTCCATCACCTTCAGTTTTTAAGGAGGTGCCCCCTAATTGTTATCCACAGCCGTGCATCTATTGAAACATGGAATCCTCACTCCCTAAAACCGAGTCAGTTTTTAGAGAGCTGAAGAGTTTCTACTTAGGATTGATCCAAAATATAAAAAAAACGTCATTTGTAATGGCTAACACCTCAGCCGCTTTTAGTAAAAATTATTGCTGCATATTTTCATCAAATTCGGGTCCTTGGGGAAGGGTTAGGACCCGTCAAAGAGGAATGAGTAAAAAAATAAGCGAAAAAAAAATAGGCTATTTTTAACGATTTTTTTTGCGTTTTTAGGGGGGTAATTACCCTTAAACCTATCCATTTGTTATAATTTATCATATTTTATTAATTTGAACCTTTCTTGTCCCCTGGGGAGCAATTTGAAGACTAAAGCAATGCTTTTTGACCCTGAAAATCGAGTTAAAAGTTATAAAGTCGTCGAAAAACGTAAAAAGGGAGAGGGGCTGTTCCCCGAAAATCCTGAGTCAATTGTGAATTTTAATGGTGATTTTCGTATTCAGCGACCCAAACTCTATAAGAAATTAGTATTTTCATCAAGGAAAAAATTTTGAAGGTCAAATTTGTTGAACAGTGTTATTCTATATATAATGCTTATTACACGGCCATATCTAGACTTTTTGTACAAGTTTTAGATGACCATGACTTGCACTTTGTATATTAATTCTGATGACTTTAATTTTTAAATTTTTGTAAACAATATGAATTCGTTAGTCGAGGACTGATAGTATTAATGAGTTTTCTTTTTTTAAAAAGGCCTATACTAATACTAGTTTATTCTATGACAATTTTCTCTTTTCTTTGCCGCATTAAAAGTTCGATATAAATATCATATTATATCATACCAAACTGAAAAAATATCGATTACATGTATCTCCTAAAGAATGATTATATTTCACCTTATTTTATTTCATTATCTATTTTTCGTCTTATTAAAAAGTTTTGAAACTAAAGCATTTGAAAGAAATAACTTTTTTGTACATTTTGAACCAGTGCAGTAATTTAAATTAAATTCTTTGTAAATATTATGTGAATTCATAATAAAAAGAAAATAACTTGTAAATTCTTGTTATTTTGACAAAATATTTATACAGTCTATTCACGATACTCTAGGAGAGTTAGAATAAATACTGTGATGAATACTAGGGTGGGTCAAAAAAATTTTTTTCACATTTTCCCCGGGGCACAGCGACAAGAGGGTGCCAAATGGTCTCCAACTGACTGGTGTAAAATATTATTCGATTAATATAGAAATTTCATGTAAAAATGGACAAACGAAAATCAAGCTTTTACCTCTATTTCACAAATCCGTTATTAAATGTGCACAATGGTATAAAAATTATCATCGAAGGCAATAAAATAATTATAAATGAAACCAAAGTTGAAATACTTGATTTGTAATACAACATATTTTGAAATATCTCAATGGCGACAACTCAGTCCCGCGCATGCGCGGAAGCACGGATGGGTTGCCAACAGTGGCGTATATAAGGGGGGGGGGGCGAAGGGGCCCTGGCCCCCCCCCGAAATTCTGACTTGGTGTACCAAAACAATTTAAAACCCTGTTTTTTAGGGTCAAATTTTGAAAAAATTTCTGGGGGAGGACCCCCCAAACCCCCCTTTAGAGTGCTTAGAATTTTATTATCAAAACTTTTTTACAATAAGTTCAAAATCCTACCTGAGAAAGTATGTCTGAAATTCGGAAAGTGTATCAAAACCAAGTTGAAATCCTGTTTTTAGGATCTAATCCCCAAAATTTTTCTGGGGGATGACCCCCATATATCCCCTTCTGTACTTAAAACTATATTATTTATAACTTTTTCATTAAATTCATCAAATTTTACCTGAAAATTTATATCCAAAATTCTAACTAGGGGTACCAAAACTAGTTAAAAACCTGGTTTTTAGAGTCCAATTTCCAAAAATTTTCTGGGGGAGGACCCCCAGACCCCCCTTTTATAATTGCAACTTAATACATCATAACTTTTTAATATTAAGTTCTTTAAGTTGCAAATTCTGCCTAAGAATATACTGAAAAAAAAAATATACATGAGAGGGGCTGGGAAACAATTTTGGGCCACTCCCGAAATAAATTTCTATAGGGTAGGTGGGGGTAAAAACCCGCACGAGGCAAAACCACGCACCGCGATTTTTTATTGTTAATGATCGATTCAAAAATTGAAAACCAGGTTGTTGGTTTGTCTTATTGTGACCTATTGTTCTGCGAAAGTTCGTACCCCTAAGTCACTCATGAGTTTAAAAAATGCTGTAAGTTTGTTTTTCATCATTTTGATGTAATTTTTCTGATCTTTTACTTAAAAATTACATAAAATAGGGCTTGAGGAGAAATACAAACAAATAGCCCAATGATAAGATAGCAATTTAACTTCAGTTTCCTTTTGAAAAAACTGCCTCAACATGTCTCTAAAAATAATAAGGCTTGTTTTTCAAAACAAAGTAAAATGGGGCAAATTCACGCAGGTGTTTTGGGGCAAATCTACGCAGCTTAAAAAGCTCAGGAATTCGTCCCAAAAGGGAAATGGGACTACTTGATCTCTAATGATGTTAATAAAGGTGTCCGAGATGCCAACCCTCTACCTGAAACCATCCTTTCTCCCTTTTGAAAGATATCTGGTCAATTTGAAATTAATTGCTACAACAGATTGACAATTTTCATTAAAACGGATTATATCTATGTTTAATATTGTTGGTTAACTTAAAAATAGTAAAACAATATATTAGAAATCCTTTATCTGCGAGCGGATGATCCACGATTGCTACGAAAAAATTTTTTATTGATGAGGGTAAATTTTAGACGACATTAGAGAGATTTTAGATGTAGAGGAAAGGTTTCTACTGTACTGTACACATTTTAAAAGTTTTGCATATCATATTTTTTTGTACAATGAAACATAGTTTTTATGCTGAAATATTTTTTTTCGTGTTTTCACCTCATTTTTGGCCTTTTTTCGGGTTATTCGCGATTTTAGCTATCCGCGGTACCCTTGGCACCCAATTCCGCGGATAATAGGGGCTCTACTGTATTAAGATGATTATCTCCAGTGTTTTTATGATGAAACACTTTGTTTATCCATGTTTATTTCATTTGGACACAAAAATTCAAAAGTGCGTGTCTTTGCCCCATTTTTGCGAGGCAAAGACCCGCAATTTTTTTTTCTACTAAATTGTCAATTTCTCTTGAAATACTATCGATAAGAGTATAAATTTGGATTGGTTTTGTAGGTAACATCTCAATCTAACACCTCCAATTGAAATTTCGGGATTATCTACCCCCTATCGATCACAATGTTAAAAATACTGAAAACTGCGGGGCTTTGCCCCCACCCACCCTATACGCCAGTGGTTGCCAAGGCGAGAAACTCAACTTAGCTGCTTTTCCAAGCGACTTGTTTTCAGCGCCGAATATGCGTGTTTTCGGCGTGGCGACCTCTTGGCGGCGACTTGGCGCGAGAAAAAATCCCCATACCGAATGCCGAACACGCGCCGATTTGGTTGACTCTTTTTTGTGGTCACGTGAGTCCTACGGACCAATGGCTAGGCGTATTCAACCAGCACGCCGAAGCCGGTTTTCGGCCCGGCATGGATGGACTTTTTCTCGGCGCTGGAAAAACGTAAGAGTCAGCCATATTGGATCTGAGTTTTGAAGCGCATTCCGATTGCTTTTATGGGCCATTTAATAGTTCCAAAAAATCTAAAACAGCTATTTATCACCAAAAGAAGTCCTCAGACATTAATATATTACGAAAGTAATGGACATCTAGTGCCTGTAAAAATTTGTACTATCAGTGTAAAATTACTTGTGACGTTTTTGATAGATGGCAGCATGATCACTCGCGATCTTGAAAAGCGTTTTTTATTACTTTAAAGATTTTGTACTAAAATAGTTTTAGGGCCGTATTCAGAAACTTTAACTCGAGTTGGAATCCAGACGAGAACAAGATGGAAAGGAGAACGATATATTTTAAACGAGATATTTCTACTCCACCAGGCTTTCGTAAGCCATATTTTTCGCATTCCGATTGCAATACACTTTTTGTGGCCCATTTAATAGTTCCAAAAAATCTAAAACAGCTATTTATTACCAAAATAAGTCCACAGACGTTAATATATTACGAAAGTAATGGACATCCAGTGCCTGTTAAAATTTGTACTCTCAGTGTATAATTACTTGTGACGTTTTCGACAGATGGCAGCATGATCGCTCAGCTGAACTCTACGCTGCGTGTTTTCTGCGCGTCTTTGGTTGCCAAAGTTTATCCCTTTTTGATTGAAAAAAGGGACTACGTCATCCGCGTGCCGATTTTCGGCGCTGAAAATAAGCACTTTGGAAAAGGGCCTTTATCGCTCCTTTGGCATACAGGGCGGGGTTTACAAATACTATAATTCGGGATTTTTCTTCGTCGTTTCGTTTGTAAATTTTTTTAAACACTATTCTATAGTTTCAATTCGCAATTTGGGGTTAATTTAAGGAGTTTAATCTTCAGGAAAAGTATAAAAGTTTTTGATAACTTGAGAACTTAAACCAAAAACATTACTCAGATCAGACTTAAATGTTTTTAATAGTTGAGATTAAGTGCAACTTTTATTCAGAAACAGGGGCGCCCATATGTTAAAACTCAAGGGGGGGCCCAAGAAAAATTTTAGGTTTTCAGTCAGGCATTTTTTTGTTTCGAGGGGAGGAGGGTTTGGTTCAAAGTTATAGAAGTTTGTTTCACTCATGTATTGTGCGTAGTATTTTTTAACACCTTCTAATTATAGTTTTTAATATTTTTACACTTAATGTAGAAATCTACTTGTTCACAATATACCTAGTTTATACTAAGAAGACGGGGTGTCTGGGGGTCCTCCCCCTGAAAATTTTTGATATTTTACTTTTAAGAGTAGAGATATAACTCATTTGGAACACTTTTGGGCAGCAACCTAATAGAATTGTTACCCATGATTTTCATGATATGAGTAGAATTCAGGATTCCTATATTTTGTTACTGGGGTGGTGGATATGGCAATGTTTCAGTGTATGAAATGTTAGAAACAATTTCCATATTGCTTTTGAATTAGCTTAAAATCATAATAAAGTATTGATATGGTAGAAAATATAAAATAGAATGTTGAATAAAAATTATGTATTATGGTTAAATGAAGATTTTATGTAAATTTTTCGGATTCCAGGGGGGGGGCCCGGGCCCCCCTCTGCCCTTATGTATGGGCGCCCATGTTCAGAAATCTTGGTTATGCTGAAATGTAAATGCTGAAACATAACTAAATAGGGTCAAGATTTTTTAGCCTACTTAGAGCTTAAGGCTTTTAGAGCAATTTTATTTCCTTTAATCTTTGTGTCATAAATTATACTTCAGGAAACTCAAGATTCTGTTATTTAAATAAATAATATTTACTTATTTTTAAATATGATGAAATTTTCCTGTTGAAAAGCAGTAGGTTAATCTTAATCCACAAACTAGACTTAGACATAATAAGTAAAATTTCAATTTATTAAAGTAATAGTAAAAAATACAAGTAATCTAAATTTTATAAATCAGTATTTTATTAAAAAAGTCTTGAACACACAAATTGTGTGAAATATTTACACAATTCATATCAAATCGGAGTAATTGTTAAATGGATAACTTGTCATTTCAAGGTATTAAAAATTTTATCACATAAAAACAAATAATTTTTACAAATCAACCATTATAAAACTCCTGGCTCCTGCCAACATTAAGGTAGCCATAATTTTCTTTCAGGATCTTTGGGGGATTTTTTACAGCAAAACCCTGCTCTGGTCGGTTTGTGCAGTTAAATGCCGAACAACCAGGCATCGATAAAAAGTAAAACAGATATTATAATACTTAAAACATAAGATTAAGAAAAGCAGTTTGAATTAATTTTTTTTTGAAAAAAGAAATTGCAAAAGTGGTACTTGTGTATTATTGCAAGCATTTTTGTATACTACAAACATGATTAATCAGGGCTTGATTTTAAGTTGTAGTTCCTTCAAAAAATTTTCTGAGAAGGCTAACATCAACTTTCAGAAATTTATTAACAATGGTTTAAGAATATGCGAATAATGAAACCTAAAATAGTTTCAGAAAAAATAATCTTCAAAAGAGCAATAGAATATTTTGTACCTATACTTTTAACAATAAATAATGTTAATACACGTAAAAGAATTGAAAGTAATATAATCATAAAACATAAGTAATTAAAACAATAGTCTCCATTAAGTCCCCAAAAGTAGTTTACCATGTTAGCAATAGTTGAGATAATACACAAATACTGTGGTGTGAAGTATAATCTTATCATTACATTTTTGAATTTGAGGTGTTTTTATATTACTTTAGCTCCTTTCCTCAAAGCTATAGTACTTATATTGATGTAGTTTCTCTCTATTCTAAAAAAAGTTTTTGGTGAACGGTTTCCAGAGAAAGGCTTTTTAATTACTGATCCGTATAACACATATATGGTATCAAACTGTCCGGATTCTTTTGAGGATGTGCAATAAGCCTTTAGAATTTCTAAAAAAATTCTCGATTTTAAAATATTTCCATTTTTTTAGATTACGGATAAGGTCACAATTACTAAGCAAGCAACTATCAAACAATTTATTATCATCCAATCACAACAACCAAGTGACGCCATATTTTATGATGAAACGAATTCCTTTCACGTTTTTAAAATGTACTTTAAAGTACTTTCCAAATTAAATATATTTCAAAAACAGATAAAAGTATTATAAAAACTTACATACATGCTTTTTCATAGTAGAATATCACACATTTTGTCTTAAATGTAAAAATTTTTGTTCTGGTAAATGAAATTGTTTGTAAACATTAAGTGTCATGTAGGTTTTTTCTCTACTTATTTCCGATGGTTTATATAAAAGGTATTGTTTAAAAAGTCTGGGTTGAAACAAAAATAATAATTATTAAACACTAGGTGTACTGACGAGTTACTAGGTACAAGATATAATTTAAAAGATTAATTATTGTAACTGAAGCCCAGTGGCTCAGTGGTAGTGCTTCGCGCTTCCACACCACAGGCCCGGGGTTCAAATCCCGGGCTGGGCAAGGTCAACTCAGCCTTTCATCCCTTCAGTGGGTCGATAAAATGAGGACCAAGCTTGCTTGGGAACTAAACACTGGGGGTCTCGCGTTAGAATGACCACCTAACCGGGACACATGCCTAACAACTTGCACCCCAGGGCCCCACGGTCACGAAAACGAAGCTGGGCATCGTAGGCCTTGGCCCTCTAGGGCTGTTGCGCCAATGAGTAGTAGTAGTAGTAATTATTGTAAGTTTTTTTCAGAATATTAAATAACAATAGTTATATATTAATAGACGTGTTAGAAAAAACATTTTGTTTAAATTATGAATAAGTTAGAGTTGATAAATATTCTAACTTTTAAGAGAGGGTTATTCATGGAAATGACCTATGACGTATATTTGAAAAGTTGGTTGATGTTTCGGTACTTTCGTATTAGCCCGTCGATCATTTTCGCCAACTTCGCCAAATTTCGCCAAAACACGCCAAAATACGGGATTTCTTCAGAATTGCCGAAAAACACATTTTTTAACATCAGAAACATCTTTATAACATCAGAAAATAAAAAATAAAAGTTTCATGTGGTTGGGGGGGGCTGCCGCCCCCCCCGCCGCCCCCCCCAAACCCCCCCTGCCCTGACTATAACCAAACTCGTTGTGGGGGTAATCAGAAACAGTAAGGATTCAGAAAAAGGGGAATCAGTTTCTTGGATGAACCAAAACTACGGATATCACTCGGAAAGAGCATAAAAATAACTTTTTTAGCACTAACTTACTTGCAAAATGGTCGATCCTACCGCAGGCCATCCTTTGTCGATCCTACCACCGGCATGCATACGTAAAACATTGAAAGACTCTGGGGCTCGGCAAAATGGCTCAACAAAGTTCACCGTGGAACGACACGAAAGCATTTATTATTATTAAGCATTATTTCACCCATGGGCTTACCGATTTAAATTGCGCGCGCTTGCGCCAGCGATCGGAACTAGCGCGATTTCACCATGTTTTCCAGGGTTACCAGAATCAACGGTAGTGTTGCGGGTTTACCAGACTTGGCGACTTATCGCCCCGGTTGGCGAATGGACGGGCTAATACGAATGTACCGATGTTTCTTCTACTAATAATTGTTTTACTTTTGTTTTATAAAATGAGTTAAGTTCAGTAATCTTGGTATTGTAATAATTGCGAAGCAATCTAAAAGGTCCTGCGTCAGCAGTTAACGGGGGTTGGTGAGCGATAGCGAGCAGGGGGCGGTAGCTCCCTAGTATATAAAAAATCAATGTGTCTGAAAACAATTTTCCTTTATGAATTTAAATTATGCTTCTAAACAAATATACAAGAGTAGAAGCAATTAAAGAATACTATTAACATTGTTAAATAAAGCATTAAAAAGCTGGAAATTTAATCAATCTACCTAAGACAAATGAACAATTTTAGAAGATTATAAATTGAGGAAAAACATTTCAAATCTGAAGTATTTCTCACAAAATAACAACCACGAACGTAAACAGGAATCGAACAGGAATAGTGCACATTGGCGAAATGGCGATAAAAAAGCAACTCCAAACCTTCTGCCGTGGGGCCATTGTTTAGAACTTTCACAAAATGCATTTATTTCACATTAATTATATTAAACCAACAAAAAAGCACAATGTATTGTATAGATTGCTTAAAGTGAAAGTATTTCAGACATTTTACTGCAGTTATTTCTCTTTTAAAACGTTACGATTACTTAATTGACGACTACTAAATAGCCATGCGGAGTAAAACAATGGAAAAAGCATTAAAAGCCGACATTTTTGGAGAATTTTTTAGGACAATCATAAACTTTAAACATTTATCAATGAAAATTTCAAGGGTGCCAAATGATACATACCTTTATTTGAAGAATTTCGGCTATTTTTGAAGAGCTTCTCGCATCTCCCGTGTTAAGTCTATGGGAGCTATTTCACAATAGCCTGAGGCGGCACCCGACCAATCAGCGTTTGTCTCTCGGTTGTCGCCACTCTTCTCACTATCTAGGCACTCTAGTTAGAACTGGCAATCAAAAATTTCTTGCTGGAATCATAAAAATGTGCGAAACTCTTATTGCCGGTTGAGTAGGATGTTAAAATCACAAAATTTTTAATAAAAATGGATATGTCAGGAGGTGGGTATTTTTTTGGGGTTATAGGTTTCAACCCCATGGAAAACATTTGGATAATAGTTTAAAAGTTGGGATTTCCATGAAATTTTTTGGCATATTAGGAATAATCCATCCCAAGTGTCCCCATGTAATTCCCTAATGTCCTAAAATATATTAAAACCACATTTTAAGAGTCAAATTTTGAGACATTTCTTAAGAAGAGTGGTAGATCAGCGTTTTCAGTTCAAAGCTCAGTATTATCCCCTAAGTTCTTAAATAAGCTACATTACTTTTCAAAACTTATTTGTAATTATCTTAAACAGTTAAATTTGCTATATTTTAACTTTTATGAACGCATAAGGGAATGCTGAGGAGCTATTTTGAGTCAATCCTTCCTCCAAAGAAGTATAATTTCATGGGCCTGGGTTTCAGTGTATTGTTATAGCAAAAAAATAGTTAAATCATGACAGAGGCGAATCATAACTGATATATTGCCTAGTGAACGAACTATCTATTCGACAACTGTTTCAACAAATTTTTGCTATTACATTTGGATCCCAAGACCAGCCAGTGAAATAACTGTCAACTGAATTTTGAAATCGCGGCATATTTATGAAAAATATAACTATTTCTACTTTTGAAAATTAAAAATACTGTTTTTTACTGACCAAACTTGAGGGAAAATGTATCTGAACTACCAATATTTAAAATATGTACCACTGACAATCCACTGTTTGTTGGCAAAAAAGAGCCTCCTTTTCTACGGCTATTGTTAATATGATAGTATATTACATTGCTACTTTGGCAGTTGTTTTTGTATTAAAATTGCATAAATGTGACTAATGTAATTAAAATTGCTTTTAAAGACCCTTATTTGTGAGCTTTAAAAAGTTATAGACAAAAAAATTTAATTTATATAATTTTTAAAAAATATGAAAAATTACATATTTTTGTTCTATTTGAGGCCAAACCGGAGGCAAAAAGAGTTATTATAATGGAATAATATTTTACACATGTTAGTTTGAGACCATTTGGCGCCCTTTTCTTGCTGTGCCCGATAGAATTTGTAAATTTTTTTTTCGCCATAGGAAAATGACCCACCCTAATGAATACGTTATCATTATAGACAGTTTGAAATTTAAAATTATTACTAAATAGTCATGACCGTATTTTTGGATGTAACCTTTCGCTACAAGTCGTGCTTTGTACTTTTCAACTTTTCCTTCTTCGTCAGTCTACCTTGAATATCCCTAGTCAAGGTAGTTTGTCTAGTCAAGGTAGTTCATCAATCTACCTTGAATATACACTTGGAACTAATTGCTTTCTTCTCTTTAGGTAGGTTTGTCAGCTCCCAAGTCTCGTTTTTGTTGAGTGCGCTGATCTCCTCCTCCATGGCAATTTGCCATTTCTCTTGTTCTTCTGCACTCAACGAATTAATTTCATTAAGATCTTGAGGGGTCAGTGGCGGATCCAGCCTGGACCTAAGGGGGGGGCAACAACATTTTAAGAAGGTTGGAGGTTCTTCCCCAGAAGAATTTAGAAAATTTGAGTCTATTATTGGAAATAATGGATGACGTCCCAGGGAAAAAGGGGGTCTGGAAGTCCATCCCCAGAAACTTTTTTGAAATTTTATCTTAAAAAGTAGTCTTTTGACTCATTTTTAAAAATTTAAGATAGGATCGGGGGATATAATTTTAACGTTCCATCCTTCCAGAGTAGTGGCGCGGGTAACAGTACCTCACCTCCGTGGATTCGGTCCACAGGTGCTCGCTGGGTAACGCTAAGTAGGTACTTCTTAGGGCAAAAATATAAAATATTTAATTAAAATAAATAAAGCGTGCAACCTCTAAGACCTCTATTTTAGTATTCAGTAGCTTTATAGCGCTAGTACAGAATGGAATTTCAAAATTTCAAAATTCAGGTTTAAATGATTTCTATTCTTATATCTATTCTTGTACTTCTTAGGGCATTTCAGTGGTAAATGGATAATGTCCAGTAGTACCCGTCCATTGGAAATAAAAAAAATCCTTCCAGAGAGACCCTTAAGATGAGCGGTCATCACTACTCAAGATGGCAGTGGCGTAAATATAAATTTATTTCTGAGAGAACCAAAATATTCTCCAAAAAATAAGTCTTTATCAGGCCAAAAGCTAGATTTCTGCAACGAGGGAGAGGACCTTAAATTATTCCTCATAGGTTTTTTTTTCATAGAATTCGTTCATAGGTTTTATGTACTTTTTTAACGCATTTATAGGAAAGATTCGCATTTTGACGTATAATAGTACATTTATAGTATACAAATGTAAAACAAAATAAAGAAAAGTATATTTTGAAAATAAAAAAAAGGGATCTAGGGGTCTTCCCCGAGAAATGTTTTGGAAAATTGACCCTAAAAATCAGGGATTTAACTCGTTTTGGTACCCAAAGCCCAGGGTTAACAAATGATTAACTGGTCTAGTGGACATTCAACTTCAGTGGTGTATCTCTCTATTCTAAAAAAAAGTTTTTGGCGAACGGTTTCCAGAGAAAGGCTTTTTAATTATTGAACCGAATGACACATATATGGTACCAAAATGTCCGGATTCTTTCCGGATTTCCGAGTAGGCCCTTCAATTTTTCAAAGAAATTCTTAATTTAAAAATATTTCCATTTTTTTATAAAACGGATAAGGTCGCAGTTACAAAGCAAATATTGTCAAACAAATTATTATGCAACCAATCAAAACTACCGATTGACGCCATATTTTAAGATCAAACATGATTTTTTCCACCTTTTAAACGTACTTTCTAAAATAAAATATCATTCAAAGACTGATACAAGTATTCTAAAAACTTACTACGCAATTTTATACAAAAATTACACACTTTTTGTCTAATATTTATAATTTTTTGTCTGATTTGGATCTAATCGAAATTAAAATTGTAAACATTGAGTGATGTAGATTTTGTCTCTTATTATTTTCAATCGTTTAAACGGTATTGTTTAACAAAAGTCTGCGTTTAAACAAAAATATGAATGATAAACACTAGGCATGTTTTTGTTTGGTCAGAATATTGATTAAAAATTAGAAATAGTTAATTTTATAACAATAGATTAAAAATAATTACGCTGAATATTTTAAAAAAACATTTCGATTAAATTTTTTATGAGTTAGAGTTAATGTTTTCAAATTTTTAAGGGAGGGGAACTTTTAACTTTTATTTATGGAGGGGATTTGATGACATATTTTTGGAAAGTTGGTTGACTTTTTTCTGCAAATGAGGAAGTTGCATGATTTTTTTATATTTTTTTAATCGATTCCTCTTTCAAAAAATAAGCAACTACCCAAAATCTGAGGCCGATCGAGAAATTTTTTGATTGTCAAAAAAATTAACAAAAATCCCCTTTTTAAAAGCGCGCGAAAACGCCAAGAGTTTGGATGTGACGTCATCTTATACTAAACATTGTTGTAAAGCAATGGAGTTGATGGTATTATTGTTGACGTCATCTTATAGTTTAAACAATAAACGTTTTCAGTCACGTGTTTTTTTCTCGACTTTTAAATTAAAATATTTAATTACCTGTACATTTTTTTTGAAAAACTGACTAGATATTTCATCTTACCATACAAAAAAGCATGGAAAACTTGTTTGTTTTTGAAAATCTGACACATGCAACTTCCTTATTGTTAAATTGTTTTATAACATAGGGTTCAGCATAGGGCTACTAAAATGGTCAAGGGTATATCCAGTTTAAGTTATGAGGGAAGATTAACGAAGCTAAATATGTTCACTCTAGAGAAAAGAAGGATTAGAGGGGATTTGATTCAACTTTTTAAAGTGGTAAAGAGAGGACTAGATTTCAATACGGGTAATAGAACAAGGGGGCACAATTTCAAATTGAATAAAGTAAAATTTAAGACTGAGTGTAGATAGCATTATTTTTTTAATAGGGTAGTGGAGAGATGGAATGCGTTGCCTGATGAAACAACTGTAAATTCAAGTGGGGTAAACGAGTTCAAGAGGAAAATTGACAAATACTGGGATTCCGGTAGTTTGAGTTAAAAAGACTGGACCAACCTTGCTGGGCTTACGCCTGGAGTTGGTCGACTTAATTTGTTGTATTTGTATTTGTATAAAGTTTGTCAAATTTAGTGAGTTGAATTTTATGGGAATTGCGAAGCAATTCCGAATGGCCCTGCGTCAGCAGTTTACGGGGGTTGGTGAGCGATAGCGAGCAGGGGGCGGTAGCTACCTAGTACTAAAGAAATTTATTTCAGGAGGGGCCCAAAATTACGGTCTCTACTATTCGGCGCTGGCCGTTTGGGCGCGGCCCGATTCGGTGCCAGAAATTTAATGAAAGTAAATATAACTCTTTCATAATCTTTCTAAAGATTAGAAGAAAAATATTTGTTTCGCGCCGAAACGGCCTCGCCGAATCGTCCCATTCCGCCAAAATTATTACTCCCATAAATATTTAATAGGTTTAATGAAACTTTGTAACAAATTTTAAGTATAATTTGCATCTGAAAGATGTACAGAATATGAGAAGTTGTGAGTAATTTAGTTTAATGTATCAAAGGGTGACTGAAGGCCCTCCTCAAGAAGATTTTTTAGAAAAATTGACTCTATAAACAGGTTTTAACTAGTTTTGGTACCTAAAACCCGAATTTCTGGTATACATTTTCGTTTTGGATTTTCATTTTGATGAGCAGAATTGCAGAATGTAAAGAATTTGTGAATAATTGAGTTCCAAATACAAAAGGGGGGTCTGGGGGTCCTCCCCCCGAAAATTTTCGGAAATTCGACACTAAAACAGGGTTTTAACTTTTTTTGTTTACCTTGTCCGAATTTCGGATGTCCGATTTTCGTTTTTTCCTTTTCTTACCGTAATTTTTGAAAAAGGTACCTGAGCCCAAGGAGGGCAAAAGGCCCGTGTCCCCCCCTGGATCCTCCACTGTGAGGGGTTCTTGTATCGGTAGAGGTTAAATAGACAAGTCTATCCGGTGGCTTTCCAAAGTTAGATCTAGTTTATCTTCGAATTGGAGTTGATATCTCTTGATCGCTCGATCTCTCCATCCGTTTCTTTGAGTTCAGGCAATATTGGAGATATTTGGTGAATTTTCCTCTTTTCTTCTATATGAATTTCACTGATCAGCTAATGATGAAAATATTTAGCAATATTTCTCCTTCTTGTACAAAAGAATATGGCAATTTTTAGCGAGACCGTTAACGGAAATGAACCAAATTCATAACAATTAATACAAATTGTGAGTTTCGATAATGAATCATGTACAATATTATTGAAATTAAGTGAAACATTTTTTGCTTTACTTTGCAGGTATGGCTTCTGTATCATGGGATCAACTGCATCAACCCAAGTCCCTCCGACTCTTGGTTTGTGACGTGAAGTATCCCAATGGAAACTACTTGATTCATCAGTTTGTGCTCAACAATAGTGGAAAGCCGAGAGACTCCCGCAAAGAAAGCTACATTCGATATGCACTTCGGTCGTTCCCTAGTGCTCATCAGGTGAATGCAAGGAGGAACGAAGACGGATTCACCGCTCTTCATCTGGCCGTGATGAAGCGAGAGTCTTTCATGGTCAAGATGTTGCTATCGTGCCTTCCAACCGTCGATGTTAATGCCACATGTGGGAATGGAAAGGAAGGAACTGCCTTGCATTTAGTAGCTGCTGTAGATTATTTCGATAGCCCAGTTTCAAATGCTAAAAACAATTATGCCCAGCTTGATAAAGTTGCAAAAGAAGAAGATAATTTGGAAATAGTAAAAGTTTTACTAGAGTATGGTGCAGATGTAGATGCTCAGGATTATATAGGTGATACAGCACTTCACTATTCCGCTATTCACAATCGAATTGATCTGATTAAGCTCCTAATCAGTAAAGGTGCGTATGTGAATATTGAGAACCACTATGCAAGAACCCCACTTCACGAAGCAGCGAAGCATGGGAGTTCGGAAGCAGTCAACGTTTTATTAGAAAATGGTGCTGCTGTAGATGCTGTGGATGACTATGGAGATACAGCACTTCACTATTCCGCTATTCACAATCGAATTGATCTGATTAAGCTCCTAATCAGTAAAGGTGCGTATGTGAATATTGAGAACCACTATGCAAGAACCCCACTTCATGAAGCAGCGAAGCATGGGAGTTCGGAAGCAGTTAACGTTTTATTGGAAAATGGTGCTGCTGTAGATGCTGTGGATGACTATGGAGATACAGCACTTCACGATGCTGCTATTCATCTGGATCAAATTGATGTTTTTGAGCTCCTAATCAGCAAAGGTGCTGATGTGAATACTGAGAACTGTACGGGAAAAACCGCCCTTCATGAAGCAGTGACGGCGGGGCGTTTAGAAGCAGTCAAAGTTTTAGTGGAATTTGGTGCCAATTTAGATGCTGTGCATGATTATGGTAATACAGCGCTTCACGATGCTGCTATCCACAATCAAATTAAAGCATTTGAGCTGCTAATTAGCAAAGGCATGGATATGAACCTGAAAGGCCGTATGGGCTTCACTCCGATGCATATGGCTGTCCAACATGCATCTTTAGGTATTTTAAAAGTGTTATTAGAAAGTGGAGCTTCTGTAAATGTGCGTACAATGTATGGTGTAACCCCACTTCATGTGGCGGCAGCTATGGACAATCGAGTCGAATTAGTTAAGCTGCTTATCAGCAAAGGTGCGGACGTAAATGCTAAAAACGATAGGGGAAGTACCCCTCTTCATGAAGCAGCGAGGAATAAGTGTTTGAAAACCGTCCAAGTGTTAGTAGAAAACGGCTCTGATACAGATGCCAAATAGTACTACAGCGCTTAGAATTGCAAAAGAACTAAGTTAGTGAAATAGTTGAATATTTAAACTGCCTATTTGGTAATGTGAATGCAGCAGATAGGAATGAAAGAATTTTAGTTTCTGAAGGAGTGTATATGAATGCAAGAGAATCTGGTCAACCACCAGTTAAGAAATGCGTAGGAATTGAAGCGTTAGTTTTCCCCCAAAAAAACATATTTTCTTAAAACTTAATACTTTTGTTTTAAACTAATGCTAAATTTTTCATAATGTTCTCTCTCTCTTAACTCTTATGAAAGTTTTTCTTATGGAAGGCTAGGAATGTTATTTATTTTTCTCTTTATACTTTTTTACATAAAATATGAAAGTTTATAATTCTGTATTTTAATAAATTTACTAATTTTGTTGTTATCAAGATTGAGAATATCTTGGGGATATTTTGCTTTGAATAAGCATTTAAAATAAAAGTATTAATATAAAATTTGCAGTGTTATATTTCTCTTTGAAAATAATTTTTTCGTTTTCCCTTGGTATATCATATGTTTATTTATTTGCATAATTGTATAATTGATGAATTTTACAACAATAATAATTATTACTGTTAAATGCTTCAAATTTTCCACACTTATTCTAAATTTTATTGAAAAGTTAGCCTTATATTCGTAAAAAGTACTAAAATATAGCCCCATAGAGATATATCACATGCCTATTTTAAGAATTTAAATGTTTCAGATTTTTCTTCGTCTTTTTAAATTTAATTATTTTTTAAACAATTTATTACTGAATATTGTCAAAATGTTATGTTGGTTTATGATTTACTCATTAATTGTTGTTTATGTATGTCATATCGCTATACAGGATTGTCCCAAGATAACTGCCCACACCCTTTAACTTTTGAACCCTTGCGGATATAGTCATAAATTGGGGTCTAGGTATAATAAAATGGCCCTGCCTTATCCGACGCAACTTTCAAAGCTCTTTATCGGAAATTGTAGGAGTTATAAATTTTATTTTAAAAACTGTTAGAGATTTCCTAAATTAGTCAGTTACTAAGTTGTAGAGCAGCAAGGGGTTTAGAGGTTTTATTCAAGATCAAGGTATTTTTTTGCAGTGTCTGTTCCTACTAAATCGGTGATGCTCTACAACTTAGTAATTGGAAAAGTAATTATTAATAACTAAACTTTATTAGTAATTTAGAAAATCTTTTATAGTTTTTAAAATAAAATTTAAAACTCCTAAAATTTCCACTAAAGGGTGTTCAAAGTTCTTGCATCGGATATGGCAGGGTCATCTAAACCAAATACCTAGACCCCTTTATTAAGACTAAATCTGTGTGTGAGAGAGAGAGAGAGAGAGAGAGAGAGAGAGAGAGAGAGAGAGAGAGAGAGAGAGAGAGAAACAACTTTTTTACTCTCCGATTTTCGTCCAATTTTAGTATGTCATTATTTAAACCATTTATACGATAGAACCGTTTGTTTCTTTTGCAGTTATTTTGTGGTTTTAAGCAGTCTTAATTTAAAATAAATAAAAAAATTTCGAATTGATAGTTTATTTTTTACATTTAAATTAAATATTTTTATTCAGCACTGAAAAATACATTATATTCATAAAAGTCACGATTACTATTATTTGATTCTTTTTTAGTTTTTTCGTCCATTCTTTTAATAAAAAAACACTAAACTTTCAGTTGACTGATTGTGTCCGATTTTTAGTATGTAATTTTTAGGACATTCCCAAGTGAACAACCATTGAAAAACGAAATGTTGTAATTTTTTACTGGTTTTCAGTAAATGAACAAAAAGATTCAAAAATATATAAAAAAAATCCCGTCACTTAACTAAAAAATAACATCATATTGTGTTTTCTGGGTCCCAAGAATACTATAAATTATACATAATGCCTTGCATGCACAATTTTTTCATAGGAAATATTTTTTCGTCATCAGTGGCCATTTTGGACACCATTTAGATTTAAAATGCTCAACATTTGCAGAGTGGAATCAACGGGTTTTTAAATCTATGACCTACTATTGACTCCACCAGATATAAAAAAAAATCCGCAACAGCTAAAACGTTTTAGCTGCTGATGACCGCACTCATATAAAATAGAAACCTTTCTGTGAGCCTTTTTTTCTGCAAGAATTTACACATGTCTTTCTTACACAATAACACATTTCTTTCTTAATTGCCCTTTTTATGTAATAAACGTTCCCCTTATTTTAAATTGCAAATAATTCTTAGCATAATAACTGTGAGAGACGCATTCTGAAGATCTGATAATATCGCCTTGCAGTTGCGAAATACAAAGCCTGCACTGCAAAAAAATTAACAGCAAAAACTGCTGTTAATATTTTGATTTGCTGTAATCTCAAAAAACTTCCTTTTAAGCTGTAAATTTGAAGCGCCACCTGCTATAGTTTCAGGCCCGTAGCCAGGAATTTCCCTTTGGTGGGGCGCCCACTTTTTCAGGGGGGCAAGGGGTTTTCAGGAGGTATCATTGGCGTAAGTTCAACTGTTTGACTAGGGGACAAAACCCATAAGACCCTCAGGTCTAAGGAGCTGTTAAGACTTTTGTTTCGGGAGGAGTTATTCCTTAATTTTTCTAGTTTTACCTTTCATGTTTTCTTAAGTTTTCTTTTTTAAATTTTAGAAATTTGAAGTTTAAATTACTGTTTTAGCCCATTTTTAGATCCTTTGGGTTAAAGTATAGAAGGAACTGTCCATGTAAACTCCAGAATTTAAAAGGAAAACTCGAAAGTCGAGGTGGATCACTCCTTTTTAATCTTAAATAGACATAATTTTATAAAGGGTGTCAATTTTTTCCCTAACCTTCCTTTTCAATCTGTGCAAGGGTATATAAAAGTTTATTTCGGTAATGGGCCTAAAATATTTGTCAGCCCCCCCATGTATATTTAACATATGTAATGTAGTTTGTTATGCATTTTTGGACTAAATTTTCGCCCAAGAGAACTTTATTAATTCGAGTGATCTGTTCTTATATTGATATCAGAACAGTTGTTTTGAAATAGTGGGGGTTACTAGTACTAAAAGGGGGGTCTGGGGGTCCTCCCCCAGAAAATTTTTGGAAATTTGATCCTTAAAACAGGGTTTTGTACTGCTTTTAATACTTGTAGACCAAAATTAGGACATACATATTTAAGTAGAATTTTGATTTTGATGAACTTGTTATTTAAAAAAAGCTGTGAATAATAAAGGTTTAAATATACAAATGGGGGGTATGGGGGCCTCCCCCAGAAAAATTTTGAAAATTTGACCTTAAAAACTGGGTATCAACTTAGCTAGAAGTAAATTACTCGTGTTTTAGAAGGGGCAGCTGCTCCTCCCTGCCCCCCAGGCTACCCCATGGCTGTGATTGTAGATAAAATTTCTGAAAATTTTCTAGGGGGGGCGAATGAAGATGCCAGGGGGGGGCTCAACCCCCCCTGACCCCCCCCGTAGCTACGGGCCTGTATAGTTTACTGGCAACTGCCGAGCATATACAGTAAACACTACCGTTTCTTAGTAGCAGTGTATTCATACGGAGGAGTTTCTGCGCATGTTCCAGAACTTGAACGTCGTGAGTGCTTTTATTCTTACAAGTATATACTTTATTACTGTTTAATGACACATTGAAGTGTTAATAATTCGTATTCCATTAATTTTTTATTTCATTGTAAATTTCTAAATTTAATTAAAATCCAATTCAATTCTCACCTTCTTGCTCAAAAAAATTATTATGTAGTTAAATGGAAAACGAGAGAATAAGAATTCTTAAAATATGGGATTTCCTAATGCAAGAGAAAATGCGTAAAATAAGATTGTAGTTCTGGAGCATGCGCAGAAACTCCTCCTATGAATACACTGCTGCTAAGATACTTTAGTGACCATATACAGAAGTTGTATACCTCTTTTCCACTCCCCAGCTCTCTGTTATTTACCAAACGGAACAAATACAATTTCCAATTTGTTTCAACGGCTCCGCTTGTGAGACCTCTCCTCCAGGAGCACGTTTTTACAAAAATTTTGGATAAAAGAGTAGTAAGTATTTCTTGCGTTTTCTTTTAATATTTCTTTTATATTCCGTATGGTATGTTGTAATAAATACATGGTATTAAATATTTAAACTTTCTTGTAGTCTTTAAATTCAACAAAAATATATAGAAGCCCGTTTTGGATAAAAAGTAAGTATTTCTTAAGTTTTCTTTTAATATTGCATGTAGTATATTGTAATAAATGCGTTTATTAAGTATTTAAACTTTCTTGTAGCTTTTCCTATCCTTTCTCGGGGTATAGTTCTCAAAAGTTCGGTGATGGCTGGTGACCGTTTTTGGAATTCGGGATAAGAAATCATAAAAATTTTGTAAAAACAGATAACATTCCGGGGAAAACATTTTTGTGAAATTTAAATTTTTGGAGTAAAAATTGTGAAAATTATTTTTGGAAAATTTTAGTAAAATTCAAATTGAAATCTGTGTCAAAATACCAATAGAATTAATTGGGTGCTTACTTTTAAAACTATTCGAGATTCACAATTTAGGTGCTAAGAAAAAAATATAATGGGATAATTTTAAAGTTATCGAAAGTTGAGAATATTGTAAAGGACCCGATCGCAATTTTGTGGAAGGTCCCCTGTACTAATCTAATTTCATCTTGAACACTAATATTATCTTAGAATATAATAACTTGGATGAACCCCTGATTCTTGTTTTATTTGAGGGATTATTCTCGCTAAGATTAATTTTGCTGTTAAAATTAGTTGCTTCGAAAGTGCAGGGTGTTTCATTAATAATGGTACAAACTTCTAGAGGGGGTAGAAAACACAATAAGGATTCACAAAATTGTATAGGAATCCTTGGTCCAAGACTTCATTTTAAGGGGGTTTGGGGGCATTGAAACAAGGCCCGGGAGCTGAAAAGCGCAGTTTCGGAAGTTCTGACTTGCCGATTTCACCCGCAACGTTTTCTCCAACATACCGTAGCAATCAAACATGCAATGGTTTACAGATAAAAATAGGGACCTGTATATGGTTGATGATTGCCTTAAAAGATAGGGACCTGTATATGGATTAGCAAAAGGTTGTAGTTTGAGCTGCTGCAAGAATTTATCGGAATGGTATCCACCACAGAATTCAACTTAACCCCTTTCTTTCCCGATTACATCAGATCTTATGTGAATAATCGCGATTAGATCAGACATCAATATTGATGTTTGGTCTGTAGTATTTTACCATTTTTTTAACACTGATGAAGGGGATTATGCGATCCCCGAAACTATTGTATGATTTTTTAATTGATGATGATTTTATTGGTGGAATAAACCGTTCATCGGAAATTTGCTTCCTTATTACCTTCTCCACAAGGATTTTAACTTTATTGGCATGTAAATGTTAAAATAGTTTAACATCAGATAAAATCTCAGTTAGTTAATGTTTAATGTTTAAAAACACATACATAAAGCCTTTTTCAGTGTTTGGCCCCATAATGCCGTTAAAATTTCTAGTAAAATTAAGTTACCTCGAAAAATATGGAGTCATAGAACTGAACTTTAATTAGTAGATAATTTTGAAATTTCTTTCTTCTTTTTTTATTGCCGTAAGGATAATGTTGAATATTTACATTTAAATTATATGGATTTTATGTAGCATAATTTTTTCTTTTTACTTTTCAGATTGCAAAGTTTATTACCAAAAACTATGAGAAATTTTCCTAGTATTAACTTTCCTTGTAGTTTTCCTTGTATACCTTGTAATATCTGTAATTCTTTAATTGTTCATCAAAATAAATATTAAAAGAAAATGAAATTCTTGTTTATTGAATGCTTTTTATAAATATGACATTACCTTCACAGGATAATACTATAATCTGTATAACATTAATCTATGCCTGAAGTTATTAATTTGGTAAGAATTTTATGTCATCACTAAAATTAAATGGAATAAAAATGAATTGAATTCAAATTCTTCAACAATACCAATCTTAAGACCTCTTAAAGCATTCAGCACCTCTATAGCAACATTTGGAGTAATTTTTACGTTATGGAACAAAAAGCAGGAGATAAAACAGGTAGTTTTTTAAAGAAATGTCAAAGTAGCAACGAAAATGTTGCATAATACGTACATATTAACAAAAGATTAAATTACAGTATCCCTGTAAAGTTAACACGAAATTCTGTAAAATTACAAAATTGCTGTATAAATACAGAATTGCTATTAATTTTCAAAATTGCTGTTTAAGTCAAAAATTACAAAATTGCTGTAAAATCACTGCAAAAATGGCTGGCACCAATATTGCCAGCAATTTTTGTAGTGTGGACTTTTTTACTTTTTGCAGTGTGGACCAGGTATGAGTTTGTCCAAACATGAAAAAATTTTAGCTTGAAACGAATGATTTTAACAGTAAAAAAATTAATTTACCTGGGTTATATTTTAGTGGATTTTAAGAACTTTAAATTTGCATCAAGCTTGTCATTAATATTAACCAGATTAACATTACATAGAATACCATACTTCAAGTAATCTACGTCTGCATAATAAAGCTAACTAAAATGTATCTAAAGTAAAATAAAAGTTTAATAAATTAGTTAACACTGGAATATTTCAATAAATAATAATTAATTTACTAAAATTCTTTGACCAATATCATGTCTCTAAGTCAGTGGATCCCAACTCAAATATGTCTGCGGACCACTTCACTTAAATTTGAACCTCTGCGGACCATCTCTATCCCTTAACTGTATCTTCAAAATTTCAACTTTTTTCAGTGCATTCATTCCTTATAGAGGGTCTAAAATTTTGAATTTTTTCTGAAGTATGAAAAACCGAGTCTTACAATGTTTCTAAATGGAACTTGGAAAATCAAACAATCTGTTAAACTTAAAATAAAAATTAACCATTACATTAATTTTATATCTACATAATTATTTAAAAATATACCTACCTTTTATAGAAGACATTTAATCATTTTATCAAGCTCTCACGATATTCAACAAATAAAATAGAATCCATTATTAATTACGATTGTTTATTTAATTCCGTAAAACTAAATTAAGAAATTTAATAAGAAAAATTATCTTTTTTTTCAGCAATATACCTTATAAATAAAAGCTTCAATTTATCTCATAGGCATGGGCGTAGCCAAGGGAGGGGGCAGGGAGGGGCAGCTGCCCCCCAAGTACGAGTAATTAACTTTTACTTAGTTAATACCCAGTATTTAAGGGTCAAGTTTTCAAAATTTTTCTGGGGGAGGACCCCCAGACCCCCCCTTTAGTATTTAAACCTTTATTGTTCACACTTTTTTGTAATAAGGGGCCGTTCAAATATTACGTAAGCACTTTTTTGTTCATTTTTAACCCCCCTCCCCCCTTGTCAGCAAAGATAAGCAAACCTGAACCCCCCCCCACCATAATTACGTAAGAAACTGCCGGACCCCCCCAAATTTTGACATCCCTTTTAGTAAGTACTGTTTTTTTTCTCCTTGAAAATTTGGTGACTTATACAAGGAGCTGTCGTTTTTTGGGTGTAACCCTAGGGTTAAAAATTGAGTCGAAACACTACTTTTCAGGGTTAAAATTTCATAATGTTTGGGGGGTCCATCCCCAGAAAAAAGTGCTTACGTAAGATTTCCTAATTCAATTTTTTGTTAAATTTATTTTTGGCCAAGTTTTGAAATTATTTATGCAAGAAACAAGAGATTTTCGAAAATGCAGTATCTTATGTAAGCATCACTCATATCCCCCTCCCCCCTTGTCAGCAAAAATAAGCAAAGAGCAAACCCCCTCCCCACCTTAGGTGCTTACGTAATATTTGAACGGCCCCTAAGTGCATTAACATGAAAATTCTACCTAAAAATGTATGTCCGAATTTGGGTTTACGTGTACCTAAAAGCAGTTTACAACCCTGTTCTTAGGGGCAGATTTCCAATCCAGACCCCTCTCACGGGGCTTTAAAATTGTTCTCCACATCCACACACATAAAAAAAAGTTGACCCTGCTTGCCCCCCCCCTAAGTTGAACCCTGGCTACGCCCATGAGTCCAGGAAACAAGTTTAGAGAGAAACAAAGAAGTAAACCTTCTTCTTTCACTTAACTTTTTTTTGAAAAGATTCAAGCATATTTACAAAAATATTGTGCAGTTGAAAAAAATCATGGATTTATTCCCATTTTTCAGACGTATGAAATTTCTGCTGAAAAATCTAAAAAAAACCACTTAATTGAAAATGACAACAATAAATATTTCTGCTTAGTTAACTGTACTTAAGTAAGAAATAAAATACATTCGTATTCAACTAACTGACTAAGTTTTGAGTTATTGTAGAAAATTCTTTAAAACGATGATTATGTTGTTTCTATGGAGAAGACTTGTATCCGAACAAAGTTTCAAGTACTTTTTTTTAATATAGTTTTTAAACACTAGGACACTTTTGTTTGTTTTTAATTTTGCAGTAATTTAGATAGAAGTGATAAAAATGTGTATACATGCAGAATTTTTTTAAATAAACTTTTTGAAAAATTTTATATTTTGAAAGCTTCTTATAAAAAAACTATAGAACTGAAGGAAGTACTAACAATACAAACTACACACATTTATCTAGTGAATGAAGTATTATCATAGACTTTAATGAAAAAATATTTTTTTTACAAGTAGTCGAAAGCACTCCTTGTGTAAATTGAATTTTTTCATTGACAGTTTTTCTAAAAGAGGCGAAAAAAAATGAAAAGTTTTCATTTGATAAGCATAATAATATTTCATGCACTAGAAAACTACTCAAAGATCCTATCCCTGCAAGTTTTATAAAAATCTGTTCATAATTTTTAGAGTTATCATCTTTGGAGTTAGCAATTTCGAGGAAAAAAAACAATTGTGAGAAAAATGTAAACAAAGATTAAATTATGATGTATTCAACACTATATACAAATATACAAAATGGCTGAATGGTTTTGGTTTTGAAATGAAATGGTTTTGGAAAGCTGAATAAATACTCTTTCCACTAAGCCAATAAAAAAAATTTGCAAATTTTGTCCAAAATGGCCCATTTCAACGTTAAAGCAGTTTTTAAAGCAGGTCATTTAATGACAAGAATCGTCATTTGAAAACGGGAATAAGTCCAGTAACCAAGTTTAGAAAAAAAACTGTTTAAGTAATGGAAATTTGTTTCCATAACCACCAAATTTGATCTTAGAAACTAAGATGATTCGTTTTTAGAATAAAGAACAATCATCGGAAAAACATATAAGTATATGCGAATTGTGCAGTTGAAAAAAATCATGGACTTATTCCCTTTTTCAAACGAATTTATACCGAAAGAAAATCTAAAAAAAACCCACTAAATTAATAATGCCAAATTATATTTCTGCTTTTCTCACTACACTTCAGTGTGAAATAGAATACATTTATATAATATACCATATAATTTTTTTCCAATTAAAATACACGTAGACCAAATTAATTATTTATTATTAACTTGTTAATTTACATTTCTGTTACTTTTACACTTCCGGAATATTGGAAAAAGTTACATGGGCCACCATACTGGCATTGAGACATACTGATTTAATGTAAACGTGCTTGATCTAGCTGACTTAATGTCAGTTTAAAGCTGTGGAAATGCGTTGATAGTGTTAACACATAAAAAATATTTAGACATACTGATGCTTGATCTAGCTGACTTAATGTCAGTTTAAAGCTGTGGAAATGCGTTGATAGTGTTAACATAAAAAATATTTAAAAGTTATATGAATTACAGTTTTTCTGAAAACTCGTTTGAAGGAAAAGCGGGAAAACTATCCGAGGTCTATCCTAGATATTAAATTTACAGTGATACCGATTAGATACAGGGGTTTCAAAAGTCTGTTTCTCTCATCACTTTTATTTAGAATCAACGTCTCCTAGGGTCATGAAAGTAAGGTAAAGGGGAGACCGGGGTACAATGGACCACCCCCTGTTTTTTACATTTATTCTGTGTATATGTTTTTCAAATTTAGTTATTTACATGGAAATCCTACAGCAGTCAGAACAAACCAGAATTCATGTTTTTGACTAATAAGCCATTTTATTCCTGTTAGTCTATTTAAGGTTTAAGGTATACAAAAGTAAATTTTTTCCTTCAAAGTTGAATGCGGTTTTTCACTGAAGATTTTTGATTTGGAAAACTTTGCTAATCTCAATCTAAAAAAAGATAAGATATTAAACTATTATATTCCATTTAAGTTTAGAAGTTACATTTTCATTTTATATACTTTTTATAATTATTTTTGCTAAATCTCTATCCGGGGTACAATGGACCACTTATTTATGCATTTTTATAAGTGAATAAAATTAGTGGAATTAAGAGTTTACTTTTTTACTTGCTAAATTACTAATTATTCATTCTATAACATTTCCCATTCTTAATTTCTATTGTTTTACACTTAGTTTTATTTAAATATATGGGCTTTAGAAGGTTAGTTTTCTTTCCTGATAAGGTTACTTTTCTACTGATCTAAGTCTTGTCATAAATTTAATCCTATCTCATATTTAAAAAATAAATATATTATCACAAAGTGAATATTTGTTAGATAATGTGGGTGTAATTAATTCTGCTACTCTATTTCATTCAAAACTTATGAATTACAGTTTTAAAAAAGTTGTTTAAAGGAGAAGTGGGTAAACTATCCAAGGTTTACCCTAGATATTAAATTTGCAGTTAAACCGATTTGATATAGGGGTTTCAAAAGTATGTTTCTCTCATCGCTTTTATTTAGAATCAACGTCTCCTAGGGTCATGGAAGTAAGGTTTACCCCTAGGTAAAAGACCCTGGGACATACAATGAGATGACTTACAGTGCTTTATTTTTTTGGTTTATTTTCATCTATTTAACTAAAAAAAACCGCAAAGCTTACATAATAACGTCTAAAACCTGATATAAAAACTTAACCTTAATCTTAATAATACTGAAATAAAAAAGTTAAAAAATCCAAATTTAAAAATTAACAAAAAAAATTTTAAATGTGAAAAATTAACCAAAAAAATACTTGATAACGTCATGAATATTCGCGGAGATATCAGCATACGAAAGTAACACTTATTTTAGGTATCACAAAACAAAAAGTTCTCAGATTCGCAAGTATGTTTTTATTTGTTTTTGTTTAAATTTCATCTGTTTAAGGGGACTCAGTACCAAAAAAAGTTATTTTTTTATTTTTGAGTTTTTTTATTAGTTTTTGGGTGCCAAATTATCTTTAACCATCATGTAATGGAATATTAAACACAAAAAGTTTACAAAAATTTTTTATTTTTAATATAAAAACAACAAAAATTTCACTAAATTTCGAAACGCTACTCCTCCTTCATTTTTCCCTTCTTTTACTAGCTTTTTTCATTTTTATGTTAAATATGTTCTGTAGTATAATTCTATGAGAGGGATTTTGGATAATCATTATAGTTTTTGAGAAAACAAAATTTTGGTGATTCCCATTTAAAAACGTGAAAATTCTGTGATTTTTACCCTATTTTGCATGATAAAAAAAATTCTGGATCAAAATCATAAAATTTTGGATCATACATCTATATATATGTAACCGCTAAAGTTGAAAATTAGTTATTCTAAAGAATACCTAGGTAAACTTAAGATTAACTGATTTCTGTCGTTAATGTGCGGATATTTGAGTTTTTCGCATTTTACCTAGGGAATATACACTATAACGGCCTCTTGATAGTTGAAGTTCAAAATAGTTTGTTTCGCTCAATCCTTTCTGTTAAAATGTTGAGGTGCTCACTGCGCCATGCGCTTACCCCTGCGCAGTCGGGTTTCAATACGTAGTTTGTTGTCATATTTTGTGTTTTGATTTCAAATTTAGTGCGTAGCACTGGTAGTTGTCAAGTTGAATGTTAAACAAACTAATACAAGAAAGTAAGTACAGTAAATTTACAAGCTTAAGTTCAGTAAATTAATACTAAAACTGGTATTTTAAAACAATTGTGTTGAAGCTCCGACAGAGTGACAGAGATTTCTTTTAACGAAAGCAAATGTCCCAGCAGTTGAAATATCTTTTCAACAAACGTTAATTCAATAATCGCTAGAACCTGGGCAAGGGTTTAAAATATGTAATCGATCGCGAATCCTAGCAATAGTTTAGGATAGGCTGGCAGCCGATTACACCGCGCTTTCATTAATATTTGCTATTTTAAGTGCTCATTGAAATATGTTGTCAAATCGAGATCAAAAAATCACAATTGATACAAAATCTAAGTTGGTACTTTTATATTCTATTCGTATTAAAATTCCTATTTCAATACTATTTTCGCGTGATTTGCGTGCTTTGTGTAATATCCAAAAGTACCGAGTCCCCTTTTTTGATTCGTCATTGTTACTGTTTACCCCCAAAACGAGTTTGGTTATAGTTAGGGCAGGGGGGTTTGGGGGGGGGGCGGCAGCCCCCCCAACCACCTTAAACTTTTTATAAAAATAAAATAAATATTTTTACTTTAACGGATCACCCTCGTTAATATGTAAAATAACTGATTACAGGTAGTATGCAGATTAACGAGTGTCTAGCCGGTAGAGTGCAGAATACCTAGGTAATTTCAAGATTACCTAGGTAATCTTAGAAATTGAAAAAAATTTCGCTCTTTAACGGATCACCCTCGTTAATCTGCAAATTACCTAGGTTATCTCTAAATTAACTGATTTCCGGACTTTAACTGTAACATATATATTTCTCTTACGTGACGCTAGATTTTGGCGGTATTTGTTTTCTCCCATTGGCAACGGTTGGTTTGTTTGGTTTACGTTTCGTTAATTCAAAAGCAATTTTAAGGATGGATTTAAGTAGAGCTAGAAAGTATTATTCCAATCTGTGACGGTTGTAACTCCAAGTAGGAGTATTTACAATTGTGTTTACAAAGAAGTTTTAGAGGATAAATTAAATAATGGGGTAAGTAAAAGCACATGTTATATACTTTTAAGTATAACATATACATTAGGGTGTATCGAAAAAAAACTTACATTTAAAGTGCCCAACCTATAGTCTTAACCTTAGCAAAGAGGGTAATATTTTTTATTAGCTAAAATCTTCAGAATTGGATATTTAATTCATTTTAATAACTTGACGAAATTTGTGTCCATAGGTACAACAACGTGCTCTCCCTATGGACAGACCCAGTTGTACCTGTGGACACCCTTAAAAAGGAAATTTTTAGTTGAAAAAAGCTTAAAATGAACATTTTTTTGGTGTATTACCTTTTAATAAACTATTTCAAGCATTTTTAAAATTGGGAATATATTTTTTAAAGTAATGTAGTTTTAGATCGTAAATGATCATTAAAACGAAGTTGATTGATAAAAGTCTTGATTTTTTACCAAAAATACATAAATCGCATGGGATTTTCAAATCGAAATTTGAGGTAATAGTTTCATCAATCATGTTGATTGATCTGATCACTTCACTGATCCAAAAAACAATTCGATTGACACTTTGTTGTGCAAGCATTTGGTGGCTTTCGCAAATCTTCTTCGGTGGAAATTTTAAGTTTTTTGTAATCATCATACTTTAATGCAATAGAGTGTTTAAGATTTCATACCATATTTTACACTAAATGCTAACTAAAATAAAAAATTTAAAAAAGTAGTTTATGTCACAAAATATTTGATTTTTCATCTAAAAATCACTTGAAAATAATCGCCGACAAATAGATTAACCATTTAGAATTAATTTAACATGCATTAAAATGTATTCACTTAAATGAAACCTGATTCTAAAACGTCGATTAGCAACAGACACCCACAAGAATGTGTCCGTAGGTACAACACTTATGGTGTCCGAAGGTACAACATCAGGTGTTTTTGCATTCAAAATTCTATAAGAAATTAAAGAATGGAGATCTGACGATTTCTAATATCAAAAATAAAAAGTCAAAATCTCGGGGATTCGCCCCTATATCTCATTTTATCGTGTTATAATTAAATGGGAAGAAAAATATTAATGTAGTGATGCACTAAAAGAAACTTTGAGCACCTAAAAACAGTAAATTTATTATATTAAATTTAAATATTATTTTAAAGAGCTGATTTCACGTTAGCAACTAGATAGCATCAGTTTACATTCAAATTCAACCACGAATTCAAATTTCCATTGTTTCCCGAATTTTAAAACGCGGTGGCTGAAGGTACAACCGTCCTTAGGTACAGCACTCTCCCCTATACATATTTTTCATACACATATTTAATGTTTCCCTGCTGCATGTTACTATTTATAAAACTCTATTTTAACCAATAAATTTAGTTGGTAATGAAACTCAGCTAGGCTGTACCAGCGTAAGGCAAGCGAGTGTAAGCGAGCACAGGATTGCGAAGCAATCCTAGGGGAACTGCGTCAGCAGTTCCCGGGGGTTGGCGAGCGATAGCGAGCAGGGGGCGATAGCTCCCTAGTTTGATATTACCTTATTGAATATAAATACCAAGTTTCATAAAATTTGGTTCAGTAGAAAAAAGCCTTAGGGTTTTAAGTGCTAAAAAAGTAGTTTTGAGAAATATTTATTTAAAAAATTTGGTAACTATGCTCAATAAACATTGGAAATTGGTTTTGGATTTGAGAGCAAAATCCTTACCTTGATATTTTGACCGATTTGGAGGTACTGAGTCCCCTTTCCTAAAAACTCCACAAAATTATATAGTAACACTGAACGTGAAATCTCTTTCTTTTTTTGGGGGTCTAAAAAAGTGCTATTTTCCAGGATCATTTACCTAGGGATAGACCTTACTTCCGTGATCCTAGGAGAGGTTGGTTGACCAGAACGAGTTGTGGTTTCCTTCCGGAGAGCAGACTGTAGAGGAACACTGGAATCTGGAATGGCTTCCGGGACAGGGGGAGGTGAAAAATTAGAACTGTAATCTTCGGAAAAAAGAAAAGCTGGCTTCAGCCGGTCTAAAGATACACACACCTTCTTGTTATTTATAAGAACTGTATAGAATTTTGCAGCTCTCTTGATTACTGGGTAGGGACCGTTGAACGGCTGCTGGAGTGGTCACCTCACGGCATCAACGCGCACAAATACATGCGTTACGTGAGCCAAATCCTTGCTCACGAACACGGAAGATTTGGCGCTGTGATGAGAAGCTGGCACCGGTCTCAACTCCCGCATCTTACGCCACAGTTCTCCTAAAAGATCATTGCGGGATAGCTGTGCAGCAGCGTTTGAAGATGCCTGTAGAAATTCTCCGGGCAATCTAATTGAGCAGCCGTAGACGAGATCTGCTGTGGTGGCTCCGATGTCTTGCTTCAAGCTTGACCTGATGCCCAGCAGTACCGTAGGCAACACCTGCACCCATCGCTCCGTGGCATGGCACATAATGGAACTCTTCAGATGGCGATGGAAGCGCTCCACTGCTCCGTTGCACTTAGGGTTATAAGCGGTGGTTCGTGTCTTGGTGATGCCAAGGAATTTTGCTAAGGACGTGAAGAGGTCAGACTCGAACTGACGACCTTGGTCTGTGAGAATTGTCTCCGGTACTCCAAACCTGGCGACCCATCCAGAGTAGAAGGTATCAGCTACCGTGTCAGCCGCCTGGTCTTGCATAGGGAAAACCTCCGGCCATCTTGGGAAACGGTCTACATAGGTCAAGGCGTAGATAAACCCTTTGGACGGTGGTAGAGGTCCAACAATGTCCAGATGAATATGGGCGAACCGTGCTGATGGTAGACCAAAGGAACCGGTTGGCGTGACGGTGTGTCGCTGAACCTTTGACTTCTGGCATGCGACGCAGCTCTTGCACCAAAGCTTCACATCCCTGGACATGGAAGGCCAGAAGAACCGCTTTCTGATAAGATCTAGAGTCGCTCGTGCCCCTGGATGAGAGAGTTCATGCAGAGTCTGAAAAACACTTTTTTGAAAATTATTAGGGACATATGGAAGAAGATGTCCAGTTGAAATGTCACAATAAACTTTCGCGGAACCTAAACTCACAAGCCTCAACTCGAGGCCGGAATTTGTTTCCAAAAGAGAACGCAATGCCCCATCCTCGCTCTGTGCCGCCGCAAGAAGGTCATAATCCAAACCTCCCGAATTCGTCAAATCAAGCTCGCAAATTCGAGAAAAACTATCTGCAACTGTATTTTGCACCCCTGTAGCCCAGTAAATTAAGGCATAAAAAGGGGTGTTTAGCGCACTAATTTATAACTCGCTGAAAATTTCAGAATAAGTTCTCTATGACGTCTATAACCAAACCTCAAAAGTCCCCTAAGTTCCCGCGCCGGCTTCATTCGAAAATGGCGATCAAAGATGTCCGCCAAGCAATGCAGTCTTTCATTCATAACTAAGGAAAAAATCAATATTTTTTAATGCTGTAAAAGGTTATACACTCAGAAAAAGACCCTTTATAAGTTTCAATAAATTTTTTTCCATATAAGAACTTGTAAATTTGGAATACAGAGAGTTAAATGACATCGAAGTGAAAATTTGCGCGTTTTTTCACCTGTTTTTCCTTATAACTGTAACCGTAGAAAAATCCCTTAATTTAATTAGAGTGTTTTTAAAAGCTCTATAAACCAGTATTATTTTGTAAAAAAAATTTTGAAAATCCGTTGAAAATTGACTGAGATATTCCATTTTAAATGGAGGCTTGTTCAGTAATGATGACTATAAAATATTATAACTAACGTTAATAGTGTCCTTGGTCTCTTTTGACAGATTTCTTTTAAATAGGCTCAAGCTAGCTTTTGCGAAAACAACTAAAATTAAGGTATTCTATTTTACTTTAAGAAGATTATTTAAGAAGCTTTTTAAGAAAGGGATGTTCTGGAATAAATAAATATATTAAGTTAGTACATAACAAAAAAGATTTATCCAAAATTGTATCTATTTATTACTAAAAATGTATTTAGAAATAAAAATTATATAAAGTAAGCAACTTTAATCGTTTTCCTCATCATTTTAATCAAATTCAGTAGATGTAGAACCTGCATTTTCACAGATTTCTCCTAAGCAAGAGGTGAAAAATTTTGTACATTGAAGGTCAGCTTTTTTGCATGGACATTTCACATCACATTCTTTATCAGTACTAACTTTACAGTCACATAAAGCTAGCTGTAAAAGTGCATCAGGAGCTGCAGGAAGAGTAGAGGGAACCGGGTGTAACTTGCCATCCTTTAAGAACCGACACCAATCAGTTGGGTTTAGGTTGTTTCCTAACCACTACAATACCTATAGGTAAACTCGAAGTGAATGTTGGGAATTTGCTGCACTAGTTGGGTGAAGAACTGCAAGATTAAAATTCGAAATTTTTCTCCTTTCTCTAAGGTAGTGAGTATAGCGTAACGCATCAAGAGAATTATTCTTTTCTCCTCCGAAAAGGTATTTTATAAATATCTCATCAATTTCAATAACTTTTAAGGGATCAAATGAAGGAATATTAAACTGTGAAACTAAGGAATGCAGATGAGGATTCTTCCTTATTATCTTGAAAGCAGATGATTTACCCTTCCTAAAAATTGACGAGGTCGTGTCACATCCAGTAGCTGCATGTATGAAAATAATTGTATCTTTCATTGGGCCCAGAGTTTCTTGAGTTTTAGCTATGTCGAAACACTTATGTCCTCTTTTGGTTGTTTGGGGTCGCAAAAAAACAGCGATTTCCTTTTAGAACATCGCACTGTTAAATTAATTAATAAGTCTGTATCGCTCCCAACTACTATAACTTGTTTGTTCGTGTCTTGACTAGCTTCAATTGCAGAAGAACAGATAATAGTATCAGCGTCATCCTACGCTTGCAAGGCAGTTATGCCCTCAGCTTGAAAGTAACTTATAACCATTCTTATAAGTCAAGATTTGTTTGTAGAGTTTGACAAAGAATTAGATAGTTTGTAAGTAGCAACCAAGTTTTCATTCAAAAGCTACTGTAGCAGACATTTTGGTCATGGCCCTTCTTTCCCTTTCCACACTTTTGGTTGATCGTACGGAACTGTACCCATCAAAAACAATAGCATCGCATGGAGAGAAACGTTTTATGAAAAAAACGTTCATACTTAAGACATTTATCTCTGTGTCACCCTCATTCCAAATTAATGCATGCAGAAGGTATCCTCCTTCTACTATAAATGAGCATATATATCTGGAGGTTCAACACAGAGTTCCAATGTTTCTATTATAGTTTCTTTGGAGATCTTGCTTAGGAGAAATCTGTGAAAAATCAGGACCTACATCTACTGAATATGATTAAAATGATGAAGAAAACGATTAAAGTTTCTTACTTTATAGAATTTTTATTTCTAAATACATTTTTAGTAACAAATAAATACAATTTTGGATAAATCTTTTTTTGTTATATGTACTAATTTAATATATTTATTCCAGAACATCCCTTTCTTAAAAAGCTTCTTAAATAATCTTCTTAAAGTAAAATAGAATACCTTAATTTTAGTTGTTTTCGCAAAGGCTTGAACCTATTAAAATGAAATCTGTCAAAAGAGACCATGGACACTATTAACGTTAGTTATAATATTTTATAGTCATCATTACTGAACATGCCTCCATTTAAAATGGAATATCTCAGTTAATTTTCAACGGATTTTCAAAAATTTGTTTACAAAATAACCCTGGTTTATAGTACTTTTAAAAACACTCTAATTAGATTAAGGGATTTTTATACGGTTACAGTTATAAGGAAAAACAGGTGAAAAAACACGCAAATTTTCACATTGATGTCATTTAACTCTCTGTATTCCAAATTTACAAGTTCTTATATGGAAAAAAATTCATTGAAACTTATAAAGGGTCTTTTTTGAGTATATAACCTTTTACAGCATTAAAAAATATTGATTTTTTCATTAGTTATGAATGAAAGACTGCATCCCTTGGCGGACATCTTTGATCGCCATTTTCGAATGAAGCCGGCGAGGGAACTTAGGGGACTTTTGAGGTTCGGTTATAGACGTCATAGAGAACTTATTCTGAAATTTTCAGCGAGTTATAAATTAGTGCGCTAAAAAACCCTAAATTTACTGGGCTACCTGGGACAAACTTGATAGATGTGGTAAACTGACTGATAAACTCCAGATGCCGGATCTGTCTTGGTGATTGCTTATCGCCTTTCTGCTGGAATGCGAACGTAAGGGGCTTATGGTCAGTATAGACCACACATATTACTCTCAAGGAAAGAGAGACTTGGAAATTAACTGAGAGAAAGGGGTGTGACCGGAAACCATGGTCAAACCAAAGGTTGGCCCGGGACAAGCTAAACCCTTTGCGACAAGATTTGTGTCCTTTTCAAGTAAACAGTTATTTTTAATGTCAACAAGCAACCCGAAGTGCCTTAAAAAGTCTGCCCCAATTATTGGATGGGAAACCTCTGCGACCAGAAAACTCCAAGGAAATTTTTTTTTAACATCAAACTCTAGCTCCAAGACTTTAGATCCAAAAGTTCGTATTCTCGAACTGTTTGCGGCATATAAGGTTAGCTCCGCTGGACTACTTTCGGGAGAAAGCCTTTTAGGAAAACAACTGACCGCGGCTCCGCTGTCGACAAGAAATCGGAAACCAGAAATTTTGTCGTACACAAAGAGTCGGCTGTTTTGCTGGCTGTCATCTGCCGCCGAGAAAACAAATGAGCCGCCTAGTTTTCCGCAAACTGGCATGGTTTGATACATTTAACCCCTTAACTGCCACGGAAATCTGCAGCAAGTGGATACCCAGTGCCAGCGTTTTTCTCCCGTGCGCCCGTACTTACACTTTTGCAGAGTGCGCGTTTCTTGTTTTCAACTCATTAACTACTCAAAAAGCTGTTTATTTCGTTCGTATAATGAAATTGCACTCTCTCAATGTATGGAGTACCAGTTAAAACCAGAATTATTACCTAATAAAGAAAAAATAGTAATAAATAAGAAGTAAATCAAATCGATCCGTTATAAGCAATTTTCTTTATTCCTTGCAGACAAAGCAATTAAAAAAATAAAATCAATTTTCTATGCAAAGGGAACTAAAACGGAAGTGTTAGACACAAAATATAGCATAAAAAAGAATAAAAAACTCAAAAAGAAACACAGGCCATAACTTAACAGCTTTTATTTTTATCGCTAAAGAAAAAAACGCAGTTCAAATTCATCCATCCCCCCACTTCACCAGAAGTAAGAAATTCCTTTGGAAACACTGTCAAGGTTATTCCTGGTATTATTTTAGGTAAAAACACGGGGCAACACATCGTACTTTTACAAAGCGTATATTTACGCCATTGGCACTTAACACTTGGGATTTCCAAACCGTATATTTACGTCGACGGCAGTTAAGGGGTTAAAGGCTTTTTCTCCGAATCTTTGGTGGTAAAAACAAAGCTTACCTTGCTGCAGTCGTTCCGATGACTTGCTCCGGCTTGATGACCGAGATCTGCGTGAGGGATTCCTGCTTCTGGAATACCTTCGGCGTCGCTGAAATCCGCTTGCAGACGACAATCGCTTGACCTCCGCGCTCAAAGCTGAGATCTCATCCTTCAGTGATTGAAGAGATAAATCTGCCGAAGCCACGTCAGAAACCTGTGGAATCGCCGAAACTTCACAAATTTTGTCAGCCATCTCTGCTAGACTCTCCAGTGGATCCTTGTCGGTCCGAACGGAAAGAATTTGTTGGGCGTTGACTGGCAAGCGCTGCATCCAAAGTGTACGCAGAATTTCATCATCAAGCCTACCAGAGGACAAACTCTTCATTTCTTGTAACAGCATTGAAGGTCGTTTGTCTCCTAACTGCAAATCCTGGAGCAGAAGTTTTAAGCGTGCAGTTTGTGATTGTGAAAACTGTTTAATGATGGCGTTTTTGATTACAGAGTACGGGTTATCTCTAGGAGGTTTTCTGACTAGATCTGTGACAGTGGAGAGAACACTTTTGTCTACTGCAGAAACTACGCAGTGGAATTTTGTGACTTTATCCGTTATACCAGAGAGAAAAAATTGACTTTCAAGTTGCAAAAACCAGGTCTCAGGATCAGACTCCCAAAATGGAGGAGCTCTGAATGCAACTCGAGCTAATTCCGGTTGCGATGAAACCGGAGGAAGAGTTGCAGCTGGTTGTTCATTTGGCGGGGTCTTCTCATCATCAGACATATTTTGATTGCTGGCAAGGGGTATCTCAAGGAAAACACTCAACTCTTCCCAAAAAAAACTTGAACAACGGTAAAGAACAGAGCGGGATTAGTAATCACAAACTTGCAGAAAGAAAGTTTAATTAGTAGAAGACATCCATCGAAGAACGATCTCCACGATCGCATCGAAGACAGCAAAATTAGATAATGTTGGTTGCGTAAATCGATTGCCAAGTCACCACTATGGCTATTTAGTGTGGCTGGCATAAACTCCAATAAATGAACGTTGTAAAATCAAGTAATTTATTTTCAATAACCATAAAACTTTAAAAGTTAATATTTAGGTACAGGTAAAAATAAAGTAAATATATAACACACGGTGCGAGCTGCCTTTTTATAAGTTCCAGTTCTCTCTGATCCGTTCAGCTCTTCTGCTGAAACTGTGTTGCCACAGTTCTAAATAAAAGCGGTGAAACGGGCTTTTGAAATACCCTGTATATTAGGGTGGTCCACATTCCTATGGGAAAAAACAAACTTCGTCCTAGACACAACGTCGCCCCCTCTTTTTTTTACATCTACCTATAGTATTATTCTGGCAAAGTTTCAACTTCCTACTTCAGTTTTAGGAGGGTGCTCAACGGCCCTAAAAAACCACACTTTTTTAATTTTTTTCGAAATTTTGGCTAAATTGGTTAAAAAATATGTAAAAGATAAATTATTTTGACACCTACTTAATTTACACACTTAATATATGATAATAAACTGAAAATAAAATAGTTAAAAGCATCATTTTGTTAAGTATGAATGTTTAGAAACAATATTAACGAGTTTGTTTATTGTTGACTAGGAAGCAACAATAGCAGGGCTGTTAAAGGAAATAACTGTTCAGAATGTGCAAGAGGTACCAAAATTGGTGGAACTATAGTTTAAAACATGCTGAATCCAAAATCGACAAGAAGCACTCTGGCGGAAGTGCCGTTTGGGACTTCCGGTCAAAAACAAAATGGCAGCCCGTGGGCTTATTTTCGGTTCTTTTAATAATAGAAAGACATTTTTGGGGGTCAAATATTATGCTTTATGGGTCAAAAACATGATTCGGGTTACAAAAATATGCAATTTGTTTTAAAAAGTAACAAAAATTCAATAAAAGCTCAAAATAGTAATATAGTCCTATGACGAGCAGTTGCTTCAAAAAAAAATTTTTTTAAGTTATTTTCTTCGACGGTTTTATGTGTTTTTTGAGGTGCTTTTTCCGAATATCTAGTTCACTTTCACGTGGAAGGTCGGCTTCGTATCAAAAAACGCAAAAATATGTGAAAAAATTGCAAAATTTTCACTTTATCTTCGGATTTTTTCGTATATTTCAAAAAATATTAGTTTCTCGAAAATTACTTGCATTACAAAGTTAAAGTAAACAAAATTTCCTACCAAATGCACTTTTCAACTTTTATTTTTCAAAGAATAGTTTTGCTGTTATAACACACTGAAAAACAGGATCTAAACACAAATTATTTTTACGCATTTTTGCGGATCTAGAGAAAAATTTTGATAAATATAAAAATTAAACTAAATGCAATATAATAAGAAATATTGACGCTTCGAAACATCAGGCTTTACGAAAAAAAATTGTTTTTTAAGCGCTTGATGTCTAAAAGCAAATCCATAAAATTTGTAAAGTGTCAAGAAGAAGGGTTGTTGAGCACCCCCTAAAAATAGGAGTAGAAAGCTAAAATTAAAGGAGGATGATACTATTGGTAAATGTTAAAAAATTAAGGGGCGACGTTTGGGCTAGCTTGAAAAAAGTTTTTTTGGACCACCCTACTGTATATTGAAAAAAATCCCTATACATAATAAAAGAAAATATCCAAACCCTAGCTATTCTGGGGGTATTTTTCGCTTCCTTCTTGGCACGACTCTGCCCCCGGGTTTGGGAACATGCTTACTTACACTGTCTTTCGCAGCAAAATGAGTCAACGTTTTCACGGCCAGCAAGGGTTCACTACCCATAAACCTCTCCCACTCTTTGGATTTCAAGACATCGTTGTAGTTATCCAGGATGAAGTCGTGTGACACGGCAGTTAGCTCGTTGTCTTGGTGTTTGTCGGCGAGAGACAGAATGTCGCACACGTTTGAAATGGACACGTTGGCACACAAGAACTTGGAACATTCTTTCTTGAGGGAGGGGACCTGGTACTTGACTGCCGCGTTGTAGAGTTTGAGGGCTCTATCACACATATGAGGTCCAATTCACCCCGATAAAGATTTCTTTAACACCAGCTGAAATTACCGGTGACCAAAGAGTACCGACCCCCGGGAGAGGAAAAAGTGGTCATTAAAGCGCGGACCCTTTGTCAATCATGGCTGGCTCTTATCAGGGCTCGGGAAGGGAGCTCTTCTGAAAAGTGATCGATGCATTGAAGTTATCATTTAACGAGTTGCTACTATTGTTGCGAAAAGGGCACTGCGAGAAACCGGAAAACTAGGCTCTCTACGGCAGGGGATTGGCGAAGGGGGGGTCCCCGGGTCCGGACCCCCCCCATGGGCCCAACCCAAAATTTTTTAATCCTTTTTTAGGCGTTAAATATTCCAGTGCCTACTCAAATGTGCGCGTCTATGTACCTTAAAAGTGTCTAAAAACCACCTTTTTTGCATGTTAAAATCTAAAATTTTCCAGGGGAACCCCCAGTTTCCTCATAACAAACGTATTAATTGAGGGACGATATAAGGGGAGGGGGCGATAAAGGGTATACTAAACTAGTAAACCCAACCCTGTTTTTAGGGTCAAATTTCCAAACAAATTTTGGGGGAGTACCCCCAGACCCCCTTGGGACTTGGACTTTATTATAAGCAACTTTTTTTATGATGAGTTCGTCAAAATACAAAACTCCTAGCAAGTAATAAATTCATGAAAATATAATGTTCGAAATTCGGATTAGGTGTACCAAAACGAGTTGAAAACCTGCTGTTTAGACTTGAATTTCCAAAAATTTTCTGGGGGAGGTCCCCCAAACCCCCCTTAAGGTAATTCGAACACGATTATTTTCAACCTTTTTGATATTATACTATTCTTTGAGAAGATTCAATTTGATTATTAAAATGTTTAGCCCCCCCCCCAAAAAACCGAATCCTGGATCAACTGCTGCCTCAGAAACGTCAGATTTTCTATTTTTTTCCTTAAAAATTATCTGGCTTACAAGACCGGTGCTCCTCCGTTATTACCTCGTAAATGAAGTAAAAAAACTTTTAAAAATCAAATTTTCAAAAATTTTCTTGGGGGTGGACCCCCAAACCCCCCTCTTTAATATAGAGCTACTGAAAACTCTTAATCTGTTTCTTGACGGTCACTGTACGTAATAAAAAGTTATGTGGATCAGAACTTTCAATCGAAGTAATACTTAATCTTAATTATTATACTAATTATTAATAAATTAATATCTATATTAATTAACACAGAGAAGAAATTAAAAGTAATGTGAAAATTATAACTTTATTTCACTAATTTTAGAAACTTTTTGATATTCAATGGTAAATTTTTCGCACTGGACCCCCCCATAGGAAAATCCTGGCTACGCCACTGCTCTACGGAAAACATACTCGCTCAGATGGTGACAGCGGTCTTTCAGTAGAGATTATTCACTCGTCAAGTTTTTCGCTATGTTATCGAGGATGTGATTTTCGGCCGGAAATTCGGCGAGGTCACTTTGTTGGGGGGGGGGTGATCACTACAATCACCCCCCGTGGATCCGCCACTGGCTCGTGTGATGGTGAAACCTCCCACTAGACCAGTGGTTCCCAACAGGTGGTCCGCGGACCACTGGTGGTCCGTGAGGCCTTCAGAGGTGGTCCGTGAGAAGATTTTTAAATAACTTATCTAAGAAATGTGTGGAAAATTTTAAAAAATAGTTTTCCATATCACGCATTCCAGGAAATAGTAAAAACACTACAGATACAAAAACATAAGTAAAAAATCATACGTGTCATAAATAAAAAATTTTATGTTCTTTCTCTCCTATGAATCATTTGTTCATTTCTACTATTTTGCACAGTTTTATTCAACAGTAGTTTATTACAGAGTAGAAACGGGAAATGTGATGATGTGGATAAGTATTGCATCATATTCTTGGTTTGATACGAAGCGAAGCGTGGAAGTGTTGAAAGATACTTCAAACTGGGATGCTATGGTCAGACAGAGGGTCTTTGAGAAATCAGGTATGAGAAGAGGAAATTTCTGAGATACACGTAAATAGGTTTGTTCGAAGATATGAGAAAAATGTATTGCTGAAAATGCGAAAGTTTTTGAACACAAAATTTTTTTCTATTTTAATCGCTCCTTTGAAATGATTATTGACTTTTGACGCGGTTTCTTGCGGGAGAACATATGCCTCGCCCACCTCGCCTATAGAATTTCCTCTGCCATAACTCACAGTCAGAATGCATGTCCAGTTTGCTTTTTTGTGATCAAAAGAATTCCTGGTTATCTCATTCGTCCTGCAGTTTAATTTAAAGCTAATTACTTTCTTTAAATTTAAATCTACTAATAATATATTACCTTATTTTTTAGTTATTAAAAAGAAGAAAAATAACTATTTTATACTGTTTTTTTTAAACCTGTAGCTTTTGTGCAGGTGTAAACCCTTCCAGGGTTAATAGATAAAAAAGCTTTATAAAAATGGTTAAATGGACTTTTATAAAAGGTATATATTTTTAAATATTTAGGAAAAAAATTAATGTAATGTAAATTTTTCTTTTAAAGTTTAATAGATTATTTGATTTTCTAAGTTCTATTTAAAACATTGAAGAAAATAAGACAAAATTTTAGACCCTCCATGAGGAATGAATGCACTGAAAAAAAGTTAAAATTTTGAAGATACAGTTAGGGATAGAGATGTTCCGCGGAGGTTCAAATTTAAGCGAAGTGGTCCACAGACATATTTGAGTTGGGAACCACTGCACTAGACAATGACTAGACACGCTTTAATCTTGAATAGCTCGAAAGGACTGCGCCGTGGGCTCGAAACGGTTAAAAACTCCTTCCTTTAGGGATCTGTATACTGCATTACTAAGTTTTTAATTTTGCATCCAAATAGATGGCTGCATAGTCTTAATAGCCAACGGCCAATAAATTTGCCAATAGTTAATCAATAAAGCATTTAGTTTTTAAATTTATTTGGGATAATTTATGTGAAAGAAGTTAAGCTAATAAATCTTTAATATCATATTTGTTTACATTTTAAATCCTCTTTAGATTATTTTTCAAAACTTTTAGCATCCACGATTTTTAACATCTAGTAATGTTAAATTATAGGAGAGTAATCACCAAATAATCAGGTCCGTTCTATGTGAAGGTAAAGAATTATCTGGGGTGCTACTTTTCCTGGGTAATTCGTTTTTTTTCATCATATATTCCGGGATACATCGAAAATTACATTGAGCTTTACAAAAAAAGCCCAAAATAGGTCCAATTAAAAATAAGTGTAGAGCTGCAGCATTAACATCTTTTATGAAGAATCTGGTCCACCCATCGGATCTAAGCGTGATTCCATAGTAGCTAAAGCTACTTAATTTTGAAAGAAGTTTTTCGCCGAAGTAGCTAAGAGGGAGTCGGATACACATAAGGATGAAAACATTCCCTTTCCGAACGTTCTGTCTCATCGGGAGGAGCACTGTAAAAGTTTAGTGGGAAAAATAACTTCAAAACAATTTTTTTTATATCTCTAGGGCCGATCTCACCAACTTCCTGCTAACTGTCGGTTACTTAACCGTCGGTTAAAATTAACTAAAAGTTAAAAATCGCAGTCGTCTCACCAACGAAACCTCCTGTTAACTTTTCGCCGTTTAACTAACCAGTGATTAAAAAGCTCAAATAAACTATTTTGATACTTAGAATTTCGTGATTAATTAATGCATAATTAAGACACTCGTCCCCTTTAACGTCTACTTTTATTTGTCAATATAAACACAAATATGCATTACAGCACATAAAACTTAGAACTATTTTTTTTCAAGGCGTATGAACAAAAGGTGTAACGCGGTCAAGCTTTTGGAGCTGAATAGCCGCCATCTTGTATGAAATATTGGTTAATTTTGAATACGAGTCACAGTCATTAGATAGTAATGATGGTAATCATTAAATTTGCAAACTGGCTGTTAAAGTACCGCTTAATTTAACTGGAAGTTCAAAGGGCGTTTAAGGCTAACTGGCAATAGTGAGAAGCAAATTTTTTGAAACCGCTATAGTCCAGTCAAATTGTCCTAAAATAAGGCCATTTTGGGAAAATTTTGGGGTAGAAGATATTTTTCGCTATCTGTATGTTTTTTGGGGTGCTGAATCCGAATCTGAGGTTTGCCAACAAAATTTCGTGACGGAACATTGTGAAAATTCGAAAAAATGGCAAAAATTCGTCCCTTTTTTTGGTTTTCGGCCCCTAGAACATTACCTTTGCGCTTCTGAGCTAAACAGTCAATACAAAAAATATAGAACACTAACCAAGCTACAAAAAAGTCAATTACAACTTTTCTCTCAGACGCATAGTTTTGCCGATAGAGCACGTTGAAAAAGGGGCTATTTTCGTTCGATTGGTAAGAAATCCAAAAAATTTCACTAGTATCTCCAAAAAACCGCATTTTTGGAACAGGATACTATGAAAACTGCCTAAATAATATTTCACATGAAATTAGCCATCTAAAAACTCCAATAAGGATAACTAAATGCATTTTTGTTCGGTGATTTCTCTTAACGAAAGTTCAACAGGAGATAATAGTATTTCTATAACCAAGTTGCTTCTTCGAAATTACATGCAAAATTTTTCTATTGACTGCTTTACATGTTTTTGAGGGTGCTGAATCCGAATTTGAGGTTTTCCAACAAAATTTCATGACGGAACATTGAGAAAATTCGAAAAAATGGCAAAAATTCACCACTTTTGTTCGTTTTCTACCCTTAGAACATACACTTTGCATTTCTGAGCAAAACAGTCAACACCAAAATAAAGAAGAGAAAACAAGCTACAAAAAAGTCAATTACAACTATTTTCTCAGATGAAGGGTTTGGACGCTAGAGAACGCTGAATATTGGGAAGTTTTTATTCCATTGGTGGAAAATTCATAAAATGTCACTCGTATCACCGAAAAGCGGCCTGTTTTGTAACAGGATACTACAAGAACGGCTTCAATTATGTGTTACGCTCATGAAATAAACGTTCTGCATACTCAAATGTTAATTGATAAATAATTAAGCATAACAATAAAATACGACCATTAGGAACATTTTGGGATTACTGTAATATTGCTACTTGTTAAAGGCTTTAATCGTGCATTAATTAATTAAATGCACGATTTATTTCATGTACCTAATTTTCTATATGTAATATTACTTTGATTAGAGCCTTTAACAATGAGCAATGCTACAGTAATCCCAAAATGTTCCTAATGGTCGTATTTTATTGTTATGCTTAATTATTTATCAATTAACATTTGAGTATGCAGAACGTTTTTTTCATGAGCGTAACACATAATTGAAGCCGTTCTTGTAGTATCCTGTTCCAAAACAGGCCGCTTTTCGGTGATACGAGTGACATTTTATGAATTTTCCACCAATGGAATAAAAACTTCCCAATATTCAGCGTTCTCTAGCGTCCAAACCCTTCCTCTGAGAAAATAGTTGTAATTGACTTTTTTGTAGCTTGTTTTCTCTTCTTTATTTTGGTGTTGACTGTTTTGCTCAGAAATGCAAAGTGTATGTTCTAAGGGTAGAAAACGAACAAAAGTGGCGAATTTTTGGCATTTTTTCGAATTTTCTCAATGTTCCGTCATGAAATTTTGTTGGCAAACCTCAAATTCGGATTCAGCACCCTCAAAAACATGTAGAGCAGTCAATAGAAAAATTTTGCATGTAATTTCGAAGAAGCAACTTGGTTATAGAAATACTATTATCTCCTGTTGAACTTTCGTTCTTAAGAGAAATCACCGAACAAAAATGCATTTAGTTATCCTTATTGGAGTTTTTAGATGGCTAATTTCATGTGAAATATTATTTAGGCAGTTTTCATAGTATCCTGTTCCAAAAATGCGGTTTTTTGGAGATACTAGTGAAATTTTTTGGATTTCTTACCAATCGAACGAAAATAGCCCCTTTTTCAACGTGCTCTATCGGCAAAACTATGCGTCTGAGAGAAAAGTTGTAATTGACTTTTTTGTAGCTTGGTTAGTGTTCTATATTTTTTGTATTGACTGTTTAGCTCAGAAGCGCAAAGGTAATGTTCTAGGGGCCGAAAACCAAAAAAAGAGACGAATTTTTGCCATTTTTTCGAATTTTCACAATGTTCCGTCACGAAATTTTGTTGGCAAACCTCAGATTCGGATTCAGCACCCCAAAAAACATACAGATAGCGAAAAATATCTTCTACCCCAAAATTTTCCCAAAATAAATACTATTTGACTGGACTACTAGTTAGACATGACTTAACAGGATATTATCCTTAACTGAAGGTTGGTGAGATCGGCCCTAAACTTTTCGTGTTTTGAAACATTCTGGAATATGGGATACCGATTAAAAGGTTCACTACTCTCTTATATTTTTCTTACGGTATTTTTAGTGAAAGTCAGTAGCACCGCTGATAATTTATTATTATTTCTTTTTTAGCGTACGTATAAAAGGGAAATTGCTGAGGAACGAAATCAGTCCCAGCATCCTCAATTGTGGCAGCTTGCGATTGCAGATGGCAGTGGAGCTCCTGGCGACCATTTTCGACGAGACCCGCGGATATGACAAGAACGTCATTAACCTGCTGTGGCGCGCGGTGCCCTTCCCGTACATCTCTTACACCGAGTTGTCCACCCTGCTGTCACCTTTTTTCCAAGGGAGAGATCTCCAACTCCAGGAAGTGTGTGACGAGTACAAGGAGCAAAACACCCTTTTCGAGGTTCCCCAAGTCACCCAACCACGATCTCTGAAACATCTATCTGGAGTTGTGTTGTTGTTGTTGTTGTCGTGTGCCACTTGGATTACCCAAGCTCCACAAGGATTCAAGGCAAAGGGGGTGCGGCTCCTGAGAAAGTGGGGCCCATAAATGGCAGGAGTCCGACTTCTGCCTCATGAGATGATAGATGCTGCCACTATCTATCACCACCTCCACAATTTTGCCATGTATCTGAAGGGGAGGGAAATCTGGAGTTCAGGTGCGGAAATGTATGTGCGATGCCAACAGCATTGGGGATGATACAATAGACGGGTTGGATATACCCGTAAGCTTTAAGGAATACCTTAAGCTGCCTTTCCACGAAGTTTATTTTGATGTCCTTCCGGATCCCGACGGATTTTTCGAACTTGCTATAACCTTTTATAGGAATTTATGTGAATTCATGCTTAGGACCTTTGGATTAGATATCAATTTAGATTTAATACCATGAGTCTTTTGTAACGATCTGTGGTTCCTTATAATCGAAGCTAGGTCACAATTGTGATCAATTCATAATGACTACCACCATCAATTATCAACCATAAGCCTTTTCATGTTCGTTCAACTCACCCTTTCCATATTTAAAATATACTTATCATAGAGACTGACTGACTGTGCATATTTGAAGAACTATGGTTATTAAAATGTTATGAAATATTCTGTTTGGTATTATTTTTTTACATTACTAGGGGACTCTGCCTCCTGCTCGCTATCGCTCACCAACCCCCGGAACTGCTTCGTAGTTCTTTGAAGATCGCTTCGCGATCTTAGCGAGCAGAGCTCGCTTGTTTCATCTTAACTATTCAGTAAAACCTGGAACTTGTATGCTTAGTTAATGATCATTTAATATCGAAACTTTTTATGTCTCTAACTTATCAATAACTTAATTCGGACCATTACTACAAAAATATTAAAATAAAACTGTTACTAAAATATTCCTTTTTAGCTTGCCAATAATTTAATCGAAATGTGTTCGAAAAAAAAAATCGAAAATTTAAAAATTCAATCGAAAAAAAAATGCTATTAAAAAAACTTTTAAATTTATCAAGTGCACGTGTGTATCTAGTGAATCATCGGGAATAAGAAATCAGACTCATAAAAATCATCGCCTGTTTCTCTGGTGAACGACCAAAAAGAGAAGAAAAAATTGAAACTTTGTATCTTAATAATTCTAAAACTTATTCGAATTTTTTAAAAAACGAAAAGCCAATCTCTCTATAAAAAATAACTGTATGTGTGTTTAAAATATCATAGTTCTACTGTGATTAGTTTTTCTATTATAACGAAAAAACCGAAAAATTGTCAAAAAATTCGAAACTTTAAAATTCGAAAAAAGGGCACTGAGGTGCAAATATTTCATACCTAAGAGTTTGTGTCTGCAAAAAATCATGTTTCTGCTGTAAATAGATTTAGCTGGGGGCGAACTCGCAGCAGAAAAAAATAATTTTCGACTTTGCCATTTAATAATTCAAGAACTAATTATCCAATTAATTTGGTTTTGAAAGGAAAATGAATATCATGCATTTGTCTACTAATGGTCAAAATTTCATAATATTCCTTCAAATAGATTTTGCGTAGTGATAGTTCAAAATGTTCAAAAATAAAATTTTAAAAATCAGCGGCGGCGGCGACAGCGGTCACTGTTACTTTTTTTTAATATAGAGAGACACTGAATTGAGTTAGTGTTGTAGTTAAGATTGATACATAAATGTAGTTAAGGGATTTAAATACAAAAAATTACCAAAAGTAAGGGTTGTATTTTTCCACAGTGGTACTTTATTTAAAAAAATTACTGTGCTCTATCGGTGTCGGAAAGTACTAGTCTTGAAGTATTTTCAACATCTTGCATCTCCATAGAGACATTTGTCACAGTGTGCAATCATAATTACAAAGCAAATCACTCTGGTAAAACTCGGTTCCTTAAAGAGGAAAAGTAGAAATGGAGTTACATTACAAAAATTGACTGTTTTCATTCTAATTTTAAAAATTTTAAAATCATTCAAGACTTGTAGAGAAGTAAGATTGTGGGCCACATGAAGCCATCGCACCATGCTATGTTGTGAAGGCCTGGTATAAATTATTAAATAAATGAGCTTGGGCGTAGCCAGGGTTCCGCTTAGGGGGGCAAGCAAGTTCGACCTTTTTTGTGTTTGTGGAGACCTATCAATTTAATAAAAATTCTTCCTTAAAAATATCCAGAAAGTATACTAACAACCAGTGTTATTCCTATGATTTTTTTTGGAGGAATAAAAATACTCCTTGTCTTTTTTAGGAGGAGTGAAATACAGAAATAACATAAACTACAAATACAGATAAAATTTATCTATAAAAATACTTACTTTTTTAATGGACAAAAAATTAAATAGAAAAAAATGAGTATGCTATTTAGTTTTTAAAAATTAAAGAATATGTTAAGTATTTGTAGAAGATGTTAAACAAATTAGAAGAAATTAAAACAAATAAAAAACAAAACAATCCAAACAAAAAATTAGTAGAAAATATAAAAATTGGTGTTTTGAGTAGACAAAAAATATTAGTAGTTTTCGGTAGGGCTCCGGCTCCATGCATTTTTTAAGCTAAACCTTTGTTGAAAATTCAAAGCGTGAAAATACTCCTCGCAAGTTTTTTAAAGCGTATTTCCGATTTTCAATGCGTGAAATACGCTCTTAAAGGCGTTAAAATTATCTCTGCTAACAACTATTGTAAATCAACACAGAAAAAAACTTATTTCAATGAATTTCTAAAATTTAATTTTGTAGCAAATCTAGTGATTTCATCACTCATACTTTCGTTTCGAACACGCCTTCTTTAACAAATTCCTTTAAGCTATTTAAAGTATAATAATATTTTAAGTATATGGAAAAGCACAAGCAATGTGATGGATGCAATGAAAGCGATTCGGAGGTAGTCGTTTTTGCTGCCGAGCGATCAGAAAATCTGTCGTTTTTGCAGCTCTCGCTTGCAACGCCATCTTTTGGGAGAAATATCGTTACCGAAAATGTCTCTTTTCTGTTTGGCAGCGGCGGTGTAAATCCGCCAATAGACGCATGCGCATAAGGAAGGGATTCCTACCTGACCAGAAAGTTAGAGGAGGGCAGAGGTCAGTTCAGTCGATCAGTCGTTGGTTTGTAGATTTTTCAGGTTTCAGGGAGCTAGCACGTGGAGTAAATTTGCATCGTCGGAGGACCCCAACCAGGAGGTAGGTGGCCAACATTTGTTTATTAATAACACTCTATTTTGTTAGGTTTCATCCCCATACTATCATATTCTTTTAAATGCGTTTTCAAACACAGTGTAGTTGTTTTCAGTCACGTGTTTTGCATTATGTTAGGATCAAAGACCAAATTCGCTTCCCTGAGAGAAAAAAAAACTACCGCAGTGCTTTGTAGCATTTGCGAAACGCCTACAACCCGAAATTTGGATTGTTTGTGGTCGCCTTAAATGAAAACGCTCAGAACGCGTTGTGGTATTTGAAAAATGACAGAACTCGTTGTGGCCGTTTATTAAAAAAAGGCCCATAACTCGAAATGGCCATTTTGAAAAGACGGAATGCGTTTTAAACTTTTTTTAAATGTAACCATGATTTAAACACATTTTCAAAATATGTCAGGGGCTTAATAATAATTGGTATATGTCACAAAACTAGCTGATATACCCGCCGTCGCTCGGGGGGAACAGGCTTTTCAAACTGTGTTAAAATAAATAAGAATTAGTTTCTTCGTTATATTCTTTTCCAGGGCATCATTTAAAGGCATTATGGTCAACTGCCTTCCCGCTGGGGTTCTTTTTTGATGCTATAATTCCTTAAGATTTAAAAAATTTAAAATTACCACCTGTTTAGAACCAGTGTGTGAAATCCTCATTTTTAAGACTGATATTTTCAAATTAGAAAAAGTTGGTGGGAGACTCTCTTAACCCCCTTATTTCAAGGTGTTATATCTTTGTTCTCTTTAATATCCTTTGTTCACTCCATCCATTTCTCCAATTGGTAATGCTTGTTGTGGCAAATTTTCTTCCACCTTCACTTCAAAATAAAAGTAAAGGTCTATTATTGAACAGCGATTAATATTTAATTCCCCCCCCTTCATCCCGCTGTTTTCATAAAATTCAAAACAAATAAAAATAAATTCTTTCCTGAAATATAAAACAAAACAAAAAAACTTTTTCAAATAAAGTGTTAATAACCGGTTTTTAAAATCAAAATTAAAAAAAGGTCAGGGGGAGACCCCCTGAACCCCCCTTGGTTGATTTATTACCAACTCATTCATTAAAGAAATCGCCTTCAAACATGAAATAAAAGTAGACATCATTTGAATTATTGACATCAACTAACGAAAATTCTTCTGATGAAATATTGTTATTTTAAATTTTTATTGAATGGAAAAAAATTAAATATTTTCGGTTAAATAGTTTTAATTTATTGTAAAAAAATTGATTTTATCACAAATCATTTCTGTCATATTTTTAAAAAAATTCTACTCGCTATAAAATATTTTTAAATAAATATTTCTAACAATAGAGGTTTTGCGTCACTTGGAAGGAGCAATAACCGTTATCAATTTAACATTGAAACTACGCATAAGAATTTAGAAAAGGGCCAAAAAAGACAGCTTAGAATTGTTTTGAATTCAAAAATTCTTTTTTGAAAACCTTCCCGATTGTGTGAGGAACAACATGCTAAAATTTCATACCAATCGCATTAATAAGGTGGGTGATAGAATGCAAAAACTAAAAACGGGAGTAAATATTCAAACCCCCGTGCACCCCCTCCAGAATGGAATATCGAAAAATCCAGAAATTACTTTCTTTGAAATATTCTTAAGAAGATATTACCAACCGGTCGCTTCGAAATATCAAATTATTAGTATGTTTTTCTTCTAAAATGTAAAACTTTGTTTATTCTCAGTAAAATAGGGTTTTGGAAATTTTTAGACCCCTTAAAATTCGAATATCAAAAATTTGAAAAATGCCTTTCTAGATATTGTGAATAGGTACCTTCCTGCGAAGTTACGAAGATCTAGGGTCATTTAGGACGGTGCTAGTCTCAAAAACGTAGAAAACACTCCAAGCACCCCTGTGGGTCAGAAAAAAAGAATTTCAAAAAATCCCTTCTTAGTGCGCGTATACACTGTAAAGTCTTCCAACACACCAAGTTTCGACTCTTTAGCCCCGGTAGATTTTGCTGTGCGTTGATAGGTGAACCGATGAATCGGTGAATGAACCGTAAAGCTCTTTTATTATTATAGATGAATGATACATTTTCAACTTACATTATTTCACCCTTTTTATGTAACAGCTTCTTTTATAGTTTTCTGTCATTTTATTTTCTCATTTATTCTTCCCATCTTTTCTTTCGTGATCTTCTCGTGGTTTACTTATTTTAATTATCTCTGTAATTTCCTTTTATCTTTTTTATTTTCTGTCCTTTTCTCTCTGAACTTTCTCTTATCTTTCTTTCCCATTGTTTTACTACTCACTGGTGATTCCATAAATAACCTTTTAACATTACTTGACTATTGAATTTATTTTCATCCTTTTCTTTCTTTACCTTTCCTCCTAGCTGACTGAAGCCCTTTCATTTCATTGCCAGTCAAGAGGTAGAGACTAGTATTGAATGAATCTAATGCTATATTTATACAGGGTGTTCGGAAACACCGTGGACAAACTTTGAGGGGTGGTAGAGGAAGAGGGGACCTAGACAAGCATAACCCCTAATGTGGTGTGAGAGCGTTACAAGAGGCGGTTTTCCTAAGGCCCGTTTTACTAAACAAAACATAATAGAATGAAAAAAAATTACTGCATGAGGTACAGCAGTATCCATACTACTCCCCCCATAAATTTGAACAAAATTGGACCACTTTTTAACCCGTGGGGTGAGTTATAAAACTTGCAATATTTGTTCTTTTAGTGTAATGGTATTTTTGAAACAAACTTTCCATAAAAGCTTCGAAAAAAGTTTAATTTTTTTTTTAATTTTCAGATTTTTTGGCCTCAATTCGACTTTTTAAAAAAATCTTGTAAAAAGAGTTTGAGGCTGATGCCAAGGTAATGCTTTCATGGATATTGTAGTTAGATAGCTATATAACATAAAAAACCCCAATTGTTGATTAAATCATTAATTAATTTATTTATTAAGTTGAACTTTGAAAATATAAGTAAAATCCACCAATCATGTGAAACATAAAATATTTTAAAAATTTTTGGTACAAAATCATTTAAAAATTAATTAAATTTTAAAAAGACCAAATTTTTTTCAAAAGATTCAAATTTATGAAAAATTTTAAATTTTGAATTACAGGCATATGATACATGTCTAAAGGCTATTTTTCAGTGCCGTTTACGAATATTAGATCAATTTTCCAATAAAGTTTAGAAAAAGTGTGTAAAAATTGAAGCATTTTTCTTATTACTTTTGTTTTATATGCTTCAATTTTTCCACATTTATTCTAAATTTTATTGAAAAATTGACCTAATATTCGTAAACAGCACTAATATATAGCCAATAGACATGTATCACATGTCTGTACTTCAAAATTTGAAAAATTAAAAATTTAAAAAATTCAAAAATTTTAATTTTCAGAAATTTTTTTCAATTGTGGTTTCTTTATGCTATGTAGCTATCTAACTACAATATCCAAGAAAGCATTACCTTGGAATCAGCCTCAAACTTGTTTTACAAGAATTTAAAAAAAGTCGATTTTGAGGCCAAATAATTTTAAAAATTTGAAAAAAATTAAATTTTTTACAGTTCGATTTTCTTCCATTTTTAGTATGTTATTACTTAAGTCATTTCTAATAGAAAACCGTTTAAGTTACTTCCATCGCAATTATTTTGTGGTTTTATGCGGTGCTTAAATTTTTTCAACTTTCCAAATTTTCAATTAATTTTTAAAAAATTGATATTTTAATTTTTTAAAAATTTAAATGGAATATTCCTATTCAGCACTGAAAGATAGCGTATAAAAATGTATCATAAGTCTCGATTGCTATTTATTGTATTTTGAAAATTTTTTTGGTTATTTTTTAATTTTTTCAATTTTAAAAGATGATTAACATTTGGAGAGTGGCATCAACCGGTTTTGAAATCTACACTATTGACTCTACCAGAAACCATCAAAACATTTAAGCCATACGCGATTTCGAGGTTGACCCCTTAAAGTAACTAAATAACTAGAGAAAAGAAATCGGAAAATTCCTAAGAATAGTAAAATTAGTTCCTAAAGTAGATTGATATCTTTTCTAAAGAAAGAAAAAAAAATAAATTTAACGTAATGCTATTGCGTTGAAAAAATTTATTGTGTATATGAAAGAAACAGTGTAAGTAAAGGATCAGAAAATATCCATTTTTCATTCTAATTCAAAATATATAACACCGATCAATTTGGCTTGTAACTTATATTGTCGTTGGCGATTAGATCACGAAAAATTCAGTTTCATTCGATTCTGAAATCGATTCAATCGCAATATTCGATATAAAGACGGAACTTGGCTGTCTCCTTAGTTTTTTTGTTATTAACTAGCTGATATGTATGCCCGGCCTTGCACGAGTGGAGTTATAGCTTTCTTTTTAAAATTTTCAATACATTTTATTACTCCTTAATTCACCAGATAAAAGGTATTAAAATCCATCCACTTGTCAAGCATCATAATTTTAAAATGATTTCTTCATTTAACCGCATGATCCCCATAAAAAAACAGAAAAAATTTGGAAAAAAATATCTCAATATTACTTAAAAACGGTCCATATAGATCCCGTGATTAATTATACAGGATTTTAATTAACTTTTCTGTTAACTTTTCTTTTTTGTTAACTTTTCTGACTCGTCCAGATGTCCTCTATCTCCCCTTAAAATATTGTACCACTTATCTGAAACACCCTGTATATTATCATTATACAGGGTGTCCCATAAATAATGGGTCACACTTCACTTCATAATGGGACACCTAGAAGAGTCAGAATCACATAGGATTTGGGGGTCCCAGACCAAATCCCAGGGGGTTAAAAATGGAGCGACACCCCAAAAAAATTATTGAAAAATTCAATTTGTAGAAGAACTACTATTGGTAAAAATTTAATTATGGTCTCCAAAATTGTGCTTTAATACGATCTTTAAAATTATCTCAAAAGAAAAAAGTTAAAAAACTACAAAAAAATGTGAAAATTCTTCCAAAACCTCATTTTGTGTTTCGAAATCATTTCTTTTGATTTAATTAACTGGAAGATCATAGTTGAAAACCCTTAAGTCCAAAGTGTCACATAAAAACCATCATTTTTACCAGATATTAAGCTATTTGTAACTGAAAAATATCCAAAATTTCAAAGCTTTACCCTTATTATTCACCGAGATATGAGACTTTAAATTTGGAAAATTTTCAAAATGGCGCCGATGCTTGATGCGATTACTCATCGAAAACTTCCCATAACTCGGTAAATTATTGTTCAAAATGAATAGTTAAAACCTTTTTTGAAAGATAAGTAATGCCACTACACTATTAGGAAATTAAAATAGCAGTTAAACCACTTTAAGTAGGTTTTAAATAAACTCTCAGACAGATTAATACTTTACTATGAGAAGCATTTTAAAAGCTTTAAAAAATGCTTTCTTGGTGAAAAATTATTCTAAATTTTTATTAAATGTTCACCCTGATATAAATATGCGACAATAAACCATTTAAAGGAAAATTTTGCCTTACAAGTGCCTGAGTGCAAACGCGAAAATACCTAATAAACGCGCGCTTCAAATAAACTTTTCTGTCAAAGAATCTCAAAACTTCAAAAACAAAATCACAATCACCAACTTCAGACGCACTGAAACTCCACACACTTCGGGCCATGTATCAAGCTGGGCACATTTGGGGTCAATCTGGCCGAATTATTACCATCTTACCTTCACCAGAAAATTGGGGTTGGAGAAAGAAAGAAAACGATGTGTGGAGCCCTAAATGGCTGACTAAATCAGCAATTTGGCTTTCTTGTCGAGAACTTCTAAAATGTGGATGTGAGAAAAAATATCTCTCAAGGTGTTCCTGCAAGTTTTCAGGAATACCATGTACAGTTGTACACTAATATGCCTGAATTGTAGAGGTGAATGCCAAAATTCAGAGGAAAACCTATTTATCCTTTTACGTTAAATTCAAGAATTTAATCAAATACTTTGGAATTTGTGCCAAAAGAATAAATAAAATAATTTGAAATCCTTAAAAGGCTATCTAATACCTTTAACTGTTTATATAATTAATGAAATTCTTTTCTTAGTGTTGTAATTACCTACTGAAAGGAGTATAGGCAATGTACATGCTTTATTTTTTAAAATCTAGCTAATATAGAAAATATACCAATTCTCATACGTTCTTTAAAAGAAAAAAATTATTGATCGATCATGGTAAACATTTAATATGTTTTTTACAGGAAAAATATATTGTCTACGACTATCATTTAAAAAAAGAAAAAAACCTTACTTATTAACATATCAAATCCAAATATGGGTATGGTGATTATTAATGAAATATTTGGATGCATATTACTTTCCCGATATTCTTAATTTCTAGTAAATGTAAAGATATTGAAACTAATAATAAAGTTGTAGGTAAGTAAACAAGCACTTGAAAGTACTATAAGTTTCTACTAAGTTGAAAATACTATTATCTATATATATAAAAATCAATGTCTGTCTGTCTGTCTGTCTGTCTGTCTGTCTGTCTGTATGTCTGTATGTATGTATGTATGTCCTTTATAGTTTTAAACTTTTCGAACCTACATTAACTATTAAACTATACCACGTTGATCTACTCGCTCCAAGGAAGGTTTCTGAAGAATAATAATTTAAAATCGATGCATCCTAATAACTTTTTTGGTCAATTTTATGCTCAAAAACCCATATTTCGTGCCTAACTTCATGGAATACCCCCATTGTTGTAAATATCATAAGAGAAGATGTAACTTTAATTGTTGTAGGCATATTCTCGATTGTTGCAGTTTAAAATCCATTGTTGTAACATAAACATAAAAGTGGCTCCTTTATTTAACTATTTCCACATTTGGACTGGCGAAGCCCATCTCTAACACACCAGAAGAATTTTTTTTAAATGGACTGGCGAAGACCATCTGTAACACACCAGAATAATCTTCTTTAAAAATGGACTGGCGAAGCCCATCTGTAACGCACCAGATGATATTTATAAAAAAAAATAAAACCCGGGCGAAGCCCGGGTCTAGCGCGTCAGCGCTACTGCGCCCGGGCAAAGCCGGGTCTAGCGCTTTAGCGCTAGTTCATTATAAGGCTGGTATAATTTAAGTAGTCTTGTTGAAAACTAGCAGGACGCTTACAATCTCAATTTGTTTTATATACTGATTAAAAACTAAATGCTTAAAGTTTAAATGGTGTTATCTATTATCATATAGTAAATGATTAGATGCATTACCCTTACTCGATTTTCAAATACACAACGATTACTAATTGTTAAAAAGTGTTTGGTAAGTTCAAATGTATATAACATATTCTAATATATTTTGATATTTCATGTTTTAAGGGGATAGGTGACGTTTCTAAATCCACTCCGTAATGTTAAAAAGGATGATTTTTAAGGTACATTTTTAAAAAAATCTACTGAATTAAAGCTCCCAAATTTTTTTCTGAGTATTTCCTGAACTGTATTAGGGGTCATTCATTAATTACGTAAGGGTCCCGAGGGGGAGGGGGGGTTGGAAAAATCTCTACATACCCTCACTTGGGGGGGTGGGGGGTCAAACCAATTCTTACGTAAGATTTTCCAAGTTAATGTAAACAAATACCAATTAAATAAAACTGTTGAATCCATCTTCCAGTTGTCAAAAGTCGAAACAAAACAAAAGCAAAAAGAGAAATCTTTATTAGTTTTTTTTCGACCTTTTTTTGTAAATCATTTTGTGCGCTAACATTTTATTATTTTGAAAAAAACTAAATGGAATCTTACGTAAGAATAGGAGGGAGGGGTTTGAAAAATCTTACGTACCCTTGCATGGGGGTAGGGGGGTCAAAAATTGCCAAAATCATCCTTACGTAATTAATGAATGGCCCCTTAGGGAACGTACCCATACCACGTGACCCATTTATGGGAGGGAGGGGGTTCTTCAAAATACCACGCTCGGTCACAGGGGGGAGGGGGGGCTGAGGGTTTCGTCACGTAGTCGATTTTTTCTAGTCAATACGACAAAATTTAGCCTAATTAATTATTGAAATTTGCCAAATTAAGACTAATAAAGCCAAATTAATTATTAAAATTAGACAAATTAAGCAAAATTAATTTTTTTAAACTTTCTGTTTGCAAAAAATGATGACAAACCGTATTTATGAATTACTAGCGCTAAAGCGCTAGACCCGGCTTTGCCCGGGCGCAGTAGCGCTGACGCGCTAGACCCGGGCTTCGCCCGGGTTTTATTTTTTTTTATAAATATCATCTGGTGCGTTACAGATGGGCTTCGCCAGTCCATTTTTAAAGAAGATTATTCTGGTGTGTTACAGATGGACTTCGCCAGTCCAAATGTGGAAATAGTTAAATAAAGGAGCCACTTTTATGTTTATGTTACAACAATGGATTTTAAACTGCAACAATCGAGAATATGCCTACAACAATTAAAGTTACATCTTCTCTTATGATATTTACAACAATGGGGGTATTCCATGAAGTTAGGCACGAAATATGGGTTTTTGAGCATAAAATTGACCAAAAAAGTTATTAGGATGCATCGATTTTAAATTATTATTCTTCAGAAACCTTCCTTGGAGCGAGTAGATCAACGTGGTATAGTTTAATAGTTAATGTAGGTTCGAAAAGTTTAAAACTATAAAGGACATACATACATACATACAGACAGACAGACATTGATTTTTATATATATAGAAGACTACGTGACAACTAGAGGGGGAGGGGGGGGTCTTGGCATATACTACGGATGGTCACCAAGGGGGGGGGAGGGGGTTCAAAAATGGCAAAAAATGGGTCACGTAGTATGGGTACGTTCCCTTACATACTTTAACATGAGCTTTAAGGACTATTGTGTCTGGTTATTTTATTAAAAAATATGATCTGAATGAACTTAGGTTTTTTCTCAAAAAGACTGATATTTCATGATGTTTTATGCTATAACTTTAGTTTAAAGGACTTTTTTGAGAAACCCCTGTGTTAAAGTATGTAACATAGCGTCATTAATAATGTTACGAAGTTATATAAGTTGTCTGCTATAAGAGATTTTGAGAAAATGTTCCTTTCATGGTAAAAAATTCAGTTTTGAGAAAAATGGAAATTTAGTAAGAATCTTGCATATTAGTATTATTTCCGTAAAAAATAATTAAAAATACTTCTAACCCGCGTAGAGTAATAATTTTGGTGTCGTTTGAAGCGTAAAATGCAATACTAAACGGAAATGAAATTTTTAAAAAATGTGTTTTTTGGTCTAAAGTTGTGCACCTACCCTCTTAACGCATTAAGTAAAGGTTTGTCTAGAAAATACTCATTTGAAAGGTAATTTCTAACCTGAAAAATTAATTGTATTTTAAGAATTTTTTCTGATACAAAAGAAGATTTTTTAAAACTTGAAGTTAAAAGGCTAAAATGTTGTTAGAAGATCATAATAGAAAGCAAGATTTTTTGAGATTCTTCGTCAGAAAAAGTTTATTTGAAGCGCGCGTTTATTAGGTATTTTCGCATTTGCACCCAGGCGCTTGTAAGGCAAAATTTTCCTTTAAATGGTTTATTGTCGCATATTTATATCATTTAATAAAAAATTTAGAATAATTTTTCACCAAGAAAGCATTTTTTAAAGCTTTTAAAATGCTTCTCATAGCAAAGTATTAATCTGTCTTAGAGTTAAAACCAACTTAAAGTAGTTTAATTGCTATTTTAATGTCCTAATAGTGTAGTGGCATTACTTATCTTTCAAAAAAGGTTTTAACAATTCATTTTGAACAATAATTTACCGAGTTATGGGAAGTTTTCGATGAGTAATCGCATCAAGCATGGCCGCCATTTTGAAAATTTTCCAAATTTAAAGTCTCATATCTCGGTGAATAATAAAGGTAAAGCTTTGAAATTTTGGATATTTTTCAGTTACAAATAGCTTAATATCTGGTAAAAATTTTATGATAACAACTTATGTTTAACATTGTGTTTTTAAAGATTTTAAATTTTAAAATTTAGTTTTTTTGAAAAAAACATATCAAATAGTATTTTTATGAAACTTTCGACTTCATATTTGTAATCTACGACCTCAAATTGTATAGAAAAGTCACCTTACATGTTGAAAAGTGTGATAGTTAAGGTGTAAAACGCGAATTTAAAAATTTCACAAAAAGTTAAATATTTTAAATTCTAAGGGAAATTGAGGCGGACTCCTGATCGATAACTCATTTATATGGTCCCCGGAATCAGTGTACCAAGTGGCTTAGCATCATCAAAAAGTGCAGTGTTTCAACTTGTACCGCTTAGAGACTATAATGGACCCACTACACTCTATACGAAGGACGCACCGAGATTGGCTGCCGCAATTGTTGCCACCTTCCTTCGGTGGTGTCTAGTTTTAAAGTGCACGTATGGGAACGTACCCATACTACGTGACCCATTTTTTACCATTTTTGACCCCCCCCTTGGTGACCATCCGTAGTATATGCCAAGACCCCCCTCCCCCTCTAGTTTTCACGTAGTAATTCATAAATACGGTTTGCCATCATTTTTTGCAAACAGAAAGTTTAAAAAATTAATTTTGCTTAATTTGTCTAATTTTAATAATTAATTTGGCTTAATTAGTCTTAATATGGCAAATTTCAATAATTAATTCGGCTTAATTTTGTCGTATTGACTAGAAGAAATTGACTACGTGAGGAAACCCTAAGCCCCCCCTCCCCCCTGTGACCGAGCGTGGTATTTTGAAGACCCCCTCCCTCCCCTGAATGGGTCACGTAGTATGGGTACGTTCCCTATCCATGGACACGAGAAGAAGAAGAAAGGATCTCAAGCGTTTAATATTGATGGTTTTTACGTGAAACTTTGGACTTAAGGGTTTACAATTATGATCTTTCAGATTATAAAATCAAAAGAAAGGATTTCGAAATACAAAATGAGGTTTTGGAAGAATTTTCACTTTTTTTTGTGGTTTTTTAACTTTTTTCATAATAAAACAAATTTTAAAGTGAAGACTTTTGAGATAATTTTAAAGATCATATTAAACCACAATTTTTGAGACCATAATTAAATTATTTACCAATAGTAGTTCTTCTACAAATTGAATTTTTCAATAATTTTTTGGGGGTGTCGCTCCATTTTTAACTCCCTGGGATTTGGTCTGGGACCCCCAAATCCTATGTGATTCTGACTCGTCTAGGTGTCTACTATACCCCTAGAATTGTGACCCATTATTTATGGGACACCTTGTATAGCTAATTCTCCGCAATGGTGCTCCGTGAACAATAAAACTTCAGGAATGCTGTGTCTGTGTGCCGCACGCCGCAATAGATCAGACTCGGTCCGATTAGTTCTGCGAATACTCTCGCTTGCTCGGGAGTTACATTACTTCTAGAGATTCTTCTCCATTTTATTACGAAAATAGTTTGCGGTAAATTTTAAGAATCCGGGCCATGGCGACTTCTTGGCGAAATGCTTTCCCGCCAATGCTCGCCAAACACTTCGTGGAACGAACATCGTAATAGAATTTAGGGTTGCTGTACTAAGCATTGTGAACTAGAAATATCCACTTATCGTCTAGTTTTCGCCAACCCTTGGCGATTGGCCCGGATTGTTAAAATTAACCTAGTTAGCTGCTCTACATAAATCCATGAAATAACTAAAAAGTTTAAAGGTGTCGTGAATCGGACGACGCGGAAAACATAAACACGAATTCGCAAAGTGTAAACAAACCCATCGTTGCCAACCCGAAGTAAGTAATAAGATAGAAGCCCATTTTAATGGACTCGTAAAGAAACTTATAAAAAAAACTGCCAATTTTCAATGTAATTTTCTCTCATTATGTTTGTTATAAACTTTATACACTTGTTAACATAGTTTATTTAGTTTGTGGTAAAAAATATTATCAGAATGTGCAAAAATTAACAGAAAATCACAAGCATTTTCACGTTTCCCGCCAAAAGCCACTTTTGAAGGAAAAAAACGAGGTTTTTTGGCACCCTGAAGCTGTCCAGCACTAAGCTGTCCAACGTAATGTACAACCGGTTTTTTAAGAATTGGAATGAAAATTAAGGTTTTTATAAGAAAAATAGGATTGTCCATTATAATGGACGCGGGATCTCAAGAGGCTATAGATGGACTATCAACACCAATCTCTCACAAACCCATACAAAAAATTTAAACTAAAACTTTTTTGAAGATTTATCTCTTTAAAATTAAATTAGTATTAAGATGATCCATTACGAAATTGCTGTTCAAGTACTTACTTTTCCAATTGTTTAAAATATTTTCCTGGATTTTAAATTCATTAGATTAATTGAATCGTCAGTTTGAAAAAGGGAATAAGTCCAAAAAATGAGAAATTGACTTTTTGTGCTCAAAACAATCTCTAAGCTTTGCTCTACACATGAGTGAAAAGGATATACGAAAAAACCGTTCAATGCAAAAACCGTTCAATAAAAAACAAATAAATTTATTACATGTGTAAAGCTATGAGTTTTTTTGTTTTTTGAACGGTTTTTGTATGAACGGTTTTTGTTTTGAACGGTTTTTTCGCGACACCGGTGAAAAGAGGGGAACAATAACTAACCCCTATAGGGAGATATCGCCCCTTGAAGTTGTGAAATCGATGTCCTTTCATTGTATTTTTTAAGCTAATTTGGAATTAAAGTTAATTTTTCTTTCTCCTCATATTCTTTGTGCTGTAAACTAAGTTAAAATAAAATTTTCTCTTAATTTCAATCTTTTTCAAACTTTTTTTTTATGTAGGGAATGTTTGACTCCATTCATATTCACTCACTCCATTGATACTGCTTTAATAACCCAGTTTCACTATAATTTTGAATTTCATTTGTCTTATTCTTTTTATTTCACCCTTTTGTGGTGTAAACTAAGGAGAAATATAATTTAAATGTGATTTTAAGGGTTTTTAAAGATTTTTTCATCAGAAAAATTTCATAAGGTGTAAGAAGGGAATAAGTCCAACAACTTATTTTGGCTGTAAAATATTTTTGAATACATGTATATTTGTTTTGATGATTGCTCTGTTTTCTAAATAGGGTTCTGAACTTTCAGTAAAAATTTGGCGGTTATACAGCTCCCGTCAAAAAAAACGTTACAGTAGAATGTGCGGGTGAACGGGTGGGGTTAGAAAGATGCTTTTGGTGTCATTTTTCAGGATTTATTGTAAGCTTGAAATCACTAATTGACTATTTTTCTCTCAGAGGCCGTCTTCATACGAAACGCAAAATAAAGTGCAACTTTTTTCATGGTGACCCCCAATTTTTATACCCGCATATGAAAGACCATACCCTTTAAACCCTAAATACCAAGTTTCATTTAATTTGGTCATTAAATAAAGCCATGGCTCAAAGTTAAAGTTTGAAAATTTAGAGGTAAAAGCCTGAAAACGGTCGCCATCATCCGACCGCCAAGGCAAAACTAGTAGCAACCCTCGCTCCTCATTCTGTCTTTTTCGACCACAACAGCAGAAAGGATTTGAATGTTTTCGAGTTGAATTAAAAAGATATGAGGCCTTTCCGCTTTCCAAATTTTGCTGATTTTAAAAAGCAGAACACATTTCTGTTGGAATACTTAAATTTTGTTAATATTTAGTTTCTTAATTTATATCAGACATTTTCTATTTATTTTTGAATTTCAATAAAATAAACGATCGGTGAAGTTTCCTTTGAAAAATTATTTGCGTGATAACTAAATATTCAAGGGATAATTTTCTTAAGGTATTTTACCAAACACAAAGTGCTTTATAAATAAGTTAAGAATCCGATTTCCCCTTTTAAATCATAGGGGATTTTAGTAAAGTAGATTAGATATTAAAGGATTGAAAATAAACTTTTTGTAAAAAATTTCATTTATCCTCGTTTGGTAATATTCAGTCGCGTTATTTGGTTAAAAAAATATCGTCTCTCATATTTAATATTTCCAATTTTTAATCAGGATCTTGTAAACCATTGATCGACAAATACATATTTTTCTTTTACAATTTTCCAAATTTTGGATTGCCACCAACTTGGCCCTAAACTTTGGGGTTTTGTTGAAAAAACGTTTTTATTTCAATTCTGAAAATTATGAGAAAAAAAACTTGTGAGTTAAAAAGTGATTTGGCAAATCGTGATCATCATGCGATGTCATATGCATCACTTGGTCTCGTTATCACATTTAACAACTTATCACATTTGTTGATCAAAAATATCGGACACATCTATCATAGTCCCAGTGACAATGCGATCACATTTATTCCAGTGACAATGCGATCACATCCGACTCCAATGTGATTGTCACAAAATGAGGACAGGTCTATCACATAGTAGTTGTTATTGTTGTAATTTTAAAATCAATAAATTATTCTACTTAAACTTTTTAAATCAACCTAATCTGTATTTTAGTTATTTCACCAGATTTTAAAAACATTAAGAGATATATAGATCACATAAAACGATACATTATACGTTAAGTTAAATATTAGTGATCGGGATCGGTGTTTTTCTAAATATAATCCGATTGATAATATTAACCGTGATCACTATAAGACTATATTAGGTAACCTTGTTTTTGGTCATTTCTGACCCCCTCCCTTCCCCTTTGCCAACTAAGATAAAATCAATCCGTAAAACTTCCCCAAAAATGTAATCAGATTACTTTCAATCCAATTACATATGTAGTTAGATTGAAAATTCCAAATGTTATCAAACAACCAAAAGTAATCAGATTATACTTTCAATCAGATTACAAATGTAGTTTGATTGCGCCCAACTCTTGTTCCAAATAACTGGTGAATGTAATTTAAAAGTTTCATTTCTAAAAACGGAAAAATGCGAGATGCGCCAAACTGTGAATTGATTGCCAAATCCAGCAACCCCACCCGTTCCATCGATGGAGCAATGTAACGTTTTTTTTGACGGGAGCTGTACAATGAAAATTCCATTACTTATACAGTTTTTTTCGATTTTCTCAAAACTTGATTTTTGGACTTATTCCCTTCTTCAAACTGACGATTCAATTTTAATTAACTAATTATATTCAACCATCGCTTATGTTTTTTTTGTTGTAGAACTATTCAACTAAAATATTTGCAGGTTAATAACCTTGAAAAAAATACCTCAAAAGAGTCAAACACGATATTTTAAAAAATTATAATTTTTTCAGCCAAAAAGAATTTTTAGAGTCTTTAAAAATATTTTATTTAAATTAAAGGTTAATTTCCGTTACCGTTCCCGCTGAACGTCATAGAAGAAGCAAATACCGACAATTTTTTTCTGATTTTTATTGATAAACTGAACAGTATGATCTTACTAAACATTTTAATCCATGAATTTGAAAAATAAAGCAATATTTCTCCTTTTTCATGTACAAAAAAAACATGGCGATTTTTAGAGAGACTATTAACGGAAATTAACCAAATTCATAACAATTATTTAATACAAATTGCGATATTTGATCATGAGTCAAGTACAATATTATTGAAGTTATCTGAAAGATTTTCTGCTTTACTTCGCAGGTATGGCCTCTGTATCATGCGACCAACTGCATCAACCCAAGTCTCTACAACTCTTGGTTTGTGACGTAAAGTATCCCAATGGAAACTACTTGATTCATCAGTTTGTGCTCAACAATTGTGAACAGCCAAGTGACTCCCGCAGTGAAGGATACATTCGATATGCACTTTGGTCGTTCCCTAGTGATACAGTGAATGCAAGAAAGAACGAAGACGGATTCACTGCTCTTCATCTGGCCGTGATGAAGCGAAACTCTTTCATGGTTAAGATGTTGCTATGGTGCCATCCAACCGTCGATGTTAATGCGACATGTGGGAATGGAAAGGAAGAAGGAACTGCCTTGCATTTAGCAGCTTCTGGAAATTATTTCGAAAGCGCATATTCAAATGCTAACAACAATTATACCCCGCTTGATGAAGCTCCAAACGAAGAGAGTTTGGAAATAGTCAAAGTTTTGCTAGAATATGGTGCAGATGTAGATGCCCTGGATTATTCTAATTCTACAGCACTTCACTCTTCCGCTATTCACAATAGAATTGATATGCTTAAGCTCCTAATTAGCAAAGGTGCTGATGTGAATGCTGAAAATGATAGTGGAAGTACCCCACTTCACGAAGCACTGAGGCATGGGTGTTTGGAAGCAGTCCAAGTTTTATTAGAAAATGGTGCTAATTTAGAGGCTAGAGATGATTACGGAAATACAGCACTTCACGCTGCTGCTATTCACAATCAAACTGATATATTTGAGCTTCTAATCAGCAAAGGTGCGGATATGAATGCTGAAAATAGTAGTGGAAGTACCCCACCTCACGAAGCAGAGAGGGAGAGGGGTTTGGAAGCAGTCAACGTTTTATTCGAAATTGGTGCTAATGTAGAGGCTAAGGAGGAGAACGGAAATACAGCACTTCATGATGCCGCTATCTACAATCAAATTGATGTATTTAAGCTTCTAATCAGCAAAGGGGCGGATGTGAATGCTGAAAATGATAGTAGAAGTACCCCACTTCATGAAGCACTGAGGTATGGGTGTTTGGAAGCAGTCAACATTTTATTAGAATATGGTGCTTCTGTAGAGGCTAAGGATGATTACGGAAATACAGCACTTCACGCTGCCGCTATCTACAATCAAATTCATATATTTGAGCTTCTAATCAGCAAAGGTGCGGATGTGAATGCTGAAAATGGTAGTAGAAGTACCCCACTTCATGAAGCACTGAGGCACGGGTGTTTGGAAGCAGTCAAAGTTTTATTAGATTATGGTGCTTCTGTAGATGCTGTGGATAGAGATGGTTGCACAGCACTTCACGATGCCGCCGTCTATCACCATCAAATTGATGTATTTAAGCTCCTAATCAGCAAGGGTGCGGATGTGAATGCTAAAAATCGTAATGGAAGAACCCCACTTCATGAAGCAGTGACGGATGGGGGGTTGGAATCAGCAAAAATTTTAGTTGAATTTGGTGCTGATTTAGATGCTGTGAATGAGTATGGTAATACAGCACTTCACGATGCCGCTATCCGCAACCGAACTGATTGTTTTGAGCTATTCATTAGCAAAGGCATGGATGTGAACCTGAAAAACTATAAAGGCTTAACTCCGATGTATTTAGCTGTCCAAAATGCATCTTTAGATGTTTTAAAAGTGTTAGTAGAAAGTGGTGCTTCTGTAAACGAGCGTGTAGAGAATGATGTAACCCCACTTCACGTGGCAGCTATGTACAATCGAATCGAATTAGTTAAGCTGCTTATCAGCAAAGGTGCAGAATTAAATGCTAAAAACAATAGGGGAAGAACCCCTCTTCATGACGCAGCGAGGTATGGGAGTTTCCAAACAGTCAAAGTTTTAATAGAAGAGGGTGCTGCTGTGGTTGCTGAGGATACGTATGGTAGAACAGCGCTTAGAATTGCAGAAGAACAAAGTTACACTGAAATAGTTGAATATTTAAACTGCCTATTTGGTAATGTGAATGCAGTAGATAGGAATGAAAGAGTTTTAGTTTCTGAAGGAGTGTGTATGAATGCAACAGAATCTGGTCAACCTCCACCAGTTAAAAAAATTCGTAGAAATTAAAGTGTTAGTTTTTCCTCAAAAAACATATTTTCTTAAACTTAATATTTGTGTTTAAATAGCTATTTTGTCATAATGTATTTCTCTTATGAAAGTTTTTCTTATGGAAGGCTATGCAATTTATTTTCCTTTTCATACTTTTTTATATAAAAAATGAAAGTTTGTGATTCTGTAATTTAATAAAGTTTAATAAGATTTTTGTTGTAATCAAGAGTACGAAAATATCTTGAGGGGTATTTTGCTTTGAATAAGCATTTAAAATAAAAGTATTAAGATAGATGTTTGGATTTTCATTTCCCCTTGAAAATAAAGGGTTTTTCCCCTTGGCGTATCATATGTTTACATATTTGTATAATTGATGATGAATTTTACAATAATAATTATTATTAACTGCTTCAATTTTTCCCCACTAATTCTAAATTTTTTTGAAAAGTTATTCTTATTTTCGTAGAGCACTAAAATGAAGCCCATGCTTATTTTAAGAATTTAAAGTTTCAAAGATTTCGTCTTTTTAAAATTTAATAACTCCTTAAATGATTTATTGCTAAATATTGTTGGAATGTTATGGTAACTTATGATATAATCATTGTGTGTGTGCGTGCGTGTGCGTGTGTGTGTGATGATTTTCGTTAAATCATAATTTAACAATTTAGAAAACATTTTAATGCAATATACAAAAATTTTGTTTGAGGGCGCATTGTTTACGTTCTTATAATTTTGGGTACTTACGTATTAGTCAATGGGCTTTGATGACATTTTCGGATTCAGCGGGACAGTTGACGGGACAATACGTAAGAAAGATCCTTATTTTGTGTTTTCTTTTTTAAATATTTGTGTTTTTATTTTGGACTTTTAGACACCGTTGCAATAGAATATCAAATCGATATGAAGATTTTAGTATTGTTGTCAACTTTGGTAAGTGAGAAATTTTTTTTCTTCTTTTCCGATTTGCATATAGGTTAAGGTGGGGGTCGATAAAAAGTCTCACTTTCGAGGTTTTTTCAAAAGACGGGACACACGTCAAAGGTCAAGATGAAATAAACTAATGCTTGTTTATTTCCAAGTTTTGCGTAAAAAACACCATAGACAACTCTTTGATAATTCCACAAAATGATTTTTTAGGCAAAGATTCCTTCGAAATTCATTTAACTATAACTCCGGGTGAAATAATCCCTTTTGAAAATACATCATAATTCCTTAACAAGAAACATGCCAAAAATGGCAATTTATTAAATTCCTTTTTTAATTACTGTTTTTCCGGAATGTTTAATGGAAAATTTATGATATACGTATTCAATAAAGGTAGGGTAAAACTTCTTATGATCTCTCCCAGAACAGAAATTGTTTGTTTTTGTTTTTATATTTTTTTATCAAATTAATCTCTATCAATTTTCTCCGAGCAATGTATCACCCTGACCCGCATGTGGGGCACATTAATACAAAATTGATTCTTTACAAAAGTAGTTTTTTTTTTTTCAAATTTCATTTTAATTGTGTTTCTGTGCTTGATTTCATAAAATTGAGTTATTTTTAGAAAAATTAGTACCTACATCATAAGCAACTTTTTTAGTCAAATAAATTGTTAGAATTGTGGTGCTTCTGATAGCTCTATTTCCCCTATACATTTTGAATTAATGCTATTTTTATGTTAACATTTTCAAATATAGTTATTAAAACTGAAAAATTCCTTCCTCTTTTTTTAACAATGCCAAGAAAATTTTGTATATTCAGATCACTAATTCATCCTTAGTAATGACCACTTTTAAAACAATGTTCTAGGTGGTGTTATCAGTAGCTAAAGATAATAAAGGTTAGTAGTTACTTTTTATTTAATTGTATTTATTTAGCTCAGCATTTCCCAAAGTGGTCCCTATGGACCCCCAGTGGTCCCCAGCGACTTTCAGGGGATCCACGGGCATGAAAATGAAAATCGGGGGTCCACAGAAACTTCTAGGGGGTCCACAGCAATTTTCAGAGGTTCAGGGGGAAAATTTCATTATAATGGAAAACTTTGATAAACTTCAAAAATTTGATTAATATGAAAAGTTGGTTGTCACCGAGTCCTCGCAACACTAGCAGGGGCGATGGAATAATCATTTCTATTTTATTGTGGTGAAGATCCCCCGACCAGCAGCGCATAATTCAATTTCATAAATTAAAACTCAATTTCCGAAATGTATAATTTGATTTTTTTCATTCATTGATTCATAGTTAAACTTAATTAAATATTGTCTGTTAACATGCCATATAATAATTGTGATTATTTCTGAAATTTTATGATGGGGTGAATGAATAACGCTCTCATAAGATAAGCCATTAAATTTGACAAGTTTTCGGCCAAAATTTTTAAAGCTTAAAGTTTTTGTGCCTTGAAATGTAATGATATTAAAAGTTTAGATTTGTTTTTAGTTTCAAACTTTTTAAATGTTTGATTTTTATAATTTCATTAAAAATGTTGTGTAACCATATCAATGGTAATTTGATTTATTTTTATAGTTGAACTCAATTAAATATTGTTTGTTAACATACCATTTATAAATTATAGTTATTTCTGAACTTTTATGATTTGCCAAATGAATAACTCACTCATAATCCATTAACTTTTAATTAATCCATTCACTCGCCAAACCTTATAATGAACTACCGGTAGACGAAATGAATTAAACCCGAATTTCTTCGAAGGAATTCCCTCAAATGATACCATAGCTTATACATCAGAATAACACATAGGCTATAATTTATAAAGAGAAAATCGGTCCTTCATTCTTTTTTTCCAATTTTTCTTCTTTTTTCACTTATTTTTCCGTGTTTGAAAACCTGTTTTACCAGTCATACAACGAGTTAAAAATAAAACATTGTTTCAAATGAGACAGATCACTAGACTTTTTCATTTACTAGATCTTTTATTTTAGTTTTAAACACTGGTTTTAAATTTGTTAATTTGTTCACTAGACTTACTAATTTACTAGACTTTTTATTATGGTTTCAAATTTGTTATTTTATAAAGGCACCAAGATATTAAACATTATCAGGAACATCGGGATTGTAAAAAGTGACAAGAACACCGGGATTGGAAAATTAGCGAGAACATCGGGAAGGAAAAATTACCGAGAACACTGGGATAGGAAATTTACCATAAAGACACCGGGAATACCGGAATATAAAAATTACCGTAAACACTGAGATAGGAAAATTACCGGGACCGCCGGGATTAGAAAAATTACCGTGACCACCGGGATAAGATTACCGGGAACACTGGGATAGGAAAGAGGTGCCTGGGATACCGGGATGATTTGTAATATTGCTAATTTACAAAATTATAAATGTATTTTAAGAAATATTTAAAAAAATAAATTTATAAACTCCCCCCCGTGCAAGGCCGGGTATAACAGCTAGTAAATTATAAAAGCCAGTGAAATACTGTACCTCATTATTATTATTTCACTAGCTTTTATAATAAATTTTTAATATCAATTTAGCACCAGATGGCATCATTTGAGGGAGTTCCTTCGAAGAAATTCGGATTTAATTCATTTCTTCCAACGGTAGTTCATTATAAGCTTTGGTGAGTGCAACGTCCCTAAGTAGTACGTTTTAATCTTAAATTATAGGGACTATAGGGTACAGTTAATACACATAAATAAATATAATCCATCTAAATAAGTCTTAAATAACAATAACATATTTGAACCAATTTTATTTTTCCACTTTTTTCAAACTTTGGGGCTCTACAGGCAAACCCTAGAGTTAACTTAGGGGGATGAAACTTCACACACTATCTTTTGGGACCGAAAGGAATGGGAAAAGCCCTGGGGAGCGAGGTTTTTCGAAAAAAAGGTTTTTTTTAGACTGTTATCTGTTATCTATCTTTCTGTTATCTAAAAAATCTGTTATCTATCTTTAGATTTCAATTTTAATCCTAATTTTTACTGTTACAGGTCTAAAGGCATGCATCGATTCGGGACAATGCGCATGCTTTACAAAAGACGGCACCCAGATTTCTTCTTTTCAGTCCGATTTGAAATATTGCAATTGCCTCGTAGAAAAATATAATCTGAAAGTTTCAGGTAGGCTCTAATGGGAATAAGCGAAGGCTTATTATAATAAAGGTTACTATAAAGAGTAATTAAACCTTCATCTTATAACTTAAGCCTTTTTAAGTAGCTCAAGTCGAAAAACTAAAAGTGAAAATATGAAAAATAGAGTTAGAATAAACACTTAGAAGGGTAAATGGATACGCGAGCTTAAACATTTAAAAGTTATAAAACTTTTTTTTATCGAATCCCTATTTTTCTTGAGCCTGAAGAAAGAAGAGCAAGTCAATGAACAATAAATTTTAAAAATATCAGCTTTTTAGAAAATTATTGTAATATGTTCTTGTTCATTTAAAATGATAGTTTAATAATGAAGATCTTAGAGCAGAATTCTATTAATAAATTAGAGAAGTGGTCATCCTTATCGGTTGTTAATGGACCCCTGGGGGTCTATGAAATAAAATGTGGAATTCCACGGAATATTTTATTTTACAGATGGTGGAAATGCATGTTGAAACACATTTTTCCTTTTTGTTGCAGTTTCTTATTGCGAACACATATTTTCATCGTTTAGTTTTCTGTTATAAATTGTTGGTATAATATAAATACTGTCCCTTTTTTAAATTACTGCTTATATTTCAATACCAATATCTAAGCGGATACGTGGCTTGCAGGGAAACTATAAAAGAGGTCCACGAGTCAAAACTATTTGGAAATCACTGCACTGGAAAAGTGTAACTAGTCATTACTGAAACCGAAACTGAAAATTAGCCACCCTAGCTCTAAAAGTTTTACCCATAAGTTTTTTGAACAATTGGAATGGGCATTTTTTAACACCACTTTCAATATTTACAATCAGTATTTAATGACCCTTTGTTGAAGAGAATTCGTTGCCAATATTATGAAAAACTAGCAGAGAATGAATCTGATAAAACTATTACGAATATTCGAGGAGATATTAGCATGTGAAAATAACATCTTTTCCTTTAGTTTTTTATTTTTATATTTTCATCTCAATAAATTGATTCCCCATAGTTCCACCCAGGATAGACCTTACTTTCATCACCTGAGGAGACGTTGTCTACAAATAAAAGTCGTGAAACGGACTTTTGAAACACGTAATTCACATAATATGATAAACTACTGATGATATATTTTACTTTTGAAATTTCTAAAAATAACCCAACTTAATAATTTCTTTATTTCATTTAGCTATATTTATAAATTTAAAGAGGATAATATACAGGGTGTTTCAGATAAGTGTTTCATAGCTTCTAGAAGGGGTAGGGCACACCTAGCGATGACTCAGAATCACCCAGGAACGGGGGAGTTGGAAATGCACCCCTAGCCACTTACGGGTTTTTATAAGCTGGCATGGAAGGTTGTATAATCCACAGTGGAAATTGACACACAAGATTTTATAGTTGGATTAAAACCAGCAAAATCGATCGATTCCGACATTTGTTACATAAAAAACAATTTAGGAGTTGAAATGTCAGCTCTATATTTGGTTTTATGGAATAGTAAATACCTGAATCAACTTTGCCTGAATCGATGGTTTTAATTCGATCTTAAAAGGTTACAACTCAATTTCCACAGGGAGTTTAACAACTTCTCATGCCCGCTTATAAAACCCCCTGCTAGGTGGGCCCTTACTCCCCTTAGAAGTTATGAAACACATCTGAAACCCCCTGTATATTATCCTCTTTAAATTTAGACAATTTTTATTTGTCTTTACAGGTGAATACAACACTTTTTCATGTAAAAATAATGGCGAGTACAATGCGAGGCAATGCCGCAGTTTTTCGTTTGATACGGAGACTGTATGCAGCTGCGTCGATACTATCACAGGGGAAGAGCAACGCGTTCTTGGTTATTACGAATATTCTTTATGTGAGTGATAGCATCCTGGTCAATTTCTTGAAATAAAACCTGTATTTTGATGCTGTTTATTGAATAAACTTAACATATTGAAAGGTTTTTGTGTTTGATACCTATCTGAAACAAATGTGGGTTGAATCTCCTGGAGCCTCAGTACTACTACACGCACCACACACACATTCGCTCTCTCAACCCTCCTTTTTGCAGGGATCGCATTCATTCACCACGTACGAGGGCCGAAAATAACTCGGAGACTCAAACCTCAGACGTACGGCTTCACAAAGTGAGATACTCTAACAACCACTAGGCCAAAACGTCGTTCGGGACAATGTCTCATATGACTTATACAGGGTGCTCCAAGATAACTGTTCACCTCCTTAACTTTTTAACAACCCTATAAACTTAACTAACATTGTTTCAGTAAGAAAATTACACCTTGCACAGAAAAATGCTTTGAAAAAACCTCTAAAACGCACGTTAAGTTAGGTTAAACTAATGTAGTTTTTTCATCTTGAAACGTTTCTCATAACACGATTATGAGAAATATTTGTTTGAATGATCTAAGAACAGTTTTAGTCGTTTACCTATGTCATAAAAATGAAAATTTCTTATTTTCGGCTTATAAGGAGCGTTTTAGGACGATAAAACAACGTAGATTCTAACTAATTGAGCGTGCGTTTTAGAGATTTCATTCAAGGCATTTTTCTCCACACTATGTATTTCCTACAAAATCAATGCTGCTATAACTATATAATGGAATAAATTAGCACTCCTCTAAAAGTTTTTAAAATAAAAATTACAACTCCTAACATTGACGCTAAAAAAGTTGTCGCAAAGGATAGGACATGATCACTTTACAATACCTAATAGACACAGCGTTTCTATATATCTAGGGGTTCAAAAGTTAAAGGGATGGATATTTATCTTGGGACACCCTTGTATATCAAGGACTACCGTCATTACAATCTATAGGACAGAAAGGATTGGTATTGGTAAATAAGAGCTCAATTTATAAATTTGGTAATATTCTCACAAAAAAACTCCAAATGAATCCAAAATGTCACTACTAAACCATCGGAAGCACTTTCCATCAGCATCCGATTGTTTAACAATTCGTTCTTTACAACTCGGAGTCCGTGTCACCGACTGTCCTTTTACGACCTGCCAAAAAGGAACCCTTCAATTTCGTCACCCTGCCCCAAGAGTCACAGGAAATGGGTCAGCAGATGGCATCATCACAAAAGACGGACTCTTTGATCTAACACATGGACCTCCATCCATTCAACTGGTGGGCCACAGCACGCCAACAACGAACAACAACAACGACTCTGTCAGGTGGATCTATCTGCTCGGCCACACCTCACACGCGCGAGCTTCAGGGGTACTCCCGTCTCACAATGGATGCCCGAGTGTAATATTCCAATCTGAATTATGGTCCATTCCGATTATTTTGTAACGACAATGAGTTGAACTAGTTTTTTGTCGTCGCTATGAGGGATGAGTCATGTATGGGGTGGTGATATGGACTTTTTCAGGAAGGGAGCGTTTAGTAGGGCCATGTTTATATAAAGAAGAGCATCGATAATCAGTGGGCAATGAATGTGGAAAAATATGGATGTGCGGGGTATTTGTAGATTGTATATTGGTCCTCATCTTCTCTGGATGAAGGGTTATATTTCTTAGTGTAATATTATCTTAAGATATTTCTATTTCGAAACCATTTAAGGCAAAACACTTTGAAACATTTTAACAATAACTTCATATCTCGAGTGATAATTTGTAAATATGTTATGGGCAATGGGATGAATACGAACATTATTAATAATGTCTGGTTTATCACTTTGATTGCAACATCACCTAAATTAATATTTTTATTTCAATTAAATTAAGTTCTAGATTAACGGGCTACAATAAGTTTACTTACAGTTTTAAACATTGCTAACGTTTCATCACACATCATTGGGTTTTGCTAATCAAATGAAAATTGTCCGTGGTGATTCCAAATCTATTTTTGGTTTTCTTCACAGAAAACAAGTAACCTTGTCATAACCAACTGGTAGAAACTTTCTTTTCATTTGTGAATTCCAAAAAATCTATGTAATCATTTAGGAGTGAGGTTATGGGGGGGTCTTTTAAATACGTGGGCTAAAAATAGGGGGGTGAGGGGTCTGATGTTCAATTCTTAACAAAAAGAAGACAAAATGAAAAAAAATCTCACTCGTGTAGAACTAACTTTAATTAATCGTTTTAAAACTGCTGAAAATAAAAAAAGTAATAATATTTTTTGTTATTACTCATTAAATTACATCAGTATTAACTAGCTTTTTAGTGGCATGAGGCTAAAAAATATTATTTGAATGTTTTAGAAAATCTCGCGTGATGGGGAGGGGTTCACACCAATCAAAATATACGAGGGGGTCCAAATTTTAGAAAAAAAATAAACACCTTTTGTAATTAATGGACGCCCCCTTATCGTAAAACTTGTTTTTACTTACCGCCATTCCCCCAACATTTTCCACATACAACTTACGGACTCAATATGATAAAGCATAAGATAAGATAATGCGTCTGCGAAGCATTGTACAGTTGTTTCTTTTGCATACTGACTACTATAAAGGAAAAACTAGTTTTACAGAAATTTAAAGCTATGCGGCAATGCGGCATAACATCCATCGTGAAACAAAAGCTGACTTTCAGTTTTGTAAAACATATTTTTCCTTCAAAGTATACGTTATACTGGAAAAGTAAGTTACAAAAAGCTTAACAAGTGTTCCTAAGAGGAGGAACATTAAGCTATTTAGACTTATTCCCTTTTTAAGTGATCTGGTTTAAATATTTTATCAAAAATAGTAAAGCCTAAAGCAGTAAGAGTATGTAAAGCAGTAAGAGTTTATGGAGTAAATTTAGGTAACAGTCTAGGTGGTGAAGATACTCACCGCATTAAAAATGAATTCTAGAAAGATTATATTAAACAGCAATTTTTTTTTTAAGTTTTTAAATTTTTAGACTAACGGGTAGGGTGGAGCGAAAAAACCTTTTTTTCGAAATCGGTCAACGGCTAGGCTCAAAGTTTGTGGTTGGGGGTCCTTATAACCCACAAAAATTTCAGTTCGATAGGACAATATCTTCAGTCTGCGCTTTTCGCTTTCGCTCAAAGTTTCAGGTTTTTACTAAAAAACATCAAAAATACGAAAATTTCCCAGAATGTTTCTAGATGCTCCAAAATAGTTTTTATGGTAAATAATTACGTATATTGCTAGTATGTAGCTTAATAATGGCGATTGAGTGTGTTTGATTAAAGCGAAATGGTTTTATAAAATCAGCGAAATTATCCAAAAGTAAAGCATTTCATACTGATTTCCGGAGAACCATAGCCCGCTGTAGTAAATCGATCACGACGACTTAAATCACCGAAAACAATGATATAAAAGGAAAATGATTAACTTTCAGCTCTTAAGTTCATCGAAAAATCCACAAGAAGGTGGCTACATCGAGTGCCGCGCGTACGCTCGCCCCACGTAATGTCTGGTTACGCTCAATGCAGTTCGGCGCGTTTTTAAGTTTTGGAATTCCGCTTTTGTGTCAAATTTAGGTAGTATCTTTCTGTCTACCAATCCAGCCTTTATATTTATCCATTTTGGGAGTCGTAACCGCTTACAAAGATGCAGCTTGCAGCAGATACATCCAATAAACATTTTTCGATCTGTTCTATGGTCTTTTAAAAAATCTTGCTCCCATTCCGTTTGCAGGTATAATGTACCTAGCTAATACACTTACAGGAAGAAATATGAAAGGGGTTCTTGATCTTTCGAGGAAAATATTCATTTGTACTTCGAATACCAGTGAGATATTTAAAAAAAATTATTGTACTATTTATTCAAATTTTTGACTAATACTTTCTGAGATGACAAGATCTTTCAATCTTTTTAGTGATACTGTTGGCATCGATCGAGGCTTTAGTATAAATACTTACTGTCCAGTTTGACACAATATTAGCAATGTCTTTTGAAGAAGGGTTTTTGACATTAAGAGAGCTATTTTTTTACGGTTGAAAATAATTAAAAAGAAACGGATTAACACTTAAAAGAGTAGGCAACTTACTTTCTTTTAAATTTTCCGACTCTCCCAAGATATCGAATGTTCCTGAATTCGAGGCAAATTGTTTTGCCGCAAAGGGGATCCGGTGTCACTTGCTGTGAGGGAGATCAGCTATCGCAATTCAAAGGAGCACCATCGCCGCACCCCGAGGCATCCGAGGAGGGCCACCCCTGGCGGTGGTCCTGACCTATTGACCTCCTCCTCTTTCTCTTGGGTGAAAGGTGACAAAACTTCGATTCGGACAATATTTGTGTAACTTGAATAGAAAATATCTTTCCCTCACACATGGCATATTATCCCTATATTAATGGATAAGAGAAAGCAACATGTTTTCGCGTAATTGATTTAAATTTCAATTTCAACGGTGCTAGTTTGATTATTATTTAATAAACCAAGAGCAAGAAGTTATTTTTTTCCCTTTTATATCATTGTTTTAGGTGATTTAAGTCGTCGTGATCGATTTACTACAGCGGGCTATGGTTTTCCCGAAATCCGTATCAATGCTTTACTTTTGGATAATTTCGCCGATTTTATAAAACCATTTCGCTTTAATCAAACACACTCAATCACCTTTATTAAGCTACATACTAGCAATATACGTAATTATTTACCATAAAAACTATTTTGGAGCATCTAGAAACATTCTGGGAAATTTTCGTATGTTTGATGTTTTTTAGTAAAAACCTGAAACTTTGAGCGAAAAGCGCAGACTGAAGATATTGTCCTATCGAACTGAAATTTTTTGTGGGTTATAAGGACCCCCAACCCCAAACTTTGAGCACTAGCCGTTGACCAATTTCGAAAAAAAGGTTTTTTCGCTCCACCCTACTAACGGGTGTATTCACCACTAACTTAACCTAAGGTTAACCTGGAATCGAGTTTTTTCGCGAACTCTTATTGGCTTAAAACTTGTTTCCCTTTTTCAACTACCAATTAAAAGTTTGATTCCAGGTTAACCTAAGGTTAGGTTAGTGGTCAAGATGACCGTTTGACCATGAACCGTAAATCCTGTTTGACTAAAACAGGATTTTTAATAAAAATTTTCCAAAATAGTTGAAAAAGAGTGGTAATTAAGAGTGGAGTAAATAAGATGGTTTTAGTGTTCAACGTAATAAATATTTTTGAAAAAAAAAAGAATTTTATAACATTAAAAAAAATTCTAAAATAAAATATCATGTAGTGTGAGAGGGAAAATAAAAATTCTGAAATAGACAAAGAGAACGCATTTATTAACAGGTGATATGACTTTTTAAATATTACTTTTTAATTAATTTTAAGTTAATTACTAACTATAACCTTACTAACTAACATACTATATAGCTAGGTGTGACTCAGCAAACTGAAACCACATCAGACCATATATCGATTTTCGAAATCTGGCCCTGTATCACACACTGAAAAATCCAACAGTGCGAAGGGGAAAAACAGACACACAAATCTAATAATACAAACAAGCGGAACACTTTTAAACTCCTGTAAAGCCCGAATTACCGATTAAACGCGACGGGTTACAACAATGGGCTTAAGGTCAGGTCGCACCCCTCCAGCAACAAAACAGCCTACATGCTTCGATTGCGCCGCCATATATTGCATTGGTTTTTTTTAGTTTTTTTCAGTCGCGAGCCCATCAATATCGATGCTCGTTCGGGCGTGCAACGTTCTTCGATAGATGGAAGTGTAACTTTTAACGATTTTGTTATGTTTACGCTAAGTTCAAAAGCTTCCGCAGTTAGTAGTATGTAAATTTTCGAGATCAACGTTAATGTTTCATGCTTTCGGATTTCACTTTCCATGGAAGGAACTTAGCATTGTTATAAGATAAAGGATGATAGCAGATAAAAGAAGGATAAAATAGCGTAATAAAGTTGTCGGTGTTGAGACTGATTTTGCTTTAAATATTAAGTTATGGATAAGTTAGATAGTCCGAAGATAAATGTTAAGCTTTTTCTTTACTTGCATGTTTGTTTTAATAGTTGGTAGAAATTAGAAAATAGATTGGTACACGGTAAAACTTTATCACATTTTTAAAGTAAGTAAATAATGAGTAAAAACTTTCAATGTTGTTTTTTAAAAAATCAACTTTTTTTAAACGTGTTAAAAGTATAAAATAGTTTTTATACTTCTTGTTAAACGAAACCAGAGGAACTCATTAAATAGATCCTGATAGAAACGAATCAGGTTCCCCCACATTTTTTAAAAAGTATTTCTTCTATCCCCAGACAGCATCCCAAAAAAAGTAAAATGAAAGTTTGCTTTTTGTTCCAGCTGAATACAATACTTTGATGCAATTTAATAGACGCAAAGAAATATTAATAAAAATGAAGAAAGATAAAAATAAGTTATTTTTTTCCATTGGACCTCCTGTAGAGAAAAATCCTAGTTTTAATGTTAAAAAATCATTACCAATGATTAAATCAAATGTCTGAAAATTGAATGTTGCGGTACACTTAACTTTAAAGTCATTTCTGCTTAATAAATTCTATAGTTATAACACTATAGTATACTTTTATAAATTCTATAAAATATAATATTAAATTCTGTAATTTCAAATTTATTAGTTGAAAAGGGATTTGTTAAAAGGGTTTGTTCAATTGACTAGTTAAAAACGTTTTGTAGAGATTAGATTTAAGATTCCCTTTTTAGAGGCCCATATTTATACAGAATTTATTTATTTATTCTGCTTAGTATTTTTATCATCAAATAAAGGCTTTTATCTTGGAGTTATCTATGAACGTGATTAACGAATTCAAATTATTTTTCAATATTTTGACCCTTAAAAATTCGCGTAAAATGAAATTACCTTTTTTAATTTTAATCATAAATGCAGTCAACATCACTGCAAAAAATATTTTTTTTAGAAAACTTGTAGTTTGATAGGTAATTTTTATTTTACTCTACTTTATATATACTTTAAAACTGTTGTGCATAAGAAGTTAGGTAATTTTATATTTTTACAGCACTAAATTTAAGTTATAAATATTCGGATAGTGATGTGCTAATTCGTTATTAAAGATTTCAGATTTAGCACAAATATTAGTACTTCAAAGAAGGATTTTTATGTTTCTAAGATTTCTATGTTCTTTACATTTTTTTTCAAATTCAAGTTCAAATTTTTATTCAACAACAACACACAAACGACAGTACACAACAGGAAAGAAAAATGATAAAGGAAAAAAAACACTGAAATTTTTTTTTATATCCCAAAGGAGCCAGCAAGGCTCTTCCATGGGGTTGTGGATTTCCTAATGTTATTAATCATAGAAAAATAACATAAAATAAAATAAATTTAATGAACATATAAAATACAATAATAAAACTTATATGGAATAACAAAAAAATATGTCATTCTCGACCATCTCATTTTTACAACTTTAAAACAAAAAATCATAATTAAAACTAAAAAAAGGGGTTGGTGGGACTGGCTAGATGTTTTCTTTTCTGATATTTTATAATTCAGATGCAAGTTATCACCTGACAAAATTTAATAGGTTTTCTATACTATTTTGATTTAAAATAAATAAGGTACAAAGTTTTTTAAAACGTCTAAAGTTTGGTTCTATTTGAGTTTCATACGGCAATTTATTAAATAGAATAACAGATAAATAATCAAAATGCTTTTTAAATATATCTTTATAAGGGGTTGGTACTAGATAAAAAATTTTTCTTCTAAAATTATAATTATTATTAAGATTAATTTTTTCTACTGCAGGAAATTTCTTTAAAAAGATAAGACTATTTAATACAAACAATTGTCGAACATTTAAAAGAATAGTATTTGGAAAATATCGTATGAATTTTTCATGCAAATTTAATAAGGGTTTTATGTTTGTAATATAATCACCTCCCCAAACTAAAATTCCATGCTGAATACGAGATTGCACCCATGCAAAATATAATTTCAAAAGTAACTCAAATTTGATATATTTTTTCAAATGATAAAATTTAAATAAAATAAATCTTAATTTGCTACAAATTAAATTTATATGATCTTTGAATTTCCAGTTTTGGTTAAAAAAGAATGCCTAAATATTTTAAAGAGGGAGTGTATTTAATGAGATGATCGTTACATGATTCTTGTTTGCAATCACAAAATTTTAAATCAAGATGTATTTCAGATGTAGCCTTAAAATTAAAAATTATGTAGCATGTTTTTTCCACATTTACCTGCAATTCATTTGATGTAAACCAATCATAAATAATTTTTAAATCCCGATTTATTATATTTTCAAGAGCTTTGTATGTAGAAGCGGAATATAAAATAATAGTATCATCTGCAAAAGTAATAATTTTTCCAGAAATTTTCATTTTACAGAAATCATTAATATAAATATTAAAAAGTAATGGTCCAATACGAGAACCCTGAGGTACTCCTTTTTTCGCCAGAACAAAATTACTTAACAATTTATCAATTTTCACCCTATGTTTACGCAATAGAATAAATGATTTAAGCCAATCCAAACATGTTCCCCGAATACCAGCAGCATAAAGTTTGTAAAGAAGAATTTCATGATTAACGCTATCAAATGCCTTACCAATATCAATAGATATTGCTACCGTTTTTAAGTTGTTATTAAGATTATTTGTTACAAAAGATGAAAATTCAATTAATGCATTTGTGGTACTAATATTTTCACGAAAACCAAATTGATTTGCAGCAAAGTAGTCATTAAAATTTAAAAACCTTTTTACTCTTCTTAGAACAACTTCTTCCATTACTTTAGAAAATACAGGCAGTAGAGATATAGTTGGAGAAAATTCTATAGTAGTTGGAGAAAATTTTTGGATCTCCTGATTTGAAAATAGGCACTATTGTTAAATGTCTTAAAGCTTTTAGAAATTTACCTTCTCTAATGGATTGATTTAACCGCCTTTGATAAAAATAAGGTTTAAATAAGGTTAAAAATAAGGTTTAAAAGGTTTAAGGTTTAAAAATAAGGTTAAAAATAAGGTTTAAAAGGTTTAAGGTTTAAAAATAAGGTTAAGGCTTTAAGGTTAAGGTTAAGGTTTTAAGGCTTTAAAAATAAGGTTTTGAAGTTAAAGTGAAAATTCGGCTGGTTCGCAATAAAAATTACATCTTTAGTGTTGTTTTCGATTTTCCTAAATATTGGCGTTAGGATTCTTTCTCTTTTCAAAATTGATGGAGATTCCCCCTACTTAAAATATCCTTGGAATCTATAGATTTTATCTACCAAATATACAGTATTAAAAAACTGTAAACAAATTCCCGTGACATATTTCCTTTGAATGTTATCACGGATTAAAGTATCTACTTAAAAAAATTTAAACGACCTTTAAAAATAATCTTCGAACATCAGATATTTTTCGGTTCAACATAGAGAACATCAAAGAAACGTCTGGTTAAAATGAGGATTATGTCTTCTCTATTTCCGGTTTTTAACCTTTTTTAGTTGGACGACCTTCGACAGTTGATACTGGATGATAGCCATTTGTTGTGGCTGAAAATTTTACCACAAAGTGTAACACATGATTCCATATCAATTCCAATTTTAGGAAAGTTCACCCTTATTTTCTCATATTTTTAATATTTTTAGCATGTATCATTTTTCATCCAAACAAGATTATTTTAATTCCATACCTCCAAGTCTATATTGTGAGTGAGTATTTAGTAAAACAAAGAACATTCAACATTGGGAGTGAATAATTAGATTTATCTTCCCTTATTTTAAAAGTTTTAGAGGATATGAAGGAAAATGGTGGAAAGCCCTACTAGGTTTTGTTTAAATCAGGAAATTTAAAAAAAATTTTTATAGTAATAATTCTAGCAACATATCTGCATTTACAATCTAAAATTATTTATATTTTCTCTATTATTTCACATTCCTGAAAATATAGTACTTTAAGTTTAAAAAATGCATCATTTTAATTTAAGCCCTATTATAAGATATCCTCTCACTACATTTTAAGCACAATTCTACCAATTTCAGTAATGAGTTCAGATAAAAAAAACATCAATGAAAACCAAAATCTTCAAACTGCATTTTACATAATCTAAATAAAATGAGAGAAAATCAAACTATTTAAAACTCACCTTCTGATAATCTTACATTGTCTTAAGACTCTCTTCTGATAGTTACAGTTTGAAGTTTGAACCTTTTAATGAACTGTCACAAATCACTCCCATAAAGCAATAATTTAAATATATAATGTAGTATTACCTTTATAGCAAAGAAATTATTGGTTTTTAATGTGTATTAATTGAGAGATTTATTGCTTTTTTTACAAAGTGAATAAGGCAAGTTATTCCAAAGCTTTTAAAGAACATTATTGGATGTGGTTTACTTTAGAAAGGCTAGAAAGAGGTAATTTTCTTTTTTATGGCGTTTTATAAGTTTTTCCATCAGTTATTTTGCGGTTTTTTTATTAATTTTTCTATAATAAAATAAAAGAAAATAAATTATGGAATGCCTCTTAGTAGAGAGTAAAACATTATACGCGTACATGAAATTACCTGCAGAACGCATCACCGCGATTCTAGACGATAATCCTTTCCCCAATAAAAACCCTTTCCCCACAACATTAAAACTTTTACAGGTTTTCCAAAAATAAACATTATTTGATGTAAAGTATACAAACGAACGTTACATCAAGCAGAGGGATATAACTTAAACTCGGAGGTCATTGATACCTAAACCCTCGAACTCATTTTCATAAACGCTCATTCAACTCTCCACTTTATAATCAGCTCCACCCGATTATGTCAAAGTAATCGACAGGAGCTCATTCCCAATTCACCTGCTTCACTTTTTCCAATCCTCCCCTTTATTCGAAGCTCTTTTTCACTCAGGTAGCTGTTTTCCGGCCACACGGATTATACCTCATTTGCTTCACCCCTTTAACTGACACCTATCAAAGGTCGCAGACATGTCGAAGCCCTTTGTTTAATGAGGCTTCACAGCATTCATCATTACGCCTCTTTTTGTTTTGGAAACTAGACATTGAAAAGCCCACAGGATGCATACCAATTACCCCCTTTACCCATATACAGCAAGTTGATGACGATGCCAAGACAGACAAAAAGTGTCGTCTTTTTGTTTACCGGGGAATGGCAATGGCCAAAATGGATAATAAAGTGTAACCTTCGTCCGATTCCCAGTTCTGTGAAGGTTAGCGATGGGTGTAGACGCCCTGTGTGTGCATATAATGGTACTTGAGAGGTCCGAGGCAGGATGACCACAAAGGACAGGAAAGAAGGAAAAAGTTGCGCCGTCGCCGGTTCGATTATGTTTCTGGGCGTTTATTACGGATGATGGGAAAAAGGTGGTTCTGTCGTGCGTTGGGTAACGCGTTTTGGTGCTTTTGCATAATTGGTGTGAAACACGAAAGGCTGCAGCATTATCTGTTCGTTATGAAAGATTAACTTTTTACACATCTCAATAAATGTACAAGTTTTTATTTATAAAAATTACATTTACAAAGTGAATTTGAGAGTACCAAGGTACCAAGATGTCCTTGTTCATTCTCCGTTAAACCTCTAGTGCACACTAGAAATAACTATGGAGAAAATATTTTGGTGTGGATTATTCAAGAAGTTTGGGGGACAAATACAGTAAAAATGCAAAAAAGAAAAAACATTTGTTTTTATTTAAAAAAATTTAATTATTGAACTGAGGACTGGATATAAACTTTATAAATTACACCACCTGAAAATGCAGTTATTGCTGCAATAAAAAATATGCTAAAAATGCTGTTTTATGCTGAAAATCTAAGCCAAAATTTAAGTAACATACAGGGTGTTTCCAAAATCCATTTCGCGGCTTTTATTTGGACATTACTTCCGTGTCCTAGGGTCACGGAAGTAAGGTCTACCCCTTGGTTAGTGACCCTGGAGAATCCACTGAGATGACTTACAGCGCCCCTAGCGGCGAAATAAAACATTTAAAAAATTAATTTAAAAACTAAAGGAGGGATAGAGCTAAAACCTCGGTGATAATACTGTTGTCAACATTATGAAGAACTCACAGAAAAAATTTTAATGAAAATATCGGGAATATTCACGGAGATATTAGCATGTGAAAATAGCCCTTTTTCAGACCTCAAAAAAGATAAAGTTCGCAAATTTGCAATTTTTTAAGTGTTATTGTGAAGTTTTGTATATTTTTGAGTGAATAAAGGCAAAATTTAATAAAAAAAATATAAAAAAAACTTGCAAATTTACGAACGTTTTGTTTTTTGAGGTCTGAAAAAGTGTTATTTTCACATGCTGATATTTCCGTGAATACTCAAGACATTTTCATGAAACTTTTTCTGTGAGTTCTTCATAACGTAGGCAACAATATTCACACTGAGGTTTTTGCTCTAAGGCCTTTAGTTTTTAAATTATTTTTTTAAACTTTTTGATTTAGCCACTAGAAGCGCTGAAAGTCATCTCAATGGATTCTCCAGGGTCACTTACCTACGGATAGACTTTACTTTCCTGACCCTAGGACACGTTTGTTCCAAATAAAAGCCGTGAAACGGACTTTTGAAACACCCTGTATATTTAAGTTAAAAGTAAATCTAACTAAATTTTGAAACTTGATAAATTAAGTATCAAAATGTAGTTAATTTTAAAAAGCAAGAAAGAAATTTTTTCCAGGATGTTGGATAAGTTGCAAACGCAATATAAAACAGTCTATAAAACACCTTATCTTAGCAGTTTACATTTTTTCCAGTTATCTGTGCAATGGTATCTTTTAAGGAGGGAATTATACGTTTACGATAAAAACAAACCGAACATAATAATGATACGTACTGCGATAAAAAAAATAAAATCAAAATTAATTCAATTTCACTGCTCCAAATATTCAGGTTGGTTTAAAACCAATTTTACATTATTCCGGAGCCTCTATCTACCATACCGTTCATAGGAACTGAAGAAAATTTTGGTGGAAGATATTTTGAGGGATGGGGATGAGAATAATAAGGAGTGGAGTGGTAAAGTTCTATCAGTTACAGATAAAGTGGGGGGGGGGGGGAAATTTGAAAATTCACAATCTTAGCACATTTGAAAAAATTCCAGTAAGGTGATCTCTGCAGTTATAAAAACCCAAAAGGTGATTATTGGGTACTTTTAGGGCACCTTTCCACTGTCCCTAGAAGACCTAGCAAAGACCCGCCTTTTAGAGAAACAAATGAAAACGGTTATAAAGTGAAAACGGTTATACAATTATGACAGGGAAGCAATAAAGAGAAGATTATACTTTGATTATAAATTTTCTTCGTATCCTTTCTTACACCAATCGCTAACCACCATTTTCAATGTGCTTAAATGCCATAAAAGGGAGGTGAGAAATTTTTTAAACAATATAAAATTTTTTGTCTTTTTATTGCTTTTCTGTCATCATTTATGGATTTCAGTTTTCTATGCCTTTTTAGTACCAACGAGTATGTACTACTGCTGGGCTTTATATTCGTTTTGATTTGTCTCTCTAGGGACAGGTTTAAACCTTAAAGGGACCTTTCTAACACATTGTGTTTTTCACTTGAAAGATCATATAATTAGACTAAAAAAGGGGTCAGATTGGGTAGAGAGCCTGTATACGAGAGAGAGGCGACAACTCGCTTAAAAGCGTCTCTGCGCATCCAGTTCTGTCCAAAATTCTGTCCAAACTGTATCATGCCGCTTGTCTCGCGTCCCATGCTAATCCTATCCGCCTGTGGCGAACAGAAAACCTGTTTACCGATCTGCGCGCGCTATACTGAGTTGTCGCCTCTCTCTCGTATACAGGCTCTCTAAGATTGGGAAGTTTTCAAAAATGTTGCACTATAATCGTAACTGTTATAGAATACAATTGCCACTTCACACCATTGAAATGTTAGAGTAAATTTAATCAGATAAAATATATTCTCATAGGTGGATGATCTTGTGGTATTAATTTGGAGGATGAAGATATTTTCTGTGGGGTGCTGTATTGGAAAAACCGCCTTTTCATTAACTTTTGGAAAGCAGTTTACAGTTCATGTGTCATATCTTCAATTAATATTAGATAAGAAATACTTAAAAATGAATGAAAGATCAACATTGAACATGTTCCTCTAAAGACAACAATATCATCATCATGCCTGGTTTACAGCTTCATAGTCAGCCTGAAAAACGAAATACTATTTGAATAAAAAGTATAGATTGATCCCTTCTAACAAAAGTGCGACACGCTGTATAAACAGAAATACATTTTTCAATATGTATTTAATACGCATGTATAAAAGGGGGCGTGCAGCACCCCCTCAACTGTCACAATCAAACAAAGAAGGGATTACGAGTGTCCCATAATTTCACGCCTCATTTTCTGCAACCTCGCCCCCTTTTCAATGAGATCTCTTACCTCCTCCAATTGACCCAGTAGAGAACAAAACACTTTCGCTATCACCGCAGGATGGGACATCATCTTGTACCAGTCCACACCCAAAGGGGAGAGGCGATGGACATGATGGTTTGTCAGCGACGCCATGTTTGGTCACGAAGATTGGCGTAACTTAGTTGTAGACAATTAGCAGTTAGATAAAGTTGAGGATTAGTGTTTAAATTTATTAGTTTAGTTTTCATTATATAACTGGTAGTATGGAAGTATAGAGGATGTTTGTGATTTATGAAAATCCCAGAGATAAACAAAAAAAGAATTGGCAATTAAAAATAATTAAATTAATTAAATAGAAACTAAGGGATTTGCATTCTCTTATAAAGTCATGCCACCTCTTGTAGTTAGGATTTCTAATAGAAGCTAAAATACATCGTTTCTTCTCAAGAAGCTACAAAATTCCGCTTGACATCCTATTCAAGGCAATGGAAAATAGGTACAGTTTGATTCCCTTGATGAAGGTACTGTTGAAAAGATCTCCTTAGCACAATAAAACTTTTGCTTTATAACAGCGCAAAAATTTTATTTTCAGTTTTCAAATTTATGGCTTTAAAATATGATTATTTCATACTACTTGAACTGAATTAGAAAAAGAATATAAAATCATTTTTGAAATCCTTAATCTTTCATTACTGTAAAAATTACTCTCGACAGCAACTTTATTAACCATTTAGATTTTATTCATAAACCCTAGTTGCATGCACGTAAATGTCCTACTCAGTAAAAAATATTTTTTTGTTTGAAAAAGTCTTACTTTCTTTTCTACCAAATGTTAACAACCCTCAACGTTGGTGAAGTACTGTTTTTTTTCTCCTTGAAAATTAGGTGAATTATACGCAAGGAGCTGTCCTTTTGGCTGTAACCCTAAGAGTTCAAAAATGAGTCGAAACACTACTTTTTGGGGTTAAAATTTCAAAATGTTTGGGGGGTCTATCCATAGAAAAAAAGTGCTTACGTCAGATTTTCTAATTCAATTTTTTGTTAAATTTATTTTTGGTTGAGTTTAGAAATTATTTATGTAAGAAACAAAAGATTTTCGTAAATGCAGTATCTTACATAACCCTCACTCATATTCCCCCTCCCCCCTGGTCCAAAAAAATAAGCAAATAGCAAACCTTCTCCCCCCTTGGGTGCTTACGTATTATTTGAACGGCCCCTCTGTTAACCAGCAGCTAAAGAAAGAAAAACTAACTTTCGCTGACTTTGATTGGTGGAATCTTTTACTGACCAAGGCTTTATAGTACCGCTGTGCATATGGCAGTTAGTTGCAAAACTAAACGTTTCCAAACAACCTAGTAATACTGAACTCTTTCAGTCCTAGATGCCCCAAACTTTCCACAGGATTCCATAGGATAGATGGTCGGTTTAGGTTTGAAAGGGTTAAAAGGGTCAAAGATGGTGCAAACCTGACCCACAGACACTCTTCATAAAAACAGATCTTCTCATTATTCCTTCCAAACACTTCTTCTTGGTTAGAGATATCTTAAATTCAAAATTCCCAATTAATTTAAAACCAAAGAAAAGCAACTTGACTCCCCCAAAAGCAAGTGGCCCAAAATGGACGCACCATACTCCACCACAACAGCCACACCAACCCAACTCCTAAGTTCATTCTATCTCCAAGCAGACTCATTTCCTCCTGGGCACCCATTCTGGAATTCGGAAAAAAAAGGAACAAACCGCCGAAAAAACGAACCCCCCTTCCGGGATGTGCTTTCTGGCCGCCCCGGATGGGCTGACATTGGCCTCTCGCTGCCATGACGTCACGGGGGCGATATTAGTGCCCAGTGTCCAGCTCTCGTTCCTCACTCGATCGCTGGGTCCCCAACTGGACAAGCACCGCTCACCTGTGGATCTCTTTTGGTGCTCTTCTCTCCCCCAATGCGAGGCAACAGGTGTCAATAAGTCTGCAACATGAAACTGTATTCAATCGCCACTATGATACCTCTCGTTTCTTTCTTGGCTGCCTTACGTCTCCTCACTGATGGTAAGTTGGTGCCGTCAACCATCTCCATTGGATTACACCGCTGAAACAGGTATTTTGTGCTCGATACCAGGCTGGACAGAGCCTTCTTTGATGTGCCTTGCGAAAACCTACCCTACCCTCAGTAGTGTTCGAAAGCTTTTCTTTCTTCGGAAAGCGGCTGTGAATTGCAGAGTCTTGTATTGTGATAAGTACTATTCCGCAATTATCAGTCGTCTTCCTAAGAAATACAAGATGTACATGAGAAGCTATAAAAATGACCATTAATACGTTAACAAAGCCCAATTTCTTTGTGGGATTGCAACCCGCTAAAAGTTTGCTGTGACAGGTTGCTTTTTCCCTATAACCCTTGAAAAATTTCTAATAGAATACAGACCAATCCCATGTAGAAAAAAAGAACAATTGATCATTTATCGCAGTTTCCCTGGCAAAGTCCGTTAAATATTTTGAGTCAAATTTTACCTATCCCCAAATGTTGTTCAGGTTCTTGATAAGAGATGCCCTTGGAAATTTTATAGTACCGTACTCTTGACACTAAGCAAAATACTTCAATGCTTTAAATAGAACTTAATATATTTTTTAGATATTGCATAATTTCAGGTAGTATTATTTCTAAAAAAAATAAGTAAAAAAATAGGGTTTGATTTGATATACACTATTAAAGTACGTATCACTCTCAAGTTTGCTTCAGATATTATAGATTTTCTATTAATTCTAGAATTACTTAAATGACTAAATAATAATTAAATACTTAAGTACTGAGACTTATATAAGTTTATAGACTTCCTGTATGTAAAACGATAAAGACATCATTGAAATATACTCTGTTAATAGGTATTAGTTCTTTTATTAATAAATTTAGATAAAGTTATGCATGTCTACTATACTGAAGTATATTAAGTACACTAAGTATTGAAGTATACTAAGTGAAATTATCTGCAACAAGAGTTTTAGTTATGTGCTTACTCCTTGAACTATTATCCTAAAATTCCACCCATAGTAGAAATTTGTATTCAAAATCTAAAACTTAATCCTACTTATAAAGTAATAGCTCAAAATTTATGTAAAAAACTATTATGCTTTGAAAAATTACCTTTTAGATTTTTCACGGTACTTTAAAAGATAACTTTTCAATCCCTTTGGAAATCCTATATATGCAATAAATTTATCCATTAGTCAAATAAAGAAACTAATGATAAATAATAATAATAAAGAAAATGTTTTATACAAAACTAATCCCCTCATTACAGACAAAATCGTTACCCTCAATAATATTTCAGGATAATCTCCTTGACATTTCAATATCAGAAATTGAACTACAGGCATTTTTCTTCTAAGCATTTAGCAATTATGAAAATATTAGTTTTTAAATTAGAATAACTGAAGAAAAGGGAGAGCTGTAATTTTCCCTGAAACCTATCGGAATATTACAGCCTTTACTAACAACCATAAAAAAGAGAAAATCCCGTGCTAAGCAGGAAGCATAAACCCAGCATCCTATCCTTAAACTCTTGGTATGACTTTCTATCCATTATTTTGCAGTGAGATTAAGCTACGGAATTCCGGATGTTTATTTATGCGAGCAACTCATAAACCACCAGAAGTTTTCGTTTTATTTGGGGAGCCCTGGGAAAATATCAATATCCTTTGGGGTTTAAAAGGGTTTATTGGTTTTCCCGGATCACAGTGGGAAAATCCATTGAAAATAGCTTTTGGGAGGGAATGATCGATCTTGATATAATAATTGAGTAGTCATTATTCAATAATGTAAAAATGGCCCACGGCCCATTTATAATGGGGTATTTAAGCTGAAAGAGGAAGTAAGACTTCCCAAGGAGGAAGACTAACTTCCCAAAAACTCCTGTCTCTTACACAGGTTTAAGGTTAAAACAATTTTTTTACTGTTTGATTTACTGTAAATATACACATTTTATAATTTGAACTGTTTTGATCGGAATGCGAAACGATTTTTAACTAAACACATTTAAAAGTTCACGAAACATGAATGAAAAATGCCATTAATCATTAGTGTAATTATTCTCAATAAATGTCTAATTTTTGAGTAAAGATTTTTCTTTGTAGACTCATAAAAAACTAATATCCAGAAGGTAATTATGAGTGCTATAGTACACTGTAAAAAAATAAAGCACGTTACACAATCATGTGGTGAAAAGAAATTTCCACCATATTTTTGAGAGATGTTACATCGCGATAAGGAGGGACCTCTTCCTAGACTCTCGGAGAGGTCCCACGGTGACTATGGTGGGAATATCTTTCCACCACTTTAATATTTACTTTACAGGCCCTTAGATGGTGACTTTACATTTAAACACTGTTCAACCGAATATCATCATTAATTCCTCATGTAAAGTATGTTTCCCTTATAATGTCTTAAAACCCCTTAAAGAGAGAGAGAAAACCATAGCACCTTATTTAGGGATTTGAACTGCCCTAAGTCACATATATTTCCCAGAGATAGTGTGTTTGTTGGATTATGGGAAAATAATACCTTATTTCAATTTTTAATACAAGTGGAATAACTTTTTAAACCTTTACAGCTCAATCTTGCAATAATGGAATGGGAAAATACGCTTTCGAGCTCGTCATGAACTACAGGATGGGTGGAAACAACGGATTTGGTTTATCAAAAGGAGAAGTGGTAAGTAAAAAAGTCATTCTTGTTTATATCATGCTAGTATTTTTGTCACTTATTACCCATCGTTGGGGTTTTTTTTCTTTGTAAATAAGCACTCTATTCCAAAGTAAACCGTTGAAATTCTAAATGAAATACAATAATAATTTCAGAAGTTAGTAGGAAATTTTAAATACCCTGTTCATAACTGAGACTACCCAGGGTTACAATAATGCAAAAATTTAAATTCAATTCAAAAGGGTTAGGTTTAAAAAGTGTTACGCAATCAGTAATCAAGCTATACCACTAACGGCTTGAGGACAACCGGGAGTCAGATAACTACACTAGACAGCAACGTTACTTCATCCTGGCTGAGAGCAAACAAAGTAGTTCTCAGCCAGGTGTCTGATTTTGGATTGAAATTAAAGAACTTCGATTTATAAAAAACATTAGTTTGTTAAACCTTTGTATATTATAGCGTCTTTTTATCATGATTTGCGTACTGATACTCCTCCTACCTACCCAGCAAGCTTTATGTCATAGGGTCAAGAAAGATTGTTGTCTAGCATAGTTTTCCACATTTAACTGCCAATCACAAATTTGACTGCCGGTTAACCGTCGGTCACCTTAACGACTTGACAACACGACAGAAGTTAAAGAGAACTCTCCCCTAGGTGACGTTGGTGGACAGTCCCCTGCGAGTCCTGCAGACGTGCAAGCAGCGGTGCGAGGAGGATCCCAAGTGCCTGTCCTTCGACTTCACCCCAGGACAGCGACTGCCGGACTCCCACCAGCCGGACAACCACATGCCCAAACCGCAGCACGTGGAGCCGGAGTACAAGGAATCCGTGTGCCACATGTACCACGACAGGGCCTCCCCCGACGGAGGGGACGTTCTGGTCAGGCAGATCAACACCTTCCACTTCAACAAGGTCTGCTTCAGCTGTGAGTATCCCCTTATCCATCCTGCTTTTTTCCCTTGTGCCCAATTTATTTGATACCAGTAATCAGTAGCCAGTGGCAGATCCAGGGAGTGGCACGGGGGTACGTGCCCCCCTTAAGAGTAAAAACTTATGGGATATAATGACATCTGAGAAAAGAATTTCTAAAAAAAAAACATAATTTTGAAGCTTTTAAATGCTTTAATGTGTAGCTTAAAGCCCAAGAAAGTATATTATCCTTCAATATTTTCAAAGATATCGCAGTTTAAGCAGCTGGAGTTGTTTTTTAAAAATCTTCATGCATCCCCCCCTCAGAAGTCAAACCTGGATCAAGCCCCTGCCCCTGATAGCATGGCAGCGCTTAACTGTCTGGTCATGTGCTGATTACTGGTTCACATATACGAGAATTTCCTAACCTAAGTGCATCAGTGTTGAGTAGTTCATTCTGGCTATTTGTTAAGTTTTGAGTTATAAAAAAACTTTTAAACTGTCTTAAGATGAATAAAAATTTAAAGGAAAAATAACAAATAGAAAATTAAATTATTTTTAAAATATATTTTCAACGTTAGAATAATTTTTGTATCTGCCGAAATGACAATAGTTCCAGTAATATAAATGTTCATATTTTGCGGAACACCAAGTCGCTGGTAGATATCTGAATCCCAGTCACTATTTATTTAGCATTTTACTGTTAGTCTTAAGCATAGTAGCATGTCATGACTGGTAACCTAGATTGAAAGCCCGGCTGCTATTAAGGGTAATTTAAATCAGATATACATCAACCATTGAACTCTTGCAGCCTCTCGCCTGCAGACGGACTGCCCAAACAGGCTGTACGTGATGAAAAGAACGCCGGGGCACTGCTTCGAGAGCCCCAGCGACCAGGAGATGTTCGCTACCAACCGCACCGAGTGCGAGGAGAAGTGCGTGCACGACCCCGAGTGCCTGAGCGCATGCTTCGACCGCGGGGGTCAGAAGTGCCGCCTCAGCAGGAACACCAAGGCCATGAACCCCAACGGATTCGTCAGCGACTCCAACAGTGACTACGTGGAGAACATGTGCCTCTCGGGTGAGTCGCCTTCATTTTTCTCTACCTTAGTCTGCAGTGGCCAGGTTCACCAGTCAAATAGCTGGCAATTCAAATTTCTAAGCCAACAACTGAGAAGACTACCCTTTTGGAGGTGCCTTTTGAGAATGACACCTCTAATGCTATTCATACGGTCCTCTCATAACGTTAACTTGGGTGATAGAAACGTAAAAACCACTAAAATGAAGTGTTTCCATTTATCCTATTTGTTTCTGCAGAGCAGTTTTAATTGGACAAGTCACAAAGAGATTTATTGATACTTTTTTGAGATTTCTTGCTGTGATTTGTACAATTGGTCTCACCTTATTGTCTTAATACAAGAGTCGTATGGACTTCAATTGGCTATTTTTACTTACTAAAGACATAGATAAAGTTCATATAGCGTTAGCTTGGTTAACAGAACTGTAGATTTTCAAGAGATATAACCGGACCAACCTGATGAAAAAATTAAGATGAGACAGCTAAAAAAGTTATCCGAGTGGAAGACATAGAAGCAACACCTTCACCTTATAGTATGAAAATATCTAGAAATAATTCAAATGCATTTTATGTACACAATTGTGATTAGATAAGTTACCTCTAACAATATCTATGAACATTACAAAATACACTCCTAAATTTAAACTTATTGATAACTTCAACACAATCGAAACAGTCAGAACTCCAAATACCTTTTTTATAGATAAGTTTGACACACTAAAAATTAATTGGCTTGAAAATGCAGCAACGGACCAAAACCTTTAAGACATTTCCCAAACATTAGCAGCGAACACACCATCAAATTCACAAGCACCAACAACAGATCTCAAATCCTTCCCTTTTCGTTGCAGAAGCCCAAGCCTGCCCCAACCGGGCCCACATCATGGAATCGGGCAAGCGTCCCAACGGGGCCATGGAGCTCGAGACCGTCTACACGCAACACTTCCAGAGCTGCTCCGACATCTGCTCCCAGAGCTTGGAGACCCGCGGATATCTCTGCACCGCTTTCTACCACGAGGAAGACACTTGGCTATGCACCACTTACATGTACTACCCGGACGCAGCCGATATTAACGACATGCCGCTGCAGGAGGCATCCACCACCACCCTGGTGCCCAGCAAGGGAGACTTCTACAGGATACTTTGCGGAAATGCCGAGAGAGGTAGGTGTATTTGTTTTGGTAATTGGGCGATCTTGTTCGAAGTTGGTATTTCTACCATTGCAATGGTCCTATCAGCCGTTTGAAGCAGTTGAGCTGCACTGTAAAAAAAAGTACGTTATACACAATAAAGTGGTGGCAATTTCTTTCCACCATATCATTGAGAGGCGTTACATCGTGACACAGAATCTTCCACCTAGAATCGGAGGGAGGTCTCACTGTGCTATTTCTTTACACTACTTTTATGTGTAACGTGCCATATTTTTATTTACACTGCGGTGGCCTTCTTTTAAAAATCAATATACAATCAATTTACCAACAAGCGATTGAGGTGATTTTAACAAGAGGGTATCGTCAATAATTTTAAAAAAACAATCGCTTTGCACAAGAAAGTATTTGCATGTAATACCCCGTTCGCACTGGCCTTTATTTTTACCTTTATTTTCGTTAGCACTTTGTTGTCATGGAAACACACTAATCAATTCACTAGTCAATTAATAATCTTTTATGTATTTTTACTTGCATTTTTGGTGATTTTATTCATCAGTTTTAAGTTGTATTGAGAAATTAAATTTTTAATTATTTTACAAATCATGCTGTTATTGTTTACACACAGTAAAGTGCTTATTTTCGCCCCTTGTCAGTGCAAACGCCGTTTTCAAAAGACGGGGTGATTTTGCCTTTGTTTCCATGACAACAAAGTGCTAACGAAAATAAAGGCCAGTGCGAACGGGGTATAAGAGGGTATGAATACAGAGATGGTATAAAGGACAAATAAGTGATTTGAGATGATAGACGAATCGTTAATAAAGGGTTTTTTCTTTATAAATTTTAAAACAAAGCACTGTTTTAAGTAGTTTCAAATTATTTTTAATTTTGTGACATAAACGTTCTTTGCATTGATAACGTCTTTAGCACATCATTGATGATTAGATAAGAATTCTTTTCCAAAATACATATTTTGTATTGACTTTAAGGTGTAAAAGTAGATGTTATTGGGATCAGAAGTTTTAAACTCGACCTTCATCAGTGGAAGGCATTAGTGATAATAAGAGCCTTACTAACAACTAACATTTCCAAACATAAACCCTCTGTGCTGTTCAACATTTTCAAACAGCTCTATCATAAATGAAGAACTATTTTCTTTACACGTTTGCTCTTTTTCGGGATTGGATTAATAGTTGCAGTTACAACCCAATCAAAAATAGATCTTTTCATTTTAAGTAAAACATTCCCATGTAGTAATAATAACATAATTATTTGACTTCTGGTGACATAGTTTTCAAATGTTCCATTCCTTACTAGGCAATATAAATTTTCATTCATTTCCGTAATTTTTTCTAATTTATTTGGTCAAAAGCAGAGAATATTTAGGTATTCCCATGCAAATATTTTTATTCCTTTAAGAAATGTTCCAAACGTACACATAAAATGATATCCCAGATAGAAAGCAACCTTACAATTAACTTTTTCTTTTCTTTGTCATTGGGTTTCCCGAAAAAAGGTTTGCCAAAAACCCTTTCCACAATACTATATTAGGGTTTGTGTGAGAAAGTTGAAGAAAAAATTATATAGAAAAAGCCCTATAGAAACCTTCTCAAAACTCGTCACCTTGTTTTAAGGTGTTTCCGTAATGTTGCATCAAGGTTTAGAAAACCTTACACCTTTCCCGTTCTAAAGCCAACCTTTTACCTATCTGGTAAGCATTCGTAGTTGGAAGTGATAAATTTTTCTCCCCTTAAGTGGGTCCATAAACTGAGACCAAGCATACTTGGGAACTAACTAAATGCTGTGGGTCTCGCATTAGGCGGGTAATGTCTTGTACCCCAGGGTCTTTGGTCACGAATATGAATGTAGTAGGCCTACAACTACAGGAGTAACAAGAGTAGGAGTTTTAACAATAAAATGAACCATTTAACTAGCTAGACCTCCAAATTGCTCCACAATAATTGCAAAAGAACCAACTCAAAAAAATACATCACCATAAAAAGCGTCCAAACCCAAGGTTAAGAGCTTCCTGTTCTCCCCAGACGCCTACATCAGCAACGCCACCGTCGAATGCTTCCGCCGAAAACGCCTTGACGTTGCCCACCAGGTCGAAGTGAAGGTCTACTCCTTCCAGGAGTGCCTGGACGAATGCATGCGCCGCTATAACCGCGACTGCCAGTCCGTAGAGTACAGCTCGCGCTTTCAGTCTTGCCGATTCAGCAGCCAGTCAGCCGGAGTCACCACCAAACCCAACCTGGTGGACGACGAATCCTACGACTACTATGAGTTCAAGTGGAGTAAGTACGGCGGTGGTGGAGCTACAGGTGGTGATGGCACGTTTTATCTGTTCAGGCTATGAAAACTCAAGAAGCAACAGACAACAATGTAACGCCATCAAACCCCGAATCAAACTTAAAGCTAAGAAATACATCAAGCTATTTCTCGCTGTACTTGTTTGCAATGTTTCTTGACCCTTTGACGTCACAACTAGGAAGGAAAACTGAGTAAACATAAGGCCTATTGGGTTGCTTGGAGGAGTTTCGGTACGCAAATCATGATAAAAAGACACTATACATGGGGTGAGTGTAAGTTCTTAATTTCACTCGAAATTCAGACACCGCGCTGGGAACTACTTTCTTTGTTTGTTTGCCCTCAGCTTGTTTCTCCAGGGTCAAGTAATGTTGCAGTCTAGTATAGATAACCTTATCCTGTTCTATAGATACACAGTCAAATCAAAGGATTTCATTAGCTTGAACAGATAAATCTTCTCAAGGGTCTGTTTGACGTGGAATAACATTTTTAACACGAGGTGATGGTAAAGAGGGCACACTGTATTAGTGAAGTAGTGGTTCTCTGGAACGCAAGGTTCTTAACATTTGCACTTGTACTACTAACCAATAACTCACTCTGGTGAAGGTTTTCAATAAGAAATTACTATGTCTTACATGGTGAAGGTCGGGTTTGTGGAAGCGATTTGGTTTCGGAAGGGGTTTTTGTTATCAGCGCTAAAGCGACGGAGTAAATCGGTCTTTTGTCAATGAGAGACCACCAAAAGAATTAAAGTTTTATTTTATGAATTAACTCTCGTTAACTACCGAAATCGACACTTAAATAGTTATTCAAAAATTTCTGATATTTTTTTTCGAAACAACACTTTTTTCCCAAATTGAAGAACTGCCCTGATTTATGAAGCAAATACTCGTAAATCAGTTATCAAATTCAGTCATCAGTTCATTTAACAATGTTTAGGGTGGCATATAAATCTATTCCATCTATTGTGAAACTCATTCCATAAAAGAGACTTATTTTAACTTACAGAATATATAAAAATGAAACGAATAAGTAATTGGTATTAAAAAATTATGACCAAAACTTATGATGTGAAACAATTCCACAAAAGATAAGGCATTCTGCCAAAAAAAATACTTAGACATTCTAATCCCTAATCTTTTATCGGAAAGTATATTTCCCCTCAAATTAATCTACTGCTTTGAAGTCTAAGATAGACTACCCAAGCAGGACAAGAACATTCACACAACCGTTGGAAACGTTTTTACAGCGTGCTTTGAACGATCTTGTGGTGCTTATGTAGTATTTTTCAAGAAGCATGATAAAATTCACTCCCTCTATAAAACAAACCCCCACTAATTTCAGTTCCTTTCTTTTCCGCAGTCCGAGGCAACGGCAACCGAGGACACAGCTTCATCCATCGCCCAGGCTACGGTCCCTCCCAATCCAACAACTACGGACCCTCCAGATGGGGTCTGGGAGGCCCAGTGGTCAACCCCGGACCTGCCGTCCAGCAACCCTGGCCTCAGGGACCCTGGTCATCCCAAGGCGGCTGGGGGGCCGGAGGAGCTGGACAATCCGGACAGCACGGACCCGTCAACTTCCCTGCCTATCCCCCTGCCCCCGCTGCCCAACCCTGGGGGTCTGGAAGCGCCCACTCATGGAACCAGGCCGGAGGGTACCCGCCGGTGGGAGTACCACCTTCCCAAGGAGGGTATCCTGGAGGGTACCCCGGGGGCTACCCACCCACCAATCCCTTCCACAGTGGCAACGGGGCGTTCCCCCCTGCCGGAATGCCGCAGCAGCCCTTCCCTAACAACAACTACGAACTGTGCAAGCCTGGTGGTCAGTTCTCGGGGGCCGGTGCCTTCAGGAGGGTGGGATTCGGCACGAGGCTCAGGAGCTTCTACGTGAGGAGGGTGGTCAGGACTGAACGAGAAGAGGAGTGCGAGAAGGCTTGTCTCGAGGAGAGGGAGTTCATCTGCTTGTCCTTCAATTTCAGGTTGGTATATTTGTTGGTTGTAAACCTCTATTGAGTTAGCACTCACCAGTCAAATAGTTATCAAATCTGCTGTATATGAGGGAACTGAAAAACCAAGAAAGTAGATGCTATCTTTTAAACGACACCCTGTGTTGCTCTTTCTCCAAACGTGTTTATTTGGCCCTGCAGAACAATGCATCGGCCTAAATCATTCCATTTTTTTTCTGCCCAGTTGGAAAGACGAAAAAACATCTCTAGTCATGCAATGTAAAATATAAAAAAACCCTTTTAATTAATTTCCAAGTACTTTATAAGGCTCAATAGAGAAAGAGTAATAAGGCCTAGTATGAACTATTTAGGTTTTAGGTCTAGACTCTATAGAATATAACCAATACAGTACAGTATGGAATATGCTTTATAGAATATATAGAATATATTCTAGTCAATATAGAATATATTCTAGTCAATATAGAATATAGATTCTGACTATAGACTAGAACGCTTCCTCATTCTTTAGATACCATCACTTTAACTCTAATCCTATATTTGCGCACTCTGGTCATAGAAGAAAATTCAAAAATATTGCTAACATTTTTCCCGTCTAAGTGTAACTTTTTTGGTGCCTGAGAGGAAAAATGTAATTTACTTCATTCATTAAAATAAGTAGAAGATAGAAAAATAAATAAGGGAAAGAGTAAAACTATTTAGTGAGAAAGAAACAAGACTTTTCTACGATACTGGTAGGGACTTATAACTAATCAATACTAGATTTTTTTTATAAATTTATGATTATCTTTCGTAGAAACGTCATCCCCGATAACTGCGAGCTCAGTGACCAAGATACACGACACCTTCAGCTAAACAACCCTGGACATTTCGAACAAGACTCACAATTCGACTTCTACGAAAGAGATGCCAACGCCATGAATGGAATACCAGGAGCCAGTACACCAAACTGCATCGACGGTAAGCAACTAATCTCAATCAATCACATTCTCAAACAAAATGGACCATTGAATATAACTTCAGAACTTTATTCTTTATATTAATTTTGCTATTAGTACAAACATAGGATACTAGCAGCCAAATAACCTGTGAAATATTTATCTTGCAGTGAGCCAGTCTTGCAGCCCCGATGGAATCGAATTCACCATGAAAACACCCGAAGGTTTCTATGGCAGAATCTACACTTACGGTTTCTACGACTCTTGCTTTTACGACGGCAATGGGGGCACCACCAGTGTGCTCAGAATATCCAGAGGAAACGGATTCCCTAGATGCGGGACACAACAGGTGAGTATTCAAATACGGTCAAATTCCGTAAAGGCTCTAATGCCAAATATACTTCCGAGGATCATTCAATTCAAAATATTTTCCCCGATGATTTTTATGGGAACAGATTAAAAATAGAAATATATCCTTAATGCGTAAAAGTGAATGTGGCCGTAATATGTTTATAAGAACGGTTAAACTTTTGATATCTCTTGAAATCAACTTTCACTGGATGAGATTAACGAAACTCTATTGAAACGAATGATTCTTTTGTGGCCTAAAAGATGACTTGCACTTCTATTAATCAGAAAAGCGTTGAAAACCTTTCACAAAAATCATAACTGAACAGATTATCTGTTAAAATATCCGAAATCTATAACTGCTATACAATTATCATAACGAAAAGGGATTTAACTTTCCAACGAATATTTTAAGCCTCTTTATAATTCCACCGACGCACCACAAGCTAACTGGAACCGCTCAAATCCCGATTAATTCAAATGAAAGGATTCCCATTTTGAAGGGCAGGAACACGGAAACGCAAAGGGCAAAGCGGAATCAAAATAAATAAATAATGCAAAGCGAACGAAATGGAAAGTTTTTCCGGAAGGACGGGGTTATGCGAACCCCACACTGTACGAGCAATTAGCGATTTGAGGGTTAAGGGGACCGCTGGACTGTGACAAGGTCACAATCTGTGAGGACAAATATCTCCCCTTTGTTTAGCGTCTGTTGGATGGGTTTTAATGAGGATGGTGGGGAGTGTGTTTTGCACGCTTTGTTGCCTGTCGGGATTGATTGGGCTCGCGGGTTTTTTGTGGAAAGTTGGTGGTTGTTCTCGGTAACTAATTTCGGTTCCGAAGGGTTGGTTTTGATGAACGTTGGTTTAAAAAAAGCGTGTTAGAGCGTGAAAAATTTCGAGCGTTTAAGATTGTTGACTGATCTATTGGCTGCAGGGTGAAAAAATAAAATTTGGAAATATCCAGCGATAGTAAGAAGTTATTGAGAGAACCTCCTATTTGATATCATAATTTGAATCTATGGTTACCCTCAGGATCCAGTGAAATAATGTTAAACTGTAGAACTCTCCAGGTGAAACTAATTGTAAAATAATTTAATATAATAAAAGAGAAATTATAGTGTTGAAAATTAAGAACCTAAACCACGCATAATATCGTTATTTTATTGGGCTGTGTTATAGAAAATACCAAAAAAAATATCAGAAACTTCGTTACTAACCATTAAAATTGGAATTGGCAGTTACTAAACAAACCACAACCAAGGGATAACAGATTCTAAACTAAAACCAAAGCTCTAGACTCTTTACGTAGTTTCCAGATAATAGAAATACAGTCAATATGATATACTACTTAATTTATTCCGGACTTTTAAAGACAAGGTTAAAATTCAAAGGTAACAAAATATATTACAGGAACATCCTTGTATTTTCGAAAATTAATGTTTAAAAAATTACAATATAAATTTTTTATTGTTGTTCTGAACGATATATTTTCCTTCTAAACAACGAGAAGAACACAATCATCAAACCATTAAAAAAGCACGGGACAAATTTGGCTATCTCGAATCTCCTAACCCAAAGCTTAACTAACACCGAAAATTCCCACCTTTTTTTACAACACAAAATATCTTTTCAACGAAACACGTACACCAAACATCACGTTTTCCCCCAGAGTAGGTAACGATATCTGTGGCAAATTAGTCACCCCATTCTCTGGCCACGGCATCTCGCTGACAACAACCAAAACCCCGAAAACGACAATCCAGAAGGTTGTCGCGCTTTTGACAACATTCCTCGCACAAAACGCGAAGTCCCAAACCCGCCTTTTTTAGCAGCCCGCCACAGCATCGAGGTCAGAACACGGACACAAATACTTTCAGCAAAAAAAAATATTCGTCCTTTCACACGATACGTCCGAGATGGCAGCGATATTATTCTAATACTCCATTATTATTTTAAACCTCTGGACAAGATGGCGTGAATTATAGAGCCCCTGAACTCCCGACTCCTTTTATGACGAGTTTCCGCTTGTGTTACATTTTTCTGGCGTTGCCAGATTCGGCCGGAAAAGTTACAAGGTAAAGGGACACCACTTTTCAAAAGGGCGCCATTGTGAAATGGTCTGAATACCGCCGTTTCCGTTTTCCGCTTTTTGCCGCGAGTTTCGCTTTTTTGTACTCTTCTTTCTCTTTTGGTTCGTTGGAATTTCTAAAAGCTTGTAAATTTTTTTTTACTTTTTTTGATGACAGGGTTTAATGAGCGGTGGAATTTTTTTCTGTCCGGTTTGGTGAATCGTAACTTCGTGTTGATTGTTTTCACCGAGGTTCATAGATTCTCACGAAGTTCGTTGATACTGAAGATGAGCTTTCGATCTCACTACAGTTGGTTGAAATACCTTTACTGATCATCGTTGTCATTCAATGATTTTAATTAACCTATTAACCCCTCTCATACAATGTACCTTGAATCTTTCTTGGTTTATGATCTTTTCAGTATTTTCAAATATACGTAATTTATTTAAAACATGAATTGAACATACATAACCATCATGTTTCAACAAGGATTATACATCTGATTGAGATAAATTTATATATGATTGGATATTAATATCTGAACTATTGATACCATATAAGTGAATTATTTAAACAAAAAGGGGTTCACATAATTAGAAAACTTAAAAAAATAGATTTTCTGGTACGTTTTATTTAAACTTGTCATTTAGCAGCTATGGTTTTCAAACAGGCAGCAGTAATAAGAAAACGTCATTAAATAGTGGTACCTAGGTCTTTTTAATTATTACTACACTGCTGAAAATTATATATTATTAAATCTAGATACTTAAAAATTTCAACAATTTCGTTTGTTGACTATACTAAAAGAAGCTTCATATATTAGCTAATAATTTCAGCTATGTTCCAAAGCGGACTTCAGTAATTTCAAAAATGTTTTCCAGTTCTTATTTTATTATTTACTGCATCTTATAAGAAAAACTCTCGTTAATAATACCCGATTCCAATTTTTTCCTAAACTCTCTTTCTGTTGCAGTATGGAGATGTTATGACTAACATCGTCGTGGTTCAGTTTAACGACAACGTCCAGACTTCGCGAGACAAGAAATACAACTTGACGTGCTACATGTCAGGGCCAGGAGAGACTGTCGTAACATCAAGCTACATGGATACCCGAACAGACGGGTGAGTACATAAACTTATGTACCAAAATTCATCTTAAGATTGAAACTTTTGACCTTAGTTTGTCTATCATTATTTTATTATAAAAGTGATGCGTAACAATAAATTAAGGATACTAATTTACGATACCCGAAGTAATATCTGACTTACTTGACCTTCTCTCTCATGATGCAGTCGCTACCCAACTCAGATCGAGCACTTGCCAGCCCAGAACATGCTTACATCCAACATCGTGCTTCGTGTGCTGTACAGAGGAGCTCCTACCAACACCATTGCCGTCGGAGACTTGCTCACCTTCAGGCTAGAAGCTAGGGGACACTGTGAGTAAACATTATCTTTAGATGAATAACTAGCCACATTGTGTTGTTGTTTCTAATCCCCACGCTGTCTAGCAGCACCCACATTGTGTAATTAACCTAATTCAATACTCCAAGGCTTCTCTTTTGAGAAAATCTAATATATCAGTCCAAATGTAATTTTTTTTCTAGATCATTACGAATACTTCAGCGATATATTTGCCACGAATGTAATAGCCAAAGATCCCTATTCCGGAAGACAGGTTCACCTCATTGACAACAGAGGGTATGGTTGCTTTTATTTACGTACAATAAACTTTGAAAAATAAAAGCTGTAAATATTGGCAATCGTTAAAACTGAAGATGTCTGATGATCTTTGATTTTCAGGTGCCCCGTTGATTTGTATGTATTCCCTGAGCTGCAAAAGACCCCAGATGGCGCTCTACAAGCTGATTTCTACGCTTTCAAGATCCCCGATTCCAACCTCCTGGTCTTCCAAGCGACCGTCAGGACATGCCGAGGACCTTGCGAACCCGTAAGTGTCACAGATATATTCGAATAATGTTACTTTTTGTCTCTAGGGAAGTGCAGTCATCTCTTTAATTCTTCGAACAGAAAGTCAAAAATATCCCCAATGTATTTAAAATCTAGGTTAGTAACTACCAGAACGGGAAGTAGCGTACTTTTGTTTAGATGGTTGATTTATTCAATGAGATTGGGGCAGTCAATATGATCATTCTTTTTCATTCTTCTGATCCATTTTGAAACAAACTTGATGGTTTCAAATATTCCATCAAAATGTTGAATAGAGCAATTCAAGTAGGGTTAAATTACCTTAAAAGCGACAAGCAAATAAACCCTATCTAAGAAACCCTCCAATATCATTCGAATTGTGTTGACATTTGCCTACAAGATTACCCGTCTCTTAGTAATTTTGTATCTGAATGACTTCATTAATGTCAAATTTGGTCGTAAAGTAATTATAATAATTATGGTTGTTGGAACAGAAACTTTTATGGTCCATGTTTTTTGTCATCAACTGGATGCGTTTGATAACTTCAATTTTTTTTTATCAAAAAGGGGCAAACAGCGTTTTTTAAGGTTTTCCAAGATGATAAATTTAAACTCACCAAATACATCAGATCATATTAACATCTTCCTTCCATAATCAATGACGTTTTAACTATGCCTCCATTCCATAGAATAACTTGTGACAATGGGTCTTTTGAAGGGCAAAACAGAAAAAAATCATGCGATTCAAAACGAATCAAAATAGTTTCCGTATGTATTCATACATGATTTGAATCAGCTGAGCAGCTATTGAGTGTGGTTTCAATATACTCATCCGTCTCTTTCCTCAGGTGATCTGCAGCGACCGGGGTCGACCGGGCTCTTTCCCGTCCTGGGGCCGTAAGAAGCGTTTCGCCCCCAACGAGACTGCCGCCTTGTTCGCCGACGACAACGGCCAGGACATCCCTGTCGGAAACGGCACCGACGAGTCAGAGGTCGTGAGAGATCTGCTCAAGGTCTACCTCTCCAGGTCCGACATGCCGCCGGAGGCTGCTGCAGGTACGTTAACCTCGTCTTTATCATGATGGATTCTGTAACACTCGTGTCCAAATGGGAATAATGACACGAATCTTAGTTACTGTAATGTTGGATTTTATTGGATTTTGGAGGCATACATTTTCAGGTATGTGTGCTTGATCGCAAGGATCCGCTTATAAACCTTCGTCAAGTAAGACAGACACAAATAGCATATTTACTGACACAGGGAGAGATAGAGAAAATCCACCCAGAGCAAGGCCGGAATCGAACCGACGACGGTACAGGGAGTAAAAATTGCCAAACACTGTAAACCAAGAAAATTGTAACCAAATTTGGAGATTTATCTCAAAGTTGGCTCACCAGACCCATCTACAGGAATCCGCTACACACACTTAACTAATAAAAGATAATTTTTTTAGCTAAAAGACTCTTACATGAACGTTTCCCTATTGGAAAAAATTTTCTGGTGTTCCATAAACCAGTATCAAATTATACTGGATCCATTACCATTTATACAAGTTCCAGTATCATTTATACTGGTTTATGGAACACCAGAAAAAAATTTTCCAATAGGGTTCTGTTATCATTCCAAGTGTGTATGGAACATAATTATCAATGGAGGACATCTGTGCCCCTAAAGCTTAAACTATTGTTAGGGTAATTTGATCCTAGACCACATATTTTCTATCTTAGAGGATCCAAGGGCACGAATTTCATTGATACGAAACTAAGATTTGTGTAATTATTCCTAAAAAAATTATACTTCATTTTTTTTGGAAACACACGAGTGAAGAATGACTTCGAATGGGAGCATTGGATATAATATATTCCTTCATGCGTTTTCTGTAATGTGTTCACTTTTGCGTTTTTCAGTCACCAGGCAAAGCACAGTGTGCGTCGCTCAAGCCGGATATTACACCTTAGTCATCTTGTCCATCGTCCTCGTCTGCGCAATCGTTGTTGTAGCGGCTGCTGCCATGTACTTTTTCAAGAAATCTAAGCTTGCGGTATGAATGCATGCGTATTTTCTTCTATTGAGTAATTTAATATTATAAATGGGCTTATAAACCGATACCAATGTAGAGTGTATATTGAACTTCATGTCTCTCATCTATAACTCTTTAAAATAATCTCCAAACCAAAATGAAATGGTTTGCCTAGGTCTTCCTAGTTTATGAGCAATGAATATAGGTATAGGAAGATGAATATAAGTTCTTTTCCTTAATTCAATAGTACCAAGTCATTGAAGTTTCAGTTATATTTTTAAAACTTGGAAATTATTTATATTAAAGATCAGAAATGCTTCTTGACTCTTCATATGTTCCATGCTATATTTTGTTATACAAAAAAACGACTATGGGCACAATTATGCAGCTTTAGGGAGTTGTCTAGAAAAGTGGTTGAGTGTCACCATCAAAATTGTAAAGTATTCGTAAACTTAAATAAACATTGTGAATAAAAGACAGTTGAATAAATTTAGTGGAAAAATTATTTATTTAACATTTGAAAATAATCTTCATTACTTTATATTTATACTTTAATATAAAAGTAATTTCAGAATAATAAATGTGTACGATTCTTCGAAAAGGTAAAAAAAGATCTTTAAATTACTTTAGTTTTATCGTTAATTCCTCCTCTGGAACTCATATTTAATGAAGAAAAGTGTTCAAGTTTACTAAAAACGAAATTACTGTGTAAACCGGACAGCATATAACTGCATAAAAATGTTATACTTTCTAAAAGAAGCCCTTTCATTCTCAGGCTAAAGCAGCTGGCATGAGCGGACCCCACCCAGGCCTAGCGAACATGTACATCGGCAGCCAGTACCCAGGTCCCAAAATAGACGACCCCAGTGAACCCATCTACACCGACCCTTCCCTCTTCGAACAACGATCCAGGAGCAACCGAAACGTCGCCAACATCGCCAAGACCGTCTGCAACGAGTTCAACTGAATCTATTGAAAGATACTAGCAAAAAACAATTTCTGCTGCCATTGCCGCGAAAATTCTTGACTGACTGATGCTGAATCTGCAATGATGCAGATTAACTGTGAATACGGGGGCTTAAGGTGTTCTAATGCCATTTTTATAGCCGCGAGGCGCTTTTTCATTGTTTTTGTAAATTTTTTTGCGACCTCTGCTGTTCTGGTGCAAGGTTTCAGGTGAAAGTTTCTTTGCAGCTTCGTTTGTTTGATCGAAAATAAAGAATATTTTTTTTCATCAGAGACTCGATCTGAATGTTTTGTTCACTTATTTGCACGAAGTATTGAACTTTTTGATGATGAGGATGGTAAAGCGAAAGTTGTTCCTATGCAGCGACAAATTGGGAGTTTTTGATTTTCTTTCCTTGAAACATATATCCTTCATAGCCAAATAAACCAGTCTTAATTTGAAACTTATTGTTTTTGGAAACAGTCTTAATATTAAAGTGCATTGTTCAAATATATTTGTGAAACCACACCAGAAAACTCTTGTTGAGAGTTGAATCAATATTAAAAATTTTTAGAAAGTTTAATAGGTAAAACACTTATGAAGTCTTATATAATGACTGGGAATTCTAGAAAACCCAGCTGTTTTATAAGATTAAAAGCTGGAAGAAGATACAAAAGAACTCTTTATTCTAGCTCTACATATTTATCCGAATAAATACTTCTATTTGAATTATTCTTAAAATTTCAGTCTTGTGAAATGTGAAAGTTTGTAAAATTTAAAATACAATTTGTGCTTGCATGAAACTGAGAGAAATGTACATAAATTTAGAATGCTATTTATTTGTACCTGTTACACTATTGCTTTTGATTTGCAATAAAAACTTTTGGTACTTCTGTCTTATTTATGCCTTTAGAACTTAGAAACTAGGATAAATTTTGAAATAGATTCTGAAGAAAAGGTACTTACAATACGATAATTATGATGCTTACATTACGATATTGAATATCACTTTGGGTTCGACAACTGCGTTTGAAACTACACATTAGACAGTTTCATGTTTCATTAGGTGCACAACTTAAGATGCTTCAGCCATCTCTCACTGAATTACAAAAAAAGTATATCAGTTAGTATACATTTGCGTTTTAGTTTCGAAAATTTTTCTTATTTTACCTAAAAAGTAAAAACATAACTAGACATAAAGTATCAATCTTTGCACCTTAGGTTACACTTACATTCTAAAAAATGTTCATTTATAAAAATTCTTTAATATTTTAACTTTGTGAGCAAAATGAATAGATTGATAAAGATATTTTTAAAATTCTTTTGCAATTTTCTTTTTCGTGAAAGGCAATTGTGTTTCCAAGGATATTTTTCATTTCTAAAAGAGAAGATTTTTCTTTCTTTTTAAGCCAAATTTTAAAAAATGAAACCATATTGAGGAAAGAGTAAGTTTTATAAAAAAATTCTCTGGACACGTATACAGTTAGGAAACTTTTTTAGATATGCCTCGATAAAATTTTCAAAATCAAGGGAAAATGAAATACGTTTATGCAAAACATCCTTTAAATAGAAATCATATAACTGTTCAAAAACAAAAGTAAACTAAATTTTATTTAAATGCACCAAAAAGTGCCCTTGGAAATGCAAAAGTTGTATTCTTTTATTTGGATATTATTTTTGCATTATTTCTAATCCAATTTCCAAATAAGCAGATGTCAGTAAAACTCTGATATGCAACATAACAACGATAAATCCAACATTCACAAACTGAAATGGGTCAAAGAATGAATCTGTAGAAGTTATTTCTTTACAATGAAACTTTTGTAGCAGGAAAGCTACAAATAAGGTAACGATCCTGTAGAAGTTGTTTCACTGCGGTAGTACTCTTGTAGCAGGAAAGCTACAAAAAGGATAGCGATCTGTAGAAGTCGTTTCACTGCGGTAGTACACCTCTAGCAGGAAAGATAGAAAATCTTTATGCTAACTTGTGGATGTAGGCTTTTCCGCCAGTTTCAATTCGATTGAATCAGTTTCGGGAAGGATAAACCATGGACAACACTGAATTTTATCTAAAACTTAACATTTACGAAAATGCATTTTGTTATACTAAGAACCCATTACAAATTTCATTTTACTCTTTTTTCATACAAAAAGAAAGAGTGGAATTTAATAATCCGTATTTAAAGTATATATTACTTGTTATCTAATAACTAAATAGAAATCAGTCAAATACTTTATTCAGATATAAACAAAGATATCAATCAAAAATAAACATGATAGATGAATAGATGGGAGGAAACAGCTTAATATGTTTCTAACAAATGTAAATTAATATAATATAATCAAAGAAATAGCAAATTCTTCCATCTGTATTTAAGATATAATAGAGCTTGGTATAAAAAAATTGAAATGCTGAGGATAGTCATATAAGTTTTATTATGAAGGCTTGACACTTCACTTAAATCTTAAGATCATTTTGTTTGAAGGTATTTATGTTTTATTTTATGATGAAATAAATATAGTTACACGTAAACAAAGTTAATTATAAAGTAAACTTTTATTCAATACTTTCTAAAATTTTATCCGTTAAAAGTAGTATATTTATGATACGTTATATTTATCTTATTTTGAAATAAATTAAAACTTTGATTCACAATATAATTTTTCACTTAAGTTTAATTTATTTTTTGTGTGTTTTCCAGTCTTTTATTTGATAGTATATATACTACGGTGAGAGAGAGAGAAAGACCGAAATTTGGTGACAGTCGACATTCACCGGTGAATGTCGACAATCACATGTTCGCTTATCTGTGAATGTCTACAATCACCACCAGTGAATGTCCACAATCACCGGTGAATATCGACATTCTCCAATTTCGGACATTCACCGTAACATATATATCAAAAGAAGAATGGGATTAGGAAAAATTTACTAAAAAAATTTATACAGGGTGTATCTGAAATGGTGCAACAAACTTTCAGAGATGATAGTACTCATCAAGACGAACAAGAATCGGTGTAGAAAGGGGGATCCCCCAGATCAAATCCCAGGGAGTTAAAAATGGAGCGACACCCCAAAAAAATCATTGAAAAATTCAATTTGTAGAAGAACTACTATTAGTAAAAACTTAATTATGGTCTCAAAAATTGTGGTTTAATATGATCTTTAAAATTATCTCAAAAGTCTTCACTTTAAAATTTGTTTTATTATGAAAAAAGTTAAAAAACACAAAAAATGTGAAAACTCTGCCAAAACCTTATTTTGTATTTCGAAATCCTTTCTTTTGATTTGATAATCTGAAAGATCATAGTTGAAAACCCTTAAGTCCAAAGTTTCACGTAAATACAATCAATATTGAACGCTTGAGATCCTGTTAAAGTTTGTTTTTTGCGTGCGAAAACAGCTGTTCTGGAAACAACTCTGGAAAACTGCTAGCGCACGCAAAAAACAAACTTTAACAGGATCTCAAGCGTTCAATATTGATTGTATTTACGTGAAACTTTGGACTTAAGGGTTTTCAACTATGATCTTTCAGATTATCAAATCAAAAGAAAGGATTTCGAAATACAAAATAAGGTTTGCAGAGTTTTCACATTTTTTTGTGTTTTTTAACTTTTTTCATAATAAAACAAATTTTAAAGTGAAGACTTTTGAGATAATTTTAAAGATCATATTAAACCACAATTTTTGAGACCATAATTAAGTTTTTACTAATAGTAGTTCTTCTACAAATTGAATTTTTCAATAATTTTTTGGGGTGTCGCTCCATTTTTAACTCCCTGGGATTTGGTCTGGGACCCCCTTTCTATACCGATTCTAGTTCGTCTTGATGAGTACTATCATCCCTGAAAGTTTGTTGCACCATTTCAGATACACCCTGTATTTGAAGGAGGTTATAAAATTAATTTTTTTAGAACACTTTCTGAAATTTTTAATAAGATAGCCTAACCGTTAATAGAAATAGTGAGTTACTAATTGTACAGATGTCGCCACAATCTTAAAACTGTGCAAATTTTCTGAATAGCTGCGATATGGAGAAGTAGAGGTAAATTTATTTTAACGCATATGGTAGGTAATTTTATTACGTGTTTTTTTACGGTGACCAGACCATGAATGAACTGGCCCAGGTAATTGTATGGCTGTTTGCTACCTAGACAAATAAACAAAAAAATATTATTAGTCTGGTCAGGTAGGAAAAAGTGTAGAAGTACTTCCATAGTAGTCAGTTTAAAGATAAAGCAGCAATTTAAGTATAAATTAGCCAGTAAAATTACTCTGTACATGTACTGGTCAAACTGATTCTGGGTGGTTTAATTAAAAAACGTTTACTGGAATCAACCTTTAATGTTTTATTAATAGTGGTTTAATAGAAATTTATTTGGGAGAACAACCCGAGGGAGGAGGTGCCCGGACGAGACCGGGGGAAGCAAACCCCCAACTGGGCCGACACGGAGAGCGAAGGAGACCATCGCGAACACGAGCAATATGCGTTAATTAATTTCATGAGTTGATATTTTTGAGGATCTTTATTGACAGCTGAAGAAGTTGCAACAGTAAATAAGGGACATAAAAAAAGAAGAATATTAAAAAATTTTTTAATTTATTTCAAGAAATCGTTTAATATATTCATACATAGGCATTAAATAATTTTAAAGAATTGTAGAACAATACAAAAAAGGCATTTTATTTTTTATAATAGAAGTATGGGATCTTCTCTCTCAGTACTCGTAATTAACTTGGAAAATTTTTTTAAGTATCATATTTATTCTTAAATGTTTAAGAATATGTATAAACACTTTTATAATAATAATAACTTTATTGATATGACATAATAGTTATACAAAAATCATTCGAAGAAGAACATATTATTTCTTGTTTTTCCCCCTTTCACCACTGTAAATGGATTAATCTGTTGTGTGTGTAAATAAAAAATAAAAATAAAAATAAAAATAAATCACCAAGGGGACTATATCCGGTTCAGGTGACTGATAAATTAAGTTCAATTAGTACAATAAATAAAATTTAACAAAAGATTAAATGAATACATAAAAAACACTATGAAGGAGTATACACTGAAAAATAATAATAAAGAATAAAAATAAGCTATAATTCTTAATTTCAAAAATATAAATTCATATAAATAAAAAACATTAAATAGTTTAATACATATATAATAAGCATATGTATACATAACCGAGCTTTAAAAAATTTAATAGTGAATAAAAAATTTTAAAAAATAAATAAAAAATAAAAAACAGATTTAATAGTAGGTAATAATCAAGGAACAAATTGACAAAAGTCTGGTTTAATAAGTTATTTAATGGCTTCGTTTATATCTGAAAATAATATTCTATGTTTATTATGAAATTAAAAAGTTCTCGTTTAAAAGTAAAATATTTATCTATATTTTGAAGTTAATATAGATTTAGATTTATATTTATAGATTTATAGATTTTAGGTGCTAAGTAGTTAAAATGTTTCCGAAATCTTTCTTTTGAAAAATGTGGTATTTTATAAATTTCATTAGGTCTTCTTTGAGAGACATTCACTTTTAAATCACAAATTAATTTTTTTCTATGCAAAAAAAAGTGCAACACGGAAAAGGAAATCATATTTTAAAGGTAGTAAGTTAAGATCTCGTAGGTTATTGGAGTGTGAGTGACCAGATTTTAAAATTTTTAAGAATTTATTTTGAATTGAAATTAGCGGTATTGTATCTATTTTATTTTATTTTATTTTTAAATAAAGTATTATGTAGCGATAATAATTACATTCAGATTTGTTGCTAAAACTTGTTTTATTAAAAATTTGTTTTAGTATCAGATTTGTTACTAAAACAAATAAGAATTAAAATAACGGTATGGCACATAAAAGTTTTCTGTGAGAGAAAAAATTCCCTTAGACTATTTGGAAATTTTAAACTATGTATAGGATCTTAATATCTTACAAAGCACATTTCAAGTGACTTTATCAAAACTTAATCGTTTGTATACAAAGATAGCAATAACATTTTTATCTGCCATATGGAGCGATAAATTTTATACCTATAAAATTTCCCAATGTGTTTATATCTGCTTCAACTTTAAAAGAAATCAATAAAACATTTATCAATTCAGACGTCTTGTTTTCTTAAAGTTCAACTCTATCTCAACAGAGTGTCCGTCCGAATATTTTACTTATAAGTCTTTATGAAATACTATTCTACAACTCTTGCATAAATGATTCAACAGTAATTTTCTAGAATTCAATAGATTGAACATGATGTAACATTACTAAGAATGATGAAACAAAGATTTCATCCTTTCAAAATCGAAATCAATGAGACGTGGGTGTGTGGAAACATTGATCCGACGTTGGTAAATAAACGTTCCATCAATAAAATCCATGCAGGGCAACGTGTTTCTGTTGACACAGGTTGTTGCAAGAATACCTAGGGGATGAGGTGGCTTCTCTAGGTTCGTTTCTCCTAACATCTGCTTCTTTGTGCTGCCAAGCACGCATTTTGTACTGTTGATTCAGCACAGATTAAATCAAACAACTCAGACTATTCCAGAGTATGTACTTAGGGCATCTTAAAAAGGTGTACAAAGACGTATGAAAAGCATCTACATGTATGCAGTACCTGAACGCTGTCAAGTCACAAGACAACGCTAGGGCAAAAATGATTAAATCGGTAGCTTATTAAAATCTGCTCATGGCAACGATATTACCTTTGAAATATTTTTTTATCCGACAACTTTATGGGAGGTTATACTAAAATCCCGGTCAATGCAAAAACAAATTTACTACATGGGTAATGTTATAATTTTTTTACCGTAATTTACCGACTGGTTTTTGCATTGACCGGAATTTTCGTGACACCCTATGGGACGTCTTAAAATTTAACTTACAAAACTTAAAATTTCAATTGTTTTCTAATTTTCATACTCATGTCAAACAACAGAATGAGAAAAATGTTCTCCCTTTTTCCCAACTATAGTCGTGAAACGTTTTTTTAAACTAAACATGTTTCATGAGAGTGCCTTTAGTCATATTTTAACTCGAGTTTGCCTGTTCTCATTAGGCAACAAAGTTTCTATCTTCCAACTAAAGAAATACAAAAAAATAGAAGTGTGTTAAAAAAATAAGAGGAAATCCCTAGGACACTTGCAACTATTTACATCTACGTTATTCACACCTTCGGTAGATCTTTAACAATCTTCATAATTATGATTCCTAAACCTTGATAAAATCCTTAGTTCCAAAGTTAGTTAGTTATTCGATTCTTAAAAATCCAGTACAATAAACGTATGATTTTGCCCATCATAATTCTTAACTCACATAACATAACCTATGAAAATATTCCAAACATCCTCCCAGGAATAAAGAAAGTTGTCAAGAAAAGAGTGGAGTATATGTTAAATCCCTCAAGCCTGACAAAAATTGGGTTCACGTGAAAAAGAAAATCCTTTATTATGCGTGTGACACAGAATCGTAAAACTGGGAGTGTCAATTATTTCATAAAGGATGAGCTGTCGTGTATAGCCCGTATTTTTCAGCTCCTAAATGACCTTCACTCCTGTTTAAATAATATAACAGTACAATATCCTTGGATTGTTTTTACTTAAGAAAAATTATGTAAACAAATACAGAATACATCGTAGGACATTGAAGATCTTGATTTACATCACTCGGCTTTTAAATAACGATTTACATTAAAATATTTTCATCGAATGAACAAGTCTGCAACGGTCTCTTATTATTGTTTCTAGCTTTTCAAATCTACTACTGTTTCAATTGAAAAAAATTAAAAGGTAGATTCACACACACGGATGCAAGAATAGGTTAGGGAATATGATTCATAGCAGCTATAATTGCCACATTTTCAATGTTCTTTTGTCAATTAATGTAAACTTATTATTTCTACCCTTTCTTAGGATAAAAAAACAAATTCAATTAGTCAAAGGAATTTTTACTTAATCACAGTATCTAGATGCTAGCTTTTTTAGAAGTAAAAACGGCAGCCTCAAAGAGAACTTAAGGAACGCCCATAGATTACCTGAAGTGTTTTTCCCCAATTTTGGACCCCTCCCTCAAATTAAAACGTGATATTTTCTCCATAGCATTTTAAATAAATATATTTCTTTGATACCTTCTCGGCACTCTTTGTGATTATTTGTTGATATATTACTTTTACCATATACACAATGTAAAAGCTTTGATGCAAATCTCCTACTTGTAATTATCACGACTGTCTAATGATTGGCTGTGGCTGTTATGACTAAAGTGCGTACTTTTCCTAAACTCATGCTAAAAATATAAAAGAAGTTAATTTAAAACTAAAAACGTGGGACCTCATAATTATATTTTACCGGACCCCTTATTGACATCACGTAAGTTATGGACGTCCCCTTAAAAAATTAACCTGCTCTCCAAATACAGGCTTTTAAAAGGGAAACCTATAAAAAGATTCAAATGATGAATTAATCCGAACATCAAAATCCACAGCACGTAGTACATACGAGCTAAAAAATTTAAAAGCTTTTATGGTAAGCTTTGAATTTGCATTATATTGGTAAAAAAGAGATAAAGAGATACTTGTGATATGGATTATGAATACCAGCTTAAATTAAAAGCATTAAAGGACTATAATTCAGGTTTTTCCACTTTTTCCTAGATAAATTTTTTAACAGTAAAATGAAGAAATTCGCGTTCTGAATTTTGAAAATAGTTCCTGCAGAGCTTCGTTTTGGTAACTATGTAAACGCGTTATGCAAGATAATAAAACACTTTCCTAAGCTAACTCGAAGAATTAGCAAACAAATTTATGTTTTGATGAGTAAGTTCGTTTAAATTCAGATAAGATGTCTGTAAAGAAGTGTCGACTTGACATTTTAAATTATATTTTTCCAATTTGAGAGTTTCATCTTTTCAAGAGAAAAATTAATCTTTTATGCACTAAATAAAATCTTTCTAATTGCAATATAACTATTGAACATACACAAATTTTCTCATTTAAACCGCTACCGCCATTTACCTTCACTTCTCATAAAGACCTAAATAATATTTTACCTCTGGAAAATTCCACGGGTAACTGACTGACATTTTTGAAGAAAATTACAAAACACTAAGCGTTTTTCTTCAAAAATGTCAGTCAGTTACCCGTGGAATTGCCCCTCTATCATCTCAAGGTGTCGGTGAATATCCTGAGTGAGCCTTGAGCGTTCGCGTAGGATTGCCTCAGATTTCTATCTATTTGCAGATTTCTAAACAGATTGACTATCATCATTATACTAGAACTAGGTGGTTTTTTCCTAATTAGAAAATGTTATGTTCATTGTATGAATCACTTCAAATGATTTTTAACTATTATATTTTATAGGTATTTAGGGATTATGAATGATGATAACCCTCTTCCACTGTGATGTACTTCTCATAATATAATAAAAGAGAGACGAAGCGGCTGATCTTAGAGTAAGCAAGTGTCTCCTAAACTTTCCAACTAAACTAAACTCATAATAATTATCATTTCACTTTTTTCCTGTAAAAAGATAAATCCTGAGAAAGAAAAGCTGTGAATCCCTGCACGCGTTTTTATCCCCAACAAAGCCAATGAAAAAAGAAAGTTGTTTTTCCAGAAATGGCGAAACATCTGTTTCGGAACGAAAAACCTTCATGGCATGAGCGAAACAGAACTCGACTTGTTTGGGCAGCTGAATATGACGTCATCTTCAGACTGTGTACAAAACTTGAAGGGCATCCCGGCCGTTCAATGGCAGATTAGCTATCTGGCTTCTCCTTGGGATAATACCCACATTTATTTTTTCAGTAATTGATAACCCTTTTTCCAGTTATCTAAACACGCATTTTGAAAAAGAAATTATTGGAATGAGTAAATTTTTGTAATTATTTACTGAAAATGAAAATCCCTGATGCATATAGAATTTTTGAGGCAATGAAAATGGTAAAGAGACTCTATATATTAGATAAATAATTTTTGCACAAACCATTATTCAATGGGCACCATTACTACACTTAGAAAGGTATTTAAAAAGGAATGAGAGCTATAACCTGAAATTTCCTTTTTGTGATTTAAATTTTTAAGTTCTCACAATGCTCAATGATTAACTAATTGATAGTAGAAAAATCCGTTTTAATTCATTGGGAAAATTGTTAAAAACGATATAAAAAGTGATTTCACAGAATTTGTGGGGGGGAAATTACCAGATTTTACCTACATCTATATTGAAAAATTATATCGAAGTTTATGTAGGATCTAGAACTACTTTTAGCCTTTTTTAGGGGGAGTGAAACTTAAATAATTAGTATCTTAAGTACGACGATTGAAAACATCCACTAAAGTGAGTAGTAAAGATTTGTTTTAGTTTTTAAGGCCGAACTACATATTTACAAACTTTTTATAAACTCATCAACTATCTTTTTAAGTTATCAATTCCATCTGTTGTTCTTATCAGTCATGATACGCGCCTTTCTCAGATAAATAAAAGATAAATTCACGTTAATTGTATCTCAACAATGTTATTATTTCATAGATTGGAATATGTTGACCTTTTGGCATAACGTGTTCATAAAAATAACTGTTAGTTGATCGTTTCATTACTTAAATCCAACCATCGCAAACTGTTTTTTTTTTCAAATATATTTCGATCCCTATTACATTAAAGAATGGATTTTCAAGAGCGTTAACAACTAAAAAGCAAGTTAGAAAAGGTTTTTATAAATTAAAAATGTTCTGTATGTGAGACTTTTTATCAATAAATGCAGAATATTTCCCTGGAACGGACTAAAGGTGATAAAAATCTTGTGGGTTTTGTAATATCTTTTTCATCTCCAAATTTTACTGAAGCAGTAATTTTACTGATAACACCCTTCTCTATTTCACCACTGCATTTTACGTATAAATACTAGGAATACATGATAATTCAACTCAGTTTAATAGCACACTTGTATTTTTTCTTTCAAATGCACATTCATAAACAAAATTTTGTCTTTTTAATTAATTAACAATTAGACTAAACATGGTAATTTTAAATAAAAATACAACCAAAACCCTCAATGGAGACAGTTTTGTAAAATTAATCCCTCAGTTGATCTAAACTAAACGACTTTACAAGAGCTGAACAAGCCCAACTTAGTTTTGAGAGAAACAGCCGCTAAATTTTTAACCAAACCCCGACAATCCTTTATTCCCCATCATCGGCATTCATCCAGCCGTGAAAGTCCGGCTTTCACACACTTATTTAGTTTTCAAAAAATCAAAATTTTGAAAAATATTAGAAAATATTCTAGAATATGAGTAACGTCAAAATTTTGCAATAAAAAAAGGACCCCTATTTTTCCCATAACAACACCTGCCTTAGACCTAATCAACCAAACATACCCGTACCTAGCGAGCGACGCAAGTCGAGTCCAGTTTCTCTCTTGTTGATTTTGTCATTGGAATTTAATTTCATTCTTCGATTTCACTGTCACTATATGGCTTTCAAAACCAGTTATTTGTGAACCACCGCTATTTAAATATTCCTATAGAAATTGAACTGAAAGGACGGGTGAATGATAAAATTCAGGCAGCGGAAGATATAGAAAACTTAAGTTCTTAATAATTCTGAAGCCTTGAACACAAGCTCATAAAAGAGGAGGGGTATGGAACATTAAATTTCAACATGAAAGACGGTTATGTGGAAAATTAAAGAGAATAATAAAACTGAAAATATACGTTAAATTTTGTTGCTAGGGCAGACCGTGCACTCATTTTGCGGTATGGGAGGGGTTATAAATTAAATTTATAAGTAACCCACTAAAAGCTGGTTCAGACTTATCACTTTTGATCTTCCATTTTGGAGGAATCGTCCAAAGTGAAAAGTGTGAATTGGCGTTTCACTCTTTACTCCTTCACTTTTCTATGGAAATTAGAGATTCACACATAAGTGAATAACTTAAGACAGTGGTTCCCACCGCCCCCCTGGGGAGCGGTGATGAGTTGAAAGGAAATTGGGAGTATATATGTTACCGCTAAAGTTGATAATTAGTTATTCTGAAGAATACCTAGGTAAACTTAAGATTAACTGATTTCTGTCGTTAATGTGCGGATTTTTGAGTTTTTCGCATTTTACCTAGGGAATCTACACTATAACGGCCTCTTGATAGTTAAAGTTCAAAATAGTTTGTTTCGTTCAATACTTTCTGTTAAAATGTTGAGGTGCTCACTGCGCCATGCGCTTACCCCTGCGCAGTTGGGTTTCAATACGTAGTTTGTTGTCATATTTGGTGTTTTGATTTCAAATTTAGTGCGTAGCACTGGTAGTTGTCATGTTGAATGTTAAAACAAAATAATACAAGCAAGTAAGTACTGTAAATTTACATGATTAAGTACAGTATATTACTACTAAAACGGGTATTTTGAAACAATTGTGTTGAAGCTCCGACTTCAGAGTGACAGAGATTACTTTTCACGAAAGCAAATGTCCCAGCTGTTGAAATATCTTTTCAACAAACGTTAATTCAACAATCGCTGGAACCTGGGAAAGGGTTTAACATATGTAATCGATCGCGAATCCTAGCAATAGTTCAGGGCAGGCTGCCAGCCGATTACACCGCGCTTTCATTAAGATTTGCTAGTTTAAGTGCTCATTGAAATACGCTGTCAAATCGAGATCGAAAACCACAATTGATACAAATCTCAGTTGGTACTTTAATATTCTATTATTATTGTTTTTATATTCTAGTTCTAAAATTGCTATTTCATTACTATTTTTATGGGATTTGCGTGTTTGTGTAATATGAAAAAAGTACCGATCCCCCTTTTTTGATTCGTCATTGTTACTGTTTACCCCCAAAACGAGTTTGGTTATAGTTAGGGCAGGGGGGTTTGGGGGAGGCGGCAGCCCCCCCAACCTCCTTAAACTTTTTATAAAATAAAATAAAATTTTGTACTTTAACGGATCACCCTCGTTAATATGTAAAATAACTGATTACAGGTAGTATGCAGATTAACGAGTGTCTAGTCGGTAGGGTGCAGAATACCTAGGTAATTTCAAGATTACCTAGGTAATCTTAGAAATTGAAAAAAATTCGCTCTTTAACGGATCACCCTCGTTAATCTGCAAATTACCTAGGTTATCTGTAAATTAACTGATTTCCGGACTTTAACTGTAACATATATATTAACAGCGTATAATGGGGAGTATTATAAGAGTCAAAAGGGGTGTTGACTATACCTTTAAACTATTGCCTATGTCATTTTTATGGGTAAAAAACCATTTAAGAAATCTAAGTAAAAGTAGCTCAAATTCCGCTTATAATATGTTAAAAAAATTCCTGGGGGAGGACCCCACCCCAGACCTCTTTTTTATCTATGGATGGAGAAATCAATAATTTTGGTAACTTTTGTGATGAATAGGGGAGGGTGGGGACGATTGTAACACGGGGAAATTGTAACACTTTGATTTCCTCAAAATGAGAGGCTGCCTGGGCGAAAAGGAGATGACAGTACGTACAAGGCAGGTGAATGAAAGAATATCAGATATTTCTAAGGTTGACATTTGAGTTGTTGCTGTGTAATTGAGAAAAGAGTGTTTTTCGAGCATCGAAGTAAATTTCTACTTTTGGGTTACTTTCCTTCTCCTGCACTGCAGGTATGAAGCACAACCACACTGATTTTATGTATTGTATGTACATTAGGGTGGTCACTAGGGTGGTCACAAGTAACATGGGGAAAATTTTTTTTCGACTTTCTTCAGGTCTCACCCCCCTAAAATATGCCAATAGGCTAAAAAATGAGATTGGCCAAGTTTCAGCTCAATCCGATAATATTAACCCGTGCCTCATTGAGGTCAAAGTTCAGAAAAACAGCGATTTTTAACAAAAACTGGTAGTTTTCACCCCATAAAACTAGAACCGTTTGTCCCAAAAACCCGGTTAGGGTGTCATTTAATAGGTAATTTTATACACTTTAACTATGATATAGTCAGATTTTATTTACTCAAACGAATAGTGCGCTATTTAGCATTTTCATAGTGAAGGTCCTCGAAAGCGAATTTCCTTGCAAGAACCCTAGAACATTACGAAGTCACAAAAAACTATATTTCCGGTCTTTCCCTATTCATTTTGGCTCCAATAGATAGTATATGAGTTTTTAGACCCCCTAAGAGAATTCTAGGGTATAATTTCAACCCCTCTAGGTTTCGGAAAAAAGAGAAAAAAAATATATTTTTTACAAATTTTTTTGACTGTTAATGTGTTAAAGTTGGTTCAAATACATTATTAAAAGTTTAATTAGGTAGAAATCCAATGATAAAGGGGATTAACCTTTCGTTATAACCCCTATAATCTAAACGAAAGAAGCGCGACTGTGAGAGGTTTTGCTAAAAATGGCTTTAATATCCATTAAAGTGATAAAAAGGTCTAATATACAAATTTTTCCAGCAAAAACCTATAGAGAGATTACATTTGGCGATTTATGTCTATGATATTATAATAATAGCACCCTTACCGACTTTAAGTTTTAAGAAACCCTATCTCTACCAAAGTTGCTCGTTTTCAGCTAATTAACCTAAAAATATTATATTAGAAAATGTATAAATTTGTTTATTTTTAATAAATATACCTCAGGGGTTTCATTTGCCTACCATTCGAAGAAAATTAATTTTTAAATAGGTATGAAAAGGTTTCATTACATATGTTTGATCTATAATCTAATTACTTAATATTTTATTCTTTAGTCGCCAATTATATTCACACCTGTGTTGAAGGAGACAAAAATAGCGCGTAAAATAGGAAATATTCGAAATATTTTCATATATTCAGTAAAAGTTATTGTTTCCCATGATAAATATTTGATATAAATTGGAAACAAGATTTCTCTGAAAAATACTATGGTTGAGAACAGTATATCACTTTTAAGCTTCCGCTGGATAACTGTAAGTAACATCTAAGTTATAGTCCTAATAGTAAAAATGGATAAGCTTGTTAGTTTATAGAAAAACCTTATTGTAATTATCAAACAATTTTTAGACTATTTTTTTGAAAATTACTTTTTTAAAGAAAATTAATTTTCTTTATTCACACTATGCATTTAAGTAGAAATATGAAAACATGTGTGATGAAAGTGAAACATGTGTGTGGGGAAAGAAAACTTTTGATGATAATTTATATACTAAATTATGTTATGCATTTAAAAGTGAATTTTCTGGAACGATAGGCAAATGAAAATTGAAGTACATATTACAAATAAATTGATTTATACATTTTTCTAAGATCACTAGGGAGCTTACCGCCCCCTGCTCGCTATCGCTCGCCAACCCCCGTTAACTGCTGACGCAGATACTTTAGGATCGCTTTGCCATCCTCACAAAACACAGCTCACAGCACTTACTCACTTTATAAAACATTCTTAAAACAGGGGTATTCTTTCAAAAATGGGGAATATTCATTCAGAGGCGAAATTTTAACAGTTCCTTTATGGCAATATGAATTGGGGGATCGCCATTTAATTCCATGAAAATTAGCAACAAAGCAGTGTAAACTTTCTTTTACCATTTCCCCAAGGTAATGTTTTTCTCACACAGATCCATTCAGAAGCACTGAAACATCTCCGGAATAAATTTTACTTTCTTAAAATTTGTAATTTTTCATCGATTGTCTGTTGAAAATGTAGTAATTATCGTAAACATCACGAAAATTTAGAATTTTGCTTCATGAGAACAAATAAACATCGAAATTGTGTCAGTTTCATAGCAATGACACGAATGTTCTGACTTTCGATTTTTATCTTAGTTTCTAAAACATTCCCCCGCCATATCTAGTTTTGCGTTTTGGCATTATAAAAAAAAGTTACATTTTACTACCTTAAATAACATAACTTGCAAAAGGATATAAAAATAATTATTATTGTAATAAATAAAACTACCAATTTTTGTTAAAAATCGCTGTTTTTCTGAACTTTGACCTCGATGAGGCACGGGTTAATATTATCAGATTGAGCTGAAACTTGGCCAATCTCATTTTTTAGCCTATTGGCACATTTTAGGGGGGTGAGACCTAAGGATTTCAAAAGTTGATTTTTTGTAACCACCCTAATGTCCACCGAACAGCTTTCATAACAAAATTATAATTGGGATGTATCATGTATCAACCTATTTGTATACCAATTTTCATAACTCTAACATAAAAAATGGCTTAGTTTGAGATCAAATAAAAATTTTTGTTACAATCGTCCCCTACAGAAAATTTTAGTAGAATATACCGAATTCTCTCACTTGGGACATAGAAAAAGATTTCACTTCATTCAGAATTAGGTAAAGAATTAAATCAAAACTTTTAAAAAGGTAGAATTATTACCTAATTATTTCAAATTTAGGTGCATAGAAAACTTGAATTGGGAATGTTGCCCAAAAACTAGCTTATATTTTGTTTAATTAGTCTTTTCATTACAAAATTTTTGTATAAAATTCTATAAAATATAAGCAAATTATAAAATTTTTAAGAGGGCGGTGGTCCTAAAAAGTTTGGTCCCCTATTTCCCCCTTCGAAATTTTTTCCTGACTACGCCACTGCATCTATCCATGAAAACATTAAAATAACTCATAAGGAAAGAGTAATGGAATCTCTCCGATTCGTTCTCAAGTAAACAACCGCGGGCGTTGTAGTACATCGAGGCTGGCACTTTAGAGCCGTTATTTGACCTTGAAGTGACCTTATCAGTATGGATCTCCAGACTCGGCCACTGTTGACTAGTTTCCAATCGTGATTTTCTCGCAGGTTCTCTTCCCCGCAGGCGGTGCCAGAGTGGAGAAAGCAAGGAGTTTCGCTTTTACTTCGCGAAAGGTTGGCCCACCTTCGGAGGACGTGAAGCAACGTTGCATATCGGTATTGCAGCAGTCATGGGTGTCCCAGATTTCGGTGAATGTTTGCAAACATACAAGCTGTGTTTTTCTTCTGAAGTAGACTCCGACAAAGAGGATTTGGGTCTCTGAATTTTTAGAAATAGCTGATATAAGAGAGAATTTGTAACTTTTATTTAGCAGTTTTTATAATTTCTTCCTTCTTTTAGTACGTTTTAATGGGAAGAAAGAAATGATAGATTTATTTTAAGTAAGTTTAACACTTTTAAGATAGTTTTGAAAAATTCTATATGGGACAATAAAGTGGCGTTCGTTAGAATTTTTTTAGGATGGGAGGTTAACATTTAAAAAAATTTAAATTACTTCTACGAATTTTCTAATAAAATAATCAGGGGCGTAGTCAGAGGAGGGATTCGGGGATATATCGCTCCACGAAAGTCCGATATTTTCCATTTTTGACCATAGAAAGGACTTAAATTTATCCCATATCTCCCTCCGAAATTTTTTTTCTGTCTACCCCACAGTAAAATATCACTTCGACAGACACCTTTAAAGACTTCGTTAATGAAATATTATTCCATAAATTAATTCATAAACTCAGGGGGGGGCTCTCTAAATATACACCTTGTAAACAGATTATTCAGGACAAGTTTTACTAAAGTTCTATTAAATTCAGGGTTGGCCGGTTTAAACCATTTGGTTTAAACCATTGGTTTAAACCACGGTTTTTTTACCATGGTTTTTTTACCAAAAAAACCAAGTGGTTTTTTTGGTTTTTTTTAGAAATATTAAAATATTTTCAGGATTTTCTAAAGAAAGTGTTATTAAGTATAATCTTTTGCACAAAATTAAAAGGTCAGATTTATTAAAAAATTGACATTTTAAGGTGATTAAAAATTAGAAATATTTTAATTTAATGGTTTTAATTATTGAATTCTCTCTAAACTTAACCTTAAATGCTTAAGTTAAACTTATTATACTTTGCAAGAGATAGTTCATTTATTAATTTCCTTTAAAATGAAGCATTATTTCAAAGAGTAACTAAACATACACAAAAGTTATCTGTTTTTCACTGATAAAATATGGCTTGGCTAATTAATAAAACCAATTTGTCTCAGTCATAAAAACCAGTTGGTTTTTTTAGTAAATTAATAAAAACCGTTGATTTCTTTAATAATAAAAACTAAAAACCAGTTGGTTTGTTTATAAACAGATAAAAACCAGTTGGGTTTTTTTTACTAAATTAATAAAAAACGTTAATTTCCTTAATGGGATTAATTATCTCAATCATTTATCCAATTTCAATTGACATTAGTTGCTTACATTTCCCTTTTATTTATTAAAAAAGTTAAATTTTCTCTTTCTAAAGAAATTTCTTAAGTTCATAAATAATCCATATAATTAATTTTATTATTTTACCATTTAATAATTAATCAAATTAATTATCTTTATCAATTATCCAATTTCAATTAACATTAGTTGTTTACATTTCACTTTTACTTCTCATTTAAAAAATAAAATTTTCTCTTTCTAAAGAAATTTCTTAAGTTCATAAATTAATCCATATATAATTAACCCTACAGTGCATACTGATGCCATTTGGCAACACGATATTTTTCCCCATTTCCTACTCGAACTTTCATTTCCAAACGGCAACACCATGCAATAAGTACAATAGATATAACATTTCATTGTATTAGCACTTTAGATCGCCAGTAGATCACAGCAGGGGTACTATTTTGAGACATTTGTTAGTAGCTAGTGAAACTAAAGTCAAGACACAGAAAATGCCAAAATAAAAGGACCATATAAATTAAAATAAAAAAAATTTTCAGCTTGAACAAAAAATGTTTTGAAAAGATAAGTTGTTTTTTTATATTTTTAGAGCATTTGGTTTTATTTCACTTCACAATTAATTTCACAAGAGACACAAATTAATTTCACCACAAGGACAAAGTTTTTTGCCAATAAAAAGTAGAAAAAAATTAAATTAAATTTTTTTAGCATTTTTTTACTAATGTACACCATAATAGAAGTCACATAAATGATTTTCAAGTGAATTTAAAAAATCATGCATTGTAGGGTTAAGATAAATAATTTGATTATTTCAACCATTTATCCAAGATAAATTAACACTGATTTTTATTCACTACAATAATATTAGATATTCAAATTGGAATATTTTAGAAACAAAAATTATTTTTAAAACAAATTAATTTAATTTTAATTAATTAATTGAAATATACAAATCATTTATCAATTATAAACAAACCCTGAAATAAATGTCTCATTTACAACTCAATTTCAAACATCAATGCTAAAATAACTTATTCTGATAAAAAAAAATTCTAAAAAAACTTGGTTTAAACCAAAAAAACCTGGTTTAAACCAAAAAAAACAAATAAACCCGGTTTTTTTGGTTTTTTTAAAAAAACCCGGTTTTTTGCCAACCCTGATTAAATTAATGTCAAACTTGGATACTTTTGTCTAGTTTTTTAATTGGTGCTAAATGGTGCATGCGCGCTGATGGCCACACACTAATGGCTTCAAATTGTGTCAAACATTTTGATGGGCTACTTCCTACAAATCGAATCAATTACTGTTTTCTTGACGCATTTCTAGACTTTGACAAGGATTTATTTCTATTGTAAAATTCATCATCTAGCTGTTAAAGCCCATTCGAGTTTACATTAACTAATACTTGTAGAACAGTAAATAACTAGAAAACATGTGCGTGATTGAAAAATACGGTTTATTATTCATTACTACTTACAAAGGGGGTTACTGCGTTTTGCTATTGCACATGACATTTATTTTTTTTCTTCTTGAGAGGACGAGTACAGCTTTTATTAAAAATTTTATCTTCAATCAGTCCATTAAAAATAAGAGAATGTAGTCTTAGGATCATGGGCAGCTTGTAAGTGGGCTATGATCCAAGGAAAAGTTTATAAAAAGATGCAAACAATACAGCCAATTTGAAAAAAATTAGTTTGCTTTAAAATTTATCTCTTCTCTCTATTCTAAAAAAAAGTTTTTGGTGAACGGTTTCCAGAGAAAGGCTTTTTAATTACTGATCCGTATAACACATATTTGGTATCAAACTGTCCGGATTCTTTTGAGGATGTGCAAAGTGCCTTTAGAATTTCTAAAAAAAATCTCAATTTTAAAATATTTCCATTTTTTTAGATTTCGGATAAGGTCGCAGTTACAAAGCAAGAAACTATGAATTTTAAAACAATTGAAAACATATTTCACTGGTTTTTAATATTCAAATAGATTAAATAATCATCTTTCTATTTATAACACGAATTTAAAAAATATATTTTGTGTTATTTTTAACAATATTTATATTTTTGTTGTTCAAAGGGTTTAATTGTTGTTCAAACGGTTTTCATTATATTTTAAACTTATTTATAATTAATTTATTTTTTATTTTTTAAATAACAAATTAATATTTTTATATTTATCTTTGTAGTTGTGGCAACCTAATCATTACTTTATTTACTATAAAATATACACTCGCTTTCGGAAATTTTGAATTTTGCATTTATTTTTTATATCCTTTTAGAAAGTATGTTTTTTAAGGTAGTAAAATGTAACTCTTTATTTCATAATGACAAAACGCAAACAACCAAAAAACACGGGTGAATGTTTTAGAAATAAGGATGAAAATGTTGGAAGTCTTGACATTAGGTGTCTTTGCTATGAAAATGACACAACTTCGAAGTTTGTTTCTCATGAAGATAAAATTCTAAATTTTCGCGATGTTTAAGATAATTACTACATTTTTAACAGTCAATCATTACAAATTTTAAGAAAGTTAAATTTATTCCTGAGATATTTCAATGCTTCCCTTAATGTATCTGTGAAAAAACATTACCTTAGGGAAATGGGTAAAAGAATGTTTACATTGCTTTGTTGTTAATTTTCTTGGGGTTCAATTCCGTTATAGTTCCCGCTAAATATCGCCAATCTCTTTCGAACGCTCAATATTCAAATGTAAACCAATTTTTCTAATTTTTAATGATAAACTGAATAGTTATAGATCTAATTAAACACTTTAATCTATGAATTTGAAACAATTTAGCAATATTTATACTTTATAGTGTCCAAAAGAGATTAGTGATATTTAGCGGGAACTATAACGGAATTCAACCCCAAGAAAATTAACAACAGAGCAATGTAAACATTTTTTTACCCATTTCCCTAAGGTAATGTGTTTTTCACAGATACATTAAGGGAAGCACTGAAACATTAAGGGAAGGTTCATATTTAGCGGGAACTATATATGAACCTTTCTTGGAATTATAAAGCGATCCGCCAATTCATGTTACCATAAAGGAAATGATAATATATTCCACCACTGAATAAATATTCGCCATTTTTGAAAGAATACCACGGAGAAGTACTACCCCTGTGTTAAGAATGTTTTATAAAGTGAGTAAGTGCAGTGAGCTGGGTTTTGTGGGGAATTGTGAAGCGGTCCAAAAGTTACTGCGTCAGCAGTTAACGGGGGTTGGCGAGCGATAGCGAGCAGGGGGCGGTAGCCCCCTAGTATTTAAAATAAATGTTTTTTGCTTTATATTAAATAACCTTTTATATTTTTTGACAAGCTCAGTTTCTTTTTAAAACTGTTGAAAGCTCTGCCTTTGCAATTATTAGCATTTTGCAAATTGGTGAGCGAAAGTTTTTCTTATTTCTATTGATGGTCAATAGGGAATACAACACTTGGGAAATTCAAGATTTCGACTATTTATTAGAAATCATTGATGAGGTTATGAAACGCATTTCATCAAATTTTCAGATTTATTATCATTAGTATATTTTAATTAATTTTCAAAAATTACGCTCGCTAGAATTGGAGGTGTGGCCTACGTGACGTCACTTTCGCATCGCCCGAATCTACAACCAATCTATACTTTCAATTAAATGGATTTAACCATTGCCGAATACGCTTTCGTACAAGTGTGTCGTAACGAAGACAGAAGTGACGTCATTCGCCAAACCCTTCTGCACATTGTAGTTTTTAATTTCTTTAAAACTAACTAATGATCAGATTTCGAGAAAAAAAATATAACCCTTTATGTGTCCCGACGGGACTTGTAAGTCCCACTTCCCAATGTTCCAAATTCGTCCAATTTTCGTCATGTAAGGCCAAATTTAATTTACTTATAGTTGCAGTTACGTAAACTTGACATATTTTGGATGAGGACGAGGAAAATAATTTGGGGCATAAAGGGTTAAAGAAGCTCTATCGAAATAAATTAAATTTGAAAAATCGTTGTATTCCCTATTCAATTCCATATTTTATCTTAGGGAACAAGTGAAGTGAAAAAATCTTTTCAATTTATTCCCCAATTTTTAAAATTTTTGAAGTGCTCGAGTCTCATCAGGCCACAAAAAGAAAAACCAGAGACGCATATAATGGGTCGCATGTTGGCCGGCTAGAACAAAACCCAGTCGGAGAGCAGTGACAAAAATAAAGTTACATCCCCTTTTTCTGGCGAATGAAATCATGTAACTTATCTCGACTGGATCCCTGACCACACCTCAAACATTGGAGCAGCCGATTGGATGGCTGATATTTTTACAATTCAAAACTGAAAATAAATAAAATTTATTTCTCGGCTCAGAAAGCATGAAGGGTTTTGTTACCTCATTTGACACTTTCATTGTATTCTTGTTACTATTGCAATTGCAGAGATAAATTCACACACCAATTCAAGCAAAAAAATATAATTAAGGTTTATTAATTTTTTATGATTTAACAACTAAGTTTTTCTGCCCTTTCCTTTATCAGTTTGTTATTTTATTCATTTATCTTTCATAAGGCAAGACTAGAGAATTAAGTCCTACTAAACGTTTCATAGACGCAATGACCATGAGTAATTTACGCACTTCGTTTTAGTAACAGCCCCACAAAACAAATATGGGTTAAAAAATATTTATTGCAGGAAGGATTTACATATGAACATGAATATGCTCTGACAAAAGGCTGTGTTCAATTCAAAATGTATGGTCTTAAGATCTTAACATTTAAGTTTTTATAAACTGAGATAACAATAAAAAATGACCAATATCCTCCATTCATTTCTGAAAATGCATATCCTGGTACATTTCAGACCTTGTTTGTGAGAGAAGCTCCAAAATCATAACAGCCTGGGCCACAAAAGGGGGAAACCTGAAAAATAAATATTGAAAGCTTTTTAAAAAAAAGAGCAATTATAATGTTATCTTCCTGAAATAAATTTAGGTAAAACAAACCAATCAAACAACAATAAATCAATAAACAATTTTATTTTTAGTGATTAGAAAATTAGTTATTTTTTACTTACCAAAAAGTTATTTTCCACTTCCCAATAAATTATTTGTCAAACCGAATAAATTATTTTTGACCTTTTAGAACACTTCAATAAAAGCGTTTTTTTAAATAATTTTTTTACTTATTTTTCAAACCCTGTTTCTCTGCATTTAAACAAAAAAGCGCAAGGCACTCGAAGTAACTTTCCACCATGCAGAAAAGGTTTTATACCCGGACATTTATGCCTCATACTACGAAAATCAGAGCTGTATAAAAAGGGGTGTAAGAGGGTTAACCAATAATTAATGAGTAAACCCATAATCTCCCCCAAAATACCAGGTGTTTCTGAGATTTTCCCAATAAAACCGCCACAAGATGTTTTTTAAAACTTTGGTAAAATTTCATTAAAACTGTGTGGCGTGTTTTAATGATGGTGTGATGGAATTTTTGGGATATCAATCCCCAGAACACAATCCCTTATACAGGGTGTTCCACGAGAAGTGGCCCAACCCCTTTAACTTTTGAACCCCTACAGATAACAGATATAGTCATGAAAGTGGGGTCTAGGTATAGTAAAGTGACATGCCCTATCCAATGAGACAACTTCTAACGCCCTCTAGCGGAAAATTCTGGAGTTATAATTTTTATTTTAAAAACTATTTGAGGTATGTGAAAAAAGTCAATGACTAAGTTGCAGAGCAGCATCAATACAATAGGAAAAGACACCTTAATGAGATTTCTTGAATAAAACCCCTAAAACACACGCTCAATTGGGTTGAATTTGCGTAGATTTTACGTCTTAAAACGCTCCTCACGAGGCGAAAATGAGAATTTTTCAATTTAATGAACTAAGAATACTTTTAGTCATTTACTTAAGTATAAAAATGAAAATTTCTCATTTTCGCCTTGTTAGGAGCGTTTTAAGAGGTAAAAACTACGTAAATTCAACCTAATTGAGAGTGCGTTTTAGGGGTTTTATTCAAGATATTTTTCTCATTAAGGTGTCTTTTCCTATTGTATTGATGCTGCTCTACAACTTATACTCTATTCATTTAGAATTGGAGCTTGAGAAATAGTGCTTTCCCCCACACTAGAAGCGTAACCATAGTTACTATCTTCGAGCAGCCAATAGTAAGCCTTCTTCGTCACTTTGACGAAGATAGTTGCTATGGTTACCGATCGGTGGTGGGGAAGGAAATATTTTCAAGCGCCGTTCAAAATGAACAGACTATAGTCAATGACTTTTTTCACATACCTCAAATAGTTTTTAAAATAAAAAGTATAACTCTTAAAATTTCCACTAGAGGGCGTTGAAAGTGGTCTCATCGGATAGGGCATGGTCACTATACTATACCTAGACTCCCCTTTCATGACAATATATGTAGGGGTTCAAAAGTTAAAGTGGTTGGGCCACTTCTCGTGGGACACCCTGTATTTCCACCAATTTTCAGCCTGTTATACTGAATGTCTGGGTCAATGTCTAATTTGCTTGGACAAACGAATCAGGGAACCAACATAAAGAAACAACACTGTTAAAAAACTTTTGAATTTAAAATATACATGTGTGTATCTGCAAACCATCCAAAATAACAAGAATCAGACACATACAACTGATGAAACTTGTCTTTATTTAGTGCACAGAAAGGGAACAGAAACTTAGAATCGTTACAATTCCAAAACATTTTATAAATTTAAAAAAAACACCATTTTTTATAAAAAAGTAATTGTATGTGTGTTTGAAATATAGTTCTATAGGCATAGGGATTAGTTTTCTTTTCATATCCAAAAAATTTATATCGAAAAATAAACCTGAAAAGGTAAAAAAAATGTGAAAATTAAGTTATTTCAAAAGTTATTAAACCATTTAGCTTGGGAGAGTGGCAATACTTCAGCATTGGGAATACTTGAGTCACTCATATTTACTTCACTGTAAGATTATTATTCATTCCAAAACTGGTGACAACTGAACATATACATTAGGCATTAGGGTGTATCGAAAAAAACTTTTTTTCGATTTTTGATGACGTAATAGTGCGGAAAAGTTGTCTAAGGTGCCAGAGAGTACCTGTGGATTTTTTCAGAATTTTTGGATAATTTCTTAAGGTGCCACATTGGCCCTGAAGTTCCCCATGTTAATCCAATGGGGCGCGCCGCCAAAAAGGCCAAAAATCGGTTTTTCGCCCCTCATTTCCACCCTAATCACACGACGAATGTCTCGTCTCGAGCTACGGACTCTATATGATGTATGCTACCCGAAAAAACTTGAATAATAACTTAAATCTCTATATTATGTTGATTGTGGGCTCTGATTTGAACGAGGAAATACGCGATTTTCGACGAAATTTGAGCATACAAAAAAACGTAATATAGATATTTAGGCTATTATTCAAGTTTTGTCGGATAGCCTAGCTAGATCATATAGAGTCCATACCTCGAGACGAGAATTCGTCGTGTGATTAGGGTAGAAATGAGGGGCGAAAAACCGATTTTCGGCCTTTTTGGCGGCGCGCCCCATTGGATTAACATGGGGAACTTCAGGGCCAATGTGGCACCTTAAGAAATTATCCAAAAAATCTGAAAAAATTCACAGGTACTCTCTGGCACCTTAGACAACTTTTCCGCACTATTACGTCATCAAAATCGAAAAAAGTTTTTTTCGATACACCCTAATATATACATGGTTCCCACTGTACAGAAAGAAAAAAAATTCATGGACTTTTCCAGGACCTTAAATATTTGTTTTCAAGGATCATCAATAAGTTTGTCAAGAGGGTAAACAATCTTTCCCAAGCGATATTTGAGTTAACATACAAAAACTCTAACAATCAAAAATAAATAATACTATACTAAATACTATATTACACTTTTAGATTTTACTATATTCATCTCAAATACTGAATTCGACTTAGCTGTGCATGTTAAGGAACTTGCATGCTATAAGAAAGGCCAAGCTAAATGCTTCACAAAAATTGTAACAAATGAGAAAAAAATAGAAGTATTTTAAGAAACAACCTTCATAAAAAAAGGTGGTTTTCGAAATAGTATTATAAATTAGAACTGTAACATTCTTTAATTATTTTTGAATTTTCAAACTTTTTCAGTTAAATCCTGGTTTTACAATTTTGTTGCTTACCATTGCATCCTGGGTTAAAAGAGTATTATGTTTTAAGTAAATCTTCTATATATGTTACTGTTAAAGTATGAAATCCGTTATTTCATAGAATACCTAGTTATTCCATGGAATAACTGATCGTGTCCGTTAAAGTGTAAAACTCTCTTGTATTTTAAAGTGTGAAATAATCTATATCGGAGTTTCTCAAACTGTGGGTTGCGACTCACTGGTGGGTCGCCAGTCGGTTTTTGGTGGGTCGCGAGAAGATTTTTAATTTTTCTGAATATCAAGTATCTTTTTATAATTTTTACAAACGTGTTATTGACTTTTGAATTATCAAACTATTATTTCAACTTTTGATATTTATCAAATTACCATATAGTAAAAAGAATAAAAATTTGAGGAAAAATTACTCTACTTGGTGTCAAACGGAACAGGCAATTAATGTAAATACGTACTATATGTGTCACTTTAATGCCCCCCATAATGCAAATCTAGTCGGTTATAAAAATAAGATTTGAAAAAATATTCAGTGTTTCTCCCCATCCATACCGGGGGGAGCAATGCAAATTTTAAGAATTTTTTTAGGAAATGATGTAACTGCAATTTATCCCATATCGCTAAAAAAACAAGTTAAAACCCTATTTTTAAGGGTCAAATTTCAAAATTTTCTCTGGGGGAGGACCCCCAAATCCCCCTTTTAGTTGTAGGGATCATTGTTAACCCACAATTCAACTATTTCATACGCTCAAATTCAAATATTTACTTTTAATTTTCTAAAAAGTTAATTTCTCTTCTAATACGTGCATTTAATAATTTATTGTTGTAACAAAATAGTTGGTGAACACCCCCCAGTCAGAGAAGTTAAAATTCTGTGGGGGGTCATGGTAAAATTAGTTCAGTGAGTTATAATTAACTGAAGTGACTAAAGTCGGTGGGTCACGTTAGATTTTGTTTCTCAAAAGTGGGTCGCGAGGTTAAAAAGTTTGAGAACCCCTGATCTATATCATATATCTCCAGTGGCGGCTCTTGAATTAATTTATAGGGTGTTCGCACCAATTATATAAAAAATAAAATTTCCATTAATTTAATCCATTTATGTCATAAATGCCATCTTTAAATTATCTTTTAAAGTTCCTATCTTATCCTTCTGTAACTTGGACAATGGTCAGATGAGGTGTTGGTCTCAAGTTCTTTTTTCAAATTTTTTTTTCCAGCGGCAATTGAGAAAAATACAGATGCTTTAACTCAAAGATGGAAATTTTACTTAAAGGTATCATTTAAAAAACATCTTAGTTAATAACATAAGTATTAAAATATTTTGATGAAAATATTTAAATTGTAATTAAAGAGTACTCTTACTCGAACTTTCCAATTAGCCGATAAAATCACTGAGGAAAAAAGAAAGCTGTACCTCAAAAGTGAAAATAATAATAATAATTGTTCATTTTACACTTTAACTATCTCTCATTAGTTAATTTATAGAATAACTAGTTAAAGTGTCAAATTAATAACATATTACACACTATAACGAACACGATCAGTTATTCTATGGAATAACTAGGTATTCTATGAAATAACTGCATTATATACTTTAGCGCGGTAACATATATATAAATATGAATGTCTGTCTGTATGTATGTCCTTTATAGTTTTTTCCCGAGTGGAATCCAATTTTTTTGGGAAAAAATGCTTAATACAGTAAAATCCCGTTATAACGAACATCACGGGACCGTAAAATTTCTTCGTTGTAACGGAAATTTCGTTGTAACCGTATTATCGCTAATTCAAATAAAAATGGTTGGGGACTTTCTGGACTTTCGTAATAACGGGATTTTTCGTTGTATCGGTATTCCTTGTAACGGGATTTCACTGTATATGGTTGAAACTTAATTTTTATGCATTGTTTAAGAATGACTTGTTTAATGACTTACTTCAGTTTATGTGTTAATTTTACTTATCATGAAGTCGAATAAAGTAGGCTTTTTTCCCTTTAAATGCCTTTTTAATTTTTTTCTTTGTAAAATAGAAGTGTGTTGTTCCTTTGAAAAGCTAAACGTTGGGCAATATAAAAAATAACTTTGTTATTTTTTAAATTTCTGAACTTTTTTTAACTGTCCCATTCATCCCCACTACGGGGATGAATGGGACAAAATACATGCATTCATAAAAACTTTTCTTGAAGTTTTAATGATGGCCAATTGATTGAATACATGCATTTATAATATATAACCAAGAGTTCAATTATTGGTTTTAAACTTGGTACAGGATTGAAAAATATAATTTTTTTCAATAATAGCAAAAAAGTGAAATTTGTCCCATTCACCCCCCCTCTCCCCTACTATAAATAACTATATAAATATATATAGTTAGTCCCAAATTCATATGGAATTTTTTTGTATATATTTCTCATTTGGGGGAACTTAGTACAGAAAGCGGTCATTTAAACAGATGAAGGCAGGGTCTTTTTTGGCCACCAGGACAGAGGCAAAAAGTTGGACTGTCCCACCAAAATATAGACACCCATAGGTCATAGAGAAAAGTTTTAAAATTGCTACATTATTTGCCTATGTTTACATATCATTGAAATTGCATACAGGGGAGACCGGGGAGGGATGGGACACTTTTTCCAAGAATATTTTTTTTAAATTTAGTTTTCCTTGTATAAATTTGAAACTTTCAAAATAACATCTTGAAACATTTTAACATGTTTAAAAAATATAACCAATGTGATAGCAAATAAAACTTAAGATTTATAAACAAATTAAAGTAAGTCTAAAATTTGTCCCACCCCGGGCCTGGGTGGAATGGGGCATATCTTTTTAAATTAAAATTTAAGATTACTTTTTAAATATATGGTTAAAAACCACAAAGATGGCAGTATTTTACACAATTTAAAGATTTATTACAAAAACATCAGTTATTCTATCTACCCTATATTTAGTACTTTGAAAATCTAAGTTAAGTGACAAATACAAAATAGTTAAAATTCTTCTTTAATCTAAAAAAATATGTTTTCAACTGCAATACTAATCAGTTTCAAAACAAAGGTAACTAAAGAATTGTATGCAATAGCTTGTATTTAGGTATTGAGAGGAATCGGGCATGTCCCATCCCATCCCACCCCAAGTCATGGTGTCCCATCCCACCCCGGTAGAATAAGTTTTAAAAAAATAGGTTCTTTCAAAAGAACTGTAGCTTTAAGGCTTAACTCAACTATATATTCATAAAGAATACATTATTCTGTTTAGAAAACAATATAAACCATTAAGAAAGCAACCAAGAATCAGATTGAAAAATCACTTTGAAAAGTGTAAAACTTAGTTACTTTTTGCCAGGGGTGCAGAATATGTTTCAGAGCCCAAAATTTCCCCAGAACACAATTTGTTTCCTCCAAAATTTCACCCAAAATGAAATTTCATTAAAAAATAGTTTTTTTCATTTACTGAACTTCTTTCAGATTCAATAATTTCTACTTCATCCATAAATTTAAATTATAATGACCTTTATTCTCTTTTTTTTAGTCTTTCTTGCACAATTATAAGCTCAAAAGTGCCTCTTTTCATAAAAAATATGAAAAATATCTATTTTATTTCAAATTTGAACTACCTGTAAATTTCCCCATAATTAACTGTTTAGTAAAGAATATCGATGTGATTAAAAATAAGAACACAATTTATAGTGAAAATTTCCCATCCTACCACGGAAACGTCGTTTCTCCTGCATACCAATCGAAAAGCAAGGAAAATCCAACATTACCTATTTTAGGTATTTTTACCTACCTATATTTATTATTTAGAAAATTAGGTTTTAGTGCATACTCGTAGTTCCCACTCTACATCCGTAACTCTCCTGTTTTCACCCGATTTCTGCTGAAATTGGAGGTTATGATGCAGTCACTACACAAATATTTGTCAGCTTATGATGATTGTTTTCTTTTTTTAATTTTTCTTTCTATCTTATGCCAAAATTTCCCCAGTGCCGCTAGAATTTCCCCTGAACCTCGTTTGAGCGTTCGAACATATTCTGCACCCCTGCTTTTAGCTATAGTGAAACCATCTTTTTCATTCAGAAACTTGTAGGAGCTTGCAACAAGTATCAAATATATTAAACAGCAACAAGTATGGAACCATGGTGGCTTTACCTGGTGGAGCACTCAAAAACTAATTTTATTTATAATTTTAAGATTTATTGAAGGTGTCCCATCCCACCCAGTGCCCCATCCCTGCCCGGTCTCCCCTGCTTTCTGCTTTTAAGTATCTACCTAAAATAAATATATGCATTGCGTATTACATATTTAGTGATCAGCTACATGAAAAAAACAGGTTTGGTTAGTAATTAGATAAATTGAAAAGCAGATAGTGTATTAAAATGAAGAGTACATAAAGTTTATTTCTTATCCCAGAAATATTGTTTACAGTTTTATTAACAACTAATAAAGATAGAAGAAAAGGAAACAAACCAAAATGGAACAATGAATGAAAAATATGAATAAAAAGGAAACATACCAAATTGTAAGCAAGTTCTGCCTTACGAATTCTTCGTGACAACAACTTCAGCTTTCTTATTTTGTTCTGTGTTGTGCATTTTGGTGACTAATTTGCGAACATGACCACAAGGATCATGTTTATTAGTATTTTCACTAACTTCTTTCTTGGATCTTTGTTTCCCACCGTGACTTGAATTCATAAATTTATCCTGTTCGTAATTGAAGTGCTCATATTCGTCAAAATGCTCTTCAGACATTATTGGGCACTAAATTGTGGCTATCAAAACAAAGAAATTTCACAATTAATAATGAACGAGAATGCACAACCGCTTAGATACGATGCACAAAACTATCTATTGAGATTTGCTGCAACTTCTGCACTATAAACAAAAACCCAGGAGAACAGATTTCGGTAAAGAAAGGAAATGGCAACCCTAGATTAGCTTTCATCATAAATCAAGGATTTGGCGTTGTTTTGGGGGAATTTTCGAACAGTGGTATGGGTATGCTAGTTGAATCACGCACGACACGAACATTATTCTAAAAAACGATTTTATAAGTATAGTGTTGTTGTGTTTTAGTTTTAAATTCATTCTTTCAATTCTTTTAAGAGATATTTTGATGCAATTTCAAGAAAATTCTTGTTAAAACCATTTAGTGCATTTATTTTAGTTGTCGGCATAATAGCGACTAATAGCCAAATATGGATACAAATAGTAACCTAATGAAATATTTTTTCCTGTGTTTTCTGTGATAAGTTGTTGCCAATCACAAGTAACAAATATCAGTATTTTTTGGAAAGTGGACATTGGAATGAATCCAAACGAATTATGAGGGAAAAAACATGGAATTTTATGTTTTCATGGAGTGAATAAAAATTTGATTACTTGAAAAATCATTGATTGGATACAAACGACTGTTTTCAAGATAAATTAATTATTTATAAAACTAAAAATTAAACTGAAGATTTCTCTCTAAAACTTCTCAAAGCTCTTAGAGGATTTTTATAATTCCTTTTACCAAACCCCTTTTTTTTCTGCATTCTTGCAGCCTTCACTACAACGACTTCAGATTACGTAACATAAATAATTTTATTTTACCATGTTTACCTTTTGATTGGCCACGGCGCACTGGGTGTGCTTCGAAAGGAAACCGAAACCTAAAAGTTTCTCACACGGAAGGAAATATTGGCTAGGTTAGCCCAGGTTAGCCATGTGTGGCGTAAGTAGCCACAACTAAAACATTTGGCGATAAAACATAAAAAAAACAGAAAGAAACATCGCTTCGTCTGGATGTCACGGTAAATGTTAAGAAAGTTTACTATTTTCACAATTTTACTCCTTTCTTAGTACAACTTTAGTTCAAAATAAACTTTCGTTCAGCTTTTTTTAACGAGATTTTAAATACTTAAGCAATAACCGGGCCCAAGTCTCGCCTGTATTGGCTTTATTGTACTCAAAATACACATTATACAATACAAAAATCTTATGAGCAGCACTACTAGTTAAATTATTTTGATTGCTTTTTATTCATATTGTTAATTTTTAGGGGGATTTATCATAACTAGGCATTTGTGCCCGGTTGATTCTTCTATAGTACTAGGATTTTATTTTGATTACCTTGGATGGTGTAAGTTTACTAAAGTAGCAGTTTCTTTTTATATTAACCTAAATGGGTATAAATATTTTTATTCGTATTTTAAAAGTGGATACAGCTGTTTTTCTCTTGTGTTAATTTGTATGTTAATAATTAAAAATTTTACCATGAAAATCATGAGGTATACAGATTCCAATCTAAGTGATCAATATTTAGAACAAATGTCTTGCCGTCCCCCCTTAATGAGAACTATCATAGTTGAAGAGAAGCAACATCACTAAGATCATGACCATTCTCATGAATATTTATTCTACGATGCTGAAGTCTCCACCAGGGAAATTAAGACTTTTGTTCCCTGTATTTACTGTGTTATATCTTTTGGTTCATCTATTGACAATTTGAAGGGTTCAATTCCGTTAAAGGTCCCGCTCAATATCAACAAGTTTTTATGAGTGCCATATATTCAAATATCGACAAATTTTTCTGATTTTATGGATAAACTACACAGTTATTGATCTAACTAAGCATTTTAATCTATTAGTTTGAAAATATTTAACAATATTTCTACTTTTGGGTGACCAAAAGAGCATGGCAGTATTTAGCGGGACCTTTAACGGAATTGAACCAATAAAAGTACTAACTAGTATATATCTTCACATGACAAAATTTATTTTGTCCAAAACAGTGGTGTAATAGAAATTTATTTCGGAAGGTGCCCAAAAATTTTTCACACCTTCCAAAGCAAATCTATTACGTCCAGGGCCGTATTTAGGCACGTGCAACATGTGCTATAGCACAGGGCGGCAAAATTTTGGGGGGCGGCAGATTACAACAATTCAAAATGCTACATACTATACAGTATTGAAAAAAAATGTTAGTTTTCACTACGGGAGGATTCTAGGGTTGAGTCATTCCCAGCATCCAACAGTCACATCCCCCAAAAGGGACAGTGCCCCCTCGAAGATCCAAAAATATTCTTAAAATGAGTTACAACCCTACTTTTACAAGTTAAATTTCAAAATTTCTCCTGCAGGAGGACCCCCATACCCCCCTGTGGTTCACAAGAGAATCTTGCATGACACTTTTAAGAAAATCCCCGAAATTTTGTGTCAAAAGATAAAAGGGATGAACCCAAAAAGGTTCTCAAATGATTTAAAACCCTACTTTAACAAGTAAATTTCAAAATTTTGCCTGACGCTTTTGAGAAAATCCCTGACATTCTGTGTTAAAAGGTAAAAACGATGAACCCAAAAAGGTTCTCAAAAAGAGTTAAAAACCCTACTTTTAAGCATCGAATTTAAAAATTTTTTCTGGGGGAGGACCCCCATACCCCCCAGTGGTACCACAAGGCGATCTTACATGATACTTTTTTAAAAACATCTTGATATTTTGGTTCAAAAGGTTAAGACCCCACCTTTAAGCAGTAGACTTTTAAAAGAAACAAGAGGGGTATTTTCTTGAAACAGGAAATGAAATAGAGGGGGGCGGCAATGAACCAATATGCACAGGGCAGCAAAAACCCTAAATACGGGCCTGATTACGTCCAATGTAGTTTTTTTATACATTTTTTGTTAGAATTTTAGATCTAAAAGAACTTAATCTAAAAAAGTTGTGAATGATTTAGTCCCAAGAACCAAAGGAGGGTCTGGGGGTCCCTGAAAATTTTTTAATATTTGTCTCTAAAAATCTGATTTTTAACTAGTTTTAACACACCTAATCCGAACTTTGGATTTTTATTTTTAAATAGGATTTGCATTTGGGTGGACTTGATGTAAAAAACAAAGTTGAAAATTATAGAGTTCCAAGTAGAAAACGGGATCTGGGGGTCCTCCTCCAGAAATTTTTTGAAAATTTGATCCATAAAACAGGGTTTCAATTTAGTTTTGGTACACCTAGACCTAATTTTGGACATATATTTTTAAGTAGGATTAGGATTTTTAGGAACTTATAATATAGAGTTTTGGAAAATAAAGCTCTAAGTAAAAAGGGGGTTGGGGGTCCTCCCCCAGAAATTTTTTTGAAAATAACCCTAAACAGGGTTTTAGCCTGTTTTGGTACACTGAGTCTGGATTTTGGGGAAAAATTTGTCTGGATTATGAAAAATTTGTTGGAAGGGGTCAATCCTGCCAGAAATTAGGGCCCTTTTGCTGCCCTTTCACAAAATTCAATGATTACTTGCAAGAAAACATTCACAAAATATTTGAATTTTTCACGATATTTTTGGTTTGAGAGTCGATTTTACTACTACTTAAGTACCGATCTGCTAACTATCCCCACTTCACTTTTTTCACAAATATGGTCCCCCAAAAATAAAACCTGGATTAACCCCTGATCTGCCATATAAGAAGATTGTTTACCCTAAAATCAGGATGAGTTTTCGCTTATGATCGTTGTTCAGTAACATATTACTATTTTAGATTTAACTGCCATTCTGAAAATGAAGATAGTATATATATAGATAATAATTTTGCCACTTTTTTTGTATCTAAAAATTTGTTTAGAAACATTCTGAAAAAATTGTCCTACTACTATGCTGTGCTGAACTTTTTTAAGAAATTATAAATGCATGTGTGTGTGTGTGTTGAATTTTAATTTAAATATATAAACTGAAAGTTTTGAAAATTAAATTTAATGGATTTATTTTATTTAAAATATTTCTAATTTTTTTTTTATTTTGTGTTACTGTATTAAAAACAGGGTTGGCAAAAAACCGGGTTTTTTATAAAAAAATACCAAAAAAACCGGGTTTATTTGGTTTTTTTGGTTTAAACCAAGTTTTTTTAGAATTTTTTTTATCAGAATAAGTTATTTTACCATTGATGTTTGAAATTGAGTTGTAGTAAATGAGACATTTATTTCAGGGGTTGTTTATAATTGATAAATGATTTGTATATTTCAATTAATTAATTAAAATTAAATTAATTTGTTTTAAAAATAATTTTTGTTTCTAAAATATTCCAATTTGAATATCTAATATTATTGTAGTGAATAAAAATCAGTGTTAATTTATCTTGGATAAATGGTTGAAATAATCAAATTATTTATCTTAATTATATATGGATTAATTTATGAACTTAAGAAATTTCTTTATAGAAAGAGAAAATTTTATTTTTTAAATTAGAAGTAAAAGTGAAATGTAAACAACTAATGTTAATTGAAATTGGATAATTGATAAAGATAATTAATTTGATTAATTATTAAATGGTAAAATAATCAAATTAATTATATGGATTATTTATGAACTTAAGAAATTTCTTTAGAAAGAGAAAATTTAACTTTTTTAATAAATAAAAGGGAAATGTAAGCAACTAATGTTAATTGAAATTGGATAAATGATTGAGATAATTAATCCGATTAAGGAAATTAACGGTTTTTATTAATTTAGTAAAAAACCCAACTGGTTTTTATCTGTTTATAAACAAACCAACTGGTTTTTAGTTTTTATCATTAAAGAAATCAACGGTTTTTATTAATTTACTAAAAAAACCAACTGGTTTTTATGACTGACAAATAAGACAAATTGGTTTTATTAATTAATTAAAATCCAAGCCATATTTTATCAGGGAAAAACAGATAACTTTTGTGTATGTTTAGTTACTCTTTGAAATAATGCTTCATTTTAAAGGAAATTAATAAATGAACTATCTCTTGCAAAATATAATAAGTTTAACTTAAGCATTTAAGGTTAAGTTTAGAGAGAATTCAATAATTAAAACCATTAAATTAAAAGATTTCTGATTTTTAATCACCTTAAAATGTCAATTTTTTTGTAAATCTGACCTTTTAATTTTGTGCAAAAGATTATACTTAATAACACTTTCTTTAAAAAATCCTGAAAATATTTTATAATTTCTAAAAAAACCAAAAAACCAAGTGTTTTTTTTTGGTAAAAAAAACATGGTTTAAACCATTGGTTTATTTAAAAAAAACTTTTTCCATTGGTTTAAACCGGCCAACCCTGATTAAAAATAAAATTAGAGAACATTGCAATTAATTTAGAAGTTTTACAGACAATGTTTTCTTGACATTATGGTAAATTTTGGAGGCCTTCCTTGTGTTATCCCAAAATTTTTTATTTCTCCCTTGGATTTCGTCATATCAAGAAAGTAGACTGCATTTTAAAAATTATTTTATTTTGAGGGTAATTTTGAATGAATGAAGTTATTTATAAACTGGTTACATGTTTTTAAACTTTTTCCTTTGAAACATAAAATACTGATCAATCAAAGGGCTGCTGTCATCCCCTAAGAGTGTAGGAATGGCCTACTTAAAAGTACTTTAGCTAAGCTTATCAGAAGGTGATGAAGACTAAATGATGCATTCTTCAATAACAGACTTTAATAACAATTTATTAACTAACAAACAAACAATGTTAAAGTTTAAATATATTAAGGAAAGGGGCACTCTGGCCGGTCGGTGCAAAATAGAACAGAGCAAAGGAACAGTGATTCAGTCCTTTTTATACTATAGCGATGGCACCTTGCTGTTGCCACTCACATCAACCAGGAACTGTCGAGTGCTCCGGAGTCGAACATACACCGCCACAAGAGATCTTGATTTTACATGACACACAAATTATTCTTTGCCCTTAAAATGCAATACCACTTAGGTTTGAGGATTTTACTTCTGCAGTCAGTGGAAGCTTGTCCTTTGGAGCACACACAAGCAAGTGAATTGAAAATGAAATAATTTATACATAAATGAAAAAGTTTTTAATAACATTTCCAAAATTTACCATTTTTTAGGATTAGCTTTCATCTACTCTACTTTTTAAAAAGTCATAAAAAAGGTTGCCATAAAAATCGGTACTTCTGTATTCTGTGTGTGCCACTAAAACTGATTTAGTTGAGGCGATAATATGTAAAAACCCAAAAATTTTGAAAGCTTTTAATGCATTTCTTTTTTCTTTCCTTCATAAAACTAGTGAACACAAGAAAGAAGGCTCTGGGAAATCTTTTTCTACAAGATGACTTGGGGTTGGAATCCGTATTTTGGTCTCAGCTTTCTGATTGCACTACTTCAAGTGTACTGGATTATATTTATTTAAATAGTTGCATAGTTTTGCTGCAGTAATGGCATCTTGACCTTATGCAGGGTTCCCTCAGGGAATACCTGGAAAAGTTGGGGAATTTCAATGGGCAATTCCTGTATATTTTGAAAACAGAAAAATAATATTTTTTGCCTTTGAATCTAATAATTAGCACACCTCTGTAATTTTGTACTTTAGATGGAGGCAATCACTAATTTAATCCTTTTAAAACAGCTATTTGAGTCTACTCCCTCATTTTAAGCTTGTTAAACATAGTTTTGAGAATGTTTAAAAAAATCATTCCAAATCGATTTTCAAAAAAACATACAATTTTTATATAAATATTATAAATGTTTTAAAATTTTAATGTGCTAACTTTATATTAATTTGTGTAACTCTAAAAGTCAACTTTTATGGTTGCATGTTCTTCCATTACCATTTTTTTTCCTTTTTTCCCTTCTGTTACCATTGACCAGGTATCAACAGATCGCGAGTTTAAACCTCAGCAAGGGTCAATAATTTCATACTGTTATTAAAATTTGAAAAACAGTTTTTCAATTAAATACACTTTAATAATAATAATAATCTTTATTGATAAATAATAAGAAGAAATACATAAAATAAATACAAATAAAAAAACATAATACTAAACACATGTTGAAAATTCTAATGAATATGGCTCAATCTCAATAAGAACAGCTCAATGGGTAACCTTCAAAAATCTACAACTCTGTCACTACTATTTTTGTCAAAAACATATATTAAAAAACAAGAATGGATTCTGTTAATAGGTAGTTTTTTTTACCAAAAAACTACAAATATATTCTAGGTAATTTTATTTCTAAAATTGAGTGGAAATCTCGGATAGTTTAAGGAAGGATTATTTATTAACAGAACAGTATTAACAAGCATCCTCATATTATCACATCAACAGATGGAATATGGCATAAAGCATGCTTGTCTAAAGTGCGGCCCACGGGCCGCATGCGGCCCAAAAGCCTTTAAAATGCGGCCCAAACGAAAATTATGAAAATATTTAAATTTGCACATTTTGATTTGTTAAAAATAAATGTTTGCAATATTTTTTATATAAATCGATTCGAACTGAAATAAAAATATTTATGGAAACAAAAGGGGAACTCCCCATGTGACTGAATTTAAAGACGAAAATTGGGTTTTAGATTTAGCTTTTTTAGTAGACTTAACAGAACATTCGAATGGTTTAAATTTGAGACTTCAAGGGAAAAAATCAATTTATTAATGATATATGTTCCAGAATCCAGACAATAACAGCGTTTGAAAAAAGTTGACATTGGGCACAATCAAATAAAAGTAAAATATTTGAAACATTTCAGTACTTTGGCTGCACATAAACCTTTGAAATGCACAAAATATATGCTGCATTAATTTGTGATTTAATTCAAGAGTTTGAAAGTAGATTTCAAGATTTCGAAAAAATAAAGATCATTACAACATATTTTTACCCCAATTTATTTAGAAGATAAATTACCTTCAAATAGAATGCATTGAACTGCAAAGCGACATTCAACTGCAAGAAAAATTTGCGAATGTTTCTTTACTGGGAGTTTTATAAAGATTACCTACCCCACAATAAATATCCTAATTTTTCACCGCTTTATTATTAAAGTATTCAGCTTTTGGCAGTATGGTACCTATGTTTGTGAACAAACATCTTTGAAATGCATTAAGAATTGCAACCTAGTCTATTGAACCGTATATCAATTTGCTTGTTCAACAAAAGCAAATTTATCCATCCCATTAATTTTTGAATTATTTCTATCTTTATGGAATCCAAACTAAATGAAACGAAACTTTTACAAATTTAAATTAAATATGCACCTATACATATCTAATTAAAAATTTTAAAAATTACAATAAAAAGAAGTTAATTTATTTTAATAAAACTACAAAGAGTAAATTTTTATTTCAATTTGTTGAAAAAATATTGTATGTGCGGCCCAGCAAATTTTTTTTCGTTGCAATGTGGCCCTCAAACGGTCATAGTTTAGACACCTATGGCATAAAGTAAAGAATAATGACTGTCATTATAACAAGGAAACGCATCCAAGAGCTTTACATTGTGTTCAATTCACAATTCAATGCCCATTTCCCTTCTGTTTTCTTTTAAACAGAAGGGAAATATAGGTATTGATTTTTTATTGAATTACTAAAAATATTTAAATTTCAAAGCAACAGGAAATAGATAAGTTTACAATTAAAAAAGTAACAGACTACAATTTAAAAAGATTAAACCCCCAGGTTATGTAAAAACATTAAGGATGCAAACATTACAAAATTTCTTCGAGATTTTTATGGGGTTTGCAAGAAAAAGGGGTTAGGAATCAACTCTGGGGTGAGGCATCTCCTTCTGTGTTGGATGGAATTTATATCGGGTTTACAAGGGAACCACACAGTTTTAACACTCTGGGGGTGTGGCATGTCCCTTTGTGCCACCTTGTTCACAAAAGTTGTTTTTGGTTCTGTCACTGATAGGGTGATATGACAGCTCGTTAAAATATATTATCATGGCTATTTTCTATGTTAAATGTTGGGGTGGTGTAAAATAGATATAGGGGTTTGTTTAAACAATTGTATTTACAAAATTTATAGTGTTTTTTGACTTGATGATTTTTCTTGAGACTCAAGAAAAATCAGCTTGCCAAAATATACTAAATTTTATAAATAAAATTATTTAAATCATTATATCCAATTAACCTCACCCTAGCTTATAATCTGTTAAAATCTTTCCTATCATTTTAACTAGTGATGTAAAGCAAGAATATTCTCGGAGAACGAGAATATTCTGAGAATATTCTCCAAGGGCGAGAATTTTGAGAATAATCGAGAATATTCTGTTTTTTGACAGAGAAATTGAAATAAATGTCAATATGTTTAATAATATGAAATGGCCATGTAGTATTAGTGTTAAAAACCTAAAAATAATAACTTTGATGAAACTTACCCTTAAAAAGTCATCTTTAGTTAAGTTAAGTTAGTTTAAAATTATTCTCTGAACTGTAATTTCATTATTTTGCATTATTTTTAATAAATAAGTAAATTTCATTGAGTAAAAAATATTTTTTAAAGTATATTAGAAGCAAGTTTTAATGGGAGAACTCTTAAAAAAAAAGAGGAGTCTAAATTCTTTCCATACAGTTGTTAAGAAAGCAATTGTAATACCAATAGCAATAGTTGTCAAACTAAAGGACCTTTTAAACCTGATATTTAGCTAATTTTGATATAACTTTGTAAAATCAGGAGAATATTCTTAAAAGAAAGGGACATCACATTAGAATTGTCTGTTGAGAAAAATATTTCCAATTTTTTAATATTTATTTTACACTTTCACTTTACTTTCACTTTACTTTTTGCTTAAAATTAAAAATTATTTCTGAAAGAATAATTTGGCTAGATTTTTTGTTTGTATAATTTTAAATTCAGATTCATTTATATTTTCCCCCTCATGAGAATATTCTCAATAAAACTCGGTAAAAATAGCTATTTGTTGTTGGGCTCTTGTGACGCGCACAGAATTGGTCAAGGTCAAAGCATAACTAATGGAACAATATCCAATTTCGAAATTAAGTTTTTCCCATACTTTAAAAATAAAAATATCAAAACTGAGGCATTGGTTGTACAGTATTAAATAAAAAAATTTTGATACTCCCCCACTGCTAAACTCCTCATGGGAAGTTCCTGAAGTGTTTCATTTGAGGAAAAATCTATCATGAGAATATTCTCAAAATTACAATTCAATTTATTTCTTACTTATTAAGACTTGTGTGTGTCGCTGAAATATATAGGATCTTCAAATTTTCACTTGTGTATAATTGCATCTCCTCATGTTTTCATGAGAATATTCTCATTAGGATTCTACAAAATTATTTCCAGAAAAACATTTCTGTGTACATAATTTTCTTCAAAAACACTAATAGTCGGAAAATTTTTATTTAATATAATAAATACATCTTGGTTACTCAGCATTTACCTTTCAAACATGTTGTCTTTCATATTTAATAGTGATTTTAAAAATATTTTAAAATTAAATTTGACTTATTTTAATTTATGATGTCTTCTCCATTGTATAATCTTTAATATTCTTCTGATTTGAAGTTAATACTATATACCTGCTAAAAAAATTTCAAAAAAAATTATTTTAGTAGTTTCTAGGAGAATATTCTCAAGAATATTAGTGATTTTAAAAACATTTTAAATTTTAAGATGGCTTCTAATTGTATAATGTTTAATATTCTCCTGATTTGAAGTTAATATATACCTTCTAAAATTTTTTTCCCAAAAAAAACTTATTTTAGTAGCTTCTAGGAGAATATTCTCGAAAATTCTCCTGTTGGAGAATATTCTCAAGAATATTCTCCAAAAGATTATTACCGAGAATTTTACATCACTAATTTTAACAATGTTTAAGTTTGAGAACAAAAAAATTATAAAATGTATTAAGTGTAGATTTTGATAGAATTTTTTTATTTATATCAAAAATTTATTATTCAGCTTAATACTTTTTCTCACTTCTAAAAATGTATGGAAAAAATTTAGTAAAGTTCTATTAAAATGTAATTAAGGGGACCAAAAATTTCAGTAAAAAAGTTGTGAACCAAATATGGCAGATTTGTGCTGAACGTTTTAAACTAAAAACCCATCTATTTTTAATCTTTAGCTGTTTTTATAAAGTAAGGCAGAGTATTTTTTTACAAAGGTAATTCAAAACTTCTGTATACATCTCTATTTGAATATAACCACCTTTTTTGCTTCTAAAAATTAAGCTTTTTTGAGAAAAGATATAATTTTGTTGAAATGGAGGATTACCAAATTGTTGGTGGTTAACTGGAGAATTAAGGGGGTGATGCAGCAATTCCCTGCTCTTCAACTTTTTTTACAGTATTCCATTTTTTATTAGTAACTTAACTAGAGAACAGAGCAATCACTTTCTTCTTCCAGGGTTTTTATTTTCCTGCGTCCTTAAACTTTCGATCGTCACTAATGCTAGAAATCTCCCCCTCCAATATTTAGAACATCCAAAGGCTTATTCCAGAAGTACCCCTAAGGAGTTACTCAAATTATATTTCACATTATGTTAAAATTTTACTATTACTCGAAGTATAATAGGGGGTCTGGGGGGTTCCCCCAGAAAAAAATTTGAAAATTTCGAGAGGGGATGGGAGTCCTCCCCCAGAAATAATTTTGAAATTTGTCTCTTTAAACTAGTGTTATTTATTTTGAAACTCTCAAAAGGTAACTCGTGGACCCCTATAGGGAAGGTGCTGGGGACCCTCGGAGGCAGGGCCGCCGAGAGCCAAACCGGGCCCCGGGGACAAAGTCAAAAAGCGGGCCCCCGGTTACATGCACTCATTTCGAGGGAGGGGGTGAAATTTTCTGAAGTACCACCAGTCATGCATAGACTTAATGTAATTTTCAGAATATTTCCAGGCAAGATTTGAATTTTGATGAACTCAATAAATTTCGTTTTCTTGATAATACAATGAAGGATCGTGCCAAACTAGCGGCTTGAAAAAGTCAAAACCATAAAAAACTCGTTAAGATGCTTATCAAGAGAGGGGAGAGTGAGGCTCAATTCCATGCTTTCTCCCCTATCTAGATAAGCAGAGTTTTTTGTGGCTTTGGCGTCTTAAGCCGCTAGTTTGGCACGACCCTAACATCAAGCACCGCCAGAAAATATTTAGAAATTCGACCCTAAAAAATAAGTTTTTAACTCATATTTTTGGATATTGTTCACAACTGATGTGTCGTCACCCAAGGATGGACTTTGTCTTAAATGAAGTTATAAGCCATTTAATGATTTATCTAATGCATGAAATTTTAGTGAGTTTTTATAATCTCCCCCTCATAATGAAATCCTTTGGGGGGTCTGGGGGTACCCCCCCAGAAAATTTTTGAAAATGTGCCCCTAGAAAGTGGGAATTTACTCAGTTTAGCCCATTTGGGTAAACAGATCTGCCCGGCAGATCTGTCTAATTGGGGGGCTGCCGGGCCCCCTCTTGCTCCGGGCCCCGGGGAAAGTACCCCACTTGCCCTCCCTCTCGTCAGGCCTGCTCGGAGGTCTGCGGACCACTGCTATAAAAAATTCGAAAAAAAAAGCAGCGCAATATCTTTAAAAAAAATTTAATCGAACACAAAATATTAAATACCTATTGCGAAGAATGAAAGTGGATTTATACCGCCTTTAAAATCAACGGCACAGAGCCGTAACTAGACTTGAGTTTCAGAGGGATTTTGACTAAATATTTTTTCTGAGGTACCTAATTACGAGTACTTTTTTACTTCAAGTGTTAGATGACTTACACATTTGATATTAATTCTGTTGAAATGAATTTCAAAATTTTATAAACATTGAAAATTCCAAGCGAAGCGATATTTGAGGGTCCAAAATTTGAAAATTTCCACCCCAAAATAGCGTTTTATCTCCTTTTGAAGCCTATTGGGTTAGGATACACCTTTAAAGCAGGGCACATTTAAAGAAGCAGAATTTTTAAAGAAACCAAGTGGAATAAAATAAAACAGCAAAATTTTGAAGGGGGTGGTTTAGGGGTTCTATACTTCAGAAAAATGTTGGAAATTTGTCCCTAAAAACAGTGTTTAAATTCATTTTGTAGACTCTTTCTTCTTATTTTACAAAAAAGAAGGATCACACCTCAAAAATCACGGAAGTTTCAGGGGAAAACGGTACAAAATGGATTTTAAAATTTGAAAAGCGACAAAAAAAAGAACGACGTCCGATACATTGCCTTCTTCAGTTCATAAAAGAAAATAGAAAGATTTTTACTAAAAATATTCCAACATTGGGGGGGCTCGAGCCCTATGGAGTCGGCGCCTATGAAATCTACCCACAGCACTGAGCTATAAAACAAACTGGAGTGACTAGTGAGCGTGCTGAAACCGCATCACACCACGGAAAGGATTTCCATCTTCTTTTAATTTTCCCCATCTGTTAAACCAGTTGTATACACAGAATGAAACGACCATTCTAAATTTTGCTCATAATATTTTAAAAAACAGGCATGGGCGGATTAAAAGATGGTCATGCGGGGATTGCCCCGATTGCTTCTAGCCTCAAATGCCCCGATTGCTGCGAGCAATAGTAGATGAAGATCCCAGAGCCCCCAGACATTTCTTATTTTCTCACGAAAAAAATATATGGGATAATGTAGTGTTAGTAGAAACCTTGAGTGTGTGCGTAACCGCTAGCTTGGCCTGCCGGCCAATCTTTAGGTACCACGTGCTAAAGGTAGGTAAAAACAGTGCTAACTTTTCTCATTTTCTCAAGGCTGATTTTTACATATGTTTTAAAACATATTGTCAAACATTAGTAATCAATACTGCCAGACACATTCCATCGGCCGTAACTTTTAACAGACACCTTAAAGCTCCCAAAAAAATATGGTAACCTTTCTCATTTTCTCAAGCTTGATTTTTTATATATGATACTCGTTGAGCTATTTCAATATGTTTTGTAAGCAGCCAGACAAATCGGATGGGCCAAACATCCCCCCAGACGCACCTATAAAGGGTTGCTAGCGTATAAGTGTAACAGGAATGCATTGTGATAAAACTATGGTAACTTTTCTCATTTTCTCAAGCTTGATTTTTTATATATGATACTCGGTGAGCTATTTCAATATGTTTTGTAAGCAGCCAGACAAATCGGATGGGCCAAACATCCCCCCAGACGCACCTAAAGGGTTGCTAGCGTATAAGTGCAACAGGAATGCATTGTGATGAAAATATGGTAACTTTTCTCATTTTCTCAAGCTTGATTTTTTATATATGATACTCGGTGAGCTATTTCAGTATGTTTTGTAAGCAGCCAGACCAATCGGATGGGCCAAACATCCCCCCAGACGCACCTAAAGGGTTGCTAGCGTATAAGTGCAACAGGAATGCATTGTGATAAAAATATGGTAACTTCAAAAGATATTCAGGAAAATTTGTTTATTTTAAACAGCAATTTATCTAATAACATAGTAGTTTTTGAGGTCTGGTTTTTCAGCAAAAGAATAAAAAATTTATTACTACGAAATTTCAAAATAATTAATGAAAATATTATTCATTTAATCAGTAAGCAATCGATATTTTTAAATTTTTTTTCAATCTTCATTATCATCATCATTAAAGTTTGATAACTCATCATCAATCCAATTTTGATATTTAATATCTTCATTATCACCATCGGCATCTTTAGTATCTTCTATAAAATAAATAATATAATTAATAACGAAATAGTTACAAGTTTATATAAATCATTCAAAGTGAAAGTAGAATACCTGATTCATCTTGAAGTGATTCACTAACAAAGGCCGGTAATTGATCTCCATCAAACCAGTTGAAATGATATTGGATGTCTTCCAATGTCCACCCATTCTTTTCAGGACTTAAGATACTAAGCTCCTTCATATGAGCATTACTCCAGAGACTAGTGATGTAATTAGCTCGTCTAAACTGCTGCAAAAGCTCACTCTTGCAAGGTGGTAAGTTGCTTGCATCAAAATTTTTTACATTTTTCCTAATAAACTTTTCATTGACATCAGAAACCATGTAGGAATTGATGAATAGTTGAAGTCTGGCAGCGTCTACGTCACTTATTCCGGGCACGTTGTAAACTTCACGAATAAATTTCTGGATGGTATTAAATACATTTTGCTCTAGTTCTGAATTGCCGAATAAATCTGGATTGCCGAATTTAATAAATGCGTCCTGGTACTCTTCAGTTTTCTTTAGTATATTGAATGGCCTTTGCTTTCCTTTTTTGAAAAATGCAGGATTGTAATCACAACCAGTGATTGCATGAAATCCTGGCAAACAAAGGCTTAGAGATGGTCCTAAATGTTCGTAAACTGTAGTGCAGCGGTTCTCAAACTGTGCTCCGCGGAGCCCTTAGGGCTCCGCCAAGCATTTCCAGGGGCTCCGTGAAGAAATTTGAAATAAATACATTTTTTGATAATATTTAATTTGCGTTGCTCTGAAATGTTATATAAATAACTTTCTGTAAGGTGTTTCTTGTTAAGAACTTACTTTTGCTCCTTCTTACTAAATTTTTTAGAGCTCTAAATAACCCTTATATTTAAGTTGATTTGGTGGGGAGCTTCCAATGAAGTGAGCTCTATTGATTATAGTTTTTTCTGGTTTTTGTCTTTTTCCCCAAGTCTTTCTTGGTTTACCAAAACAAGTTAAAACCATGTTATTTAGGGTCAAATTTCCAAAATTCTTTTGGGGGAGAACCCCCAGACCCCCTATTGTACTTAAAACTTTATTACTGTCATTTTTTTATAATACGTTCGTTAAAATTAAAATCTTAAAAATGAAAATCCAAACTTAGGACTATGATGTACCTAAAACAAGTATAAAAAACGGTTTTTAAGGATCATATTTCACAAAATTCACCCAGACTCCCCTATCATAATTGGAATTTAATTAAACACAATTTTTCTTACATTAAATTCTCTTAGATGCTATTACATATTTTAAAAAGCTACATTAAACCTGTTAAATATGCATGGGAGGGGCTGTATAATAATTTTGGAACCCTATTAAAATCAATTTCTATATAGGCTACTGCATTTATGCTTTTCTTTCTTGTAGCAATGGTTTTTATGTAATTTGCTTTTTGTACCACAAAATTTATCTTCGGAAAAGGGCTCCGTGGAGAATTCGTCTCTTGAAAAGGGCTCCGCGAAGAATTCGTCTCTTGAAAAGGGCTCCGCGACATAAAAAGTTTGGGAACCCCTGCTCTCTGTAGTGATATCAATATACCGTACTTTATTTCCGATGCCAGTCAATATCCACACGTGGGATTCATCATTTTTTAAATGGTGCAGATTTCCCAACATGATTACTGCAATATCGGTATCAGAACGTCGAATAACGAAATTAGCTTGAGCATCAATATTGCAGATATGATGAATAATTTTAGTGTCAGCTTCCTCATGGTCAGAGCACGTTAGATTTTCATCAATATGATACAACTGTGTTGTTAGTGACGGTAAAAGAGTGACATTTCTTGAAATTAACTACAATGTTTTTGTTGTTAATAAATGGTACCATCTCCTCAGTAGACCAGTGCAGTATAAAAAAATCAAGGAGTGCTTGTTTGAACCGTATATTTCTTAATTCTTTGGCGAAATCAGACGGTCGAACTTATCTGGTCCAGTGATGGTAAACTCCAGTTGTGTTGATTCATTTCGGAGAGATCTTTCGTAATCTTTTATAGAAGGAGAAAAGTATTGATCGAAGATAACATCATATTGTTTTGCATTTAGTTGTGTGACCATTTGTAACATTTTTTTTGAAATACAGCCGAACGTTTTTGGGACATTTTTCATTGTGTGTAGTAGGAAAAATCCATCAATTACTACAATATCTATGTGAGATGGTGGATCATGTTCGACGCCTTTTTCCAAACATTTCATTAATATAGATTTTTGAGTCTTACAAATGCCACCATCAAAATGGCACAGAGACAATGGAACTGGGGTAATGGGATATGAAAAAATTTTTGCCATATCGATTTTTAGCTTGAGAAAATGAGAAAAGTTACCATATTTTTATCACAATGCATTCCTGTTACACTTATACGCAGTGGCGGCTCGAAGGTAAAATTATAAGGGGTGCTGCTCCGGTGGTACCAAGTTGGCAACGTATATTTTAAGCGATATAATGCCAAATTATATTTCTTTTAAACAAAAACGTGGAAGAAATGAAATAAAAAAGATGGGAACAACATAAAATTTCGACTTCACACTAATAAGCATTCAAAAACTGTCACTTACCTAGAATATTTAGCTGATTATAACGAATATGAAGAATCTAAGATGGATGTCTATTATTTCATTTAGTATCTCAAAAGCAAATGAAACTAAAATCAGCATTTCGAAATCAATTTGTTCATTATAAAAAGAAATAAAAACTTGGCTACAAAAAAGTAAACATAAATCCTAACAGATTCGCATGCTAAATTCTTGATATTTTGATTCGATATGATAGAGCTAGGGTTTTATACCACGATTGGTATATCTGCGGGGGCTGATTGACCCGGAAAGCAATCTGTTGGCGAGACGGCATAGCAGAGAATTATTAATTGAAAAAGAATTATAAAGGACAAAGATTAAAGGGGTAAATAGATAATTTTTTTAAATATTGTAAAGCAAATAAAAATTGGAATTTCGGGAAATTTTGGTTGGGGGTGCTGCAGCCCCGCAGCCCCTATGGACGAGCCGCCACTGATTCATATATAAAAAATCAAGCTTGAGAAAATGAGAAAGGTTACCATATTTTTTTGGGAGCTTTAAGGTGTCTGTTAAAAGTTACGGCCGATGGAATGTGTCTAGCAGTATTGATTACTAATGTTTGACAATATGTTTTAAAACATATGTAAAAATCAGCCTTGAGAAAATGAGAAAAGTTAGCACTGTTTTTACCTACCTTTAGCACGTGGTACCTAAAGATTGGCCGGCAGGCCTAGCTAGCGGTTACGCACACACTCAAAGTTTCTACTAACACTACATTATCCCATATATTTTTTTCGTGAGAAAATGAGAAATGTCTGGGGGCTCTGGGATCTTGGACTATAGGGGCAATTTAACCTTCCGCGCCGGCACGTTTGGTCGCTTGTTAGTATCGGAGGTTGTCACTATTGGAGTTGGAGGTGTTTTATAGCTCAGTGACCCACAGTCAGCAATGAGGAAGTTTCATATTTTTTAAATTTTCGATTTTGGGGTATAATTATACAATATAAGATGTGAAAAATCCAAATCTTCAATCCAAATTTTCCTCAAAAATTTATTTACTGAGATACAGAAGAAATAAAAGTTGAAAAAAGTCGTAAACAAATGATGCAATCGCAAACGCTCAAAAATCAAATTTGACGTCACTCGACACCAAACAAAAGGCATTGTTGATGTTTATTCATTATTAAAATAAAAGGTCTTTATGACCTCATGGATCTGGCTTAGTTTCACTTGACCAGATGAAGATTAGTCCCACTTAATAAAAAATATTTAATTCTTAAAATATAATCTTAATAAATAATTCATCTTAACCCTTACAGTGCATACTGATGCCATTTGGCAACACGACATTTTTCCCCATTTCCTACTCGAACTTTCATTTCCAAACTGCCACAACATGCAATAAGTACAATAGATATAACATTTCATTGTATTAGCACTTTAGATCGCCAGTAGATCACAGCAGGGGTACTATTTTGAGACATTTGTTAGTAGCTAGTGAAACGAAAGTCAAGACACAGAAAACGCCAAAATAAAAAGACCATATAAATTAAAATAAAAAAAAATTTCAGCTTGAACAAAAAATGTTTTGAAAAGATAAGTTGTTTTTTTATATTTTTAGAGCATTTGGTTTTATTTCACTTCACAATTAATTTCACAAGAGACACAAATTAATTTCACAAGGACAAAGTTTTTTGCCAATAAAAAGTAGAAAAAAATATTAAATTTTTTTAGTATTTTTTTACTAATGTACACCATAATAGAAGTCACATAAATGATTTTCAAGTGAATTTAAAAAATCATGCATTGTAGGGTTAAAATATAAGAATGTAATGTTTTAAAATTAATTATTTTATTTTATTTTGGTGTTTTCATAGCTGATTTAACTTTTAAATTGGCAATTATAGAGCTTTTCTTATTAAAAATATTTAATCCTGAGGTTTTCATATTTAAAATAGCGAGTCAAGCAGATCCACGTCAGTAGAGAAATGGAGAAATAAGCGTTTTTAGCCATAAAATCGTTAATTGCTTGTTAATATTCGATTTTCGAACTTAGAAAACTTGGTAGTGATCGTCCTCGCCTCGAGATACGTCTATATACCGAGTTTTGTCTACGCCGGCTGCGTAGTTTAGGAGGAGATGCGAGCTGTAGTCATTTTGACATGCCGAGTGACATCACGAATCTGAAATCGCTGTTTTTCCCACCTTTTCCAGAGCGCAAACTTTAAGCCGCAATAAAAAAATAATTAATGATCAGAATTAAAAAATATCTCGGTTTCAGGGTTTTCTCGTAAGGTTGGATAGATTTAAAAAATAAAAAAAAATTATGAAACTTCCTCATTAGTATTTCATCAGGATTCTCACTGGTCTGGCTGGGAATACCTGGAAGAGTCGGAATTTTAATTTCTCCTAAAAAGTCAGGGAAAGTTGCTCATTTTGACCATAATCCTAGATAATCATACAAAATACTTGGAAAATAAACATTTTTAATGTCTGTTTCACACTCAATAGACGAGATTAGTGTGACGTTTTTTGTTATGTTTGGAAACGTAAATTCAGTCTGTGATTGGTTCCGTGAACTGTACGGACAGTACGGATCCGTATGTAACCAATCACGGATCGAATCAACGTTTCCAAACAAAACAAGAAACCGGAAGTGACGTTTTCACTAATCTCCTCTATTTTGACTCTCTTAAGTGAATAATAATAAACGTTCTAAAAAGCAAAAAAAAATTTTTTAACAATTGCTAATTGCTAGTTTTTTTCACAGGAGAATCTTCAAAAATTGACTTGTAAAAGTCAGGGAATTTATTTCTAAAATTGAGTGGGAACCCTGTTTCATAGAACATTTTTAAAAGTTTATTTAGTCTTCAAGGTAGAGTAAGAAAAAATTTTAAATGCATCAAGTTGGATAATCTAGGTTATGTAATTAATTAGAAAATTTGGTTTTCTACTAATGAAAAATCTGAAAGCAAATTGGTCATGGTTCAGTTATTTAGTAAAAAAACCCCTAAGGGGCCGTTCAAATATTACGTAAGCACTTTTTTGGTCATTTTTAACCCCCCCTCCCCCCTTGTCAGCAAAGATAAGCAAACCTCAAACCCCCCCCCACCATAATTACGTAAGAAACTATCGGACACCCCCCCCGAAATTTTTAATCCCTATTAGTAAGTACTGTTTTTTTTCTCCTTGAAAATTAGGTGACTTATACGAGGAGCTGCCCTTTTTGGGTGTGACCCTAAGGGTTCAAAAATGAGTCGAAAATTTTATTCGATAATTAAGTCGATAATTTTTCGGGGTTAAATTTCAAAATGTTTGGGGAGTCCATTCCCAGAAAAAAGTACTTACGTCAGATTTCCAAATTCAATTTTTTTGTTAAATTTATTTTTGGTTCAGTTTTGAAATTATTTATGCAAGAAACAAGAGATTTTTGAAAAATGCAGTGTCTTACGTAAGCATCACTCATATCCCACCTCCCCCCTTGTCAGGAAAAATAAGCAAAGAGCAAACCCCCCTCCCCCCTTAGGTGCTTACGTAATATTTGAACGGCCGTTAAGGTATATTCTTTGCCTGGAACCAGAATGGTAAAAAAAAACACGATTTTATACCGTGGTTAAAACAAATCGATGTAAAAAGCGATAAATAAGGTTTGCAGATGTCCTTAACTTTTTAGGGGTTGCCAGTTGTTATTTGATAGGCAGTTCGAATGTTTTGCTCGAACCACGTGGTATCGATGTTTACAGTGGTATTTCCTTTAAACTGCAGATAAAATCGTAGGCAGTGAAAAAATCAGAAACAGTGTTAACTCTGGTAATGTAAAAATACCTTAATAATCTGATATTCTGAATATTTCTTATTACTGTCGAGTGCTTTATTTTGATGGCCTCCTGAACCACAATTTATTTTTGGTATTCTTGAATAATTTGCCCATGTGTTAACACATCGCCGTGTACTTACAAGTTTCTTTTTTTTTTGTATCAATATCACCTTTTTCTATGTTTAGAATTATATAAATTCTGATGATAATAATTATCTGACGTAATAATAATTGAATATATAGGTACAAATTCTGATACCTTTTGTTCCAAAAAGGTCATCAAAGGAATGGGTTTAAAAAATAATTACTCCATAATTAATTTGAAGAAAAAAAATTGTAGGATTAAATATTTTAGCTTAACAAGGAGTGAAATTGTTAGTAAATATAGTTTAAGTTTTTTCAACATCCTTGATGTGTTTTTATTTGTGTAAAATATGATTGTTATCTTGCAGTTTCAATATTTTAAATGTGCCATCGGTTCTCTAACCTTAAAAATGTCCGGTTCAATATTTTTTTAACTTACATGCATTCAGTGGCGTAACTAGAGTTGACTCATGGGGGGTGTTAATCCCACCAGTGAACCACTTCAACATATCCCTCCCTTTCAAAAATGATTTCTCATTGTATAGGTATACTATAATCAATAGTTTTAAATTAAATAAATAGGTTATAATGTTTCATTAATTTTATTTTTGAAAGAGCAAACGAGAAATAGCTTTTAAATGTACTATTTATAAGAATTATAAATTTGCAAAGGTCAAAAATTCATTTAAGAGGCTGAATTTTCAAGAGTAAAACACAGTATAAAAGACATAAAAATTTCAGAGGGGGGTTTGGGGGTTCTCCCCTAGAAATTTTTAAAAAAAATTTCTTTTAAAACAGTGTTTAAGCCTATTTTGAGGCTCTTTGGGTTCAATCCGAAAAGAAGATTCCTTGAAAACCGCACAATTTTCTAGGGAAAATTTTCAGTTCTTGTTTTAGAACAGGGGTTTCCAACTTCTAAGTCCTTGAAGACCGCAATCAAAATTAAAAGTCAAGTGGTGGGCCCAAAGAAATCTCTGGCTTCTTTTTATCCATTATAGATTTTTCGGGGGTATAGAGTCTTATAGTATGGAATTTTTCCAGCGGAAGAGGGACATATTATTACACATTGTGAAGCTACTACTTTGTATATTTTCAAAAATTTCTGAGGATATATTTAACCCTATACAACTTGTAACTCTGAATATTACTTAAATTGGGGGTCTTCCTCAAGAAATTTCCCTAAGAATATCGTATAATTTTTGGATACTCCATTTTGTCCCTCCTCGACATGAAGATTGACGTAAGCCCTTGCTACGTTCCGGGGAGATTTCAGGTTATATTCAACCTGCCTCTCGAAATAAAAACTTTTAATTTTTCACCATAGAAAACAAAGTTACAACATAACCTATGAGGTAAAATTAGTGGGGGTTCGGGGGTCCTCCCCCGAAAGTTTTTTGAATTTTTGCATGCTAAAAAGTGTTTTGAAGCAACTTGGGGGTTTTCAGGGAGCGATGCAATGGGGGGGGTTACGTCCCCAATAACCCCCCCTCGTTACGCCTATGCATGCATTCGTATTTTTAATACGGTTCTTTCAAGGGGCAACTGGGAAGAAATGCAAACAAACAGTATAAAAATTTCAGGGGGGTTTGGGGACCTTATTCTGAAAATTTTTTCAAAAATGACACACATGAAGTAGTTTTATAACTTGTTAGGGGTGAGTCTTGTTTAGCTGTTGTAGGAAACACTTCCTTGCTGTAATTTCTGCCTACCACATTTGCCATACTTGATGTAGGGGTGTGAAGCAATAATTACAAATATTTTCAACTTACTAGTCTTCCCAAACTTTTTAGACCAGATGTTTTTTCTAATCGTCTCACACAATACTCTGTTGCAACTTAACTTGAGCCTGTAGAAATATGCTGAGAGCAACCAAAGAAAGTAGTTCCTCACGAGGTGTCTGAATTTTGAGTGAAATTTTGGGCATCAATTTTGAATAATGATTAGTTTTTTAAATCCACGTAATTAAGCATCTTTTCATCCCGATATGCATAAAATGTTCAGTATTATTTTTTAAAGTGGGGTAACGGGTAGTAGTACAACTCGCTCTCAAACTCACCAGCCAATAAGAGCTTCTAGCAACCCAGCAGGCTTTCTGTTTACTCAGCTTTTCTTCCACGTGGCCATGACGTCAGGCTCAACTGAAGTTGCATTTGAGTATAATACCTATTGATTGTAAACTTTACAAATATAGTTATACAATTTCCTCACTCTTGCTGAAATGAAGTTTTTAAATGTGAACACTTTCATGAAATATTTATTAAAATACAGATATGTTAAGCATTTACAGCCTTTCATTGTGGTCAATGTTCTAGTTTCGTTTTTACAAGAACTGAACTTCCCTAGGAGTGCACATTTTCCTTATGAAATTGGATATAAACTTTAAAGTTTATATTGAAAAATATATATAAATTTGAATAATTTATAGAACCCAAAAGGAAAACACTAAGGAGCAGGGTTGTTACGTTTAAAACACTTTGTTTAAAACAAAGCAAAAAAAACATTGTTTTAAACACATGTAGTTTTTAGCAAGTTTCTCCCTTAATTTAGGCAAAAAACTCAATATTTTCATGTATGGATCACCCAGAGCCTAAAAAGATAGTGCCAAGTATAAGGCTTGGGTACAAACCACCAAATTGCCATGACATAGGCAGTACATTGCTTGATAAAGAGCATGATGCTGTGAAGAAAACTTACAAAAAACAATCAAAAAATCAACTTTTAAATTTAAAAGAATGAGTTGTTTGTAGTGTATTTGAAAGTATAGCTTTATTAACCTAATTTCGATTTGAAAAGTCAAATTTAAATTCTTTAAAATGATAAATTTTTTATCATACTTATGTCGAGGGTAAAAAAAACAAATAAAACGTTTTAAACAAAAAAAACAGTTTAAAACAAATAAAACGTGTTTTTTGTTTTTTATTAAAAAAAACATGTTTTTTTCCAACCCTGCTAAGGAGTGAGCTAAACATTAAGAGCAATGATTGTATCCATTTCCAGGGACATCAGTAACATAACTTAAAACTATGCTGTGGTTGATGTGTAGAATTTTTCTCTATTCAAAACTTAGGTTCTAACTAAACTCTTTCTGATTGATTATAAAGGAGGGATTTCTAGATTTCATATTATATTATTCAAAATTACTGAATATTTCTTAGTGTGTTGGCGAAGCTGCTCTTACCCCTGCAAGCCATTGGTTACATTCATGCTAATAATTGCTTCATTTTAGGGTATAACCACTTTGAACCAAAATGAATGAAAGAAGGCATGAAGGAAGTACACGTAAAGGAAAAAGTGATGATAGTGGAAGAACAAGGCCTGTAATAAATTTTAAGAACCCTTTTTTAATGAAAGTTTTGACCATTAATGATAAAGGTAATTTGATTGGGTTTTTCATTTACAAATACAACTTTAATTGTGTCTTTGTTCTGCATCCTTTCTTTTATATTATTGGTAATTTTTCTCATTATTTATATTAAGTGTATGATGACTTTTCTTTACTGTGACCTGACTTTATTTCTTACTAATTTATATTTCAGAGTAAACTATCTCTTCTTTTTAATGATTTCTATTAATATTTTAGGTAAGAATACTAATTCAAAACCTAGTGACGGGACAATTGAACTAGATCAAGACTTTAACAAAGACCAAAAGAGGGTTGTAGTTATAAAGTCTGACGAAAGAGTTAGTAAACTTGATAGCATTCTTCCCAGTAGTTCCCACAGAACACTAGACTCAAACAACCATGTACAAGGTTCCAATTCAAGGAAACCAAATTTTAAAAAACCAAAAATTGAATCATATTCAAATTCTAGACCATTGAATAATAGTACTAAAAGAAGCAATTTTCATTATAATAAAAACTCTAGTACTACTAGGAGTGATGAATCGCTTAACATAGATGCGAGTTCTAAATATTATGAAAGAGGTAGCAATACATATAATACCAGAGACTTAAGTGCCAAAGAAGCATATAATAGCAGAAAATATGAAAAAAGTGCTAGAGATTTTTCTAATTCCAGACCATTTAGTAATAAGTTCCGAGAAGTATCACGGAGTGATGAATCTTTGAATCAGAACTTTACTCAGAAAAAAGAGTTTCAGCCTAAAAGCAGACTGAACAACTCTAAAAATGTACCAGAAAATGAGATTCCTTCTGTTAAACCTTGTGGGAAAATAAATGGGCTCCCAATATCGAGGACTAATAATTTGTATGATAAAAAACAGCAGACATTCAGTACTGGTAACAAAACACATTCTTCTAGGTATTCAAATTCGGAGACTTCAAAACCACATTATGGTAAAAGAAATCTCAATCATAATGTCAAAGAAAATCAATCAGCCCCATATAATCGTGGCAAATATTCATATCCACACCAAGAATATTCTAAGTCAACTAGTAGCTATGAAAAAGATTCAATCCCTAAAGAAAATTATCCATTGGATGATATACCCTGTAAAACAATCGTTTCAGACACAATAAACAAACAAGAAAAGTCTATTAAAGATGATAAAAATATTTCAAATAACACTCCCTTTTATGACCATAACCGAGAAGATAAAAATAGGCTACCCACCTCCTATGAAGAAAATTATGTTCAGCAAGCAAACGCACCTAATAATTCCCTTTTTGATGGGTATAGGAGTGATGATGGATCAACTTGTGTATCAGATGAGCCTGACGGGTGTTCCTATATCCCCCAAAAGCAAAGGTTGAAAAATGAAAAGAAGCCCAAAGACAAAAAAGTTGATTTTGAAAGTGAATTGCAGGCTATTACTCCTCCATTTAATGCTGATAATGAATTTTCTATTGATCCTACTATCTGTCCAATTCCACCTCCACATGATGTGGATACTTTTTTGACTATTGTTAAGGATGACGATGCAGACAGTGTATCTTCAGAGAATCTTGAGCCTATGGAAAATTACGACTTGCCAGCATCTGACGAGGTAAGTTTTGCATATCAACTCTATTTAGTTAACTCGGCAAACAGATTATGCCTTGATGTTATTTTTTTCATTTGTTAACTTTTTTGATGTGAATTTTAAACCTTTTTCCAATTTATTTGTGTTTTTTAAGAATTCTAATTAGGTTCTTCATTATTAGAATAATAAAAATCCCTCAGAGCAACCACCTCAGCTAATAACTTTTTGGGTCAATTTTCCCCCTATTCACCAAATGTTAAAAATCTCGACGAGATCAACCAGACAATCCCCTCACAGCAGTCCGGTTCTTAGACTTCTCGGAAAATTTTTCGGCTGTTGTATATGAATGAATAAGGACTAAGGATAGGAAAAATATCCCATTAAATGAATACACTTCGCATACTCAAACTGAAAAACTCTTCTCTATTGTTAAGTGTGTTAAAATTCCTTATGGTTAAGGGAGTTTTATTGTAAGGTTATGCTGTTAGCAAATCCACATTTTCCAGATCATCATGATATGGTTTTCCTTTCTTAGACATTTCATTTCATGTAATTTTCAAGTGGTCCAGAGAAAGTGAGAAATAAAATTGATGTAATCTATAATAGGGTTGTCTTAATTTTTCAAACTCGTATTTCTTAAGGTTTCACCCCAACTGTTTTTCTTTTGCTATATGATAGTTTACCGAATAGTTTTTCAATAATTTAATACATGCTGCATAATGATTGAAAGTGGAGAAAGCCGCTGCAGCACACTTCCTCTACTGCAGTTTGTAAGTCATGTTATTTTCAAGGGAAAAAACAGCATTAAAAATTTTTTTAAATTTTAGTTACACTTAGGACCACCCAAATTCTATATTACTTATAAAATGAGTCATTAAATTACAATTAAGTACTGTAAACTGAGTGGGGTACCACAGGGGTCAGTATTGGGTCCAATTCTATTTATAATATTCATCGATGATATAAGTCGGGATATAAGAAACAAAATCAGTATTTTTGCTGATGACTTAAAGATTTAGGGGAGGGTAGACTGTTGAGCAGATACAAAATTTACAAAGCGATCTTATAAATATATCGGGATGGGCTGAAAAATGGGGTATGTCCTTTAATATAGGTAAATGTCAAGCTCTGGATATGGGATCTAGGAATAGTAGGGCTGGATTTTACCTGCAAGGGGCTAAAATAAAGGAAGGGAATATGTGGCCAGAGACCTGGGGTATAAGTAAATGAGGATTTTAAAATGGTACACAATGATCTTCTGCTAGTATAAAGGCTAATAGGATATTGGGATATACAAAGATGCCAACCATTCCGGATTTTGCAGAATCATTCCGCATTTTGGCCCAGAATTCCGCAATTACAGATAAAGCTAGAAAAACTACGGAAACTACGCTAATAATATTTTAACAACAATGTATTAAATTTTTCTTCTCGGTTCTCTCTTTTAAGCTTCAATCCTTACAATACAACATATTTTTTTTACTTAGAATTGCGAATAAAAACGATAACGCTAGTCGCTAGTAAATAAAAGTAAGTAACTGATGAGATGGGCAATAAGAAGGGTGAATCAATCGGAACTTAGAATATTCTAATCTACATGGATGATATTGATTCATGGGAGGAAAAAAGCCTCCTTTTCTCAAATATTTGCGTTTTCAGGACTTTTCTAAAACTTATCAAAATATTGGGCATTTTTCTACGTGCAGAAAGCGTGGCATTGGTCGGCAAGCCACGGGTCACGCCAGATTTTTTTTTGCGGGTGGGGGCGATTACGGATGAGCGTTGTCTCAGGTTGGCAACCCTGGATATATTAGAAAAACTGTCTCTTCAAGGACAGGGAACATAATCTAGCTTCTATACAGAGGTTTGGTGAGGCCTCATCTTGAGTATGTAGTTCAATTCTTGTCTCCATATTTGAAGAAATACAGATTTAATTGAAAGGGTTCAGCGTAGGGCTACCAAAATGATCAAGGGTATATCCAGTTTAAATTATGATGAGCGAAATTAAAGAACTTAAATATGTTCACTCTAGAAAAAAAAGAAGGGCTAGGGGGATTTGTGATTCAACTTCTTTCAGATTCAATACTTTTCACATAATCCATAAATTTAAATTTTGATTATCTTTATAATCTCAGTCTCTTTTTTAGTCTTTCTTACACACTTATAATCTTAGCTCAAAAATGTCCCTTTTCTTAAAATATAAAAAAATTGTCTGCTTTTCTCAAATTTGAGCTACCTGTAAATTTCTCCTTAATTAACTCATTTTTTTTTCGTTAAGAACATCGATGTGATTAACCCTTTCAATCCTCAGCTGTCCAAGATTACTATTGAATCCAATGGAAAATATGGGGCAGCTAGATCTGAAAGGGTTGAAACGCAATTTATAGTAAAAACATCCTGATCCTACCACAGATAGATTTTTTCCTACATATCAATCGAAAAGCAAGGGGAAACTAACATTCAGGTATTAACCTAGAAAATTAGGGTTTTCAGCGCAGATCCGTAGTTTTTCCCCACTCTGTATTCGTAAATCTGCTGTTTTCATCTGATTTCCGTTGAAATTGAAGGTTATGATTGGCGGGACATATACTGGAATTTTTCAACGATGACCTTTGATAGTTTATTTTCAGCACTTAAAAATTTTGTATTTGACTAACTTGTAATCTAACTAACCAGAAACAGAACTGTTGTTCAACTAATATTGGGGATTTTATATAATATTGGTTATGCTGAGTTTTTTATCTGAAAATAAAATCCTATGTATTATTAAAAATTATTTATAAATTATCATATTTTTAAATTTATAGAAACAAGACAAACTTGAAGATTCTGAAAATTCTGATGTTAGCATAGATCCTGCAGTGATAAAAAGTGTTGCTAATTATCTTGAAAAATTGGAAAAAGAAGAATTGAAGAATTTAACAGACCCAAATAAAGTCGTTAGGGAAGTCAACAATATCCTTAACTATAAATGTAACGGTAAGAATTGAATGATCACTGATCAGTTTAAAAAATGGAATAAGCCCAAAATGTTTTTGTGCTCAAAATAAAATCTTTAAGCTTCTCTCTACACAATGAGTGGCAGTTGGCAGATATCCCCTACAGGCAGATATAGCCCTTTGAATTCGGCAAAATTGATGTTCTTTCATTGCTTTTTAAAATTTGAAATTGAAATAAGTTCTTTTTCTTATTCTGTGTCTTCTCCTGCCTAAATCAGGAGAAGGTTATCTAATATGAGATAAGGAAGAATTCAAACGTGACTGGTGTTACACTTCGGTGGAATTAACCATCTACTGTTTTCTAGATGCATAAAAAAGGGTCAAAGGGTGATTTGGTTCTTCCAAATAAAAAAGTATTACAATTATAAGAAGGAATTGTTAAAACACTTTTCAAAAGGAGAGGATATATTTTTCAAAGCCTAAAAGAACTTAAAATATTCACTTTTTATGAATTTACAAATGGGATTCACTGAAACTAAGCCACTAATATGCTCCATCTCTATCTTTTACTGTGTTAAGTGTTAGTTAAACCTGTGTTTTTATAATTAAATTATTATTTTCAGGCAATCAAGTTAGTCTCTATGGTTCCCATCTCAGTGGACTAGCAGTTGAGTTATCTAATATAAATCTTGTTCTTAAGTCAAATCAACCAGAAAAAAACTCAGTTCTACTTATGCTACAAAGACTTCTATCTAAAGGTATTTTAGGATTAACATTTATTTTCATGTTACATTTTCACAACTCATAGTACTGCTGCTTTTCAGGATCTTCCAATTACTTAGTTCTGTAATAATTTTCCATTATCATGCTGTGGCGACAGTACTTCAACTTCTTCGCCTTCTGGATATTGACGCTAACTGTGACGGTGCGGAGAGATAAATAGAGGTGACGTGGAGTGATGCGCATCTAGGCATTTTCTTTTTGTACGTAGTATTCTGATATTTGTGATTTCGATTTGTGTGCTATTAAATCCATGTTAAAATTCAATGAGTTTTCGATTATTTGCACACTCCAAAGTGGTGACTTGAGAATGATTCATTCACGCTCTTTCCTTCTCATCGGTTGATATTGGCCGTGTTTTCAGTCGATTTTTCTCGAATCAGGGATTGTTTTGGGTCCTGCGATTTGATCCTTTTTGCATTTACTCCCATTTCCTGGGTTTTGTCTGGATTTTGGCGATTGCGTTGGGCATCCTAGTGAACGCCTTGCATCGAACTTTTTGTCTTATTTATATTGTGCTCATCGAGAGAACTTTTGGGTATGTCTGAGGAAGATCCCAAACCTGATGAGGCTACGTCTCCACAAGGCGCTCAAATATCTTACGTGGCTCAAATATCCCCCCTTTTGGAAGACTGACCCTTCCCTATGGTTTCTTCGTTTAGAAGCCCAGTTTTCTTTGGCTAAAATAACATCAGAAACTACCAAATTTAATCATGTTGTGGCAGCTATTGAAGCTGATGTACTTACTTCGGTAAGCGACTTGGTGGTAAAACCTCCAGCTAAACAGCCCTATCAGGTCCTAAAACAAAGGCTTATAGAGTCCCACTCTGAGAGTATGGAATCCCGCTTTCGCGCATTGGTGCAGGGAGTGGAGATGGGTGACAATCGCCCTTCCCAACTGTTGACCCGCATGCGAGCCCTCGCTGGAAGTGAGGTAGGAGAATCCCTCTTAAAATCTTTATGGCTCGCTCGGCTTCCGCCAACCACCCGCAGTGTTGTTGGCGCCTTGAGCGACGCTTTACCACAACTCGCTACAGTCGCCGATAAGCTCCACGACTTGGGGGCCACTCCGGGGATCAATGCAGCTAGCACATTGACCTCTCTGCCAAATTCCTCTCTAGAAGCCCAAATCGCCCTCCTAACTCAACAAGTTAGTAAGCTAACTACAAGGGTAAATGAGCGCGACAGATCACCTGAGGCCAGATACCGGGGCAGCGAGAGAGAAGTGGGTCACGGGATAGATACAAGGAACCTGCCAATAACATGTGTTTCTACCATACTAATTTTGGTGACAGGGCTAGAAGATGCATTCCTCCATGTGAGTACCGGAGTCAGGAAAACTAGAGCGGCGATCGCATTCTGGCCAAACTTGCGATCGCCACGTCAATCGAATACTTTTGGCTGACCCTTCCTCCGGATTAAAATTTTTGATAGACACGGGTGCTGACATTTCGGTCATCCCTCCCAGCACTTCCATACCATTTACTGTAGATATGGGTCTGGTGTTGTATGCCGCCAACGGCACCAAGATCCCGACTTTTGGATCCAAGTGTCTTACTCGGGATTTTGGTTTGCGACGAAATTTTACTTGGTCATTTGTGGTAGCCGGAGTTCGCCACCCAATTATAGGTATAGATTTTTTAAAGAAATATAACCTTTTAGTAGATGCTAAAAATAATAGCATTATTGATTCAGACACTCTCTTGTCCTCCCGTGGTGAGATAGCTAGAGTTCTACCAGGAAGTAGCTCCCTTAGCGTCCTACTTGGTCCTACAAAGTTCGATAGAATATTGAGTCTATATCCCAAACTGACCCATCCATCATATGTTCCTAAAGTTGACCGAGATTTCACTGTATTTCATTATATTGAAACTAAGGGCCCCCCTGTATTTTCAAGACCTCGACGTCTGTCCCCGGAGCTTTTGGAGGCCCCCCGAAAAGAATTTGAATTTCTACTGGCCCAGGGTATAGTACGCCCATCTAAGAGCTCGTGGGCAAGCCCTTTGCACATGGTGCAGAAGACAAATGGTAGCTGGCGCCCGTGCGGGGATTATCGTCGTTTAAATGCTGTTACAGTCCCCGATAGGTATCCAGTACCCCATATTCAAGATTGTACTCAGGCCTTCCACCAAAAAAGGGTATTTACCACGTTAGATTTGGCCAAGGCCTACCATCAGATACCGGTAAACCCCGATGATATCCCCAAAACGGCAATAACCACCTCTTTTGGATTGTATGAGTTCGTGTTCACACCTTTTGGTTTGAGAAATGCCGGCCAAACTTGTCAACGGTTCATACACCAGGTTTTAAACGGCTTAGATTTTTGTATTCCCTATTTGGACGATATTCTCGTGGCATCCGAAAACGAGGAGGATCATGAAATTCATTTGAAACAGGTTTTTGATAGGTTAAAAAGCCATGGGTTAAAGCTAAATCCAGCAAAATGCGTACTGGGAAGTCCAGAGGTTTCTTTCTTGGGTTGTTTAATCACTTCCTCTGGCGTTAAACCCCTTCCAGAGAAAACTAGAGTCATAGCGGAATACCCCAGGCCTAAGACGATTTCTGAACTGAGAAGGTTTTTGGCACTGTTAAACTTTTACAGGAGATTTATTCCCAAAGCAGCAGAGACTCAGGCTCCTTTGCACGAGCTTCTAAAGGATTCTAGGAAGAATGATCAGCGACCGGTGTTGTGGAACGAGACTCTGCTGAGAGCATTTCCAAAATGTAAAAGTGATCTCGCAGACTCGGCAACGCTTGCTTATCACGCCCCACACCAACAGCTATCTTTGAGTGTAGACGCTTCAAATTTAGCCATAGGAGCCGTGTTAAATGTGTTGGACGAAACTAGTCTGCGCCCCCTTGGATTTTATTCCCGTAAACTCAGCCAAACAGAATGTAATTATAGCACATACGACAGGGAGTTGTTGGCAATCTATTCATCGGTTAAGTATTTTAGGCATGTTCTTCAGGGTAGACAATTTGTAATATACACCGATCACCGCCCATTAACATTTGCGTTCTCAAAGAGGTCCGATTCAGGTTCACCAAGACAGCTCAGGCAGTTAGATTTTGTTTCGCAGTTTAGCACCGATATTCGGCACGTTGCTGGGGCCAATAATGTCGTTGCTGATACCTTGTCGAGGATAAATAGTATTGATACCACATCTCCGGATTTTGCTTCATTGATGGCGGAGGAGCAGAGTAAGGACACTGAATTGTCTGATTTACTGGCTATGTCTGATATTTCCATGAAACTTCGACAGGTGGAAGTTAGCCCGGGTGTTCAGCTATACTGCGATGTCGGCGGCACCAGAGCGCGACCATACGTTCCCCAGAGGTTTCGTTTTACGATTTTCAGGGACTTGCATGGGTTGTCCCATCCTGGAGTGAAGTCTTCCCGCAGGCTCATCCAGGATAGGTTTATGTGGCCGAGGATAGCTAAGGACATCTCTCAGTGGGCACGATCGTGTATTAGTTGCCAGAAATCAAAAATCCAGCGACATATAAACAGCCCCCTTCGGCAGTTTCCGCCAGTTTCTCAAAGGTTTGAGCACGTACACATGGATCTGGTTGGCCCCCTCTCCCCGTCAGAGGGTTACACATACCTGGTTACTCTGACGGATAGGTTTACTCGATGGCCAGAGGCCATACCCGTGCCAAATATAATGGCTGATACAGTCGCTCGTGCATTTGTGACGAACTGGATTGCAAGATTTGGCGTGCCAAGGACATTGACGACCGATCAAGGTCGTCAATTTGAATCACGCTTATTTTCTAGTCTAAATAGGATTTTTGGCATTCAACGCATTCGTACATCCCCTTACCATCCCTCAAGTAACGGCTTAATAGAGCGTTTTCATCGCACCCTAAAACAGGCTTTGAAGTGCCACAATCGGTTGCGTTAGACGGAGACTCTGCCGATTGTACTTTTGGGCCTGCGAGCAACATTTAATGAGGACTTGGGTGGCACTTGTGCGGAAATGCTCTACGGTACTACTCTCACTCTGCCAGGAGAATTTTTGGTGCCTTTGGGTCCTGACAAGCTGTCCCAGGTAGATCCTTCGGATTTTCTTCAGCATCTGCGTGACGCTATGCGGGCACTGGCACCGACCCCCGCATCGGCTCATGGCAGGGAATCGTACTTTGTACATCCATCATTGGATGTGTGTTCACACGTTTTCATACGTAACGATATGGTGAAGGCCCCGTTGACGCGGCCGTATAATAGACCATTTCCTGTGAGGGGAAGAACTTAACTGTTCTTGTGAATGGTAAGGATAAAGTGGTCAGTATTGACCGATTAAAGCCAGCATTCTTTTCCCGGGAACAGCCTTCTAGCCCAGGAGCAGTTCATTTGGCTGGGCCACCGTCCCCTGCTTCCAGTTCCCGAGGTCACCTGCCATCCCCTGCTGCCTGTTCCCGTGTTCGCCCACCGTCTCCTGCTTCCGGTTCCCGAGGTCGCCCGCCGTCCCCCGCTGCCGGTTCCCGAGGTCGCCCGCCATCGCCCACTGCCGATTCCCGAGGTCACCCCCCGCTGCCGGTACCCTGGGTCTCCCGCAGTCCTCTGCTGCTGCCCGAGACCTCCCTGGGATGCCTGTGCATTTCCGGAGCCGTTCGGAGTCGCCATCCTGCCCCCGGGATCATCCGCTACGTTTCACCCGTTCGGGAAGTATCCCGGCGTCCATTCATCCGATGATAACCCGTTCAAGTCGACGAGTCAGATTTTTGCCAGATTTGGACATAGTGACCCTTTCAGTGCCCATGGCACTTGGGGGGAGCACTGTGGCGACAGTACTTCAACTTCTTCACCTTCTGGATATTGACGCTAACTGTGACGGTGCGGAGAGATAAATAGAGGTGACGTGGAGTGACGCGCATCTAGGCATTTTCTTTTTGTACGTAGTATTCTGATGTTTGTGATTTCGATTTGTGTGCTATTAAATCCATGTTAAAATTCAATGAGTTTTCGATTATTTGCACACTCTAAAATGCCAATACTAATTAGGATGTAAAAAAAGTTTTATAAATTAAAAATGTGTTCCAATAAAATTTAAAATTTTAATTAAATTTAAGAATTTGCTGCTCATTTTAAAAGTCCCGACTTTTTGAATATCAATCAGAATCGCTGCAGTTTGATAATAAGTCTTTGGGATGGAAAGAAATGGTCCTTCTCAGTACGAAAATGTAACTGATGTTACAGCTATCTTCTGGAATGCTGGGTGTCTGTTTAGTGACAAATTTTGTTAATTTAAAGCTGTAATAAGGAGAAAAAATTGTGACACTTGCAACTGTTGAGGCTTCAACAGACTCAGAATATTACAGACACTATAACTTTGTGTCACACTCTCTGCCTAGGTTGAGACTAATTGCTTCTGGGATTATAATTGGAGTAAAAAACAGTATTACTGCCAACTTTAAAGTGCTTCACTAAATGAGGGATAATAAATTTGAGGTAGTTGAGTTAAATTTCTCTGGAAAGGCAGAACTCCAAATATGGATGATTGTGACCAATCCATGACTCTTTAGCACAATTTAGTTCTAAATAGTTATGAAAAAGTTTTTACATTACAAAGTTGACATCACATGCCTTAAACATTTTTAGGTTATATTTGTTTTAAATTTATAGGTTTGTATGATTATGAGGTTGAACCTTTCGAAGAAGAAACATCTGTAAGGAAATCAAAGATATGTTTCTACACTCGCTCTAGTGTACAGTGTCTTATAATGTATGATATGAAGCCAGTTTCTGACTACTGTAAAACTAGCTTATTGCTGAAAAGAGTTCATGAATTTGATCCTCGGGTTAAAACTCTCATAATAGCAGCTAGAAAGTGGGTTGAGGTAAGTTTTACTTTTTACTTTTCTTTGTAATTATGTAACATTTTGTGGTTGTAAAGATATTTCAAGTATTATGGAATTGAGACATAGTTTCAACGGTTGTTCTCATATTATGGATGCCATTGTAAAAACTACAATAACCTTCCCAATGGTGCGGCAGGGTCAGATTTTTGTGGGGAAAATGCTTGTAGTCATCGCGGAAATTGCAGTGTCTCTTATAATTCTGCAACTGTTTTAGTTTATTATTATTACAGGGGTTGGAGTTGTCCTAAAATTTTTAAATATGTCCAATTAATTCTTACGTTTACCAGCTCTCCAACTTATAATTTTTGCTATTTCGTTAAATTTTCGCTATTGGAAGAGTTTTTCTCGACTTCTAATGTGCTGTTTGTTTGGCTGCTCTTGCTATGACGTTGTAGAAAGGAAAAAAAGGCAAGCCAATCATGTTCAGCTAAGAACTTGGTGTGGGGATTGATTGGTCAGTTGGTGCTCTCTTGCTTCTCGTTTTGAAGCTAAGTGAACTAATGCAAGTGTATTGTGCTCGTTTTTAAGCCTGCACCGTGTGTTTGTTTATTTTCTAATGGTCCTGCGTTCCTCATGAGAAAAACGGAATGACTGGATAAAATTTATATAACTTTGAAAAACTGGATAACTTAATTCCACAAAATGAAGTGTTTAACTAAGGTTAATTGACGTGTTAAGTTTTCTCCTGGCTTTATAAGAAGGATCAGAACAGTGATTCGATCAAAAATTGGTGCATTGGTACAAATAAAAATTAGGAAGAAAAGTGTATTCCTTGTAACTTTGTAATGAAGATTTAAATCAAGTTTTTTCCCAAATCCCAAGGTTTTTCCCCATTTTTCAAAAGAAATGCTTCTCAAGTCCTAATGTAATGTCCTAAAATTTTTGAAAAGTTTATGTCCTAAAATTGTAAAATTTTCACTCCTACCATAGCCTTCGAGAGCGAGGAGGCCGTGACAGAAGAATGATGAGTCATCCCTTCCGACGAAAGCTATCATTGCGTTCCCATAGACGCGTCAATTTTGGAGGGGAAAAATCGCTATAAATCATAAACAAATGATCGGAAAAAGAAAAAAAGACCTGTGTGTGATGTAGGAAACGAATACTAATGATTCTGAGTGAAAATGTTTACATTACCGCGGAAATATTTTGATAGATGGGATTTTAAAAAACCTTGCTCAGAGAACGATCGACTTTCACAACCTTTACTCGATTAGATTCGGCATGATTTCAGTTAAATTACTTCTTGTATTATAAAATGAACATTTTTGGTTAGATTGTATTCGTTTTTGAGTCATTCAAACCAATATTAACATTCGAAAATTTGCTGTTAAGAAGCACAGGTCTGCAAAAAAAAACTTTTTTCGAGCTGTTTGGGTTATTTCACCTGATCTTTATAAATTACGGTGTGCTGAATCCGAAAATGACCTCCATTTTGTCCTGGGACGTCACGTTTTTTGGCAATTTAGGTTTTTTAAGTTTTATTGGGAAAGGCCTTAAAATTTTGAAAAATTGACTCATTATACAAACTTTTTAATTCAAATTTTTCCATAAAACCATTTCCTATGTTTTTTGATATGCTGAATCTAAAATTGACATCAGTGTTATCATAGGACTTCACCTTTTTTGACAATATAAGTAAAAATGCCATTTTTTCAAGAAAGTAAAGACATATACTTAAAAAAATTATTTTTCGACTCAAACTTTATCCGAAACTCATTTTTTATGTTTTTTGGTGTGCTGAACCTGAAAATGACCACTTTTGATTTTTAAGACATCATATTTTGTAAAAAATTGGGCAAATAGAGCAATATTTCACAAAAAATGCAAGTACACTTAAGCTGTAAATTTTTTTATTCAAATTTATTTTTAAGGTAATTATTTTTAATGTATTTTGGTTCCCTGAACTCAAAAATGACCTCTGTTTTGCCCTAGAATGTCATGTTTCCTGGCAATTTAGGTAAATTTGTAAAATAAATCATTATTTCAATTTTAATGAAAATAGGTTCACAAAATAAAATTATTATTACATATTCTTCATGAAAATAATTATATAACTAAGATAAACTTATTTGTGCACACTCTAAAGCCAATTTTTCCTCCTCATGAAGCTCCCCTTGGTACCTTTACCCTTGTGAGTAGCAAAAAGAACGTTTCTTTGAACTAAACAACAAAAATCCTTCATTATTGCCCGATTAAATCTTCCCTAATATTTTCTTTCCATATCTATAATGTCCTGATGAGATAGTTTACTATGTGCACCATTCACTGCTCCTAATTTTTAAAAATAAAGGAGCTAGAAATGTACAAAAACTATGAAAAATGGGCAAATTCGAATATAATTTTGCAATTTGTGAAAAATCCTGACGTATAGGATTTTTTCAATATTTTTTTCGTTATCAGCACACCAAAATACACAGGAAATCGCCAAAATTATTCAAACAGCTTTTTCATTGCAGACCTGTGGAAGTTGAAACTCGAAACTAGCTCCTTCAGGGTATTAAAAAAATTTTTTTTATAATTCCAAAAATCATATTCTTATTTATCAACTAAATCATGGCACATCTTTAATATTTTTAATCCTTACAGAAATATTAACCCGCGCCTTGTAGCTTTAAGATTTAAATATCCAGACAGTATTCAAAATCAGCTGCTCTCTGTCTAGTATACTATACTATCTGTATCTCCCTTAGGGTTTACAATCCTATCCTCTAATATGTGAATTATCTAATATTTGAAATTGTTAAATATGATTTCCATTTTCAGTCTATAAAATATACTTATTTATAATAAACTTTTAAAAGGTAAAACGTGAAACGCAAACAACTGTATTAGTAAATTATAAATAGATGTATGGGGTAATACAATATTGGGTAAAATAATGACTGAAAAGCTTAACTTTACCAGAACATATTTGTCTTACTGTGTCTCAAACGACAGAACCTTTGGAAGGAGCAAAATTGGATCTCAGAATTTTCCTGATCCATAACTTCCTTCAACCCGTCTTTGGGAAAATTAAAAACCCTCACATTACTTGCTTCTTTGGTGTAGTTGCTCTTACATCCAAGCACACAGCAATGCCTAGGCATAGACAAAATATGGGTGTGAAAAGAGCCCGGGAAACACAAGAAAAGCGCCGTTATTCCAGGTTCGCGCGTACGCTCACAGTGAATCTATCGACGCCTTGAATGACTCATTGCGCCGGAGACGCAGAATTGGCCAAGCCTCCTCGTTCTAGAAGGCTATGCTCCTACCCCTGTTTATTATTATTATTATTATCATCAAATTAGCTTCATCTCCTCCCTCCTCCCCTTTTCAAAAATCTTTTAACTTTAAATAATCCCTATTTTGGTCGTATGCAAAGTCGTCGTTGGAAAAGTAAACATTGTCTGTATCCTCAGTGGCCTCAGTGTACACAGAATGAGAAAATACCTTTAAGATTGTAAAAATTAAGTTATTTAAAAAATCTGAAAACAGGTTGACTGTGGTGGGTGGGTTTTTTAAGGTTGAAGTCTGTTTATATTTTTTTAAAAGTAAAAAATTATGTTTACAATGAAAAAATAAAAACTATTATTAAGTAAAAAAATATTGTGTGTGTGTGGAAGTTGCATATTATCCAGTCGACTGTTCAGCAAATAAATTCAGCTGCACAGCTATGAAACAGTCAATGAACTTTCATAGCATTTTCAGATTCAGTGGCATGGTCGAAAGGATAATACACAAGATCCAAAATAATTTATCTGAAGGTTGTGAAAAAGAATGGTTTATTTTTTACTTGTGTTAATGCTGTCACACTTAAAAAATTAATTAATAAACTTAGTTTAGTAGTTTTTGTTTAAACTAGTTAAGGATTTTGAAGCTTGTTTTATATTAACCAACCAATAATGCTATTGTAGGCTTGCTTAATGAATGAAAATGGAAACAATGTTGTTCTTCATCCAGTTGGATTAGCTCTACTTGTGGTACATTTCCTTCAGCATACTAAACCCGCTGTTTTGCCAATTATTGACACTTCGGCAGAAGATTTGGTAATATGTGTTACTTATTTTCATTTATGTTTATGATGCAAATTGAATACCTATTATGTGATACAAAACACCAAGTTGTTTTGAATGTCATGAATATATTTTTAAAATTGAAAGGTTTCCTTTATTTTGATGCTTGTTGTATGTTTCATATGATATTCTTATGAGCAACTCAAATTTCCACTCTCGACATTCAGAACAGATCTCTGCGTAGAATGTCTTAATAATGGGCCTCTTCTGCCATAAACTCCAACAAATAACCAACCAATCACAATAGATCTAGTTTTTGAAAAGCTTATACTCGTATTGCCCGCCTCCACAACTTTGAATTTATGTGAACTGAACTTGTGGCAAGCCAAAAAAAATTTTCTGAGCAGATCACATGGGAAAAATATTAGTTAAAATTCCTTATTGCCTGTTTATGATGGCATTGGGAGAAATTAAAAATGAATAGTAAAGAAAGCATGCTCTCATTGTGTATGTTCTAAACTTAAAAAACTCTACATTTGAAATTGTACTAAATAAGCTTCAAGTGTGCGAAGTAAAATATTGCACGAAATGTCTTTTTTTTTGTACAAAACTCGTAAGCTCTTCCCCCCATTTTTAAATTGTTAACTAAGCTACTGAATATTTTTAAGTTAATGAATTCTTTTTAAATTGTAAGCAAAAATTATTTATTAAATATAATCATAATCTTTTCAATTTTATAAAGACTTATCAGGACACAAAAAAGGAGGATTTTGTAGCCAGATGTGGTCTGCATTTTGTGTCTTACTCACATAATTTAATGAAATATCAAAAAAAGTATATTTGTTAACTTTTGGTTGAATATTAATAAATTGTTGTAATACTAATTGGATATCCAGAAAAATTCAAGTTTGGTAGTAGTTACTTTACATTATAATGAGATGTATGTGTTCTCTTCCTAATTATATAAAGTATTGAATAAAATTTTATCCAAAATGTTCTGCTTTAAGATTAGCTTTGTAAATTACCTTTAATATTATTTAATTTTGAGCTCATTGGTTTTTGTTTTGTTTTATTTTAGGGATTAAAGTCATTAGATGTGAAAAATAATTCTGGAGTTGGAGAGTTATGGTTTAAGTTCCTACAATTTTACACCAAAATGTTTGACTGGGAAACTGATGTGGTAACAATACAACACAAAGAGGTTTTGTTAAAGAGTGATATCAATTGGGAACATTTCAGTGTAGCTATTCAAGGTATGTTGAATGATACATTTGTTCAGTGGCATAGCCAGAGGGGGGGATTTGGGGATATATCCCCCCGAAACTTAGAAATTTTCCTTTTTTTGACCATAGGAAACCACTAAAAATACTCCATATCCCCCCGAAATATCAATATCCCCCTCCGAAATTTTTTTCTGGCTACGCCACTGCATTTGGTTATTGTTGTAACTGTTACGGAGATCTAAAACTTTATGATTTTATTTGTATATTTTTATAATGTAACTAGTGGTACCTGCCGTGCGTTGCTACGTCTTAATAATTATTAAAACAAATTAACATTTACTGTTAGTATGTTATGCATTAAAACAAAATTTTTGACATGCACTCAGCGTTCTTTTTACGTCGAGCTCGGGATTGTTCAGGTGTCTCAGAAGCCCATTGAGATGCCAAACACTCAGTGTTCTTTTTACGTCGAGCTCGGAATTGTTCAGGTGTATCAGAAGCCCCTTAAATGCCATATACTCAGCGTTCTGTCAGGAAAATTTAGGTGCCAACTAATTTTTTTAAATATTTTCCGCCAATTTCTCGTCAGAGTAATCACATGTATGGTTTATTCATTTTGTAAGATTAAACTATTGTGTGGGAAAATGGTAAGTATTGATATATTTTCAACAATGGGAATTTGAGTAGGGTAAGAAGCCAAGTACAAGTGACAGTGCATTATAATTTATGCATACTAAGTTATTAGGTAGCCTACAATTTTCTCTTGATTTCGATAGGTTGCTCAGTAGAAGTAATAAATCAGAATATTTTATTCCCCAGAAGGTTTTAAAAATAAATTTTTGTTTTTACAACTTTATCCATCTTGTACAATTTATGACATTGTCACTTCACTCTTTGGCTTCTCGTTTTGATAGACATATAGTGTCTCTCAAATGTTTCTGTTCAATACAATTTTTCGTACTTGATTTAAATTGACCCTGTTTCATTTATTTCTTTCAGAATAGTTAATTTATTTCCTATATTTTGTATTTTAAATGCACTTAATTTTTTTTAGAGCCATACAGTAGAAAAAATGTAACTGAGTCATTTACCTCTTATGAGTTCATCCATACATGCTTTAAAGTATACTATGAACATTTAGTAATGGGTATAAACAGTTCTGATTCAGAAACAGATGAAAATAGTAAGTTTTCAATTTTATTTTGTATCTTATTTAGGAAACTGTCATGTATTTGTTTAAGTGTTAAGCAAAAAGTTTTTGAACTAAGAAATTTTCAAAATGTTTTAAACAAATATATTGTATTTGTTCTTAAAAACTAGGATGGAAATTTAAACTCTACCAAGCACCTTTACATGTTAACTCATTTTGGTGAGCTAATTAAATGGCAAATTACAAGAAACTTTAAATAATAATGAAATTATCTCTAACATAAAGTTTCAATACTTGTGAATTTTTAAATATATATTTTTGATTGCATTTTTTGTATTACCTATATTTTTCTTGTGTGGTGGTGATGAAACAGTTTTTAATTATCTAGGTAGTGATTGTTCTGAAGTTGGAAAGTATTCTTTTTTTGACACAAGAATCAAATGTGTAAGTTTTCTGTTTTATCTTAAGAATATTAAAGTTTATTTTATTAAAAAATAACTGATCCTGATGACGGTAGAGCTACACTACTGTTCATAAATTAAGGACGGAACTGTTTTTTCAACATAACACCTAGTGAAATTATTTTTCATCAATGAAAATCATACCAAGAGATGTTCAATGGGTGGGAATACAGGGCCAGAAAGCAAATTTCTCTACCAATATTTTAAGGGGGTAAATGGACCCTCCATTGATAATGGAGTCCCATTACAATTTGGAGCTGTGGCAGAAACGTCTGTGTAAGAGGTATTTTACCGAAAACTTTATGTTTATTGTAATGAATATAATTACTCCTGAACTCAGTGCATATTTTTAAAAGCGTGTGTTACCTTTAAATGGTATTTTTTATGTTTTATTGATAGAAATCGGTCTAATCATCATTTTTGGCAAGTTTTAGCTTCTGGGTCATTTTTGGTAATTGGTATCTTACCGTCAACCATGTTTTTAGTAGTTCTTACATGTGATAGATTATGTTTAGGTCTGGAGACCCTGAAAGTAAATTATTTCTTTCAATATCGTGACTTTCAAGAAACTTTGAGATAGCCGAATTGTGATTTTGTGCAACTTTTTCTCTCATAAAGAGAAATTCTTGATCTGAAATTTCTTCTAAAAGAAGCAAATGGGACATGAGAACCCAGGCACGTGATCGCAGACATCAGTGAAAAATTTTTTCGTGTATAGGGAGTGTTGAAATGTCTATAACAGTAATAGAGTATCAATGGAGAAATTATATCTCTTAAAAACTCATTTCAAAGGTAATGGAGATACTTTTACAACTATATGTTTCTTGTTAGGTATGTCTACGTCCATAAACACTAAAAAATACTTTTTTTTCAAACATTAATAACAGATGTCCTTTCTGTGAAACTATACAATTATGTTGTGCCGTTTGAGCACCTCGTATACACCGCAGATATTTTCACTGATGTTTGCTATTGCGTACCTGTGTTCTCATGTCCCATTTGATTCTTTAGAAGAAATTTCAGGTCAGGAATTTCTCTTTATGAGAGAAAAAGTTGCACAAAATCACAATTTGGCTATCTCAAAGTTTCTTGAAAGTCACGATATTGAAAGAAATAATTTACTTTCAGGGTCTCCAGACCTAAACATAATCTATCACATGTAAGAACTACTAAAAACATGGTTGTCGGTAAGATACCAATTACCAAAAATGACCCAGAAGCTAAAACTTGCCAAAAATGATGATTAGACCGATTTCTATCAATAAAACATAAAAAATACCATTTAAAGGTAACACACGCTTTTAAAAATATGCACTGAGTTCAGGAGTAATCATATTCATTACAATAAACATAAAGTTTTTGGTAAAATACCTCTTACACAGACGTTTCTGCCACAGCTCCAAATTGTAATGGGACTCCATTATCAATGGAGGGTCCATTTACCCCCTTAAAATATTGGTAGAGAAAATTTGCTTTCGGGCCCTGTATTCCCACCCATTGAACATCTCTTGGTATAATTTTCATTGATGAAAAATAATTTCACTAGGTGTTATGTTGAAAAAACAGTTCCGTCCTTAATTTATGAACAGTAGTGTATAAAGTTATTGAAAATTGAGTTATATACTTTTAATTTATGTTTGAACTTAGAATTTCCTAATCCCTTTCAGCCTTTACCTGTATTTTGTGAAGAATGTGCTGAACTTGAAGATGAGTTCTGTGAGGTATTGTAACATTATTTGGTTTACTGCATTTCTGTTATTGACATGGAAACAACATACTTGCCAACTTTTATGGATTGTCTGTAATATTTACTGATTTATAAAAAAAATTACGGATTTTGCGTCTTTGTCCACTAACTGTCCGTGAAAAGGCAAAACACTCGAGACGTAAACGATTTTCTCTAATTGCATCTTTTTACTTCAAAACCAGATTCCTCTACTAATACCTTTCCTTGCGATTTTCTTATTTTGGCCCTTTTATTGAGTGAAATTTGGCTTTTTTGCAAGTTTTTTCGGATTTGCCGGCACGTCTTTACGCGCGCTCTCCCATAAAGCTCGCTTCTTCTCGTGTTCCGTGTGCAATACGGAAAAAACAACTATACTGAGATTGGAATTCGCGTTGATGTTTTTCAGACTTGTTAACCCCTTATTTACCAAATTATTTTTGGCGCAAGTTTAGAAGTGCTGATGCGCCACGTTTTTAGCGATAAAAATCACTATATAACTATCACCCCCAACTAATGTTAAGTGAATTATGTGGCTTCTAAATATGGCGCCAAATAGCCAAAACTCGCCAAACATCAGCATACTTGTATAAAATGAAAACCTTTCTGCGAACTTAAATTTTTCCAAAATATTTTCTGCAAGGATTTACATATTTTTAAATCCCTCTCTAAAAAACACATTATTACTGAAATACCCAAATTGGGATCATTTTTATCTGTGCTTACATTGATACTAATTTTTCATACTAGTGATTTTAAGACTGGACCAATAGGGTGGTTACAAAAACACCGACTTCCGAATTTCTTCGGGGGCACCCCCCTAAAATGTGACAATGGGCTAGAAAATAAGATTGGCAAAGTTTAAGCTCAATCGGATAATATTAAGACCCGCCTCATCGAGGTCAAAGTTCAGAAAAAAAGCGAAAAAACGTAGTTTTTTGCCCATAAAATCTGAACTATGCGTCCTAAAAATATCGTTCGCATCTCATTTCATAGTAAATTTTATTGGCTTGAAGATAGATCTCCTTAACTTTTTTAATTAAAATTTCTAGAGCGAAATATCAACATTTTTGTCATTTAAGGTTGAAGAACTCCCTGTAAAGTTCGCTTTCTAGCAAACTCGTAAAATCTTCTAATTATTCAATTAAAAAGGTTTTTTTGAACTTTTTTTGGTGTTTTTCACTTTGTGCATCAATAAGTGTTCTTCAGTTAGAAGTATGGACGGATTTAAGGGGGCTCATGGGGGGCAGTGCCCCCCCCCTCAATTTTTTCAGGAAATTCCGTTTTTATAATGGAATATCATGTTTCCAAAGCCATCGGGGACATATTGCCCCCCCTCAAGGTTTCCAGTGTGCCCCCCCAGGGTCCACCACCTAAATCCGCCCATGGTTAGAAGTATTTTCAAAAGAATATGCAACAAATAATTAATTCAAAGTAGTAAAATTAGCAGTAAAAAGGAGGAAACGTAAATGTGGGAAATAACTTCACGTAATCAAATATATTGAAGGAGATTAACATTTATTTAATTACAAAAACAATTTTATCAGTAGGATAAGTTGAAATAAATACAAACGAAATTTCAAACAAAAATAAAAGATAAGAAATAATATATTCAGTTTTTTAGATTTTTCTCTTGGTATTTTTCATTTTGTGCATTAAAAAGGCTTCACTTAGAGATATTTTCAAAAAAATATGCTACAACATTTAAGTTTAAGTTTGTAAAATCAGGGGGGAAAGGCGAAGAGAAAGAGAAATTAGAAAATTTGTTTTGCTGAAGGCTTAACCCCATCACGGAGTATCATCGAGCCCCTAGAACTATTTTCTAAATATATTCGCCTTTACTAGCCCCCAGAACTATTTTCTCGTTGCTCTATCTCTCTGGGATGCATTAAGAATTATTGACGCTACAGTAGAAGCATTAGGTCTTGACCCGCAGGATTTTATTATAAGTAGAAGTGTAATACGAATCCGCAGGCAGCAGTTCCGAGAACAAAGAACTGTTCTAATTAAACATAGGTTTAAAAATTCTAATTTAGAGGGAGCTGTTGTTCACTGGGATGGAAAGTTGCTTCCATATTTGTTAAGTAATGAAAAGGTAGAGAGGTTAGCGATTTTGATTAGTTGTGGCGATGAAGAGCAGTTGATAGGAGTTCCAATCCTTGAAAACAGTACGGGGGTAAGCCAGGCAAAAGCTGTATTTTCAGCCCTTGAAGAGTGGGGGGCAGTTGAGAAAATCCAAGCAATGTGTTTTGATACCACAGCAGTAAATACTGGTCGTCTTAGGGGTACCTGCATTTTGTTAGAGCAGTTTTTAGAAAAAAATCTTCTGTATTTAGCCTGTCGCCACCATATTTTAGAAATTGTTTTAAGAGCAGTTTTTAATTGCAAAATGGGTACATCCACTGGTCCTCAGACGGATATCTTTAGAAAATTCCAGACAGAATGGGCTTCTCTGGACAAAAACAGTTTTAAAACAATTATGGAAGGTGAAGAAACTTGTATCAAAATTGAAAATCAGGATAAAGTTACAAGTTTTCTACTAGAAGAACTAAAGAAACAGCATCCCAGAGATGACTATAAAGAGTTAATCCAACTTTGTCTAGTCCATTTAGGGTGTATTTCTCCCGAAGAGATTACTTTTAGAAAACCTGGCGCCATTCATCATGCCAGATGGATGGCAAAGGCTATTTATTCTCTAAAAGTATATCTCTTTAGAGAACAATTTCCTTTGACGAATTTGGAAAAGAAAGGTCTTAAAGATATCTGCTTATTTATCATTAATGTTTACATAATGCCATGGTGTAATGCCAACAAACCCACTTTGGCCCCCAACCAAGACCTTCAATTAATAAAATCTTTGGTTGAATACAAGAAAGTTGATAAAGAGGTAGCAAACGAGGCATTGTCGAAACTAATAAACCATCTATGGTACCTCAGCTCGGAGCAAGTTGCCTTTTCATTTTTTGATGATACTTTGGATAAAGAAGTAAAAGAAAGGATGGTAGTAAAATTAAGGTCCCAGGTAGAAAATGAAAAAGAGGAGCGTGATGAAAGAGACTCAACGAAAGTAAAACTCAACCTCCAAGAAGTTGAAGAATTAATGGATAAAGATATCGATTATTTTGTTTCTTCTAGAACTCTAAATTTTTTTAAGCGGTTTAAAATTAATACTGATTTTTTAAAAACTGAACCTCATGTATGGTGTGAAAATGAAAACTATTTAAACGCTCAAAAAATAGTGAAAGGGTTAAGGATTGTTAATGACACTGCAGAGAGAGGTGTAAAACTTATCCAAGATTTCAACTCTTCTTTGACAAAAGACGAAGAACAGAGACAGTTTGTATTACAAGTTGTATCTGAATGCCGGCATATTTTTTCGGACTCATCAAAAGCTACCATATCTAAAGTATTACCACCTTAATTTTTAGTTAAAAATAATACAGATTTAATTATATTTACTCAAAGTTTCATTTGCAGTTCAGCCATTTGTTGTAAATTGGTATTATTTATTCAAGATATTTTCATTTTTGAATTTGTTCGCGCTGGTCATTTTCCCTATTCTAGAAATAAATTACTATTCATGTTTATTTTAGTTTGTATTTATTTCCACGTATCCTACTGATCAAATTGATTTTCTAATTAAATAAATGTGAATCTCCTTCAATATATTTGATAACGTGAAGTTATTTCCCACATTTACGTTTCCTCCTTTTTATTGCTAATTTTACTACTTTGAATTAATTATTTGTTGCATATTCTTTTGAAAATACTTCTAACCATGGGCGGATTTAGGTGGTGGACCCTGGGGGGGCACACTGGAAACCTTGAGGGGGGGCAATATGTCCCCGATGGCTTTGGAAACATGATATTCCATTATAAAAACGGAATTTCCTGAAAAAATTGAGGGGGGGGGCACTGCCCCCCATGAGCCCCCTTAAATCCGTCCATACTTCTAACTGAAGAACACTTATTGATGCACAAAGTGAAAAACACCAAAAAAAGTTCAAAAAAACCTTTTTAATTGAATAATTAGAAGATTTTACGAGTTTGCTGGAAAGCGAACTTTACAGGGAGTTCTTCAACCTTAAATGACAAAAATGTTGATATTTCGCTCTAGAAATTTTAATTAAAAAAGTTAAGGAGATCTATCTTCAAGCCAATAAAATTTACTATGAAATGAGATGCGAACGATATTTTTAGGACGCATAGTTCAGATTTTATGGGCAAAAAACTACGTTTTTTCGCTTTTTTTCTGAACTTTGACCTCGATGAGGCGGGTCTTAATATTATCCGATTGAGCTTAAACTTTGCCAATCTTATTTTCTAGCCCATTGTCACATTTTAGGGGGGTGCCCCCGAAGAAATTCGGAAGTCGGTGTTTTTGTAACCACCCTACTGGACCAACCTTGCTGGGCTTACGCCTGTAGTTGGTCGACTTAATTTGTATTTGTAAAACTTTTAAATAATTTACATCATTGTATTTTTTATCATAATTGGAGATTCCTAATAATTGCTCTATCTAAAAATGAAAGATGTAAAATCTTTGATAGATCGGCAGGATTGAAAAATTTAATCAATTAGTTAATATACCTGACCTTGCACGGGTGGAGTTATGGCTTTAGAATTTCTTTTTTAAATTTTTCGATATATTTTATACCTTATTTTACCAGGTAAATGTATTAAAATCTATCCAGTTCTGCAGAAAAATTTCTAAGAATAATTTTTTAGTAGTTTTATTGCAGAAAAAATTCTAAAAAAATTGTTTTCATATTTTTTCTGCAGAAAAATTTCTGAAAAAAAATTTTCTTTGTAGTTTTTCTGCAGAGGGCAAAATTTTCTGCGAACGCCGTTCGCGCGTTCGTGTATATTATACAAGTATGAACATCAGCAGTTCTAAACTTGCGCTAGTGGTACTTACAAGTACTGTCGATAAATAAAGGGTTAATGCGGAAGGCTTCAAGTTGTAGTTTTGTAATGTTACGCAAAAAGTTTTACCGATATAAGTTTTCAAAAGTTGGCAAGTATGACATAGAAACAATAATTTGCTTAAACTGTGGATTTTAGTCATTGGCATATTTGCAAACTTACTTCTTGAATTGAAACTTGTTCACCTTGGCTTTTCACCTCAACCCCCATCCTAAATCAAGGCAATGTCTATGTACTGAAATATAAGCTCTTTAAAGCAAAATATATCTTGTATACTTTGTAAAAATTGGGTTGAAGAATACTAAAGTTGTTTTGCATTTTATTTCAATTCAAATTTATGACATTTAAATTAAAATTGTTAGTGTATTTTATGTCTTTGAAGACACTATTTATGCAACCAATCCTTAAATTACTGTTTTTGACAATAACTTCTACTTCATGATACTATTCTACAATATAACAACTTTTTAATTAATATTTTTCTTTTTAAAGAAATGCCAAAATGAAAAAAGTGTTGTATCAAGAGTGCTTGAAAAGCTACCAGAATTAACAGATCACTCCATGAAGTGCATTGACAAAGCTCTTTTACATGTGTACAGTAAGTAGAGCATTTATACATTCCTCTATTCACCAAGTAATAATTTTATTTTATTCTGTAAGGTTCAATCATAAATTATTACCCGAAATAATTTTTTAGATAGTTTTATCAAATCCCATGACATTTTACAAATGGAAAAATAACTTCATATTTATAACATGGATTAAGGTATTGAATAAGTTTCTTTTAGTAAAGTTTTACTTACTTTATTTTTATAGACACAGTATCCTTGACTGTGCCTGAAATGAAGGGTAGGCAAGCATTTGTGGAAGATTTAGAAGAATATATTCAGATACGTTTTCCAGGTAATTGCTAAATTTATTTTTTGTACATTTAATTATTTAGTAATTGAAATAGTTATGGGATAACTAGTAGCTATTTGCTTTTTAATAAAATCAAAGCATATTATATTCCTAAGCACAAACAACATTTTCCTGTTTTTAGAAACAAATAAATGTAAGTAGTTTAACTTGCAAATGTGATCACAGGCAATATTAATTTGTAACCTGTATATTTTATGATTATCCAGTGTGGGAAACCATTGCGTTGTTTTTTTTCTCATCAAGATATTTTCAAATAAAATTGGTTAAGTTTCTTACTATGTAAAATGTTATTTTCTAGATGCCCAACTTAAGTTATTTGGATCATCAGTAAATATGTTTGGACTTAAAAAAAGTGACCTAGATATTTGTATGACTCTCAAACATAGAATCAATGATGTAAGTAGACTATTTTTTAATGAAAATATTTCCTTTTTGCAGCCAGTTTATAAACACTGTATTTCCTGAATATGATTTTCCATTATGTTTTGACATCAGAGCATATATTAAAGGTTACGATAATAAAACATTAATAAGAACAGAGATGAGTGCAATTTTATTTTTTTAACAGAATATTGAAGCCAAAAATTTTCTACAAAGAATAGTCTCTCATTTACGAAAAAGGCCAAGAGAATATTCTGGTGTCTTGCCTTTATTCAGTGCAAAAGTACCAATTGTGAAGTTTTATGCTGTGGAGGGAGGTTTTCTCTGTGATCTTAGCTTGTACAATGTACTAGTAAGTATTTATTCCTTGCAAAAATAATTTTCAATTTTTTCCTTAATTTAGCTCTGCACTATTGATACAATTCAGTTGCTTCATTTGTACAGTAAGGGACACTTTATTCGGGAACCCAAAATCCGAAAGCACCCGAAATCCGGCTCGCGTTTAGAATTGGTTTTTTAAATTTTGAAGAATTTTTAGTGAGTAAATGCTGTTACGACGCGCCTTTTGCGACATCGTCTAGGTGCAGAATGGGACGATTCGGCGCGGGCCGAATCGTATCGTCCCTGCGCTTAAACGGCCGTTACAAAATCGGCTGCTGCCTCGCAATCGGTTCTTGCCGCAACGACCCACATGCTTTGCCATAAGTTTTTTTTGCTGGATCCGTTACGATTGGAACGGACCATGTCGTTTCAGGAGGTATTTTGGTTTTACTAAAGCAGCTGCGTCTTTAATGGCGTTTTTTTCTTTAACGGACCGGGATGATGTCGGCCCCGAGCTTGCCGGATAAAGGGTCCGTTACTGTATCATCTTGTGTTGCAATTCTTTATCTAGAACCCTTAAGTATTGGGGTACAAAATAAGCCTATCTGGGGGGAGACAAAACATCTTGGGAAATTTTGAGTGTAAATATAAGTACAATTGATTTTGATTTAATATATAAATTGCAAAGTTCCCCAAGATAAAAAGAAATTTGACTGTAAAAAGCTATGTATGGCTACTTCCAATTTCAGATTAATATGATTTGTACTATAGTTTGAAAATATTAATGGAATTAAGTTTCTTGGAAGCCCCTCGCAATCGTATTAAAATGACATATTGACTGGGTGCTTACGCCAATACACAAAATAGAAAAAAAGTAAAAGTAGGAAGGAAATTACTGTGGGTTATTAAAATGTGACTTGCATGAATCAATGTCAGTCTGAACCAGTTCTCGAAAAGTTGCAAATTTAGTTTGACTGTTTAGTTTTTTAGTGATTCAAAGGTGGTAAATTTTAACCTCAGCTTATATGTGAGTTTCGAGTGAGTGAAGCGTACCGTCAGCTTATATGCAGAAAAATGATGGTAAATCTTACTTAAATGACACTTGCTTTCTGAGTGGCATTACCTTTACATTTTTATTAGTTTACAACATTCTTGGAAATTATGATCATTGCATTATACTAAATATGTCTTTAATTCTTTAAATTTAATCTTGCAGTCTGTGAACAACTCAAAGCTTTTGAGTAAGTATGCAATGATTGATGAGAGGTGTAGAATAATTGGCTGTGCCTTGAAGTATCTTACTATGGTAAGGTTTTTGGACTTTTCTGTTTTTAAGTTTATAATTTGTACTCAGGAATTATTACTGAATACCTTAAGGGAATTTTCTTAAAAAAAGTTGTAAAGTCTAAATTGATTATATTTTGTGTATATAGTCAACCTCTATTTTAAGTAAGAGTGATTGCCTTAACTCTCTGTCAGGTGCAATGTGTCAGAGAAATAGACTAAGAAAACTTTTCTACCCATTAAGTTAAGTATCAGTATTTTAATGAAAAAAAAAGGCAACAGATCATAGAGTAATATCATAAGTAGAAGATATCAGATAAACGTATTTATTTAATTATTATTAAAAGTAAACTGTATTTATCAGAAGTAACAGATAAAAAGACTGCAATTTTTTCCTTTACTTAATGAATTTCCTAAAGTTTATTCAGTAATTTTGTTAAATTAATTTGCTTTAATATCCAATTGAGTTTAATATAATTTTATCCCTCTGCTATTTGTGTATTTTCCCCTATCTTGCTTTGTTTGAACTGTAAATATAGATGCACGTCTAATTATTATATTTCTTTACAGAAAGGATGGATTTCTGATAGTTCCTCCAAATTTTTATCATCTTACTCTTATGTTTTGATGGTAATACATTACCTACAGAAAACTAATCCCCCAGTATTACCAGTGATGAGCTTAGAAGATAAAGAGGTATTAAATAATCTGTTCATATGGATATATTTATAGTCTGTTTTGTATTTGTTGGGATTTTTCTTTTATAAGTTTAACATTTAAGTTTTTCAAACTCTCTATCTTGCATTGAAAAGCATTTTAAGAAGTCACTAGTTAATATTTTCTCTTGACCCTCTTAGTTTTTGGCTGAATTAATAATGACTAAAAATATTAGAAAGTTTATGTTTTTATTTTCATAATTTACCATTGTTAAAAGCTGCTGGATTATCTAAATGTGTTTGGAGTGAGTAAAGATTTATGGTAAAACTTTATCAGGTTTCATTTTTATTCATAAAATTGAAACACAATGCTTATAATATTCATTTTCATATTGTATGGTAAATTTCTATATTCACAACATGACAGCATACTGATTTTATTAAATTGAAAAATTTTTAAAATTTTTTGTTCTTGATCAAAATTCAAATAGTTTATAATCTGTATAAGGCTGTTAATATATTATGTCTACATTTCAGGTTTTTATCAATAATATTGATATTCCAGATAGAGTCACTACCAATAAAAACTATTGGTATTATGAGACACCTGAAGAATTGGTAAAAATTTCATTGTTTAGTAATTTAAAACTAAAGTAAATGAAGAATTACAATGTGATCAGAGGTTAAAACTATAGGGATCGGTATTTAAAAAATATTTTAATATCAGAGACCAGGCTTTAAAAAAATAACTATCTTTATTTCAATTTTATGACAATTTTGATGGATTCAAACTAATGTTTTTTTTATTATTATAACACTATGTAAAAAGAAACATCTAAAAAAACCACCTTGAATTCCAAAATTAAACCTTGCATGTGCTATTATGATAACAAAATATGGCAAGAGATTACAAGAATAGATATAAGAATAGAAATCTTTTAAATTTGAAATTTTGAAATTCCATTCTGAGACAACAAATTCTATGGCAAGATATTTTTATTCCTATCCTTGATTGACACCTTATTATGAGCTCAGTCTGGTAATAATTGTTCCATTGCTGGTTAAAATTCAGTATAAAAAAGCAGTTTTTAGCAAACAGTTGCTGTTCCCCTCCATAAACTTATACCATTTATGGTCTAAATAAAAAGCATGGTACATCTCATCACCTTTTATTTGATAAATCTGATAGAGTGAAGTGGTATGGATAGCTTATTAACTCTATGAAGTTACTTATGATTCAGGTTATTTTCATGAACATATGTATTTTTTTTAGAGGAAAAGGTACAAAGTTTTCCCTAGGAATGAATCTTCAACTGCGGAACTATGGCTTGGATTCTTGGAGTATTATTTGAAATTTGATCGAAGTTTTGCAGTAACAATTACTCAGAAAGAACCAATGCCTGCTTCCGAATTATCTAAAAGTGCTAGGTTGTTTAACATAGAAGGTTAGTTCCATGATATTGTTAATATTTAGTTTTTGTTGCTCTTAACTAAAGCGCTGTAACTGTAATGTACTGTACTTATTTTGTAAAAGTGGTGTTTTATTTTATTGAGTGGCTTTCTTGTTTGGTATTTTTCTTGATGTCTAGTTAAACTTGCCCAAAAATGTACTTGAAAATGAAATGCTTCTGTATTGGTTATGAAACAAAATCTGTCTGATTCTAAAATATAAAGTACAACAAAAACGTACTAGTAGAAATATTTTCAGAAAGGATTTTAAAAGCGCAAATGTGTATGCCATCTTTTGGGCCAACTATAAAATCAGTTACAGTCTTATGCCTAAACTTTATTATTAATTATGCTGTTAAATTAAATAGTTAGACTTGCTGTGTTGTTAATTTCACTTAAAAGCATTAGGGGTCACTTGATTAGGTTTGTTTTAATAATAAAGCTGGACAAATCATCCATGAAGTTATAATCAGGGTTCGTATGGCTCCTGAAATTTGCTAAATTTTTCTAAGGGCCCTTATAACTCCTGAAAATTATATTTTTCTCCTTAATCCTTTGACTCCTAAATTTTACTACGTTATAGAGTATGAAACCTGTAATAGAAAACCACAGAGTACTAGAACAGAGAGTCCGTCGCCATAGGAGCTATTGGAAATCGAAAAGTTGGATGAGTTTTGGGCTATTTTGGCGCTGCGATCGCATCAACGTCACGAGAGGCGGGACGGAAAAGCCTGATTGGTTGAGAAAAACTTTTTCCTTCTCCTTCGAAATAGAAGATTGCGTGACAGCCAATCACAGGTTTGATCTCTCTGTCAATCATTTAGTTGATCGTGGCGCCCTCAAACCCATCCAACTTTTGAATATATCGTTTTGGACTCTCTGTTAGGATTTTTCTCTGTGTAGAAAACAGCCTGACCACAAATCTAAAATTGAAAAAATCAACCTAACATAACTCTAAAGCTAAAGTAATTAAAAAAAATAGTTCAACTCTTACCAGTTACAGCTACTCACAATTACTAAATGGGGTCGAGGAAGAACAATACAATAGCAATATTTTCTGTTTTTCCATGTCAGCAGCGACTTCCTATTTATACTGCCAGTGTTTAGCTTATGTAGTATTTTTAATTAGTGTCATTTTTTTGCAGATCCTTTTGAGTATAAAAGAAATTTGGGTGGTGTGTTATCAGAAGAAAGTAAGTTACCCAAATTTATTGTTATGTAGTTTTAAGGACACAAACCAGTAATTATTGCTGAACTGGCAATTCCTAAATTTATTTGAAAATTCTTCCTTTCCTAAACTGCTAAAAAGCTTAATTTCAAATTCAGGGTTGCAGAAAATGTTTCAGGGTCCAAAATTTCCCCCAAAATGAGATTTCATTAAAAAAGTAGTTTTTTTTTCAATTATTAAACTTCTTTCAGATTCAATAATTTTCCCATAATCCATAGATTTAAACTTTAATTATTTTTACTCTCCTTTTTAGTTTTTCTTACACACTTGTAATCTTATAGCTCAGAAGTGCTTCTTTTCTTAAAATATGAAAAATTGTCTATTAGTCCAGGCAATGTGTAACTTAACCGGTAAAAAATTTATACCTTTAGTTTTTCAACGGTTTTCACTTGGGAATGACCTCAATAATAACATACTAAAAATGGGCCAAAATCGGCTCGCCGGAAGTTAAATTTTTTTTAAATTTTAAATTTCAGCTTTTAAAAATTAATTCAAAATTTGGAAAGTCGAAAAAATTAAAACATCGCTCAAAACCACAAAATAACTGCAAAAGAAATAATTTAAACGGTTTTCAATTAGAAATGACTTAAATAATAACATACTAAAAATGTAAGAAAATCGGACGATAAAAAGTTTGTATTTTCAAATTTTCAATTTTTTTGGCCTCAAAAATCGACCTTTTTAAAAATTCTTGTAAAAAACGTTTGAGGCATTTACCAAGGTCATTTTTACATGGATGTTGTAGGTATATACCTCTATAACCTAAAAAAACACAATTGGGGATTAAGTCATTACTTAATTAATTACTTTATAAAAATTAACGTTGAAAATACAGGTAAAATCTTTCAATCAAGTAATACAGAAAATATTTAGACAATATTTAGTAATAAATAATTTTAAAAAAAATTAAATTGGAAAAAGACAAAATATCTGTCAAAAAATTTAAACTTTTAAATTAATTTAAAAAATTTTATGGTCACATGGCTATTCACCTATAGAAAACTAAGATTTGTAGTGCAGAGAACCGTAGTTTTCCCACTTAACATCCGTAACTCCGCAGTGTTCCCCTGATTTCTGTTGAAATTGGAGGTTATGGTGCAGTCACTACCCAAAATATTTGTTTGTCAGCTAATGAAGATTGGATTTTTTTAGTTTTTCTTTCTATCTTGGGCAAAAATTTCTCCTGAACCTCATTTGGGCGTTCGGACATATTCTGCACCCCTGTTCAAATTTTGTTTTTATGTGTATCAGTATATAAATTAATTCTGTAAAATCCAGGGTAATAAACTTGTTTATTTTATTAAATACATTAACCCGTAGCAGGGGACGTGGGTCTCCCAGACTCCGCATCATTTTGCTTTCCTCCCCTCCACATGCTTGGATTGAATGGGTTCTTCCACTAACTATGGGTTCTTCCACTTTTCGTGACCTTGGTTATGACCTCTTCTTAACTGCATGTTGACAAGTGCGACTGTATCGAAATTCCACTTCTATTCCAATTTTTTGGAAATTCCATTTTTTCACCTCCCCTGTTACGGATTAAGGGGCCGTTCAAATATTACGTAAGCACTTTTTTGGTTATTTTTAACCCCCCTCCCCCCTTGTCAGCAAAGATAAGCATACCTTAACCCCCCCACCATAATTACGTAAGACACTGCCGGACCCCCCTCCCCCCCCCCCCCGAAATTTCGACATCCCTTGTAGTAAGTACTGTTTTTTCCTTGAAAATTAGGTGACTCGTACAAGGAGCTGTACTTATTTGGTGTAACCCTAAGGGTTCAAAAATGAGTCGAAATACTACTTTTCGGGGTTACAATTTTAAAATGTTAGGGTGGTTCATCTCCAGAAAAAAGTGCTTATGTCAGATTTCCTAATTCAATTTTTTGTTACATTTATTTTTGGTTGAATTTTGAAATTATTTATGCAAGAAACGAGATTTTCGAAAATGCACTATCTTACGTAAGCATCACTCATATCCCCCCTCCCCCCTTGTCAGCAAAAATAAGCAAAGAGCAAACCCCCCCTTAGGTGCTTACGTAATATTTGAACGACCCCTAATAACCCATTTCTCAAAGTTTTGTAATTATTTCAAATTATGAATGAAGTGAAAAAAAACTATTGACTACTTTCCAATTTTAGATGCTGATAAAACTCTAGCAGTGTTTTTAAAAGCCAGATCATTGTTTGGTAAAAATGTACCTACTGAAACTCATGAAAATGTACATGTACGTATTCAAGAATTAATTTTTTTACTATGCAATAATTCGCACTATGATTATTTTATGATAATAAATAATTTTTTTAATCATCTACTATATAATTAAGGCACTTGCAGCAGTAACATACTAACTTCAGTCTACAGCTGTCGAAGCTAGCCTGCTATTTCTGCAAATGCTTCAATCACATTTTTCTGTTATTGTTATCATAGCTCACAATCAATACAATTTAAATGTATTTACACTAGCGGAAATAAAAATCCCAGCACCAAGAAGGAAAGGAGATATCAAAGTCAAATTTATTTCTATGATTGCATATAGTATCAATGTAAATTGATTAAAAAATCAGCCTTCCTGGATGTTAGGGGGCCGAGAAAATCGGTGAGAAGTGTTGTCTCCATAGGTGTCCATTACCACCGTCACACGTCATGGTATTGAGTCACAGGGGCTCTAAATGACTTTTGAGGGATTGGAGGACCATGTTGCCTCCTCAGGTAGTCCAAATTCATATGGTGCACCAGCGGACGTTGCATACCGGGCTAGGTGATTTCTCCTCTTTCTCCGGACTTGTTTTATGAGTGTTGGTTCTTACGAACGGATATGCCAGGGTAAAAATGCAACATAGGGGGTTAAGAAGAAAGCTTGGACATTGCATGAAACATGTGTTTGTGCATTTTTCTCTTGAAATTTGTCCCCAGGACAGGTCTGATGGTAAGGACCGACAACCGGCTAAAAAACCTCAATGAAGCAGCTTTGGTTGGCCAAAATACCGGTAGATCATACTGAGGACAAGCGGCAGTGGGATGGATGTCGTTTGCAGTACTGCGGATCGTCCGTTCGGTCCGCATAGCTTTTTACATCTTTGTCTATAAACAAGGGGCTGAAAATGGGCATTTCTGTGTCCAATAGTGCACGAAATAAGGAAATAAAAATCCCAATATCATGATATTGTGTTTAGGAGAGAATCCTGATTCGGTTTGGAGCACCACGACGGTTGAATATGAGTTTGAAGACATAATGGAGAGAGCGCACTCAGCTGATGATTTTCTAATCGTTCCACGGAGTGTTGATGCAGGGTAACGGAGTGGGGATGCATTGGATTCCATTTCTGCAACTCCTGAGTATGATTCACCAGTACTTTTTCCAACCAGAGCTGCTTCATTGAGATTTTGCAGCCGGTAGACCGTCCTTACCTTCAGACCTGTCCTGGGGACAAATTTCATGAGAAACATGCACAACCACATGTTGCATGCAATGTCCAAGCTTTCTTCTTAACCCCCTATGTTGCATTTTTACCCTGGCATATCCGTTCGTAAGAACCAACACTCACAAAACATGTCCGGAGAAAGAGGAGAAATCACCTAGCCCGGTATGCAACGTCCGCTGGTGCACCATATGAATTAGGACTACCTGAGGAGGCAACATGGTCCTCTAATCCCTCAAAAGTCATTTACATCCCCTGTCACTCAATACCATGACGTGTGACGGCGGTAATGGACACCTATGGAGACAACACTCCTCACCGATTTTCTCGGCCCCCTAACATCCAGAAAGGCTGATTTTTTAATCAATTCACAATAATACTATGTGCAATCATAGAAATAAATTTTACTTTGATATCTCCTTTCCTTCTTGGTGTTGGGATTTTTATTTCCGCTAGTGTATATGTAAAGTCTAAAATTGTAAACTAACTTGGTGGATTCATGTCACTTATTGCTTACATTTCATCATCCACACTACTTTGTAGTATAAGTTATTGGTTCAATTCCATTAGAGTTCCCGCTAAATATCGCCTATCTCTTTTGGACACCAAAAATAAAATTGCTAAATAATTTTATATTCATGGATTAATATGTTTAATTAGATGTATAACTGTTCAGTTTATCATTAAAATTTTTAAAAAAATTGCTTATGTTTGAAAATTAAGCATTCAAAAGAGATGAGTGATTTTTATTGGGAACTCTAACGGAATTGAACCAAACTATTTTTCATTTGAGAAGCTCTTGGAGTTGTTTTCCATCTGCTCTTTTAATATTTAACTGAATTATCTATTTTGTGTCTGGTATCTTATAAGTTTATTTACTCTTTCAGAATCATTATTTTTCAACAAATAATTTGTTGGGGAGGGTTGGAAAAGAGATGGAGTGCAACTTTTGTGGTGCTTTTGATCATGATAGTGAGGACTGTTTGAAGAAAAACCCATTTAAGAAGTCAGCAATACGAAACAGTCATCCTGCCACAAGACCTGGTAGGAGAAGAAATTGAAGCTGCTTGGTGATTTTAGCTTTTGAATAGTCAGCTTTTGACTATAGTGTGATAAAACCTTATTAAATTAATTAGATGTGAATATATAGCTTTTGACTATAGTGATAAAACCTTATTAAATTAATTAGACTAATTTACAGAAAGGTTTTGTATATAAATGTGTTAATTATTTTATACATGCCACTAATATGCTTACCAATGAACTTTTAGATGTAAAAATTTTATGAATTTCTTTTTTCCCCTGTATGTTATTATGTAGGAATAACTCTCTTGACTATGTAGGAATTATTTACTCATGACTTTACATATAAGTCTGCATAGGTTTATTTCACTGTTATAGCAATGTTTGGTGCAAATGAGTATTTTACTTGATTTACTTTTGTTATCAATTCTTTTATATACTGATGTTTCAATCCTTTCACATGATGATGGGCTAGATGCAGTGTAACTTGGATGATTCAAAGCTGTATTATCATTGAAGTTTTCTTTGACTTCAAATTTCAGGTCTACTGAATGATTGACTAGATTACTTACAACCATCACATACCCTTCTTTTTTTCTTATCAGTAGTTGTGCTATTTCTGAACAAGTGGTTTACACAGACATACCAATGTGTTCTCTCACAAAAAGCTTTCAACTGAAAATACTCAAAACTGGGTCTGTAGGAATCCTTTTTCTTTGTTGAGAAAACAAGACTTACGACTTGCCGTAACAAAAATAATTATCTTAGGGGGAAATGTGATGTTCCTTTTGTGTTTCTGTTAAGGATTTTTCATGTGCAGGGGGGGGGAAATGGTTATAATTTTATTGTTGTTATAGAAAACGTTGATTTAAAGAGGTTAAACTTTAATTATGTGTTTTTTTAACATAAATGAAATAGGAAGTTCCAGGGACCAAGACAAAAATTTTAACTTGACACTTGAGTTATCCCAGTTGCACTGTATGTGATAAACCCTGTAGAAGATACTAAAAGGAGTTAAAATTTAATTAATATTCTTTGCTTTAATTTGTGTAACACATTAATCCACTATTGTTGCTTAGAATATATCTTATTTTATTAGCTTTTTTGTTGCATAGTGTTACCTATCATGAATAGCTTTGCCACTATTTTGTATGAATAATTAAATGAATTGATCCCATAACCCATGCTTAAATGAAATATTATGAATTCAATTATATTAAAATTTTCACATCAAGCTGAATTTTAAAGTGATATTTACCATAATACAGGCCTTAAGTTTGGGACAGAATAACCACTTTGAAGCCATATGTATGAATTGTGTGTAAAATTAGAGAATATTTTATTTATAAAATAACTCTTTTTCTTGATACATTTGTATTGAAAATCCAAAAATGTGTTTTAACTTTTCCAAATAGTCAATCAAGTTTTACTGTTCTTAAGATATGCTGAAATTTCTGTGTGATGGTTTGGTTTAAATTATTTAATTTTTGAGTAGTTTTAACATTTTCTTCTATGCACTTAGATTTTAAGGTATATAATAACTTTGACACTAAAAAAAGGAAAGATAGATGATGGAACAAGATTGCTGTTCCACCAGTTTCTGTATATTAAATAAAAACCATAAACCCTGGATCAAAAAGCAGAAATATATGTGCCATTCAAAGGTATAGAAACCCTGTTTTTAATTATTTTTCAGTCTCGTGTAGGCCTTTATACATTAGAAAAACCTATGCTAATTTTTTAAATCAAATAATGGTTTAAATCTAGTTATGACTAAGAATCTGGTTGAAATTGTATAAGGTTGTTTTGTTATGAATTGTGATAGGTAGCTTTTTATTAGTGATACTATAATGCATGGAGGTACGAGTGAGAGAAGGAGGGGAAACGTCGAAGTCTGAGTGAAGCTTTCACTGTAACCGATCGGCCACATTGGTGCTACCAAAAACGCTCCTCGCCCGTAGATTCCTATGTAAATTCTTCATTAAATCTTAACGCTGCATGATATTTTAAACGAATTTTAACTTTTGATTTGTGTGCAGATGTGTTTAACGATCATAGATCAAGCTATTAATTAAGCTTCCGAACATTTTAAAGCATTTTGCGCGAATATTTTTAAATATCCCTTTAATTCAATTTTCGGGTACTTTTAAACGATCTAAGGTCGCAAAAACTTATATGATAGTGTACTAGACCTATCAATGCTAAATTCTTAAAGGAAATCCATCAGATATAAAGAAATTATGATAATAAATGAAAATTTTTGCCAATTTTTAACACCTATTTTGTATTTTAGAACGTAACATTTTAGAAACTTCCAAATGGAGATAGAACTATAAAACTTAGCATGGGTGGTAAAATTTCCATGGCAATGGAAATATCCAATTAGTTAATTAAACAGTAATTGCGATAGTTACCAAATAATTTAAAATTACCCGTAAACATATTTACTATAGTCAACAACCATGTATTTTTACAATGATTAATAAATATTTATAATGAAATATTTTCCTCCTAGCGAATCATAAATTTGCTTTGTTCATTCTTTGTACAAAAAAGGGTTAAAATAAGTGATGGAAAATATATTTGTTAAGGTAAAACACTTAGTATTTGGGATAAACTTGTATCTATAACGCATATACTTATTGAACGCTCGGTAAATTACGCAGGTCACAAAACTAACTTTAAATACCTAAATTTGATAAACTGCTACATCAATATATCAAGAAAAGATATTTCAAGGCTAAGACATCTGCAAAAGCATTGCACCTGGACATCATGTGACCGCTTATAAACATTCGATTTAGGTCTCTCCTTTACATTCTTTTTTAATTTTTAGAACCCAATGTTTTTTTCTTAGAATCAAAGCAGAGCATATTTGAATGACATGTTGTATTAATTCCCAAATCTATTTCGAATTATGGAAGCTTGGTAGCTTACGGAAAAATTCAACTATAAAATTTAATAGCTCATGCGTTATTATAATATGCATTGGCAAAATATGATTCAAGATGTCAGTAAATAAAAGAAATTTTTGAAAGAAACAAGTAATGTCAGTAAATAAAGAAAAAAAAACAAATACAGCATTAAATTAATTTCCAAGTTTATTTAATGTTTAACGTAGATAAAGTGATCATTTTCAGTTAAGATAAAAATGGGAAATGCTTAACTTTTGATACTTATAAAATTTCAAAAATTTTCAGGAAGAAGTTATTTACGTAGGTTTGTTTGAAATTTTTTCTATCGGTACATTTAATTAACAATAACATAACTTTTGGCGTTCTAAATTTAAAAAATATAAAATTAAAATCTATTATATAATCCGTTTTCATGCATTATTATTATGTGCATTACGCGCTCCTCCGATTTCATGCCTTTTTTAAAATTATGATTTTATATTCTACGTGGTACGCACTTAAATTAATTTCGACTATTTTAGGCTTTAAAATATAGGTGCACCCCTAGGATTTCGAAAAAAGGTGTTAGATATCAGTGGGCAATGCTTTGTGACTTGTATCTTAAACCTTTCTATACCATTTATAGGGTGAAAAAAAATAACTATATCACTGGAAACACGTTCAATATATGGAGCTTTTAAAATCGTAAAGAGCCGAAGCAAAATTTTTATTTCTTCAATCGAAAAAAATTAAAAATCTGTATGCTCCCCGTAAGACTCAATGTTAAAACTATCTCTTTTGGTAGCAGACACATGGCGGCAGCTGGCTTTCAGTTACTTCATTTCTCCCCGTGAGCGAGATACGGACGCTTCCTCTCCTTCTTCTACTCCTACCTCCATGCTATAATGTGTTAAAAGCTCCAAGCAATACCAAAATGTTAAAAGTGTGTAAATTTGTAAATAAAATTGACATGATTTGAAGAAACTTTTACTTGAGCTTACATACTTCAAAAACTAAAATACAATTTAAAAAAAAACATTTTCCCCGTTTTATTAAATTAGTTATTATTTATTGGTTTATTAAATTAATAACAAAACCCTTTATTTACCAAATTATTTTCGACGCAAGTTTAGTACTGGTGATGCTCCAAGTTTTTAGCGATAAAAATCACTATATAGTTACCCCAACTGATGTTAAGTGAATTATGTGGCTTCTAAATATGGCGTCAAATAGCCAAAACTCTCCAAACATCAGCAGTTCTAAACTTGAGCCAGTGGTACTTACAAGTACCGTTGGTAAATAAAGGGTTAAAGAAAATTGTAATATAAATACCAATATATTTTGCAAGTAATGTTTTGAAAATGTACTTTTTTTAAGGCTAGTATTTTACCATTTTAATCAAAACTAAAACACTATTGACTACCAAAATTAGTTCATATAGCTGATATATGAATAATGTTAGCTTAACTGAAATTCTATTCAAGTAGTTGTGGATATTTTCTGGAGTCTAATATTTTAAGTCAAAATAAATTAGAATTCCTTGAAGTAAAAGTTTTGATCATATTTTTTATTATTCTTGTCTATTGAATGACTTTAATGCATAAAGAAATATTTTACTCTCTCATAATTTTCTATTCATTAATATGAACACTTAATCTTATAATTTATTCAGAAACGGTTTTCTCTAATTCGTTTTATTACATTGGCCTGCTGCATCCAAAAATGTCTTAAAAACCAGATAATGATAAATTTTTGGATGCTTATTTCAGTGATGCTTTGAGTAAAACAATTATGAATGAAATTTAATTAATTTAACATTATAATGAAATTTATGAATCTTGTGAATGTGACAGTCAGAATAAAAAATTTTTGGAGGATAATTCAGGCATGTGATTTTTCTGCTAATAAGAAAATCCGATAATTTTAGAGGTATTGATTATTGGAATTTGATTTTTTGAAATGTTATATTCTACTCAATTGTGTGCAGAATTAATTTTTCATTAATTTTTTTTATTTTGCCCACTCTGAAAATTCGTGGGAGTCCGAAGAGGACCTCCCACAGGTCAAGTTATTTCAAAAAAATTCTGAGGGAAAAATCCCCTTTGGTTTTAGTAACGTGAGTATTCACAATTCTTTTTAGATTGAGTTTTGTAAGATGACTTAACCTCTAACACCTACTTTTTTTAATTAAAATCTACAAATATATTATCTGGGAGAGTGTCCCCAAGCAAAAAGCTAGGTATTTCCCCTCATAATTAAAAAATCTGAAGCAAAAAAATCCTTCACCAATGTCCAACAATTTTACAATTCATTCAGTTTTGACATTTTCTGTGTGTGTGTGTATTTCATTTTTTAGGTTGGGTTGCATTTTGTAGGCAATAATTAATATTACAACACCAACTACTTCTAATAAATCTCATTTAAACTTTAACGGAGGTGAAGCTGATTTGCTTTGTTCTATGATATTTTAAATAATATTTATGAAACCATTTTTAAGATGGCTTCCTCATTTGAATAAGAAATGAGCAGGTCACCACACATTTAAAAAAATTCACCATTTATTTTTCAAGGTTAGTAAAGCTTTAAGACATTTCTCTTCTACATTATTAAACTAAATACTATACCAAAAAAATTCCTAAATTATTGATTTTAGTACTATGGAAGATAAATTATTACATAAAAATAGACTCAAAACAAATTTAATTCAGACTTTTCTTAAAAATTTTAGTTAAATATTAAATTTTAATAAAATGTGCTTTAAAATAAAAGAATTACACCAAAACCGTTAATATCCGGGTTTTTTCAATTAAGTGATAGTAAACTACACATTAGGGTGTCCCTTATTTAGGCGTTTTTTATAAAAGTCGGGGAAACTTTTGCGACACCCCCCAATTTTTTTCCTTTTGGTACCCTAAGACTGTGTGCAAAATCTTAAATCGATCAAATAATATTAACACGTGCCCCAAACGGCCTAAAGTTAGAATACTTTGACTTTTTTTCTCATTTTTTCGAAAATTTTTAAAAATGTGTTTAATAAATCCGTTGCCGAATAATAGGGCTCTAACACATTTAAACAATCTTATTTGACCGTTTTTCATTACTAGCTAGGCCAAAATGCCCAGTTTGTAACCTAGCCATCAATCAGAAAATCCTCAAATTTGTCCATTTTATACCGAGAATAGAAGAATCAAAAAGCAGGTGTAAATGACTTAAAGCGGCAAAATTCCATGACTATAAATACCATTTGTAGATCATATTGATTGTGCAGATAAATTATCTGGAGCTCAAATTAATTATGGGTTCTTAATTACATACGCCATATTGGATTGCATTAAAACTAAAAAAAAATTCTGGAAAAACGGTATGGGCATGTTTGATATCGGATAATGGGTGTTTGATGTTTCTTAACTCAATTAAGACTAAAAGAATCCTCTTACACAGCTTTTTTAGGATCTTTATGCAATTGTAAAGGCCAGCAGATCTTCTTATAGAAATGCAAACCATGATTTCTGAACTTATGGATGCCAATTAATTCTAAACCCATAAAACCGGCGAGATAAATTCTGGAAACAAGTTAAAAATAAGACTACAGTGTGTCCACGAGTATTTTATTCCGTGAGTTAGTAGAAAAGCTACAGTAGATACAAAATTAACCCGCTGTTAATAATGATTGAGTTATACTCTCAGAAGATAAGCAAATAACCATGCTTATATAGAAACTGTTTATGTACTGTATCATAATTTTATACATTAATATAAAAATACCTGCAATTCAACAAATTAGTGTCAGTAAAAACTAAGACATTTATATTGACCAATAAATATTAACCAACAGTTTCTTAAAATCATTCCTTCTTTAAAGTATATTTTTAAGTCAGAACTATTCTTTGATCTGTAAGTTTCCTACCTCTACATTCTCAAAGGTTTTGTGGGTTTAAAATAATTTAATTTCATAAACAATTTTCACGAAAAATTTACTCGAAATCTAATTACTTCTTTAAGGACGTTTACTGATGAAAAGTTGACAGCACGAAGAAAAACTAAGGGCATAGTAGAAGAGTTATAGAAACTAGTTAATATTTAACATTCTCACAGCCACGAACAAAATATCAGTGTTTAATTGTTTTAATGACACTAATTTATTGAATTGCAGGTATTTTCGTATGTTAATGTATAAAATTATGATACAGTACCAGGGATGTTGCACCACTTTGAGCATTTTGTAGCAGCTAAATTTAAAATTTGTAGCAGTTTGTAGCAGCTTAATTAAAAATTTGTAGCAGAATAAACCATTTTTGTAGCAGCCGATTTTAAATTTTGTAGCAATTTATCTTTATTTTAAAGCAGGAACAGGGAGAATAAATTTTTTGCAACAACCAAAATTAAAATCCATAGCAAGGTTAATAGTTCTTGTTACTAAAATATACTGATAATTTATCCCAACTATTAATCTTAAAACTATGCATGATTAAGTAAACTATTAAAAATTTATAAGACAAATTACGCAAAAAACAGGTGTTTGAACAGCTAGATCTGCAAAAATGCAACCTTTTAAAGGTACCTTAGAAAATTTACCATTTAAAAATAGGAGCATTTACAAATTTAAAAAAGAGAAAAAAGTACCTTCACAAAACAGATTTAAAACCTCTGATAAGCCATTTTATCATAAATTAAAAGTTAAATGGTAATTATGAACAAACTTTTAATTAATTTTTAATGTTTTCAAAATAATGTTATTGTTAATGATAATAGTTTTAAATACAATTTTTAATTTTAATAACAAAAACGCCAAATGCAGGGTTTATACAAATTTTTAGAAATCAAAATCAAGGAGTATTCCAGGAATTTTCAAGGAGTGTTTTAAAAAATTCAAGGAGTACTTTTTTACTTAAGAAAGACAAATTTTTTACACAGCTTCAAACACACACTATGCTAAATGAAATACTAACTAATACTAAATACATACTAAAATGAAATAAAAATTAAGGAAATTAGGTAACAGAATAATTTTTTAAGTTATAATATTAAATTGCAAAAACGATATTGTCAAAACATTTTAGTTAAGTAGAGCAAAAAAGTAAGAAATAATTATTTTTGAAGGTATTTTTGGAATCTTAAATCAGATAAAAATAATCTAAGTTGCTATAAAGCGACCTTTCAATAAAAATTTACAACTTAGAAAATCATCTTAAGTTGAAAATACTGACTTAAATGTAGAAAAAATAATCTTATTAGACTTCTCAGGCTGCTCTGACCAAAGTAAAGTTGTTTTTTCTGCACCACCGTTGAAAACGTCCGTAGGAAAAGCAGTCGCGGAAAAACGGAACTGTCGCGAAAAATCGCCATTTTCCCGATTTTCTTAACACCAGACTTGTGGCCTTCTTACAAAATTGTTTTTTTCTTTTTCAAAATAATGACGCAAGAAGAAGCCAACTTGAATCGGCACCCGCGGCCGTCCACGAAAGTCGAGGGAAGAACGGAACACTCCGCAAAAAAAACCCCAAAAAATTTTTTTCCCGACTTCCGGAACACCGGACTAGTGGGTTTCGGACAGCGGTAAAGTTTTTTTTTCTACATCGCCATAACAACGCAAGAAGAAGCCAACTTGAATCGGCACCCGCGGCCGTCCACGAAAGTCGGGGAAGAACGGAACACTTCGCAAAAAAAACGAAACTTTTGGGAAAAATCGCGATTTTTCGACTTTTCAACTGACTTAACACAGCAAATTGAGCTGACGTCATCGGTTTTGGTTTTGAATTCAAGTGGTAGAAATGTGGAAAAGATTCCATAGACCAGTGGTCTCCAACCCCCGGTCCGCGGACCGGTGCCGGTCCGTGGATCAAATGGTAACGGGCCGCGGGCCGACCATTTCATTGAAAATGAATTTAAATTCCTAGTTTTATACTCCAAATTAATGATGGAATTAATTATAAATCACTTTATATTTATTTTTTGCTGTAACTGTATTTTATTTTAAAAGCATGTTTAAATACAATTAAATTAAAATTAATAAATCAAAATAATCTAGAATGTAAACAATCAACCCCCCCAGCGGGCCGCGGTAAAATTATCAAACGTTGACCGGTCCGTGGTGGTAAAAAGGTTGGGGACCACTGCCATAGACGATTTAAATTTTTTTTCTAAGGATGAAGGTATTCTTCGCGTGAGAGGAGTTTGATAATTCGATTTCAAGAAAATCGTAAATTGGCGCAGTTTTGCTCAAAAAAAGGTTTTTGTAGCAGTTTAGCACATGAATTAGGATTTGGCGCAGTTTGGCGCAGCCGCAACATCCCTGCAACAGTACATGAACCATTTCTATAAGCATGGTTATTTGCTTATCTTCCGAGAGTATAACTCAATCATTATTGAGAGCGGGTTAATTTTGTATGTACAGCTCCCGTCAAAAAAAACGTTACAGTAGAATGTGCGGGCGAACGGGTGGGGTTAGGAAGATGCTTTTGGTGTCATTTTTCAGGATTTATTGTAAGCTTGAAATCACTAATTGACTATTTTTCTCTCAGAGGCCGTCTTCGTGCGAAACGCAAAATAAAGTGCAACTTTTTTCATGGTGACCCCTAATTTTTATACCCGTATATGAAAGACCATACCATTTAAACCCTAAATACCAAGTTTCATTTAATTTGATCATTAAATAAAGCCATGGCTCAAAGTTGAAGTTTGAAAATTTAGAGGTAAAAGCCTGAAAACGGTCGCCATCATCTAACCGCCAAGGCGAAACTAGTAGCAACCCTCCTCGCTCCTCATTCTGTCTTTTTCGACCATAACAACAGAAAGGATTTGAATGTTTTCGAATTGAATTAAAAAGATATGAGAGGCCATTCTGCTTTCCAAATTTTGCTGATTTTAAAAAGCAGAACACATTTCTTTTGGAATACTTAAATTTTGTTTACTTTGTTAGCAAGTAATGTTTAGTTTTTTAATTTATATCAGACATTTTCTATTTATTTTGGAATTTCAATAAAATAAACGATCGGTGAAGTTTCCTTTGAAAAATTATTTGCGTGATAACTAAATATTCAAAGGATAATTTTCTTAAGGTATTTTACCAAACACAAAGTGCTTTATCGATTGAAAAACAACGTTTATTTTTACACAATTTATAAAATTTTTTAAAAATGTAGACAATTGTTTCGGGGATCAATGGATCCCCTTCTTCAGTACAAAAAGACGAAAATAAACATCAAATCAATAATTTATTAATAAATTATTGATTTGATGTTTATTTTCGTCTTTTTGTACTGAAGAAGGGGATCCATTGATCCCCGAAACAATTGTCTACATTTTTAAAAAATTTTATAAATTGTGTAAAAATAAACGTTGTTTTTCAATCGATATTAACATTTGCACAAGATTCTTTTCGCTACAAAGTGCTTTATAAAAAATTTAAGAATCTGATTTCCCCTTTCAAATCATAGAGGATTTTATGTGAAGTAGATTAGATATTAAAGGATTGAAAATAAACTTTTTGTAAAAAAATTTCATTTATCCTCGTTTTCATTTATCCTCGTTTATCATTAGTCGCGTTATTTGGTTAAAAAAATATCGTCTCTCATATTTAATATTTCTAATTTTTAATCAGGGTCTTGTAAAACCATTGATCGACAAATACATATTTTCCTTTTACAATTTTCCAAATTTTGGATTGCCACCAACTTGGCCCTCAACTTTGGGGTTTTGTTGAAAAAAACGTTTTTATTTCAATTCCGAAAATTATGAGAAAAAAAATTGTGAGTTAAAAAGTGATTTGGCAAATCGTGATCATCATGCGATGTCATATTCATCACTTGGTCTCGTTATCACATTTAACTTATCAAATTTGTTGATCAAAAATATCGGACACACGTCTATCATAGTCCCAGTGACAATGCGATCACATTTATTCCAGTGACAATGCGATCACATCCGACACCAATGTGATTGTCACAAAATGAGGACAGGTCTATCACATAGTTGTTATTGTTGTAATTTTAAAATCAATAAATTATTCTACTTAAACTTTTTAAATCAACCTAATCTGTGTTTCAGTTATTTCACCAGATTTTAAAAACATTAAGAGATATATTGATCACATAAAACGATACATTATACATTAAGTTAAATATTAGTGATCGGGACCAGTGTTTTTCTAAACATAATCCGATTGATAATATTAACCGTGATCACTATAAGACTATATTACGTAACCTTGTTTTTGGTCATTTCTGACCCCTTTCCTTCCCCTTTGCCAACTAAGATAAAATCAGTCCGCAAAACTTCCCAAAAAAGTAATCAGATTACTTTCAATCCAATTACATATGTAGTTAGATTGAAAATTCCAAATGTTATCAAACTACAAAAGTAATCAGATTATACTTTCAATCAGATTAAAAATGTAGTTTGATAGCGCCCAACTCTTGTTCCAAATAACTGGTGAATGAAATGTAAAAGTTTCATATCTTAAAAACGGAAATAATGCGAGATTCGCCAAACTGTGAATTGATTGCCAAATCAAGCAACCCCACCCGTTCCATCGATGGAGCAATGTAACGTTTTTTTTGACGGGAGCTGTACTGTAGCTTTTCTACAAGCTTACGGAATAAAATACTCGTTGACAAACTGTAGTCTTATTTAACTTGTTTCCAGAATTTCTCTCGCTGGTTTTATGTGTTTAGAATTTATTACCATCTATAGTTCAGAAATCATGGTTTGCACTTGGCACTTGTATTAGGAGATCAGCTGCCCTTTACAATTGCGTAAAGATTCTTAAAAAGTTGTGTAAGAGGATTTTTTTAGTCTTAATTGAGTTTAGAAACATCAAACACCCATTATCTGATAACAAACATGCCCATTATACCATTTTTCCAGAATTTTTTTAGTTTTAATGCAATCCAATATGGCGCATGTAATTAAGAAACCCATAATTAATTTGAGCTCCAGATAATTTATCTCCACAATCAATATGGTCTACAAATGGTTTTTAATCATGGAATTTTGTCGCTTTAAGTCATTTACACCTGCTTTTTGATTCTTCTATTCTCAGTATAAAATGGACAAATTTGAGGATTTTCTGATTGATGGCTAGGTTACAAACTGGGCATTTTGGCCTAACTAGTTATGAAAAACGGTCAAATAAAATTGTTTAAATGTGTTAGAGCCCTTTTATTCGGCAACAGATTTATTAAACACATTTTTAAAAATTTTCGAAAAAATGAGAAAAAAGTCAAATTTTTCTAACTTTAGGCCGTTTGGGGCACGTGTTAATATTATCTGATGGATTTAAGATTTTGCACATAGTCTTAGGGTACCAAAAGGAAAAAATTGGGGGGTGTCGCAAAAGTTTCCTCGACCTTTCATTTTAAGGGACACCCTACTACACATATACAATAAATACATTAAGGGGACTGGGTTAAAATCGTCGTTTTTGTCTAAAAACGAATTGTATTTATGATTTTATTTTATTATAAATTTGAGGTCCAAGAAGTTGTAACATATAAAAAGGAGAATTTATCATGTGAAAACATTTTTAAACATAAATGCCTTTTTTCAAATTTTCTGAAGAATTATTTTTTTATACTTCGGATCGCGGCTCTAAAAGTACTTAAAATATACTTATGAAATTTTCTGAGTTGACTCTTTATATTATAATCCATGCCATACTTGCCAACTTTTGAAAACTTACATCCATAAAACTTTTTGCGTAACATTACAAAACTACAACTTGAAGCTGTTTGCATTAACAAACCTGGAAAACATCAACGTGAATTCTAATCTCGGTAAAGTTGTTTTTTCTGAATTGCGAACGAAACACGAGAAGAAGCAAACTATGGGTGAGCGTGCGTCAAGACTCGCGGCGCGGCGAATCCGAAAAAAAAAACTTGCAAAAAAGCCAAATTTCACTCAATAAAAGGACCGAAATTGAGAAAATCGTAAGGAAAGGGAATCTTGTTTAGAAGAAAACGGATACAATTAGAGAAAATCGTTTACGTCGCGAGTGTTCTGCGTTTTCACAGATAGTTAAGTGGACAAAAACGCAAAATCAGTAATTTTTTAAAAAATCAATCGGTAAAACCTAAGGAAATCTGTAATTATTACGGATGATCCGTAAAAGTTGGCAAGTATAACATGCTATCTGCTAAAATCTAAGTTTTTTTAAATTAAGGTATTTTTTACAGTGATTTTACTCAATTTGAATGGTTTTTATAATGAATTTTTACTTTTTTTTATTTCAAATACCTGCATTTCATTTCTATTTCAAAAATCCCAGATTTTTTTTTAGTTAGTAGCACATAATAGTGTCTTAAACCTTAAAATCATGTAAAAACTTTATTTGTATAAAAGAACATTTTCTGTAGTTGATGGCAGAAGTTTAAAAATTATAGCCCTATTTTAATTAAAATTTCTCAATAGTTTTAAAAATAATTTTTCTTAAATACTTTTTTGCATGATTTTCATTGTTTTTTAACACTAGTTCTCAGAAAATAACAATTAACTTTTTAGTTAATGTTTTTTTAAATGCCTCCTTACCCAGTAAATTACCTTAAATAATACATTTCAGCAATGTACATGACATTTCTTTTTGAAAGTATTAAACAAAATGCAAGGAATTCCCCCCAAACAGATAGCTTGATATATGCACTTGAACCTTTTCAATCATGAAAAACAAAAAAATACCTTAATATAATAAAATACTATTTATTGTGGACTTAAGATTATATAAATAAAAACTTAATCTTTGATTAATTTTTGAAAATGTTTTGCAAACTAAATTAAAAAAATGGTAATGCTTTCAAAATTGTTTTAATTTATACCCAGTATTAATGCATCTCTAATATTAAATCATAATTGGGAGTAAAAAAACCAAGAAAAAATTTGAGTGAAAAAAAAATTGCATACAATAAATGCAAACATAAAAGACTAATAATGATAATAAAACACAATTTAACAGCAGCAGAAGCAATGTTGTTGCAGCAGAAATACAGTTGGTGACCAGTTATAACTTAGTTTAAAAATAAAAGTTAAAACCATTTTTTAAAAATGAGTAAATTCAAATAATAGTTTTATTAAGATGCAAAAAAAATCTACTTATGACCCAATGTAATGTCGAATAAAAAAAGAACTTAAAAAACATCTTTTCCAGCTGTGACAGCAGCATCAAAAATGATTGCATTAGTTGCTTGTGGAGTAGCCTAGCTTACCCAAATGACACCCATGGTGGAAGAGTAGGCATTGCCTCCTTATTGTTTGTGTTTTAATACACATTAAAAACAATAGTTTTTTTTACCTATACTTTAATATACCTTAAAAACAATACTTTGAGGTGCTACAATATATCTTGAGGTGTATTATTCATCTCCTTGGAAAGTAAACTGTGGAGCCTCCAAAACACTATAATATGAGAATTTTTAGAAAAAGTAGGTTTGGAACATAAGAGTTATTAAATTAGGCTTACCATATTTTCTCGGGGCCAACCCAGGACATATTTTTGAAATTTCTTTATAAATGCCATAGTAAATTACCTAAGAGAAAAAACTAAGAAAATCTATTCAAACTAATAAACATTGAACAAAAATATTAAATTTTATTTTTTCATATAACATTACTTTTTCAAAAATTGTTTGATTGACTTAATTTTTATAAAAAATTCACTGAAAGTAATATTTCTGAAGTAATACAGACGTTAGAAAATTTAAAAAAAAACCTGCAACTTTAAATAGTTCGGTTGATTTTTTCGTAAAAATGTCTGTCAAATCTTAAATGCATGAAACACCGGACATTTTAGCATCCCAGGACATTTCCCCGAACAACTCTAAAAACCTTGGACTGTCCTGGGTAATCCCAGACGTATGGTAAGCCTATATTAAATGAATTGTGGATTTTTTTTTTAGGAAAAAGGGAATTTCTGGATTAAAAAAGGTGTTTAGGGGAATTCACATTTTGGTAATACATCTTAAAATTGTATTCTTCAATACAAAATAAAAACTATTTTGGGGCTGATTCAATGGATTGTATGGCAAGACTAGATACTGGGTCATTTTGTACTGTTCTTATTTTGTGATAACAATGGGGGATTACTCTTACTTGAAACAAGATATGAGAAATTTGAACTTGAGTCATGGTCTTAAGGTTTGGATCACACTCAATAGTTAGCTCAAATGATACCTTTGCAGTCCACAAGACTAATGCTATCACAGCTGATAGAGAATAAAGGATTTTTGGCATTTATTTTACTAAGTCAAGGGACTTTTCTCTTTTACTGAAGAATAACAAGAAATAAATTGGTTTCCCTTTTCTGTAAAAGAGATTACAATCAATTGTGTGATAAGATAAATATTCTATACATAACTAAAAACAAGTGGTAGAATTCCACAAAATACCACTTTGAAAAATTCTTACTTCAGCTAAAAAAGTAATAGACCATAAAAAAATTACCACCCACTTGACACTAAGTGAAGGCAAAAATATAAAAACGACATGTATTGCAAATACTAGAACTATGCACAAGACATACGAGAGCCACAACAGTGCATCATAAAAACATTTCAACATTCGAGATAACAAATATCCTGCCAATGCCACAGCAAATAAATGAAATGAAACAAATTCTCCTAAACACAATATATAAACAATGAAATTGTAACAAATTGCATCAAAAATGATAAACTGAAGCAGAAATGTATTAAAATGCTATGAGCACTGAAACTGACAATTTGTGAAAAGGTAATTTGCTGAAATAAATATTCAATAAACAAAAATTCAAGCATAAAATATTCCACCTATGTAACTGAAGGTTAAATGTTTATCGAACACAAACAGAAAAATATCAAATAATAAACTTTTTATGACAACTAAAAAATCATAGCTTCCAACATAAAAAAATAAAATTTGGGAGACTAGCATAAATGAATTCTGTAAAAAAATGAATTTTTGAATGAATGACACAAATTTGAATAAAAAATTAATTAAAAAAAAGAAACAATTATTTTTGAATGGAGAGAAAATGGACTACATATACCAAGGATAAACAAATCCCTCATAAGAAATAAAATAAGAATATGCTGAAAATTTCCACAAGGGTTTTAGATTGGAGTTAGGTATTATAATTTCATCTTTTAGATTTGTTTCAGCCGTAGTGATTTTTTTCTAGCCGTAGGGAAATTTCTCAATATATTCTCCACCAAAATATTTTTAAACTGGTTTCCCTTATTTTTTCTGGGAAATTTGAGAAAAAAATAATAATTTCGAAAAATACAAAAATTTGTGAGTCTCCCCAAAAAATGAGAGTTGGCAGCTATGAAAAAATGCACACAGAAAACAAAAATAAGCTGAAACATAACATTGCTTAAAGAGTTTCAACAAAACTTAAGTACAGTGGTGCTTTGATTTATAAGTTCCACTAGTTCTAAGATAACCTTACAACTTCAATAGTCAGATACTGCCTAATGGTTTTTTAGAGATACAAACTTAACCTCATATTCAAAAAGAAAACAATACAACAAAAACTTTTTAAATTATAAACACTTATACTGATAAAAATTCACTACTGTTTTTTCATGAAATTGGGATTAATTATAAATAACTTAATAATAGAGGAAAATGTTCATATAGTTTGTAAGTTCAAAAGATAATTCAACTTCAATGAAATGTATATCTATGCTTTGTTTCCTCAACTCTTGCTCTAACTGAAGGTCTCCGAGTTAATAAAATGAATAAAAAAAATATTTGGTTGCAGGTAAGGCAATGACTACATGAATAACACATACCAATCTACAAAACAGCAAGAAGCATAAAACTAGCTTTGAGAACTTTTACATTCAAAAATTCATTTCAAAGCACTATGTAAATCACAGCATCACTGTTCTTAAGCACAACAAAACCTTGAGGGAAAGGAAGAGGTTGTGTATAAACCCTCCGACTACAAGGCTTTGGCACACTAACTTGATGACGAACAATACACAAAACATTTAGCTTTAGAGTAAACAACTAACTGCTCCCTAAATTCATGTAAGATGATTTTTATATGAAATAAAATAAGTGCAAGTCAAATCAAACAGCTTGAAACATTTAGCTAACGTAGTTTACAAAACATTTAGATCAAAACTAGAGAGGAGACAATTCATTAGGTATTTTTGTACAAGGAAGTTAAACTAGGCCCTGAATACAACTGAGGTTTGAAAAAATTTCAAGATATAAAACTGTGGAGTCTTTACAAGAGAAAATCTGCTCCATTGTCCAACAAGAATAGAGACCTAATTTCCAAATTTCTACTTGTGAGTGCAATAAGTAGGATATGATGCACTAATGCTTAAAAATTTCAGTATGAGATCAAACAATAACAATATAATATTTGTGAAAATCAACAAATTTGTATGAAGTTATATTCATATGGATACAAATATTGACCAATTGCACCTATTGAGTTTCTAGACCTTGTTTTTATGTGTGTTAGCCAACATACCTATACATATTATAAAACAGAAAATATATACAATAACTACCAGTAATACCCAAGATAATAAAAGCACTTCTATGAAATTTGCAAAATTTGAATAGACCGCTGCACTTTTTACTTTCATTTCTAGTTACTTTACAACCTATGACAAATACTAATAAGAAATGTGCTTGCTAAGAAAAACTTGCCTGCTAAAATAAGTATAAAAATATTGAAACTTTTATATTCATTGATATTTTTATCTTAATAGAAACTTGTTTTATCTGGCTAGTTTCAGATATTTTTTTGGAACAAAATTCTAAAAATAGAAAATATAAGATAGCTCTGAGAAAAATAATTACGGTCCTAAAAACTGGGATCTCCAAAAGGCAGGGGTTGTTTTTTTAAAAGAAAACAGTATAAAAAATTACACAAATAAGTAGAAGTTAAGAATCAAGCATGAAAATAATTGAAATAGTTCAACTATATGTTACATTCAGGGTATTACTGTATATTTATTGCTTTAGCCAGCTAAAAAAGGATGATAAATTTTGCTGGTTAAATGCAAAACCGTTCAAAAATATTCCAACTGGCAATAGGTTATTAGAGCAAACAATATAAATTGCATAATTCAAAATTACACATATAACTAAGGGTACAAAATATAACAAATTGAAATCACTGGTAAACTGAGACAAAGAATAAAAAGAACTACCTTATATACAACAGTAAAAAGACTTTGAAGTAGTTAGGTAAATATACTACTACAGTGATACAGGTAGCCCTCTTTAGTAAAAAAAGTAGACTACAATAAAATTAAATGCAAGAATCTATACACCAGGTTGTGTGGCCCTAATTTCCATGGAACCGATGTTTTTACAGCGCAGTTCAACCTAACATTAAATGGGATGAAAACAACATGCAAGTTATGAGCAGTTTTGTTTGCTAGGGATTATCATACAAATGCAAGGCTTCAAATTTTAACAAATCGGCTTTCATAAAACAATAACTAACACCGTCCGGTCTCCTTTTTGGCAAGGTTAACCCATAGAGTTAGAAGAAAAATAGAGAGTGGATCAGGTCTGAAGTCGGTGAAAGCAGCCATTCCTAACACTCCCTGGTTATGAAGCCCAAGGTAACAAATTGAAGAACTCTGGTGAAAATTGATTGTACTCTGCACAAGGTTTTCTAAAATCCCCATACATCAAAATTTTAAGAAGAAAAACATGAAATTTTGCATTTAAAATCATTAGTCTTTACTTCCTACATTAAAAACAGGTTGTTTCTTCTTTTTCTGACAATTTCTCTATAAGTTTTAGTGATTTTTTCTTTGAAATCAATGAATCTATCTTAAGGGAGATCTGATAGTAAGAATTCATTTGGCCTGGCATTGATGTTCGGAATGCAATCTTAGCCACCTCTTGGTTATTCTACCTCTATGGGTTAAGCCTAAAATCTCATCAATTCAGAACTACATGCAAATAGATTCCGGAATGACAAAATATTATCAACCCTTTCAAAAACGTTAAAAACCAGAGTTAACTAAATCAGGGAATACTGCGGACACCTTAAAAAACAGCAACATTCAGATGCAGCAGTTGACTTTATTTTACTATGATATGCTTTTCTTCCACGATGATTCGCAGCAGCAAATATTTTGCAGTTTGCGGCAGTGGGACCTCGTGAGAGGAGCGGAGGGGTCACAGAGAGATGGATGCAGCTGACGCCTTTTGGTCACAGTTACAACAGATGGGGGAGACCTCTTGAGAGAAACGGTAGGAGCTGACTTTTTCAGCGGAGGCACCTTTTTGACTGCTGTGGTGCGACAAGGAGTTTTCTGTCATCTTTGTATGGAATCCCTGCTTGGAGGTTTCCTGAAAGTATTGCAGGAGATGAAGTACTAACCTGTCTCCAAAAGAATTCTTTGTCTATTTAAACACAGTCCTAATTAACCCATCAAGATAATTTTTATTTTAATACAAGTTAACAATAGAAATAAAATTGCCTAACCTTGTGATGTCAAAAGGAAAACTAAAACTAAACAAACATTTCTAAAACTAAATATTTTAATGATTGTATTAAAATGTTATAGTTTAAAGTTCAGTTTTTCAATTCTATAAATGAGACATCAAAATTCATATAAGATCGGATGTCGCTTTCATTTCTTTTTCTAGAATTCCGAATTTGTAGATAGCTTTCAAGAACTTCAGTTATGGCTCAACTTCATTCAACGCCAAAGATCTACGTGGAGAAAATCGCATGCCAAAGTAAAGCTCTTTCAGGTGGTCGGATAAGAGGTATCACTTCTTCACCGACTTTATTAACCCATAATTATAGTAAATAAAAAGTAGGATGATTCTGGAATAACTTTCAACATACACAGGGGTTCATCTTGAAAGAAAATGGGTCCGTTTAAGGACCCTTCACAAAATTCCAATAAAAAAATAAATAAAAACCCTCTTCACAAAAGTGGTTTGAAAACAGCTTTCAGAATGTGTAACTATCATTTTAAGATAGAATTTGCAAGTTTTAGGCCCATACCAAAAGTTTTGAACGCTGTGATTGCACTACGGGCCCTTTATTTTCACAAAATTATATTTACTTATCTAAAAATTCCTAAAACAGGACCCTCACCGAAGTAACCTGGATGAACCCACGACATAACTACATGTACCCCACCTATATTCCCTCATCACAGTGGTTGCCTATTCCCACACAGTTGAGTACTTACAGGGCAGGAGAACCACCTTGAGTTTCCTCCTCTGCGAACAGGGGGCTGGGAGTAGGGTTGCCACCGGAAGCAGAGGAAGGGGGAGAAGAAGACAGGGCATTCAACAAGGAGGGTGGGTTGTTGTTATTAGAAGTCAGGAAGGTATTAACATCCCATTTGGGCGAAGAGGAGTTCCCAGGCGAAGCAATTAGATGGCGCCATGTTCTTCTGAGGATAGGGTAAAGAAACATCCATAGAAAAATGTTAGCAGAAAGAGAAAATGTTATTTGCCAAGTATCATGAGGCAGTAACTCAGTAAGACTAAAAGATAACATTCAAAAATGTTTCTTAAATGTTAAAAACACCTTTAACTAAGAAAAGTTTGAGTGACTAAAACTGATTGAATTGATTGTTATTAGGCAACAGATTTGAAATTCCTTTGAGGTAAAAACAAAAACTTTTCTCTGAAGGAACGGGATTGGAGCCTTGAAAAAAGTGCATCTTATGCATTTTTTAAGTTTTATTGATTCAATTAAATTAATAGTACTCATTGTGAAAAATGTTTACTTTTTTTAAAAATACTAATGATTAATTTGTGATTATAAAGATTAAGTAACCCAACTAATAATAGTTGTCTAAAAGAAAATTACACTAGAAAAAGTACTAGATAATAATTTTTATTGTACTGTAATTCTTGTTTTTTTTATCTTAAGTATTGATTTTAAAAATACAGCTGCCAAGTATTTAGAATTAAATAGGTTTTCAAACTTCTTTATTCATTAACAGACAGATTTATGTAGGTGTATCTAAATATCTCCACATTCCTTATTATCTTGCAGGGTTTAGAAAATAAAGCAAATTAGAAATTTAATAATAGTAAAACAAATTTATTCAAATTTGGAAATTATGTTACCCATATTATTATTTTTTAAGTTTCACAGATTTACTTGGCAAATACATAATCTAAGAAAATGTTAGTATAAAAGGAGTTTGTACAGATTTCAATCATATTTGGAAAAAGGCAGGTCAAGGCAAAAAGGCAAGGTCAAGGGAAAAGGCAAACTCATTCGAACTGAAGGTTATACTAGTTTGTGACAATTGCCATTATTGGTAAAAATCAGGGTTGGAAAAAAACAGTTTTTTTTGTTTAAACCAAGTTTTTTAAGAATTTTTTTTTTCAGAACTAGGGGGCTCTGCCCCCTGCTCGCTATCGCTCACCAACCCCCGGAACTGCTTCGCAGTTCTTTGAAGATCGCTTCGCGATCTTAGCGAGCAGAGCTCGCTTGTTTCATCTCAAGTATCCATCAGTAAAACCTGGAACTTGTCTGCTTAGTTAATGATCATCTAAAATCGAAATGTTATATCTCTCTAACTTATCAATAACTTAATGCGGACCATCACTACAAAAATATCAAAATAAAACTGTTACTAAAATATTCCTTTTTAGCTTACCAATAATTTAATCGAAATGTTTAAAAAAAAAAGCAAGTCTACTAATTATCATCAACCATCTTAGAGAAAAAAATGCCATTAAAAAACTTTTAAATTTATGAAATGCACGTGTGTATCTAGTGAATCATCGGGAATAAGAAATCAGACTCATAAAAATCAGCGGCTGTTTCTCTAGTGAACGACCAGAAAGAGAAGAAAAAATTGAAACTTTGTACCTTAATAATTCTAAAACTAATTCGAATTTTTTTAAAAACGAAACGCCAATCTTTCTATAAAAAATAATTGCATGCGTGTTTAAAATATCATAGTTCTACTGTGATTAGTTTTTCTTTTATAATGAAAAAACTGAAAAAGGGTGAAAAATTTCGAAACTTTAGAATTTAATTACTCCAAAAATAATTCGAAATTTAAAAAAAGGGCGACGAGGTGCACAACTTCATACCTAAGAGAATGTGTCTGCAAAAAATCATGCTTCTGCTGTAAATAGATTTGGCTGGGGGCGAACTCGCAGCAGAAAAAAATAATTTTCGACTTTGACAATGAATAACTCCAGAACTAATTATCTAATTAATTAGGTTTTGGAACCAAAATGACCCTCATACATTTGTCTACCAATGGTCCAAATTTCATAATATTCCTTCAAATAGTTTCTGCGTAGTGATAGTTCAAAGTGTTCAAAAATAACATTTTCTGAAACAGCGGCGGCGGCAGCGGCGGCGGCGGTGACTGTTACTTTTTTTTAATATAGAGAGATAAGTTATTTTAGCAGTGATGTTTGAAATTGAGTTGTAAATGAAACATTTATTTCAGGGTTGTTTATAATTGATTAATGATTTGCATATTTCATTTAATTAATATAATTAGTTAATTAAAATTAAATTAATTTGTTTTAAAAATAACTTTTTGTTTTTAAAATATTTCAATTTGAATATATAATTGTATTGTAGTGAATAAAAATCAGTGTAGATTTATCTTGGATAAATGGTTGAAATAATCAAATTATTTATCTTAATTATATATGGATTAATTTATGAACTTAAGAAATTTCTTTAGAAAGAGAAAATTTTATTTTTTAAATAAGTAAAAGTGAAATGTAAATTTTAATTGAAATTGGATAATTGATTGAGATAATTAATTTGATTAATTATTAAATGGTAAAATAATCAAATTTATCATCTTAACAGGGATGTTGCACAACTTTGAGCATTTTGTAGCAGTTTTTGTAGCAGCTAAATTTAGAATTTGTAGCGGTTTGTAGCAGCTAAATTCAAAAGTTGTAGCAGTTTGTAGCAGCTAAATTAAAAATTTGAAGCAGTTTGTAGCAGCTTAATTAAAAATTTGTAGCAGAATAAACCATTTTTGTAGCAGCCGATATTAAATTTTGTAGCAACTTATCTATTTTAAAGGAGGAACAGGGCGAATCAATTTTTTGCAACAACCAAAATTAAAATCCATAGCAGGGTTAATAGTTCTTGTTACTAAAATATACTGATAATTTATCCCAACTATTAATCTTAAAACAATGCATGATTAAGTAAACTACTAAAAATTTATAAGACGAATTACGCAAAAAACAGGTGTTTGAACAGCTAGAGATCTGTCTTAGCAAAATTGCAACCCTTTAAATAAAGGTACCTTAGAAAATTTACCATTTAAAAATAGGAGCATTTATTATTTTAAAAAAGAGAAAAAAGTACCTTCACAAAACAGATTTAAAAACCTCTGATAAGCCATTTTATCATAAATTAAAAGTTAAGGGTTTATACAAATTTTCAGAAATCAAAATCAAGGAGTATTCCAGGAATTTTCAAGGAGTGTTTTAAAAAATTCAAGGAGTACTTTTTTACTTAAGAGAAATTTTTTACACAGCTCCAAACACACACTATGCCAATTATATTCCTATCCTGAATCAGGTTTTAAAACCACTTTAAAAGTCAAAATGAAATAAAAATTAAGGAAATTAGTTAACAGAATAATTATTTAAGTAATAATAATAAAATCCGATAATAATCTTAAATCAGATAAAAAACACTATAATAATCTAAGTTGCTATAAAGCGACCTTTCAATAAAAATTTACAACTTAGAAAATCCTCTTAAGTTGAAAATACTGGAAAAAATAATCTTATTAGACTTCTCAGGCTGCTCTGACCAAAGTAAAGTTTTTCTGCACCGCCATTGAAGACGTCCGTAGGAAAAGCAGTCGCGGAAAAACGGAACTGTCGCGAAAAATCGCTATTTTCTCGATTTTCGGAACCCCAGACTTGTGGCCTTCTTACAACGGTAAAATTTTTTTTTCTATATCACAATAATGACGCAAGAAGAAGCCAACTTGAATCGGAACCCACGGCTGTCCACGAAAGTCGAGGGAATAACGGAACACCCCGCAAAAAAACCTGAAAAAAAATTTATATTTTTCCCGACTTCCGGAACACCGGACTAGTGGGTTTCGGACCACGGTAAAGTTTTTTTTCTACATAGTCACAACAACGCAAGAAGCAGCCAACTTGAATCGGCACCCGCGGCCGTCCACGAAAGTCGAGGGAATAATGGAACACCCCGCAAAAAAAACCCGAAAAAAATTTATATTTTTTCGACTTCCGGAACACCGGACTAGTGGGGATAACGCCACAAACTGTGCAATACTGTAATTTAAAATAAAACAACGAAAAAAATTGCACATAAATTTATTAAAAGCCATACGGCGTTTCGGGGATTCTTTGGATCCCCTTCGTCAGTGGTAGTTGACATTACAAGAAAAATCAGCCTTTATACCCCGCAACAAAACAAGCGTTGCCAAAATGCAAAGGAGAAAAATGTATACATAAGATCCAATGACAAAAATACAAGAAAATCACCAAAATGCAACATCAAAAACAATTATTCGCTCCAAATCGGAGAAAGAAAGGGTGAGAAAGGGTAGTGGGTTTCAGACCACGGTAAAGTTTTTTTTTCTACATCGTCACAACGACGCAAGAAGCAGCCAACTTGAATCGGCACCCGCGGCCATCCACGAAAGTCGTGGGGAAGAACGGAACACTTCGCAAAAAAACGAAACTTTTGCGAAAAATCGCGATTTTTCGACTTTTCCAACTGACTTAACACAGCAAATTGAGCTGACGTCATCGGTTTTGGTTTTGAATTCAAGTGGTAGAAATGTGGAAAAGATTTCATGACGATTTGAGTTTTTTTTCCCTAAGGATGAAAGTATTCTTCGCGTGAGAGGAGAGTTTGATAATTTGATTTTCAGAAAATCGTAAATTGGCGCAGTTTTGCTCAAAATACGGTTTTTGTAGCAGTTTAGCACATGAAATAGGATTTGGCGCAGTTTGGCGCAGCCGCAACATCCCTGATCTTAATTATATGGATTAATTTATGAACTTAAGAAATTTCTTTAGAAAGAGAAAATTTAATTTTTTAAATAAATTAAAGTGAAATGTAAGCATAAGCAACTAATGTTAAAAATTGAAATTGGATAAATGATTGACCAACTGGTTTTTAGTTTTAAATTATCGTTTTTTTAAATTTAGTAAAACAACTGGTTTTTATGACTGACAACTAAGACAAATTGGTTTTATCAATTAATTAAAATCCAAGCCATCTTTTATCAGTGAAAAACATAACTTTTGTGCATCTTTAGTTACGCTTTGAAATAATGTTTCATTTTAAAGGAAATTAATAAATAAACTATCTCTTGCAACATATAATAAGTTTAACTTAAGCATTTAAGGTTAAGTTTAGAGAGGATTCAATAAATAAAACCATCAAATTAAAATATTTCTGATTTTTAATCACCTTAAAATGTCAATTTTTTTATAAATCTGACCTTTTTATTTTGTGCAAAAGATTATACTTAATAACACTTCCTTTAAAAAAACCTGAAAATATTTTATATTTTCTATAAAAAAGGGGTTTTTTGGTAAAAAAAACTCCATTTGGTTTAAACCGTGCCAACCCTGGTAAAAATACTGATTTTATCAGGGGTTTGGCACAATACCTATATAGTAAAATGTTACAATGTTTAAACTCATATTTCAAAAATAAACCATTCAATACAACCAAAAAATGCCTGTCATAACTGTCATTTCTTCAAGCCTTTGCTCAATAATGCTAATGCATTTTATAGTACTCTATAAAAAATATTAAATACTTACCTTTTAGTAGGAGAAGCATTAGGGGTGTGCTGCCTGGATGGACGTCGGATGGGTGAAAGTTGAGGAACAGTGCTGCTGCTGTCGTTATTTGGAGGAGAGCTAGGAGGCCCTCCTGCCCTCAGAGGTTTCAAAGGAGACACATAGGTAGTGTGGTGTCCAGATGAGCCAGAGCTCTGTGGTTTGAAGGGTTGAGATGAGGACCTAGGGTGGGGCTTCAAGTTGTCCAGGCTGTTGCATATAGAAAGTCATGTATGTGTTAGTGAGAGGCATTCACATAAAGTTGCATCACTTGAAAAGGAATTGTAGAAAACTGACATTACCAGCCTAACCTTTCATTTAACTAGCATTAACTTTTTTGTGAGATATTTCGCACAATTCTCATATTCACCAAATGGGCAATACCATGCCAAATGTATAGTATAGCATGTATAGCATAATGTATAGTATAGCAACCCCCACTATATATACTTGTGTTTCATGTTCTTATGTTGCTCTCTCTCATACTCTCACGATGTCTTGTCCATAATAAATGTCTTAGTGTTAAGCTCTGTGTAGTCCCTGTCTTATGCTTTTCGCCACTGGAGATTTTTTTCTTCCACTGCGCGTTGCTCGGCCCCGCATTTTTAAATGTTATGGCCAGTGATAATTTTAACGCCTCTGAGAGCGTATTTCACGCATTGAAAATAGGAAATACGCTTTTAAAAACTAGCCAGGCGTATTTTCACGCTTTGAATTTTGATTTTGCTTAAAAAATGCATGGCACCCCATCGAAATCAAAATAAAATTTCTACTCAAATTCGTAGTATTAAATAAATATTTCATTTAGAATGTTTAATGTAAAATAAATTATTTTATTTATAATTTTTAATATTTTCTACTTATATTAACAGATTCTATAATTGTTAAAACCATATTAGCATTCTCATTTTTTTCCTATTTCAGTTTGTCCATTAAAAAAGCGTTTTTATAAGAAATGTGTCTCTTTATGTATATTTTATGCTATTTTCGTATTTCCCTCTTCATAAATGAATTTCACGCCTCCTAAAAAAGTCAAGGAGTATTTTTACTCCTCCAAAAAATCCTAGGAATAACACTGGTTATGGCAGTGGCGTAGCCAGAAATTATTTTTGGGGGGTGCATGATGATATCAAAATGAAAGAAAAAAATTAATGTTTTGAATTTCACTAATTTTTTTTTCTAACTGAATGAATAACCTAACATTAAAATAAATTACTAGTGTATTTTAATCATGAAACAAAGAAATCCGTTGTTAGCAACAAACAAGAACGAAGTATTTCATCAACACTCACAAATTAAATGTGTCGATAAGAACATTTTATTTATAAGCAGGGGCAGATCCAGGATTTGGTTTTTTATGGGGGGCTAAGAATTTTCATAATCCAATTGAATTCTCTTAATAATCTTAATATGGAAAAGGTTGTGAATTATCCTGATCCAACTATTAAAAGGGGGGTTTGGGGGTCCTCCACCAGAAAATTTTTCGAAATTTAAGTTAAAAAACCCCATTTTTTCCAACTCGTTTTGGTACGCCTCATCCAAATTTCGGATACAGGTTTTATGGTAGAATTTTTACATTTTGACACACTTAATACAAATACAAATAAGTCGACCAACTACAGGCGTAAGCCCAGCAAGGTTGGTCCAGTCTTTTCAACCCAAACTACCAAAATCCCAGTATCTGTCAATTTTCCTCTTGAACTCGTTTCCCCACTTGAATTTACAATTGTTTCAGGCAACGCATTCCATCTATCCACTACCCCATTAAAAAAATAATGCTTTCTACAATGTCTTAAATTTGCCTTTATTCAATTTGAAATTGTGACCCCTTGTTCTATTACCCGTATTGAAATCTAGTCCCTCTGTGTCCCCTAGCTTTACCATTTTAAAAAGTTGAATCAAATCCCCTCTAATCCTTCTTTTCTCTAGAGCAGTGGTTCCCAAACTATTTTGGTGGAACCCCCAAATTTGTTACCATAGATCGCGGAACCCTGAATAATTTTTAATAAACTACTTTTCAAAATTTAATATATGATATTAAATGAAACCAGGCGCATATCCAGGGGGGGGCACTTTTCCAGACAATCAACTTTACCTTTTGGCAAAAATGTCAAATTCTTGGGGATTTTCTAAAAGTATCACGCAAGATCCCCTTCTGGTACCACTGGGGGGTATGGGGGTCCTACCCCCATACTTTTTTTTTGAAATTTGACTAGTAAAAGTAGAGTTATAACTCATTTTTAGAAGCTTTTTGGGGCCAAGATGGGAATTTTCCAGACCATAACCATTATCTTTTGACAAAAAGTGATAAAATGTTTGGGATTTTCCAAAAAGTATCGCGCAACATCCCCTTGTGATACCGTGGGTGGGTCTGGGGGTCCTCCCCCAGAAAATTTTTTGAAATTCGACTGGTAAAAAAAGGTTTTAACTCATTTTGAGAACATTTTTGGGTCCAAGGGAGGCAGCACTGTCCATTCTTATTTTTTTACACTATTCTAATGTTTTTTTAATGAAATAAAGTTTGTCCCATGGGAACCCCTAAATTTTTTCGTGGAACCCCAGGGTTCCGCGGAACCCACTTTTGGAACCACTGCTCTAGAGTGAACATATTTAGCTTCTTTAATCTTCCCTCATAACTTAAACTGGATATAACCTTGTCCATTTTAGTAGCCCTATGCTGAACCCTTTCAATTGAATCAATATCTCTTTTTAAGTATGGAGACCAAAACTGAACCGCATACTCTAGATGAGGTCTCACCAAGCCTCTGTATAGTATCAAAATAATATCCTCGGACCTTGAAGAAACAGTTTTTTAATGTATCCCAATATCGTATTAGCCTTTTTACTGGCAGATGAACACTGATAAACCCATTTAAAGTCCTCATTAACTATCACCCCTAAATCTCTGATCATATTACCTTCCTTAACTTTGTCCCCTTGCAGATAAAATTCTGCCCTACCATTCCCCCGACCCATATGAAGTACCTGACATTTACTTATGTTAACCCGGGAGCAGTCGCACTGGGTATCTCATACCCAGCCGCGCATTCTAAGTTGCATAGCGCTCCCCCCTTTCTTCCAAAATGTGTGTGCCCTCGTGTAGCTGAGTTCAAGGTCACATTCTTCAAGTTGCAAGGTTAGATAAAAATTTAGGAATGCGCGGTTTCCGGGAATCGAGGCTTTTGGGTATGATATACCCGCGCGCGTGCCCGTAGACGTGTCAGTTTTGGCTGTGGATTCCGTTCATTCGGCCGGTATGGAACGGTACCTGAGTAAGGAGGATGAAATGAAACGGCTTCGTTCTTTGTTTGAGACAGTTTCTAAGGATGTTTATTATTATTTTAGTGAAGATTAAGAAGAAATTGGAGTTTATGATGGACAATGTGATCAGGAAACAATTGAAGTCGATCAAGAATAAGTTAAAATTGATGAGGAAAATTCAGAAGGCCTCAATTCTGCAGAAAATGGAGAATATTACCTAGGTAAAGGTGGAATAAAATGAATAAAAGAAAAGAAAAGAACCAATGTCAGAGTGGTGGGGAAAATATTCCCTAAAAATACAAATGATTCTCAAGCACCTACAAAGATACATTCAAAAAATGCCTTTGATACATCATCAAAAACTACCCCATAAGAAAAAAAACATAGTCAAAAGGAATAAAACGGGATTCAAAAACATTTGAGGTTTGCGGTAGCAAAAAAGGACCGGAACACTGTTCCGAACTGTGCCATACATATTTGTATGGAACACATAACTCCAATTTGTAAGGATTGCACAAATAAATAAGAGAAAATTATTTTCATTTAAAGTACACTGATGCTTGTTTATTGTTTTATGTCTTATTTTGAGCAATATTATTAGTAAAACCAAGCAGGTTGAGTGTTGAAACGCGAGAATCCATTCCTGGGTATGATATACCCACCCGCGACTACCCGCGTTCGTTTGATAGGTGCGACTGCTCCCGGGTTAAAAGACATACCCCATTTTTCAGCCTATTGTGATAGGGCTAAAAAAATAGAGTTGTAAAAATAAAGTTACAAGTACCCATGGGTCTGGGGGTCTTCACACATAAAATGTTTGAAAATTTGAACCTAAAAAAGTGGTTTTTAACTTGTTTTGGTGAACCTAATCCTGATTTCGGGGATAGGGGAATAAAATAAATTCTGAAATATTTAATTTCACAAAGAAAAAGTTTGGGGCTTGGGGGAGGGGGTGCAAAAGACCCATTGCACCTCCTCTGTCTACGCCACTGGTTTATGGTACAGAGAAGTTAAACCTAAGGTGTACTTATCTTGCACTTAATATAAATGCATGCCTAGTTGTTTAGATCTTAAAAATACTTTTGATGGATAATTTAATGGGATTAAATCAAGCAGTCAACAATTTGCAAGTAACTTTTTAGTATAATGATCAATAATCAGAGAAAAATGAAGGGAAAATGTGAAGCCTTTGTGATGTCACAATAAACAGGAGGAGTAAAAGAACAAAAGTATTAAATTATGAGTTATTAATTTCACTTTACAAGACATCAAATAAGTTAAGACATCAATAAGTAAATCAAGACACAAAAGCAAAGTATATTTCAGAATGAAATACTTCTAGAACAACATTACAACTGAAACTTCAGTTTGAGAAGCTAAGTAAAAATAGATCCCCCTAAATAAGAGGAGTCAATAATGTAACACAAGAACACAGGCCAATAATTAAAGTAGATAGTTTTACCTCATTCCACCAGTAGTATGCGAGCGTGGCTGCCTCCTCATCGCTTTGATCCTGTTCAGTTTGTCACCTTGGGTGACAGCATCTTCCCCTTCAGCATTGTTGTTGTTGTTATTATTGTCATTGCTATTGGACAGCACAGCACCGTTCTGCAGAGCCTAAAGACAAAACACAGGTTTTTCAAAACAACCAAGAATTAAAAAAGGAATAAATCGATAAGCTAACTCCAATATAATGCAGAACAAGTAACCTTTTCTTTTCGACTCCTAGTGACACCTTCGTTATTCCTAGCCTTGTCCGTCAGATGTATTTGGTTCACTTTCGTGAGGATCTGCGACACTTCAGTGTTGCGAGCTGAAGATCTGGTAGTCATTTTGGAAGGTGTGTAGTTATTGTTTCGATTGTTTGCCTTTTCTGCCCTGAATACATTGCCTTGATAGCACAATAGACCTTGTTTTCTAAAAGCAAGATTAGAATAACATTTTAAAAATGCTCTTATTTAGGTATTTAATCTCATTTAAAAATTTTATTAATATGATTTTAGGTAGGTGAAACATATATGAAACATATCCTAGGTTTTCATAGTAGTAAAGTGTTTTCACTGAGGATATTTGTGAACCATACATATGTCCACAAATGAAGGTCTAACATTATGATAAAATTGTAACATATAAATCCTTAAGATGTGTGTTTAATAATTTTTAAACATAAAAAGCTTTGCATACTCTTCCAGCCAATGCTGCTGATGACCTATGATGGAGCCAGGACGACATATTCGAATCCAAGCAATAGCTTCAGCAGCTGTGAAGTGGTGGTGTTTCATGATGTAACACGCAATCAAGGTGCCAGTTCTACCTAAACCAGCTGAAAATACACAAATATATTGCAATGGAAAGCAATACCAGGTATGCACATCTCAATATTTGTTTACTTTCCTAGCTATGAAAAATGGGAAAACTTTCCATCAGCAGAGAAAATTGGTTGTTATGAAAGGTTTACGTGATCAGTCATAGAGGTATTTTAGTGACACAGAAAAAAGTTGGTTATTATTTGTGGTCGATAAGTAAGAGTGAATGCTCACCAGGCGCGGATCCAAGGGGGGCACTCCAGACAGTACCCCCAAAATAAGTTTCAAATGAGAATAACAGGTCAAATTTCAAAATTATTTTCTGGAGGAGAACCCCCATACCCCCAGCAGTACCACAAGAGGATTTTGGGTGATAATTTTTAGTAAACACCCAATTTTTTGTGTCAAAAGGTAAAGGTGATGGCGGGTCTGTATCCAGGGGGGGTTCAATCTTCTTCAGGTGAAACCCAAAGGTCTCATATTGGGTCAGAACTCTATTTTTAAGAGTAATAGTTCCAAAACTTTTCTGGGGGAAACCTCCAAGCCCCCTTCAAAATTTTGAAATCTATGCATGGTAATATAATTTACTTCAAAATAACAATAAAAGTTTGGTATTTATCGATGAAATATTTGTATTATAACATGTTTTATCCATGTGGTGTTATGCTTGAAGGTATTTTAAATACATATTACAACTTAATTCCATCCCTTAATTATAAATTAATTCTCAGCAATGTTTAAAAAATTGCAATATTTCAGCACTAAACATAGTATACGATGACTCCTCTGTATTTCTGAAACAAGAATCAAACCAGAATATTTATGGTGATATTCATGTTTAGCAGGTCAAAATCAATAGGAAATTGCCAATTTTATTACTTTTACACAAACTCCTTAAAGTTATTCCCCAGAACAATTAAATCATCATAACTTGAAACAGAAACTACAATAGTAAAAATAAACCAACGAGAAATTTACGCTTTATTGTAGCTGTCCATGTCCATACCTTTGCAGTGAACTGCTATAGCACCCTTTGTGTTCTCAGCTATCTCCAAGAAATCTTGCATTATCTTATCACTTGGAGTGCTGCCATCCACAAAGAACAGATCTTTATGACAAAAACCGTGATTGGAAAATCTATGGGAGTCATAGATCTTTTTATTTAGTCTGACGATGGTAGTAACATTATTCTTTCGAAAGTATGCAATGTATGATTCGGGAGAATGAAGTGGGTAACCTAGCAGAAAGAAAGTTATGTAAGAGAAGAAAGTGAGAATTGCAATTGCAATAGATTTACAGAATGGAAAATTTAATGGGATTAAATAAAGAAATGGTAAACAATTTGAAAGTTTATTTTTTAAAATAATGAACAAGAACTAGAGAAAAATAAAGCAAACATGTTATAAGCCTTTGTCAGCTCAAGATAAATGGGAGGAGTAAAGAACAAAAATGCTTAATAAGTTATATAAATTTTACTTTAAAAACATCACAAATCAGTTTTTAAATAATAATCCATAGATCCCTCATAAAATAAGTACTTCAGAATGAAATACTTCTAGAATTACATTACAACCAAAACAGTGGAAACATTTGGAATTGATGCTGTTACAAAAAATGTGGAAAGTCCCCCATATGAACAATGTCAAAAACATATTTTCTTAATGAAAGAAGAAGACAAAATTTAAGTAAAAAATGCAAGTATTTAATTTTCCTTTTCTTTCTTTCTCATTTCTGTTTAAGCATACATTTTTCAACCTTTCTTTGAAAAAAAAAATAAAAAATAGACAACATTATGATAATTTTTTTACCATTTTCACACTTGCTTTTTGCATGTGGTCCACAGAATGCCAAAAACTTATTGGGAACAATCCAATTCAAGTCACCATTTTTTACTTTCTGTAAGCAATATTTAAATTAATATCATGAAAAACAAACACTTAAAATTATTACTACAATGTAAGACTTCTTCACACATTTAACGAAGGACTAATTGTAATGAACTGATTGTCTAAATTGTGGAAAAAACAACTTTAGGAATAAAAGAAATTATTTGGACCCTGAGTAAAAATACTTGCTGATCCCTGATCTACACCATACAGTCTTTAACCTTAATTTACTTGCAATTTGAACACTTTTTATGTTACGAATTAATTTCTTATCAAAATTCCACTTTTTCTTTAAACTGAATAAGTATTTTACTTATTTTTCTAGAAAATGTCATAAATAATAGCACAAGTTACCTCATAATGTTCATATTCTTCAACATCAAAAGTTTCAAAGTCTAAAAATCCATTTGCCAAAGCCTTGAAAACAAAAACTTTTATTAAAATCAACAGTTAATCACATAATTTGAATGCTTGGATTTGCATAATTCAGTCTTACCTTACTAACAGCATGGAGGCAGTCTGAAAGGGTCAAATTATAAGTACTTGGACCAAAAGATGCATCTCTGAAAAGAAAGAGTGAATTATTTAGTCAAAACTGAGAAGCATATGTGAATATAACTTTAAAATATTTTTTTGCACAAACATTATAGTCCTCTTTCAAGATGTGCTTACTTTTTGTTCTTTAAAATACAAATATATCAATTAAAACATCAAATTAAATAACAATAATTAATTGTTAGGTGAAAACAAACGTAAAATGCGGAAAATTTTCCGATCCATACGCAAGACTGTAAAACTAAACGAAAATCCGTATTTTCCAGACAGTCCGTATAAGTTGGAAAAAACGAAATATTAATGGAATGAGAGTTTCACAGAAACCCCTTTTAATAATATACAGGGTGTATCTGAAATGGTGCAACAAACTTTCAGGGATGATAGTACTCATCAAGACGAACAAGAATCGGTATAGAAAGGGGGGTCCCAGATCAAATTCCAGGGAGTTAAAAATGGAGCGACACCCCAAAAAAATCATTGAAAAATTCAATTTGTAGAACTACTATTAGTAAAAACTTAATTATGGTCTCAAAATTGTGGTTTAATATGATCTTTAAAATTATCTCAAAAGTCTTCACATTAAAATTTGTTTTATTATGAAAAAAGTTAAAAAACACAAAAATTGTGAAAACTGCCAAAACCTTATTTTGTATTTCGAAATCCTTTCTTTTGATTTGATAATCTGAAAGATCATAGTTGAAAACCCTTAAGTCCAAAGTTTCACGTAAATACAATCAATATTGAACGCTTGAGATCCTGTTAAAGTTTGTTTTTTGCGTTCGAAAACAGCTGTTCTGGAAACAACTCTGGAAAACTGCTAGCGCACGCAAAAAACAAACTTTAACAGGATCTCAAGCGTTCAATATTGATTGTATTTACGTGAAACTTTGGACTTAAGGGTTTTCAACTATGATCTTTCAGATTATCAAATCAAAAGAAAGGATTTCGAAATACAAAATAAGGTTTTGGCAGAGTTTTCACATTTTTTGTGTTTTTTAACTTTTTTCATAATAAACAAATTTTAAAGTGAAGACTTTTGAGATAATTTTAAAGATCATATTAAACCACAATTTTTGAGACCATAATAAAGTTTTTACTAATAGTAGTTCTTCTACAAATTGAATTTTTCGGGCACCGCAGCCGATTTTTCGTAAAAAAATAGGAAAAATAGGAGAATTTAAGAAAAAATAGGAGAAAAAAAGGATTATTTTTCTTAAAAAAATAGGAGAAAAAGGAATATTTTTCTTAAATTTGAGTTAAAATAACACAACAGGGATGCCAACCTGTGTCTGTGCCCATTTCGTTTTGAGTGCTCCCGCGATGCCGCAAAAAATCGATAATTTTTTTGCTCTTTTTTCGATTCTAAACCAAATTTCCTACAAAATTCGCTAGTCAACTTTGATTTTCCGAAGAGTGGTTTTGACGCTAGAGCGCGCTGAAAAACATCGATTTTTTGGCCTTTCCGTAAAAAAAGGAAAACGCGCGCTTCTACCCTCTACAAAATGAAAACTATTTAAGATATTACCAAAAATTTTATACCACGTTAAAGAGAATTTAATTTTATATAAATAACGTGCTTTCGATTACCATTTTTTGAGAAGGGGGGAGGGAGTGAAGCAAAGATCGATAATAAAACTGTCGCGGCTCGCAGACCAAACGGACTTTTGCGGTTGTTAATCTGCAATCTGAGCCTGAGCTTTATTTCCGGTATATTACTACTAATAAAATGGATTGTTTTGGATGAATTGGTGACTACGCATAAGCAACCTTAAAAAAATTAAATAAAATTAATTTATGAAATATTGGGTGTTTTAGGCAAAATTTCAATAAATTTTTTTAATTCCTATGTAAAATTATGGAAGTATTTTAATGAAAGAATTTTTATGTTTTTTGCATCGCTAAATCCGAATTTGAAGTTTATTTCAATTTGAAAGTAATCTTCACATCAAAAACTGCAAAAAATCTCAATTTTTTTCGGTTTTTCACATCGATTTTCTAAAACAATAATTATTTTACGAAAAATAGCATGAAACCAAATTAAAGTACGTAAAATTTCCTATAAGATGCACTGGTTCATTTTTATTTTGCAAGGAGCGGTGTACGTTTTATAGCGTTTTGAAATTAAGATATTTTTTGCTTTTCTACAAAAAAGTAATGAACGATTTTGCCCACTACAGCTCTAAATAAATTCTAGTTACCGACAAATAGCTTATTCTAAATGAACGAACATTTAATTTCCTACAAAATGCACTGCTTAATTTTAAGCATCTTATAAGAAATTTTACGTTATTTAATTTGGTTGCATGCTATTTTTCGTAAAATGAATATTTGCTTAGAAAATTGACGAAAAATCGAAAAAAAAAGAGCAAAAATTTGATATTTTTTGCAATTTTTGATGTGAAGATGACTTTCAAAATTAAAATACACTTGAAATTCGGATTTAGCGATGCAAAAAACATATAAATTCGTTTATTAAACACTCCCATAATTTAATATAAGAATTTTAAAAAATTATTTAAATTCCGCTTAAAACACCCAATATTTCATAAATAAATTTATTTTTTTAAGCATGCGTAGTCATCAATTTATCCAAAAAAAAACCATTTTATTGGTAAAGTAATATACCGGAAATAAAGCGCAGATTGCAGATTAACAACCGCAAAAGTCAGTCTGGTCTGAGAGCCGCAACAGTTTTATGATCGATCTTTGCTTCACTCCCTCTCCACTTCTCAAACAATGATCATGGAAAGTACGTTTTTTATAGAAAATTAAATGCTTTTTCACGTGGTATAAAATTTTTGTTGATAACTTGAATAATTTTCATTTTGTAGAGGGTAGAAGCACGCGTTTTCCTTTTTTTTGCGGAAAGGCCAAAAAATCGATGTTTGTCAGCGCGCTCTAGCGGCCAAACCACTCTTCAGAAAATCAAAGTTGATGAGCGCATTTTGTAGGAAATTTTGTTTACTTTAACTTTGTAATTGAAATTCTCTGCGAGAAATTTATAGTTTTTTAAATATTGGCGAAGAATCGAAAAAAGATAAAAAAAATTATCAATTTTTTGTGATTTTCGATATGAAGCCGCCCCCCAGGGAGCAAACTTCAGATTCGTAATCAGCGCCCTCAAAAACATAAAAACCGTCGAAAAAAAACTTCTGTCAGAAATTTTTTGAAAAAACTGCCGTTTTCATGGGCTAAAAACAACGGAGGACAGCTTTGCCTCAACGGGAGAGGAAGCTCCGCGGCGGCCACGCCGCGTCCCGCTGGAAGGAAACGAATCACTCCATTTCGTATGCCAAAGCGTTGACAACGGACCGATAGTATTGACATCAATCCATACCCACAACAAAACATAAACGAAGAAAGTCGATCCCAAGTGTTAAAAAAATAGGAAAAAAAGGATAAAAAAGCTGAAAAAAGGAGGAAAAATAAAATGGACCGTAAAAATAGGAAAAAAGGAGCGAATGTGAAAAAAACAGGAAAAATAGGAAAAACAGGAGCGCTGCGGTGCCTGATTTTTCAATAATTTTTTGGGGTGTCGCTCCATTTCAGATACACCCTGTATAAATAAAAAACTATGGCATTTACAGCAGATCATAAAAGAGAAACATTACAGCTCATCATTCTGAAAATAAACAACAGCCCCAATTAATTGGGAGGGTAGCTAAAATAGCCCAGTCCTCAGTTCTAGGCGCAACTTTTTTCTGCAAAACATATTAGAAGTTTTGTCAATTAGTACAATATTAACATTTAATAAAGAAAAGTACTTATTTTAAAAGGATCATAATTGCTTAGCCCTGATGAGAGCCACCCAACACCCATAAAGAAACCTTAAAATGACATGGGCTTGCTCTCTGCTTGGGAAGGAAACCACTTAGACCGGACCGTAGCTTATTGGTTTTTCGGAGCTCCGATGTTTGAGATTCATGGGACCAGATTCATTGGGGGAAAATTTTAACTCTGCTATTACCCGAAGATATATATTATGTATCAAAATACTGAACAACTCAAAATAAAGTTCTCCAACCATCTTGGAATATGTCAACATACCTGAATGGTATGAAAAGAGAACTGTTGTTGCTTACTAGAGGCTGATATGCTTCAACTGGAGTCTTTTTCAAGTAGATAATCTGCATGTAAAAAAATGACAAGAAAATTTGTTTTAAACTTTGTGACTTTTGAAAATGGTGAAAAAAAAATTTATTTGATGATGGAGATATATAAAGATGATAACTTACAGCATATGCTCCAATTAAAAAAGCAGCATTTACTCTTTTTTTAGGATCTTGAACAGTGTAATGAACTATAGTCTTCTTAGATAAGGAGTACGACTAGAAAATAAATTTTTATGATTGTCTGGAAAGAACTTTTCAAACAATACATCATATCAACTTCAATAAACAAGTGGTTTCCAACATTTAAGGACCGTGACACACGATTTTTTTTATTGGAAACACCAGCAAACTCCTTGTGCACCACAAAAGTACAACACGAGGCTTACAAAAATGCAGGTAAAATACAACAAAATACAATATTTCTAAAACTAAGTAACAAAGTGAAACTAAATGCAATTACAGATAAAACAAAAAAATAAATAAAAAAAATTGAAAAAATAAATAAATAAATTTAAAATTGACACGATTTAAAAACCCAATCTTTAGCTGGGTAAAGCTTCACTGTGTTTAAGGACTAGTTAGTATTTAAAAAGCAACAATAAAAAATATTTTTGTAAATAGAACATTTATCAGGCATGTGATTAGTCAAGAAAGGAATTATCTGAAATTTTTTAGAAGCGTCATGATTAGTTACAGTGGTATGGAAACTTATTTCGGGAGGGGCCTAAATTCATTATCCATATCCCATACAACAGGTTCAATTCAGCTTTTAATACATCTTAGATAGGATTATCATCTTACTAAACTCCATCTCAGAAATTTTTTGAAATTTGACCCTAAAAAACAGGGTTAAAAACAGTTTTGGTACTGTAACGTAGTGAAGAAGAAGACTAGTTAAATTCTGCGGCGAAGTGAAGAGAATCTCTCGCTTGTTTATAAATGCTTGTGAGCCTAAGCTCGAAGAGGGCTGTCCCGAGATCGAAGCGGCAGAATAAACGTAAAACGTTAGTTGAGTTTTACTTGGTTGGCTGTGTGTTAGTTTTTTGAAATAGACTTCTTTACAGCCGGTTGAATTGGTGGCAGCTAGTGGATGAGAACCCACGGTAAGGTGTTGATTAGATTTACAAGGATCTGAGCTTTTGTATTAGAGTGATAGATCAGGTGGTAGATAGTTTGGATTTTCTAGTTGTGGATTTCTGTTTGCTTCGATCGGTTTTGTGGAATTGGGTTACGGTAGGTTTTTGAGCTTTTGCATAGAGATTTGAATACTTGAGATTGTGTTTGGATTTGGTTTTGATTGGGGTCAGGTTGATCTGATATTGTGAGTTAGTAGTTTGAATTGCGTTTCGCGTTGTTCGGTTTTGAATGAATTTTGTTCTTGATTTTTATATTATTATTGCTGCTGTTGCTGTTGTTGCTGCTGCTGTTGTTGCTGCTGCTGTTGCTGTTGTTGCTGCTGCTGTTGTTGTTATTGTTATTACTTTGCAGCCATTTAATTATGAGGTTATTCATCGCAAAGGGAAGCTTCATTTAAACGCCGATTGTTTGAGTCGCATCCCATGAAACCTATTTTTACAGCAAGTAGGATGTGATGTAAATATACCTTATTTCTATGTGTAATGAAGAACTGTTTAATCTCTCCTTGGGTAAAAGAAGCTACCAGTTGAAAGAAGAGAACTTTTAATTTCTATTAATGTGATATTTACATTTTACAGTGACTTTAATAACTTTACTATTTTAAACTTCTTAAAGAGAAAGATTTTTTTCTAGGAGAATTGCTTTAGTAAGAAATGAACCCCCAAAATCATTGTTGATGTTTTAAAAAAGTATTTTAGTGTCTACTATAATCATTTTAAGTTTTTTAGGTGAAGCTAGGACTTTTCTCGCTTTACATCAAGAAAAGTTTTTGAGAGGGGAGGAATTTAGTCTGTAACGTAGTGAAGAAGAAGACTAGTTAAATTCTGCGGCGAAGTGAAGAGAATATCTCGCTTGTTTATAAATGCTTGTGAGCCTAAGCTCGAAGGGGGCTGTCCCGAGATCGAAGCGGCAGAATAAACGTAAAACGTTAGTTGAGTTTTACTTGGTTGGCTGTAAGTTAGTTTTTTGAAATAGACTTCTTTACAGTACACTTTATGTCCGCTCAGGAAACAAAACAATCCGATTTTTCCCGCTTTAAAATATTAATTCCACACAATTGAGCGGAATTCCGATTCTCAACACCTCTTAAATAAGCGGATTTCTGCTAATTAGCGGAAAAATCACATAGCTGATTTATGGAAAATAATGACTGAAGCAGATGATTCTTTTTGTGAACATTCTAGTACAAATACTACTGAGCTAAAATCACAGATTGAAACTGATATGATTATAATAAAAATGGTTTTCATTTAATGACTTTATAACCTTTGAGAAAACTCAACTTGTTTACTTCAATTTAAAGCAGTCTAAAACACTCTCTCTAGTCATAATATTAAATTCCATTCTATATCTTGCAACGGTCTTATAAATTGTCTGTCCTCAACAACAAATAATAAAATGCATCTATATAGAAATTTACACTCTAATCTGAAATGGAAAACTCATAAATTCATACTTTAAAAATTATAATAACTTCCAGGGGTTGATCCAGACCAAAATTGGGGCCCTTTTGCTGCCCCTTCACAAAAATTCCCCCTCATTATATCTGCCCCTTCACCTTCACAAAAATAAATTTCATAAAACACCCCTTTCATGAAATTCAAATGAGCTTTAGTGATAATTTGCAAGAAAACATTCACAAAATATTTGAATTTTTCATGATTTTCTTGGTTTGTGAGTCAATTTTACTTTTACGCACTGATCTGCTAACTATCACTGCTTCAATTTTTCACAAAAAAAATTGTAAATGGGCCCCAAAATATAAAACCTGGATCTACCCCTTTTAACACAATTCTTTCCAGATGCAAAACTCTGCTGTAATAACTAATAAACCCGGAGGAACCCAATACCCCCTTACATCAGGGTTGGGTTTTTCCCGTCCACTGGTAAATACCAGGAAAAATTTCAAAATGACAATATGCAAGAAATATTCTGGTTTTCTAAATCTGATGTGAAAAATGAGCCAGAAATTGGAATAAATAATAATCATTGCATAAAGCAAAATTAAGTTATCTCAAGATCAGGACGAAAAATACAGTATTTCCCCATGTAGATAAAACAGTTTTTTCTCACGTGGAAAATCGCACTATTTCCGAATTGGGGGAAAATACAGTATTTCTCATGTGGGAAAATTGTTTTTCCTGCCCTAGGAAAAACATAGTTTTTCCCAGGATGGTAAATACCGGTTTTTGGTATTTACCGGGGGTGGGAAAAACCTTGCCAACCCTGCCTTATATACTTAATACTTATACAGCCATACAAGAACTACAATAAAAAACAACAAAAAATATCTTACCTTAAGCATTTTATTAAGCTTGAAACAGTACTTATATAGCTTGGCCAGATTAAGAGGACCGAAATCCGAGTAAAAGCTAAAAAAATTACAAGTTCATAAATCAATAATTTTTTTGTTATGGCCACAAAAAATTTTAGTTTGCAAATTTGTGGTTGTAAGTATAATTTCATATTTAGCAAAAGAAAAATTGCAAAAGTGTAGGTTACAGATTGATTAGATGATAAACAGACAATTAAAAATTAGTCGTATTTCAAGACAAGTCATTTTCCCGCATACAATCGGAACGAGAGGAGGCTCTTCACTGTCAGTTTGTAAAACTGGCTGCAAGTTATGTTCATAAGAGTAGTTTTAAAGAAAATTTCTAGAAAAAAACAAAGAAAGATCTGAAAAAATTACGTTCGATTAGTGACAGAGTGAAAATTCAAGGACCTAGAACGTTTTTCAAGTACCTAAATTTAGCCTTAAAAAATTCAAGGACTTTCAAGGACCGTGGGAGCCCTGTAAACACACACTAAGCCAATTACATTCCCGAATCAGGTTTTAAAACCACTTTAAAAGTCAAAATGTAACTAAAATCTAATAAAAAAGAAAATACGTTATTAGAATAATTATTAAATTAATTAAAACTGCAAAAACGATATTGTCACAAAACTTTTAGTTAAGTAGAGAAAAAAGTAAGAAATTAGTATTTTTGAAGGTTTTTTTTAGAATCTGAAATCAGTTCAGATACCTAAAACATATTATAATATATAACAGATTAAAAAACACTGTATTATCTTAAGTTGATATAAAGTGACCTCACAGTAAAAATTTACAACTTAGAAAATCCTCAAGTTGAAAATACTGACTTAAACAGAGAAAAAAATAATCTTGTTACTTATCAGGCTGCTCTGACCAAAGTAAAGTTGTTTTTTCTGCACCCCAGTTGAAGCTAACTTTAACCCATTAGGGACAGTTGGTAAGAAAAGTTGCCAAGGGACATATAATTTTTTACTGACTCTAATAGAGGACATTAAAAGTTTAAATGCATGATAACAGCTTCTAAAGAATGTATTTATTCAGATAAAAATAGAAATTTATACCTTCCATGCCGTTTTGGTGGTAAAATCGCTGTTAGAATGAGAGCGTTTCTCTACATTTTGGAGATAGCTAGGAGATCATTTGTAAAACGCCAAAATAATCTAATGTTTTGGTTATTTTTGTGACGTGTTTCTTTCACAAGATCCCATTCTAAATATTATTACCAATTACAGTTGGAATGAGGGTATTTAAATTGCCAATAGCAAGGGTTTTCTTCTACTGGCAACTTTTGTTGCCAATCGTCTAATGTGTGGTCAAAACTTTTAAGAGTTACTCATAAGTAGCTTTTGCAAATTAATTATTTTTAATGCTTTTTTGAGTTCTTATCATAAATATAGATCTTATTGATACTTTTTAGTATGATGCAATGTTTCCCTTGAATCATAATTTTAGAAGGTTTTTTTTATCAATTTTAGATTTTTACCGATTCCTAACACATTTCTTGGTTCAATCTCATACTAAGTCATTTCTGGATACATATATTTTTCTTGAAAGGGTTTTCTGGAAACTTACAGTAGTCAAAAAATAAAATAAAATATCACTGGAGTTATTTAGCCCATTTTGAATGGGCCAATACCTAGTTTTTATCTAGTTGATGAGTAATCTTCATCATTTCTGTGGGGAATATGCGAAATGATGAGTATTGTAATTATGATGACTTTTTGATGGAGAACGAATAACAAGAACGTAGAATTCCAATCAGAGAAAATGCTTTGGAAGGCAAAAAAATTATATATATAACCAAAGGTATCCAAAAAATAATAAAATTGAGAATATATAAGACTGGCTGGTAAAAAAGTCCCTAGACTGGGAGATATAAATAAAACTATTTTAACCTGAAAGTTAGCTAAAGTACTGAATTCAAAGGGTTCCGACCGTTCCGACTTAAAAAGTACTAGTTCGGCTATTCTTAGAGGCTGAAATTAGGTGAATATCAATATTTCGGACTGAACAGGCCCTATTCAGGAGGGGTGAAATACCCTTTATTGGACCCCCTATCAATAGTAGTCCCCATTCACTTTTATTTATGTATTATTTCTTTAAATTATGAATGAAAACATTTATTATCAAAATCGTAAACATTCTAATTAGTTTTTTCGTCTTTTCATTTGTCAGAGTTTGGACCCACTAAGGACAGTTGGCAAGAAAAGTTGCCAGTTAAAAAATCTTCAAAACTTTTTTTTTTGAAAAATCCGAAAATGGACATTTCTTACTATATTCGGTCCAAATGAACAAAATATGAAAAAAAATTACTTATTTTTGTTATTTTAAAGTCGTCCCTAATGGGTTAACAGACATCTGTAGGAAAAGCAGTCGCGGGAAAAACGGAACTCGCAAAAAATCGTTATTTTCCCGATTTTCGGAACATCGGACCTGTGGGCAGAATGATTGGTATGCAGAAAAAACAACGTTTTCGTGGTAAGATAGGTATTTTTCACGTTAATTACGTTCTTGTTTAATAACACCAATGTTCGTTTCTAAAAAGTTGAGTTAATTAAGGAGAAGTTTACATTTAGCTTAAATTTGAGAAAAAAAATAGAAAGTTTTTCATATTTTAAGAAAAGGGCACACTTCCGAGCTATAAGATTATAAGTGTTGCATAAGAAAGACTAAAAAGGAGTCTAAAGATCATTAAAATTTAATCTATAGATTATGTGAAAATTATTGAATTTGAAAGAAGTTTAATAATTAATAAAACTACTTTTTTGAAATGAAATCTCATTTTGGGGGAAATTTTGGAGAAAAAAAATGTGTTCTGGGGAAATTTTGGACATTTTCTACACCCCTCACTTTCTACTCTACATCCGGAATTTCATACTAATTTCCGTAGAATTTGGAGGATATGATACTTTCAGCAGCCAAATATATCTTACTAATAACAACTTGGATTGTACCAGTCTTTTTTTCTTTATAAAACTTGGGCAAAAGTTTCCCTACATCTGCCTGATTTTCCCCTGAACACTGTTCGGCCGTTCAGACATATTCTGCACCCCTGATGGAAACTATTCTTTAAAAGGCTTAATACTATGAAGGTATGAAAAGTTTAACAATTAATAACATATTTTAAATTCAAAATAAAGTCTTCATAAAACATTCTCAAGTACTTAATATCTAGAGTTAGGAAAAAAGATGTATTAAATTAAAGTTTAATATTGTAAAGTAGCGTACAACAGCTATATACCTTTCATACAACAGCTTACTGTCAATTGAAAAATAATGAATATTAGGCGAGCCACATGGTTGCAATGGAGTTTGCAGGGTCACAAAATACAGCCGATCTAAAATAAATTTTTTAAAATGCTCATTTATCAACTCGAAGCATACGAAAAACAATACAACTATCACTCTGAAAAGTTTCATGGGTATTAGAAGTTTTTTTAACAAGTATGGTGTAATGAAAATTTCCCAAAACATTAACCATTGACAGAAAAATATTCCTGTCCTAGTCTTATCTTTTAACAGCCATGCAAAAACTTTGTTAGCATGCTTGTGGAATTTCAAATTGGTTCGATTCCGTTAAGTTCCCGTTAAATATTGCCAAGCTTTTTTGAACACCATAATTCAAGTATCCACAAATTTCCCAGATTTTTAATTGATAAACCAAACAGTTATTGATCTAATTATTCTTTTTAATCTATGATTTTGAAATCATTCTATGGTCAAATCAATATTATTTGTACTCAGTAAGCATATAATCAAAAATGAGCTAATGATCTAGAACAGGGGTTCTCAAACTTTTTCAGCTGCGGTTCTCCTATCAAGCTAAGCAAAATTTGGGGCCCCCAAAAAGGTTAAAATTTTGGGGGGAAAAGGTGTCCACATAAGAAATGTCTCCAGCAGTGTATTATGAAATTTATTTCAGGAGGGGGAGGGGCCCAAAATTAGCCCTCAACCCTTCCATGTGTATTAAATAGATCCAATGTAGTTTCTTTCTGTTTTTTAAGGTAGAATTTGTGTTATAAAAGAACGGTTGTAATAAAGCTCGAAGTATCAAAAGGGGGGTCTGCGGGCCCTCCCCCAGAAAATTTTTGGAAAGTTGACTGTAAAAGACAGGTTTTTAAGTAGTTTTAGCACACCTATTCCAAAATTTAGATTTACATTTTTGCCAGGATTTGCATTTTAATGAACTTAATAAAATATAAAAAAGTTGTGAGTAATAAAGTTCCAAGTAAAAAAGGGAAAGTGGAGGTCATCCTCCAAATATTTTTGGAAATTTAATCCTAAAAACAGGGCTTACCTTAGTTTTGGTGTACACCAACTCCGAATTTCGGGTATATATTTTTAGGTAGGATTTTGATTTTGACGAACTTATTAAAAGTATTGAATAACAAAGTTTTGAGTACGAAAGGAGGTTAGGTGGGTTCTCCCCAAGAAATTGATGCTAAAAATCAGGGTTTTAACTTGTTTTGGTCGACGAAGTCCGAGTTTAGGTGGGACAGGGCACTCTCGCCCCCCATGTACGCTAGGGTGGTCCAAAAAATTTTTTTTTTGAAAAGTTGAACTCTCACCCTCCAGTTTGGTGACATTATGTGAGTTAATGCCCCTGTTAAAATATTAGATCATTTCAAGGTTATTTAGAGGTAGCTCAAAGGCTTTGAAGTTTTAGCCATTAGCGTCTATGGAAAAACGCATGTTTTCGGTAAAGGAATTTACATTTCAACTGATATAGCAATAATATGTGTTTATAAAATGTATATTTGTTTTAGTCATAACAAGGTATGTATAATTTAAGTTTTTAACAAAGATTATTCCTGGTCTGGAACTCGCATAACAACTTCTCGAACTCTAAATAACAACTTTTCATCCAACTCTAAATACTAACGTCTACCTCCACTCAAAGACATTAACATCAGCTAGCTAAACTGCTAGAGCATGTAAAAAATGCTATTTACTTTGCCTTCTTGACTCTGATTTGAGAAGCAATCACACAAAAACTCAAGATAATTTCTCGAATAAGCATTGATCTATTTGTGTGAAACTCCTTCTCAGGAATTTACTTCAGAGCTCCAGGTGCCTTCCATCATATACAGTGGATAATAAAGATTATTTACTGTCTAAAGATACTGCTGTTTCATCCACAGTTTAAAGTTTAAACTAAAACCAAGAGAGAAGTCTTTTAAAGAGTTTAACCTGTTTGTAGCACTTTTATACCAATGAAGCACTGGTTCATTGCTACTATCTCAACAGAAGCTCCTGTTTATGCCCATATAAAATTGCATTAATTAAATTAATTATAAATTGCATTGAGGAGTGACAGAGACTTCACCGTTGGGGGTGGGGTGGATATCTTTTGTTTTGACAGCAAGTCGTTTTAATAGATTTTGTATCGTTCCTTTTTTAAACCTTGATAGTTATAGTTTAAACTTTAAACTGTTGATGAAACAGCCATATCTTTAAACAGTTAATAATCTTCATTATCTACTTTACATGATGGAAGGCACCTAGAGCTCTGAAGTAAATACCTTTAGTTAGAAGGAATTTCGCACAAAAAGATCAATGCTTATTCGAGAAATTATCTTGTCTCACAAGAAATTATCTTTGTTGTCTTTGAGAAATTATCTTTGTTCACAAAGTCAAGAAGGCAAAGTAAATAGCATTTTTTACCAGCTCTAGCAGTTTAGCTAGTTGGTGTTAATGTTTTTGATTGGAAGTAGACGTTTAATTTAAAGTTGGATGAAAAGTTGTTATGCGAGTTCCAGACAAGGAATAATCTTTGTCAAAAACTTAAATTATAATAACCTTGTTATGACTAAAACAAATATACATTTTATAAACACATATTACTGCTATATCAATTGAAATGTAAATTCCTTTACCGAAAACATGCGTTTTTCCATAGATGCTAATGGCTAAAACTTCAAAGTCTTTGAGCTACCTCTAAATAACCTTGAAATGATCTAATATTTTAACAGGGGCATTAACTCACATAATGTCACCAAACTGGAGGGTGAGAGTTCAACTTTTCAAAAAAAAATTTTTCTCCATAGACAAATGGACCACCCTAATGTACGCCCATTCCGTACTCTTTTTCATTTCCAACAAATTTTTTTTTTACTTCTGTACAACTGCAGTTGCACCAAATAAAAAAGAAAAAGGTATGTATTTGTCCCTTTTTCTGTGAAAAGCAGTGTTTTTGATCATTTATTTTCTGTAAGTTATAAAAAAGGTATTTTGCATTCTATGAATGCAAGAATAAAAGGAAAAAATAGTGAAAAATTTGGGTAATATTCACTGTTTTCACCCCCCATAAATAGTTAAAAAGATTTGTTCCATATTTAAAATTTCGTAATATTTTGCAACTTTTCTTTGTTATTGTCGCGGCATCCCTGGCATACTCTCGCGGCACCCCAGGGTGCCGTGGCACACAGTTTGAATACCTCTGATCTAGAAGCCCTCCCATGTCAGGTATCTTTAATTATGTCTTACGATATTATTTTCCTGGGGTTATTAATTTTTGAAATTTTAAAACTACCTAGTATTAAAAATGCATTAAAACTCTATCTTGGGAAGAATTTCAAAAAATTTTCATGGGAATATCCATACCTTTATTTGGATATTAACTGAAAATTACTGAGAAATCGTTTTCAGGATACACATCCAATAATCAGTAAGTATGTGAATAAAATTTTCACTTTTAAAATTTTGGTTCAATTCTGTTAGAGTCCCAGCTAAATATTGCCCATCTCTTTTGGACACCAAAAAGTAAATATTGCTAAATAATTTTAAATTCATGGATTAATATATTTAATTAGATGTACTATAACTGTTCAGTTTATCATTAAAATTTTTTTTTAAATTGTTGATATTTGAAAATTAAACGTTCAAAAGAGATAGGCGATATTAAGCAGGGACTCTAACAGAATTGAACCAAAATTTTTTTGGTAGAGATTGGAAAAAGTGGAAGTTGCATGCACAATTTTTGATTCTCTTTCCTAATTTCAAGTATATTTTTCTATTCCATTCATGGCTATTCCACTAAAACTCACCAAAGCAGTTCTGAATGCCAATGAGTAGATTTATGTCAAAGAATTACAACCAATGAACCAATTGACGATTTATTTTATTGATGACAAAATTAAATAACTGACGTCATTTGAATGCTTGGCAATTTATAACAGGATAGACTTTGTTAATTGTACCCTTTAAGTACAATAAAAGTAGTGCTAAAATACTAAGTAATGGTGAATTAAATTTTTAAATTAATATTTGGAGCAGCTTTGAAAAGTGTAGTTTGGCAAAGAAAAGATTCACAGCAATTGGCCAAGTTGGCACCAATTTGCTGCTCAGTCATTGTTTAATTAGTAACAAATTCATTAAGCATCTTATTGGCCATAAAACAGAGCCAACTTTACAACTTCTAGAAGGCTGTCTCGAAAACATACGTTTCAAAGAAATAAATTTGAATGAACTTGAATGTAAATTTTTAAGAACGGCTTTCTTCTATGTGTACGGCGATTTTTGAAAGTTGCCAACGGCGATAACCCCTTGGATACGTGGTATCGATATATGGCTACTTGGCGTCTTCTAAAAGCGCCAAGTGGATTGAAAGTCCACCGACCCGTAGACAAAAGCTGTTCCAATTTTTACTGTAAATATATTACCGATTAATCATTTGGTTAATGAAACAAATCCAGCCCACAGATTTTCAGCGCCAAATTTGGCAATACAATTCAATGCTCGGATGCCATTGGTTTTCCACTTGGTGACAAAATAAATTGCCAAATTCAGCTTGGGGGCCAGATTCGCTTCATTTACCAATCCTTTTAATATGCATGAGTAGGTGGTACCGATTTATATCATTAATAAATTGGTTACTTCTATGGGTTACATTTGTCTCCTTTAGGCAATGGTCTGGTAGTTGACACCAATTATCAAAAGTTCCAGAATTAATAAATTAAAAAAAAATTACTATCAATATTAAATACAATAACTACAATTCCATCTGCTCCGATTCTACATAAAAATATTTAAAAAATAGGCATGTTTGTCTGAAAAAACATAAATGAGGCATCTTTAAGTTCCACCTAAAATAGTCAAATGTAACAAACAATTATGATGAATTACCTTTGATATATTCGGCAACATGAATAGCGTTAGCTTCTAATTCATCCATTATAAACAATGATTAGAAATTCATTCTATAACAGCAAATTCTCACACGAAAAAAACAAAAACTAAATTGCCAAGGAATCTAACTGGCTGATCTAGAATCTATGGAAGCTATTTAATATTGGTCAACCACAAACTTGAAAATTTAGAACTAAAAGATTTCACTATTGAATAGAGTCCGAACTTAAAAAGCATAAAGAGGCCGGTAAAGTAATAATAAAACAACAATGCAAATATTTTTTGATGAATTTATGATTGATTTCTGGACAGATGTCAACTTTAACGTTTTCATTTCAAATTTTTGTTTGGCATCAAGATTAGTAGTATTGTTCCTTCTGATTTTTGATAACGAATATAATAAGTATGCAGATTAAGATTAGTAGTGCTCAATGGCGGTTTAGTAGGTGGAGTTTATTTTGTCAGCGCTTTTTATGTGACTCTAGTTTACCTTTACTCGTGCCTAATTCATTTTTTTTCGCAAATTAGACGATTTAAGGGAAAATTGATTGGTTGAACAGATTTTCCAAAATGCTATTTTCAAATGCCATAGTATGATAGAGAGCAGCACTGGCGGCATTGCGAGGAGATGCGAAGAAGGGACGTCATTCGCTCCGTGGCAAAGTGATGTTTATTTCGTCACCTCTCTCCTCCCACTGATCGCGGAATTCGAAGTATTCCACGGCGCTACGGCACGTTCGCGCAAGGCATTCTGGAACTGGAATAGGTATGCCCTCAAAGGAAAGCCGCCCGTGACCACCGACTTCAAATGTGCGCTACTGCGCATGCATTTCGCCTCCTCTTTACTCTAGAGCAGTGGTACCCAAACTATTTTGGTCGTGGAACCCCCTAATTTGCTGCCAATGATCGTGGAACCCTGAATATTTTTTAATCAACCACTTTTCAAAATTTAATATATGATAGTAAATGAAACCAGGCGCGGATCCAGCCCGGGTCCAAGGGGGTCATTTTTCCTGACAATCAACTTTAACTTTTGGCAAAAATGTCAAATTCTTAGGGATTTTCTAAACGTATCACTCAAGATCCCCTTCTAGTACCGCTGGGGGGTATGGGGGTCCTCCCCCAGAAAAATTTTGAAATTTGACTTGTAAGAGTAGTTTTAACTCATTTTATGAAGCTTTTTGGGGCCAAGGGGAGAATTTTCCAGACCGTAACCTTTATCTTTCGACAAAAAATGTCAATGTTGGGGTACTCAATATACAATGTACTCAGCCGTGACATGAGTATCAGGATGAGACAAGCGTAATTTTTAATCATTTCAGGATTTTCCTAAATAAGCAAACAAACCATTTCACCCGGTTTAATCAACTTCCAGAGACATAATAGCTCATTTAAAATTTTAAATAGAAGTAAATAATATTTCGAATTAAATTTTCTGATTAGTTTTGAATTTTCTACCCAAAATATAGCTTCAGAAAACTTTTAAGCATACTAAAATTCGAAAAATTTTTGGAGAAGGACCCCCGAACCCCCTATATACTGCTTAGACCAGGGGTCCCCAACCCTATGCCAGCGGGCACCATGGCGCCTGTCGATCGGTCTAGGTGCGCCCGCTGCTTGTGCCCAAAGGTAAAATATTTCAGTTTTCCACTATCCCATAAAATTCTAGAAATGAAATCGCAACATATATTTCAGAATTTCATCAAGTAAGGCGAGAATAGAAATTTTGGATCTTCAGAATGACATCATCCTCAAAACTATTATCAGATGAGATGAGAAATTCTGGAATATAGTTGATAGAAATAAATTTCCATTCTTAAAAAGAGCAGCATATGAAATAAAGTAGTTTTTTAGTTCCACACACTTATGTGAATCATTTTCTACAATGAATATAATAAAATCAAAAAATATAGATCACGACGTACAGATGGACACCTTGACGATAGCTTGCGGGCAAGAATTTCATCATAATCTCCCAATTATGAAGCGCTGGCCAGTGAAATGCAATGTATTTTATATATTTTATAAATAATTTTTATACTTCGTATGTTTTGCAAGCAATTTAGTAGTAATTTAATTTACAAAAGAATATTAATACTAGCTATATTCATTATGTTAAATTAATTTTTAAAATTAAATTTTTTGTGCATTATATGTAGTGTGTATTATTAACTATGTCCACCAACTATAAATTTATCTTGAAAAAATAAATGGTGCCCCCATTCGAACGATATTCTGGTATGTGCTCTTAGGTACAAAAAGATTGGGGACCCCTGCTCTAGAAGAATGAGATATATGAATGATACAGACGAACAGGTTCAAAGAAGTCAACAAAAGCATTGAGTTATAAAAATAATTGTTAGATATTTTCATAATAGCCCAGGCAACGAAAAAGTATAGAGGGAAATTCTAGGGTCACAATTTTTGACTTCGTAACTTTGTTTGGACATATCAAAAGTCCCCGCCCGTAGCCCTTAAGCCGGAGGAAGGGGGGTGTTCGAAAGTCTAATTTTTCAGTTTTTGGCTTATTACTCTTACAAAATGCATCCCCACGAAAAAGTTTCAATTACCTCTTTTAAAGTAGATAAAATTTGCAAAAATTTAAGACCATTCTCAGGTGTATACGTCCAAGTGATCCCGAGTTACATCTCCTCAAAAATGGGGAAAATTCGAACATTTGAGTTAAAGTCGCCTTTAAAGCAATTTATTGGTTATATTACTCATCTAAGAGGAAAGTAAAGGCTATAAACTTATAATGTACTTATTTAGCTTTCATTTATGTCCTGAACCAAGTCTGTCAGATCAATAGTTCTCACGCTATCTTAAAAAAACAAAAATTGGGAAATTGAGATTTTCCCAGTATAGTCCAGTCAAATTGTATTTATTTTGAGCAAAATTTGGGGTAGAAGATATTTTTCGCTTTCTGTATATTTTTAGGGGTGCTGAATCCGAATCTGAGGTTTCCGAACAAAATTTCGCGACGGAACATGGTGAAAATTCGGAAAAAATGACAAAATTCACCCTTTTTATTCGTTTTCTGCCCGTAGAACATAATCTTTGCGATTCTGAGTAAAACAGTCAGTATAAAAATAAAGAAGAAAAAACAAGCTACAAAAAAGTCAATTACAACTTTTCTCTCAGATGAAGGGTTCAGACGCTAAATATTGGGACGTTTTTGTTCGAATAGCGGATAAACCAAAAAACGTCATTCCTATCGCCGAAAAACGGTATGTTTTGGAACAGGATACTATAATAAGAACTTTTTTACTTATATGTTAGGTACATGAAATGAAACTTCTGCATACTTAAATGTTAATTAATTAATTAATTAAGCTCAACAATAAAATACGACCAATAACGAAATTAGGATATTTTTACAATATGCCATTGTTATAGCATATGCTCATCAATGATATCTAATATCATGGCTTACTGCGATATGGTAATTGAAACACGTATCAATTACGTGTTTCAATTACCGTATCGCAGTAAGCCATCTAATATAATAAAAGTACTAAAAAACACTAAAATTAGAGGTGAGCTAAAACAAGCAAAGCTTGAAATTGCAGATCTACAGCAATATTCCAGAAGAACCAACGTTGAAATAACCGGCCTTCCCGAATCCGAAAGTGAAAATCTAAACGAAGTTCTAACCTGTGTGTTTTCATGTCTTGGAACAACAGAACTAACAAACCATGTTGCTATAGCCCATAGAGTTCCAACTTCTAAAAAAGATAAGCCAAAGCCTATAATTGTTCAATTTGTAAACAAACAAAGTCGAGATTTGTGTCTGAAAGCAGCGAAAGCAAAGAAAATCACAACAAGCCAAATAAACGAAAGACTTATCGATCAACCAGTGTATTTTAACGAACACTTAACACCAAGCCTGAAGGAACTTTTTTTCTACTGCAGAAAATTTAAAGCGGAAAAAAACTTTAAATATACTTGGGTCAAGGATGGCAAACTTTTCTTACGACAAGATGAAAACTCCAGGGTGTACAGAATTAGAAGTAAGGAAGATTTCTCACAACTTCTTGAACAGTAACTATGGATTCTTTAGATTCTGATAATTTAGAAAATAACTCCCATAGTTGCATAACTGATATTATAAATGATCAAGTAAGTACTTCTAAAAATCTGTATTCCCTTAAAGATTTAAATTCATTTCTGTCCACCCCAAACAATAACTCCTGCATAAATATTATCCATTTTAACATAAGAAGTATGAGAGCAAATTTTGATCAACTTAAAATTCTATTACAAGCCTCTATTAGCTTTATTGATATTTTGGTTTTGTCAGAAATTTGGATCTTCGAAAATGAAATTTCATATTATGATTTGGATCTATTTAAGTCTTATTTCTTCTGTAGAGAATTCAACAAATCTGGTGGTATAGCAGTTTACGTTAAAAAACATTTAAATTTTTCATTAAACTCCTCTTTTAAAATGAATACAGCTGAATCAATCTTGTTATCCCTCAGACCTCTTGATCTTACCGTTGTTTGTATGTATAGATCACTGAGTTTTAGCATTGATAACTTTATAAATGAACTGGCACTAAAACTTAAATCCATAAAGTCTAAAAATGTCCTTCTGCTGGGTGATATAAACATAGACATGTTATCGAACGATAGCTCTGTTCAAGATTATCAAAATCTTTTTAGTTCTGAAGGCTTTACCTCTCTTGTAAACAATATTACCCGTCAAGCATCTAATTCATGTATTGATCATTTCTTGTTTCGAAGTTCACAAATTAGTACCGAATCAGCTATATTTTTAAATGACTTAACAGATCACTATCCTATTATTTGTAAATTAAATTGTCAAGATTCCTCCTTTAAAAACTCATTACAATCCGTGTTTACTAAAATAAACTATGCTCAATTGAAGAATTTTTTGTCAAGTTATGATTTTTCTTTACGCATAAATTGTGAAGATGTTGACTATCTCTATGATGATTTTGTATTTCGGTTAAGAAACATGGTCAATAATTTTTCATATCATACTGGACCACGAGAAAATAAGTTTAATAATAAATGGATAAATGATGAGATACTTAAATTGATCAAAATCAAGGAGAAACTTTATAAAAAACATAAAAAGTATCCTTTTGACATTATTCACGAGAGAGTATACAAGGATTTTCTAAAAGATCTAAAATTAAAAATAAAAAATTTAAAGCGTAATTATTTTCTATCTGAATTTTTAAAATGTCAAAATGTCAAAAAGCAATGGGAATTTGTTAATAAAATCACAAACCCTGATAATCAAAGAAAGCAATTTCCGTTTGATAGTAATAAACAGATTTTAGATAAAGTAAATGAATTCTTCATTAATATGGGCACACATGTCTTCCCTCACATCAATGATCATAAAATATTTTTGACTAGCCAATTGAATTCTTTTTTTCTCATTGAATCTAACGACTTAGAGATTAGAAAAATAATCTGTTCACTTGATGATAAAAAATCTCCTGGTTTTGATGGTATAACTCCCAAAATTCTGAAATTATTGGCTATTGATCATGTTTCTATTATGACTAAAATTGTAAACCTATCTCTTTCTAAAGGTGTTTTTCCTTCTTCTTTGGAAACAGCTCTTGTAGTTCCTATTTATAAGTCCGGCAATGCGGATGATTTTGTAAATTATCGCCCAATTTCTTTGTTACCAATTTTTTCCAAAGTTTTGGAAAAGGTTGTTCACTCCAGACTCTATGAATACTTAAAAACATTTAAAATTATTTCTAAAAATCAATTTGGCTTTTTGCCAGGTCTTAGCACTACTGATGCAATACTAGAATTTACTAAATTTACCTACAGTAGTATAGATTTAAGTAAAAAAACCGCAGCTGTTTTCTTAGATATATCCAAGGCTTTTGATAGCGTAAATCATGGCATATTGCTTGATAAACTTTACTCAATTGGAATCCGTGGCATAGCCCTTGATTGGTTCAATTCATACTTAAATAATCGCAAGCAATTTGTTAGCCTAAAAAATTTTAATAGTAAATTTCTTAATATAAAGTCTGGAGTGCCCCAGGGATCCATTCTTGGACCCTTATTGTTTATTATCTATATTAATGATTTTTGTAATCTAAAACTAAAGGGAAAAATTATTACTTATGCCGATGACACCGTTCTAGTGTATTCATGTTCAAACAATAATATTTTAACAAAATCTATTAATGATGATCTCCTGAACCTTAAAAAGTGGTTTGATGCTAACAAATTATCAATTAATATAAAGAAAACCATGTATATAAATTTCTGTATACACGGCCCTTCAATTCCTCTTTCTCTTTACCTGCACTCTAACAACTGTGATGTTTCTAATTGTAATTGTCCTCCCCTTCAACAAACTCTTACCATAAAATATCTTGGAATAAATCTTGATTACAACCTAAAATGGAAGTCTCACGTTCATTACCTAACAAAAAAACTACGTTTTATCCTATATAAATTCTATCACCTAAAAAGTATCATTAGCAATAGGTTTTTATTACAATTATATGACTCCTGGATAAATTCATTAATTAGCTATGGCCTTATAATATGGGGCGGAGACTACTTAAGTAACTTAAATCCTGTAATAAAAATCCAAAACAAAATTGTTAAATTTCTAAGCAGTAATCACACGTCTAATTTAGTTTCCTATCAGCATCTTAATATTTTCCCCATCAGATACCTGTTTTTCTTCAAAATAATAGTATATTTTTTCTCTCATAATACTGCCGAAATCAGAAATTTAAACTATAGCTTACGTTCTAATAGCCCTTATTTAATTCCTAAAGCTAGAAAAGAAATCTTTAGAAAACACTTCACCTACTTATCCCCAAAACTATTCAATAGCTTGCCTAATCACATTAAATCAGAAAAATCTCCTTTGAAATTTAAAAAGCTTTTAAAATTATTTGTATATTCAATAGTTGACATTGAACAATATTTTTAAAACGTATGCTCACTAAATTAGATAATCTGAAGCTCACCCTACAGCACCTCACCTTCATTTATAATCATAAGATTCATACCTTGAGATTACTCGTATTTAATTAATTATTCATCTAAACTTATTTTCTTCCTTTCTTTCTATTTTTTCTTTTTCTTGAAAACCCATTGATGTATAATTTTCGGTCACCTGTAAGAGTCAATTTGACTCCTTGGTGTCTCATATGTATATTTTTGTCATTTTCCCTTATATTTTTGTTTTTGTTTTGACCTTAAATATGTATATATATTAGTAAAAATAAATTTGATTTGATTTGAAAAAAAAAAAGTCAATGTGTGTATATATGTTTGTCTTTTATACAAATCCACAGTTTACTTCCGATCTGCACCAAACATGGTATACCTACGTAAAAAAACTCGGAAAAAAACATAGGCTATGTTTCGAAAACTTTTAATGACCCCTTGACCCTTTTTAGACCCTTTTTATGGTCATTTTGCTGAAATAGCTTGATTTCTCCTCAAGAAGAGATCTGCTTACTCCATTGTTACAAAGAAAATGTAATGCTAAACAACAAGTTTTTATTTGAAACACTAGGTACAAGTCTATTTAAAAATTATATTAATAATTTAAAAATATATTTCAATGAAATTTTAAATTTTAAGTACAGTTTAACATATTTTTATTTGAGAGTTTATCTAATTTTTATATTTTAAAAAACTTTATGGAATGTCATTGTTGTTAAGATAGTCTCCATGGAAACGAGGATGTAAAATCAAAAGATGATAATATTTTACCTTTTAAGAAAGTTGGTAAACAAACCAAAAACCATTAAAACTCCCTTTCAACTGGAAAATATTGATTTTTTTCTTAAATTTCAAAACGGAATAAGCTTTAATTATTGAAAAATTTCACCAAAAACGTTTATTCTTAAAGAAATGATTATTTAAGGAATCTGAGAAATTTTAAATAATTTTTAGAATATTTTTTCCATGTTGTAAATGTGGAAATCATTCAAAAGTTATAGTATTGCGCTTGAGTACTGAAGGGAATTTTAGTCCATCCGGGAACACCGGGATAAGGAAAATTACAAGGAACACCAGGATAGGAAAAGTTACCGGGAACACCGGAATATGAAAAAGACGCCTGGGATACCGGGATGATTGGTAAATGCTGATTATATAAAATTAGAAATGTACTATTTGGGAAAACTTAAAAATGAGGCGTTTGCTATCAAAACCAGCTCATTCCATTTTTGGAAATTTTACAGGAGAGACAAAAAACTTCTCACGTCCACAGTTCTAAAGCTAAATTTGTTTTTTAAATTTTTAATTGTAGGTACAACCACCTAGAATTTGATTAGTATTTTATTTGCTTTCCAGTTGCATTACCTTGGGGGTAATTACACTAATTAGGTTGGAATGAGCTGTTTTGATGCAAAAACACGATTTATCATGCTTTTTTTCAGTTTTTTGTTCAATAAAGTTGTGTGAAATTGTTTTTTTTTTCAGTAAACCAGTTAATTTGTGTCTTTACGAGTTTGAATAAATGACATTCACTTAACTTTTTCAAATGTTCTGAAATTTCACAGTCGAGATCATAGTTTTCACCCTTTAATCTAATTTTTGGGTTGGAATGAGCTGGATTTGAGATATATCCCTTCGCCAGGTTATGAAGGTCCCTCTAAATTTTCAAAACATGCAAAAAAGGGATTTCAAAAAAATATGGAATGAGCTGGTTTTGATAGCAAACACCATAAATAATAAATTTATACTCTTCACCCGTGCAAGGCCGGGCATATCAGCTAGTGTCTAATATAATAAAATTGAATGTGTGTATATATGTATGTATATATGTTTGTCTTTTATACAAATCCACAGTTTACTTCCGATCTGCACCAAACTTGGTATACATACGTAAAAAAACTCCAGAAAAAACATAGGCTATGTTTCGAAAACTTTTAATGACCCCTTGACCCTCTTTTGACCCTTTTTATGGTCATTTTGCTGAAATAGCTTCATTTCCCCTCAAGAAGAGATCTGCTTACTCCATTGTTACAAAGAAAATTTAATGCTAAACAACAATTTTTTAATAGAAACACTAGGTACAAATCTATTTAAAAATTATATTAATATTTTAAAAATCTATTTCAATGAAATTTAAAAGTTATGTATAGTTAAACATACTTTTATTTGACAGTTTATCTAATTTTTATATTTTAAAAGCTTTATGGAATATCATTTTTGTTAAAATAGTGTCCATGGAAACGAGGATGTAAAATCAAAAAGTGATAATATTTTAACTTTTAAGAAAGTTGGTAAACAAACCAAAAACCATTAAAACTCCCTTTCAACTAGAAATTATTGATTTTTTTTCTTAAATTTCAAAACGGAATAAGCTTTAATTATTGAATAATTTCACCGAAAACGTTTATTCTTAAAGAAATGATTAATTAAGGAATCTGAGAAATTTAAAATAATTTTTAGAATATTTTTTCCATGTTGTAAATGTGGAAATCATTCAAAAGTTATATTGCTTGAGTACTGAAGGAATTTTAGTCCATCCGGGAACACCGGGATAAGAAAAATTACTAGGAACAAAGGGATAGGAAAAGTTACCGGGAACACCGGAATATGAAAAAGACGCCTGGGATACCGGGATGATTGGTAAATGCTGATTATATAAAATTAGAAATGTATTTGGGAAAACTTAAAAATCAGGCGTTTGCTATCAAAACCGGCTTATTCCATTTTTGGAAATTTTACAAGAGACAAAAAACTTCTCACGTCCACAGTTCTAAAGCTAAATTTGTTTTTTAAACTTTTAATTGTAGGTAAAACCAAAACCACCTAGAATTTGATTAGTTTTTCACTTTCATTACAGTTGCATTACCTTGGGCGTAATTACACTAATTAGGTTGGAATGAGCTGATTTTTATGCAAAAACACGATTTTTCATGCTTTTTTTTTTCAGTTTTTTTGTTCAATTAAGTGTTGTGAAATTGGTTTTTTCCAGTTTACCAGTTAATATTTGTGTCTTTACGAGTTTAAATAAATGACATTTATAGTGATTATCTTTGGGAATATGGGTTACAACAATTAATATAAGTGATGTATAGTGGTTATTATATTATGTTATATTAAAAGGTCAAAAAGGTTGTGCCGCTACAATCCAGGTGTAGTTCTTAAGAATTTTGAATGAAGGAATTTCGATATATATATAAATCAAATGTAGCAAATATAATTTAACACTCGATACACTATTTCTTAAATGATTTTAAATTACCTATTAAAATGATTGAATTAATGAATAATGCATAACAACTTATTCACTCTTTAGATGTGCACCATTCCAATAATAAATAGGTGCAAAACGACACTTACTTTAGAATGCGTCGTGACGTCACTTGATTTAATGATGATTTGAAGAGGAACTGCTGTAGGTTTTTTGAAGAAAAGGGTGTTGAGGATTACACAATCAATAAGTCACTTATTGAACGAAGATTTCTTTTATTGTCTGATAAGGCACAGGTATGCAGTATACACGAACACAATCGATGATAATCCTGGATGTGGTTGCACTGAGTATTCGAAGCGTTTAAAAAGAACTGACCCGTCAAGTTGGGTAGATGAAAGAACTGGTCAGAATTATTCTAAGTGCACTGATAAGAAGAATAGATTTTCCACGACTATAGTAAGAGGTGCAAATTCCTCCATAAAAAAGAAGACGGCCTCTATAAAACTACTGGAATTAAAAATTCCTCCAAAAAGAAGACGGCCTCTACAAAACTACCGGAATTTGAAGATTTTGAACTGCGGCGAAAACTGCGTTTAGGTAGTGAGGCAATTCTTTGTTGAGGCCGTGATGAAGTGCAGTCTCACGCTGTAGATTATCATGATGTTACGTAGCGTGAACCTGGTGACACTCGTGAGACCGTAATCCATGCTCGAAAAATTACATGTAGCACCTTTTTGTTCCGAGGGTTATTGTGTTAGGGGATGTGCCAGAATTCCCGTTTATCCTCGCCAAATGTTTCACTTTTCATGCCCCCAAGATCACATTCAAATCTGATTCGTGGGGATTCAAAAAGCGCGCCACCGTTTTGGCCGGGTTACGCAAGGAGTGGGAGAGTAATTTATGGGTATCGTTGTATGATGGTGTTAACACACATAAGACGGGCGTCGGATTACCGGGGGATCCCTTGGTGGTGTGTATATCCTTAAAATTTGACCTCTGACCTGATGTGCGGCAGAGTGTCGTTCAATATTGCCGTTGGAGTAGGGTGTTGACGATTATTGTCTGATAGAAGAAGGGATGGTATGTATACGCATGATTTTTCTTAATAAACTTGTCATACTTGGCCTTCCGTTGGCCAGTGTTTGAGGGGTGTTGGTGATTAGAACTAAACAGTTGTCAGCAGGGATTTCAAAAAAATACGGAAAGAGCTGGTTTTGATAGCAAACGCCATAAATAATAAATTTATACTCTTCACCCGTGCAAGGCCGGGCATATCAGCTAGAACCGAACCGAAAACGTTAATTCTTGCAGATATGATTAATCAAGGGATATAAGCAATTTTAAATACTTTTTAGATTAATTTTTTCCATGTAAATGTGTAAATCTTTCAAAAATTATATTGCTTGAGAACTGAAGGAATTATAATCCATCTGGGAACACTGGGATAAGAAAAATTACTAAAAACACCGGGATAGGAAAAGTTACCGGGAACACTGGAGTATGAAAAAGACGCCTAGGATACCGGGATGATTGGTAAATGCTGATTATCTAAAATTAGTAATGTATTTGGGAAAACTTAAAAATGAGGCGTTTGCTATCAAAACCAGCTTATTCCATTTTTGGAAATTTTACAGGAGAGACAAAAAACTTCTCACGTCCACAGTTCTAAAGCTAAATATGTTTTTAAAATTTTTAACTGTATAGATAGAATTCGATTAGTTTTTCATTTTCCTTTCAGTTGCATTACCTTGGGCGTAATTACGCTAATTAGGTTAGAATGAGCTGACTTTGATGCAAAAACACGATTTTTCATACTTTTTTCAGTTTTTTTTGTTCAATTAAGTTGTGAAGTGGTTTTTTCCAGTTTATTTGGTTGGAATGAGCTGGGTTTGAGCTATATCCCTTCGCCAGGTTATGAAGGACCCTCTAAACTTTCAAAATATGCAAAAAAAAAAGGGATTTCAGAAAAATATGGAATGAGCTGGTTTTGATAGCAAAGGCCTCAAATAATAAAATTTTGCTCTTCACCCGTGCAGGGCCGGGCATATCAGCTAGTGTAAATATAATGCTCATCAATGATATCCTACTACTATTATAATTGTGAATGTTTGTCTGTATGTTTGTTACTCTTTCAAGCAAAAACTACTGAATGGATTTTAATGAAATTTTACAATAATGTAGCTTATACATCAGAATAACACATAGGCTATTATTTATAAAGAGAAAATATGTCTTTCATTCTTTTTTTCCCCATTTTCCTTCTTTTTTCACTTATTTTTCCGTGTTTAAAAACCTGTTTTACCAGTCATGCAAGCCAATAATAGGAAACTTTAGTAGTACCAGTGTTGTAGTTACTAGGCAGTTTTATTAATATCTTTTCTTTTCTATGAAATTAAAGCAAAAAATGAATAGAAAACCAATTTCGAAGCATAAAAAATAATTATATAAATTCAAAATAATGATATTGGAACAAAATCTACTTATTTTGTGTTTTATTTAATTTTTAGTATTAATACCAAAAACACTTCACTTTATTTTCGAGAGTTTTTGCATTCTTTTGGCATCATAATTATTGATTTCAATATTTAAAGGTGATTTTGTTTTTGCGCGGGACGATGTGATTTAGTTTTGAAGCGAGATTTTGTTTTTTGGAAGTGTAGGAAAAGAGTACCTGCTAAGAATTATGCCGCGAAAGCCTAAGTCTAATATTTCCCAAAGCCCTAATAAAGCTCGAGCTATGAAAGTAGCTATACTTAACGAAGAGTGAACAGGCTGCGAAGACTTGAACAGGCGGAGCTTGAGGCAGCTCACAGAGCAGTCCCAAGATCGGCGTCGACAAAACGCTGAGTATATGGCATCTTAACGGGCTTCTGAGACACCTGCACAATCCCGAGCTCGACGTAAAAAGAACACTGAGCGTATGTCAAAAACTTTGTTTTAATGCATAACATATTAACAGTAAATGTTAATTTGTTTTCATAATTATTTTAAGACGTAGCAACGCACGGCGGGTACCGCTAGTGTAAATATAATTGTGAAAGTTTGTCTGTGGTCTGTATGTTTGTTACTCTTTCACGCAAAAAACTACTGAATGGATTTTAATGAAATTTTACAATAATGTAGCTTAACATCAGAATTAAAATTAATTTATAAAGAGAAAATCAGTCCTTCATTCTTTTTTTCCCATTTTTCCTGCTTTTTTTCACTTATTTTTCCGTGTTTGAAAACCTGTTTTACCAGTCATACAAGCCAATAATAGGAAACTTTAGTACCAGTGTTGTAGTTACTAGGCAATTTTATTAATCTCTATATTAATAAATATGTTTGTGGCTGTGTGTGTATATGTATGTGTGTTCCGCATCTCCTTTTAGACCACACTGAAGGCGTGGACATTTCCTCCATTTCAAGATTTTTTTCCTTTGAAATAAATATATTTACTGAAAAATACAATTTCTGAAAGATCATAGTCGAAAACCATTAAGTCCAAAGTGTCACGTAAAAACCATCAATATTTAATGCTTGAGAGCCTGTTAAAGCATGGTTTAAGTCCGTTTTTGGCGTCCGCTAACTGCCGTTTTGGAAACGGCTTTAGGAAACCCCTTTGCGCACGCAAAAAACGAACTTTAACAGGATCTCAAGCGTTTAATATTGATGGTTTTAAGTGAAACTTTGGACATAAGGGTTTACGACTATGATCTTTCAGATTATGAAATCAAAAGGAATGATTTCGAAATATAAAATGAGGTTTTGGCAGAATTTACACATTTTTTGTGGTTTTTTAAATTTTTTCATAATAAAACAAATTTTAAAGTGAAGACTTTTGAGATAATTTTAAAGATCATATTAAACCATAATTTTTGAGACCATAATTAAATTTTTACCAATAGTAGTTCTTCTACAAGTTCAATTTTTCAATAATTTTTTGGGGTGTCGCTCCATTTTTAACTCCCTGAGATTTGGTCTGGGACCCCCAAATCCTATGTGATTCTGACTCGTCCAGATGTCCCCTTCCAGATCTTCCCTTAAAATATTGTACCACTTATCTGAAACACCCTGTATACTATTTAAGAAATAAGTATCACGAGACTATTCATTTTAGTAGCTATAACTAAATTTAAAAAAAGATAACAGCGAGAAAATTTTGAATGATTAATATGGTTTTCTTTCTTTCTGACTCATCTACCGTTCCTTAAAACAGAAACTCACGAAAATAAAACTTGGTTTTTAAAAATTAAAAACAGCTCGTTGTGTTTCAAAAACTTACGATTAAGTACTTTTCTAACGTTTTTTCTCTTTTAAATATAAGCAATCAAATCTGCAAAGATCGAAACCAGATTGATCCTTTTCATTCGAAACGAGCTCCGTTATTTATCCCCCGAGCCTAATTACCGGTGTATTAGAAACTTCATCAAAGTGGTCTCGGATAATCGAAGTCGAAACAGAAGGCCCGGTCGCGTCATTAGTTCTCGAAGGTGCCAGCACGACATCTATTTGCTTATTGAATTTTTCGGAGAGCTTATGAATAATTAAGATTGATAAGTCGTGAGGGGCAGTTCTGAATGACATCGCATTAACGCTTCATTTTGACCATGGGGCTGTCAATAGAAGGGAATGGAGGGAGATGCTTGTGACTCATGATCCGAGGTAAGTGGTTTTCTATACTGCTCACAGAGTCGTCCAACCAATGAAATTCCAACTCTCGTTTATTAATTTAAAGATGCATGTCTCAAAATATTTATAGTAAGATTAAATAACTGGGGGATCTTGAGAGCTCTATTATTTGACGTAGAAGAGATGGAAAAAAGGCTGATGTCTTTGTTACGGTCCATAAATTACGTGAAGCGCTTTTTTACAAAATTTGGACCCTTTTCCCATTTTGTGAAATTTAATGAGCTATGACCCTCTCTTCCTCAGATTCTTACGTAATATTTACCCAGTAACTTTTAATTGTAGAATATGTTACGGGCAATGTCATAAATCTGGGCATTATTAATAATGCCCGCATATTTTTGGCAAAGTGATAAATTACTCACTTATAAATGTTATTTATTTATCACATTGCCCGCCTCTTTTTGGGCATTATTAATAATTCCCAGTTAATCACTTTACCCGTTATATAATAAACCACTTAAGGCTATGGTGAACACCAAAAACTAAAACTTTTTTGTAATTCTTAACCTACATTCTTAAAATTTTCGGTGTTTGTTTATAAGTATGATCGAATACCACTCACAAAATTTCAAATAAAAATATTGGTTAGTTTTTTTTTAAATTTAAATTTAAAGGAAAATTAACTGAACTTCAAAATGTTCCATGCGGCTTAGTTTTTAAAAAATTTTCAAAATTTTACTTGATTTGATATAAATAGTTAAATGTTTATAAGTTCTTGTATAATTGGGAATGACATAAAATATATTTTAAAAAGTATGGCCATTTACGCACTTTTTTGTTGAAAATATCGTAAGATTTGTAAGAATTTCATTTATTTTGACGGAGTACTAACCAAATGATTTTTAAAAGAGTCTAATGTTACACTAAAGAAGGATATTTTAGGGAAGTTATGAAATTATCGGGTGAAAATGAAGCCGCATGGAACCTTTTGAAATTTAGTTAATTTTTGTTTAAAATTTAAATTTAAAAAAACTAACCAATTTTTTTATTTGAAAATTTGTGAGTGGTGCTTGCTCCTCATGCCTATAAACAAACACTAAAAATTTCAAGAATGTAGGTTAAGAATTACAAAAAAGTTTTAGTTTTTGGTGTCCACCATATAGCCTTAAACCTGTTTTGGGCATGTAGTTTGTCTTTTCGTCGTGATGCCGCATCTTTTGAACTCACTGTCAAAGCTTTGATACAAATTCATGTTGAAAACAATAACATTGCCTGCCTAATTGCTTTAAACATTATACGTTGTAATTAACATGACCTACTGAATAATTATTCACTATATTTGACTAAATGTGCGTAGTTTTACTAAACTGGAAAAATTAAAGGAAAAACTATAAAATGATCTCTAAATTAAGAGTATGAGAATTCCCCTTTTTGATATCACGTAATTTATGGTCATTCCCTAAAAGGAATCCGGACTCAGAATACAGCAAAATATTGTTAATTATCTATCACTTAACTTTAACAGGTGGTATTTCAATAAGTGCCCTTTCTTGAAGGAAAAACTTGTTTAACAGGAAAAATCAAAATAACCGTACTTCTACTCTTCTAAGGGGCCATTCATTAATTACGTAAGGATGATTTTGGCAATTTTTGACCCCCCCCTACCCCCATGTAAGGGTACGTAAGATTTTTCAAACCCCTCCCCCCTATCCTTACGTAAGATTCCATTTCGTTTTTTCAAAATAATAAAATGTTAGCGCACAAAATGATTAACAAAAAAAGGTTGAAACCAAAACTAATAAAGATTTCTCTTTTTGCTTTTGTTTTGTTTCGACTTTTGACAACTGGAAGATGGATTCAACAGTTTTATTTAATTGGTATTTGTTTACATTAACTTGGAAAATCTTACGTAAGAATTGGTTTGACCCCCCCACCCCCCAAGTAAGGGTATGTAGAGTTTTTTCCAACCCCCCCTCCCCCTCGGGACCCTTACGTAATTAATGAATGGCCCCTAACTAAGTAGAAAAAGAAATCATGATTGAATCTTAAGGGCGTATATCTTAAAACATTTTATGAAAAGAAATTCAGAAAGGAAAGTGCATATGAAACCTTTTTCCACGATTGCCGTGTGAAAATTGAGAAAAAATTCACTTCTTATTCACATTAAAATGAATGTTTTTTTTACTGCAAAGCTTTAGTAACCTGTAAAACTGTATTTTCCTTCATAATAGGATTGTTACGGTAAAACCAACTTCACTACAAAAACAAGTATTGCAATCGTGTATTGCAAAAAGCAAAGAAAACTACTATTTAAAAGCTTATGGGTGAATTTTTTTAAACCAGTGCAAGACTAACTATTAAAAAGTTCTACTGGTTATAATTAACTCGAGGGAGTGATCTTAGAATGAAAAGGTAACTGTTATCAATCAACTGTTTCCAGTTTTGGAATTAATTTTTAATACTGTCAAATTCCATATCAACCCAGAGGGTAACCTGAAAATTAGCCTCGAAAAATTATTTCGAAAAATTATTAAATTTCCTACAAAACAATTTTGTGGTTATTCTTTACATTATACAGTTTCAAAAGTTGGTTCATAGCTTTTATTTTAAAACAAACGTCTCCTAGGGTCATGGCAGTATAAGGTCTACCCCTAGGTAAGTGACCATGGAGAATCTATTTAGAAAACTTACTGTGCCCTTATGTATTATTATAGCTTATTATGCAGTTTTATGATGTTTTTAGTTAAATATGAAGATAAAATTTAACAAAATAATATAAAAAACCCCTAGATATTTGTAATTGTTTTCTTTTTATTTCGAGGACTTATAAAGTGCTATTTTCATATGCTAATGTTTCTTTGAATATTCACGATATTTTCATGATTTTTTCAGTGAGTTTTTCATAATATTGGGGACAATATTATTATTGAGGTTTTCACTCTATCTTACTTTTTTAATTCGTCGTTAGGATAACTGTATAAGTCATCTCAATAGGTTATCCATGGTCACATATACCTAAGGGTAGTGCTTACTGCCACGGTCCTAGGCAAATCCGTTCTTTCCAAATAAAAGCCGTGAAACGGACTTTTGAAGCATCCTGCATATCAGGTTTTTGTAATCAAATAATCAACGCTTCGGGTCATCTTGGTTCTCTTGTTATTTTAAAACACAAAATATGTCAATAAGTAAAATTTTGTTTCTTATAAATTAGTAATATTTTTATTACATAAAGTATTAATTTATAAACTCTATTCTAAAAAAAAGTTTTTGGTGAACGGTTTCCAGAGAAAGGCTTTTTAATTACTGAACCGAATGACACATATATGGTATCAAAATGTCCGGATTCTTTCCGGATTTCCGAGTAGGCCCTTCCATTTTTCAAAAAAATTCTCAATTTTAAAATATTTCCATTTTTTTAGATAACGGATAAGGTCGCAGTTACAAAGCAAGTACTGTCAGTCAAATTATTATGCATCCAATCACAACAACCGATTGCCGCTATATTTTAAGATTAAACATGTTTTTTCACCTTTTAAAAAAGTACTTTCTTGATGAAATATAACTCAAAGACTGATAAAAATATATTCTAAAAACTTATATGTACGCCATTTTATACTAAAATTTCACACCTTTTGTCCAATATTTATAATTTTTAGTCTGATTTTATCGAAATTAATTGTAAACATAGAGTGATGTTTTGTCTCTTATTATTTTCAATTGCTTAAACAGTATTGTTTAATAAGTCTGGGTTTAAAAAATATGAATGATAAACACTAGGCATATTGTACTAACGAGTTACTTTAAAATAATGGTTTTTGTTTGGTCCGAATATTGATAAACAATTATAATTAGTTATTTTTATAATCATAGATTAAAAATAAGATGAATATTTTTAAAAACATTTCGTTTAAATTTTTGATAAGTTCGAATTAATATATATTCAAACTTTTAAGGGAGATTTATTCATTGAGGACGTATTTTGTGACGTATTGTTTTGGAAAGTTGGTTGAAGTTTTTTCTGTAAATTGTTTAATTGTTTTAGAAAGTGTATTAAGTTCGGCGAGTTGGAATTTGTGGGAATTGCGAAGCAATTCCAAAAGGTCCTGCGTCAGCAGTTTACGGGGGTTGGTGAGCGATACCGAACAGGGGGCGGTAGCTTCCTAGTTTATAAAAAAGTTATATAAGTTCAAAATTTTGCATGAACTCATTTTTATATAATTGTCCTTGAAAACAAACTTTAGAAATTAGTATAAAAAATAAACTGTTTGAACAACTGTGGTTTGGTTTGGTTTGGTTTGGTTTTATAGTGCAAGATCCATATATTCATAAACAACTTTGGTGGAAAAAAATGAATTAACCCAAATATAAAAGAGGGGAAAAGGTCGATACTTTCATTTCTTAACTTCTAACTATCAGTGTAAAGATTTGGTATCAGCTTTATTGGAAAAATAATTCTTCATTTTTTGACAGTTTATGTGATTTTCTCCTCTTAAGTGAATATCAAAATGACTGATTTTTCTTTGTTTAACCTCCCGGTTTCTTAAGAGTTTACATCAAAGAACTTGGCAACCCAATTGAGGAACTTGATAAAGAAAAGATGCCGGAAGGCAGCAAAGCAGTCAGTTTAAAAAGAAAGAAAGAAGTCTTCTACTTATCAAATATTAAAAATTGATTATTACTTTTACGAAATTTAAGTTTTTTTTGGTAAAAAACGAGCTTTATAACAAAAGAGTCTGTTATCAAATCTATCTCAAATTTTTAACTCTCGATGCTGATTTTTCAGTTCATTATTTTTTCTTAATATTTTATTCATATGAAACAGCTTTTAAGAAAAATATTCTTGTAAATATATTATTTATCCAATCAGGAAATGTTATTACAAAAATTATTTAGTTGATGCTTTCTTTAACTTATTTAGGTGAAATGTTAGTTTTTTGAAAATTGAAAATTGCTGGTTCGGATCAGTGGCGTAGCCAGGATTTTCCTTTGGGGGGTCTAGTGTGAAAAATTTACCATTGGATATCAAAAAGTTTCCACAATTAGTGAAATAAAGTTATAATTGTGGAAACTTTTTTAATATCTAATGGTAAATTTTAAGTCTAAATTTTAAAGTAAATTTAATCCAATAAATTTTTTCTGTGTGAATTAATAGTTAATAATTTATTAGTAATTAGTGTAATAATTAAGAATAAGTATTACTTCGATTGAAAGTTCTGATACACATAATTTTTTGATTAAGTACAGATACCATTAAGAAACAAATTAGTTTTCAGTAGCTCCATATTAAATAGGGGGGTTTGGTGGTCCACCCCCAGAAAATTTTTGGAAATTTGATTAATAAAAGGAGTTTTTTTACTTCATTATGAGGTATTAACCGAGGAGCTCCGCTCCTTGTAAGCCAGATAATTTTTAAGGAAAAAAAATAGAAAAACTGACGTCAAAATTTCTGAGGCAGTGGGTGATCCAGGATTTGGTTTTGGGGGGGGCTTTGAATTATGAAAATAAAATGTAATCTTCTCAACGAATATAATATTAAAAAAGTTTAAAATAATCGTGTTTGAATTACCTTAAGGGGGGTTTGGGGGACCTCCCTCAGAAAAGTTTTGGAAATTCAAGTCTAAAAAGCAGGTTTTCAACTCGTTTAGTCGTTTTGGTACACCTAATCCGAATTTCGAACATTATATTTTCAGGAATTTATTATTTGCTAGGAGTTTTGTATTTTGACGAACTCATCATAAAAAAAAGTTGTTCATAATAAAGTGCCCATAGATGGTTTGGGGGTGCTCCCCCAAAATTTGTTTTAGTAGTGTTTGTTTACTTTTAATTCAAATGACAAATAATTTGTTTCTTAAAATACCTTAAACTATTTTTGTCAATATATTTTAGAGAATGAACTATAGAATAATAATGTAAAACTCAACTAGTTTCTTTTATATACTTATGAAGCTTAAAAGGGCATTTTCAGGAATACTATATAATTTCTATACAACCTTTAAAAGGTTTTTACTGCAAAGCCTTTGTTACCTGTAGAACGACATTTTCCTTCATAATAGAAGCTATGCAGAAAAACCCAACCACATTGCCACAAAAATATCATAAACCAGCGGTTCTTAAACTGTGGTCCGCGACCCCGGGGAGTCCGCGAGTTACCTTGAGGAATTCCCAAGTTATTTTTAGAATTCTCCGAAGAGTTTCAAAATTAGATGAATCACTAGTTTTAAGAGGCAAATTTCAAAAAATTTTTGGGGAGAACCCCCAGCCCCTTCAAAATTTTGATTTCAATGCATAATTTTTTCCTTGAAATTTTCAGACCCTCACCTCAGAGACTTGAAGTAATTCAGGGGCGTATATAAGGGCGGGTGAAGGGGCCCTGCCCCCTCCTGAAATTTGGACTTGGTGTATCAAAACCAGGGTTGGCTGGATTGGACCCAATGGGTTTTTTCAAAAAAAAAACATGTGAAAAAACCCACATTTTGGACCCATTTTTGAGTTTTTTCAAGAGAAATCAAGATTTTGGCAGTTCCTTCAAAATTTAATGTGTTTTTTTTAAAGTTATTTATATTTTTAAATTTTTAATGGGTTTTTTCAAAATTTAAACAAGGTTTTAAAAATTAAATGGTGTTTTTTCAATTTTAGGGAGTTTTTTTAAAAGTTAAATTGGTTCTTTCATTATTCAGTGGTTTTTTTTCATTATTTGAATGGGTTTTTTTTTCAAAATTTAGGACGTTTAAAGTTCAAAAAATAAAGAAGATTTTTTAAAAATTTCAGTGGGTTTTTTCAAACCGCTTTTTAAAACGCGGAGTATTTCTTTCAATACTGAATGGGTTTTTTCAAAGTTTAGGATATTTTTGAAATTTTAGTGAGGTTTCAGTAAATAAGGGTGTTTTTACAATTTCAGTGGGTATTTTCAAGGTATAAAAACTTTGAAAACACCCACTTAACTGCGAATAAGCTGACATTGTTTTGACAGAACACATTTAACATAGAAAGAACTGACTAAAATTTGAAAAAACCCACTTACTTTCTAGGAGAAAACCACTAAATTTTGATAAAACCAACACTTTTTCCGAAAAAACCCAGTTTTATATTGTTTTTTTCAGGGTTTTATTGAAAAAACCCGAAAAAACCCAACCCACTTGAGGTTTTTTAAAAAAAACCCGGGTTTTTGCCAACCCTGATCAAAACAAGTTAAAACCCTGTTTTTTGGATCAAATCTCCGAAAATTTTCTAGGGGAGGACCCTTGAACCCCCTTCAGTAGTTGGTACTTATTATTAAAAACTTTTAAAAAATAAGTTCATCAAAATTGAAATCCTAAGTTTTTCTAGTTGAATTTACAAAAATTTTCTGAGGGAGGACCACCAGACCCCCCTTTGATGGCTAGAACTTAATTACTCATAACTTTTTCCTATTAAATTCCCTAAGACGCAAATTCTACTTAAAAATGTACTGAAAAGCTACTTGGACCTATGAAATATACATGGGGGGCTGAGGGGTAGTTTTAGTCCCCTACCGAAATAAATTTTTATACACGCCTCTGGAGTAGTTGTAAAATTTATTGCAATTTACATACTATTTTTAATGAAACTTAAACACAAAAAAAAGTCTTGTTACGGTTTTTGGTGTTTTAACATAATGGGATGTAGTTAAACATAATTGTTAATTAATGGATTGTTTTTGGGATGTAATTAAACATAAAAGGGTTAGTGACGATAGAAAGTTTAAGAACTGCTGTCATAAACCATTATAGAATTATTGCTCCTGTAATATTAACGCTGTAACATTTCTAGAAAGTGCTGTTCCGTGATATTCCAAAAAACCTCTTGGAAAAATTATTGTCTTTTTTAAAGGTGTCAAAACTACAGGTTTTTTTTCATTGACAGACGAAGAAAAACTTCATTTCCGTAATGAATCGATTGGAGATTGTTTCATTTAGAAGTTTCTCTTTGTATCGCACGCAACCTCATGATGAAGCTTCTCTTTGGAAAATATATGTAATTATTGCCGTGCAAAAAGTGAAAATGTGTGTTTTGTTCTTTTCTCGATTATCTCATTTTGGCAAAAGTACTTTGTAGTCGAAAACGAAATGGGGAAAAAGGGGAACGGAAGTTCAAATATTTTGTGACACACAATTTTGAAACTGTTTTTCCACTGCTTTTCACTGCCAAAAAAGGGTACTTTCGTATTAGCCCGTCCATCGTTTTCGCCAACTTTGCCAAATTTCGCCAAAACGCGCCAAAATACGGGATTTTATCAGAATCGCCGAAAAACGCATTTTTTAACATCAGAAACACCTTAAAACATCAGAAAATAAAAAATAAAAGTTTCATGTGGTTGGTGGGGGGGCTGCCGCCCCCCCAAACTCCCCCTGCTCTATCTATAACCAAACTCGTTGTGGGGGTAATCAGACACAGTAAGGATTCAGAAAAAGGGGAATCAGTATTCTTGGATGAACCAAAACTACGGATATCACTCGGTAAGAGCATAAAAATAACTTTTTTAGCACTAACTTACTTGCCATATGGTCGATCCTACCGCCGGCGATCCTTTGTCGATCCTACCACCTGCGTGCATACGCAAAACATTGAAAGACTCTGGGGCTCGGCAAAATGACACGAAATGAACGACACGAAAGCATTTAGACTCCTACCTTTCAGATGGAGTCTTCGTTCTTACCTTGTAAACACTGTTGAATTTACGTTCAAAACAACCTGCGCGGTGCGCACACATTATTTCACCCATGGGCTTACCGATTTAAATTGCGCGCGCATGCGCCAGTGATCGGAACTAGCGCGATTTCGCTACGTTTTCCAGGGTTACCAGAATCAACGGTAGTATTGCGGGGTTTACTAGACTTGGCGACTTATCGCCCATGTTGGCGAATGGACGGGCTGATACGAATGTACTCAAAAAAGATACATTTCAATCATTCAAGCAATAACTACTTGAATTATTTTTATCGGGAATTTCAATACCAAATTTCGTCGAAATCTGTCCCTCAGATCTGTTGTAGGAAATTAAAAAATTGTGCAATTTCTCTTCATTTTGAATACTAGTCTACAACAATAGGAAAGTGGGCAAGGAGTCAGCTGTTAACTTCCTTAATTACCCGAGGGAGCAACCCTTTGGTTCGTTTCGTTTACTTTTGCCGACAAGTGGGCGTCCAAAATAACCGAAAAGATAAAGGGTACTTTCGTATATACTGTCGACCGTTCAGCGACCGGAACATTCTATGAGATTTAATAATGCTCTACATATTCAGGGGCATGGACGACTTAATAATATGTAAGTACCAAAAAAAGCTTACTTAGCATTTAAACGGTCCCTATATAGAATGTTTCAAAACTTCTAGGAGGGGTAGGGCACACGTAGACGACTCAGAATCCCATGGGAATAGGGTGTCAAAAACTCTCTAACGACCTAGAGGTTTTTGTAAGTGGGCATGAGAGGTTGTGTATAATCCCCAATAGAAATTGACACGTAACTTTTAAAGATGGGTTAAAACCAGCAAAATTTTTCTACTCAAGTATTTATTACACAAAACCTACTAGATAGTTAAAATTTCAGTCGTGATTTCTCAGTTCTAATTAGGCTTAAAATAAGTCATGACTCATGACCTACTACAAGCTTTTAGAATTTATTAATTACGATAGGTCTTGATTAAGCATTTACTAAAATTTCAGCTGTTAAATTGTTTTTATGCAATAAATGCCGGAAGCAAACAATTTTGCTGATTTTAATCCGAAAGGTTAAAGGTTACTTGTCACTTTACACTGGCAATTCTACAACCTCTCACAACCACTTTTAAAAATTCCTTGTTCTCTGGGGCGCATTTCCGATCCCCCATTCCGGTGTGATTCTAAGTCGTCTATATGTGCCCTACTCACAGATTGTAGAGCTTTATAGATAGTCCAAGTGGCGAATTTCCTCGTTAGTTCTATCACCTCATCAGGACGAAGATTATAACAACAAACAGGCACATGCTCCAGTGAGACCTCTATAGATCTATGTATATGTGTCTCTCTCAGTTCACCAGCTGCCAATTAGAAGAAGGATAATTGCAAAAGTTATTTCTGATTGGATATGGAACTTATAATAATGAGAAAGATTATCACTCCTCTGCCGATTTGATTTGATAGGGAGAAACGAAAGCTTCAGGAGGGTGGTAACTGGGGAGCTAGGAGGCCGTTCAGTTTGGGGGGTGTTAGTTGTTCATGGGAAAGCCAATTGCTTTAAAAGTTGCCATTAGCGTCTATAGCAGGGGTGGCCAATCCAAATGATTCTTGAATAAATTAGGTATAGATTAGGGAGTTTTGTAGATCATTTGCTTACTTTTACAGTTTCCTAAATAAAATATTCATTTAAATTTAAATTGACGTTTAGAAGCAACCCTAAGAATGCTTTCTCTATAGGAAATAAACAGGTACCGTTAAAAAACGCACTGAATAAGGAACTTGCATGATTTTTTTTATTTCTTTAATCTATTCTTTACCCAAAAATAAGCCACTACACAAAATTTGAGGCCGATTGAGAAATTTTTCTATTGCAAAAAAATTATCAAAAATCGTCTTTTTTGAAGAGCCTGAAAACGCTTAATTATATGCGTAGTGACGTCACAATATATGGACTTCGCCAAAAATGTTTGCCTTGAATTTATGACCGTCACCAGAAGTGTCTAAACGGTAAATATTTATTAAAACACTCATATCGGACACTTCAGAAAAAGAAATAATTTAAAACGTAGAAATTCAATTTTGATTGCAATTTGGCCCGATGGAATTCTACGTCACTGTACATGCAAACACACTTCGCGTTTTCAGTCACGTGTTTTTTTCTCGACTTTTAAAATAAAATATTTAATTATTTGTACACTTTTTTGAAAAATTGACTAAATATTTCATTTTACTATACAAAAAACCATACGGAACACTTGATTGTTTATGAAAATCTGACACATGCAAGTTCTTTATTACTCGAAACTAAGGCAACCGCTTGTGGCGCATATAGAAATTTATGTATACTTAAAAATAAAGTTTTAAGATGGATTCTCACCTGGATGAACTATATAGCCTAAAAGAGATGTGAATAATAGAGTTCCAAGCACTAAAGGCGGTTCTGGGGGTCCCCTCCCCCAGAAAATTCTTGGAAATTAGATTCTAATTAAGAGTTTCTAACTCGTTTCGATACATTTGAATTTTGGGGGACCTAACTTAAAACTTTGACTTAAAAAAATCTTGGGGGCCGCAAAATTATTTCAAGCGGGCCGCGGGTTGGCCACTTCTGATCTATTGTAAGGAGATCTCTGTTAAGTTCTATTATCTGTGACCATACCCTTTCTAGAAGTTCTGAACACCCTGTAGTATATAATATAACATGCGGATTCCTTCAGGCACCTCTAAAGCATGGCCCAAGAATGGAGCGGCGCAGCATCTCTCCACCGCCTCCTGCACTCGTACGTGAGCCAGGCGACCACGCACGGGGTCCGCAAGATCACGAGCAGCCGCCACCCCGCCAGAAGGGTGTTCTGGAGCGCCGTCTTCCTCATATCGCTGTCCGGCTGTTGCTACCACTGCAGCTACCTCATCCGGAACTACGCCAGCCACCCGAAGGCCACCATCACGCAGGAGAAGGACGCAGACTTCGTCGAGTTTCCGGCCCTCACCGTCTGCAATCTCAACGTCATCAAGAAGGTGAGCTTAACGAAGAAGGCGTTTTGTTTTTAAAGATATACCCCCGGTCACAGAGAAAAATCCTAACAGAGGGTCCAAAGCAATATTTTCAAAAGTTGGATGGATGTGAGGGCACCACGAGGAACTAGAGGACAGAGAGATCGGTAGTACATTTTGGTGACCAAACCTTTGATTGGCTGTCACTCAATCTGCTATTTTCGAAGGAGAAGGAAAAAAAATTTCCCGCCCAATCAGGCTCTTTCCCCGCCTCCCATGATGTAGATGCGATCTCAGCGCCAAAAAATCTCCACATCCATCCAACTTTTCGATTTCCATTAGCGCCTATGGCCAAGGGACTATCTGTTCTTGTACTTTGTGCCCCCGGTCAAGACTTTCTACGCACACTGTAAAAAAAAATACGGCCCTTTACACGGAACGGCGGCCCTCTACACGGATACGGCCCTTTACACGGAACACAAAATACGGCCCTTTACAAAGAAGTGGTGGAAAGAAGTAGCCCCGATATCATTGAGTGATGTAACTCCGCGATTAAGAGAGACCTCCCACCTAGACTCCGTGGGATGTCCCATTCCGGTGGAAGGTTTCTCCGTATCGCAGTGTAAACATTCCTCAATGATATTGAGGCAACTACTTTCCACCACTTTTTTGTGTTAAGTGCCGTATTTTTTTTTACACAGGGTGTTTCAAATGGAGTGTAACAATAGGCTATTTCCTAAAATATTTCCCCTTGGCCAGGGATGGCGAACCTTTTTCGATGAGTGTGCCATTTATATTAGGGTTTATCATTTTCAGGTGTTTAGTGTGCCACTTATACTTATTTTTACAAATCTTTTTTGAACCCTTAGAAAAAGAAATCCGCTTTTGATGACCGATATTCTAGAACAGGGGCTTACAACTTACCCAACTGACAATTACTCAAGGGCCGCAATCTAGTGGTGAGCCGTAAACTAATGAAAAATGACCCGAAAAAATGGTTACGTAATAGTAATTGAATGGCCCCTTACAGGACGTGAAGGTATACTATTATATTTTTAAAAAAATTAGTTTTAGGGTAATGTATAGATTTTTGAACTTACCGCTTTGAATCGTAAATTTTTGTAAAAGGGTCTTCCTGAAGAAAATTTTGGTAAAACTTTCTTAAAACATAATAGTTAACCTAATTTTTGGTTACAGTTTCTAAAGTTTACGACAACCACACAATAAAATTTTTGATTTTAATATGAGTTCTCGATAATTTTTGAAAAAAAGTATCCAAAACCTGATTATTAAAAGGTTTTAGATTATTTGGGATGTTGTTCTAAATCAGAAGAGGATGTTAATACAGGGTGTCCCAAAAAAGACTGCCACATTTTAAAAATAAATTACTAATAACTCAAAAACTAAAAAATATAAAAATACGCGGTTCATTGTTACATCCTATTTCTGGGAGTCTAAGGTGTAGGATGCAACAACCCGCTTATTTTTATCTTTTTAGTTTTTGAGTTATTAGTCATTTATTTTTAAAATGTGTCAGTCTTTTTTGAGATACCCTGTATTATCAGTAGAGTTCGCGGCGCTTTTGGGGACGCTTTCACCGGCACACAGTTTGACAGCACCCTGACATAGTTCTAACTTTCTATGCCTTTTTATATGATTAAAAATGTTTGTTCAGTATGATGTGTTACTAAATATTGATATTTTTTTAGGAATACGCGAAGAAATATTTTACCATGGCCTCTTCCAACAACGAAACAGATTTGAATATATCTACAGCATTTTCGTGTGCTCAATCGGAAGAGGAATTGCTCGAGGAAAGTGCCGTAGACCTCAGTGATACGTGGCTAAACTTAGGGGTTACCAAGGACAACCTGTCAGAGTTCGGACACAAGGCTGGAGACCTCGTCATTCAGTGTACTTATAACGGCAAAGATTGTGATCTCGAAAAGTAGGCTGATTATCAAAGTTTATTTTTTATTGTTTTTTTTCAATGGTGACCTAAGTTAATGCATTTATTGCTTTATTTCGAATTTAAAGAAAAATAAAGGCAAAATTGTTTTTCACTAAAATGGAACTTTTTTAATTTATAATTTTTTTTATTTAATAAAATATTTTTAAGTACTGTTCGCCCAACGATAGTAAAAGGGTCACGTGACTTTTACAGACTTTGCACGGCCGATAGGTGGGTAACTGCTGATAGTTGGGGTCTTGCTTCTATACAGGGTGTCCCAAAACGACCGCATAAACTCTGCACAGCTAGATTCCTCGCCGGGAGTACATAAAAACTGCCCAAAGTGCCCCTCTTCGATCCACAATTTACGAGAAAAATACGAAAAACAAAGTATGACGTCACTACCGGTGCAAGAAAAAACACTTTATTGAACATATCAACAGCAGTATTATGCACAATTTAGAGCAGATGTTCAAAGTGTCCGCCGTATGGGGCAATCTCAAGGAACTGGTGTATCAAGACACGTTGTGACAACACAAATGGACTTAGTTGCTCCATTGCATACTGCTTTTACTTCAGAGTAGACCCCGCGATGCTGCAACGTGTGATGACAGCCATTCCACTGCGCTTCGACATGCACGGCGAACACTTTGAATATCTGCTTTACTTGTTTAATAATAACACTTGAATATCTGAACTTTGATTCCCAACGAGCAACGAGGAATCTAGCTGTGCAGAGTTTATGAGGTCGTTTTGGGACACCCTGTATACAAGCAAATGTCTCTTCCTCTTTCGATCAACTGCCCCTCAACTTCCACCTGTCTCCCCTCCTAAATACTAGTTCCGGCGTTGTCAAAATCACGTGACCCTTTTACTATCGTTGGTTTATCAGTAGTTCATCTTTTTTAATGGTTCTCTACCCTATCAAAAAGCTATAAAATAAACTTGATATTTTTCAAACTAAATGCTTAAGAAAAAAATCTATTGGCTGAATAAAATATCAAACGCTGGAAGTTTACAAACAATTTAATTCCAAATCCACAATCACAATAGAAAGAAAACAGAGATGGAATCCGGTAGGGCACGCATAGCCCCTTTTTAAATTTGTGATTCATTATTAATGAATAAAAATAATTACATTTATAGTATAGTTTGATATTTCGATATTTATAAATACTGATACGCCACAAAATGTTTCAAACGAAAAATATAGTATTATTCAATCTATTAATATACATACAAAAAAAGTAATCTTTATATGCCTTAATTGGATAGCTGGAAACTTTTTTATCTGCGTATAAAATAAGAGAGGGGTATTTTAAGATACGCATCTGTAGAGTTAAATCCACATTTATATCTCAGCCTCCCTTCTATTTCTATGCAGAGTGATTCAGAAACAGGGTTGGCAAAAAACCGGGTTTTTTTAAAAAAACCAAAAAAACCGGGTTTATTTGGTTTTTTTGGTTTAAACCAAGTTTTTTTAGAATTTTTTTTTATCAGAATAAGTTATTTTAGCATTGATGTTTGAAATTGAGTTGTAAATGAGACATTTATTTCAGGGGTTGTTTATAATTGATAAATGATTTGTATATTTCAATTAATTAATTAAAATTAAATTAATTTGTTTTAAATATAATTTTTGTTTTTAAATATTCCAATTTGAATATCTAATATTATTGTAGTGAATAAAAATCAGTGTTAATTTATCTTGGATAAATCTCTCTATTCTAAAAAAAAGTTTTTGTAAATGGTTTCCAGAGAAAGGCTTTTTAATTACTGATCCGTATAACATGTTTTTGGTATCAAACTGTTCGGATTCTTTTGAGGATGTGCAAAGTGCCTTTAGAATTTCTAAAAAAAATTCTCAATTCTAAGATATTTCCATTTTTCTGGATTACGGATAAGGTTGCAGTTAACAGCAAGAAACTGTCGTTCAATTTATTATACCTCCAATCACAATGACCAACCGACGCTACTCATTAACGATGAAAATAATTCCTTTCACGCTTTGAAAATGCGCTTCAAAATATGTACTTTCTAAATAAAATATTTTTAAAAGACTGATAAGAGTTTTCCAGAAACTCACAGATCTACTATTCAAGTATAGAATTTCACACACCAAAATTAATTGTTTGTAAACATTGAGTGCAATGTAGATTTTGTCTCTTATCATTTTTAATAGCTTAAATAGTATTGTTTAAAAAGTCTGTTTTAAAACTAAAACTTGAATGATAAAACACTAGATATTTTGACGAGTTACTAGGTACTATATTAAATTTAACAGATTCATTGCTGAACGTTTTTGTAAATATTGAATAACAATAGCACGAGCAGACTTGATGGATATTTTCAAGGAAAACGTGTTGATTAAATTATTGATAATTTAACCAATAAATATTCTAACTTTTAAGAGAGTGTGCTTCAAGAAAGTTGGTTGAAGTTTTTTCTACTAATTGTTATAACGAATGTTTTATAAATAAATAATTTTAGTGAGCAGGGTTTTGTGGGGATTGCGAAGCGATCCGAAAGGCCCTGCGTCAGCAGTTAACGGGGGTTGGCGAGCGATAGCGAGCAGGGGGCGGTAGCTCCCTAGTGGTTGAAATAATCAAATTATTTATCTTAATTATATATGGATTAATTTATGAACTTAAGAAATTTCTTTAGAAAGAGAAAATTTTATTTTTTAAATGAGAAGTAAAAGTGAAATGTAAACAACTTATGTTAATTGAAATTGGATAATTGATAAAGATAATTAATTTGATTAATTATTAAATGGTAAAATAATCAAATTAGTTATATGGATTATTTATGAACTTCAGAAATTTCTTTAGAAAGAGAAAATTTAACTTTTTTAATTAATAAAAGGGAAATGTAGGCAACTAATGTTAATTGAAATTGGATAAATGATTGAGATAATTAATCCGATTAAGGAAATTAACGGTTTTTATTAATTTAGTAAAAAAACCCCAACTGGTTTTTATCTGTTTATAAACAAACCAACTGGTTTTTAGTTTTTATCATTAAAGAAATCAACGGTTTTTATTAATTTACTAAAAAAACCAACTGGTTTTTATGACTGAAAAATAAGACAAATTGGCCAAGCCATATTTTATCAGTGAAAAACAGATAACTTTTGTATATATTTAGTTACTCTGTGAAATAATGCTTCATTTTAAAGGAAATTAATAAATGAACTATCTCTTGCAAAATATAATAAGTTTAACTTAAGCATTTAAGGTTAAGTTTAGAGAGAATTCAATAATTAAAACCATTAAATTAAAAGATTTCTGATTTTTAATCACCTTAAATTTCAATTTTTTTTATAAATCTGACCTTTTAATTTTGTGCAAAAGATAATACTTAATAACACTTTCTTTAAAAAATCCTGAAAATATTTTATAATTTCTAAAAAAACCAAAAAAACCAAGTGGTTTTTTTGGTAAAAAAACCATGGTTTAAACCAATGGTTTAATCCAAATGGTTTAAACCGGCCAACCCTGTTCAGAAATAATCATCAATAATTGGGGGGGGAGGTAGAGGGGCCCTAGACAAGCATATTTCGAATGGGGATGGTGGGGCGCAGCCTTACAGTTAAAGAGCTATAAGCTAATGTAGTGCGAGCGCGTTTCAAAAGGCCGTTTTTAGAAGGCCCGTGTTACGAAAAAAAACATAATAAAATGAAAAAATCTATTGCATGAGATAAGGAAGTATCCCTACTACTTACACCATGAATTCGATATAATTTGAACCACTTTCTAAACCGTGTAGTGTAGTGAGTTTCAAAAGTGCAATATTAATCTTTTAGTCAAAGAATGGAGTTCCCTTAATGATATTTAGAAAAATGATGATCGGGGAAGGAATTTTCAATGATCGTAACATGGATCATTAAAACTGTTTGATCATTGAAAATTCCTTCCCCGATCATTATTTTTCTAAATAACCATTAAGGGAACTCCATTGTTTGACTAAGAGATTAGTATTGCACGTTTTAAAACTCACCCCACGGTTTAGCAAGTGGTCCAATTTTTATCACATTGAGGATTTCAGTAGTACGGATACTCCTGTACCTCATGCAATAATGTTTTTTCATTTTATTATGTTTTGTTTTGTCACACGGGCCTTCTAAAAACGGCCTTTTGAAACTCGATCGCACTACATTAGGTCCTAACTCTTTAACTGTAAGGCTGCGCCCCACCATCCTTATTCGAAATATGCTTGTCTAGGGCCCCTCTACCTCCCCCCAATTATTGACGATTATTTCTAAATCTCCCTGTATAAAGAAAATCTGTGAAACAACGCTCTATGGCTATTTATTTCACTTCCTTGATACTAAATGTTTATACGTATTCAAACAGCGATTCTAATATTTCTCCATTTCAGTAACTCTTTTAGAGTCGAAGTAAAAAGCATCACGTCCCCGATTTTTGGACTGTGTCACACATTTTCCGTGAGAAACAGACTAAGTGGGCTGCCTACCCGCGTAAAAAGAGGGGGGACAACATACGGTAAGAATGGACTTTCTTTCTTTCTCCACTTTTACACGCACTGCAAAAAAAATTCTGAAACGTTGCTTAAAAAAACTGGGCAGCTGAGTTTCCCTTTTTTTAAGTAATGTTCCTGGAAAATACTAGGAACGTTACCGTAAAGTACTGAAATGTTCTGCAGAAATACCAGTAAGCTATCTGTGAAATATCTGGAACGTTACTGTAAATACTGAAACGTTCCGCACAGAAAATAAAATTCCGCATTAAATAAAATAATTCCGACCGGGATTCGGTCCGAGGAACTACCGCATGAGAAGCAAAAGCTTTATCACTGAGCCAGCCGCGACACGATGAGATACATTCCAGATAAAATATGACTTTAAATTAAGTTCCAAGTCTAGAATTTTGATTGGTTGATACTAATGTAAAATGTAGGCGTGCCAGGTGCACTGCACCCGGCTGAATTCAGTGGGATTCAGAAACGTTTCCTAAAGAAAACCAGAATTTTCAAGGAAAGTGTTAAACTACTTTAAAAACTCATAAAAAACAGGAACGTTTCTGGAATTTATGCGGAACGTTACTAATATTTTTTACAGTTACAGTGCGAGGAGAATTCAATTATCGTCTCGACCTCCCTATAATGACAAGATCCCCCGCTTCTTTTTGTCTTTTAAATATGATCCTTTCGCATGGAAATGCAATAGTTCTAATTTAATAATTCAAAAACCAATATGTCTTCTGAAGGCTCATTCAAACTTATCAAGTTTGATATTCATTTTGAAGGAATTGTCAAAAGTAAAAAATGGGAATTGTCGTTTTATTCCCCTTCAGTGAAAAAAAATTAAAGATGAACCAATGAAAAAAATCCATTAGGCCTTTCACCAATGAACTCAACCAGTGTGTTCAGCAAAGCGCGAACATTTAATTTTGATACTCTAGAAATATTTTTTCAGTGTTAAAGTGTGATTATTTCAGAAAAAAAGTTTTACAATTGTATATAAAAGTGAATTAACATTTTAAATCTAATTAAATGACAGAAATTAAAAACATTTGAATCCTTAATTTGTTACGATTGCATTGAATAAATCATACAGTACCTACAGTTTTTTTCCTTTATACTATATGTGACCATCGACATTCTATTGAATGGCTTGGCTAGGCAATGTATGTAATGGCTAAACTAAAAATGACAAGCATTCTATACCAGGGGCAAGCATTCATACGACAAGCATTCTAAGCACTCGCGGGCCGCAATCGAAATCGCAAGTCAAGTGGCAGACCGCAAAGTAATCTGGCCTTAACGATGATAATTTTTTTGGGGGTGAGAGTCTTCAATATGAACCTTTTCCAGCAAAAGAGGGACGAAGGTTGTTTACATGTTTTGAATGTATTCCCTACTGTATTTTCCAAAATTCCAGAGGATATATGAATTTTTTTTACTCTTATACAACTCTTAGGAATACTGAATACATTAAATAATCTGAATATTACTTAAATGAAAAGGTCTTTTTCAAGAAAATGTTTGTAAATTTTCCTTAGATGATTGTTTTACATATTTTTTTTACACTCCATTTTGTCCCTCCTCATGATAAAGGTTATAAAAGCCTTCATACCCGTTTGCTACGATCGATCAGGGGAATTTCAGATTTTACAAACGACCTCTCGAAACTCCTAACTTTTAATTTTTGCACCATAGAAAACAATCGAAGCTAGTCCATAAACTAAGAGGTATATGGGGGGTCGGGGATTCTCCCCCGAAAAAATTTTGAGTTTAGTGTGCTAAAAAGTGTTTTGAAGCTACTTTTTGGCGGGTTTTCAGTGAGCTGTTCTATACAATACTATACAGACTGGCATTCTATACATATACAAGAATGAAGCGCATTATTTTTTGATAAATTTAACGACACACTTAAGATTTTTCTGTTATGTCTATTTTTTCTATCTTCTGTTCTATTAAAATTGTTCTTTTTCTATTACAGGCATTCGTTTGACTCTTAACATCGAAAAAGACGACTATTGGGATTTGATCTCTCCGGAATACGGTGTCAGACTCCTAGTGCATCCTCAAGGAACGTACCCTACATTACAAAGAGGTGGAATAATCGGAAGTCCTGGAAGAAGCATACACATCGGCGTTAAAAGAGTAAATGAATCGTCAGTTTGAAAAAGGGAATAAGTCCGAAAACCAAGTTTTGAGAAAATTGAAATGAACTGTAACCACCAAATATTTACTGGAAATTCAGAAAGCTATTTAGAAACCATGGCAATCGTCGAAACAAATATAAGTACATTTAAAAGTATTTTACAGTTGAAAAAAAGTTGATGAACTTATTCCCTTTCTCAACCTAATGACATTTCAACTGAAGAAAAATCTTAAAAACCACTTAAATCTAGACATTTAAATTATATTTCTGCTTAGTTCACAGCACAAATGTGACAATTAGAAAGATATAGTATAGACTGATGAAATTCAAAATTATTATGAAACTGAGTCATTAAGGCGGTATCAATGGAGTATGTGAATATGAATGGAGTTAAGCATTTCCTGGATAAAAAAATGTTAAAAACAATTCTAAACTAAAAGCAAATTTTATTTTTGCTTAGTTGAAAGAACAAAGGATGAGAAAAAAATACAATTTAACTTAATTTTCAAGTAATTTAAATTAAAATAAAAAATACAATGAGTGGAAATCGATATTGCAAATTCAAGGAGCTATATAAGGGGATAGCTATTTTCCCCTCTTTCTTCTCATGTGTACAGCAAAACTTGGAGATATTTTTGAGCTCACAAAAAGTCAACTTGTCATTTCTTTTGACTTACTCCCCTTTTCAGACTAGTGATTCAAATATTAGTTGAAATAGTTAGAGATGACTTGGCCATTTTGGACTGTGTATAAATTTGTTAACATTTTTTTAAATTTAAAATAGAGAGTGACTACCTTACTACCAGGACATGAAGGTCTGTGCTCGGAATCATTCGAGACTTCCAAGCTCATACCTAAACTGAGGTCTTCGAATCTGGAGTTTGATGTTACTGGGTTGAAGTACACATACGAGGTAGCTTATTTGTTCAGTACGTGGACTTTTAATCTGAAATATTCATGGTATTAATATGCATGCCATGATAACTAAGAAATACAATTCAAAATAGTATTAAGAAAGGTTTAATAATGCTGTTTATTCATTTTGTAATGGTCTCTAATACTATAAATAGAAGCATTTTTAAAGTTATTTCTTATATTCAGCTCAAGACATAAAAATATCATTTAAATAGTATCGATAATATTATGCCCATAGATATATTTGATTTGGGAAACTGGATCATCTTCTAAAATGTTTTCAGACAATCTAAAATTATCTTAATTTTTGTTCAACTTTGGGAAGTTCATTCTATGTCTTTAAGAGCCATTTCAAAGTAGAGAAATGCCTTTAACGAACAAAATTCTAAATCATGAATTTGAGTAGACAAATTTTGAGCAGATAATCCTCAATTACACCTCAAATTTAGGGCAGGAAAGATATTGTTAAATTTGTGGGTATTAGGTCATCCCGAAAGTTTTGTCGCTCTTGGGAGCATCTGTATACAATGTATTTTTGGTACTTTTCCATTACGGTAAACCAGTAAAGTACTTCTACTTCTATCTGAAGCCAATTTGTCAAATTTTGGCTCTTTTTTTGTTAGCTCACTTTTCCAGCTTTCCTAGTTTCTACGATTAATAAGATTTTGTTTACTTCAAGTTGCCATTAATTGAAAATTTCAAAATTAAAAATCAAAGAAATTTAACTTTAATTTTAAGTCATATTAAGATTGTACGGAAGATCTTATTTATTTCATCAATGAGGAAGTTTCATATTTTTTTTTATTTTTTAAATCGATCCTACCTTACGAGAAAACCCTAAAACCGAGATATACCTTACGAGAAAACCCTAAAACCGAGATATTTTTTAATTCTGATCATTATTTATTTTTTTTACTGCGGTTTAAAGTTTGCGCTCTGGAAAAGGCGGGAAAAACAGCGATTTCAGATTCGTGATGTCACTCGGCATGTCAAAACGACTACAACTCGCATCTCCTCCTCAACTATGCAGCCGGCGTTGACAAAACTCAGTACATAGACGTATCTCGAGGCGAGGACGATCACTACCAAGTTTTCCAAGTTCGAAAATCGAATATTTACAAGTAATAAACGATTTTATGGCTAAAAACGCTTATTTCTCCATTTCTCTGCTAGAGTGGATCTGCTTGACTCACTATTTTAAATATGAAAACCTCAGGATTAAATATTTTTAATAAGAAAAGCTCTATAATTGCCAATTTAAAAGTTAAATCAGCAATGAAAACACCAAAATAAAATCAAATAATTAATTTTTAAACATTACATTCTTATATTTTAAGATTTTCCCCCTTAAAATTCAAATATTTATGGAAAATGTATTATTAAATATTTTTTATTAAGTGGGACTAATCCCCATCTGGTCTAATGAAACTAGACCAGATCCAAGAGGTCATAAAGACCTCTTATTTTAATAATGAATAAACATCAACAATGTCTTTTGTTTAGTGTTGAGTGACGTCAAATTTGATTTTTGAGCGTTTGCGATTGCATCATTTGTTTACGACTTTTTTCAACTTTTATTTCTTCTATATCTCAGTAAATAAATTTTTGAGGAAAATTTGGATTGCAGATTTGGATTTTTCACATCTTATATTGTATTAATATACCCCAAAATCGAAAATTTAAAAAATATGAAACTTCCTCATTGTAACTCATTTTATACCAATTTTGTAGAGCGGCGGTAGAATTTCCAGCGATCAAGATTACTGCAAATGATCATCCGGATATTTCCTAATTTAATATGGATGATTGTGATCAAACTCTCCGGATGCCTCAGTAAAAATTTAAATTTTCCACACTTGTTAAAAATACTTAAAACTTTAATTGTTTAAGGGAAATAGCCTGTTAATTTTAATTTAAAAATCTTAACTTTAGGAAAAAGGCAAAATTTTGAACAGAAAAGAAATGAAGTAACATTTTATCATAGATTAAAGGAAAACCCAATAGTCGATCAGTTCCCAAAATCAAGCCAATGATGCCAAGTTGACGGTAGATAAAGTTACAGTTTATAGTTTATATTGGTATCACATAACGGAAAAGTGTCAAAAACATCTAATATACAGATGCTCCCAAGAGCGACAAGACTTTCGGGATGACCTAATATACAATTTCGACACTTTTGAAAATAGAACAGAGGTTGCTGCGTTTCATCAAAAACTTCCGCTTTTTATTTTCCGGTACAGTTTCTTTACAAAATTACTAGCACGCAAGAACCTTAATGAGGTTAAGGCTAAGAGCGCACTAGAGACTTTTGTCACGGCAACAAAGACAAAATTATCACCCTGGCTATTGCAAGAAACTAGAGCGCGCGCATTAGGCGACGAGACTCTTGGCCGATTGCCAAGAATCTCGCCATAGAGATGCATTGCTCTCGAGTGACCTAGTGTTATAAGTCGCCGCGACAGAAGTCTCTAGTGCGCGCTTAGCCTAAGTGCGTTGTTTTCATACCTTCTTTTACTTATACTATTGTTCGTTTGAAAATTTTTAAAAACAGCGAATCACTTCTTAAAAAAGGAAAACGATCTTTAAATTTAAATACATCTCATACATAGAATAATCTAATCACCAGTTTCCGATTCCAGCACAATTTCACAATATTTAAACGATATAAAATTATATAAAAGGGATACATAGTGAATTAGGGTGAACTGCCCAGTGAAAGAACATTCCCAGTAAATGAACAGTCGAAAAAAATTAAAGAACATTTTACTTAAATTTTTCTATTTTTTGGAATTTTGAAAAAAAAAATTGAAAATGGTGGTTATGATGCACACCAAATTGATGAAAATAAAATAACGAACAAAATTGGACTAATTTTAGGTTTTCAAGTGGTATAATTCTAGAGCAGGGGTTCCCAAACTTTTTATGTCACGGAGCCCTTTTCAAGAGAAAAATTCTTCGCGGAGCCCTCCTCCAAAGATAAATTTTTCAAAGTACAAAAAGCAAATTACATAAAAACCTTTGCTACAAGAAATAAAAGCATAAATGCAGTAGCGTATATATAGAAATTTATTTCAACAGGGTTCCAAAATTATTCCACAGCCCCTCCCATGCATATTTAACAGGTTTAAAGTAGCATTTTAAAACATTTTTAGGTATAATCTGCATCTAAGAGAATTTATTGTAAGATAAATTGTGATTAAATAAGTTCCAGTTATGATAGGGGAGTCTGTTCGAATTTTGTGAAATATGATCCTTAGAAACAGTCTTTTTATATTTGTTATACATAAAAAATTGACAATAAAAGCTTTAAGAACAAAAGGGGGTCTGGGGGTTCTCCCCCAGAAAAATTTCGAAAATTTGACCCTAAATAACATGGTTTTAACTTGTTTTGGTAAACCAAGAAAGACCTGAAAAAAAGACAAAAACCAGAAAAAAACTATAATCAACAGAGGGGCCGTTCAAATATTACTTAAGCACTTTTTTGGTCATTTTTAATCCCCCCCCTCCCCCCTTGTCAGCAAAGATAAGCAAACCTCAACCCCCTCACCACCATAATTACGTAAGAAACTGCCGGACCCCCACCCCGAAATTTTGACATCCCTTGTAGTAAGTACTGTTTTTTTTCTCCTTGAAAATTAGGTGACTTATACAAGGAGCTGTCCTTTTTTGGTGTAACCCCCTAAGGGTTCAAAAATGAGTCGAAACTATTTTTCGGGGTTAAATTTCAAAATGTTTGGGGAGTCCATCCCTAGAAGAAAGTGCTTACGTCAGATTTCCAAATTCAATTTTTTGTTAAATTTATTTTTGGTTCAGTTTTGAAATTCTTTATGCAAGAAACAAGAGATTTTTGAAAAATGCAGTGTCTTACGTAAGCATCACTCATATCCCCCCTCCCCCTTGTCAGGAAAAATAAGCAAAGAGCAAACCCCCCCCTCCCCCCTTAGGTGCTTACGTAATATTTGAACGGCCCCAGAGCTCTCTTCATTGGAGGCTCCACACCAAATCCACATAAATTTAAGGGTAATTTTAGAGCTCTAAAAATTTGGGTAGGAAGGAGCAAAAATAAGTTCTTAACAAGAAACACCTTACAGAAAGTCAGGCCCGTAGCCAGGAATTTCCCTTTGGTGGGGCGCCCACTTTTTCAGGGGGGGCAAGGGGGTTTTCAGGAGGTTTCATAGGCGCAGGTTCAACTATTGGACTAGGGGACAAAAAACCCATAAGACCCTCAGGCCTAGGGAGCATTTACAAGACTTTTGTTTCAGGAGGAGTTAGGTCCTAAGTTTTCTAGTTTTACTTTTTCTGAGTAATATTGTTAGGCAAATGTAAAATTTTTTGCTTACAGTACATGTTCTCAAGCAAAAAAGGGGGTCCGTGGGTCCTCCCCCAGAAAAATTTTAGAATTTTGAAGCTTAAAGTACTGTTTTAGCCCATTTTTAGATCCTTTTAACTAAAAACTATAGAAGGGTTAAACTATAGAAGGAATTGCTCCATGTAAGCTCCATAATTGAAAAGGAAAACTCGAAAATCAAGGTGGATCACTCCTTGTTACTTTTTAAATAGACATTAGCGTGTTAATTACCTAACCTCACTTTAAAATCAGTGCTAGAGGGTATATAGAAGTTTATTTTGGTAGGGGCCTAAAAATATTAGTCAGCCCCTCCCATGAATATTTAGGTGATAGATTTAAGGTAATTTGTTATACATTTTGTGATTGAATTTTCATCCAAGAGAACTATAAATTCGTGTGATCTATCATTATATTAATATAAGAAAATTGTTTTTAAATGAGGGATAAAAGTAGCAAAGGGGGGTCAAAATTTTTGGAAATTTGACCCTAAAACAGGGTTTTAAACTGCTTTTGGTTCTTGTAGACCCAAATTCAGACATACATTTACAAGAAGAATTTTGATTTTGCTGAACTTGTTATTAAAAAAATTGTGAATAATAAAGGTTTAAATACAAATGGGGGGTATGGGGGCCCTCCCCCAGAAAATTTTTGAAAATTTGACCCTAAAAAACTGGGTTTTAACTTAGCTAGAAGTAAAAAACTCGTGTTTTAGAAGGGGGGCATCTGCCCCTCCTGGCTACCCCATGGATGTGCTTGTGGATGGAATTTGGGAGAATTTTCTAGGGGGGCAAATGAAGATGCCAGGGGGGCTCAGCCCCCCCTGGCCCCTCCGTAGCTACGGGCCTGCAGAAAGTTATTTATATAACATTTCAGAGCAAAAATTAGAAATTATCAAAAAATATATTTATTTCAAATTTCTTCGTGGATCCCCTGGAAATGCTTGGTGGAGCCCTAAGGGCTCCGTGGAGCACAGTTTGAGAACCGCGCTGTTCTAGAGGTATTAGCTGTTTAAAAATGCAGGAAAAACAACTTTACAAGAGTTCTTTTGACATAAAAATATATTACTGATTTTACTACCGAAAGATGGGTGATAGAAGAATGGAACCTGGAACATTATATCTTATAACTATATTAGCTGTTCATGAACAAAATCATGAACAAGATGTGAGGGTTTAATCTTTAGTTTTTTCAATTAGCATTTTTTTAGTTTAAGGCAAGTGTTATTACAGTCCGAATGAGCGTAAATTTTGCATACATTATTATTTTCTATAGTGACACAAAACTAGGGGGCGTCATAAATAGAATTCCTAAAAAAAATTTACCATACAAATAAGGACCACCCTAGTACATATAATATAAAAAATATAATGTTGCAACTCAAAACACTATAAAACCAATTTTAAAAATATTTACCTTCATTTAATACTGTCTAAAGTTTTCAAAACAAAAGTAAAATTTATAATAAAGAATGATCTTAATATTCTCGACTTTTTTAGTATTGCAATACATTGTGCATGAGTTACTTATTGGTGGAAAGTTGTCAATGTGTTGACGAAGCTCCTAAACTCATCAGTGGACAAAAAAGTTGGAAGTTTTGTAATCCTTGCAATAAAACCGAAGGTAAGATTTTCTCTGTTCACTTTTTTTTCAAATTTGATATAATCTTTAGAAAAATTTAATAGTAAATCCTTTTCATACTGCTGGGATCCATTATGTCTATTGAAGAATATATCGTGTTTGTTATACTTCTAAAACAAATTAAAATATTTAAAGAGATACGCTAGTTAAAAACGGTCTTCAAGAAATAAAGGGGTGTGTCACAAAATTAGGAATTTATCAGAACTTTATTTATACCATTGTAACACCCTGCATTAAATCCTTTTTAGTGAAATATGACCTGGATTTAAACGAGATAGTAATGTAATATTGCATGCAAACTCTGTTAAAGTAAAATTATTTTCATTAATTACTTCTAATTTAATTCCCCCCCAAATTCCGAGAAGCTTTCTTCAGATATTCCCGTTTCTCAGGTATTCCTTTTTTTATTAAAAGTAATTTCCTTCTTTAAGTCTTATTCGATAATTCCTAAAAGTTTTGAAGGTGAGTTTAAGAATACTAAGCGAAAAGTTTCAAGGTTTGTATCACGAAGAACAAAGCTATATTTATTTAAATAATCAGAAAACTTAAGGTGGTTGCCTACCTATGGAGGCTTTTTTTAATAATTAAAATATTGACCTAATTTGTGATTTATACAATTAAATGCATCTAAAAACTATGATTAATTTAAAAAATAATTAAATTATAATTTAAATTTTCATATTATTGAAGAATTTATTGAAGAAACATCATAACTCAAATTTATATGAAGATATTTTTGTTTTGTAAACATTATTATCCTCGTAAACACATATTTTAGGAGGCCTACTATTTTTATGACTGAATTATTTTAATATCAAAACTTATAGCACTAAACTTGAAAAATTAAAAAACAAAACACCAAAGTTCAGTAAAGTTTGAAGTTATACTATTCATAAAATAAAAAATATTACACCCACAGCCAAAAAAAATAGTACTACTCCTAAATCATATTATTTCAAGTACTTTGCCCAAGTTTTATAGAAATTCATTCATAATATTTTGAGTTATGCAGCTTTGCGGAGAAGGAAAATAGCAAAAATGTGATTCTGAGAAAAACGCGAATTTCTTTATTTTTCCTTAATAAAATGCCTATTTAGTTTTAAGTAAAATTTCTGTAACTTTGGTTCTAGGAAAGAAAAAGACAAAATGTAAACTGATTTGGAAAGCTAAAGATGTGTCTTTTGAAATAAGATAATATTTTTTTGGAATTTTTGGTCCGAAACGGCATTTTTAGGTAGGCAGGCACCTTAAACGTTCTTTTTTTCAATGCAGATTTAAAATATAATAATTAACTCTATGAATTTTGTGTTGTGTGATGCTTATTTTTTAGTTTTTTCTATCGAAAATTGCAAAAAAATGCATTTTTATCCTTCAGACTATTAAAATACAGGTGAGATATGATGACTTTTTACTGCTGTATTTTCTATTTGAGGGGCTGAATTAAAATTTAAAACAGTTTAACAAACATTTTCCCTTTTAAAGTGTAATTTATCAGACGGGGGATGATAGATTAAATTGAGCTATTTCTCTGCGTAAACTCGACCTCCTTCGTTCGTCAGAACCTGTCTTCTGGTCTAAAGAAATTACCGTGAGTTAAGACAGAATCAATTGCGTTTTCCCTGAAGGCCAAACAAAATGAAGCCCACCTGGAACAAATATGGATTTTCTGGCATCCATCGACACCGAATTGTGTCATATCTTAACCGGAAGCTCTGTCTTTTCACGCGAGGCTTGCCGATCACACTCTTCACCTTAATGTCATTAACCCAACATTCCAGACTGATTGTTTACGACCAAGCGGATCCACCTCCCACTGGCGTGTCAATCACACCAAGGCGAGGGAAAGAGTTTTTTTTGTTTACCGAAACGGCAACGGGTCAGGTTACCATCCCAACCAACAAAAAATAGATTCTGCAAGTGGCGGATTTCCCAAAAGATCAAATATGAGATGTTTCAAGAGTTAGAAATATTATAAGCTTTTATTACGACCATACAACATTAAAAAACATATAATGATACTCTTTTTTTTGTTTACCTGCTACAACTCAATTGAAAAATGCCAGTAAAGCAATTCAATTGAATGTAATAGTATGTTTTAATGGCAATTTTTTCTACTTTTAACTAAAGCTATTTTTAATGTAATAGTATGTATTTGTCTTGTTTCCATGTCCCTTACATCAATTTCTTATCTTCTTAATGGCAGACCTTTTTAGTGGCACATCAAAATACAAAGTACAAAGTTGTTGAAATATAGAGTACATAAATTCTAGGTGAATTTAGTGTAAACAAAAAAAATAAAATAAAATAAACTTGTTTTAAACCTAGTTAAATAAAGCATTAAAACTGTGTACTTATACACTTGAATCTTAAAAATGTTTTTACGACACATTTAATTTTAAGTAAGCATTTATTTGCAGCCAAGTGTAGAAGTGCAGTGTTAAAAGACTTCACTGAAAGTGGAAATGTTTGTGACGATGTCTGCAAGCCTTCATGCAAGTAATAACTGGAATGGCAATTTAGGTTAAATAAAAAATATCATTAAAATATTGAAAATTTTCTCTCATTTCAACACTTTAGCTATCAAAAAAAGTTTTATTTGATCTCTTACTAAACTCTTAATTCATAGTGTATCTTAATCCTGTAATATTCATTTAAATAATATTCTTCTATTGGGATAAGTTGTTTTTCACGTAAAATATACTATAAAAAATTATAAAGATTATTTACTTCTACTTTCAGTTCCATAAGGTATGATATATCTTTATCAAAAGCAGATTGGCCGAATTTAAACCATCAGCTGTTCGTTTTAAATAGATCAGCTGAAAAGTGGTCCAAACATCCAGAAATACTAGGTCTGCTACACGAGTATGCTCAAGACGATGGAAATGCAACAAAAGCTTACAGATTCATACGGTATGCCTATGATTAATAATGCATGATAAACATTAATTTAATCTTTAATTACGATTAACATGTAGGCTATAAACTGGAAAATAATTTTAAATTCCTAATTGTGAGCATCTCGAAGGTTTCAACACACGCGTTCATTAACTGAGGAATAAATTTCCTAAAAGTTTGTGACAACATTTTATATGAACTTCAAGTTTAATTCATACAAACGTTGTAAATTTCTTCAGAAATATCTATGTATCTTAGGAAAAATTCACAACCAGAGTAAATGTATAAAATTTCCACATATTTAAACTTAATTGCCTTCCTTAAAGGAATATCATTACTTCAGGGTAAGAGGGATTTCAGTTAAATTATTTTTACTTGTACTTTTCCCACCTGAAAAACGTTTTTTCGTTTATAAATCTATACATATTTCACAGTGTCTTTAAATACAATAAAAACCTATTAATGTTTTTAAAAAATGATAACAAGTTTATTTTGTTTAGTATCGCACTGATTAATCATTATGAATATTACTACGATTATACAGTAGTATTAGTGCGACAATACATTTACCAAAGGTCGATGACATTTACACAAGCTCAAGCTGTAAAGACACAACATCAAAGGGATCATTGTTCAGGCGCAAACGAACAAGTTGTGGTATGCTTTCCTGCTACAATACTACCTTCACAAAGAAACACGTTTTACAGGGGCAAGTTATGATGCTTTCCCGCTACAAGCCTACCCCCACTAAAAAAACAATTTACAGGGGGTAGTGTTTCTTGCTACAATATTATTTTGCAATGAAAGCATAGTAATAATTCGTGATGATAATAGTTATTTCACAATTTCTTTAAATACTATTTACATGAAAGAATTCATATGAATGTAATGAATCTATATGAGAACGTAAGCGAATCTTATCTTGTACGTATTTTCATGAGATATTCTAAGAAATTATTCAAAATTGTAGGAATATACATTTGTCTATAACCAAATTATTTAATTGTATTTCTACTTAATTGAATTTTAATATTTCATAAAAATAATTGATATCTTTAACAAACAATTTATTAAAAACTTAAACTTTTTCCCCATGGTGATTGTTTATAATATAGATTTTCATTGATTTCTTCAGCCAAAACATGCTTCGAGTGCATCTGTTTGTGGAAGAAATGATATACATGTCTATAGAAGAAAGTTATAATTATCCGGCAAGTTTCTGTTTGTTCTTTTAACTTTAAATTTTGAAAATGTTTAACCTATACTAACCTATATTAACCTATACTTTATGTTCTTACTTTTTTATGGATTCCTTAATGCAACCCGAATGGTTTAAATAATAATTTCCTTAACGAATTTTTCTTCATTTTTTTAATGTACGATTAATGAAGAAATATCATGTTTTCCGTTTTTCTCAAGTTATTTTTTTAAGATTTAATCTATTAAATATTAACTAGCATGTACTTAATAGAACTTTAAAGATAAGATAAAGAAAATGACTTTAATATAAGGATCGAAAAATTTACAGAAATATTTTTAACATAGAAAAAAAATTTAAATGCTTTCTATGACATCGTCTTTAATTTTAATTATTTTACCAATGCCATACAATATGCATAGTTCACAGAAATTTCCAAAATTTGTTTAGTGTGAAAAAAAGTCTACTGTAAATATGATGAAACTTGTGTGGAACTGAAAACACAAAGTACTAATAGTTTTCCCTCATGAAGCATTTCTAGTTCTTAACAAACAAATTCCATTTATTTACCTATTGTACACTCTTAAAACGATAGTCTTAAAAATGAGTAAAAATTACTCAAATCTGAGTATGTCAAGCACTCAAACAGGCTCTGATCCAAATTTACTCAAATTTGAAAACATGCATATACTCATTTTTGAAAATGTGCAGATACTCAAAAATAAAGCATCATGTACTCATTTTTTAATTCGTCCATGACATTCTTTTAAAGAGGGTGCAATGTGTTACAGTTATAATGACCATATAGCCACGTAATTATGATGTGGGAAGTGCACCAGTAAGTTGAGTGTGACGTCGCAATGTTGTGTTACACATTATAACACCAACTTAATGTTATACTTTCGATATACTGCATATACAGGGTGTATCTGAAATGGTGCAACAAACTTTCAGGGATGATAGTACTTATCAAGACGAACAAGAATCGGTATAGAAAGGGGGGTCCCAAACCAAATCCCAGGGAGTTAAAAATGGAGCAACACCCCAAAAAATCATTGAACAATTCAATTTGTAGAAGAACTACTATTGGTAAAAACTTAATTATGGTCTCAAAAATTGTGGTTTAATATGATCTTTAAAATTATCTCAAAAGTCTTCACTTTAAAATTTATTTTATTATGAAAAAAGTTAAAAAACCACAAAAAATGTGAAAACTCTGCCAAAACTTTATTTTGTATTTCGAAATCCTTTCTTTTGATTTAATAATCTGAAATCTGAAAGATCATAGTCGAAAACCCTGAAGTCTAAAGTGTCACGTAAAAACCATCAATATTAAATGCTTGAGATCCTGTTAAAGCATGGTTTAAGTCCGTTTTTTGCGTCCGCTAACTGCCGTTTTGAAAACGGCTATAGGAAACACGTTTGCGCACACAAAAAACGAACTTTAACAGGATCTCAAGCGTTTAATATTGATTGTTTTTACGTCAAACTTTGGACTTAAGGGTTTACAACTATGATCTTTCAGATTATAAAATTAAAAGAAAGGATTTCGAAATACAAAATGAGGTTTTGGTAGAATTTTCACATTTTTTTGTGGTTTTTTAACTTTTTTCATAATAAAACAAATTTTAAAGTGAAGACTTTTGAGATAATTTTAAAGATCATATTAAACCACAATTTTTGAGACCATAATTAAGTTTTTACTAATAGTAGTTCTTCTACAAATTGAATTTTTCAATGATTTTTTTTTGGGTGTCGCTCCATTTTTAACTCCCTGGGATTTGGCCTGGGACCCCCCTTTCTATACCGATTCTTGTTCGTCTTGATGAGTACTATCATCCCTGAAAGTTTGTTGCACCATTTCAGATACACCCTAAATTTCAATTTTCAAATATAAACTAAAAATTCGCATAATATGAGTGGTGACTATTGAATTGTTTGAAACTGAGTATGTCTGATGGTGTTTCAAAACTGAAAGCATTGGGTCGTCATATTTGAACCAAAAAGTTTCATACCAAAATGAGAACATCGATTTACTCAAATTTGAAACTGTCATTTCTCTCAGTGCATAATTTTTCTTGACAGATTTCATGCTTCTGTACAGGTTTTAATGCCATTTTGGCCTAACTTCCGAACTTAAAACTGTCTTTCAGTTGCCGAAACTTCTTGCTGATTTGGGCGGATGCTTAGGCTTGTACTTAGGAGTATCTGTCATCTCTATCATAGAGACTATTGACTTGTTTGGAAGTGCCACACTTTTATGTTTCTGCAGAAGTTCCAAGAGTGGGGCCGTTCAAAGGACGGGATCTACAAGAAAACGTCGGCGTAATAAAATCAAAAGCAGCAATGAAAGAACTTCCCCTACTTACGCCAATGTGAACAATGGACAGGTTTTGGGGTTCTTCAAGAAGAAAGGATCGATCAGGAGACAACGTTCTGACGATATTTGGCGGTATTTATACTTTCTAATTTACTGCACCAAAGTAATTGATGTTACAAATGAATCAAATCAAATCAAATCAAATCAAAATTTATTTTTACTAATATACAGGGTGTATCTGAAATGGTGCAACAAACTTTCAGGGATGATAGTACTCATCAAGACGAACAAGAATCGGTATAGAAAGGGGGTCCCAGACCAAATCCCAGGGAGTTAAAAATGGAGCGACACCCCAAAAAATCATTGAAAAATTCAATTTGTAGAAGAACTACTATTGGTAAAAACTTAATTATGGTCTCAAAAATTGTGGTTTAATATGATCTTTAAAATTACCTCAAAAGTCTTCACTTTAAAATTTGTTTTATTATGGAAAATGTTAAAAAACACAAAAAATGTAAAAACTCTGCCAAAACCTTATTTTGTATTTCGAAATCCTTTCTTTTGATTTGATAATCTGAAAGATCATAGTTGAACTTGAAAACCCTTAAATCCAAAGTTTCACGTAAATACAATCAATATTAAACGCTTGAGATCCTTTTAAAGTTTGTTTTTTGGGTGCGCAATCAGTTTTTTAGAGCTGTTTCCAGAACAGCTGTTAGCGCACACAAAAAACAAACTTTAACAGGATCTCAAGCGTTTAATATTGATTGTATTTACGTGAAACTTTGGACTTAAGGGTTTTCAACTATGATCTTTCAGATTATCAAATCAAAAGAAAGGATTTTGAAATACAAAATAAGGTTTTGGCAGAGTTTTTACATTTTTTGTGTTTTTTAACTTTTTTCATAATAAAACAAATTTTAAAGTGAAGACTTTTGAGGTTATTTTAAAGATCATATTAAACCACAATTTTTGAGACCATAATTAAGTTTTTACCAATAGTAGTTCTTCTACAAATTGAATTTTTCAATGATTTTTTTGGGGTGTCGCTCCATTTTTAACTCCCTGGGATTTGGTCTGGGACCCCCCTTTCTATACCGATTCTTGTTCGTCTTGATGAGTAATATCATCCCTGAAAGTTTGTTGCACCATTTCAGATACACCCTGTATATACATAGTTAAGGTCAAAACAAAAAACAAAAAAAATATAAGGGAAAATGACAAAAATACACGTCTGAGACACCAAGGAGTCAATTTGACTCTTACAGGTGACCAAAAATTATACATCAATGGGTTTTCAAGAAAAAGAAAACATAGAAAGAAAGGAAGAAAAGAAGTTAAGAAGAATAATTAATAAAATACGGGTAATCTCAAGGCATAAATCTAATTGTGATTATAAATGATGGTGAGGTGCTGTAGGGTGAGCTTCAGATTATTTTATTTAGTGAGCATATGTTTTAAAATATTGTTCAATGTCAACTATTGAGTATAAAAATAATTTTAAAAGCTTTTTAAATTTTAGAGGAGATTTTTCTGATTTAATGTGATTAGGCAAGCTATTGAATAGTTTTGGGGATAGTGCATGGAAATTTTTAAATTAATCCAAAAAGAAGTTAGTTTCTTGGCTATATGCTTTAAAAAGCAACCGTATTTTATGTTCATCAAATTCAAATAAAAACATTGGTTTTTAAACTGCGCACTCAAGGGTGCAATATCTAACTAAATTAATCAATGAGTTATTGTGGAAGACTTTAAAGTGTAATAATTTTAATATTTATTATTAACTAGTTTTAGTTTACTAGTTTTATACTTTACTAGTGTTTGCAGAAGTTGGCAATATCGTTAAAAAGAGACTACTGCACGCGCTGCATCTTCTGCGGGTGAATGGATTATAGATTTTATATTGTTATAGTGTGTGTGTGTGTGTGTGTGTGCGTGCGTGCGTGCGTGCGTGCGTGCGTGCGTGCGTGTGTGTGTGTGTGTCGGCCTTCCCTCTAGCCATTATTAGTTGGCCCTCAGGATAATTTAGAGTTAACAATAGAATGGAGAGAAAATATAATTTCATATATGGGGCACATTAGTACACTTTTAATACCTTAAAACAGGGTGTCGTAAATAGGATTCCAGGAAGACTCTTGAAACGTTCCGATTTTAAACTAATGGCATTTATTTACAGATATTTACAAGTATATATAGAAAATGAAAATGCAATGGTTACAGTTACAACGATTTGACAGAAGGTGCCGCACTGGGGCTTTCAAAATAATACAAACACGCATTTCAGATGCGTCATGGGCTTTCACAAAAGATCTCGCATTTCAGTTGCGACACACTCCCACCTTTTGAGTGTAAACCTGTAAAACACTCAAAACATAATATTAATAACTTATTATACAAAATGAATTAACTTATAAACTTAAATTAGTGGATTATCAACTTCCATTCTAAATAACCTCTGAACGGGCCTTAGAAATTCAGAGTTCTTGGTCTTAACAAGGGCTAATCGTACATGGCCATCTCGACCTGGTATAAGTTTAATCACCCTAGCAAGGTTCCAGAACACTCGCTTCTTATTAAAATCCTCCAACAAAACTATCTCTCCCAACTTGAGAGGTTCCACTTTAAAAGTTTTGAGGGATTGTTGACGTAATTGTCCCAAATATTCAGAGCGAAATCTTACTCTGAGCTGGTCTTTTATCTTTTGCAGATAATTGGATCTTTTACTTAATTTTTCTCTATCTACAGAGTCTATATCGGGAACTCCTGAGCTGGGAATTTCTCGTAAGAACATTTCAGGGGTCAAACAGCGAGGTTCATCTAGATCCTCGGACACATACGTAAGGGGTCTTTTGTTAATGACACTTTCGCTGTCACACAGTACCGTAACTAGCTCTTCGTAATCTAGAGCAGCTCGACCCAGCTTTTTCCTTAGAATTTGTTTAACCATTTGAACAAGGCGTTCCCACCACCCTCCCCACCATGCGGCGGAGGGAGGGCTGAACTTCCATTGAATAGGCATACTCCTACTAGTCTCTGTACCCAGCTCAGTAACCTTTTTACGAAGGGCCTCCCAATCCAACGAGTGCAGAAGCCTCTCTGCCCCCCTAAAATTGGTGCCATTGTCCGAATATATTATTGAGGGTCTTCCCCGACGAGCTATAAATCGCCTTAAAGACTGCAAAAAACCTTCAGTTGACAAGGAAGTAATTAGCTCGAGGTGTATAGCCCTGTAAACCGCACAGGTAAAAAGAACTATATAAGATTTTGTCCCATCCTTAAGGTGAAGGGGTCCTGCTAGGTCTACACCGGTTACCTCGAAAATTGATGCATCCCGTATTCTATCTTTGGGCAAAATCCCAGGTGTAACTTCACACCTCTTACTTTTCAAGCGCTGACATTTCGTGCACTTACGTATACTATTTCTTATAGTTTTACGCGCCTTAATAATCCAATACTTTTCCCGTAAATGCGACATCAATAGGGATGTACCAGCATGTAACAGTTGATTATGAGCATCAATTATAATCAATTTAACTACCGGGTGGTCAGATGGTAGAATTACAGGGAATCTAAAATCATTAGTATCCTCCCTATAAGAAACAGTAGATCTAGCTCTAATAAGTCCATTTTCATCAATTAGGTGCCTTAATTTATTTAACTTAACTTCATTTACACCTCCAAAGGATTCTTTTTGAATCAAACCCAAAAGTGTGATTTCAGCTCTCTCGAGCTCTGTGGCCGTCAAATATTTAGATGACTCGCTTACTTGTTTACGTGACTTAGAAATAAACCTTAAAATCCATGCCAGCATTCTTATCATCTTTTTAAAGGACGAAAAATACCTATAATACCAGTTAGAATCATCGGTTTTAGTTAAGGTAGTCACGACAGTTTTACGCAATTCTGAAAAAACCGAATTCTCATCGGGCTCCTCATTTACTTTTGGCCAGCTTTCCTCGCTTTCATGAAGCCAAACTGGGCCCTCCCACCAACTAAGTGTGAGAAGTTTTTCAACAGAACATCCCCTTGACGCTAGGTCAGCAGCATTCAATCCACTAGGAACATAATGCCACATCATAGGGGTAGTTAACCAACCGTATTTCACGTACCCGATTTTGAACAAATGTACCCCAACTTTTATCCTGACGTATCCAGTACAAAGCAGTTGTTGAGTCAGTCCAACAGTAAACTTTTAGTTCAATGTCCAAATCTTTAATTACAGATTTTAACAACCTAGTGCCGATCAAACAAGCAAGAAGCTCAAGTCTAGGCATGGTCACTAGTTTTAAGGGTGCTACTCGAGTTCTAGCTTGAACTAAAGTAACCTTTACCTCATTATTTTTACTTACTCGTAAGTACACTACCGTAGCATATGCCTTTTGGCTTGCGTCACAAAAGACGTGTAAACTTACCAATTCACTTGACCGTGAGAGATTAAACCATCTCGGAATTTGTATCTCCGAAATTAACCTTAACTGTTCATACCAGTTCTTAAATTTTACAGCCTGATAATCGGGTAGAGGGTCATCCCACTTGAGCTTTAAGCTCCAGGTTTCCTGTAAGATCAACTTAGGGATTAATGTTACAGGTGCTGTAAAACCAATCGGGTCAAATAATTGATGGGCGATTGCCAGAACTAATCTTTTCGTAATGGGTTTTTCCAAATTATTTGTTAGTTCTACTTTACAGGATAGCGTATCTTGTTCTGTATTCCAGATCAGTCCACTGTTAACCAATTTCCTTTTAGTGCTTAACAGGCTCTTTTCAGCCAACTTTCTATTATCAGGTAAGAAAGAATTGTCCATGATCCAAGGTAACGCAACTTCGTACCTATCTTCCTCGTTAACCCTCAAAGTTTCAGTAAAATACTTGGATGTTGCCTCTTCTAACTCAAATTTAGTTTGACTCTCAGCGGGATCAGTAATTCCCAAAGTATCCAATTTCCATAGATCACTTACACACTTATCTCTGGTCAACATCGTAGTAGTTAAGAGAGAATGATTGGATTCAACATTAGACTTATTACAAAAATACTTCCCTAGAACTGTCCATCCTAAGCGGGTATGTACAGCTGTCAAATCAGACTTAAGGGTAACGATACCTCCCGTTAATAACTTACCTCCCACATCAGCCCCAATTAAGAGTTTAATTTCGTTATCTACAAGGTTATTATAAATACCTTTATCCAAATCAGTAAGCTTAATACCGTATCCACGTAACTCTTTTAACCAAGGACCTGATGGTATCTTTTTAACTTCAGAACAAATACGTTTTTGCTCCAACACATTCAATCTACACTTATAGGTATTAGAAACATCACTTAAATTAATCAAGTAATTCTTATATACACTTTCATTAGTTTCTATACCACCAAATAGAGACTGCTTTAGCTTAACTTCACCAGTAGGATCATAGTTAAGACTTTTAACTACATCTGAACTTATGTACGATTTCATACTTCCCGTATCAAAAATAGCTCTCACAAACAGTTCTTTTGAACCGTTATACAATCTTTACAACTAGAGTTTGGAGAATTACATCAGAAATTAGTAAATTGTTACTTAACGTACTACTAACTATACTTTCCTCAACCTCTTTATTTGAGGTGAGTGCACCTGGACACAAAATAGCAAAATGACGACGTTTACATACAGAACACTTATGTCCTGCCTTACATGAATTTGCTCTATGAGTCCCTCTTTTTAGGCATACAAAACATGCATTTTTCTTTCTTAGAATATCCTTTTTACCTTCTAAACTTAAATTGGATACCTCATTACAATTCTCAGATGCATGCAAATTATCACAGAAAACACATTTATTATTAATTTTCTTAAACTTATTGTTATCATAACCAGCGTTTAATAATTCGTATGCCGTAGGTACGAAAGACTTAAGGTCCGAATGTTTACTGTTACTTTTCTTAGAACTAGGCTTATCTACACTAAAAGATTCTTTAGCCATTTTAATCCTAAATTCAGATTCTACTTCGTTCTTAACGAAATCTATGAGTAGATCGAGATCAGTCTTACCTTGTACATTTACTGATGATCGTTGCCTTTCCCACAGTGCTATTATGTCGGCCGGTAAAGCTGATTCTACCATCGGGAACAGGACCTCAGCGTATGTATCTTTGGTAAGGCCAAGGGATTCGAGAGCTCTCAGCTGAGTTTGCAATCGATCGTAAAGCGTCGCTAGATCACCTTTCTGTTTTGAAATCACAAGTTGTAGCAAATCCCTGATGTACACCTGTATCAATACTTTTTTCTGACCGAAGCGCTCCTTGAGGTACTCCACAGCTTTCGGATAATTCTGGGGGCTGGCAGGAAAGCTGTCCACAATAGCTCTAGCTTTTGAACCAGGAACTGTAGCTTGGATTAGGTACTGAAACTTGTCCCCGTCATAGATCCTCGGATCATCGTGTATTTTCACAAATTGGGCCCAAAAGCTCAGCCACTCTCTCGGATTTCCATCGAACTTCTTCAATTCTATTTCAGGAAGCTTGACGTGTCTAACTTCACTAAAAGAGACATCGAGGTCTTCATTCTTCTTAGAACGTAAAATATCTCGTTGTTTCGTCTTCATCTTATTGGCTTTCACCTTCAAGCTGATGAACCGATCTTCGTATTTCTCCCGGGAGGCGTATTCCGTGTCGTAGATTTCCTGCGTAGTTGCTGCTTTTTGAAGTTCCTCCAGGTATTCATCTTCAGCTCTTCTTAACTGCTTATATTTTTCGGCTAGCTGTTCGAAAGCTATTTCAAGATCAGCGACATCATCTTCCGTAAATTCTGCTAGGTTTAGCAGTTCCTCCAGCGTATTGGCCGATCTAGTAAACACGCCTCGTAAAGTCGTCCTTCTCTGCAGAGTTGCCATCGTATTCTTAAACGTAAATGATTTCTCGTAATTATTCCCAGAACATCTCGCGGAAGTACCTTACTCCCGTATCCTGGCAGGCTCGCCACTTAAATTTATGTCGTAAATAGGATTCCAGGAAGACTCTTGAAACGTTCCGGTTTTAAACTAATGGCATTTATTTACAGATATTTACAAGTATATATAGAAAATGAAAATGCAATGGTTACAGTTACAACGATTTGACAGAAGGTGCCGCACTGGGGCTTTCAAAATAATACAAACACGCATTTCAGATGCGTCATGGGCTTTCACAAAAGATCTCGCATTTCAGTTGCGACACAGGGGTTCTCAAACTTTTTAACATCGCGACCCACTTTTAAGAAACAAAATCTAACGCGACCCACCGACTTCAGTTATTTATAATTAACTGAACTGAGATAATTATCTCATGCCCCCTCCCCACAGAATTTTAACTTCTCTGACTGGGGGTTGTTCAACAACTATTTAGTTACAAGGGTATGAAATAGTTTAATTGTGGTCTAACAATGATCCCTACAGTAAAAAGGGGGGTCTGGGGGTAATCCCCCAGAGAAAATTTTAAAATTTGACCCTTAAAAACATGGTTTTAACTTGTTTTTTAGCAATATGGGATAAATTACATCAGTTGCATCATTTCCCAAGAAAATTCTTAAAATTTGCATTGATCCCCCCCGGTGTGGAGATGGGGAGGAACACTAAATATTTTTTTCAAATCTTATTTGAATAACCGACTAGATTTGCATTATCAGCACATTAAAGTGACACACATAGTACGTATTTACATTAATTGCCTTTTCCGTTCCACTCCAAGTAGTGTAGTTTTTCCTCAAATTTTTATTCTTTTTACTATAGTATGGTAATTTGATAAATTTCAAAAGTTCAACTAATAGTTTGATAATTCATAAGTCAATAACACCGTTTGTGAAAAATTTAAAATCTTCTCACGACCCACCAAAAACTGACTGGCGACCCACCAGTGGGTCGCGACCCACAGTTTGAGAAACTCTGCCTTAAAAAACTATCAAGGTTATTTAGGTCGTGTTTTCACTAAAAGTTACCTTTAAATGCATAAACATTAAAAAAAGTGCGTTTAAACACTGCATACATATTTATAAGCAGTTTAGTTCTACAAGAAATCTATAAATTTCAATGAAAGAAACTTTTTTCATAAAAAATTTTCAGAAAGTACATAAATCATGAAGTAAAATGCACAATATTTTTTTCACTATTCTAATTTGATAACAGAGACATGCAAATAACAAGCAAAATTTTTTCTATAGTTGGAAATAAGGGATCAGTGAATTTTAATTAAGTTGTGATTGAAATGCCACATTTGGAATCTTTGTGTCTTATCAACTGTTTGAGGCTGGCAACTGCTTGTATATTTCTAAATATTTTTTGAAATAACTGAAAATAATATATTCAGTTATAGTATAATTCAATTATCTATATTTTAAAAAGGTAATGTAATTCAACTTATGAACTCTCTCAATACAAGAACTTTTTCCCAGTTAATGTTTTTAAGTAGGGTTACTTGGGGTAAGTGGGTCACTGGGGTAAGTGGGTCACCCCCCTAAAACTATAATATTACAGGAAATTTCACACTTACTCGCATTGATTATGTTGCAGCTTGTCACACCGATGAGTATTGCATATATTTGAGATTTGTTTAATTTATTTTTAAGATTATAGAACTAATTTAAAATACATTCCCAGAATGGATTTTTTGGAGAGTTCAAGACGTATTTTTCAAAGAAGTATTTCCAGGTAAGTTTTCATTACATTTTAATGTTTATTGAACTGTTTTGCAGAGTTTGACTTAAATTACATACGGCAATTTGAAATTTTTCAAAATTTTTAATTTTGAAGTGTTTAACAGGGGGGTCCCACTTACCCCATAGTTTTAGCATGGTTGGGGTAAGTGGGACCCCTCAGTGTGGGGTAAGTGGGACCCTTTATTATGATATAAGTGGTTTTAGAGGGTCCCATATGATAAAGGAACTACAACTGAAGACATGGGCGGATTTTGGGGGGATTATAGGGACAATTTCCCCCCAATATTTTCAGAAAATTTCGATTTATAGTAGCAAGTAGAAGACCTTTTACTCACCACTTCAAAATTCATTAAAATTTATAAATAGTTTGATCGACATTTTATATCAAATTTCGGTTTTAATTTTAGTTATGGTGAGTAAAGTGAAATATCTCATCAATAGTGTTCATTCTCATTTAGTGTGTATGATTTCTTTTTTATCTTACAATGTGTATTAAAGTGCCAAAATAAATCTTAAACAACCTTATTATGTTCTTTAAACACTATTTTATATGCTAAAGTAAAACATATCCCTTTGGCCTTTCAAAACATTCTTTAAAATACTTATTTTGCTTTTCATTCTATTCTTGCCTTGTCATATTGATTTTGATGTGAGTATATTTCTCACTCATGGACGCAGTTAGAATAAAAAATTTTATATTGAAATTTACTGTACTTTTTTAAGTAATACCCACTTACTTCCTTTTAAGTTTTGCTTGCTTTAAATATAAATAAAGAGACGGTGACCCACTTACCCCATCTCTTGGGGTAAGTGGGTCACCCATCTCATTTTTGATAAAAAGACCAGCTAAGAAAAATATAAAGCTTTAATTTATAAACTACTGATAAATATTTGTTTATCGATAGACTCTTTAACGAAATTTGTCAACAAGTACAAAATAAACCCTTTCAAATTTTTTCTATGAACCTCCAAAAATGTACTAGGCCAAAAAGGGGTCCCACTTACCCCAAGTGACCCTAAATTAATCACTGTATCAATGTGCCCCAATCAGTGCATCATGTTTTAGTATATAAATATCCTCGTTTTCCTCTATTTGATTATGAATAAAAAAAATACTATATTTCTTTTTAATGAAAAATCAATATTTGAAGTTTGAGTGAGAGAGACAGAATGGTTGAAAATATTTATCAGTGACAACACTTGAAACTCATGCCACAAGTGGTGCTCGAAAGAATCTCAGGTGCTCAAAAAGCTACTCTCAAAAGCTAAGTTAAATCTTAAATTAGGGTAAAGCTTTGTTCACATATCTTGCACCAGATGACAACCACAACAACAACTTTTGGCAAATGTATTGCAGATAAAAAACCTCACTTACATTTAATGAGAAAAAATTACAGTTAATAAGGAAAGTTTAACTAATCCGCATCTCTTCATCAACAACTATTCATTAAATTAAAGTTATTTTCTTACACCAAACTTAAATTTTTTTCCAGGAACTCCAGCTTTCAACAACGAGATCCTTACTACTATGAAGACGTCACTTCTGGAAAACATGTGCTAAGACGCTTCTAAGAAATTTAATTTATTTATTTATTTGAACAGTTTACTTGTACAAATTGTTATTTTAAAATAATACGGGAATTTTTAATGGATCAGTTCTCTGCACCCAAAAGTTATTTAAAAACTATCTTGAACCTATATAAATTTCAGCTATGATATTGTTTTAAAAGAACTTTTAACATAGATTCTTTTTTTAGTCTTATAAGAAGAGTACTTAAATTTTTAATCATTATAGCAACAAAGCTCATAAACTACTTTTTAAACTAATGCTGCATCTTCACAGCTCCGACTGGCTATTTAGCTAGCTTTTTTAAACATTAAAATTAAGTAGAAATTAAAATATGAATATAAGTGTTTCCCCTCATAAGTTGATAACTAAACTGTTGAACCAAATAAATATATAGGGATTAAAATGAATTTTTGGCAAGGAAATAAAAATTTAACATTTATAATAGACAGATATCCTAAAACTCAAAAGAGGCATGCCATTCATAAATAAAGTGTTAAAGTTAGCTACTCCAGTTCCTGTATGGAAGATAGCAGATAGTATCTATATTTACTTCAAAAACTAATATCTATAAATGACTGATTTCCACACGAAATGTTCACGTTCCATCTTTTATCAGAATGGCATTTGTAGACTGATAGTAAGCCAGCTGCGAATATGTATGATAACCAGCTTCAGCTAGTTGTTATATAACTCTCCGAAATTGTCTTTCTAAACTATTTTCCACTATTTTATTAACAGTCAATAGAAGACAAACTGTTTGCAATATATATATTCACAACTAACACACTTTTCTTTATAGAACCATTTTTATAAAGAAAATTTTATTTTACGCATTATTTTGGAAAATTTCCAAAAACATCATTAATAATAAGTTCATTATCTGAACTTTTAGTGTAAGTACTATTGTACAATAAATATTTATGTAATCCGTATCCTGTGCAATTTTTCACATTTTTATACTTGAGACCTGTCAACCATCTTTATAAAGGTAACTAAATTCAAGGAAATGTATTCCAGTATTATCACATTTTTTTTAATGAAACACTAGGGGGCTCTGCCCCCTGCTCGCTATCGCTCACCAACCCCCGGAACTGCTTCGCAGTTCTTTGAAGATCGCTTCGCGATCTTAGCGAGCAGAGCTCGCTTGTTTCATCTCAACTATCCAGTACAACCTGGAACTTGTCTGCTTATAGTCTGTTTATTTAGAATAGGCGCCTGAAACAGGATCAAAAACGCTCAACAATGCTTAATAACGCTCATCAGACAACTTCAGTGACCGATTGTTTCTACAGTATTTTGACTACTTCTGCTTAGGCTGACTTGTCATTGCAGAAGAAAATTTTTTCGACGATAATTAGAATTATAAATGCTTCTAATACATTACTTCTCAAGCGCTAATTCTAAATGAACAGAGTGTAGTTGATGATAATTTAATATCGAAACTTCTTATCTCTCAAACTTTTCTATAACTTAATTCGGAACATTACCACGAAAATATCAAAATAAAACTATTACTGAAATATTCCTTTTTAAATTATCAATAATTTAATGGATAGGGGGCTACCGCCCCCTGCTCGCTTACGCTCACCAACCCCCGTAACTGCTATGCAGCTCTTTACAGATCGCTTCGCGATCTGTAATATCTGCAATCGATCTTTAGCAGAGAAAAAGTTCTCAAAAGTTTAGCAGAGACAAGTTGTCGAAAATCCTCTTCCTTTCATCGGCACAAATAACACACAAAAAAGCTAAATTATTTATTTCTCTAGTATTTCAAAAAATATCGAAGTACCTTTAAAAGATTATTAAACAAGTCTATACTATATCGCTAGCAAACTTAGAGCAAAAATGTGCGCCTCAAAACTTTAAAATTAAACAAGGTACATAAAAAATTAAATATCCGTGCTCGCGACAATCTAGTGAACAGGCAAATATAAAATTTAAAAACATTAAACACGTCTGATAAAGACCTACTAAAACTATGAAAAAAATGAAAATTTGATGCTTAATTACTCCAAAACTAATTAGAATTTTTTAAAGAACTAAACACCAATCTCTTTCTAAAAAATAAGAATATAAGTGTTTAAAAAATCATATTGATACCGTGATTAGTTTTCATTTTAGATAGAAAAAAACGAAAAAGTGTCAAAAATTTCGAAAATTAAAAAATTAATTACTCTAAACTAAATTCGAAATTCGAAAAAAGGGCGACGTAGTGCACATCTTCATACTTCAGAGTATTAGGCTGCAAAAAATCATAGTTCTGCTGCTAATAGATTTTGCTGAACTGGATTACGCGGCGAAAAAAGAAAAACTTCAACTTTGACCTTAAAAATACCCCAGTACTAATTATCACATCAGTTAGCTTTTTGTTCGAGAATGTGCCCCAAATATTCCTTTACAAACATTTCAAATTTCATAAATTTCTATCAAGTAGTTTTTGCGATATGAGAGTTCAAAGAGTTGAAAAATTAAATTTTCTGAAACAGCGGCAGCGGCGGCGGCGGCGGCGGTGACAGTAACTTTTTTTTAATATAGAGAGATTTATAATTGTTTAAAACTGGTTAAAGATTTTTTGTATTTCGGCTAGAAAATAGATTTTTAAACAGGATCGTAATCAGACGTTGGAAGAGGCAGACACCGCTAAACGTAAGACTTCGAAGCCACGCAAAAACTTAGAAAATGGAAAATCTCTCCTTAATGTTAATATTTTAAAATTTTAGTTCAGCTTAAAGAATTTAAGTTTATGCCTTCTTAATCCAGGTAGCACAGGAACACCGATCAACAATATAGTAATAATATGTTTTGACAATATCGTAAACATCGTAAATAAATGTCGGACATTCTCTGCGAGATTTTTAGTTATTAAACACAAGGTCATATATAGTATTTAAAATGACAATATTTAGATTATGAAATAAATAAAAAAAAATTTTATTAAAATCAATATGGTAGAAAAGATATTTAACAGCAATAAAGTCAATACTACGCTATGTCATCGCGATATAAGCCTTTATATTTCAAAGGGGGTCTTTTTGACAAATACTGTTGGTGTGCTCTTTTAAGCCCCTCTCAACATTTAATTTGGCCGAGATCATTATTCAGAAATATTACGTTGTGATTTTCCGTAACTAATAAGGTTTCCCATAAACAAAACCCAGGACAAGACATAGAACCAGGAAATGTAGAAGGCTCGGATTCCGGCAAAACACATTTATCAATACTTAGAAAATATTATTATACACAAAAGAAATAGTTAGGATAAATATAATATCAGAACATACCAATTTGTTACAAGATTCATTTATATTCCAAATTTTGATATTATTTCATCAAATTTAATCTTATTTTATCAAATTTAATATTATTTTTATCAAATTTAATATTATTTTATCAAATTCAATATTAGTTTATCAAATTTAATATATTAGTCAGCTGATCCTAGATAAATTACTCGAATACGATGCCCTCATCTCGCGGTTGTCCAAGGACGGAGTGTCCGATCTCAGATCGGGGGGAAAAAGGATTTGATTTTCCCAGAAGTCCAACACACGCTCACTTCTTTACAAAATTATGTAAAAATTTAATAATTATTTTTTGGAGAGTCTGGACGACTTTTTTTTCGGGGCCTGAGGATTCACTGAAGGTAATTCTGCTACAAAACTCAAACTAAAAAAAAACTCTATGAGGAATCTCTTTCGGCAGTATTTATATGAACTCCCTTCAATTCAACCCAATTGGGAGTTAAACACCTATTAAAATTAATGATTTTGACCATTGTATATCATCACAAAGGCTCTAAATAACCAGCTTTTAATTTTTTTAGATTTTTTTAAAACACTATTAATTTGCAATCCTCATTTAAAAGTTCCAATCAAGAAAAACTGGGCGTGACGTCACAGTTGCGAAGTACAAGGAGCTGCCGATCGCTGGAACTACGCTAACCAATCGACTAATTTCCCCCCTCTGCCACCGAACGATGACTACGGCTCTCTCTAATGACTACTATTATTTGGATTGGAACTACTATTCGGCGCCGGGACAATTCGACGCGAGAAATAAAATGAAAAGTAAATAGAACTCTTTCATAATAATTCTAAAAACTAGAAAATAAATTGTTTTGTTTCGTGCCGAAACGGGCCGGCGCCGAATCGTCCCATTCCGCCAAAATAACTGGGAAAATAATGAAAAAAAAATCCCAAGTTAAAATTTTAATTTTTGCACAAAAATTAAAAAACGTCCCTAAAAAGGGTCCCTTTTTAGGTACGCTTTTCGAGGGTCCAAAACAAAGTCAAAATAAAATATTTTGGGAAAAAATATACTGACTGATATAATGTAGGTATGAACAATAACATATCTGGATTGAAAATTTTTTTAAATAATTAATAAGATTTTTAAGCTTTTAGTTTTCAAAATTTTAAAAAAGCCCTTTGGGGCCGTTCAAATATTACGTAAGCACCTAAGGGGGGAGGGGGGGGTGGCGCAAGTTCAGACGTGTGGATGCTTGGTGAATTTTGGCTGTTTAGCGGCACATTTAGAAGCCAAATCATTCACTTAACATTAGTTAGGGTTACCATATTAGTCATCTTTACCGCTAAAAACTTGGCGCTTCCGCACCTCTGAGCTTGCGCCGGGGGGGTTAGCTCTTTGCTTATTTTTGCTGACAAGGGGGGAGGGGGATATGAGTGATGCTTACGTAAGATGGTGCATTTTCGAAAATCTCTTGTTTCTTGCATAGATAATTTCAAAATTCAACCAAAAATAAGTGTAACAAAAAATTGAATTAGGAAATCTGACGCATGCACTTTTTTCTTAAGATGAACCACCCTAACAAATCTTGAAATTGTAACCCCGAAAAGTAGTATTGCAACTATTTTTTGAACCCTTAGGGTTACACCCAAAAAGGAGTACCTGATCCTTGGTGAAAAGGAGAATCCTTGTACGAGTCACCTGATTTTCAAGGAAAAAAAACAGTACTCACTAATAGAGATGTCAAAATTTCGGGGGGGGGTACGGCAGTTTCTTACGTAATTATGGTGGGGGGTAGGGTGTCTCAAAAAAAACTTTTTTTCGAAAAACCTCGCTCCCCAGGACTTTTCCCATTCCTTTTGGTCCCAAAAGATAGTGTGTAAAGTTTCAGCCCCCTAAGTTAACTCTAGGGTTTGCCTGTAGAGCCCCAAAGTTTGAAAAAAGTGGGGAAAATGCCCAATTTTCAGAATTTTTAAAAATTATATTTTAAGATTGATACTGTGATAAATCCGATTCCAGTGTGTCATTTAGGACTTATTTAGAATGAATATATTTATTTATGTGTATTAACTGCACCCTATAGCCCCTATAATTTAAGATTAAAACGTACACTTAGGGACGTCGCGCACTCGCCAAAGATGCACTACCGGTGGACGAAATGAATTAAATTTGAATTTCTTCGAAGGAACTCCCTCAAATGATGTCATTTGGTGCTAAATTGATATTATAAATTATAAAAACCATTGAAATAAGAATAATGAGGTCTTCCACTGAGCTTTTAATGTAAGTTATTTTCTTCAAAATTTCTCTTTTCCAGCTGATCAAACCAAAAATTTATATTAAAAAAGAGGGTTGTTGTACTTTTTTAGATACCAAACATTGAAACCTTTGTAGAGGATTGATTTTTAATAGGTAGAATTAAATTTTAAACCGCACAGATCAGAAATGACATGGATATTTCTTATACGAGACGTTAAAATCGATTTTATTTTTTAAGTTTGGAAAATTACTTCCTTTTAACGTATTAGGGGAAAATTTTAATTAAAAACTTCTTTCTTTTACATTTCAACCAAGATTGACAAGCATTAAACTATTTTCCTAACTTTGAAAAAAGAAAATCAAATTTCACATCTGGTATAGGAAATACCCATGTTACTTCCGATCTGTGCGGTTTAAAATTTTATTCTACTTATTAAAAATGAAACCCCTATAAAGGTTTCAATGTTTAGTATCTAAAAAAGTACAACCTTGTTTTTTAATATAAATTTTGGGTTTGATCAGCTAGAAAAGAGAAATTTTGAAGAAAATAACTTTTTAAATTAAAAGCTCAGTGGAAGACCTCATTATTCTTATTTCAATGGTTTTTATAATTTATAATATCAATTTAGCACCAAATGACATCATTTGAGGGAGTTCCTTCGAAGAAATTCAAATTTAATTCATTTCGTCCACCGGTAGTGCATTATAAGCTTTGGCGAGTGCTACGTCCCTAAGTAGTAAGTTTTAATCTTAAATTATAGGGGCTGTAGGGTGCAGTTAATACACATAAATAAATATATTCCATCTAAATAAATCCTAAATGACACACTGGAATCGGTTTTATCACAGTATCAATTTAAAATAAAATTTTTAAAAATTCTGAAAATTGGTCATTTTTTTCCACTTTTTTCAAACTTTGGGGCTCTACAGGCAAACCCTAGAGTTAACTTTGGGGGTTGAAACTTTACACACTATCTTTTGGGACCAAAAGGGATGGGAAAAGCCCTGGGGAGCAGGGTTTTTCGAAAAAAGTTTTTTTTTGAGACACCCTAGTGGGGGGGGGGTTGAGGTTTGCTTATCTTTGCTGACAAGGGGGGAGGGGGCTGGGGGCATTAAAAATGATCAAAAAAGTGCTTACGTAATATTTGAACGGTCCCTTTTTTGAAAACTTCTATCTTCTAAACTCTTTAAAAAAACATCTTAAATTCTGGTATTTTTCTTGCATATTTACGTCTATGAAGATCAGAGCATGCATCAAGTGCAAATTTCGATTCAAAGGAATGATTTTTGTAGAAATAGAGGAGGATTTTAAAAAAACGTCCTTTTTTTATGACCGTTAGGAAGTAATCAAGGGGGTTTGGGGGTCCTCCCCTCGGAAATTTTTTTTTATTTTCACCCCTAAGAGTAGGGTTGTCTCATCTGATCTGAACAAAATAGAGGGAGCAAAGCTATGAAGCCATATGAACAAGCTTTAGCATCTCCCTTATATGACGTCACAATGTATTTGAGGTCTAGGCCTTTCACGTGTTCACGTGTCTTTTTTAGTTTCGATTTGTTGTCGCTGCTGCAGCGCTGTCTGTTGCTGTTTGCGAAATCAAAACATTACCTTGGCAAGTCGATTTCCAGCGGTTGACAGCAAAGCAAAGGAGAAAGGCTACATAATAATCGGTTGTGCGTCAATGAGAAAATAGAAATCTGTTATAAAGCAGCATAAGTAGCGTGACTCTTAACTTTAAATCATCTAGACACAATATCTGGTGGATTCTAACCTGATTTCAATTTCATCAAACTCGACTTCGACGAGAACCAGACCATATATGTTGCTGTGTTGAGGGATTACTATATTCGGCATTTATGATAAAATCTTCTTGGTATTCAATTCTACACTGGAATCAAGACGGTGTTTTGGTATTATACATTTACAGCTGACATGGGTTTTTGTCTGCAGCTAAAGCTGTTGCTGTGGAAAAACTTCACTCTGAAAAAACGCAAGCCTGTACGTGTAGATTTTAAGTTTCTTTGTAAATAGAAAACTGTGTGAATATGTACCGTTACCATTTAGTTTTTATTTATGATTTAGAATTGTCTATCCACTTGTAATACTTTTTCTAATTGTGAGTTATTTGGTATCTTATAATTAATGCTCAATCTTTTTTCATTTTTTAAGAAAATTAGCTTTAGTAATAGTCCACTTTACTATGTTTTTTATAACTGATCTAATATACAACACTAGTGTTAGAACTTTATACCATCTATCATTTTTTTCCTTCAGTAATTAATGTTTGCCTCAAATTCTCGTGGAGGCAAGAATAGATTCATAGGCTGGGACAAGGGTACGTTCTCCCCTAAGAAGGGTAAATAAAAAAACACTGTAAAATTTACTTTTAAGAAATATCTAACTCAAATTTTAGAAGCTCTGAAGTGTAGTTTCATGGCTAGAAATGAACACTACTCTTTAATGTTTTGAAGAAATTTCAGATTCTATTGTGCCTTTGTTTCTAACACACTCAGTTAAACCTGTAGGGGAGAACAGGGATGAATGGGACAAATTTCACATTTTTGCTAAAATTGAAAAAAATAAAAATATTTCAATCCTGTAACAAGTTTAAAACCAATAATTGAACTCTTGGTTACATTATAAATGCGTGTATTCAATCAATTACCCATTATTTAAACTCCAAGAAAAGTTTTTATGAGCGCATGTATTTTGTCCCCTTCATCCCCGTGGTGGGGATGGATGGGACACAGAGTGGGGATGAATGGGACAGTTAAAAAAAGTTTAAAAATTTATAAAATAACAAAGTTATTTTAAATATTGCACAACGTTTAGCTTTTTGAAGGAACAACACACTTCTATTTTCCAAAGAAAAAAAATTAAAAAAGCATTTAAAGGGCAAAAAACAGCCTACATTTATTCGACTTTATGACGAGTAAAATTAACACGTAAACTGAAGCAAATGCTTTTGTTCTTTCAGCTCAGTGGTTGAAGCTGGTGTTATTTCTATTAATGCTACTCGCTTTTATGGGATTGTACTTTTGGGAGTGCAAATAGATAATTTTTGATGCCTGGACCTAACCCCCAAAGCCATTCCTCTCCTGCAGTAACATTCTCCCTGCCATTTTGAAGGAAATTTTCATAAAAATAGAGCATAAAAACCTAACTTGTTTGAATAATTAATTAACCATAGCATATTTGAGATGACAGTTGCAACTATTTGCTAATTAGGACTTTGAATATTTACACATGAGTTTGGAACATAAAACACAAGTTTAAACATAAATTTTTGCACACTATTTTAGTAAATTTTATCAGAAATTACTTAAATGAGTTGAATATAGCAACCTATTAATGGAAAGTTTTGGAAACAGGAAATGAAGTGATGATGGAACTGTCCCATTCATCCCCGCAACTCTTGTCCCATTCATCCCCGTACCCACTTATTTTTGAAAAACTAAAATTAGACTAGGAAAAAATCCATGGATTTTCTTCATTTAAATTGGAAACTATACTAATATAAGTACTCTTTCAAAACACAGTAAAATTTAAAGCTTTAGTTAAATTACTTTTTAATAAATAATTATAGAAGTAAAACGATAAAAGTTACTTTTGGTATGGGAAAACACATTTAGTTGTCCTATTTATACAAAAATGGAAGCTGATGTCAATGAACACAATTTTTTGAATAGGCTAGCTACTACTATCATATGGCTGAAATAACAAAAATTTAAAGTGAAGTTAAGGTATAAAAAATTTAGCTGTCCCGTTCATCCCTTGTCCCATTCATCCCCGTTCTCCCCTATGCAGTTAACTTGTCCAGGCACCGCAGCGCTCCTGTTTTTCCTATTTTTCCTGTTTTTTTCACATTAGCTCCTTTTTTCCTATTTTTACGGTCCATTTTATTTTTCCTCCTTTTTTCAGCTTTTTTATCCTTTTTTTCCTATTTTTTTAACCCTTGGGATCGACTTTCTTCGTTTATGTTTTGTTGTGGGTATGGATTGATGTCAATACTATCGGTCCGTTGTCAACGCTTTGGCATACGAAATGGAGTGATTCGTTTCCTTCCAGCGGGACGCGGCGTGGCCGCCGCGGAGCTTCCTCTCCCGTTGAGGCAAAGCTGTCCTCCGTTGTTTTTAGCCCAGGAAAACGGTAGTTTTTTTTTTAAAATTTCTGCTAGAAGTTTTTTTTCGACGGTTTTATGTTTTTGAAGGCGCTGATTACGAATCCGAAGTTTGCTCCCAAGTGGGGGGCGGCTTCATATCGAAAATAACAAAAAATTGATAATTTTTTGCTCTTTTTTCGATTCTTCGCCAATATTTAAAAAACTATAAATTTCTCGCAGAGAATTTCAATTACAAAGTTAAAGAAAACAAAATTTCCTACAAATGTGCTCATCAACTTTGATTTTCTGAAGAGTGGTTTGGCTGCTAGAGCGCGCTGACAAACATCGATTTTTTGGCCTTTCCGCAAAAAAAAAGGAAAACGCGTGCTTCTACCCTCTAAAAAATGAAAATTATTCAAGTTATCAACAAAAATTTTATACCACGTGAAAGAGCATTTAATATTCTATAAAAACGTGCTTTACATGATCATTGTTTGAGGAGGGGAGAGGGAGTGAAGCAAAGATCGATAATAAAACTGTTGCGGCTCTAGACCAGACGGACTTTTGCGGTTGTTAATCTGCAATCTGCGCTTTATTTCCGGTATATTACTTTACCAATAAAATGGATTGTTTTGGATGAATTGATTACTACGCATGCTTAAAAAAATAAATTTTTAATTTATTTATGAAATATTGGGTGTTTTAGGCGGAATTTAAATAATTTTTTTAAAATTCTTATATTAAATTATGGGAGTGTTTAATAAACGAATTTATATGTTTTTTGCATCGCTAAATACGAATTTCAAGTTTATTTTAATTTTGAAAGTCATCTTCACATCAAAAATTGCAAAAAATCTCAAATTTTTGCTCTTTTTTTCGATTTTTCGTCAATTTTCTAAGAAAATATTCATTTTACGAAAAATAGCATGCAACCAAATTAAATAACGTAAAATTTCTTATAAGATGCACTTGTTCATTTTTATTTTGCGAGGAGCGTTGTACATTTTATAGCATTTTGAAGAACAGCAATTTTCATGTTTTTGTGTAAAGTCAGGAAACAGCTCTAATTCAGCGCGCTCTTGCGTGAATACCTCTCATTATAAAATTAAAATTAAGCAGTGCATTTGTAGGAAATTAAATGTCATTTAGTATAAGCTATTTGTCGGTAACTAGAATTTATTTAGAGCTGTAGTGGGCAAAATCGTTCATTACTTTTTTGTAGAAAAGCAAAAAAATATCTTAATTTCAAAACGCTATAAAACGTACACCGCTCCTTGCGAAATAAAAATGAACCAGTGCATCTAATAGGAAATTTTACGTACTTTAATTTGGTTTCATGCTATTTTTCGTAAAATAATTAATGTTTTAGAAAATCGATGAAAAACCGAAAAAAAATTGAGATTTTTTGCAATTTTTGATGTGAAGATAACTTTCAAATTAAAATAAACTTCAAATTCAGATTTAGCGATGCAAAAAACATAAAAATTTGTTCATTAAAACTCTTACATAATTTTACATAGGAATTTAAAAAATGTATTGAAATTTCGCCTAAAACACCCAATATTTCATAAATTAATTTTAATTAATTTTTTAAGCATGCGTATGCGTAGTCACCAATTCATCCAAAACAATCCATTTTATTAGTAATATACCGGAAATAAAGCTCAGATTGCAGATTAACAAGCGCAAAAGTCCGTTTGGTCTGCGAGCCGCAACAGTTTTATTATCGATCTTTGCTTCACTCCCTCCCCCTTCTCAAAAAAATAGTAATGAAAAGCACGTTATTTATATAAAATTAAATTCTCTTTAACGTGGTATAAATTTTTTGGTAATAACTTAAATAGTTTTCATTTTGTAGAGGGTAGAAGCGCACGTTTTCCTTTTTTTGCGGAAAGGTAAAAAAATCGATGTTTTTCAGCGCGCTCTAGCGTCAAAACCACTCTTCGGAAAATCAAAGTTGACTAGTGAATTTTGTAGGAAATTTGGTTTACTTTAACTTTGTAACTGAAATTATCTTCGAGAAATTTATAGTTTTTGAAATATAAGCGAAGAATCGAAAAAAGAGCAAAAAATTATCGATTTTTTGCGGCATCGCGGGAGCACTCAATACGAAATGGGCGTCGGCACAGGTTGGCATCCTTGTTGTGTTATTTTAACTCAAATTTAAGAAAAATATTCCTTTTTTCTCCTATTTTTTTAAGAAAAATAATCCTTTTTTTCTCCTATTTTTTCTTAAATTCTCCTATTTTTCCTATTTTTTTTACGAAAAATCGGCTGCGGTGCCTGCTTGTCCCCTGATAATACTGCATTCTCCTATTCACAAAGTAGATAGGGTTGATTACAGTAGCATAGACAGAAAAAACAAATTTTAGAGGGGGATATCTTGAGTAAATTTAGTTCTTTTCCATGTTCGAAACAGAAAAATTTCTTGACTTTGGGAAGAAGGGGTATACTATGTCCCAGAATTCTTGCTTTAGATATGTCCCTGGTTGGTTGCGTTTTGTATAATTATATCCGATATAAAATCCTACCTTTTAATATTTTGCTTTTAATTCCAATTTTATTGCAAGATGTATTGCTTTTAGATTTTAAAAATGTTGGTTAACGTTCCCGCTAAGTATCGCCAATCAATTTTGTATGCCATATATTCAAATATCGACAAACTTTTCTGATTTTTAATGATAAACTGAACAGTTATTGATCTTATTACACATTTTAATCTATAAGTTTGAAATTATTTAGCAAGTTTTCTACTTTTCTGTGTCCAAAAGAGCATGGCGGTGTTTAGTGGGAACGTTAACGGAATTGAACCAAAATGTTTGATCATAGAACAACATGAAAATCTTGATATAACGTATTAAAAAGCTTTCAAACCCTGTGTGCAAAAGTAATAATGAAAAGAGAAATATTATGTTACTGTTATAAAAATAAGCTCAGAGTACTTTTTACTGTTAAATAAATATCTAACATTTTTTTGTAAAATCATGATTCAAATTTTGTTGGCTATCTAAATATTTAATCTGTATTTTTGTATGCTAGGTGTAAAACAAAAAGTTAGATACCAAAATATCAATACCTAACTTATCAATTTTTTCCCCTCAGGTTGTGCTGATTTTTGAGCTTTTTATTCCTTTAGTGCTGTTCTTTATTTTGTTAGGCATCAGGAGAAAGCAACCAGCTTATCCAGTGAAATCATGTAAGTATTTTCTTTCCCAGTTATTTTACCTTAAGCAAAGATAATTATTAAGGTTATTTTCTTCAACAGCTCGTTTTTCTGCTTATCCTTTACCTTCTGCTGGAGTAATTGCTGTAATGCAAGCATTCTGTGACAATGGGGTTATTGATAATGATGGATTTGCTCATTTTCGAAACAGCACGTATGTATATCAGTTGTACTTCTATCTAGTTTTGAGTTTTCTAACCCAGAGAGCAAAGTTTCTGTTCTTCAACATGACATTTGTGAACAAATATTAATGCTTCCATATTATCCCATTGACGGTGTCACTGAAAACAAGATTGCATAGCCAATGACCATTAATTGGGCTTCTAAAACCGACGTGATAATATGCAAGGACCCAAATACTTAAGGCTGTTGATTAAATTTTTTAAAAAGTTGCATTTTGAATCGATTAGTACCTTAATCCAGTAGTGAGTAAAATTTTAGCATGGTTAGTACTTTTGTAACTGAAATTTTATGTGGTACTTGCATATCCTGTAAACTGTTCCACTGATTCTAAAGAGCATTACTAAATCTCCATAGCCCCTGAATCTGACAGTCACTAAAAATGGTTGACAGGATAATATGTAAGAACTTTTAATCCCTGTTGTAACTGAAAAAGTCTGTTGAAATACTTTGGTTTGCCAGATAGTTACCAGTTTTGAACAGGTTAAGGATTCAAATAGAATCATAATCCTAAGAAATTAACTATTAACTTATATCTTATGGTTGTTTGATTTTAGAGAGAAATTTAAGCTCAAATTTTTAAAAAGTATTTTACATTTTTTTTCAGAGTTACCGAATTCCTTTTGAAACTGAACAATATTTCTCAGAAGAATAATTTTTTTCAACCAGATTTTACTCCTAGTGACATGGATGAAATTCCACTTATATATAAATCTATAATTGAAGATCCAGTTGCAATTCATGACAGTTTTTCTAAAGCAGCAGGTTGTTCCTAATTTTTAGTTGCTTCAAACTATTTAATACTTCTTTACAGTTATAATAATTTATTATTTTATAGCTTTAATTAGTTTAAAAGCTAATATTTAAATGCTATTATAATCATACATTTTGTTTCATAGGCATATAAAGCATTCTAAGAAATGTGTATTTCTTTTTGTTTTGCCTGTAATATTTCAATTGCTTTTAATATTTTTTTAGGAAATAAATTAAAGTTACGTTCATTAAATTTAATATTCTTCATACATGTGATTCCTCCGCCGATTGGGGGAAATCCGCCAATTTGTTAAGCAAAATTGAAATCCCACAATTCGATATTTGCAAAACTATAATTCCAATTTCTTATTTTCCAATCGTTTTACTGAAAACTCTGGCGGCGAGTGTTGCCTATAGTAATAAATTTTAAGTAAAATCAAAAAAGATATTGAAGTATATGAAAACTGGGTTCAATTCCGTCATAGTTCCCGCTAAATATCGCCATGCTCTTTCAGACACCAAAAAGTAGAAATATTGCTAAATAATTTCAAAAACTGATGTATTAAAATATATAATTAGATCAATAACTATAGGGGAGAGTGCTGTACCTAAGGACAGTTGTACCTTCAGCCACCGCGTTTTAAAATTCAGGAAATAATGTAAATTTGAATTTGTGGTTGAATTTGAATGTAAACAGATGCTATCTAGTTGCTAACGTGAAATCAGCTCTTTAAAATAATATTTAAATTTAATATAATAAATTTACTGTTTTTAGATGCTCAAAGTTTTTTTTAGTGCATCACTACATTAATATTTTTCTTCACACCTTATTATAATACGATAAAATGAGATATAGGGGCGAATCCCCGAGATTTTGACTTTTTATTTTTGGTATTAGAAATCGTCAGATCTCAATTATTGAATTTTAAATGCAAAAACACCTGGTGCTGTACCTTCAGACACCATAAGTGTTGTACCTACGGACACGTTCTTGTGGGTGTCTGTAGCTAATCGGCGTTTTTGAATCAGGTTTCATTCAAGTGAATACATTTAAATGCATATTAAATTAATTCTAAATGGTTATCTATCTGTCGGCGATTATTTTCAAGTGATTTTTAGATGAAAAATAAAATATTTTGTGATCTAAACTACTTTTTAAATTTTTTATTTTACTTTGCATTTAATGTAAAATATGGTATAAAATCTTAAGCACACTATTGTATTTAAGTATGATGATTACAAAAAGCTTAAAATTTCCACCGAAAAAGATTTGTGAAAGTTATCACCTCAAAATGCTTGCACAACTAAGTGTCGATCGAATTTTACCTATTACCTCAAATTTCTAAAAAACTAAACTATTACCTCAAATTTCGATCTGAAAATCCCATGTGATTTATGTATTTTTGGTAAAAAATCAAGACTTTTATCAATTAACTTCGTTTTAATGATCATTTACGATCTAAAACTACATTACTTTAAAAAATCTATTCCCAATTTTAAAAATGCTTGAAATAGTTTATTAAAAGGTAATACACCAGTAAAAATGTTCATTTTAGGGTTTTTTAACTAAAAATTTCTTTTTTAAGGGTGTCCACCGGTACAACTGGGTCTGTCCATAGGGAGAGCACGTTGTTGTACCTATGGACACAAATTTCGTCAAGTTATTAAAATGAATAAAAAATCCAATTTTTAAGATTTTAGCTAATAAAAAATATCTTCCTACTCACAAAGGTTAGAACTATATGTTTTTTTTGGGCACTTTAAATGTTAAAAATATGATTTAACCTGTCTTAGAAAAATCCAAACGTGATTTTTGTCCATAGGTACAACACTCTCCCCTACAGTTTATCAATAAAAATCAGAAGTATTAGTCAATAAATTGAATATATGGCATTTAAAAAACATGGCGATATTTAGCAGGAACTATAACGGAATTGAACCGAAAACTGTAGTTAATATTTAAGTTGAAAAATATGACTATCATATCGAATCTTAGATCTCGGGAAGTAAAAGCCGATAGACCCCCTCTACTAAAATGAAGGAAAATTTAGGTGCCTTAGAATTTTTTTAAAAATATTTTCCGCCAATTTATTGTCAGAGTAATCACATGTATGATTCTTGTCATGGTTTTTTTATGTGTACATTCAGTGTGGTTTCCCTGTTGTGTATATAACTCATTTGTAATTTCATCTGTTTAACCTTTCTTTTTGGATTTTGATAAATCTTTTCTCTTTTGATTTAGACTTGCAAATTGGTGATTTAATTAATAACAGAAGTGATTTCATTGGTGTACTAACTACTAATTTTTCACTGCCAAGAATGGATTTGGAAACCTTTCTCAATTCTTCACTAGATGCTGAAAAGGCAACGCTTATATTTCAATCTTTCTTAGTTCATTAACTTAATTTTTGCTTATTTGTTCTTTTTAACTGCATTTAAAAAAGTTATTTTCCTATTACGTAAAACATTCAAATACTATACATGAAATTTGTTTAACTATATTAAATTTAAATATTAGCCTTTTTTGAAGTCAAAATATGTATCTGAAAATATAAAAAAGTGACACAAATGTATATTTACTAGAAAATTAAAATATTAATAATTAATGTTTTCCCAATATTGTATTCATTTTATTCATTGTTGTTTTATTGTTTATTTTATTAGTTCTTCCCTAAATATTTTTAGTAAAAGTTTGGTGAAAAATTATAAAATCTTTTAAAAAATCTAATTCCATTTGATAGAAAAGTTTTTTAAGTGATCCTTATGAATTGGAATTTTTTTAAAAATTTTAATTAATACTAAGTATCATTGCTTTAAACTTAAATATTCCTTTCTTTCGCAGCTGTATGTCTTAGTGTTTGGAAAACTACCACAACTTGCATCTTACAGCAATGATGTTATCCCATCAACTTATTCTCCAAATACTTATAAAGATCTAGAGACTAACCCCTTAGTTATTGTAGCAGACACCATAGCATCTGGTACTATAGATGACACATCGCTGCAACACCTATACGATTTGCTAGCTTACCTTGAGAAACATAAAACAAGGTTCAAAGCGATATGGAGCGTCATCGAGAGAATGTTTGACTTTCGCTCTGATATCAACTTTACTGATGAAGACCTGAGTGCTATTTCTGAAGAATTAAAAGTAATCCTTCCTTACAAACTATATTTCATTGGTATTATAATATTTGATGCTTTCTTTTGTAAATGGTTCAGGAAGATTCATCATCAAGATAGTTTGATTATAAAATTGAATTGAAAAAATTCGACTACAGAGTATGTGTCAGCAGAGCCGTGGAGGCCATTTTCCCGATGTGTTATTCTGTAAATAACCCTATCCAATAAAAAAATAACAATCTAAAGACTAAAAACTGTGATTTCTATTTAATTCAAATCTTGTGTTAATTTTGGGGACACCCTTTATATGTTATGAGGTATTACTTACTCAAATAGTAATATTTTAGGCTGAAATATAAGTTTAAAATTTTTAGGTATGCAAATTAATGTTACTGAAGTCCTTGGAATATTTTCACTGTTATTATTTTAGTTTCATAACACTTTAAATCCTGTAACTAAAATTTTCATTACGAAATTATTTCTTGATTTGAAATAGTCTTAGCTAACATTAATCCCTTTTTATGCTGTATGAAAGTATTTTGCTCTATATCTTGGAGAGACCTTTTGAGCAATTTTTTTGTGTGTTAGGGGCCATTCATTAATTACGTAAGGGTCCCGAGGGGGAGGGTTGGAAAAATCTCTACATACCCTTACTTGGGGGGGTGGGGGGGTCAAACAAATTCTTACGTAAGATTTTCCAAGTTAATGTAAACAAATTCCAATCAAATATCTATTGAATAACCCCAGAAAAACTTTAAAATGCTGATGATCTCGGTATATTCTGCCGTCCTAAGCTAGAACGTCCTAAGTCCATTTTTTCACTTTTTTAGATAAGGACGTGGTCTTGTAGATCTCGGTCATGCGCCTCTTTTAAGCTAGTCTAGAAAGTCCTATGTGCATGAGGAAGCCATAAAAATTTACTTTGTAATATGTCCATTTCATTAAATTTGCTGGCTGCATTGTTATAAAAACTCGATTATCTCAAAACTTGAAAAATGGACTTAGGACGTTCTAGCTTAGGACGGCAGTATTATCGAAGCTTTAATTTTAAAAAATGAGGGTATATCAGATGTATCTTTTTTAAGGAGTTTAAACAGATTAAACGAAATGGAATCTTACGTAAGAATAGGGGGGAGGGGTTTGAAAAATCTTACGTACCCTTACATGGGGGTAGGGGGGGGTCGAAAATTGCCAAAATCATCCTTACGTAATTAATGAATGGCCCCTTATACATATTATTTGAAAAAAAAATCTTAAGAGAATGAGTATTCATTCATGTGTACTGTATAATCTTTAAAACAAAAATATTTCCTTCATTAAAAATTATTTTACCTCCTAATAATGTTCTTTTACATTTTTGTTCTGTAATGATACCTTCTGCTGATCTTTTCTCTTTGATTCTGTTGATAAGATTACGTAGATATGATAGTGATTAGTCACTCCCTTAATTGCATAAACAGATCTTATTTTAGCATTGATCTACTTGCTACTTATTAAAGATTAAGCTTATCAGAATATTTAATGTCTATGGTGTGTGATACAACAAGATATAGTCTCTTTGGAAAAACTAGATCCTTGTGTCATTGTTGAAATTTCACTTTGAAAATTGCCCCTCAAACTAAGAGATTTAGAATAAAGCTTTTTGCTTCAAAATCATGAAATTCTAAGTAGAATCACTCAGTAAATTCTTGTTGAATGGGTATGGAACAACTTTCATTCAACATAAAAAATAAAGAATATTATTTTACCAAATATGAATATAGGGCCAGGGGACCGTGATAGTCAGTTTAATTTTGTAATGCTTGTAACTTAACACAGTAACATTCATCTAACATCTGTAATGTCTTCTTAATCCTGAACTTATCTTAAAATTAAGTCAACTTTTTCTTTCAGGATATGATTTTGTCTCCATCTGGATTAAAAGAACTAATGTGTAAAGAAAATGGATTGCCATCAGTATTACAGTATGAAAATGTGACCATCTCTAATTTAACTGTAAGCAAAATGTTGATACTTCAAGTTTTGTTTAAAAGTCATAAATTAATTTAAGTAACTACAGGTATTTTATTTTTGCTTATAGGTAAAGTTCCAGTCTTCATTTTGTGCTTTGAATGATTCTTCTTTGAGTGTTTTATCGCAGGAGCTAAATCAATACTTTGATGCTGAAAAACTCAGGGAAATAGTATGTTCATTAATTTTTTTAATAGTAGTTTTTCAATAAACTGCAAAGTATTTGTGTTCCAAGTTTCACATGATGCTGTCATCAATGTGCACAATTTTACATAGTACTTATTTAAAATTTTGTAAAGATTCACTGTTTTTATTGTATGAAAATTCTTTCCTTTTTTTAGTTGCATTTAGATGAGTGGAACATAACTTTAGCACAGCAAAGACTCAAAAAGTTGTCAGAAGATGTAAGTTCCCTATAACTATTGTCTCAATCATTTAAATTTTAAAAGATTGAATTCAATTTTATAAAGGCTGCAATTTTACTTATTTTGCATTTGTTTTTGTTGTGAATATCCTAAAGTATGAATTATTAAAATTAAAGAAAACTAGAAGAAATTTTGATTTCTAAAAACTAATAAATACTTTTCTTTTCCAGTTGATTAAATTCAATGAATTCGAAATAGCACTGAAGCAGCTTAGTGAAATAGCATCCTCTCTACCCCAAGATGCTTGCCAATCTTTAAATGACACTGTGTTAAACAATGATACCACTCCCGAAACATCTACTGATGAAGATGCAGATGTTGTTGTTGAACCCCCTAAAAAGGTATGCATTTTGAATTTTAAAAAATAGTCTTGAAAGCACCGCATCTTTCTACTTAGCTCAATTTACTTTCTTTTAGGCAGCTAAACCAAACCCTCAGTATGGTCTACTCAGAATATGGTTGGGAATGCAAAGTACCATCTGTGGAAGAGAAGGAGATTTTCCCACCAGTTTACCAGACGATGGAGAAGAAATAGATTTAGGTACTCTTAGTTTGTTTTAAATTCTAGTTATTTTGAGCTGTGCTGCCTATATGTGTTTATTTGTTTTTTTATACTTAGAGGAAAATCATTGTCCATGTTTGAGTATAACTACATAGTTAAGCAATTATATTTTTAAACGAGTTATGTATATTTTCTACCTTGTTAATTGATCTTTGGAATGACACTGCATAGAGGGGAAAAGTATATTTACTAAAGAGTTTTTAGGGAGTTTGACTGCTTTTTTTTTGCTAACATAAACTTTAAATTACATTAAAAACACACTACTTTCCTTAAGGGTATAAAATATGTATATCTTCAATTTTTTCACTTTTGTAAGCTACCTGTCATCATTCCTAAGCAATGAAGGTTGTGCCTTAATTCAGAAATAATTGAAATTCTTTTTTAAAAAATAAGGCATAAAAATATCACGCCTCTTATGCTTAAGATTTGACAGGATGGTTATCATTAATGTTTCCCTGTGAAATGGCTCAGGGAAGAAAACTACCTGACCATATGTTTTGTAACTTGGTAGTTAAATAGTATGTCATGGCATTACTTATATTCTGCGAACACTGTACACTTTTGCTGTATTCTATTGTTGGGTGAATTTAAAAAAATATTCCCACTGTGAACCTATTTTATCTTCATCTGTCTTGTCTCAGATAATGTACTGTACTTTTCCTTGAAACTTTTTTGTTTTGAAAATGATAAGCATGTAGTAAGTGGAAAAACACAAAATATGTTCTAATTGTATTAACTTGCAAATTATGTGTTCTGTTCTTTTCTAGATAAGCTAGGAATGTCTAAATATCAACAAGAACAAATAGGCATATTAGTGCATGTCCTGTACAGTAATCCTCGAGTACTGTATGCTCCAAATAACACAGCTGCTGATGAAATAATAACAAAGGTGAGGAAATGTCTTCCCTTTACAAAATGTCTCAAAGTTGCTAAACATCGGTAGTTGAAACTTTCTAATTTCTTACAATTTTTTTATAAACTTTTTAGGCTAATGAGACATTTGAGCTGTTGGATACAGTTACTCAATATGCCCAAAAAATGTTAAACATATCAGATGAAATCAGGATATTTTTAGCTGAAAACAGTACTGATCATTCACTGTCTGTTTTAAAACAGGTAACTATTATATGTTCATTTCTTTGGATGGATTTTACTCTTTGAAAATTTTCTTATACTATTTATGTTCTCTTCTAGATTCATAGGAATTTTCAGAAGTATCCATTATTTCTGCAGCTGTTTCACAGCCTCCCTCTTGAACAATTTGCTGATAATTCAGTTATAATTGAAAAAGATGTCTTTCTGCAACAACTAGATTCCATTGACAATGCAGCTTGCAGTTGGATTTCATTGATGTCCGGACTTAGCTTAAATATGTTTCAAGGTTTTAGAACTGAAGACGACTTGTTGGATTATTTTAAACATGAAGCTTATTTTGACAATGTGACAGTTCTTGCAAGTAAGCTTATTTCATTGTTCATTTCTTCAATCTATAGTGTTTGTGAACCTAAAAAATCATTGTGAATAAAAACTTGATTCTCAGCTTCTCCCAAACACTAGAGGGTTTACCTGGTTTGAAGAATAACATTAAAATTGGTTTATTCACTGTGCTAAGTTGAATTCAAGTTATATGTAGGCTTTTATGTTTTGTTTAAAATGTTTGTTTTAATGGGGATACGATCATTTGTCCGACACTCAGATACCCAACAGCTCGACTAGAGACCCGTTTTAATGTTATTGTTATTTCTTTTTTGTTTAAAAACAACGGTTTAGTTAGGATGATATAAGTAGAAGTAAAATTAATCTGGTCTTGTATAAATATTTTGATTATCCACATTGTTTTAGGTGTTATTTTCAACATGGAAGAAGATGGATCGATGCCTAATCACATGACGTACAAGATCAGACAGAATGCATCCTTTACGACAACTACTAATCTTGTCCGTAGTAGATTCTGGTTTCCCGGTCCTCGAAATTGGGGGTATGGATACTACCAGTTCGGTTTTGTATGGATTCAGGTATTGGTTGTTGTATTTTTAATTCTTGTATTTAAAAAAAAAGCTTTAATATTCCATGTGTTATGCTTAGTAAATCGTAAATCTGTCATGGAATAAACTGGTTTACCCATATGCATATACAGTAAAATCCCATTATAACAAACTTCACGGTACCGCAAAATTTCTTCGTTGTAACGGAAATTTCGTTGTAACCATACTATTGTTAATTAAAGAAAAACGGTTGGGGACTATCTGGACTTTCGTAATAACGGGATTTTTCATTGTATCGGTATTCGTTGTAACGGGATTTCACTGTAGTTTTAAACAGTTGGATGTGAATGAGTTACTTCAATTTGTTCTTTTAAATACTGCTATTAAAAAGTAATTGCTTTTTGTGATATTTAACACTAGAACGACGGGACTTAGCCGTATACCTAGAAGGACGGAGAGGGCCAGAATGACCCTCGCATATTTTTTTAGTTCATATCATTATTCAAACATCCCTAAACTAGAAATATCAACGAAATAACTTAGAACATAGTTTAGACAAACTCAACGTTTTCATAGAATTTTTGTATTTTTAATGGGGAAAATAACCGATTAAATTGATAATGATATAAATTGAAATTATATTTCCCTTTCTTCGTTCAAATAATTGAATTTTAAGTGAACATATCAATCCTATACATATATAGTGAATTAAAATACACTTTTGCACAGGCTATGGATGCATAATATTTTAAAAAATGACTTCATTTATTCACATTTTGTATAATTTTGGGAACACTGAATTGAATTCCAAGCATTGCCATCAGAGGGCTTTTCCCCAAACTGCTTTCAAATTATTCTGAAATACAATAAAAATTTTCTCTTACACATATCTGTCCTAAATTTGCTAAATTACCTGTCTTTTTATTTGTTTTTTTATTGTGTAACTAGATTTCTTGTATTGACTCTGCCTTAGCGCGGCGCTCTGCAAAATGGGGTTACTAAAATTAAGTTAATTGTTTGGCAGTACTGATGTGATATTGTTTTCATAATTTTTTAAAATTTCAATCGTAAAACATCTCTTATACCTGAATCAAGCATATCTAACCCTTGAAAATTTTTCATAACTTCGTTTTGAGTAAGTCCTACTGTCCTATGCATCTCTTTCAATTTCGGAATAAAAGTTGTGGTAATATATTATTAATGGTATTATTTCTGGTAATCTATTATTAGTATACACTTCTAAATAACAAAATTGTTCCATTTCAAACAGCTATCACAAGTAATAGACCTCTAGTCTCACAAAAAGTAGGGAGGTTTCTTATTTCTATAGTACAGATAGGGGGAGGGAATTTTTGGAATTCCAACCACTCCCCAAACACCTGTGAAAACAGGAAATTGAAGGTCAGGGAAAGTAGGGGGGATCTTTTCACGCTCTAGTGATCACCAGAAACGACGATTTTCAAACGCGCATTGAAAAATCCCTTCACAGTCCAGAATGGACCCTCCCCGTCATTCTAGGTATACGGTTCGATATCTCCGCTCCTATGGGACTAAAATAAAAATGATTTGGTATTTACTTAAATAGGGTCAAATAATGAAAAGTCAGAAAATTTCAAGCCATTTGGTTTATTAGCGCTAAATTGATTGAACAACAAACTATGCGAGGGGCCAAAATGGCCCCTCCCGTCGTTCTAGTGTTAATCATGCATGAATCTTTCCAACTAGTATTTTTTAAGAAAAAGGATGATATTTATTTTATTTATTTGGTTTCTATATTTCTTCATGGTTTTCCTTTATTTCAGGATGTCCTGGAGCGAGCAATGATTAGTATTTATGCTGGCAGGGACGTTACTGAACCTGGAAGTTACATACATCAATTTCCATACCCATGCTATATACAAGATCAGTAAGTTGACTTCTTTGTTTCTATTGTGAGAAAAATTTCTCTTACTGTTATTTGAATTGGGGGGATAAAGTTTGTAAACTGCAATCTATTTTGTGATTAAATATGTATTTACTTAATTGTATTTAAATAAAAATATTATTTTTTATTTTGTATCTTTTACCTGGTTTTCCAACTTGATTGAATATCTCATCAATGTTGCAAAATAATTCATTGCTTGTCAAACTTTTTATCTATACCACATTTTTTTAATCAAATATCTCAATTATTTCTTTAAAATGTAACCTTATTTTTATAGTTAATTTCTCTTATAATGGATAACATTAATTATTTTTATGAAGTTCTAAAAGAAAAAAACTTAGCATGTTATATAAATATTATTTGCCACTACTTTGAATTAAGTTATTGTAAATAGCTGTAATTTACATTCTTGTGCTGTTTAAATTGAGCACATATCTTCCTGTAACTATTTTGGATAGAAATTTGGCTTCTCAATTAACCTTCTATAATCTTTTTTAGGTTTTTGTTTATGATAGAGCATGTAATGCCTCTATGCTTGGCAATATCATGGGTCTATTCTGTCGCTATGCTTGTGCAAAATATTGTATATGAAAAAGAACAAAGGCTAAAAGAGGTAAAAAAAATAAAGGAGAAAATAAAATGGAAAATTATTAATATTTATGCTGTTTTTAAGTTTTTATTTTTTTCCTAGGTTATGAAAACTATGGGTTTAAATAGTGCCGTCCATTGGCTAGCTTGGTTTATAACGAGCTTCATTCAAATGACTATAACGGCAGCATTCTTGACTGTTATTTTAAAGTATGGCTTGGTGCTCACGTACAGCAATCCTCTTTTAATATTTTTGATGCTAGAGATATTTGTGGTTGCTAACATTGCCTTTTCGTAAGTATTTTTTTATCAAATTCTCAATTTTTGACTAAGCCTTATAAAATATTGGCATTTAGTAAAGTTTGGAGATGCAAATATGTTGTATAACCCCACCTCTTATAAATAGCTCAAAGAGTAATTTTTTTCTAAAAAAAAAGTTGTTTATAATTTTATCTTATATTGTTTTTGAAAAGTGTACTTAGTTTTAGTTTGCAGTTTTCATTGATGCTTAAATTATTTTAGTAATTGAACAAATAGGTTAATTATTATGATGTGAAATAACTTTGATCTGTATAATTAGTTTTAATTTTAATACTTATTACAGATTATGTGTTATAATTGAACTAAAAGGAACAATACTTGTGTGTCCTTCATTTTATTTCAGTTATGTGGATAATACTACTTAAAACATATTGCTTAGATATTAAACATATTGGTTACCATTTTAGCAGGCAATATCAGCTATTCAAATTCAAGCTTATCTATCAATTTATGTTTGCAGGTTCCTTGTCAGTGTTTTATATTCAAAGGCTAAATTAGCTGCTGCTTGTGCTGGTATTATATATTTTTTGACTTATGTACCTTATATGTACATAGCTGTTAGAGAAGAAGCTGCTCATGATCATATTCCAGTATGGTTAAAAAGTCTTGCAGTAAGTTAACTTTCATTGACATTGCAATAAATTAAATTTTATTTGCCTCTTGTTTTTAAGAGAAAGATTAAAAACATACATTCATCTTTGAAAAAGATCTTCAAAGAGAAATTCTAAGAATAATATATTTTTATTTTATTAGATTCTAAACTGTCAGATTGATTACTTTATTTTTTCATCCCTATAATGTTATAGCTTAAAAACTTCAACCAGTGCACCAGCTGTTTTTAACGTAAAGAGTCAAGATATTTCATCTTTTTACTTGCCCGGTATTTCATAAAGGTTTTATTTATATAAATATAACAATTTTGATGTGTGTAATTTTCTGAAATATTTCATTGCATTTTGTACATACTGCTGAAAAAAATTTCAAAACTGATGACATAATTCTTTAAATGTGCATTAAAAAGGACAGATGTTTTTAAGAACAAGTTTCAAAACCCTTGTTCAAGAAATTATATTTATAATATGCTTTCTGAACACATTAAATATATTGAATCATTTTTTTCAGTCTCTGTTGTCTACTACTGCTTTTGGATTAGGTGCTAAATATTTTGCTTTTTATGAAGAAGTTGGTGTGGGTGTTCAGTGGTCAAACATAGCTATCTCACCAGTTGAGGATGATGAATACAGTCTCCTAAGTGTTGCCATCATGATGATCACAGATGCATTAGTGTATTCAATTCTAGTTTGGTACATAGAAAATGTACATCCAGGTAAAAAAAATACTACATATTATTTAAAATCGTTTCATAGTTATATTGTTTTGCAAGTAATTACTTATTTTATTATAGGGTCATATGGTTTACCAAAACCATGGTATTTCCCTTTCACAAAATCATACTGGTTTGGCAGCCCTAGAGGAGACGTGGAATGCAATTGCTTAAATGACTGCTGGAGGTTTGTTCAAAATCACAAGAAATGGGGGTTATCCATTATTGAAGATGATCAAGCATGTGCCATGACAAACCGAACCAGTAAGTTTTCTCAGTTAGTTTGTTTCGCTAATTAATAATCGGTAACTAAGAAAACTCTGCTAAAGCAAAAGTCATAGATACCTAATATAAACTATTTATGTTGGAGTGTATAGTATATTTTAATTAATAAAGAACTTATAAAAAGAAAGGGACATCCCATTCAATTCATATGGTTAAGACAATTAAAAAGCACATAATTTTTCTGTTTTGCATTACTTTGGTGCCTTTTTTGCAACAATGTTTTGCTATTTTTCTAAGAGTTACAGGATTCTAAAAATATTTAATAGCTTGATTAAAGCTGATAATCAAATGATTGAGGCTCAGATAATTGAGGTTTAACCTGCAGTTTAAGTTATTTAACCTGTTGAATTATTTCTTTATAATCATTCTGATAAGTGCTCTTACTTTTAAAAATGCTTTATCTTAAAGCTTTCTTGTTTTTAAATTGTTTCCAAAACTATTAAGGGGCCATTCATTAATTATGTAAGGATGATTTTGGCAATTTTTGACCCCCCCTCCCCCCATGTAAGGGTACGTAAGATTTTTCAAACCCCTCCCCCCCCTATTCTTACGTAAGATTCCATTATGTTTTTCAAAATAATAAAATGTTAGAAAACTCCGTTTGACGTAAATCAAAGATTTTTATTTTTCAACAGATATTCTTGCTGTTAACTACATATTACTATTATATTATTATCTCTTGATTAAAATAATTGGAATTTGTTTATATTAACTAGGAAAATCTTACGTAGGAATTGGTTTGACCCCCACCCCCCAAGTAAGGGTATGTAGAGATTTTTCCAACCCCCCCTCCCCCTCGGGACCCTTACGTAATTAATGAATGGCCCCTAACACAGCAGACAGCTGTTTTCTTCATGAGATTGAACTACCATGACACCATATACTATTTTTTTGTACTGTCAAGCTTTTACTAAATTAAACAGAAAAATCTGTTTTTAACTTTTTTATATAATATATTAAGATTAAAAAATTGCTGATGATTGTATTTGTCCTCTTTATTAGTTATTATTGTCAGGGTTTTTTAAAATTATATTTTACAATAATAAAATATTTTATAGCTGATTCCCGATATTTTGAGCCAGATCCTTCCAACTTACCCCTAGGTGTATGCATTGAAAATTTAGTTAAGGTAAATAACTATACCTATCAATGTTTTAAATGCTTTTTTAGGTAATTTATAAATAAACTGTTTACATTTTCCCCCAGGCATACAAATCCGGAAATAAAGTTGCTGTAAATAGGCTAAGTTTGAATCTTTATGAAAATCAGATTACATCTTTTCTGGGTCATAATGGTGCTGGTAAAACCTCTACAATGTGAGTTTTTCTTTACTTTAAATATCTCAATGTAGTACAATTTTGATTATAAATACTCTTTCTTGGTTACTGTGGTTTTTTAGTTAAATTTCATTGTCCATACACTGTTGAATTAAGCAAAAGTAATCAGTGTTGCTATAACTTTAATTTAAATAATTTACATATAGGTCAATTCTAACTGGACTTTTCCCACCTTCATCTGGTTTTGCAACAATTTATGGACTCGATATCCGATCAGATATGGATGCAATTCGTCAAAGCATGGGGATGTGTCCTCAGCACAATGTGCTGTTTGAAGAGTATGTTTATGTGCAGTTGTACAGCATGTATTCTTTCCACTTATTATTACCTATAAAAACTTCATTTTGCAGGGCTCACACGCCTGCGCCATTTGCGCCAAACTGCGCCAAAACCAAATTTTGATACATACTGATACAAATTGCCTATTTTACCAGCTCCTGCGCCAAAACTGCGCCATTTTCAGAGACTACTACTACGGATTCTCCGTAGTTTCTACGGATGCCGTCGTTAAACTACGGACTACGGATAACATCGAAAAAGCTACGGAAAATCGGAAATCTATCATAAAACGCAAGTTTTTTTCCCAATTATGCTCTATTCTTAGGATATTTTTTCTTGGACGGATGGCGGGCGCCAATTTGAAGTTGGCTTCTTGCGATGTGGAAAAAACAACTTTATAGTGGTTAGAAGCCGTCGTTCGGTGTTTAGGATCGCTTATTCTGCGGAAAAGTCGAAAAATAGAGATTTTTCGCGCAAGTACCGTTTTTCCAGCATGTAGTTGAAGATGGTTTCTCTTCACATAGCTGCCAAATGTTACGGATTGTCCGTAAAATTCACGGATTTGCACCAAAATTTACGGTTTTACAGATCGACCCAAAATTTTTACGGAATTTACGTTTTTTTACATTTTTCCTCCGGGATAAATCGCGGAAAAAGCCGCGATTTTTCGCGAAAGTTTCGTTTTGTGCGCCGCGTATATTCCGTTCCTTCCGCGACTATTTTCGACGGCCGCTGACGCCAAGTTGAAGTCGGCTTCATCTCGGGTCAGTATTAGAATGCAGGAAAAACTACTTTAACGTGGTCAAAGCCATCATGTCCGATGGTTAGAATCACGATCTTGAAAAGCCGAAAAATAGCGATTTTTCATGAAAGTTCCGTTTTATCCGCGATTGCTTCCTACCGGCGCCTAATTGAAGTTGGCTTCCTTTCACTATTGTATTTACATTGTAGAAAAAACAACTTTACTATCAGTGGCGTATATAAGGGGGGGGCGAAGGGGCCCTTCCCCCCCCCCCGAAACCAGTAAAACAAGTTAAAACTAGTGATGGGCAGGTATCGATGCCAAATACTTAAGTACTCGATACCTATAGGTATCGAGTGTATTCGATACCCACAAAAGTATCGATACTTTATTGACATATTTCGTTTTAAATTTTTCAATGAAGTAATCTTTATAATACCTACTGTAGATCAAACGCAGCCTGTTTCCGTTTTCATTTTGCAACGCTCAAACCCAAGTCGTTATCATCCGCGAGAGAAATTTGACGCGGCTAGGTTTTTCCCCCGCCAAAAATCCTTCGCCTCTATCCATCTCCAGGCCCGTAGCTACGGGGCTTTTTGATGGATCGCTTTCAGTTTTTTGAATATTAGTCTGATTATGGATAGGCCCTAAAAAAATTGTCCCTTCAGGTTCATTTCCCGACATTGAAAAAAAGTACTCGATACCTAAAAGTACTCGATACCTATAAGTATTCGATACCAAAGTATTCGATACCTAAAATTATCGATTTTGCCCATCACTAGTTAAAACCCTGTTTTTTAGGGTCAAATTTTGAAAAAATTTCTGGGGTAGGACCCCCCCAACCCCCCCTTTAGAGTGCTTGGAATTTTATTATTCAAAACTTTTTTAGAATAAGTTGAAAATCCTACCTGAGAATGTATGTCTGAAATTCGGAAAGTGTATCAAAACCAAGTTGAAATCCTGTTTTTAGGATCTAATCTCCAAAATTTTTCTGGGGGATGACCCCCATATATCCCCTTCTGTACTTAAAACTATATTATTTATAACTTTTTCATTAAATTCATCAAATTTGACCAGAAAATTTATATCCAAAATTCTAACTAGGGGTATCAAAACTAGTTAAAAACCTGGTTTTTAGAGTCTAATTTCCAAAAAATTTCTGGGGGAGGACCCCCCAGACCCCCCTTTTGTAGTTGCAACTTAATACATCATAACTTTTTAATATTAAGTTCTTGAAGTTGCAAATTTTGCCTAAGAATATACTGAAAAAAATATATACATGAGAGGGGCTAGGAAACAATTTTGGGCCCCTCCCGAAATAAATTTCTATATATGCCAGTGTTTACTATGGGCAGCACTAATTACTTAGGAGGTGAATTATCACTAGACCTAATAACCTCAAGTAAATAAAAATTGATAAGGTGTAAAAATTGGATGAGAGCTGATAAATTAATAGAGGTTTAAGTTATTTAATAGAGAGTTAAGTTATTCATGAATTAAATCTATACGAACATTATATGTCGTAATAAAAATAATGGTTTTCATGTCGTACGAAAAGTTTTACTGATGCAAGTTTAAAATGTAATGAAGGGTAAATTACAAAAGCTTCCCTGCAATCGAATTGCTACAAAAGACATTTTTTATGCTACAAAATTTGGTTTCACCTGCTACAAAAGACATCTTTTGTGATACAAAACTTGGTTTTACCTGATACAAAAGACATCTTTTGTGATACAAAACTTGGTTTTACCTGATACAAAAGACATTTTTTGTGATACAAAACTTAGTTTTACCTGATACAAAAGACATTTTTTGTGATACAAAACTTGGTTTTATCTGATACAAAAATTGATACAAATATTTTAAAGTGAGTGTGAGCCCTGCATTTTGTGGTTTTTAGGAAATTTTGAGTTTTTCATTACTTTCTACTAATAAACTAACAATTGATTTATAGATTGACTGTTGAAGAACATATATGGTTTTATGCTAGTCTAAAAGGAACGGAAGAAAGAAATTTCGCCGGGGAAATGGACAAGTAATGTATCAAAGTTTGTGATTATGATTTAAAGATAATGCAAATGGATGTAAAATGTTTAATGTAATTTTCTATTAACTTTATCCATTAAAGACTAGTTACATTTTTCACTACATTAATTTCTATAAATTTCTTATCTTTTCTTATGCATTTAATTGTTGTTTTTAGTTAATTTATTGATCAAACTATTAGTTTTAAGAAATACTTTTGTGTATTTATTTCCTTAAACATTTAATTAAAGTAAAAAAAACTTATTTAAGAAGCCAGTTTGGATTATTTTTAATGTGTTAGCTTTGAATTGAATGTTCAAATGCCTGAATACATCTGCAAAAGGTTAGAAATCTATTCTTTAATGCGTTAAATACCACTTTTGTAGATTAAATTTTTTCCTTCGTGGGTTATTTTAAAAAAAATATTTTTAAAAAATAAGTTATAAAATACTATCTTCTAGTTATTTTTTATTTGTTTTTACAAATGAGTGGGTTAGAAGCCAAGGGATATGTGAAAATGTGGGGAAAATTCTATACTGGAGTATGTTTGGCAATAAGAAAGCAATCTAACTTTGGGGAAGGCTTAAAAGGCTTATCATCATATTGAAAAGATTATTTCAATACATTAAATTGAAAAATCTTGCAGTTATGTGCAGGCCCGTGCTGGGTACCTTCAGAGGGCGGTGGACAAAGGGTGAAAGGGCGCCGCCACTGTAATATTTATTAGTTAACCTAAAAAATTAATTTTCTGCTGTGACGTCGACAGAAATTTATTTCGGGAGGAGCCCAAATATCGTCTAAAAAATGCAGATATTATGCAGAAAGCCCAAAAGTATATTTTTGCTAGGAGAGAAGCCCCCCCCAAGTTTTTCTAAGCCGCATATTTTATAGATAAATTAATGTAACTTTTAAATTCATATTTGAATCTTGATATAACTTGAGTACAAGATGTGATAATAATAGGAAATACAAAAGGGGGGTTCTGGGGGATCTCCCCCAGAAATTTTGGAAATTTGAGATTAAAAACAGGGTTTTAACACAATTTAGTTACAACTACAGTTCAAATGTCGGGGAGGGCCGGGGCCCCCTTTATCCACTTTATATACGCCCCTGATTTTAGTTCAGACTTTATTGGTGACGTTTTACTAATAACTTTTCTCAATAGAAAAAAATTTCAAAGCAATACTGTGAGTTGAGGTATTTTGATTGTTTTTTTTACATTTTTTTGATATTAGATTTTAATTGAGACTATTGTAATGGTATGGAGATAACTTTAAAAACCTCTATAATTAATGCAAAAATTAAAGATGATTTGGATATTTTAGTTCTTTCAAAGGTATAAAATTTTTGACCAAAGGTGATTTAAGGTGGTCAGTGTCAAGGAACTAATTACCTGTTGAATGAATTAAAAGCATCCTAAAAATTAAACACCCCACCTTAGCGATTTCAATGTGTTTCGATCACTAAAGACTTCAATAAACTTGAACAAATCACTAAAGACGTTAAGATCACTAAAGATGAAAAATCACTGTTGTACCCTGGAAATTTTCTGGTGCGTGCATGATGAGGAGCATCTGAAAAATATCCCCCCGCCCTCACAGAAATGTAGGTGTTAAACATAGGGCGCCATGAAAAATCACCGCAGACCCATGGTGCGATACACATTGTCGGTCCTTAAATTAAAGTGGAGCTATTTAAAATTTCGGTAGCTTGTATAAAGAAGGGCGCCCTAAAATTATCATCACGACTTAACACTCTCAAAGGTGCAACGTTTTTTTATTAAGGGCACCCATTAGAGAAAAAAAACTATACCTGTTTAAATAAGAGCACCCTAAAGTTTAGGGTAGGGGTACGCCTCATCCGAATTTCGGATATAGATTTTTTGCGTTTTGACACAAACTTAGTAAAATATAGTTGTAATAACAGAGACAGAGAAAATTTATGATATCAAAGTAATGAGTAATTTTTGCAAATTCTACAATCCGTTTCTATGGAATTCAGTACAAAAAAATTATCAAATTAAAAATTTGAAATCCCTCTTTTATTTTCATAGATTAGAGAAGATTAAAACCTGTCTTGAAGGAAGTAATAGAACAAAGAAAAAATATATAAAATGGTCCCGCAAATGAAAAAAAAATTTAAAAGTATTAATTTATTATGCCACAATTGTTAAAAACACATTTGCACACATGTAAAACGTTATAATAGTAAAAAATTTCCATTTTAAATTTCAAATGATTTTAAGTTAATTTTATTCGTATTTTATATCTTAACACAATAAGTATTTCATTCTAGTTGCTTGTATTTATAGTTAACCAGCAGGGTTATTATAAGAACCCATAATAACTTTTTAAAGCTAAAGAAAGAGCCTTGCCATTCCAGCGCCTTCAGTGTATCAAATAATTGTTTTCACAAAAATTTTCCGGGGCGCCTTTTTTTTCGATGTAGCCTTAACTTAGGGCGCTTTTGAAGTATAAGTATTTTCGTAACTTGAGAAACAGTGTAAAAGATTCCCTTTTTCTTTACAATTTCAATGATACCGTTTAACAAGGGGCGCCCCATATAACTTGTTGTGGCGTCTGCAGACTAAAAGGGCGCCCTTAGATAAGGCTACATCGAAAAAAAAGGCGCCCTGGTAAATTTTTGTAAAACCCCAGGGCAGGGAGGAAATGACAAAGGCGCTAGTTAGAGTTCTTTTACAAAAAGGGTATTACAAAATTATGATACAGTAAGGGCGCCAGAATGACAAGGCTCTTTTTTTTTAACTTCAATAAATCGTTAAGAGAGAAAGGGCGCCAGATCAGGTTACAAGGGCGCCCCTTGGGACGGAATGGGACGATTCGGCGCAAAACAAAATTTTTTTCTAAATTTTAGAAGGATTATGAAAGAGTTCTATTTACTTTCATTCATTTTATTTCTCGCGCCAAATCGGCCCGCGCCCAAACAGCCGCGCCGAATAGTAGTAGACCGCCATTGGGAAATGGTTTCATTGAAATTGTAAAGAAAAGGAAACCTTTTACACTTTCTCTAGTTACGGAAATATTGATACTACAAATTGCAGTGTATCAGTATATTTTGTTCAAAAGGGCGCTTTGACTTTCAACTTTTAAAGGGCGCAGGGGGACACGTCCCCCTGTCCCCCCGGGCCAGCACGGGCCTGGTTATGTGGACTTATTGAACTCTCCTTGTGTAAGAGCTTTTCTCACTTCACCCTTAGAGTCTTAAATGTTCAACTGAACTTGGCCATATCTTTCTCATGTTTATTCAGTGGTGTACATTATTTTTAGAATGATACAAGACTTGAATCTTCCCTTGAAACGACACAGTAAAGTTAAAGAACTATCAGGAGGCATGAAAAGAAAGCTGTCAGTGGCTATAGCCTTTGTTGGAGGATCCAGGGTTGTGATCTTGGATGAACCTACAGCTGGAGTGGACCCTTATTCTCGGAGGGCTATTTGGGATCTAATTTTAAAGTACAAAGCAGGTAATGTTAAACTATTGGATGGATCTGCTAAAGCCTAATTTGATACGACATTCATCATTCCAATTTTATACTTTTCAATATAAAGAACTGGCTTAAATAAAATTTTCCCCACCCTAGAGAAGTTTCTGTTTAGTATGGGAGGAATGAAGGCTAGAACATTTTTGTAGACCCTATTAAAAAGTATTGAATAAAGTTAGAATGTTGATACAACTATTTTATTATGAAATACATTTTAATGTAATGTAATATTAGTTGTATTTGTAAAGTGTAGTGGTGAGGTTACCCGGTTGGTCTTCTGGAATTAGACTAATGTATTGATTAAATGATGGGTTGATAGAATTCAAGTGCGTTTAAAATTGTATAGTAAAACCAATTAACATTTTAAGCTTAAGTAGTTGATGTTTTTGATGTTGTATGTTTTAGGAAGAACTATTTTACTCTCTACTCATCATATGGATGAAGCTGATGTTCTTGGTGATCGAATAGCTATAGTTTCAAATGGCCAGTTAAAGTGTTGCGGCACACCATTATTTTTGAAAAACAACCTTGGAGATGGATACCATTTGTACATGGTTAAAAACCCCGATGAAAGCAATCCAACAAAAGGTATGTTGATCATACATCAACATAAACACTTTTTATTGCATTTTTTTAAACCCTTTCAAACCTAGACTGGCTAAGATTTCAATTGAATCTACTTAAAATTTGGAGCAGTCAGGATTAAAAGTGTTAAAGAGTTAGAACATTGTGTAATTGTATTTTAGGGAATCTTTAAAAATGAGTTTCTTGTCACAACATTAAGTTTTCATGAACTGAAATCAACATTTTTCCTTAATAAAAGCCTTTCAACTTAATACCTATCTAGAGCAGTGTTGTTTTTATCTCACTCTTATTAGGAAAAGTTTTCAATCTAGTTTTAACAAACACCCCTTTCATTAGTGTGCTATCCTATTAAAGGATACCAACCATTAAAAATATTTATTATTGTGTTCTCTGATGTTCCATTTCAATTAATTTCTTTCAGAAAGTACAGTGACTGAATTCATCTTGAAGCATGTGCATTCTGCTTACCTTGCTTCTGAGAGTAAACGTGAACTTCATTATATTCTGCCTGTCAGTGAGTTAAGAAAAGGTAGTTTTGAAAAGTTATTCAATGCTTTAGAATCCAATATGACAAGTATAGGCATATCAAGTTATGGAATTAAAAACACTACGTTAGAGGAAGTATTTTTGAAAATAGCTGAAAAAAGTCAAAGTGAAGGTAAGCATACTGTAAAGTTCTTATTCTAACCCATTTTACTTGTAAAAATTAGTGAGTCCATTTCACTTTTTATTTTGGGATTGAGTAAAATAAGAAGCAATTATAGTTTTAAATTAACTTGAAAGTAACTCTTGTTGTTGTTTGTTCCTATCCATAAATCTTTCAATTTAAGAGTAGAAATTAATTTTGTTTCAGTCTATTTTTATTAAGATCACTGTACATTGAATGGGACAGTTAATAACTTTTGTTATCTCTTTCACTTTTAAAATAACATGTACTAGACTTAATGGGTTCAAAGAATTAAAAATAATAAAACCACTAAAAACCTAGATTTTCATATAAAAAATATTAATCATCAGTTGAATGCTGTTTTTGCTTATATTATGTCCAAAGTGATGTATGGCCGCAAGTTAGCCTGACTTAAATATCTAGCTGCTTTAATTTTGGCCACTGTAAAGGATTTCTGGTCAGACTTCGGGCCTTGACCATCCCTTATAAAAACTCTTATTTAAGTGTAATAACTTTTTTAAAGATTAGTTCCTAGATTCTTAAGTATAAAAATTTATTTATAAATATCTTTTAATTGATACTTCAAAGATAATTTTATGATCTCAGATGTATCTACAGCAAATGATAACTGTCCCAAACAAGAAAACTCGGATGGATTTTATGACCCAGCCCCACCTTGTTCTGAAGACAAATTACACGACATTAGCTTAGTCGAGCTCTCCTCAACCAGTAGTTCTTGTAAGGATGCTGCCCAAAACGGCTCTTCCCATAGGAAAAAGTCTGCTGATGATGGCAAAGCCGATTACTATCAGTTACCTCCCAATAATTTAAATAAAGAGCAAGAGGGTATGGAATTGATCATGACTCTGCATGCCATGAATTTGCCTCAATAGCTGAATAGCATGAATCCCTCAATAGACTCTTGGGGAATTAGAATGCTTGGAAAGGGTGTTTTTCTGCATGGTTGGTTAGAGTGTCTCAACTTTTGGTGCTTTTGTACTTGACTGTTTAAGCTGCAAGAATCAGTTCGATTATACACTTGCTGTATAATTACATTTATAAGCTGATCCATATATGTTGAGTGTACAGGTTATAAAGTTAAGATTAAATTCAAAAGCCCCTGTATAAACTGATATTAAACTATCAGATCTGTTGTAGTACAATCTTTAAATGAATACTGCTATTGTTTCAGTATTTTACCACAGGAAATATCGTTAAACTTCATTTACATAAATATTGCTTAAATTTTAAGGTTTTTAAAGCAATTTCTCTTAAATGATCTTTCATCATTGCAAACAAAATTCCTCATATTAGTTATTGTGATACTTAGCATTCTGTCAACTAAAGAAATATCTGCTAATTTTGCCAGATTGCAGATATAAATATAACTAACTTTCCCTTTATTATAAAATGTATATGTTGTAAGATGTTAATAAAATGCATTGTAAGGATTAAGCACTTTAAAAAGCTTAAGCAATGATTGTTGCTTCTTAATCAGTCATCCAGTACAGAATCAGGGTCTTTATATTTTTCTGGGAAAATGCTTCTTATTTTTAATTCTTCCTAACATTTATAACTTTTGAAACCCTCTTTACCTAAATTTAATAAACCTTTAGCAATTTAGAACGTTATTAAAGGTACTTATGTTTACTATAGTGCTTGCATGCTAATTATTTCTCCTGGAGTCAGGATTGATGTTAGTCCTTTTTAGAGAAATAACTTGTGTATGAAAAGTATGCAGGTAAAATCTATTTCCTCTACTCTAATACATTAACCCATGCATGCTTAGTTAGATCTGTGTCAATTTTGCATTTTGTTTATATTCTTTTCTCCTTTTTTTTCTCAAACATTTATTGGATAAACTATGTACATTGTATTTTACTATCTAACTTCTGATGATACTGCTACTTGAAACATTTACTTATCATGTAAAAATACATTTGCTTTTAAGATTAATAAGGATTTGTCAAAACATTCTAATAAAACTACGAGATTTTTTTATTGGAACTAAATGTGTAAATATCTCTAAATTATCAGTTATAAAATCTGTGAGATTATTTCACCAAATTAAATCTATCTGGTAACCATCACTTGGAGTACATAGTTTTAATCTGTCTTTCAAATCCTTTTTCTCTTAAAAAGCATTTCTTATTCTTAAAAACTTTTTTTTCAGAGGGTCCTGATAAATCATCATTTTTGGGGCTAGATGGTGCAGGAAGTTACAAAGTAGAAGGCAATATGCTCCTGTTCCAGCAATTCTCTACTATTCTCCTTAAACGATACTACTGTACCAGGCGCAACTTGAAAGGACTTTTGTCACAGATCCTTCTACCAGCATTCTTCGTAAGCATAGCCATGTCTGTGGCACTGACTGCTCCTAAGGTAGAAGACCTACCACCGTTGGTTCTGAGTACTTCTCAGTATTACAACTACACTCAACCACAGGGAAATGTTATACCCTTCTGTAGGAATAGGTTGGATATTGAAGACACTGGTGACAGGTTTGTTTCTTTCAATTTTAATTCATGTGTTGTGTTCCTAACATATAGCCTAACATATTCCATTCCCAGCCAAGAGAAGAGTAGAATAGACAACTCCATGAAACAAGATATTGATTGAGATCATTATTTTGAATGTAATATAATAGAATATTTATGACAGAAGGGGAGCATTTTTTGTCATATAATTTGTGATTATAAGATATTTTCTAGTATATTCTTACAAATTTTACACTTTATAAAATTTATAAGTAATAAAAAGGTTCTCTTTATATGTGTTTGAACTTCTTAAATATTAAATAAACTAAGTATTACACACATTACCAAATATCTCACTACTTTTTATATGAATTTGAAATTGTAAAACAATCCTAAATTTTATCTAAACATATTTAGAAAATGAGAATGAACGTGGAGGCTTTAGGAAACTTGCTGATATCTATATTTGGCAGTTTAACTTTTAAGTACTGTCTTCAATTTATGCAACACATGCAGTAGATTTTTTAATCTAGGTGCTCTATAAGAAACCTAGATTAAAAAAACATGCTGCATTTATTCAGAATAATAGGTTTTACTGATCTAATAAACTTTTTTGTAAAATGATAAAAAAAAATACTCCTCAAAATTATTTAGTTCAGTTGTTACTGACTTTGTATTGTGATTTATTTATGCTAATCTGAAACGTTTACTATTCTAAGATTTAACACACATTCCATTCAATTGCAGATGGTCTCAAGATGCTAATTCTGAGAAGGTGTTTGCCACCTTGTACATGCCATCTGGAGTGGGAGCCACGTGCGTCTTTAAATCTCCCTTCAACAACAGCTTTGACGAAAAGATGAACTTCTCAGCTCGGAACTATGATCTTCTCTCTGCTTTCTTCGAGCCATCCTGCGAGAGTGTGTTTATGCCTGGTCTACCTCTGGACAATTTCGTTCCTCCTCCACCTACCAACAGTCCTCAAATATCAAACCTTCTCTCTAACTTCACCACCATTAGTACAACAGGTTTGAACTTCTTTCTTTGGTATTATCATAATTATTTGTTCAGAACTTGAAGAAACACTAGGGTTAGTTGAGGTAAGTGGGTCACCCCCCCTCAAACTAAAATATGTACTGGACATTTAACTCTTACTCACATTTATCGTGTTCCATTTTGTCACAATGATGGGTTTTGCATATATTTGGGTTTGGTTTCATTTCTTTTTAAGATTATAGAACTCGTATAAAATAGACTCCCAGAATGGTTTGTTTATAAAGCAAAACCCACTTATACCCGCTCTTAAGCTTCACTTGCTTTCAGTTTAAATAAAGAGTGGGTGATCCACTTACCCCTTCTTATGGGGTTAGTCAGGGCTCACACGCCTGCGCCAAACTGCGCCAAAACCAAATTTTGATACATGCTGATACAAATTCCCTATTTTACCAGCTCCTGCGCCAAAACTGCGCCATTTTCAGAGACTACTACTACGGATTCTCCGTAGTTTCTACAGATGCCGTCGTTAAACTACGGACTACGGATAACATCGAAAAAGCTACGGAAAATCGGAAATCTATCATAAAAAGCACTTAGTTTTTTTCCCAATTATGCTCTATTTTTAGGATATTTTTTCTTAGACGGCCGGCGGGCGCCAAGTTGAAGTTGGCTTCTTGCGTTATTAGTGCGATGTGGAAAAAACAACTTAATAGTGGTTAGAAGCCCTCGTTTAGTGTTTAGGATCGCATTCTGCGGAAAAGTCGAAAAATAGCGATTTTTCGCGCAAGTACCGTTTTTCCAGCACGTAGTTGAAGATGGCTTCTTTTCACATAGCTGCCAAGTTTTACGGATTTGCACCAAAATTTACGGTTTCACGGATGGACCCGAAATTTTTACGGAATTTACGTTTTTTTCATTTGGGGCCGTCCATAAATGACGTCACGCTCAGAGGGGGGGGAGGGGGTTAATCAATTTGTGACAGTTTGTGACAAGGGGGAGGGAGGGGGGTTAAAAATTGTGACATCACAGCCTCCGGCTGAAAATCAACGAAAAAACCCTTAAATTTTTAAAACGATACTTATTTTTCTCTCAAAAAGGCATCTTCAAGGTTGATTGAAATGAACATATCAAGTTGGGGGGAAATTAAGCTAAAATAAAAAAAGTTGGTTCCGGTCAGTTTCAAATTTGTGTATTAGACATTGTTGGTTTGAGAGCGTGACATGTGACAGAGGGGGGGAGGGGGTATGGGGAAGTGTGACAATTTGTGACAAAGGGGGGGAGGGGGTCAAAAATGGGCAAAAAAAGTGTGACATCATTTATGGATGGCCCCTTTTTCCTCCGGGAAAACGTAAACAAATGTTGTTGCTCCTAATTAAAGTCTTGTCTGCCTTTTCTAGGCGTTTGGAAACGGGTAAATCATGGAAAAAGCCGCGATTTTTCGCGAAAGTTTCGTTTTGTGCGCCGCGTGTTCATTCCTTCCTCGACTATTTTCGACGGCCGCGGACGCCAAGTTGAAGTCGGCTTCATCTCGTGTCAGTATTAGAATGCAGAAAAAACTACTTTAACGTGGTCAAAGCCAACATGTCCGATGGTTAGAATCATTGGCGTCGGCGCCTCCTGAATATTGGGGGGGACGCCTCAAAACTTCGGGATCCACTGGTTAAACTGGTTAAACTACTGGTTAACTACCCGAATATAATCATTTTTCTTTCTCGCCTTCGTTTAAGAATTTTAAGGTGGTTTTGAATCACCTAATTAACTTCTGTTCCAATTTTTTATAAACCGTTTGTAACTTTCCACGATAAAGGGGGGTCTGGGGGTCCTCCCCCAGAAAAATTTTAGAAATTTGACCTTTAAAATACAGGTTTAAACTCATTTAAGTGTTATAAGATTACAGTTTCAAAATCAAATTTTTTATGCTTCAACCAGTGCTGTAGCTGGATTTTTTTGAGGGGTCTCTTTAAATAATTATTTTTTTTTTAGCTAGAAACAGAATTTTTTGTTGTGATAATGTTTTCCCAATCTAATTTCCCATCTGTTTCCCAATCTGTTTTCCCAAAATTATTGGTCTCAAAACTGGAAAAGCAAATGCTTCAAGAGGCATTTATTTTTAAATTTAAATTTCGAAAATAGGTAACTATCAGGCCTAAAGTTTATATTTGCACAGGGGGAGGAGACTTGGAATTCCCTCTAAGCCGCTCTATTTACAAGTTACTCATATTTACAGGTTTAAATTTCCCTTTCTATATTTTTTGGTAGGATTCTCACTTTAAGAACTTGATTTGAAAATAAATGTGAATATAGTTGAATTCTAACCGAACGGTTTTTATTTTACATCCTACGGGATTTTTACACTTAAGAAATGTCTATCAAAAAAGTCCAAAAATGGAAAAATCCAAAGAATTTTCAATTCTCATATCATACAAATTAAATATCAAAACATACAAATCAATTGTAATTATCTAGATAAAAATTAGAAGGAAGCATAAATCCTTAATCCCCCCTCTCTAACTTAAAAAAAAACAAATATAAACAACCTACCTCTTTCTTCTGGCAGTTGATCTTAAATAAATACACTTCTTCTGTCCAGGAGTCCAGGACAAGGAGACCAAAACAAACAACCTTTTGAAAGCACAACCAAAAAGGGACTGAAAGAGATCTGCTTAAATTTGATTACCCCCACCCAAGAAAATGTACCCTTCCTCGCCCTCCCTTTGGTTCGTGGAAGAGGCGGTTAGAAAACAAGAAACTTCGAGCAATCAGCAACCATAAAACGGTGTCATATCGGCTGTTCCATCTCCTGCAATTTGACCGTCGAGGCGACCACCCAGAGAAAAGACAATCGTCCGCTCCTGGTGACCCCCCAAGGGGTGTGAAACAAAGTTTCAGCTACCATCGTCAACGCAAGGGGCTATAAATATTCTTGTCAGAGAGAGTGATCCTCTGTCGCCGTCTGGGGGTGGCCTGTCCGGCGGTCGTCCACCAACACGGACGTTTTCCCCCTCGGGCTAAGAGGCGGAAGTAGTGTTTAGCTCCCTTCTCCGATGTTTGGATAGCTTTTTTTTCGGTCTTATAATGTTAAAAAAATTTTGAAAAATGTCTGAAATATTGGGGGGGACGCGTCCCCCCCGTCCCCCCCGGAAACGACGCCCGTGGTTAGAATCACGATCTTGGAAAGCCGAAAAATAGCGATTTTTCGTGAAAGTTCCGTTTTGTCCGCGATTGCTTCCTACCGGCGCCTAATTGAAGTTGGCTTCCTTCCTCTATTGTATACTCCTGTTCATAAAAAATGCAACACCAAGAAGGAATTGTCCGATCAACTTGAAATTTTCAGGGTATGTTCATTATGATTTGATTATCAAATGATACCAAATTCAGACCTATAGCGCATGCGCGAGCTGATCAGTGTCTTCTCAACCACTGATTTATTCGTATATTTGGGGGGCTGTAACGGGACGTTAAGGGCTTGTAAGAAGGTTGTTTACCGTTGATTATCTTGACATTCGATTTTATTATACCCCTTAGACCTTAACGGATGTCATATGAAACTTTAACATAGTTTTAAAGAGGATTAATGTTAGACTTCAGGGAGGGGTGTTTTTCACACTGTTTTACCGCTGGTCAGATGAAGGGAAACCGGACAATATTGATATGGGTTTGAAAGCAGAGACCCAAAGAGGATGAGGCGAGTTGAAAATTGGGGTCTGGACCCCTTATAGTCATGTCAGCTTGAAATGAAAAAGGCTTCATTCGTACGGCAGTGCCGGATCATTGAGTGACTTTTCGACATGTTTCAAATTGTTAGAATACTGTTACAGGTCTATCATTGTCTGCTCCATCAGTTAATCGGTCACCATTGCACCAAAATTCACCAAGTATCGTTTTTTTACAGCGCTCCATCGATGGAATTCCATCGGTGCATAAAGCTACCATGGGATCCACAAAAAAATATTTTTGCAAGATTACTCATAACAAATTGACCTTTTAAGGAAATCCCCCATCAATTTTTGTTAAAATGACACCTAAATTGGCTTTGGACGCTATGCCAAAAATCGCAATTTTTGGAGTGTTTTATGTTGAGTCTGTGGTGAAGAAGAGAAGTGTTTTGACCTGGAGCACTACTGGGTACGATGGGCAATCTCATTGGATAAAAAATGAGGGCAATCTCATTTCTTGAAAAAATTTCTAAAAATTTTTGGAGCCAAAAGTTATACCCTACATTTGAAGCGATCCTGAAGCTGTAATTCATCAAAACAAATCCCGTACACGTGTTTTTTGGAATTTTCCAAACTTACTTTACATCTAATAAAGACAGTTTCTTTCCCGACAAATTTCTTCATCCAAAATTTCACCTATGGAGCTTGACTAAAATTTCGTTGGTTTGTCCTCATGCTTAAAATGCTTGTTATGTTGCCAATATTGGCAAACTTTGGATTTGGGATGAATCTTAGATGAAAATCACCTCCTCAGTCAAAATTTCAATCTGTTTGATTGGATGACCTGTCGTTTAGAGGCTCTCATTGCAGCGCGTATGGAAGATATTAAACACCGATTTTCGATATTAAATTTTATTCCTTTGTTCTGAAAATTATATCATTTATTTGTATCCACAAAGATCACTTGCTGTGTAAATTTCATCAAAATCTAACAAGTCCTTCATGGTGTTGTATTTTTTATGAACAGGAGTATATTTACATTGTATTGTATAAAAAACAATACTATGGTCAGAACTAATTACTTAGGAGGTGAATTATCACTAGACCTAATAACCTCAAGTAAATAAAAATTGATATATAAAGGGTAAAAGTTGTATAAGAACTGATAAATTAATAGAGGTTTAAGTTAAGTATTTATATATGAATTAAATCTATACACACATTATTTGTCGTAATCAAAATCATGGTTTTCATGTCGTACGAAAAGTTTTACTGATGCAAGTTTAAAATGTAATGAAGGGGAAGCTTCTTTTGTAATTTTAAATTACAAAAGCTTTCCTGCAATCAAATTGCTACAAAAGACATTTTTTATGCTACAAAACTTGGTTTTACCTGCTACAAAAGGCATTTTTGGTGCTACAAAACTTGGTTTTACTTGCTACAAAAGGCATTTTTTGTGATACAAAACTTGGTTTTTCCTGATACAAAAGACATTTTTTGTGATACAAAACTTGGTTTTACCTGATACAAAAGACATTTTTTGTGATACAAAACTTGGTTTTACCTGATACAAAAATTGATACAAGCATTTTAAAGTGAGTGTGAGCCCTGGGGTTAGTGCAACACACATCTAATTTTTAAAAAAAACAACAGTTTTATAAGAAATATGTAAAGCATTATTTTAGAAACTAATAAGATTTTCTTTAATAATATATTTTAAATAAAACAAGTCAATAAGTTCAAATTTAACCATTAAAAAGTTTTTTACTAAGCTTCAGAAATGTAGTGATCCAAAAAGGGGGTTCCACTTACCCCAACCAAACCTATAATTACTAATTTTATATCATTGTTCTTTTTACCTTAATAAATTTCACTGTTCATAATGGTATCATGCTTTTATAAAGTCTTTAGTTTTATCTGTACAAAATTTGATAATTTTACAATTCAAGTTTCACTGTTTGTTGTTAATTTTCTATTTTTATGTTAAATTTTTTGCAATGAATCTTAATTTACTCTGACATGTCTTTAGGGTGTTAAGTATAATTTGTGAACAAATTGTAAGGTTCACAGAATTCTATGTTTCAGAATCCCCTTCGCGGTACTATCCAAGCTGTCACTGTTCAGATGATAAAACTGGATACGTTTGCAATGATTACTATACTGATCCACCTTCATTTAAAGTTGTCACAAGTGATATCCTGCTTGATATTAGTGGGCAGAATGAGCACGAGTATTTTTTGTACACTACAGGATTATATAGATTACGAAGGTACAGTTTGCATTTTACTTCATTTTTTCATTTGTAGAATTTATGCTGAAAGTGTTTGTCTTCATTTTAAAGAATGTCTTTGAAGAAGTATTTTCATTTCACTTAACTTTTAATTACATTTTATTAAAAATAATTTTTTATTAATTTTCAAATAGATTTTTACTCGACTTTAGTTAGTAATCCATATTTACTCTCAAAGCATTATAAATTAGATTCTTCTACCGTAAAATTTATTTTTAGTAGTTAAGAATTATAGGTAATAAGTAGTGAGTAATGTTCCTTCCAAAGAAATAACTGCAGAAAAATATGGACTTGTTAGGAATGTTTCAGAATATTGCTGATAAGAATCTTCATCTTTTAGATACGGTGCATTTTCATTTGGGTTAGTAAGGGATTATGTTCCAGAAAATTTTGGACAAAATGCTCCTCCTTTATTCAGAAAAATCGCTGTGCGGAATATTGCTAAGGTATGTAATTTAAATGTTAACAATAGCTCTATGTTGTTTCTATGGTTTATTTTCTATACTTTTTAACTGTTTTGTATTCAGGTGTGGTACAATAATAAAGGCTACCATAGTATGCCTACTTATGTAAACAGCATGAACAATGCAATTTTAAGAGCAAACATCCCTAAATCAAAAGGCTATCCTTCAGCTTATGGTAAGTTCATTTCAGATAAATCTCACAAAATATTAAGTTCATTTCTTCTTTGAAAATTTTTTGTTAAAATCCATTTATGTCATAAGTTCTAAAATGTACTCTATTTTAAAGGAATAACTGTTATCAATCATCCAATGACGGACACTTCCTATTTACTGTCTAAAGACCAAATGTAAGTTTCAATGGCATTGAGGTTTCAAACTTTTTCTATCTATTTAAATGAAGTAATTTTGTCTTAATACAAATCTTGGTGCACTTTATTTATTATTTTGAACTTAAATTTAATTAATTTTTTTGTTATTTAAAACATGTTTTAGATTGCAAGGCACTGATGTTCTGATTGCTATTTTCATTATTGTGGCCATGTCATTTGTGCCTGCTAGCTTTGTCCTGTTCTTGGTGTATGAACGATACACAAAAGCAAAGCACTTACAGTTTGTGTCTGGTGTCAATTCTGTGATATATTGGGTTGCCAATTATTTCTGGGATATGGTGAGTATTACAAATATTTACGTGAGATTTTTTAAATCGCAATGTTATTTTCAGCTTTTTTTTAATTTATTTTGTTGTGTAATTAAATTTTCACTAAAAGTAAAATAAGAATAAGTTCTAACATTTATTTAAAATCAGTGCAATTTTAAGAAAAACTAATATAACATTGTTTTTTTTGCAGTGTAGCTATGTTGTACCTGCCACTTGTTGTGTACTTATACTTCTCATTTTCGATATTCCGGCCTATACATCTCATAAGAACTTTCCAGCTGTTGTATCATTGTTTTTGATATATGGGTATGCAAAGTTATACCATTTTATAAAATATCTTGGAAAAATTTAGATACATTATTACAGTTTCACCTTCATTTTTTCAAACCTTTAATTACTATTTGATACTATTCTCCAAAAGTCTTTAAAGTAGAATGCAATGATTAAATGGTAATGGTTGTTGTCATTGCTTTAAAAATTCTAAATTTTTTAAGAACCACCAAAATGTATGTTTTTACAAAAAAATGGGAAACCATATTGATGTGCATGCTATAGAAAATTTTATTCATTCTAATAACAAACCTGTTAAATATCTTGCCCTTCCAGTTTATTTAAAGTATTTGTTACCGCAGTTTTAATGTATTGTAAAATAAACACATTTCCTTGTGTAATTTGAAATATATTTTGTTTAGGTGGTCTATTACGCCTGTTATGTATCCAGTTTCATTTTTATTCAAAGAACCCAGTACAGCTTACATTTGCCTCATTGTCATCAATCTGTTTGTTGGAATAACTTGTGTTGTCACTTCATTCTTATTAGAAGTATTCTCATATGATGCTGTGAGTTCTCTATCTTAGCTGTGCATCTATGATGACTTTTTGTGTCCTTATATCATTTATCCCAGAATTTCACACTCAATCAAACTTTTCTCTTGTAGTATTTGGGAGAAATCCACAAGATTCTGAAGACCACATTTCTTCTCTTTCCTAATTATTGTTTAGGTAGAGGATTAATGGACATTGCATTTAATGAGTACCAGAACTTCTTTCTATTCAAAACAGGTATTTATATTTATTAAGATTTACGATATTTTTATTCATTTCAAAGAAAATTAAATAATTTTGCATATTGTATTTAACTTTTATGTGCTCTTCTTTATTTTGTAGTATCTTTATCACACTCACTATATTGTATTGTAATTAGGATGGTAAATTGAGGTTTGAATTTTTGTAATTAATTTAGTATTGATATAGTACAGGCCTTTCTAACTTTCATGGGGATGCTGGCTAAATTATGGCAACTGGACTTACTACGGCTACAATATCTATTTTCTCTTATTACATTATAATTAGATTAATCCTTATTGTATCAATACAATAAGGATTAGATATAATTCTAATTAATCCTTATTAGATTTAAATTCTTTATAAATTTTTTATATCATTAATGATATTCAAAAATAATAATAATAAAAAAAATAAAATAAGATAAATTAGGATGATAATTTGCATGTGTGTATTTTAAACAAATGCACATAGTACATTTAATTTTTAATTTTTACTTCTCTATTGTTAACAGTAACAAGTTTTTATAAAGCCCTTGTGAAATCCCTTTTCATTTATTTGGATTTTTACATGGGGGGACTACACAGTTTAAAATTTTCTTTATTGAAGAATTACTCTGCATATCATTAAATATTTCCAAAAACTGCATCATTTTTAAAAATTTACCATCCACTTTTATTTCACATTTTAGAATAATTTAACTTATCAAGCCACAAAAAGGAGGACCACTTCCAGCCTGCAGGTCTTATGTTGTGCAGGCTTGACATAATGTATCAAAATTGGTTATTAAGCTTTTTTTAATGCTAGTAAAACTGTTCCTTACCCTCCCTTTATGTTATTACATAAGTTTTTGCTTCCCATTAATAAAGTTATTTTGCATCCTCAGGTCAATATGACAAGATGAAATCTCCTTTCGCTTGGGATCTTGTCACAAGAAATCTAGTTGCCATGGCCTTCTCTGGGCTGGCATTTTTCTTTCTCACTCTCTTCTGTGAGTTCCATTTCTTCAGAAAAAAGTGAGTTCTCAATTTTATCCAATTTGTCTAGGATATTTATGTAAAATAACATATGTAGTATTCGTCAAAACCGGCATATGAGCTTGTTAGAATAGAGTGGGATTTAAGTCACTAAATTGAAAATTTGGGTTATACATTAATTTGGATTTTTCCTTTCTGTTTGTAGAAACTTTCCTCTGTCAACAGAACAATTGACTTGTAATAGCTGTCCTCAAATGTACTTTTTTGTAGAAACAAATATTCCATTATAAAAACCTGTCAATTACTCAAAACCAAGTTTTGTTGAAGTTGTATTAATGTATCCTGTCCATTTTTTTACCTTATCCTTGTTATTGAATATCGGCAATCGTTGACTTTTCTCCTCTTAATTTCTTTTACAAAAAACTGTTTTGGGCATTGATTTTTCAGTTCATAATACACTGCAGTAAGTAATCTTCATAACAACCTATAATTCTGCTAGGTTATTTTTCTAGGTACTCTTTTAAGTTGGTTATGAGTTGGCTTTCATTTTAGGAAAACAACTCAAGTACCTAACTACAACATGGAAGCAGAAGATGAAGATGTTGCTCTTGAACGTAAAAGAGTCTTGACTGGTCGAGCTAACTCTGATGTTTTGCATTTAATTGATTTAACAAAGGTACTGTAACCTTTATTATATTTCATTGTTTTGTTTTTACCTTTATACTTCTTTACTAGACAGCAACTTAAGTTGAACCTACTACGTCACTAACAAAGTTGTTCCCGTTGCGGTGTCTGAATTTCCAGTGAAACAAAGAACGTCAATTTTAAAATATGGTTATTTCGTTAAACCCATGTACATAGCTGCCAAGTACTCCGATTTTATCGGAGTTACTCCTATTTTTGGTTTCTTCCCCGATAATCCGATTTTCCTATAAAAACTCCGATTTTTTTTAAAAATACTTATGTTTCAATTGTAAGTAAGAAGTATTTGAAAATAAGATGAGTGAAATATATGAATTCAATATTATTACATTTTCTTTTATGTTTTATTTTTCCAGAAAAAGCATTAATGTCTGTTATGGTTATAGAGTAAGAACTATGATTAAATCATTTTGGACGCCTTTAGTTATAACTTATGGGTGATTTTGTTTTTATCTACTTTAACATCGTTTAAGTTTTTATCTAAATGATTTGTGCTTCGTAGTTCTACTCTGAACTAAAGAAGCGGCTTGAGTTTTAAATCGTGACTGAAAAAAAGGTGGGTATGCTTTCATGTGTCCATGCAAGTACTCCTATTTTTTTCCTCATCAGGTTGGCAGCTATACATGTATAGTGTCTTTTTATCACAATTCGCATATCAAAGTTGCTCCCATCAACCCAACACGCTTTGTGTTTACCCACTTTCTCCTTCTGCGTTGTGACGTACTGGGTTCAGGAAACGTTGCTCTGAAGTAAAGCAAGAGTTTTGATTACTTAAAACATAAACTCTTTATTTTAGGTTTACAATTCAAAAAACAGAAAAAGGAAGTTGATAGCTGTAAATAAATTATGTCTAGGTGTTCCTGAAGGAGAAGTAAGTTTCCATCGATTTTTTTTTCATTTGTTAACCTATATTTTAGACCATGATACTATGCTTTTATGCCTTTAGTGTTTAGGGTTACTCGGAGTCAATGGGGCAGGAAAGTCTACTACTTTTAAAATGTTAACTGGTGATACTGGTATTACAGCTGGTGATGCTTTTTTGAATGGTTTCAGGTATTTTATTTTCAAATCCTGCATTTAATTCATATATGCTTGGAATCATTTTTAAAATTTAAGGAATACAAAATTTTTATTCTCTTTGTTAGTATACAAAAAGACCTCCCTAAAGTACAGCAGCATATTGGTTACTGTCCCCAATTTGATGCCCTCTATGATGAACTTACTGCCAGAGAGCACTTGAAGCTTTATTCCAGATTCAGAGGCATTCCATTGAAAGATGAAGAAAAGGTATGATTGCACTTTAAAAAATTGATGACATTTTTATGTATTACGAGTAGTTCATATTATGTGTTGTATGTTTTTAGATATCATGCCAGAATTATGCCATACGCTCTATTGCTATGCTGGTCTCTTTTGGTTTTAGTATTCTAATAAATACTTTGGTTTTATCCACTGACTGCTCCTTTCTCAAATCGGATTCTCCTACAAAATAATTAAATTTAATAAGTAAATAATTAATAAAATTTTTAAAAAATATTATGTTTTTACCAGATTCACGATCCTATTATACAGTTTAAAGCTCCTACCAGAATATCTTTTAAGAAGATTTTTACTTCTTTATAATTCAAAAATTTACGAATTTCTGAGGACTTTTTGTCATGTTGTTGTAGTGTGTGTATTTTTTTTCTCTCCACACTGTAATTGTGTCGCTGACCTGTTGTGTGTGCTAAATAAATAAATGTTTAACATTTATTCATATCCATTCTTTCTATTAATTGTTTTGTGTTAAATCAAGTACAGTATAGGACCCCGTATCCGGCTTGCTCGGGACCGGCATCAGTCCGGTTTACGGGAAAATCCGGTTTTCGGAACAATTCCCGAAAAAAGCTCAGAAAGACCGCGTCTATTCGTAACACGCGATCGTAACGAAAATACGCGCAATCTGCAGGGTCGCGCGAGAGAGCAAAATAAACAATCTCGCGCGGCCCCTGGCATCCCTTTTGGCGCCGAAATGCGTTTTTCCGGCGTGCGTTTTTGGAGGTCACGTGAGTCCTACGGACCAATGGCTAGGCGTATACAACCGGCATGCCGAAGCCGGTTTTCGGCCCGGCATAGATGGACTTTTTCTCGGCGCTGGAAAAACGTAAGCGTCACGTGATTAAAATCAATTACTTTAAAGATTTTGTACTAAAATAGTTCTTAAGTATCCATAAAAATAAACTTAAGAAATTAAAAGCTGAACTCACCCGATCAGACTTGTTTGTTTCGGTTTTGATACGATGCCGATTTTCGGCACGGTGACAAGTACGCTGCGTTTTTTCCGCGCGACTTTGGTTGCCAAAGTTTATCCCTTTTTGATTGAAAAAAGGGACTACGTCATCCGCGTGCCGATTTTCGGCGCCGAAAATCGGAGTACATCGGTCGGAACTCACTGGATCCTTTCGGAGCACGGATTTGGAACTTAAAAAAAATTTTTAATTTTGGAAAAACCGCCGGTTTTCGGAACACTCCGGTTATCGGGACGCCGGATACGGGATCCGATACTGTACTAGGTTTCTTTAAGTCGTTAATTGTTTTTTCCCTAAAGTAGTTATTGTACATTAGTAAAATCTTATAATATCAGGATTACCAGAAAACATTTATATGAAACATGTCAATTAAAATGGTCTATACCTTTTGTTTTTTTCTTAAATATTTTCTTACCTAACATATTTTTTTCTTTTAAAGGTGATCGAATGGGCTCTGATGAAGTTGGACTTGGTGAATTATGCTGATAAAGTTACTGCTACATACAGTGGTGGCAATAAAAGAAAACTCTCTACTGCCATAGCCCTTTTGGGAGCACCCTCTGTCATTTTCTTGGTAAAGAAAATACCATTCAGTAATATAACTAATTTGTAAGCTGAAATAATAAATTATCCAGGTAACTGAACTCGCAAGATTAGCCCTTTATCTACTGACGGTACTTACAAATCCCACTAACTTCAAAATTACATTGACTAACAGGGATGTTGCGGCTGCGCCAATTGCGCCAAACTGCGCCAAATCCTAATTCGTGTGCTAAACTGCTACAAAAACCGTATTTTGAGCAAAATTGCGCCAAAACTGCGCCAATTAAAGATTTTCTTGAAATCGAATAATCAAAATCTCTTCTCACGTGAAGAATACCTTCATCCTTAGGAAAAAAAACTCAAATCGTCTATGGAATCTTTTCCACATCTCTACCACTTGAATTCAAAACCGATGACGTCAGCTCAATTTGCTGCGTTAAGTCAGTTAAAAAGTCGAAAAATCGCGATTTTTCGCGAAAGTTTCGTTTTTTTTTGCGGAGTGTTCCGTTCTTCCCACGACTTTCGTGGATGGCCGCGGATGCCGATTCAAGTTGGCTTCTTCTTGCGTCGTTATAGCGATGTAGAAAAAACTTTACCGTGGTTCGAAACCCACTAGTCCGGTATTCCGGAAGTCGGGAAAAATAGCAATTTTTTTCGGGGTTTTTTTGCGGAGTGTTCCGTTCTTCCCGCGACTTTCGTGGACGGCCGCGGGTGCCGATTCAAGTTGGCTTCTTCTTGCCTCCTTATTGCGATATAGAAAAAACAATTTTACCGTGGTCATAAGCCCACAAGTCTGGTGTTCCGGAAATTGGGAAAAAAGCGATTTTTCGCGACAGTTCCGTTTTTTCCGCGACTGCTTTTCCTACGGACGTCTGTTGAAGTTAGCTTCAACGGCGGTGCAGAAAAAACAACTTTACTTTGGTCAGAGCAGCCTGAGAAATCTAACAATATTATTTTTTTCTCTATTTAAGTCAGTATTTTCAACTTAAGAGGAGTTTCTAAGTTGTAAATTTTTACTGAAAGGTCGCTTTATAGCAACTTAGATTATTATAGTGTTTTTTATCTGATTTAATATTCTAAAAATACCTTCAAAATTACTAATTTCTTACTTTTTTGCTCTACTTAACTAACATTTTTTGACAATATCGTTTTTTCAATATAATATTATTACTCAAATAATTGAATCGTCAGTTTGAAGAAGGGAATAAGTCCAAAAAATGACAAATTGACTTTTTGTGCTCAAAAAATTCTCCAAGCTTTGCTTTACACATGGGTGAAGAGGGGGAAAATAACTAAACTCTATACGGAGATATCGCCCCTTGAAGTTGTGAAATCGATGTCCATTCATTGTATTTAAGTTAATTTGGAATTAAATTTAGTTTGTCTTTCTTTTCATACTATTTGTTCTGTAAACTAAGTTAAAATAAAATTTTCACTTAATTTCAATTTTTTTTCAAACTTTTTTTATGCAGGGAATGTTTGACTCCATTCATATTTATTCACTCCATTGATACTGCTGTAATAACTCAGTTTCACTATAATTTTGAATTTTATTTGTCTTATTCTTTTTTTTCGCCCTTTTGTGGTGTAAACTAAGGAGAAATATAATTTAAATATTAATTTAAGGGTTTTTTAAAGATTTTTTTATTAGAAAAATTTCATAAGGTGGAAGAAGGGAATAAGTCCATCAACTTATTTTGACTGTTAAATATTTTTAAATATACTTATATTTGTTTTGATGATTGCTCTGTTTTCTAAATTAGGGTTCTGAACTTCCAGTAAAAATTTGGTGGTTATACAATGAAAATTGCGTTACTTATACGGTTTTTTCGATTTTCTCAAAACTTGGTTTTTGGACTTATTCCCTTCTTCCAACTGACGATTCAATTATTCTGTTAACTAATTTCCTTTATTTTTATTTCATTTTAGTTACATTTTGACTTTTAAAGTGGTTTTAAAACCTGATTCAGGAATATAATTGGCATAATGTGTGTTTGAAGCTGTGTAAAAATTTGTCTTAAGTTAAGTAAAAAAGTACTCCTTAAATTTTTTAAAACATTCCTTGAAAACTCCTGGAATACTCCTTGATTTTGATTTCTGAAAATTTGTATGAACCCTGTATTTGGCGTTTTTGTTATTAAAATTAAAAATTGTATTAAAAACTATTATCATTAACAATTACATTATTTTATAAACATCAAAAATTAATTAAAAGTTTGTTCAAAATTACCATTTAACTTTTAATTTAAGATAAAATGGCTTATCAGAGGTTTTTAGGTGAAGGTACTTTTTCTCTTTTATTAATTTATAAATGTTCCTATTTTAAAAAAAATTAAATTAAATTTTAAATTTTTTAAGGTACCTTTAAAAGGTTGCAATTTTGCTTAGACAGATCTCTAGCTGTTCAAACACCTGTGTTGTGCGTAATTTGTCTTATCAATTTTTAGTAGTTTACTTAATCATGCATAGTTTTAAGATTAATATGGGATAAATTATCAGTATATTTTAGTAACAAAAACTGTTAACCCTGCTATGGATTTTAATTTTGGTTGTTGCAAAAAATTGATTTGTCCTGTTCCTGCTACAAAATTAAGATAAGTTGCTACAAAATTTAAAATCGGCTGCTACAAAAAGGGTTTATTCTGCTACAAATTTAAAATTAAGCTGCTACAAATTTTAAATTAAGTTGCTACAAACTGCTACAACTTTTGAATTTAGCTGCTACAAACTGCTACAAATTATAAATTTCGCTGCTACAAAAACTGCTACAAAATGCTCAATGTGGTGCAACATCCCTGGACTAATCATCCTTACTAATATACTGATGATACTTTGCAGGAACACTCTTTTAGTTTTCTTCTTCCAGGATAAAAGGCAGCACGGCTTCTGTGATGATGAGTATTTTAGCAGGAAATACAAATAGATTATAAACTGAAGTTGTGATTTCAACTGTTGATAAGATTCCCATACTTGTCATTTTTGTTCCCTCAAAAGCAGTTTTAAAGTCAAAAGAAAAGGGCATTATTTTTTAAGACTTAAAACTGCAATGATAATCCCTATGGTTTTTCTATTGTGAGAATATTTTTGCCCTCAGTGTACTGGTGGTACTAATTTGATTAATTAGCTCTAGCCGATTAAATTTTCCAAAGATGATTATTTTATTCATGTATATCCCTTAATTTTCAATTTAGTGACTTGAAAAATATTTGCTCAAAAAAAATTGCAGAAAATCATAATGCAGTAGATAAAGGGATAAGGATATGAAGATTTTGTTAAACATCATTTTAATTCATTATAGAACAGGGGTTCTCAACTGGTGGGTCAAGGAATAAGATGAAAATAAAAGAGTGAATCTCTAAAATTTTTGATGATGTATGAAATTGGTATATTTATTGCTTGTCTTAGAGTGGTGCTTAATACCATTTATTAAATGAGTTGTGTGACTTATGAGTAAAAAATTACAACTATTGTAAATTTAGTTTTTTTGTTATTTTAATTCTAATTACTCAACCAAAAAAGGGGGTTGTTGAGTCTACGATGTTGAAAACCCTATTATAGAACATAAACTTAAACTAAATTGTATTCACTTTCACTCATATAAGTCTTGTTAGTTAAATTATATAAAAACTCAAACCAGAATTTTATCAATTGTTTGTGGAGATAAAATTATGTACTTTTCATTTAATTAATGACTTTGTTGTATGATATGTTGATGTGAATATTTTTTACAGGATGAGCCTACAACTGGAATGGATCCTCATACAAGGCGTTTTCTTTGGAATCTTATAGTCGAACTCGTCAAAAGTGGGCGCTCTGTTGTGTTGACATCCCACAGGTATGCCAAATAATTTAATTGTTTACTTTTAAAGAGGGAATATACGACATTAGTCATGACGTCTCTTGTTTGGATACGTTGATTCCATCCAATATTAGAAGTAATTCCGTACGGAACCAATCACAGGTGGAACAAAGTATCCAAACAAGCAAGTGACGTCACACTAATGTCGTCTATAATCACAAATATTAAATTTAAGTGCAACTCCCTTCAAATTCACTTGATAAAATTCTGCCACTTTCATGATCCAAGAAATTTTGATGCACAGCTCATTTTTGATTCACTCTATTCTTTTTTTAATACAAAGCTAATTATTTTTTGAAGGAAATATAATATGTTTTCAGGGCTAATAAAAATAAACTGTGTGAAAGGAAAAAATCTTTCAAATGTATAATTTAATACTTTAAGTTCCATTAAATGGTAATTATTTCCGTACAAAATAATGAACTCAATGTAATCATTTCTGCACATTTTTCATTACATTAAAAAGTACCTTAAGACTAAGAAAACAACTTTTTTGTAGTATGGAGGAATGTGAAGTTCTCTGCACTAGATTGGCCATCATGGTCAATGGTCATTTCAAATGCTTGGGCAGTATTCAGCATTTGAAAAATAGATTTGGCGAAGGGTACTATATAACTGTCAGGACCGAGGTAGGAGAACATGATACAATACAAAGGTGGTTTCGAAAAACATTCTCAGATGCGAAATTGAAGGTTAGTATTTCTATTTTCTTTCGTACTCTTGAGTTCATTGTTTCAAGGTAAAATCTTCACTTACCACCTGTTATTTTAGGAACAACACTACAACATGCTGCAGTTTGAACTGAAATCTGGCTGCATATCTTTAGCTTATGTGTTTTCCATGATGGAATCAGCTCTTCATACTCTTCCTATTGAAGAATATTCAGTCTGCCAAAACACTTTGGATAATGTAATTATTTTTGTATTTTCGACATAATTGCTTTTTAATAACTGGTTTGGGACTTTATTTGCAATACATGTTTAGTGATTTTTTCCGAATTCTTAATTAATCAGTTAAATTTATTCAGTTCTTTTAATGGGATTAAAAAAATCATAATTTTATTTTGCGACCCCTTTTGTTCTGTCTGATATTTTTATATGAAACATTTTATCCATCCAGATTGAGAATCATAATTTAGAAACTTATCTTTTGTTTCAAGTGTATGAACATTATTTTTTTTCATCTTGGAAAAAATATTGAACAAAAATTAAAACAATTGTTTTTGTTTACATTAGGTTTTCATTAACTTTGTGAAGCAGCAATCAGATGGAATTAGAGACCCATCTATGAATACTCAACTCTTTTCTCCCATTATATCTGAATTTGAAGAAATTCTAGATGATACTGATGAAGTGGCTAACTCTTTATCCAGGTCTCAAGTAAGTTAAACTTCCTTAATCTAACAAATCCTTAATCTTTCTTGTGAAAAATAAATAGCAATGATTGCTCAGTGCAAAATATCAATAAAAGTTTCCCTCTTTCTATTCTTTTCTAAACAAGATTTCTTATAAATTTAAATTCCTACAGTTATAGTATCTTTATATAAAACTTGGTCCTCCCTTTAAATTCTTTTATATAGTTATGGTTCAGCAAAAGAAAATAGCCTAAATATGGGTTAATGTATGATTGTCTTTTTAAATATATGCTCTGTTATTAAGTATTATTAATATTAAAACTGTTTAAGTTAAAAAATATTCAACTTTTTTATCTGTTTACTAAATACTTAAAAATGTGTTGAAGTTAGCCAATCCTTGAGCTTCTTTAATTCCATGTACTACACTATTTTCCCCCATGTGTACTTTGATGCTATTTGGTGACTAATATTAAAAAAAGATCAGAGCTAGAGAAAACCATTTCATTTTTTAGGCATGTGGTATTACCTGTTCTGGTGTTGAACCAGTAATTTCTTGTTGGGGTCCAGGGACTGCCCTATGAATTCAATATATTTTCCATCATAAGTTTTGTGGCAAGTACACATGATCATATTGTAGTATTAATGCTCAGTGTTCTGCATGCCATGCATGGACAAATAGCTCGTCACTTGCACTTAGATTTAGAGGGAAAACAGAGTAGTTGAAGAACTCAAATGCACTTTTTTGTGTCATGCAGGTTTTGTTGCAGTGTAAAAAAACTGGTCCTGTTTAGTTTTTCAAAACATGCTTCATTTCTTTTACATGAGAAAGTTTAAATATCTGATAAGTATGTTCTATAGTTAATACTTTGCTTTTAAGAGTGATAAGATTTAGTGTAGTGTTAAAATACTTATGTTTTGTTCAATGTTAAATCAGTCCATTTAAATATAAATAGGTATTGTTTGATTTTTTTAGCATTTTAAACTGTCTGTTTGGAGACTTGAATATGTGTTTTGTCTTTACCTGTGGCTATGAAACATAAAAAAAATCTTTAATAATAGAACTGTTAGTTTTAAGAAGGACCCAAAAACTAAATTTAAAAAAGTGGTGGAATTATAATTCATATACATCAAATTCTTTCTGGATCTTCAGAATAACGGGTGCAGAACAGAAATTGAACCTCAACCCAAATATTTTTGAAGGATGATATTCTTTTTTAGCCATAAAGCTATGCATTGAAGCATTTCACAACCTCAAAAGTATCTTATTTATTAAGAATTTCCATTTAAAAGAGTTATTTTATCCTGTCAATTTTTACCCATCTGTGCTGGCACTTGCTAGTGCTACCTCCTGGATTCACTGGATCTAACTTGGAAATTTATATGTTTGCCTAGTTGCACCACAATTGTTATAAGTAGAAAGACTGAAACAAATTGTGTAAGTTTTTTATCACAATCAATGCATTAACTTTGGTTAAATTTATGAAGGACACAAGTTTGGAATATTCTTTCCTTGAACCTGTGTAGAATTAGAATTCTGCTCAATTCAAGAGGTCATATGTGCCTTCTTCCCATTAGCTTGTAGAGTAAAGCTTCTTTAGAGCTTCTTTTAAAAGCTTTTTTTCTAAAGCTTCTTTTAAAAACCATTTTTCCATTTTTAATATTACTGCTTCAATGTTTAGCAATGTTTGTTTACATTAATTTTTTACTCATTTCTATACTAAAAGTGTAACTCTTTTTTCATGATAAATTACAAATTTAGTTGTACAGTACAAGTTACTATAACATTTAAATCTTGAGTATAAAATATGGAGTTTAACCCTATCTCAACTTTACGTAGTAAAATAATTTTTGCAGTTTAATCCAAAAAAGTATTTCTTTCCTGATTTTTATGTATTTGATGTGTAACTACAGTTATAATTATCTTTGTTTCATCTTTTTAGAGTCGCTTGGCCTTCATCAATGATGCTGACTGTTAACTGTTATGATGAAAACCCAGACGAGGCTGTATTTAAATTCAATGCTGCTAAGTAACCGATTGCTTTGTGATCTGAGTTACCAAGAGATAAAAACTGAGAATTTTTCTGTTTGTTGCTATTACTGCCATCTGCATTTATGTAGCTGCATAGTGGCATTTCTACTTCAATGCCAGAATGTATTCTAGTTATTTCTAACTTGTTTTGTTGTTTGATCTCAAGGTTTTTTATGTTGATATACTTTTAAAAGGTGATGTTTTTCTTTGTTATTTTAGCTTCAAAACTTTAAAGCTCTCTTCTTTATTTTTTCTTCAATTCTTTCTCATTAGTTGAATTTTATCTCAATAATGATACTACTCATCACATATTTTCATAGTGTACCATAGCTCATTCTTCATAACTGTCTGTTCTGCATAAAACTTTTATATCACTTAAAAAAACACCCCTCTGTGTAAATTGATGAAAACTTCCACGACCTGAAGAGTAATTTATTTCATTTTCCGGGATAGATGGCCGTGTTTGATGAATGGAATTTCCAAACGTTTCGCTCTCTGCTTCGGAGAGCATCCTCAGTGGCAAAAATCAACTGCTAAAAATTGAAAATAAAAACAAATACCAAACAATTACAGCGTGAATGCTAACGTGGAATGAAAGTGAGATCAGATACTAATACTATTGTTGTGCTGGCTTTATCCCGCATTTCTTGAGTGCCGGGTGCCAGACGCTTGGAATGGAAACACCCTCCTCTTTTCTATTGAAATTGTTCTTGTGTTTGAAAATTTCTATGGCTTCTCTTATTAATCGGGTGGATTGATGGTTGGTGGTCGCCAGGATTTCGGTGTTATTAAACAGTACTCTATGGTCCCCATTTGTTAAAGCATGCTCAGCCACGGCCGACTTCTCTGGATGATATAGGCGACAATGCCTCTTGTGCTCTGCAATTCTGGTTTTTATAGAACGTCGGGTGGTGCCGATGTAGACTGCCCCACATGAACAAGGAATTCTGTATACCCCCGTAGCAGATAAAGGGTCACGACGATCCTTAACAGGTCTGAGAAGGGAAAAAATTTGATTAGTTGGTTGAAATATTGGCTTGATATTATGGCGTGATAATATTTTCCCGATGCGGTCTGTCACAGACTTAATAAAAGGAAGAAAAACAACTCCATGGTTTTGAATTTCCGTCGTGGACTTGCTATGATTCCGGGGTTTTAAGGCTCTGCGAATTTCTTGACTTGAATATCCGTTTGATTGAAGTGCAGTATTTAGAGTAGTAGTTTATCTGCTACGGGGGTATACAGAATTCCTTGTTCATGTGGGGCAGTCTACATCGGCACCACCCGACGTTCTATAAAAACCAGAATTGCAGAGCACAAGAGGCATTGTCGCCTATATCATCCAGAGAAGTCGGCCGTGGCTGAGCATGCTTTAACAAATGGGGACCATAGAGTACTGTTTAATAACACCAAAATCCTGGCGACCACCAACCATCAATCCACCCGATTAATAAGAGAAGCCATAGAAATTTTCAAACACAAGAACAATTTCAATAGAAAAGAGGAGGGTGTTTCCATTCCAAGCGTCTGGCACCCGGCACTCAAGAAATGCGGGATAAAGCCAGCACAACAATAGTATTAGTATCTGATCTCACTTTCATTCCACGTTAGCATTCACGCTGTAATTGTTTGGTATTTGTTTTTATTTTCAATTTTTAGCAGTTGATTTTTGCCACTGAGGATGCTCTCCGAAGCAGAGAGCGAAACGTTTGGAAATTCCATTCATCAAACACGGCCATCTATCCCGGAAAATGAAATAAATTACCCCTCTGTGTGTTTACTTCAATTCTTAAAAAGTTTAAAATAATTTTTTAAAACTATTTTTGCTTTATTTTTAATAGAAAACTTTGAGAAATATTTTATCTGTAGTATACAAAATTATTCTTTAATCCTAATTTTCTTCATTAGTTAAGAATGATTTAGTTTTAAATTAGAAAGCATGCAGTTTTTGCAAGGTACTTTTTTTAAATATCCATTTGGTGATTGTAATCTGGAAAACACCAATAACCCTCCTATTCAGAATGAATGAATACATTTTGGAATTTTACCTGTACTGTCTACTTTTTTGTTTGCTGTGCCTGGATAGTTTCTTTACTTTAATTATTGCACTCTGATGCTTAACTAATAGTTTACCTTCAGTTCAAAAACTCCACACTGTAGTGACCCCTTTCTTACCATGACCTGTAATAAAAATAACCACAGTTTTATCATTAAAAAATGTTATTTGTTGCGACTATGTTGTTGGTTCTCAAAAGGGTTGCTATCGAGGTTGTACTGTACAATGCATAAAGTTTAGCAGATATATAATAAATGTAACTCTGGAGTATTTTGAAAACCTTTTAGTTACATATTTTTTACATTTGGATCTCTCAAAGATGCATATCGAAATATCTATAATTTTTATTGTGTGCAATACTTTACCTTAGTGGCAATGTGTGAGAGATATTTGTAAAATAGCCTTAAAAATGTACAAATCAAAGTTTCTATTTTCATCTATTATTTTGTACAGATACAAATGTGTATTTCAAACTGGGGAAAAATAACAGCTATTTTATTTTAAACTAGACTTGTATTGATTAATTAAACAAATCATCTTTAGTGTTTCACTATAATTATGTTAAGATTATTTTAAATTGATATTTTATGAATGTGCTTATCACATTAAAGTTGTGCAATTATAAACTATGCTATAGCAAATGTATCCGATACCAAAATGTTTACCAATTATTTAATTTTATATAGTTCTTATTTTTAAATTAATGAGTTTCATATATACTGATTTTCCAACTAGAAAACTCCAATGTAAACATATTAAAAAGTCAATGCTATCTACTATATTCATTAGTATAAGAGCATTGGTTAAATCATTCTTTTTTCTATAACTTATTTTAGTTATTATATATTGTGAAATTAAAATCAGACTTATATAAACTTAAGGGAAATCCCACAAACATACACTGGTATTTTTGTTGAGTTTACATGATTAAATACTTATTTTTATAATTGTAGCTTTTATTATAATATTTTATGAATAGTTAGAATATTTTTTGTAGATGGACAGTATTTTCGTGCGATAACACAATCAAAATATTGTATTGAAATATCACACTACATAGTGAGGTCTAATATAGTCTACTTTTAAAGTTTTTTCATACTATTCATTTTCAAAATTATATTGATTTATCAATAAAAAAGCTAAATTTCTATTAATCTCTTGAGGTTTTTTAATTCTATAAATAAATTTTCTCTGTGATTTTTAAAATAATACATTCATTTATAATATAATTTAACTTAATGTATATTTGGGGACTATTATAGTTGCAGTTTGTCTTTATATTTTTGTCACTTATACATGCTTCCTATTTGTAATCTGTTTAATTAATTGTGTACATATATTTTAACTAAGAGATGTAAGTTAAGATTATATGATGTAGTATTAGATAATAGTTGAGAGAGTATGCTATAATTAATTGTTAAACTCTAAAATGATTGTTGACTATGGTCTCTTGTTCTTGGGAAAGTTTCAATAGTGAGATACATTTTTTTAATTTCTGTGATATATTTGAAATACATTAAACTAATGTAAACCAATTTCAAAAATTAATTTTGAAATGGATTCAGTATTAGATTTTTTATCATGAAAGTTACTGGAAGAAGTATTAAAATTTAAGGAATTTTCTAAAAGTACAATTTTTTAATTTTAACAATTAGATGATAGCTTATTTGGCATTTGATAAGGATATAATATTGTTAGTTGACTGAGTTTTTCCAAAATTGCTTTAATGTGTAAAAACTAAAAACTGATAAAGTTTTGGTAAATATATTAGTATTGGTGCAGCATTTCTTAAACTTTAAAGGCCATATTCTGTGCTTTCTGATTAAACAGCTATTAAAGAAGGATTCCACCAATCAGAGTCGTCGATTCCTTCTTTGATTGGTGGTTAACCGCTGATCAAGTAGCACAGAATACGGCCGTAAGGCTCATAGTGGAAGTGGGGGGTTAACTCAAAATCAAAAAGACAGTTTAACACAAAAATATATTACTCATTGTGGCATCATAATTTAAAACAGTGTAGGTTTATCTCACACATAAACTTTTATGTGCAAATAAAGTCTTTATTAAACCATTAATGCAGCCCTTCATAAGTAGAATTTATTTTAAAAAGAAAACTAAAAAAAGTGCAGAAATTTCTAACCATGCAAGAGATGCAAAGCCAAAAACTTTAAAATTGCTGTATTAATAATACGTTTAAATGAACTTAGTTAACAGATTTAAACTAATGTACATATTTGTAAGAGGGATGTAAAATGCATTTCATTATTTTTTATAACTTAATTTCTTTAAACTATTTGTTTAAATGCATATTAAGTTTTTATGGGTTGAATTTTCATATAAAATTCAAAAATACTAGGTGCTGATGGCTGACCAATCAGTCTAAGGGGAGGGACCAAACCATTTGTCCAACCCCATAATTATGCCACTGATCCTAAGCTAGTATCCAAAAGCACTTAATCACTGTTTTCAATCTTTTTCCTACTATTTCCTTTCATTTACACCAATTCCTTTTTCTGTAATTTTCAATGAAACTAAATGTTTGTATAAAAAGATAAGTATTTTATTCAGTTTGTAAAAAAAAGTATCGTAGAACCTCTATTATTTTGACCTCTAACCAGGAATTATCCAAACTTTCATTTTCATATGCAAGCTTGATTGATCGATTTTACTTACAATATTTTTTTATCACAACGAAACTAAGCAACCAAACATTTTGCATTTTTTTACACTAGAGTTCTGTTTTTTGTCTCATTTGCATATTTTTTCTTCATTGAATATTTATTTATACTTAATTTTGGTGTAATCCATTGTTTTAAGCTATGTGTAATTTTTTTTCAATTCTCCTCATATGATCCAATTTGGCATTCCAATCATCACCTATCCTGAAGGTGATTGATAATCGAGGTTCTACTGTAAATTAAATTTACATTAATTTATATTAAAGATAATTAGTGCTAAAATGGTTTCATACCAGCTCAAACTCTGTCTCAAAGTATTAGAAAGTAGATAAATTGTATGTATAAATGTTAAAGTTTCCCAATTATCATTGCTTTGTAATTAATATCTAGTCTTTTTGTATATCTAGTTGACCTTATAATGCACTATCATGTAGATACTAGTCTGTTTTAAATTTCCAATTCTGTTTAAATGTTTTCAAAACATTCCAGTTGATTTTGAAGCTTGTTCTGTGATTTCATGTTTTTGTTCTTTTCAATCTTGCAATTTTGTTCCTTTAGTTATTCTGGTCATATTTTTAGGTTAAATTTGCTTTCATTTGCATAATTGTGTTAGTAAAATTGTTTTATAAACTAGATACTTCTAATTTACTTATTTGAAGTACAAAATGAGTTTTTCCATACATGTTGATGTAACCAAACCAGTTTTTATTGTATGCTTTATTAATGTTAGAGTTCCTTATTTTGAAGTAACCAGGATCTTTGCTTAAAACAAAATTAATTGAAATTAATCTTTTACTGAAAAACAAGTCAGTTATAGTTTATTCCAGATGATATAATGAAAATATGGTTTGATTTCTTGTGTATTATTCAGAGCTCTTTTCATTTTTGTATCTTGAATAATTTAATTGACAATAATGTATTCCAGTTAAATAAATTGTGTTACTGTTATGTTTGGTTTGAATTCTTTCATGTAATCCCAGTTTTATCCAGAACTTTTTCTGCTAAACAGCAATTTGACCCTGCTGTGTTTAAAGAATAACACTTTGCTACAGACCCAATATCACATTTAAACATGTTTTTAATCTTCTCATTTAGAAAAACAATTTGGAGAGGTATATTGGAATTAGGGGGTGGGATATCGGGTATTTTGCCTTTGGTCAAAGACTGAAATTTTCTGTCTTTTGGGAGATATCCCCGAACTACACCTTGGCTATGTTCCTGATTCTCCCCCATTCTGTAGCATGCTTAAAAATACAATCTCTGAAAAATCCAAGCCATGTGATGCGGCCATTCTACAATGTTTGCAGCTCATCAAAAGATAGTCCATATTAAAGCTCATATCTGGTATTAAAAAGGGCTTTATATAACAAGTGGTCCAAGATGGGCATCTTGTTCTCAACCAAAAGAATGCTTTTTATGTTTTCTTTATGACGGATTTGTGAGGTATATTTCTTTGAAACACATAAGTTTCCCATAAACGAGTTCAACTGTTGGACGCCACAAAGACCTCAAACAACTGTATAAATCAAACTGGTAACACGATTTATCCCCAATATGTTATGGATTATAAACTAGTAAAGCATGGGGTCTTGGGTCAACTTCCGGATAAACTCGTCTAATTTAACCACAAAAGAGGACTAATCCACACCATTTTTCTGGTTATGCAACTGATGAATCATGACCCTTTAAAATGCTTTAAATATATTTTGGACTAATTCTAAACAGTGGAATAGCTAGTAAAAAAGGAGGGGAATATTAGAATTTCGTTAGGAGGGAGTGCTATGGGGGTAAGTTTAGTTTTTTGTATGTTAAAAAATTCAGACTTTCAAAGAGGATCGCCTTGGCAACGGCGCTTTCTAAATCTAAACTATATTTTTCTAAGGTTAAACTATGCTATCATAAAAAAGGCTGAATTTGCCATTTAGTGTTTTGATGATTGGTAAATTTATTAAGAGTTCGAATGAGATGAATTTCATAGCTTGAGAAAATTAATCGAATGGATTTAAGCGATAGCAAAAAGATGAAAGTATATCTTCTCCGTTGTCTCCGTTGTGTGGAGATTCATTCTAGTAAACGACGCTTGACGCGCTGCTCGTCCCCCTCAAAAATTATAAGAACAACATTCGATTCAAGGTATTCGAGCCCAGTTCAAGCCTTTAAAAATCCCAATTTTAAATTAATCATCAAAAATATTTTAAAATGTTGATAAATAACTGCTAATTTTTTATATTTGTTTTAATCTAGCCCGAATCTGCATTATTGACTAAATTACATGCTTCACAGGTCATCTATTTACAACTCAACCCAAGTGTTATGTGTTTTTGTGTTTCTGTTTACATTTTGTAAACGAGACGGGAGCGAGGCATGGTCCAAAGCTGAATTTTACGAATGAATTATAGATTAAAATCATGAGCTTATATCATAACATTTTAGCTTTTTCTCCAAAAGGAGATTATTTAGCTTATTCCAGTCCGGATGGGTGTTTAAAAATATGGGAGACGTCTACAAGCATCTTGAAACAGGAGTATACCCCAAGTTCTCACTTGTCGGCAACGTGTTCATCGCTATCTTGGGGACCATGCAAGCAAAATCTGGTAACCATATTAACATCCTTTAATTTGAAATTAACTTGAATCTTATCTTAATGCTAAGTAAAATTATTTGAAATCACGTGTTCAACGTACATTGTTGTACCAAATGCCTGGAATCTACGGCACAGCTTCGATAAGAGTCGACCAGCCGCCATATCATATTACATTCATTATTGAGTTACCATATTACAACACAAATTATGACTGACAGACAACCATAGAGATTTAACTATAAATATCATCATTATTAGATTATAAAATCATAATTTACTAAATATCTTAGGTTCCAATGAATAATGATATTAATTGTTAGATCTATACGGTTGTGGGTCATCATTTGAGCTGTGAGTAAACATGGCAGCTGGTCGACTCTTATCGAAGCACTTTGCCGAACCTACTTCTAGCTAGCCTCGAATCGATACGAAAAGTTAAGTGTTTACTTTATGTGTCTGAAAAATCAGGGGAACTCTTAAAAATTATGCATAGCACCTGACAAAAGTATTTTGTGAGTATTCTTTTACACTGAGGGTTTTTCTACATTCCCTTATAATTGTTGTATTTTTACTTATCAAATATCTACAAGAAATTTTTTGCAATTTATATTACTTTTCCATTAGCTGAGCGCAAATGTCTCAGATTGTGAACCAAGTCCCCAAGCAAAGCAAATGACAAGGTTCCCACGGTCCTTAAAAGTCCTTGAAATTTTTAAAGGCCAAATTTAGGTACTTGATAGTCCTTGAAAAACGTTCTAGGTCCTGGAAAAATGACTTGGGTCCTAGAATTTTCCCTCGACTAATCTTTTTCGACTTTTAAATATCTGCAAAAAAGGTCCTTGAAAAATTTTGTTGAGGTCCTTGAAAGTCCTTGATTTTCAATGTATTCAAAAAGTGATAACCATGAATGACTAACGGATAAATTTGGCGAAATTCTACCTTATTTGGCAATTTTTCGCTTGCGCCTGACTAACGGAAAAGTACCCAATATTACCTTTCTGGTGTATTGAAATTCATAATGGTGGTCAGAGATAATTTTAACGCCTCTGAAAGCGTATTTCACGCATTGAAAATATGAAATTCGCTTTAAAAAACAAGGCAGGCGTATTTTCATGCTTTGAATTTTTAACAAAGGTTTAGCTTATAAATGCATAGCGCTGCACCGAAATCAACAAATTATATTTTTTATACTAAATTTGTTATATATTACATAATTAATTTAGAATGTTTTATGTAAAATAAATTAATGTATTTATAATGTTTAATATTTTCTACTAATACTTAACATATGCTATAAATGTTAAAGACCAAAATCGCATTTTCATTTTAGTAGGCGTCTTTTATAGAAAATTTGTGTATGCATATGCAGTTAAGGCTTGTTCCGTATTTCACTCCTCAGAAATGAATTTCACTCCTCCTAAAAAAGTCAAGGAGTATTTTCACTCCTCCAAAAAAATCCTAAGAATAACAATGATGGTGGTGTTTTAATATTATCTTTTTTATACTAGTTATATTATATTTAGCTTCAATATTTTGTATAATTTGCTCTTATTGAATAAGATGTGTGTGTGTGTAATTCATTACTTTTTTATGTGTATGTAAAAATTATAAATATATAGTAGTTATTCCATTTAAAATTATATTTTTCTAATAAAAAACATTTTCTAACTTTAATAATAATATAAAGAACAAAATTAAACAGTAAAAAAATTCCATTTTTCTGAAATGTATGTCACTGTTAAGGGGTTAATGGGATGGATAATGAAATATACCATCATGTCAAATTTTAACCAAGATATTACCAGGGGTCTGTCCAGACTTTTTGTGAAGGGTCCGGTTTTTGTAAAAATTGTGAAAATCTACTCATAATTTTGTGAATTTTAGTTAGTGTTGTATTAGTTCTTTTCAACCAGGAGCCTGTTTTTGTGAAAATAAGCTCACAAATTTGCAGTATTGTGAAAAATAGTGTCCATTTATAGGACAAAATACTTTGTGAAAGGTCCGTTTTCACTATGAAACATTTTGTGAAGGGTCCCAAAACGGACCCAAATTTCTTCTAAACAGACCCCTGATTACTTACTGTTTGATCGAGTTAGTTTATTTTTCAGAGTTCAGCAAAGGGTTCAAAGAAGATGAAAGGCAATTCTTCACCTGCAATTGATCAATTTATTGCTATGGGAACCATGACTGGGGATGTCATACTATACAACTTTACTGTAGCTGGACTTCACTCTTGTCTTGTACGTATTAAGTTTTTGATTACTTACACATAGGATTTTAATTTTGGTGCACTTAAGTTTCAAAATAATGTTTACAATGTGAATCCAAGTAAAATTAAAGGGTCTTTTGGAAATTTGTCCCTTTAAATAGTGTTATAGCTCATTTTGAAACCCCTTGGATTTCACTCAAATTAAAAGTGGCAGAATTTTGAAGGTAAAAGATTATAGCATAATAAACTCAGGGATGAGATTTTTCAGCCTTTTGGAGGATTTTCAGACTTTTTAAAACTTTTCAACAAAAATTTCAGACTTTTAATGGAGAAAAATCTGCTTATAAACTGGAATTTTCAACTAAAAACTGCATATTTTTTTAATGCTCTTGGTTTATGAAGATCTTTCCTATGGTAAATTTTCGTATTTGAAGTAGCTAAATAATTTTATTTGGTTTGGATAACTACCTTCTAATCTTGCAGTTTTCAGACTTTTTGCTTTTTTGTCAATCTCATCCCTGTAAACTGCAAAAAATTTCAATGGTGGTTCTGGAGTCCTATTCCAGAAAAAATGTAGGAAATTTCTCCTAAAAGTAGTGGTTTAAACTCATTTTGAAATCTTTTAAGTCACAAAATTTTCAAGGAATATATAAAATGGATATGAAAATTTTGTGATAGGGGTTTGCACTCATTTAACCCATTGGAAGTGAAAATTCAGTTCTAGATTTCATATCAAGAATATTAAAATATCTGGGAATGAATAACTTAGACTAATTCTAAAATAATTAGATTGTTGTTGTAAGTACAACTACACGGTCAATGCCAACTCTTGACATTTCTGCCATTTGGTGGAGTGCCAACCAGTAGAGATTAGTTAATCTGAGATTGCACTTTTATTTTTATTATCTATTTTCCCTATGTTGTCATCTAAATCAAATAAGGTCTTTTTTTAAATGATAAAAATAGAAACTTCAATTTAAAGAATCGGTTTTGTTACCTTTGTAAAAGTTAACTAAGGTCGAGTTGTCTTGCCATTAATTTGTAGTTTTTTTGTTGAGAAAATACAAAAAGTTGTACCTCCATTTTTCTTGAACTTGATTTTTTTTAAGTATTTAGTTTCCAGATTTATGAATTCGTTCAACCTTTTTTAAAAACTTCTATGAAAATATTAATCCAAAAAAGTAGAGCTCACTACTAAGCAAAAAATTACTGGGACAATTAAACAGTTATTGTTAACAGACATATCTGTTATGGCATTAATTTTTTTTCCTTTTTCAGACAAACGGTCATACAAATGCTGTCAACGATTTGAGCTGGTGTGCGAGTACAAAATCTTTGTACACATGTTCAAAAGATCAGTACATTATTGTATGGGATGTCGTCTCTGGTAAAATAAGACAGTAAGTATCCCATCAAGAGGTGCATGTGTATGATTGATGATTTCGGAAACCTGTTATAATGGAAAGAAAAATTATAAGGAAGGACCTGCTAGTGAACAGATCCAAGGAAATCACATGCAGTCCAGCTGCAGGGCTTTGTGATTTTAATGAGGCAGTTTGTTTGCTAGAAATTAGAATATTGTTTGGAGTGTTCATTAGAAAATGGTTCTAAAGGGGAAAAGTTTGTTCTGGATAAAATGTATAAATTGGATTGCTTCTATAAAATAGTTAAAATGAGCCAAAGAAGGCAGTTTATCAGGTACCTCTTATAAAACCTTCAGTTTTTAAATTGTAGAATAATCGTTTTTTTAATACTTTAGTTAGGACTGCTTAGGTTAGATTTTATCGCAAACGTTCTAGTTGCTATGTTTTCTGAAGTTATTGAATAGCTTATTACTATCAATCAGATATTGTTATCAGCTTAATATCACCTAAAAGGATCACATCAAGCATAGTGGAAGCTTCTGGAATGATGAGGCTCATTTATCATATTATGGGTTATTAGTATCTTATAAATCCATATAATGATAAGAGAAACATAGTTTACAAAGAAAAATAAGTTAGTGTAATACAGCCCTCCCTTATATATAATCACAACTGTTCTTTAGGATTAGCTGAGCACTAAATTCGAGTTTTATGTAAAATATAAAAATAAAACACCTCATTAAACTATCTCAACTAGCAGTGTTTCTTTAATTTTTTTTATATTTTCGTGTGATAAGGGGACATCCATAAATTACATGAGGTCAAAAAGGGGGGAGGGGTCATAGGCACCAACTTTTATCAAATATTGGGGGGGCCCAGTACTAGACAATGAAGATATTAGTTATTCAATATAACAGCGGTCTTTAAACTTTTGATCGTCACTAATGCTAGGCATCTCCCCCCCAAGATTTTGAACATCCAAAGGCTTATTCCTAAAGTATACCCCTAAGGAGTTACTCAAATTATATTTCACATTATATTAAAATTTTACAATTACTCGAAGTATAATAGGGGGTCTGGGGGTTTCCCCAGAAAAAATTTGAAAATTTTCCTCAAAAAGTAGTGTTACAGCATATTTTGAGAAATTTTTGGTTCCACCAAAACATAGCAGTTCCTTGTAAAACATAGAATTTCTAAGGAATGTATTTCAACTAGAGACGTCAAAATTTCGAGAGGGGCTGGGGGTCCTCCACCAGAAATAATTTTGAAATTTGTCTCTTTAAACTAGTGTTATTTATTTTGAAACTCTCAAAAGGTAACTCGTGCGGACCCCTTAGGAAGGTGCTGGGGACCCTCGGAGGTCTGCGGACCACTGCTATAAAAAATTTGAATAAAAAGCAGCACAATATTTTTTAAAAATTTAATCGAACACAAAATTTTAAATACCTATCGCGAAGAATGAAAGTGGATTTATACCGCCTTTAAAATCAACAACACAGAGCCGTAACTAGACTTAAGTTTCGAGAGGGATTTTGACTAAATATTTTTCTGAGGTACCTACTTCCGAGTACTTTTTTACTTCAAGTGTTAGATGACTTGCACATTATTAATTTTATGCACATTATACACATAAATTATGCACATGCTCCTAGCACATTATATTAATTTTGTTGAAATTAATTTCAAAATTTTATAAACATTGAAAATTCCAAGCAAAGCAATATTTGAGGGTCCTCCCCCCAAAATTTGAAAATTTCCACCACAAAATAGCATTTTATCTCTTTTTGAAGCCTATTTGGTTACACCCTTAGAGCAGGGCTCATTTAAATCAGCAGAATTTTTAAAGAAACTCAGTAGAGTAAAACAATAAATAGTAGAATAAACAGCAAAATTTTGAAGGGGGTTTTGGGGTTCTACTTTAGAAAAATTTCGGAAATTTGTCCATAAAAGTAGTGTTTAAATTTATTTTGTAGACTCTTTCTTCTTATTTTACACAAAAGGAAGACCACACCTCAAAAATCACGGAAGTTTTAGGGAAAAACGGTACAAAATAGATTTTTAAAAATTTGAGGCGGCTTGGGGGTCCTCCCCCAATTTTTTTTCGAAATTTTTACCCTTGAAAGTAGTGTTTTAAGTCATTTTGATACCCTTTGAGAAGACCAAGTGAACGGGACCAAAAGAATGAGGTATAATACATTGCCTTCTTTAGTTCATGAAAGAAAATAGGAAGATTTTTACTAAAAATATGGGGGGGCTTAGCCCCCCTTTTTCCAACATTGGAGGGGGCTCAAGCCCCCTCAAACCCTATGGAGTCGGCGCCTATGGGAGGGGTTTGGAAAAATCTCACCAAGGGGGGGTCGATTAAAATCTCACGTCAACTTTTTAAGTTAGAAATTATACCGATTTTTTTAAGTATGAGAAAGCATAATACCCACAGATTAGATACTGTGGTGATTTTTAGGCGGAATAATGTCCTTTTCACCCACATCATTAATAATGGAAAAGTTTTAGGTGCTGTGAAGCACAAAATGCAAACGAATAGGTTAGAAAATTATTTTTAAAGGTTGTAGGTAAATCTCACGTGGGGGGGAGGGGGGGGTCCAGCAAAATCTCACTAAATCTCACCAAGGGGGGAGGGGGTCCAGATTTTGGAAAAAACACCTCACGTAATTTATGGATGTCCCCTAATAATGAAATGTTGCTTATGTATTGGAGAGATTTGTGGTTCTTGGCTTATCCTAAAGTACCATCACATTTTTTTTCTTTTTCGTTAAACCTGTCACTTTATTGGTAAAATTCTTGTAGTCTTTGATTATCTTTGACTCAGTTAACTTGTTTAGAGAAAAAGATCACTCAATTCTCACTATTTGAAACCCATCTATCCTGTATAAATCTAGTTAAGAGTTAGTATAACATATTGGTTCATTTGTTTAACAACTGGTTTCTACTTTATCTAGTGTAATTCATTAAGTTTATTTGAAATTTTATTAAAAATCATAGCTTTCTTTTTTATTTGTGACCTTATGACCTTTCTATATAAAATTTTGTATCGGCTCATTATGGAAAATGTATTTTTCTACTGAAATTTAATGTTTGCTTTTTTATATCTCTAACACGTTTGACTAAAATCATGTAATTGATTTTCTAGCAAATGGAAAGCTGATAAAGTTGCAGTTAACTCAATTTGTGTTTTGGATGAAAATAATATCTTGTCTGCTAGCAGTTCCATTTCTTGGTGGGATGTCAAACAACAAAAAGTTATTAGGGTAAGTTTCTCACATATATTGTGCTTCTTTGACTGCTTAGGATTGCTTCAGTATGACAAAATTCTAAAAATAATGTATATATTTATGTTTAGAGCTTTAGTGGTCATGCTGCAGAAGTATTTCGGCTGTTGCCTATAAAAACAGATGAACCTGGCAATAATTATTTTATATCTTCTGCTCTTGGAGACAGAGTCATCAGTGCATGGTAAATATTCCTTTCAACTTATGGCTTGATTTCTGAGAGTTTTGTTCAGACTTTTAACTCCTATACAGTAACGAACCTCTTATCTGGCAAGCTCGGGACCAGCATCATCCTGGATTTTGAATTTTCCCCGAAAAAAAAATGCCCTAAAAGACCGCATTAACAGAACTGCGTATGTATCGTAACGAAAATATGTGCATCTGCGGAGCCAAAAAAATACTCTGCCGGGATTCCGAGAATTCGTCTCCGAGCTTCTCCTGCTGGACAAAGGGCAGCGGGCAGGAGAGGATCGCAAAAACGGGGGGCACGTACGTTTCGGCGAGGGGACGACTCGTAGTATATTGGAACACGCTGAATCCCTTCCGATTGCGGATTCAGAACTTTGAAAAAAATTCTAATTTCGAAAAACATGCAGGGTTTTTGAATATTGCGGATTTTGGCGAGGCGGATAAGAGGTTCGTTATTGTAATTTGTAACTATTGGTCTTTCTGTATGTTTTCGGATAGCATAAGGATTATTCTTTTACAAATGTTTGACTATATGCTGAGTAATAAATGATTGTTCTATACTCTCTTTAGGCAATTAGCTGAAAATACTAAAAGGAATGCTGTTTCATTTGTTACAAATGGAGAACCTGAAAATATTGATATATTAGTGGAAGAAAATGAAGTAAGTATTTTTGACTGGTTTGTCAAATTTTAAAGAATGCTTTAGATTAGAGGTTCCAAACTGATTCTTAAGACAAGTTTTGTTGGGTTTTTAAAAGGGTCTTACATGGGAAGAATATGTTATAATACATATGACCGAATAAAAATTATGTTGTTTTCAGCCTTGGGTGGAATTTGAACTAAGTATTGAATGAGGTTGTGATGATTTAACACCTTGTGTGGACCTGGGGCCACTAGGGGTGCAGGAAATGTTTTAGGGCCCAAAATTTCCCCAGAACATAATTGTTTTCTCCAAAATTTCTCCCATATTAGATTTTAAGAAATATACCTAGTGTTTTCAGTCATTGAACTTCTTTGAGACTTACTAATTTTCACATAATTCCTAAATTTAAATTTTAAAGAACTCCATACCCTTGTTTAGTCTTTGTGCATACTTGTAAAGTTATGTCAGAAATGCTTCTTCTCTGGAATTATTAGTTATTAACTATTCCTCTCAAATTTAGCTACCTAAAAAACTTTTTTTTAACTCAACATGAAGAACATGTTATAGAATGCAATTTTCAGTGAAAATTACCATCCTATTATGATTACATTGTTTTTCCTGCATATCAATCGAAAATCAAAGAAAGGCAATTTTCCCTCGTCATTAGACAAAATATTTTTCAGCTAATGAAAATAAGACTTTTTGAGATTTTCTTTCAAACTTGGACAAAATTTTCTCCAGAGCTGCTCGAATTTCCCTCAAAACTCGTTTGGGCATTCGGACATATTCTGCACCCCTTGGGGCCACTAGCACTATCCTATTATTAGTTGCTATGACATAAACCATGCTGACATCACATTCCATTGAAAAAGTAAAATGCTGTATCACAAAGCTGTCAAGTATGTTTGTGTTGACTATGCTGTCTAACTTGTAAAGAGCATGTGAAAAGCTCCTCTCAGCAATGTGTTTTAACTGTTAACATCACCCTTTGGTTAAATGATGGCTAAACCCTTTATACAGTAAAGCACCTTTTCTCGTTTTTACAACTTTTCTACTTACGTCGTTTTCCCAAAATTCATTCCTATTCAATTTAATGCAAAAATTCTTTGTTTATACGACTCGCAATATCGGTTATACGTCGTTTCCGACTGTCCTAAGGCAGTATTTTTCCAAAGAAGCGTAATAAATTGAAGATTTGATATTTATATACAATACAATGTATTCGGATGTGGTGTTTAAGATGTGCAATATAGTAAAGTAAGATATGAAAAATAAAGTAAATAATACTTAGGATGAACTCTATAAAAAGGTATTGTTTGTTTTATTTTTATGTTACATGTTTTATCATTTTAAAAATTCTTTATTATTTTGAGTTAAAAACTGTTTTGAAGTAATTTTTTTAGAAAAACTTTCAATCTATTGTATTTACGTAAGTATTCATTAGGAACATTAGAAACCTAATAATCAAAGAAGTTTTCAATTATTTGTCATTTATACCTCAGTTTACGTGGGTTCCTTGAAAGACGTATAAACGGTGCTTTACTTTACTGTATTAGCTTTTTCCATTTAATATATGTGAATGTACTTTTTAGTGCACAATTTCTTTAATTACTGAAAAAACTATTCTTTCAAGACGTGTGTGTGTGAACTATGTTCTAGGTTATGCACTGAAAATATATTTTTACTTTAGATATGTCTAGATTTACTTACTGACATTGTGTTAAATTCCAAATTGACAGAAAATATTTTAGCAGAAAATTGTGTCTGAAATGAAGCAACTTTCACCAAGCAGCCAAAATACTGATTTCATCTCTGTTCAGTTTTAAACTACTGTACAAAATACCATTGATTAAGCATTGGAATTCTTTTAGCTACTGAGTATAAAAATATTGTAAATAATTAAAACGAATTATAATGTTAATAATAAAAATAATTTATTGTGTTTGACTATCAATTTTTTTCTAGCCCTTAAGGATGTCGGTTGTGACCAAAGATGGTACCTTTCATCTGTTTGAACATTTCTTAAATGGGTAAGACACTTCTTTTGAAAAATTTGTTCTTTATACTTTTACCTAATTACTAGACTTGCTCTTAGGATAGAGCTTAGAATAATAGCTCTTGGAAGGGAGGATAAACTGGTCAAGGAAAATTCCTCCTAAAGTGGAAATGAAGATATACAATTTAATTATATTGGTTTAAAGAACTTAGTATTAAAAGTATCAATTCATTGCAGAAGTTTTAAATACCTACCACTACCATTAGAAAGAATGTTTAAAAACTTAAATCCATATTTTATTGCTAAAAGTATAAATTTCAATTCCTTTTTGTTACATTTCTGTTTACTTCTAGTCAGGGCTCGATTTCGGCCGGAACGGCGTTCCGGAACCTCTTTTTTGGAGAAAAAAATAAATGATATATCAGGGGTCTTCTAACAACGGCCTTTCGAGACCCATTCATCAGGCCAGCAAATACCTTTCAATGTACGAAAAAAAAGTACTAAAATGAATTATAACCATGTTTTTATTGTCAAATTTCCAAAATTTTTTCAGGGTGAGGACCCCAAGACCACAGAGAAAAATCCTAACAGAGGGTCCTAAACGATTTATTCAAAAGTTGGATGGATATGAGGGCCCCACGAGGAACTATAAATGATTGACAGATAGATCATCAGTACATTTTGGTGACTAAACCTGTGATTGGTTGTCACTCAATCTTCTATTTTCGAAGGAGAAGGAAAAAGTTTTTTCTCGCCTCTTGTGACGTAGATGCGATCGCAGAGCCCCACATCCATCCAACTTTTCGATTTCCAATAAGCGCCTATGGCGACGGACTATCTGTTCTAGTACTCTGTGCCCAAGACCCCCCTTTTTGTACTTAGAACTTAATTTATCAGATTTATTTTCAGATTAAGCTCATAACAGTGAGAATCCTATCAAAAAATATAAAAGAGGCATATTTCAAATTAAAAACCATTTTTTAATGCTTTTTTATCTTTTTTGCAAATAATAATATTTGATTTAATTGTAAGGTTGTTAATTAATTGTTCTTCTTAAACATGATTGTGAACCCCCATTTGAACTACCCACAATCCGCTCTTAGTGTTGATTCTTTTTTATTTGAACCAGATTTTCCAGATAGCTGGGAAAGTTTGCAAAGAAAATTAGTGACATCTTAAATTCTACCATTTAAGGACTTAAACTACGCATTATATTCCTTAAATTGGCAAAATATACAACACTAATGGTTCATTGATGATAAGCCGTCCCGCTTCCTACAAGATGCATCCTGTTAGGAAAAAAAGTATAACCCGCTGTAAAAAAAGGTGTATAAAGAGTTCATCGTCTTATTCAATAATTAAGTTAGAACACTCTTCCTAATCTAGTACAACACATTTGAATTTATTTTTTAAATTTAAATTTGAAAATAAATGCTTAAGTTTTGGTATTAGAAATATTCGATTTTCCAGTTTTGATACCAATAATTTTACCGTTCCCGTACCTCTTTTTTTAGAAATCGAGCCCTGCTTCTAGTTAAGACCAATATTATCTTGTAGGAAAAGAAAAAAACCTGTGATGCCGAAATTCAGCATACAAGTTGCTTCTCAAGTATCCGCATCTGATGGATCCACAAAACCACTGTCAGTACCCATTCTGGCAGCAAGTATGTCAGAGGGTTTCGACTCTTGCATTTTGATGTATGGAAACTTCGTAAAGCCAGTTTTTGAACGAGTAGTAAGTAACCTAGAATATTTTTACTAGGTCGTTTCCTCATTTCGATCACTTTTAATTTTGTTGCTTGCTTTTTACTTTTATTGGCTTTAATTAACTTTCAACTTTAAAAAATATAGATATCCTGTGTTGTCATTGTAAATTTATGTGTTCGTATAATATCTGCAATACAGAATTATTTGACTGTTCTAATATCGTTCTTTATCTACTCTCTTTAGAACACATCTGAAATTTCTCAAAGTGCTGTATTAATAAGAGACTTGGCATTTTCGGGTAAAGGACCAACTATAGTGGACTCAGTTACTAAGGTAAACCTAGATCTTGGCTTTCTGAAAACAAAGAGCAAACAAAATCTATAAATGCTTATACATTCAAATATAGGTTCTTTATAAAATTCAGATGAAAAAAATTTTTTCCAAACCTCAAAATATTTAGTTAATGATACCAAGATAATAAGTTTTCCCTACAGTGGAATTTTTTAAATGTTTTTCTCTAAATTCTAAAAGTTTAATTTTTTAATTTTTTTCCTCTAAATTTCTCTTAATCTCTTTTATGGTTATTTTAAGGTTTTGAGCTTATTTTTAATTTTTCTCATCGATAAATATTCAAATAATTTAATTTTTTGTTTCAAACTGAATGCAATATTTATTAAGTTCTGCTCTCAAAAATAACTGATAAACATGGATCCCTTGCTTTTGTGCTCACACTAATTTTGTTCAGTTTTTAGTATTTATTGAGGTTATTTGTAAGTGAAAACCATTGAGAAACCTTTTATAATATGTGAGTTTCATCCTTTTTTGGGGGCTATTTTCAATAGACCCATTTTAGTTTTCTTGATTGAACTTATGTTTTAGATACTCAACTCTCTGAAATAGCTCTTTAGTAAGAATCTACTTTCCATTTAATTTATTCCTCAGTGGTAATAGTTGCATGATATAAATTTATACGCTTTGTTTGTAAAATTTCTTTGTGCTTTACCATTTTATTTGTAATTTCAGATTAAAAAACCTGAGAGGCCAAATGATGTTAAAATGATTGCACCTGGCTATATGGCAGATATATCTATGACCAAAAACAAGCTAAAGAAACGAAAAAAAGAAGACATGGACAACAAAGAGGTATAAATTTATTTGTCTTGTACAACTGTCACAATAATTTATCATGACCTGAAATAATTAACATCTTAGAGGTTGTCAGTCTAGTTTTTTTCATTGTTAATATTTTTAGTATCTGAATTATATACTACTAAGACTATGTAGTTTTTTCTTAAATTTCTTTGAAATGTGCATTATATTCAAGTTAGTTACTAATACTAAACTTATGGCTATAATTTCTTAATTGCAAATATAGATTAAATTTGTGTTTACTTATTTATCAATTAATATGCTTTTAAGGTTTTTATTTTACTGATAATCTACTGTTCTATTAGCTACCAATGGAAGAACTATTAAAAGCATTAGACCTAAGTAAAACTCCTAAAAATGTATCTGAAGAAAGTGCTATCAAAACAGACAGTATGGTGCATCTTCTAGTGCAAGGTCTTCAAAGTAAAGACAGAACCATGCTGGATGTAAGTTTTTTATTGTTATTTATCTTTTCATTCAATGTTAAGCATGTTTCACATTCCATAATAAAACTAGTAAACAAAATTGAACTTTTTTTCTGGCACATGGGGGGATCCTGCTAGATCTTTTTACGCTGCATTCAAATATGCTAGTTGTTTTTCTCCATCACCCTCAGTTTTTTTGCGCCACATATTTTAATTTTGACCTAAATGTTGCATTTTACATATAGACTTGATAGTATTAGACTTACTTAAAGTGTAAAAGTTGAAATTTTCTTCTGTGTATAGCATCAAAAATGTTCAATTAAAGTGCCCAGAAGTAAGAATTCTAGCCCCTCATTTTTTGTGTAAAAGTTAGGAATCAAATGGTTCTGACTCAACAGCATCCAACAAAAATTAAATACATGGACAAAAACCATAGCATAAGATCCATAATGTTGGTAAATATTCGTCATGTGTTTAAATTTACCCTAACAAAAATTTAAAAGGGCACTGAGACATTCCACTGATAAAAGAGCTCTATACACGTTCACACTCCATACATATGATAGAAACGTCTGTACAGACCTGGAAAAAGTGCTCGAATCTGGTTCTGGGGAAGCTCCCTGCCATCTCCCTAGGAACAATACCTAAGGTTTTGGTAAATTTATTAGATTCTTGGGAAGGTTAGAACTTTTTCCAGGTCTGCGTCTATACAAACTTTAATGAAAAATTTTGTGTAATTAGCTATGATATGATCATACCAGAACTTATTGCATGATTTATAGAGTGTGTTCCAGCTTTAAATGAAAATTTTAGGGAGCAAGTGAGATATGCTGGCTCTTTCTTATCTTAAGTTAGATTCTGGCTCCTATATTACTACTGGTGGGTGGAATAAGGACTGGTAATATTATTTTTAGATCTTGTATGATCTTGATTGAATTTAGGTTAGCATCCCTTAAGTTCATTTATTCAATATCGTCAGACTTGAGCAGTGGCGGCTCGTGAGTTCATTAATAGGGTGTTCACACCAATTATATGAAAATTTCCATTACTTTAATCCATTTATGTCATAAATTTTATCTTTAAATTATCTTTAAGTCCCTATCTTTTCCTTCTGTAACTTGGACAATGGTCAGATGAGGTATTGGTCTCAAGTTCTTTAGTTCAACCTTTTTCTAGCGGCAATTGAGAAAAATACAGATGCTTTAACTCAAACACGGAAATTTTACTTAAAGACATCATTTTTAAAAAAACATCCTAATTAATAACAAAAGCATTAAAATATTTTGATGAAAAGATTTAAATTGTATTTAAAGAGTGCTCTCACTCATACTTTCCAATTAGCCGATAAAATCACTTCTATCAGACGTCAAAAAAGAAAGATGAACTTTAAAAGTGAAAGCCTCGGCACACTAAATCTGTGCTAGCGGAGATCTCCTGCGCGTTGCCGTAAGCTCAAATGTTCTTCGGCAAACAGTCGGGGTTTCTTCGGATTCTCATATTTTTTTCGCTCACACATGCTAAAAGGGAAAGAAAAATAAGAGTTCAGTCTTTTTTCGATTTCTTTTGCGTTTCCGGTAGTAAATTTTTCTTATTGAGCTAGAGAGGGAGGGGGAGAGAAACATAATTTTGGGAAAAAAAAGAAGAAATTGAGAATATATTTCCTTTGATATTTATTTATCTTTACATTCGATTTTTGTTCTACTTTTTCATTGGGTGTTCACATGCTCCTGTGCTCTTATGGACGAGCCGCCACTGGACTTGAGATAGCCACAGTATGATTAGCGTGGCACTGTCATCTTTAGAGAGGAAAATAGGACCGAAATTAGGAATAAAGAATTAGGGTTTGTGTTAGTAGATATCAATAATAACAGGGATGGGAATTCTGCGCCAATTGCGCCAGAGAGCGCCGAAAAGGGTAACCTGCGCCAATCTGATACAAATACCTAATTTTGAACAATTTTGCGCCATTCCGCGAAACTTTCGGATTCCGGTAAAAAAGTGCGCCAAATCAGCGGTTTCTAGGAAACAGGTGCGCCAAACACACGCTTGTTTGCCAATTCAGACCGCGGTTGTATTGCGCCTAGGGCCCGGCAACCCAAAACGTGATCCTTCGGGAAAAAACTACGGTTTCAGGTTCAATCTCGCCCCGCGACCGTTTACGAGAAGGGGTCAGGAGCAGGCGTTTTAAAACGTGACGATATACGGTTCCCTAGAACGTTTCTACGGTTCCTTGACACGTTGCAGAACGTAGTTGCATCCGGCCCTTGGGATGTGATTTTTCCGCGGATCCGCGGAATTCCGCGTTTTGTGACTTTTTGCATTATGTGTTCCGCTTTTTTTAACAATTTTTAATCTGACTGAACGGCAGGAGTTCGAAAGCGGGCCGTTTTCCGAGAAACATCGGCTATTGCAAGCGAAAGAGGTCCGCGTTTCTTTCATTCCGAAGCTCCCGTTTACGGCCGTGAACTAATTTGGATTTTTCCAGATAATCCATAGTTTTTTTTACTTTGCCCATTATTTCCGAGAAAATGACGATTTGAAGCGGAAAAAATTGGAAAAATCGCGATTTTTCACGTTAGTTTCGTGTTGCTTGCCGAGTGTTTTCTTCCTGCGACTTATTTCTTGAACGGCCGCGGGTGCCAAGTTGAAGTCGGCTTCTTCTTGCTTCGTTAGTGCGATGTGGAAAAACAACTTTACAGTGGTTAGAAGCCATCAAGTCCGGTCTTTAGGATCACATTCGGCGGGAAAAGTCGAAAAATAGCGGTTTTTCGCGTAAGAACCGTTTTTCCGGCACCTAGTTGAAGCTGGCATCATTTCACATTGTAGTTGTGATGCAGAAAAACCTTAAGCTTAGCAAAGGAGCCTAATAAGTCTAGTGATACCATTCAGATCGCGTTTTTATCGATTTCAGTGAGTTTTTTCAACTAATTTTTCTTAAGGATTTCCTAAGTTCTTGTAAATTTTTACTGATAGATCACTTTGAAGCTAGATAAGATAATATTGCAGTGTTTTTAAAAAATCTTGCTATCAAAATCTGTTTCAGATATGATATCAAGGGGGATGGCAGGGGACCCATCCCCCCAAAAAATAGGACTAGCTGTCCAAAACAAGTTAAAACTTTGTTTTAAGGGTCGAATTTCAAAAAAAAAATTATTTTTGGTCAATCACATCCATGTCTCAATCGCGATTAATAATCGCCTGATTAACCTGCGATTGAATCAATCTTCAACTGCGAGCGATTGATTTCTTTGGCATTGCCAGCTTCTGAAAATTGGGGGGGTGATCCAAAGATTTGGGATACCTCCACAGACGGATTTTACAAAACCATGATTATCTACCCTTAAAAAAATCTCTTATTTCCCTTAAGCCAAGCCCAGTGATTTTAGATGACTTAGTGAATCAATGAATAAATTTTCACTTCCAAGTTTTTGGGAATTGCTTTTTAACTTTCAACTAAAAAGGGGAGAATTTTACCTTTTTAAAACAGGGTCAAAGGTCAAACTCATTTTTAGTGTTATATGATTAGACAATTTTAAAATCAAGCTTATATGCTTCAATCAGTCATCATTTTTTCTGAGAAAAGAGCTCACCTTATTATTATGTACTTTTTTTTACCAGAAACAAAATTTTTGTTGAAATAATGTCCCCCTAACTCAGCACTGGTTTCAACCTATTCTAAAATGAAAAGTGTTTTAAATCATAGGGAGAAGTTAATTTATTTCTATTGGTCTTGGAACTGTGGAGGTAAGGTTCACTTGATAAACTAATGAATACTACTACACTATCAATTGGGTATTACTACATATATTTATACTTCTACTTCCTTTATGGTTATTTAAGATACGAAGCTATTATTGCAAGATATAATAAGATATTATGATACAAATCTTAAATTTTCCTACTACAACTTTCATAATTTTAGCTCCAGAAGTAAAATTTTACTGCTCCAAATATTGCGTGTTACTGCTCCAAAAGTTAAATTTTGCTGCTCCAAAATTTGCTCCAAAGTGGGTTATACCACTTCCCATCCCTGTAATAACCCTCCATAACATCAAATAAATAAATAAAAGTTTTATTTTTTATTTAATAGTTATCCTTGAGAACAGTTACTTAGCCCTACGGAGCAATATATAAAAATTTGAACTGTGCAAAATGGAAATTAGTTGATGGGAAAATTCTGATTGCAAATTTGAAATCATAAAAAAAAACTATCCTAGAAACACTATAAAAGTATCTTGTGCCAAACAACCTTGTTAACAAGTGCAATTTTTTCCTGTCATAGACTGTTCTCAACAATGGCTCTGAAGCAGTGATTTGTAACACCTTAGAAAGGATCCCACTATCTTGTGTGCTGTTGCTACTTAAAGAGCTTCAAGTGAAGATAAGCAAACAGGAATCTAGGTAAATATTAATATTTACTTGAAAAATTTTCATAAGTAAAAATAGTATTGCCTTTAAATTCTAGTGCTCCTTGTTTAAAAATGATTTTAAAGTTAAGGTACTTCTTACTTAGGAATAGAACTGTAGTGTGCATTTAATTTATAATAGTGTATCATTGCCATCCTTTTTTAAAAAACAAGTTCTAAATATGTTTATTTGAATTTTTAAAGTTTCACCCTTTGATACACAACTCTTCTACATTGTATTTTCAATTTACTATTTCATTACAGTAGTTTTTGGATGAGACAATGTTTTATTTTGTTATAGGCATCATCCTGGTTTAAAGTGGATGAAAGGGCTTCTCTCTCTACATCTGCCTTATTTGATGTCGGTATGTGTCTTTTGAAATTTCTTATTAAATCAAAATTGAATCGCTTAATTCTGAAATATGTCAAACACCACTTTTTTCAAAAATGAGTTATTAGTGTCATGGGATTCTTTAGGGGTAGACGCACATTTTAAAGTAAGAATTATAAAAATATAATGTGATTTTAAAATAGTTTTCCAGCATGTTAAATTTCAGGTTTAGTGCAGAAACATGTCAAACGGCATCGCTTCACTGATTTCTGCACTTAAATAATGCTGCCTAAATACTACTGCACAATTTAAATCTGATTGAAAAGATTTCATTTAAGTTTTTGCATTGAATTCTTTCAGATTAAGGACATACATGAGTACCTGGGCCCTATCAAGCAAGTCATTGAAGCTAGAGTAGCAAACTACAATAAAATGTTTCAGCTAAAAGGATGCTTACAAGTTTTGATCTCTCAGGTAATTAATTTTAAGTGCTTCCTTTAATATTAGAAAGATGAATAATTCAGGTAATTTTTTAATTCCAAACAATTTTCTTGTTTTGACTCATACAAAAAACTTTTTTTGTCATTAATTTTTTATTTTGATTAAACATTTTGTACTTTTCCACACAAAAGTAACTTTGTTTTCAAATTTTTTAAGATAGGCTTAGACCAGGGGTTGGCAACCTATTGAAACGTAAGATCCAAAAGTTACAATTTACAAAATTTCCAAGTTTTTAAGGATCCACTAAAAATTTTCGTTTCAATATTATAGTATTTACGTATATAAATTTTATTTTTTATTTAAACTAGACGACTTATAATATTTATTCATATAAAAACACAAATATAGATAGTTACTTCAATGAAAGCATTGGATTTGCATGCCCTTTGAAAGTTTGATTAAATATAACTATAACTTGTTTTTAAGTTTCAAGCATGACTCCAGATTTTTTTGTTAGTTGTCTCCACAAGTCTGGTTTTAAAATCTAGCAGTTGCATTTGAAGAGATCCTGATCCAGCATCAATTTCAAATGGCTCAATCAGGGCACGAAATTTCCGCTCGAAAAAAAATTTAAGGCCCAAAAATTTAAGGCTGGCAAGAAAGTTCTTTTCCCAGAAAAAAATGTTGAGTTTAAAATAGAAAATTCCAAATCAAGGAACCTCAATCAAGCGGCTCGCCTAAGTGTTTTGAAATTAAGCAACCAGTGGTTGGAGAGAAGCCTGCAAACGCAACGCCAACAGACCACTCGCTTCCACGAGAAAATCTATTCTTGAATGCAACTTAAGTTGAGCCTTTGACGTCATGGCCACGCGGAGGAAAATCTGAGTAAACAGAAAGCCAGCTGTGTTGCTAGAAGCTCTTATTGGCTGGCGAGTTTGAGAGCAAGTTGTACTACTACGTGCTACGCCACTTTAAAAAACAATAATAATGAACATTTTATGCATATCGGGATGAAAAGATGCTTAGCTTAATATACGTGGATTTAAAAAACTAATTATTCAAAATTGAAGCTCTAAATTTCACTCAAATTCAGACACCGTGCGGGGAACTACTTTCTTTGGTTGCTCTCAGCATATTTCTACAGGCTCAAGTTAAGTTGCAACTGAGTATAGTTACGACGACGTAATCGCCGAGGTAACTATAGTGCATGTGCGTGCCTATGAGATTGCTCTTGTATGCAAGTTTCGTTTTCGGGTTAGACCGTTTCTTTTCGGTGGTAGTTAGTTTAACTCAGTGGTTCCCAACCTGGGGGCGATCGCCCCCAGGTGGGTGATTTGTGTTATGAAGGGGGCGATAAATAAGTGAGGGGCGATGAGTGTTCAAAGGGGAAAATAAAATAGTACTGTATTGGCAGTGTGTATTTAGACTTAATGTACCAAAACAAGTTAAAACCCTGTTTCTCAGGGTCAAATTTCCAAAAATTTTCTGGGAGAGGACCTCCAAACCCCCCTTTTGCACTTGAAACTTAATTTTTCAAAACTTTTTTTAAATTAGTTCATCAAAATCAAAATCCTACCTAAAAATATGTCGGAAATTCGGAAGAGGTGTTCCAAATAACAGGTTTTTAACTAGTTATGGTATACCATAACTAGTTAAAAACCTATTTTTTTTAGTCTTATTTCCAAAAATTTTCTGGGGGAGGACCCCCGGATATAAAATTGCCTTATATTTACACTTTACTTCAAATTAAAATTAGACATACAATGAGAATGAAAAAGGGGCGATAGGTTTTAGTCAACCGTTAGAAAGGGGGCAATGGGCTACAAAAGGTTGAGAACCACTGGTTTAACTAGGTTTTTTTGGTAATATCAAAGGTAAGATGAAGAAAAGGGAGCGAAATATCGATTCCTATTTTACTAGGGGTAATGAAATTGAACTTAAGCAAACGAAAGATGAAAGCAAACGCAAGAGATGATTCAAAATGGATCTGCTATCAGCAATATTCCTATATCATCAGTTTCCAGCTCTTCCAGTAAAAGAAAATTTTACTTTCCATAATGTTTCTGCAAGCACTATTTTTTAAAATAATAAAAATATGAATCCAAAGTAGAGGCAAGTAAAAATTTTAGTCTGGTTAGTACCTTTAGAGCTGAAATTTCATGTCCTGGCTCAATGTTAAAATCTCATTTGTGTTGAGAGGATTTTCATGAACAAAAGAGTACTTTTATGCCTACATTATTATGGTCATGTTGAGCTTAGCAATTTGTAACTAGTGATTATTAAAATAGAAGCTATTGAGAAATTAGGTACCTAAAAATATTTTCTTATTTTTAACGGTTTTGATAACAAATTATTAATTTTTTCGTAAGGAACTGGAGAGCCGCAATTTTACATCACAAGAGCTGCGAGTCCCAGGTTTCCGACCCCTGGCTTAGACACAGTTCATTTTCGAAGTTATAAGTTACATTGTCTATACTAAATAAAAAGGAATGAATAATAATTTTTGATTTCCAGGCTGCGGCCAATTTAAATGGATCCAGAGATTGGTCGTCAGAGCCTTTAACAGAATATGTATCAGGTATTTATACCCATATATTTTTTGTCATATTCAAATTCTATTTCAATTGAGTTGGGTTTTCTAAAAATAAAAAAAATATAAACATAATTTACTTACTTTTAAGGTGTGTGAAAAAGCAGTTTAAAATTTTCAAATGTTTTAAGTGCCAGAAATATAGCTGAAAATTACCAATTAAAATATAATAATAAAAAATTGATGTTTAAAATAAATTAATAATTTTTAATAGAATAGATAATAAAATTTTACTAAACAAAAAATGTGAACAATGCTGGTCCTACCCTAGAAAGATACTTTCCAACAACTTAATTCCTTGAAATTAAGTGCTACTCATATTCTAAACAGCACTACTTTTAGTCTACTCATATCAAAAACTTTTTAACAACGATTTTCAAGTACAATAAAGTCTTCATCTTGCTTATGAAGCTTAAATGAGTGCTATATGTAGCATCAATGATGTATTCCATTGAGTAACCTTATAATAGGTACCCTTTATTTCTAAAGCAACACCTTTATACTTTACATTTATTTGCAGAGTCTTCAGATGAGGATGAAGATGAAGAAAGTGCTGATGATGAAAGTGATTCTGATGAGGTATGTTTGCAAGAGTTAGACCCAAACAAAGTTGTTTTCTTGATAATCTCTGGATATCCTAATGTATAGGTGTTTTAAGTAAAAATGTGCTAAAAATACTCTATATTCTTGCTGTGATTTAAAGTTTTGTAGTTGTCCAGTTTCTCAGTTTTGGAGGGAAAAACCAATAAAAAGTGTAGCACTAATTGCAAATTTTTGATATTGATGCAGTGTACAGCTGACTAATTTTAGTTGGTTGGATTTTGGTTAGATGGATACTCTGAAAATGACCGAGGATATTTTAGTTTATCTAGTAATTAACACTGTATCCAAGCAATTTTGCATTGCTATGCAAACAAAACCTAATTGTCTATAAAGTGGTACCTTACACAACATCAATATTCACTGTCAGGGTGTCCGCTAACCCTGGAAACCGGGAAAACCTGGAATACTCAGGGAATTCGAAAATGCCCTGGAAAACCTGGAATACTCAGGGAATTACGAAAATATTCTGGAAAATGTGATTTTGTACGATACGTAACGTTTTCCAGCGTTTCTTTACGTTGTGGAGTTACCGTCTCCGGTAATTAGTCAAATCAACGGTATCCTAGCTCGCACGCGCATCGGCGCGGCACGGCGATATGTTCGCGCGACTTGGCCTGTAAAGGCGCCTTCTCCTCGTTCGTTTACTGTATTACGGAAAAACGACTTTTATTGGAAGAAAGCAGTGTTCATGCTGTTCCTACCATGCAGCCTCAAGATGAGGCGAAGCCTATTTTACGGGGCGTAATTTTCGGCTTCTCGCATTTGGTGTATTGTGGAAAACGGACTTGAGCTTTTTCATGGAGAGATATTCTTAAGTCAAAGACTTGCTTATGAAGTCTTATTTTATTGGTGCTCAAATTAAAATTATTTTGAGTAGAACAATTGAAAGAAACTTTATTGGAAAACTTGAATTACTGCTTAAGTCTTAATTTAAATTTAATTATTTCATAGTTATAGTATGGTAGTGTTGTGAGTGTGATAGGTAGTTTTTTTCCTCCAAAAAATATAACCTGATAACATTTTCAGCTTATTTATGAAAATATATAATGAAATTTCTTTTTAAGGTAGTCTTTATACACAAATACTATAGGATCCTTTACTTAAAATTGAAGTTTTAATTTTTCTCAGTTAAATTTCTGAATAATTTGATACTTTTTAAGCATTAGCCTTTTCAAGTGCTATTTAAAGCTGAATTTTTACTGAAGGCTCCTGATTATCAATTAAACATTTCTCAATTTTGGTTTTTTTGAATAATTTGAAGATCAAATATAATCTGACTTCAGTTTTCATTAAAATAATTTCATTTCGCAAAAATGCACCCCCAAAAATTAAACCTGGAGTACACCCATTCCAGCCAGTGTATTGTATAGTCATTTCACAAATCTTGTATTCCTTTTGAGCTCTTGCTCAGTCTCAGAATTGGTCGAAGCTTTTCTAGAGAAAAAAAAACTGTTTATTTTTCTCAATGAGTAAAACATCTGTAAATTAAATGTCTAATTTTAAAATTAATGTATCATTCAACCAATTAATACTAATCTATAGAAGATATTTTTTCAGTTTTTTTATCAAGTTTATTTAATATATGGTATAAATAGAAGGAAAATAAAAGTTCCATCTTATCACCAAAAATTAAAAAAAACGCCTTAAAGCTTTAGTTTGACTGAACCTGGAAAATCAAAAAAATTGTCCTGGAAAACTCGGGGAATTCTTAGCTTAGAATTAAGTGGACACCCTGACTGTATTCCAGCCGGCTCCCTGAACTTCTGGTTTGAACCAGAAATGATTGGGCTTGTTGGTTTACATGTTTTGGTTATCGTAGGACAGTTGTGAACACTCAAATTCTGAAATGTTAATTTTTCCGCATACCGTTGACAGTAGTCTTCATTAAACCTTTCAGTCTTAGCCGCCCCAAATATTCCATAGGATTCAATGGTAATCTTGGGCGCCTTCGGATTGAAATAGTTAAGGTTTAGAAAATACTTGAAGCTAATTATATATTTTTATTTGGTCGTCAACAATGCAGACCGCATAAATGAATGGAAGAAGCAGACATTAGTGCAACATCACTTCCGTCAACCAAATGTTTTTTTGAAAACTAGGTGAATATTGCAGGGTAAATTGAAACCAAGTTAACCTCCTCAAGAAGCCTCAAAGGAGTTTTTATGTAAAATTGCCATTAATATAACTCGTTATTTTTATTTCCCCATCTCTTTTAATTTATTTGTTTCGACATTTCCCCTAAAAATACCATTACACAAGACTGGATTAAAGTATAGAAATTGTGCTTTAAAAAATCAGTTAGGGGCCATTCATTAATTACGTAAGGGTCCCGAGGGGGAGGGGGGGTTGGAAAAATCTCTACATACCCTTACTTGGGGGGTGGGGGGGTCAAACCAATTCTTACGTAAGATTTTCCTAGTTAATATAAACAAATTCCAATTATTATAATCAAGAGATAATAATATAACAGTAATATGTAGTTGACAGCAAGAATATTACTTATCTGTTACAAAATAAAAATCTTTAATTTACGTCAAACGGAGAGTTTTGGAACATTTTATTGTTTTAAAAAACATAATGGAATCTTACTTAAGAATAGGGGGGAGGGGTTTGAAAAATCTTACGTACCCTTACATGGGGGAGGGGGGGGTCAAAAATTGCCAAAATCATCCTTACGTAATTAATGAATGGCCCCTTACTGAAATTCTGGTAAAAACTTAATTCCCTAGAAACACTTATTTTTAACAAAACCTTTTTAATTGTAACCTTTTAAATAAATATAAACCTCTTTGGACACTTATTTTCACAACTATAACGTTTCCTGAACCCAGTACGTCACTACGCGGAAGGAGAAAGTGAGTAAACACAAAGCTTGTAGGGTTGATAGAAGGAATTTTGATAAACGAATTGTGAAAAAAAACCACTATTTATACATGGGTTTAACGAAATAATCATATTTTAAAGTTCTTTGTTTCACTCGAAATTCAGACACCGCGATGGGAACTACTTTGTTTGTTAGTGATGTACTAGGTTCAACTTAAGTTGCTGTCTAGTATAACACTATATTTCTATAAAAAGAGGCTTTTCAAATGATTTGTGAGCATCTAAGAAAGGAATTATTGCATTTGCTTTTTAAAAAGTGAGGGGTTTATGAAGTCTATATAAAACGTTCAGGAAACTATCTTAGAAACCTTACTTTGAAAGAAACTTTACTTGGAAAGTACTTTGTTGTAACTTGAAAATAAATGAATGTGCAAAAATAAAAATTTTAAAAATGATGCATGGGACAATTGTTTGAAACAAACACTTTTTTGGATGAAGATTTTGAGAATGGTAGAAGGCTTAGTAACTTGCTTGCATAATTATAAGAGCGTGCTTATTTTTGCTGAGGTGGGAGGTAAAAAAAACAAAATATAAGTTTTTATTTGTAAAAAGGATCGAGCTACCATCTGTTTTTGTGAAATAATAGTCTTCAACATGAAGGAAATAGCTTTCAACATGAAGCTAAGAGTAAGTGCTACCAACTATTTGCTGTGTGGTCTGAAAATTGAAGAACTAGGGGTTGAATCCAAAGTGTGTGTGATTTAAATATTCACAAATTGGTTCAGAGGTTTAATCATTGTGGTCTGTCTTCGAGAGCAGTTCAGTAAAGGAATTGTTAAAAATTTTGAAATCGATACAAAAGCATAATTCTGCCTCAAAAATAACTAAAAAAATATGTGGTCTTGTGAATTCTAATAAACTGTATTTCTTTATAGGATCAAAATGCCACACTCCAGACGGATGATGAAGAAAGTGAAACTGAAAGTGATATGGAATTTGAAAACTAAGAACTAAATATTAGGATCATCATTGTATTATATTCATTGTAAATGAATTGCTATTAAAAAATAATTTTAATTTCATGTGTTATTTTTTTCTGTTTAATTGCCTGATTTTTTTCTTCAATATAAAGGTTTGTCATCGAAATGATGTGACTGTAGGCTTTCAAGCATCCCCGGTTTTGCTCGTAAGTTTCTTCCAGCTCTTTCTCTCTGTAGTTACTATTAACGTTATGGAAGCTTAGTAGTTAAAGGTTTAAACTAAAGCAAGGGTCGGCAACTGGCTGTTGTCTACATCCAGATTGTGAAAGTTTATTTATTTACTAAACCACCCAGGTATTTTGAAATCAATATGCATTTTTAGAACAAAAATTAGTTATACCTTTTTGTCATGGATCAAAATTTCAAAGATTTCCTGGGGGTAGCCCCCAGACCTCTTTTTCCAATATAAAGCTATTACAAAATGATTAACATGCACATTAGGCAAAAGTTATAATTCAAATTATAATTTAAAAGAAATGTAAAAAGTAACTCTTTAACTCTACTTATTCTTAAAAGTAGTTAGTAAATTCTTCAAAGGAGGAATCCCCAGGGCCATTCCCTCAACATTCTCTTGCTGAAGAGATCCGTTCGTAGTGTAGCCTAATTATCTATTAAATATACAATATAAGTATGTTTGATTTTTAAGTAGTGATGATGTGGTGTAAAATGGATTTGACAATTTAATTGAGAAGATAGCTTGCACTACTCAAACTACATCTGTTTATCCGAGAATAATAATTTAAAACTAATTAAGTACTTTATTCTCTAGACCTAAATAAAAATTTTCCAAATTATTTGGACCCCGAGTAAGATTATTTGTTGATCTCTGGTTTAAAGAAGGTGATATATTTTTAAAAAATGAAGTTAACCAACAGGGTAGACATCTACAAACAAAATTGAAATATTTACAGATGGTTGTGATTAAAACTAAAGCCTTAAACAGAAATTAATTTATTTTACACTTATAATACACAAGTTCTAAATCCTGCAATATACATATCAGCCACTTAAAAATTACTCTAATGTTATATTATTTTGCAATAAAAAAAGAGAACAAAGAAACGAACTCTTGGTCGATAGTCATCATCATTAAAATCCAATGTGCTCCAGTGAGTTTTTAAAAGAGGAACAGAGGACACGCATCTACAAGGGTGACTGATGAAGGGGCGAGAGATGTGGTCACTCTCCAAGGCAGACGGTCCTGACGATGACCTCCGCGACACTGTAGGGGTCGCAGTTGGAGGAGGGTCTCCTGTCCTCCAAGTAGCCCTTGCCCTCTTCGGCCACGTGGCGGGGGATGCGGATGCTGGCCCCTCGGTTGGCCACTCCTGCACTGAAGTCGTGGATGCTGGAGGTCTCGTGGAATCCTGTCAAGCGGCGGGCGTTGTCACGGCCCTGTTTGGGGTCGTAGGCTTGAATGTGGCGTTCGTGGTGTTTGGACAGGCGCTCAATGGCTTTTTCGATTTCCCTGGAAAAGAGGCCATGTTTTTTATATTTTTGACTAGTGAACTTTATTTAAGTTTTTTTTATTACATTTGCTTTAAAATTCTTGTAAGTGTAAAATATCTAGGCTTGGGTAGAATTTGGTTTTGATTGAAGTGTAAAATATGGGAAGTTTAATGTTCAAAGAACGGGTGACCGTACATTTATTAAAAACCATATTTTAACCGAGTCGAGTGTGTTATAGAGAATTTGTAGAATCTGTATTTTCATTTGTGCCTCTATTCAGACCCGAGACAAATTTTCCTTAAAAATTCTGCAAACGGAATTCCGCCCCGGGTTTAAAAAATCGGGCAATCAGCACCGATTTCAGCACTAAATTTGCACACTGTACTCAGTACAGTGGGCCCTCGGATATTCGCTGTTGAGCAATGTTACCCCCGCATATTCGCGGATTTCGATCTCAAAGTTTTTTAGCAATGAAACTTGCATATTTGGCAGAAAAGATATAATTGTTTGATTCCGGTATTTATTATGTAAAACCATTTTGAAAAATGTACCTTCTTGTTCTTCTACTAAGCAAGTTTTCTACCTAGTTACCCTTTTGGTATTTACTACAAATTATTTACAGTTAAAACTATTTTTTGCATGAACCAGTTTTATTGTTTTATGTGATAAATGACGGAATCAAACCATTTTATCTGTTATATTATCATATATGCGCGTTTTAAAACTGGGTTCGTTATTCGCGGTATATTTTGGAACGTAACTATCGCAAATAACGAGGGGGAACACTGTATTATGTTTAACTAACTCCCCTCAGGTTGATAAGGATGTTAACGACATCGAGCGATTCAAGTCTCTGTCCTGGCCCTTACCCATCCTGTATAATGGAGATGAGATGGTCACCAATAAGCCTGAGGAGGACTTTATTCATAGATAGGTGTCCCAAACACATATTGGTTGCTAGTAAGAATAAGCTAGCTTATTCTTACTAGCAACACTACCCTATTACACTACCCCAGAGGTTCTCAAACTGTGCCGCGGCACCCTGGGGTGCCGCGAGGGTATGCCAGGGGTGCCGCGACAATAACCAAAAAAAGTTGCAAGATATTACGGAATTTTAAATATGGAACAAATTTTTTATAACTGTTTATGGGGGGTGAAAACACTGGATAATATCCAACTTTTCACTCTTTTTCCTTTTATTCTTGCGTTTGTAGAATGACTAATATCCTTTTTATAATTTACACAAAATAAACTATCAAAAACACTGCTTTTCCCAGAAAAAGGGACAAATACATTCCTATTTTCCTTTTCATTTGGTGAAACTGCAGTTGTACAGAAGTAACAAAATAATTTGTTGGAAATGAAAAAGTGTACGGAAAGGCGTATATGGGGGCAGAGAGTGCCCTATCCCTCCAAAACTCGGACTTGGTCTTACAAAACAAGTTAAAATCCTGATTTTTAGCATCAATTTTTGGGGAGAACCCACCTAACCTCCTTTCGTACTCAAAACTTTATTATTCAAAACTTTTTGTAAGTTCATCAAAATCAAAATCCTACCTAAAAATATATACCCGAAATTCGGAGTAGGTGTACACCAAGGTAAGCCTCGCTTTTAAGATTAAATTTCCAAATATTTTTGGGGGATGAGCTCCACATCCCCTTTTTTACTTGGAATTTTATTATTCACGAATTTGTTTATATTATATTAAGTTTATCAAAATGCAAATCCTGCCAAAAATGTATATCTAAATTTTGGAATAGGTGTGCTGAAACCACTTAAAAACCTGTCTTTTACAGTCAACTTTCCAAAAATTTTCTGGGGGGGACCCCAGACCCCCCTTTGATACTTTGAGCTTTATTACAATCTTTCTTAAAAAAAATTTTTATAACACATTCAGGGCTCACACGCCTGCGCCATTTGCGCCAAACTGTGCCAAAACCAAATTTTGATACATACTGATACAATTTGCTTATTTTACCAGCTCCTGCGCCAAAACTGCGCCATTTTCAGAGACTACTACTACGGATTCTTCGTAGTAGGGATGTTACGTATTAGTTAAAGTGTGGAACCGGTTCCACAGTTCCAGTTCCAAGGTGGGATTAGGTTCCCTTAACAGTTCCAGTTCCAAACGGTTCCAACTTTAAAACCGTTCATATAAAAAACGCAAGGGTCCCAAAGACAAAAAGAAGCAATAAAGTCAAAAAATTCAAAAATTGACCAGTGGTCAAATGGGGTTGACGAAAGGTCAGGGACGCCTAAAACAACCATGAGACAAAAAGAAAAGGTCAGAAACGTTACATATAGCGAGAAAAAATGGATTGACCACTGGTCAGGAGATCTTGACCAGTGGTCAACACCAATATGTTACCCGTCTCAAGGCGTTTGGTTTGATACCCCACATGACCTACTTAAGTGCCAAAGCAAAGAAGTTACAAAAAGTTGACCGGACTGACCAATGGTCAACCATAACCAAAGACACATGTTATAACATTAGGGATTACAAAATATCAATTAGCAACTCCTAAATTTATTTTATAATGAATTTCAGTCATCTTGGACAGTGGTCAAATGAGGTTGACCAAAGGCCAGGACCCCCAAAACAATCAAGAGACAAAAGGAGAAAGTCAGAAAAGTTGCATATCATGAGAAAAAGTGGAATGACCACTGGTCAAGAGATATTGACCAGTGGTCAACACCAAAATGTTACCCGCCTTAAGGCGTTTGGTTTGAGCCCCCACATGACCTACTTCAGTGCCAAAGCACAGAAGTTGCAAAATGAGGATCGGACTGACCAATGGTCAGTCGGAACCAAAGATACACGTTATATCAATAGGGATTACAAAAGATAAATTGGCAACTCCAACATTTAGTTTATAGTGAATTTTAGTCATCTTGACCAGTGGTCAAGCTACAGGAGACTTAAAATGAAATTCCAGATTTAATTCTCATTCTCACAGACAGACAGTTATACCCTTCCCAACGAAGCCCAAACAGAAACAAACGCTTATACGTTCCAGTTCCAGGTTTATTAGTATTATTATCTTACCAGTTCCAAAGAGTTCCCAAGTTCTAAACCTAGTTATAAGTTCCAAAATAGCTCCAAAGTTCTTACCAGTTATAAGTTCCAAAAGAAGTTCTAATCAAGTTCCGGTTCCATTCCAGTTACGCGAATTCCTCCCAGCATAACTAATCCACTCGAAACAAGTTCCACGAGAACGTATTAGTTTCCGTAAAGAGTTCTGTCACTGGAACTTATTTCTCTCAGAACCGTTAGCGATCGCTAACAGTTCCAGGCCGACCCGGCCCATTCCGACAGCAAATCGATAGGAATTTCGGGCGGCAGTAATGAAAGCTCATAATCCGTGGAACTCAGGGTGTTAACGAAGCCGGCCCATTCCAACGGAAAATCCATAAGAATTTCGGGCGGAAGGGATAAAAGCTATCGACTGCTTTGGAGCGTTCTAATTGGCGCAGGCGGCTGTCAGTCATTCTTTTTTTCTTCTGCTGCTTCTTCGTCGAATCGGCAGATGTCTTTCTTTTTTATTTACTTTCCCTCGTTGCGGTTTTTCAGTGAGATAAGAGCATATTTGTTTTGAAAAGGGATTGATTAATTATAGATTCAGTTTTTTGGCAGATGTGCTCTATGGTGCGAATCGATTGTTGCGTTTTTGCCTCGCTGGGTTTTTTTTGCTATAGAATATATCTCTGCGGTAGCGGTTTGCGGGCATTGCTTATCTTTTAGTTCGGAAATCGCCTCTTTATTTGAGGCGTTCTCGTTCAATGTTGGATAGGATTGCAGAGAAATTTGGATTTGTTATTGATCTTTATCGGTTCCAGGGTGGAACCGTTAAGTGGTTCTTCGTGGAACCGGTTCTGACGGTTCCATGCTGGGATTAGGTTCCATGGAACTGTTCCAGTGGAACCGTAACATCCCTACTTCGTAGTTTCTACGGATGCCGTCGTTAAACTACGGACTACGGATAACATCAAAAAAGCTACGGAAAATCGGAAATCTATCATAAAAAGCACTTAGAAGCACAAGTTTTTTTTTCCCAATTATGCTCTATTTTTAGGATATTCTTTCTTGGACGGACGGCAGGCGCCAAGTTGAAGATGGCTTCTTGCATTGTTAGTGCGATGTGGAAAAAACAACTTTATAGTGGTTAGAAGCCGTCGTTCGGTGTTTATAGGATCGCATTCTGCGGAAAAGTTGAAAAATAGCGATTTTTCGCGCAAGTACCGTTTTTCCCGCACGTAGTTGAAGAGGGTTTCTTTTCACATAGCTGCCAAGTTTTACGGATTGTCCGTAAAATTTAAGGATTTGCACCAAAATTTACGGTTTTACGGATCGACCCGAAATTTTTACGGAATTTACGTTTTTTTTGCATTTTTCCTTCCGTGAAAACGTAAACAAATCTTGTTGCGCCCAATTGAAGTCTTGTCTGCCTTTTCTAGGCGTTTAGAAACGGGAAAATCGCGGAAAAAGCTGCGATTTTTTGCGAAAGTTTCGTTTTGTGCGCCGCGTGTTCCGTTCCTTCCGCAACTATTTTCGACGGCCGCGGACGCCAAGTTGAAGTCGGCTTCATCTCGTGTCAGTATTAGAATGCAGGAAAAACTACTTTAACGTGGTCAAAGCCAACATGTCCGATGGTTAGAATCACGATCTTCAGAAAAATAGCGATTTTTCGTGAAAGTTCCGTTTTATCCACGATTGCTTCCTACCGTCGCGGCGCCTAATTGAAGTTGGCTTCCTTTCACTATTGTATTATTTACATTGTAGAAAAAACAACTTTACTATGGGCAGAACTAATTACTTAGGAAGAGCTGATAAATTAATAGAGGTTTAAGTTAAGTATTTATGAATTAAATCTCTACGCACATTATTTGTCGTAATCAAAATTATGGTTTTCATGTCGTACGAAAAGTTACTGATGCAAGTTTAAAATATAATGAAGGGAAAGCTTTTGTAATTTTAAATTACAAAAGCTTCCCTGGCAATCAAATTGCTACAAAAGACATTTTTTATGCTACAAAACTTGCAGGGCTCCCAGCAAGTCTCTTTTTTCCCTAAAAGTCTCTTTTTTCATCTCAGGTCTCTAAAAGTCTCTTTTTCACAGTCAAGGTCTCTTTTTTCTCTTTTTCAGCTATTTCTAGATTTCACTTTTGAAATATTCCGAAAAAAATCAGAAGTTTTCAGTTTTTTTCTAAAACAAATGTCTGAGAAAATCTTTTATCTCTGCTAGAGGTGAAAAACCGCCAAACCTGGCAGAGAAAACCGGTTTTCAACCGCGTAGCAACGGAAGACAGATGTGTTTGATTTCAAACTTTGGTAGAAATTCATTAATGTTTTTTCTGTTAGTGTAATGAAAAAAAAATGAAATGATCTTAAAGTCAAGTCTCTTGCAATTTTTGAAGAGTGCCACCCATGTTTTAAAGTAAAATTATATAAAAGATTGTATTTTTGAAAACCTCATAAAATATTTCTTTGTACATGAAATGCTGCTGGCAAATATTAAGATCGGTAGCTCCAGTTTTCCATATGATACTTTAAAAGTTTTATCCTAATTACTAAACAAATAATTATATTGAATATGTGTTTATCAAATTGACTAACTATAATGAAATGTATTTAAAGTATGTGGAAAATTAACATCAACAAGAATAACATACTAGTAATAAAGAAAAGACTGATAAAGAGCTACCATCTTGAATTTTTTTCAATACATTTGCTGGATAACATGCACATGGTTTGTAAGTCTCCTTAAATTCCTGAGAAAATACTGAAAATCTCAACTTTTTTCTAAGGTCCCTTTAAACTCCTAAAATCTATCACTCTTAAAAAATATTCAAGATTAGAGATGTATTGAAATTGTGTGGGGGGGGTTATTTTTTAACTAAAAAAAGTCCAGTTAAATGTGAAATTTTAATCCCTTGCAATTCTTTATTCTTTTCTAAATTATCTGAACCTTTTCTGTTTCGAAAGAATTAAGTGAGTTGTTATTCGTCACCTTCTGTTTTTTTTAAAATTTACTATTTTAGAGTATGAACCCTGTATGCATGTTTTATTGATCAATTTATATCAATAAGGTAACATTTTAATTGAGCTACACGTTCATGGGCGGATCAAACACTGAAACGAAACACTAAAAAAATGCATAGCGTTTAATTTTGACCTAAAATTTGGTCTCTTTTTTTCTCTTTTTTTAAGATTTTAGGTCTCTTTTTTCCCTAAAGACAAACCAATAGACTGCTGGGAGCCCTGAACTTGGTTTTACCTGCTACAAAAGGCATTTTTTGTGCTACAAAACTTGGTTTTACCTGCTACAAAAGACATTTTTTGTGATACAAAACTTGGTTTTACCTGCTACAAAAGACATTTTTTGTGATACAAAACTTGGTTTTACCTGATACAAAAGACATTTTTTGTGATACAAAACTTGGTTTTACCTGATACAAAAGACATTTTTTGTGATACAAAACTTGGTTTTACCTGATACAAAAGACATTTTTTGTGATACAAAACTTGGTTTTACCTGATACAAAAGACATTTTTTGTGATACAAAACTTGGTTTTACCTGATACAAAAATTGATACAAATATTTTAAAGTGAGTGTGAGCCCTGCACATTCTACCTATAAAAACCAGAAAGAAACCACATTGGACCTATTTAATATACATGGAGGGGGTGAGGGCTAATTTTGGGCCTCTCCTGAAATAAATTTCATAATACACTGCTGGAGACTTCCTATGTGGACACCTTCCCCCCCCAAAAAAAATTAACCTTTTTTGGGGGTTTCCCCGAATTTTTTTTAGCTTGCTAGGAGTGCCGCGGCTGAAAAAGTTTGAGAACCCCTGCACTACCCTAGGGTAGTGTGTACTCACTTGAGCCCGTCGTCCTCCCGCATGGCCCTGGTGCTGAAGTTGGTGTGTGCGCCAGCGCCGTTCCAGTCTCCGGGGATGGGCTTGGGGTCGAAGGAGACCACCAGCCCGAAGTCCTCGGCCACGCGCTGCAGCAGGAATCTCGCCATCCACAGGTCGTCGCCGATGGCCGCCCCCTCGCTAGGGCCCACCTGGAACTCCCACTGTGCCGGCATCACCTCCGCGTTGGTCCCGCTGATGGGGATGCCGGCGTACAGGCAGGCGCGGTAGTGCGCCTCCACCACGTCCCGGCCGTACACCTTGTCCGCGCCCACGCCGCAGTAGTACGGGCCTGTGCCAAAGAGACATTATAGTCAGTGTTGGTCATACATCTCCATCAGAACCAATGAGATGTATATTAGAGTACATGATCAGATGTCCCCCCAAATGGATTTAGGTTATCTTTGGGGTCTTATGTTGTCATCGCTGAGGCTTTACTTTCATATAGATTCTAGAGATAAATAAAAACTTTTAAAGATTGAAAACATAACTACAGGATAACTTAAAAGGCGTAAAGGCAGGGAAAGAGGTTCAGTAAATTTATTGTGTTAAAAATACGATTGTTGAAAATTCGGAAATTAACTCAATAAGTGGTGGGTAGAAAGAAATTGCCTCCAGACATGGAGATATGTTACTTCGCGATAAAGAGGGACCCCCCAGTGGCGGATCTACGGGGGGGTTACGGGGGGCCCCCGAAAACGTCTAATATTTTACTAAGTTTGTCAAAACGCAAATAATCTGTCCGAAATTGGATGAGGCGTACCAAAACGAGTTGAAAAAGTGGGGTTTTTGACTTAAATTTCAAAAAATTTTATGGGGGAGGACCCCCAGACCCCCCTTTTAGTGGTTTGAGTAGGATAATTCACTACCTTTTCCGTATTACCATTAACAAGATGATTCAATGGGATTATGAAAATTCTTAGCCCCCCCAAAAAAACCAAATCCGGGATCTGCCACTGCCCCAGTGCCCCCCCCACCTAGACTGAGAGAAAGGTTCCGCCGTAGTGGATGAGTTAAAGTGCCGTGTATTTTTTTAAACAGTGAATTAACAGAATTTTAAACTTTGATATTTTATGAGATCACACTTCTCTCCTGGTCTAGGTTTCGATGGCCAATTTGCCTCACGCGGTCCCTAAACTGGTATGGGCTCTTTTCCGAGCAACAAGGCTTGAAAAACTCTAAATTGGGACGTATGATAGAGACTAACAGTCGTGATATTATGTGGCGGTAGCTCATCGTGTTTTCATGTCATGGCACAAGATCCGAGGTTCGATTCCCGGGTCGCGCAAAGTCGACTCTTAGGCCAGCCGCTAGTTGAGGGGCACGTCTAGAAAAACTGTTTTCCAAAGACTGCGCATTGTGACTCACGTCTCCTGCTTGAACCACGCAACTCACGCTGCCCCGTAACGTGCGCTGTGGCATTCAGATTCACAGCTTGCAGAATTTGGCCGTGAGTCGCTCTGCCTCGCTTACCCTGCCTGCGCCTCAACTAGCGGCCGGCCTTATACCTTACACTCCTTACAGGCTTTCTGTGGGTCTATAAACCGAGGACCAAGCGTGCTTGGGAACTAATCACTTTGGGCTCGCGTAAGGATGGCCACCTAACCGGGACATATGCCTAACGCCCCACAGTCATGAAAACGAAATTTGGGCATCGAGGCTGCGCCGATTAGTTCAGTTTTTGGTGCTACTGTGGTTACACTAGCGACTGTTCCCTGTTTTAGTATAACACAATACACAAACCATATCAAAGCACATAAATCCTCACCTTGGGGTCCAGGGAATCCATTCTTGGGCCATCCGAAGGGGTGCTTGTCGCAGTCGAGCAGGGTGTACTCCTGCTCGATGCCGAACCAGGGCTTCTGGTCCTTGGCCCTGGTGACGACCTCGACGCACGCACGCCGCTTGTTGGACTCTGTGGGCTTCTTCTTGTAGTTGTAGGTCTCGCACAGCACCAGGCGGTTGTTGCCCCCTCGGAAGGGGTCCTTGTACAGCGCCACTGGGTGCAGGTAGATGTCAGAGTTGGACCCCTCTGCCTGGTAGCAGCTCGAGCCGTCGAAGTTCCACACAGGGAGATCTGCGGGGAAGCATCAATAAAAATGTAGCATTTATATGAAATAGAAAACATTATTACAATAGATTTTCAAGGCATTTGTTTAATCTGCAATGTTTCCGTCGATGTTAATCAAATGAAAGATTCTTTAAATGTTACAATTTATACCGTTTTTATAATGTATCCTAATTATTAGTATTATAGGTCTAGATGCCGCTAGAATTAGTCATCCTAGTCTACCATTATCATCGACCAAATAACCGTTAATTCACGTTTTTCACACAGAAGTAAATTTTGGATGGGTTTATTCGCGATCAGTTTTTGATTTAGAGATATTTAAAATACACCTTATTTATGATTACTCATTTTACCATTAACCAACTTGAGCGATGAATGAATAGTAGGTCTTTATTTTCCTAACTTCGATTAGAAAAGCAAAATGGTTGTTCCAGTTAGGTGATGGCACAGACTTAATCATACACTGTAACGTAAAAATTTTATTTTCGCGCGAGCTTTCAAATTTTAATTAGGAAACAAATTTGAAGAATCCCACGAGCCGCGTCACTAATTTCCCTCATCTTACCTATAGATTTCCCCAACCTTACCAGAATCCCACTCGGGCATTTACACAATAAAGGGTGCATCATTATCAATGGGACAAACTTCAAGGGGAGGTAAGGTACATCATAAGGACCCCGAATTGCATAGGAACCCATGGTCCCAGACGTCATCCCAAGGGGCTAGCGCTACGGGGTATTGAAACTACCCACGGGACCCGAAAAGGGAGGTGGCGAAAGTTCCGACTCGCCGATGGTTCTTCGTTGTGTCCCGCGCCCAGCGCCGTTTCCTCGATCGCTTCCCAGACAACCCAGTTAAACCTAACCTCCTAATCGATTGTTTTCATGATTACATCAGAACTTATGGGATGTAGTCCACTGAAAATAGCGAAAAATAGGGCCGAACCTCAAACAAATTGCAATAGAAGGTTTCTCAACGGTTTTCACTTTGAAATGACCTCAATAATAACATACTAAAAATCGGCCAAAATCGGCCAGGGGGAAGTTTAATTTTTTTCAAATTTTTAAAAAATGGCCGAAAAAATTTTTTAAAAAAATCCAAAACAATAATATAGACATGTGATACATGTTTATAGGTTATTTTTGAGTGCTGAAACCGAATATTGCATTTAGTTTGGAAAAAAAATTGAAATTTCAATTTTTAAAATTAATTTGAATAATTAGCTATATGAAAAAATTAAAAAACCCCTAAAAACCTAACAAAAACATCCAAAGAGATAAATCCAACGGTTTTCATTTAGAAATGACCTAAATATTAACATACTAAAATTTAAAATTTTTACGAGTTAAAGAAGTTAAATTTTTTTTCAAATTTCCATTTTTTTTTGCGAAAAATGCATTTTTTTTTCAAATTTGTGCAAAAAACTTTAGAGGCTTTTGAAAAGGTCATTTTTCGGTGGATATTGTCCACAGATAGTTATATAATGGAAAATCGGTGTAATTGACCCTCAATTAATTAGTTAATTATTTTATTTAAAATTTTGAAATTTGTAAAATGTAGTAAAAAGTGAAAAAAAGGTTATACTTTGGCATATTTACATCAGAATTTAAAATAATTAACTAATTCATTGAGGGTCAATTCCACCGGTTTTCCATTATATTACTATCTATGGACAATATCCACCGAAAAATGACCTTTTCAAAAGCCTCTAAAGTTTTTTGCACAAATTTGAAAAAAAAATGCATTTTTCGCAAAAAAAAATGGAAATTTGAAAAAAAATTTAACTTCTTTTACTCGTAAAAATTTTAAATTTTAGTATGTTAATATTTAGGTCATTTCTAAATGAAAACCGTTGGATTTATCTCTTTGGATGTTTTTGTTAGGTTTTTAGGGGTTTTTTAATTTTTTCATATAGCTAATTATTCAAATTAATTTTAAAAATTGAAATTTCAATTTTTTTTCCAAACTAAATGCAATATTCGGTTTCAGCACTCAAAAATTACCTATAAACATGTATCACATGTCTATATTATTGTTTTGGTTTTTTTTTAAATTTTTTTCGGCCATTTTTTAAAAATTTGAAAAAAATTAAACTTCCCCCCGGCCGATTTTGGCCGATTTTTAGTATGTTATTATTGAGGTCATTTCTAAGTGAAAACCGTCGAGAAACCTTCTATTGCAATTTGTTTGAGGTTCAACTCTATTTTCAGTGGACTAATGGTTTACTAAAGGAAAGTATTGGATCGTGTCGATCATGATGCGATGATGGATGATCGACACACTCCCAAGCTCCTTAGGGTGACGCCTGGAACCATGGGTTCCTATGCAATTCTGAATCCTTATGATGTACCCTACCTCCCCTAGAAGTTGTCCCATTGATAATGATACACCCTGTATAAAAAATGCATTGGCCTAACTGTCCATTGAAACTAAACAGAACCCTAAACATTCATAGACCCTCTTTCTCATGGAATGATTGTTTGACCAGAACATTCAGAGCAAAATAAACACTTATTTTGTGATGGGAGTAACTCACCTTCTGCCACCTTGGGCACGAAGTCCAGCGTCCTGGTTTTGGCCCTCAGCTGCTCGCCCGTTCCGTCGATCCAGACATACATGCACTGGACCTTGTCCTCAGGCTGGGGGAGACTCAGGTACTTGAGGGTGGTCTGCTTGTTCAGAAGGCAGCTGGTCGACATACAAGTGCTTCCAGACATTTCGCGCAGCGTTACCTGGATGAATATAATAGAGGAAGAGATCAGTGACAGACCTTCTTATAAATAACAAGCGAGTTCAATAATCGAGTTTTAAGTTTCTCATAATCTAAAGCACTGAAGTTCATAAATGTCCACTTTATATCGATTATCGAAACCTTATCGATTTATGGCAGGTTATTTGGTGCAGTTTTATGGATCGAGATCATATTCGGTTATTCTGTGTGAGATTTTTAACAAGGTAGTCGAAACAGCTTTAGAAAGAGTCCTCCAGTCGCCATGTATAACCACAGCAACATGATTTTAAGTGTTATCAGCATAGAGATCTAATAGTACCATTAGAAATCCAATAGTAATCGGCACAGGTTTAGAAAGAGTCCTCCAGCCGCCATGTCTACCCACAGCTCAAATGATGACTGACAATCAATAGGGATCTAATTACTAATAATATTCTTATTAGATCCTAAAATACTAATAATTATTAGAGATCTAATAGTAGTCGTATATCTTTATGCTGTAGGAAGTTATACTACATGGTGACTGGAGGACTTTATAAAGCTGTTTCATGTAGTCTCAAAACTTCATATTTAAAAAATATATATGTTACGGGAAAAGTGATTAATTGGGCATTATTAATAACGCCCAGAGTGGAAGCGGGCAAAGTGATAAATTTCATTCATAAATTTCGTTGAATTTATCGCATTGCCCGGAAATTATTAGTAATGCCCAATTAAACCCTTTGCCCGTAATATATACATCCCGTTCAAATGAAAATCGCTTGTAACTTGAACCAATTACAGTACACCCGGATACTGACGACTGGCAATAGAGGATAGAAAATTATTATCAATGATAGGTAAATCTCTATATAATAACCAAGAGTCGATTACACCAAGAAATAAAAGAGGTTCCCAAGTTATTGTTAGTTTAGTTTAAGGCAGGGGTTCTCAAACTTTTTATGTCGCGGAGCCCTTTTCAAGAGACAAATTCTTCGCGGAGCCCTTTTCCGAAATAAAATTTTCAAGGTATAAAAAGCAAATTACATAAAACCTATTGCTTCTAGAAATAAAAGCATAAATGCAGTAGTGTATATAGAATTTTATTTCCGGAGGGGTCCAAAATTATTCCTCAGCCCCTCCCATGCATATTTAACAGTTTAACGTAGAGCTTTTAAAAACATTTTTAGGTATAATTTGCATTTATGATAATTTATTTGTGAGAAAAAATGTGACCAATTAAGATCCAAGTACAATAGAGGGTCTGGGGGTCCTTCCTCCCCAGAAGGTTTTGTGAAATGTGATCCTTAAAAACAGTTTTTTAACTCATTTTAGGTACATCATTGTCCAAATTTTAGACATTCATTTTTAGGTAAGGTTTTAATTTTAACGAACTTATTATAAAAATTGACAATAATAGGGGGTTTTGGAGGTCCTCCCCAGAAGAATTTCGGAAATTTGACCCTAAATAATATGGTTTTAACTTGTTTAGTTATAGGAAGTCGGAATTTCCGGGGGGGAGGCAGGGCTCCCTCGCCCCTCCTATATATACACCCCGGGATATATGGAATATTTTAACCAATTATATTTTACCATTGGATACATCAATGTAAATCTTTGTTTTAAATTTCTGAATATTAAAGCTATCACTTTTTAATCATTATGCCCGAGATGCATGCAGAAATCTGTACATCTGTAAATTTTGTTTTCCTAAAAGTTACTTCTTTTGAAATAGAGAGCTGTTTTGGGGGGCTGCTAGACCATACGTCAGAGGTACATATAGAAATTTATTTACACCTAGGAGCCCAAAATCATTCCTTATCCCCTCCCATGACATCTACTCCGAATTTTGGACATACATTTTTAAGTAGGATTATGATTTTGCTGAACGTAATAAAAAAAAGGTGCTGAGTAATAAATTTTCGAAGTGGGGGATCGGGGTTCCTCGATGTGCTAATACTATTCGGCGCGGGGCCATTTGGGCGCGGTCGTTTCAGCGGCAGAAATAAAATGAAAGTAAATAGAACTTTCATAATTCTTTTAAAAATTAGAAGAAGAAAAATTTGGTGCCGAAACGGACCGGCGGCCCAATCGTCCCCATCCCGGGGGTTCCTCCCCCAGAAAAGTTTTGGAAACTTGACCCTAAAAACAGGGTTTTTAACTTGTTTTGATAATTCAAAAAAGACCTGAAAAAGACAAAAACCAGAAAAAAACTATAATCAACAGAGCTCACTTCATTGGAGGCTTCACACGAAATCCACTTTAATTTAAGGATGATTTTACAGCTCTAAAAACTTGGTTAGGAAGGAGCAAAAGTAAGTTCTTAACAAGAAACACCTAACAGAAAGTTATTTATAAAACATTTCAGAGCAACGCAAATTAGAAATTATCAGCATATTTATTTCAAATTTCTTCGCGGAGCCCCTCGAAATGCTTGGCGGAGCCCTAAGGGCTCCGCGGAGCACAGTTTGAGAACCGCTGGTTTAAGGCATTCCGAGAATTCAAAACTTATTTTTAAAAATTACCAGTAAATTATTTTAATTACTTACTAGTTTGTTGGTAAGAAGGCTTCTTGGCTTAAATTTAAATTTTAAAATCTTACTCGCCTTAAAGCATTAGATCATTTTGGGTTTAAAAAGTTTAGCACAACACTGTAAACCGGATCTCAAATAATATCAGTTAAAGTTATAGAGAAAATTTCAATGACACCGAGAACCATTGCCCATTTTGGGCTCCTTTAAGTAATTTAACCCTTTATGACCCGACGGGACTTGTAAGTCCCACTTCCCAATGTTCCAAATTCGTCCAATTTTCGTCATGTAAGGCCAAATTTAGTTTACTTATAGTTGCAGTTACGTAAACTTGACATACTTTGGATGAGGAAGAGGAAAATAATTTGGGGCATAAAGGGATAAATTAGTAAAAGTCTTCAAACACACACATACTGGATTTATAGGCTTATGGGAGGTCTGGAACCAAATCTCTGATTGGGTCAATTTTAATGATTCGGTTTTAATTTTTAATTAGCTTCTCAAAACTTCATAATTATGAAAAGTTTTCGTTCGGTTATGACGAATAACATTATCAAAACATAAAAGTACTGCTATGGTTTTTAAAGGAATTTAATACTTAGCCTCTCTTTTATTAAATAGAGTGCTAAGAGCAGGAGAGAAGGTTTCTGACCACAGAAGAAAAGCCGAACAGAATGAACTATCATTATTATTATTAACCCTTTATGTCCCAAATTATGTTTTTCAGAAAAATTGTGCTGTATATTTTTTATACGTTATCCCTATAAGTATATTAAGTATATAAGCTTCATATTAACCCTAGTAGCACAGCTCGTCCCAAATATGTCAAGTTTACGTAACTGCAACTAGAAGTAAACGAAATTTGGCCTTACCTGACGAAAATTGGACGAATTTGGAACATTGGGAAGTGGGACTTAAAAGTAATGTTCGGCACTAGTTAACTAAAAGTAGTTGAAAAGTAGTTAACTACTAGTTGCAACTACTAGTTAACTAGTAGTTCAACTACTTTTGTTTTAGAGTAGTTGAACTAGTAGTTCAACTACTTTTTTCACCAACTACTAGTTCCAACTACTTTCAAAAAGTTCAACTACTTCAAAAAATATTGAAAGATCAAAATTTTAAAAAATATGTTACATCTACTAACAATGCCATTTTTCGTGATACATTTTCATATTTGGCAACCTTGAAATATATTTCATCCCTGTAATTAATTAGTAAGGCAATACTTAAAGTTAACGGCCCAATTTTGTGCTTAAAATATTGTTGTTCAGGCTAAGGGGGTTTAGAACCCTTAACCCCCTTACATACGACACTGTAAACTGACTAATATAAATATAACTTAGAAAACTTTAAGACACCAAAAATCTCAGGGGCGTCATTTCAGTTTTTGGTTGGGGGGGGCAAGGATTTTTTTTAAGTGGACCTGCCCCCCCCGGCTTAACTATACTTTTTTGGGGGGGTGGTCGCAACTTCATTTTTAAGCTATCCCCTAACGAGCAAATTTATATACGAGCACTAAAAAGTAGTATTTGAATGTTATTAATTAAAATGTCAAAATTTGACAACGTGAAAAAAAAGGGGGAAAGTTGGGTCTGGGGTTCACCCCCAAGGAAAATTTTGAAAATTTGCCTCTTAAAGTAGTGTTTTAACTTATTTTTTGAGACCCTTTGAGCTATCATTCAAAGAGTCAAAGAGAACAGTTTCTTGTAAACCACATAATTTTCTTGGGAAAAAAGTTGTTAAAAGACGTCAAAGTTTCAAGAGGGGCTAAGGGTTCTCCCCAAAATTTTTTTCGAAAATTTGCCTTAAACTAGTGGGGTTTTTTTTCCTAAAGGGAAAAGCTTCTTTTAAGTGGCTTCTTTTTCTTAGTGGCATAATTCTAAAGGGAAAAACACTGTATAAGCGTCAATAAAATGTTTTGGGGGGGAGCTGGGGATCCTTACCATAAATTTTTTTGAAATTACCCCTCTAGACAAGTGTTTTATTTCATTTTCAAACTCTTTGGAGAGCACTAAAAATAAAAGCTTCTTGCAAGGAGCAAAATTTTCAAGTGGGAAAACACTGAATAACAGACATTAACCCCTTAACTGCCACGGAAATCAGCAGCAAGTGGCTCCCCAGTGCCAGCGTTTTTCTCCCGCGCGCGCGTACTTACACTTTTGCAGAGCACGCGTTTCTTTTTCAACTCGTTAACTACTCAAAAGACTGTTTATTTCGTTCATATAAAGAAATTGCACCCTCTCAATGTATGGAGTACCAGTTAAAACCAGAATCATGACCTAATAGAGATAAAATAGTAGAAAATAAGAAGTAAATCAAATCGATCCGTTATAAGCATTTTTCTTATTTCCTTGCAGACAAAAAAATTTTAAAAAATAAAAATCCATTTTCTATGCAAAGGAAACTAAAACGGAAGTGTTTGACACAAAATATAGCATAAAAAAGATTAAAAAACTCAAAAAGAAACACAGGCCATAACTTAACAGCTTTTATTTTTATCGCTAAAGAAAAAACACAGTTCAAATTCATCCCCCCTACTTCAGAGAAATAAGAAATTCTTTTGGAAACACTGTCAAGGTTATTCCTGGTATTATTTTGGTGTCGCGAAAAAACCGTTCAAAACAAAAACCGTTCAGACGAAAACCGTTCAAAAAACAAAAAAACTAGTAGCTTTACACATGTAATAAATTTGATTGTTTTTTATTGAACGGTTTTTGCATTGAACGGTTTTTTCGTATATCCATTATTTTTGGTAAAAACACAATGCAACACATCGTACTTTTACAAAGCGTAAATATACGCCATTGGCACTTAACACTCGGGATTTCCAAACCGTACATTTACGTCGACGGCAGTTAAGGGGTTAAAAATTTAGAGGGGGGCTGGGGGTCCTCCCCCAGAAAAGTTTTTTAAATATGACCCTAAAAGTTAGTGTTTTAACTCATTTTGAGAGTTTTTGAGCTCCTTGTGGAAATTACAGAATTTTCAAGGGACTTGCAGCTATTTTTCACATAGTAGTAGAAACCTTTGGGGGCGGTTGTCCCCCTGCCCCCCCCCTAAATGACGCCCCTGAAAAATCTGTATAACTATCAAAAATTGGCAAATCTTTAGCCATGATATTTTTGCTAAGGTAAGAAAAAGTAATTGAAAATTTGGGGAAAAATATCTTACGAAATTAAATAGACTAGTTAACTAGTAGTTAACTACTTTGGGAAATAATCAACTACTAGTTACAACTACTTCCAAGAAAAAGTAGTTAACTAGTAGTTACAACTACTTTTGCCCAGACTAGTTGGTAGTTAACTACTTTTTGACCAGTAGTTGCCGAACACTACTTAAAAGTCCCGTCGGGGCATAAAGGGTTAAAACATTTAACCCTTTATGTCCCAAATTATGTTTTTCAGAAAAATTATGCTGTATATTTTTATACGTTATCCCTATAAGTATATTAAGTATATAAGCTTCATATTAACCCCAGTAGCACAGCTCGTCCCAAATATGTCAAGTTTACATAACTGCAACTAGAAGTAAACGAAATTTGGCCTTACATGAAGAAAATTGGACGAATTTGGAACTTTGGGAAGTGGGACTTACAAAGTCCCGTCGGGACATAAAGGGTTAACAGGGGTCCAATACTCCAATATGCTCTTTTCAATTGTCATGGTATGATAGAGGGCAGCCCTGCAAATGTCTGATTGACAGAAGGGTATATAGGCAATACAATTTGGAGATCAAAGCTGTGATTGTCTGTGGTGTTCGTTCAATCTGTCACTTTCGAAAGGGAAATTGAGGATTTGACAATTGGGATTCTATTTTTCCACCTCTCGTGACGTCACAAGAGGCATACCCCTTGCTTTTTCGATTTCCATTACCATTTATGGCCATGAACTCTGTGCGCCCGTACATCCTTATTAAGCACCGTAAGCAAATGCGTATGTAGAAAATTCTCCTTTTGCGTAAGCCTGAGCTAAGTGGTATGTTAAAAAACAAGAATCACAATATTCCTCAAATTAGAAAAGCACGAGAATTCACGAAGTAGGAGGTCAAAACCTCCCAAGGAGGAGGAGCACTATTAGTTGCTTTTTAAGCTTTTAATTCATCTCCAGTAGGGCAGCAGCGAATTCCTAACCCGACTCCAAAAATAGGTCACTGGCAGGGGTTATTTTTTTTCGAGAAAACTGAAGGGAAAGTTATTTAGTGGGCTTTTTGGACAACATAAACAGCCTCTGAACAGAGCCTTCCCAGGTCGGACCAACTTGTGCCAGCGACTGAAAATAGCTCCGGATTCTGACAGTTTGATTTCATCAACGCCTGCTTGAGAGCTTTTTAAAACATGTTTTATTGAAGTATCTTGGCACGAAAACTAGCTAATTTGCGTTAAGATTTGTGTTTGGAAGTAGTCTTATTTTAGCCAATTTCTTTTGTGTAGTCACAACAGAATCAATGGTTGCTTTCGTTTGGGAACTCAACATATTTATGGTGCCTTTTCGAGACACGGTTTTGTGTAACGAATACATTGTGCTATATATTTTCTTTATAGTATAGGATATATTCTAAATTTCTTCAAGGTAACAGTTTTTAATCTCAGAAAAAAATCTAAATAGATTAAAGCAGGGGTTCTCAAACTTTTTAACATCGCGACCCACTTTTGAGAAACAAAATTTAACGCGACCCACCGACTTCAGTTATTTATAATTAACTGAACTGAGATAATTATCTCATGCCCCCTCCCCACAGAATTTTAACTTCTCTGACTGGGGGGTGATCACCAACTATTTAGTTACAAGGGTATGAAATAGTTAAATTGTGGTCTAACAATGATCCCTACAGTAAAAAGGGGGGTCTGGGGGTACTCCCCCAGAGAAAATTTTAAAATTTGACCCTTAAAAACATGGTTTTAACTTGTTTTTTAGCAATATGGGATAAATTACATCAGTTGCATCATTTCCAAAGAAAATTCTTAAAATTTGCATTGATCCCCCCCGGTGTGGATGGGGTGAAACACTAAATATTTTTTCAAATCTTATTTGAATAACCGACTAGATTTGCATTATCGGCACATTAAAGTGACACACATAGTACGTATTTACATTAATTGCCTTTTCCGTTCCACTCCAAGTAGTTTTCCTCAAATTTTTATTCTTTTTACTATAGTATGGTAATTTGATAAATTTCAAAAGTCTAACAGTTTGATGATTCAAAAGTCAATAACAACGTTTGTGAAAAATTAAAAATCTTCTCGCGACCCACCAAAAACTGACTGGCGACCCACAGTTTGAGAAACTCTGGATTAAAGTATCACAATTTTTCTCTCAGCAGCTGAAGAAGATGGCAAATAAATAAAAATCTGGTAAAGAGCAATGAGTTTAAAAATCCAACAAAAGGTGATGTACGTATTTATAAGATGATATAGTATATTTTCTTTAATTGTGTTAATAAAAATTATTATTATTATTATTATTATTATTATTATTATTATTATTATTATTATTATTATTATTATTATTATTATTATTATTATTATTATTATATGAAGATATACAGATGAGTAGAGAAAGACCTTTGGGGGTTAAAGATATAAGAGTCCGTCCTCTCTGCGAGGAAAACAATCAAAACATGGGCGTATTCTGAAGCTTTTAAAAAACTACAAACATTGCATACTCAAAATTGAGAAAGATATCCTTCAAGAACCGTGGCATCCAGCAAGTTGCATATAAACCATGACACAGGGGCGTAGCGAAGGGGGGGTCCCCGGGTCCGGACCCCCCCATGGGCCCGACCCAAAATTTTTGAACTCTTTTTTAGGCGTTAAATATTCCAGTGCCTACTCAAAAGAGGGCGTCTATGTCCCTTAAAAGTGTCTAAAAACCACCTATTTTGCATGATAAAATCTAAAATTTTCCGGGGGAACCCCCGGTGTCTCTATAACAAAAGAGTAATACTATACTAAAAGAGTAAACCAAACCCTGTTTTTAGGGTCAAATTTCCAAACATATTTTGGGGGAGTACCCCCTGACCCCCCTTGGGACTTTATTATAAACAACTTTTTTTATTATGAGTTTGTCAAAATACAAAACTCCTAGCAAATAATAAATTCCTGAAAATATAATGTTCGAAATTCGGATTAGGTGTACCAAAACGAGTTGAAAACCTGCTTTTTAGACTTGAATTTCCAAAAATTTTCTGGGGGAGGTCCCCCAAACCCCCCCAAAGGTAATTCGAACACGATTATTTTCAACCTTTTTAATATTATATTCGTTGAGAAGATTCAATTTGATTTTCAAAATTCTTAGCCCCCCCAAAACCGAACCCTGGATCAAGTACTGCCTCAGAAACGTCCGATTTTCTATTTTTTCCTTTAAAAATTATCTAGCTTACAAGGAGCGGTGTTCCTCGGTTATTACCTCATAAATGAAGTAAAAAAACTCCTTTTAAAATTCAAATTTCCAAAAATTTTCTGGGGGTGGACCCCCAAACCCCCCTCTTTAATATGGAGCTACTGAATACTCTTAATCTGTTTTTTGACGGTCTCTGTACTTAATAAAAAATTATGTGGATCACAACTTTCAATCGCGAAGTAGTAATACTTAATCTTAATTATTACACTAATTATTAATAAATGATTAACTATATTAATTAACAAAGAGAAAAAATTAAAAGTAATGTGGAAATTATAACTTTATTTCACTAATTGTAGAAACTTTTTGATATCCAATGGTAAATTTTTCGCACTGGACCCCCCCCCATAGGAAAATCCTGGCTACGCCACTGCCATGACATACTGCAATGGGTGATATCGGCATTTTTTTAAACAGAAAACATGCATTTTTCAAGTTAAGGAAAAATTAATAATTTAAAAATCGACATGAAAAGTTTCAAAAAAATTTAGTTTATTCAATATTTAAAAAAAAATCTACAATCCCTTTGTACTTGTTTCGGATTGTAGGACGTCTGTGCTGTTTCGGCCTTACTTTAAAGTGAAAACCAACCATCGCTTTGAATCCTAAACCTAAATTATTGTGTCGGATAGAATGACGTCACATGCTGTTTTTGTGCCTTTATTTAAGATTACACTTTGGTATTAAGTAAAAAATTAATAGGCATCGTAATTAAAAAAATTTTCCAATTAATTAATTAAAATCTCCTGGATACCTCTATCGAATAAAAAATAAAATAAAAATACTGAAATATTGCCCATTTTTCAAGAGATATTTTTATTACAACAAGTTAGTAACAAAATATAATGACGTAAGGATTTTGAAACACAAACTGCAATTCATTAATAAGGCTCCAAGAAACGAGTTTGACACTACCTGTAAAGGAAACAGTTTTGTTCCAGCTGAGTTTTCACAGAATCTCTTCCCAAAAAAATAATAACTCTTGCTGTTTAGAAACCTTCACAATGGAACAAAAGAAATGAATGTATAACAAAAAAAGGTATGTATTGGCCTTTAAGTACCAATTTGAAACGCATTAGTAATCGCTGGGGCTCATAAAAATTTCCAGTTCCTACAGCGTATCAAGGAGGAGGATAGTAAGTATTTCTAGTCGTCTTATCCACGACCTTGAAACATCTAAACTCGTGAGATGCCGGCGACGAAAAACAGACGCGAATATATTGCTGTCTTTTGCAAGTTTGCTATTTGTTTGCTTGTTTGAAAAAGTTTTTTTCTCCTTCAAAAATGGTGGATCTGTACCAAGTGTCAAGATAATTTCCCCGGTAGGAAGGTTAGAGAGGGTTCAATTATTATCTTCTAGTGTTACCAAAGGGTTTCCCACTTATCCAAAAATAATTATAACACTCATTAAAGAGTCAACTTTCCAAGCATTTTAAGAGGGAGGAATACTGTTGTAAAACTCAATATTACCCAATTAAATTTTTAAAAATACTAAAAGGAGTTCAAATAGCTACTTTTTGAAAGTCTAGTTATAACGCTGTCAAATAACGTCGACCATTTTTTTCTTCGAGATTATGAAAAATTTATATTGATGAACTAAAGACTGAGTTAGGAATTATTTTTTCCCTCAATGTTAATGTGTGCATCCCATGTGAACGCTTCAAGCTCCTTATAAAGTCAAACTTTGGAAGATATTTTCTTCTTATAAAAATTTAGCACAATGATACATTTATTTGAATACGAGTTAAGGCATGCACCCTTTTTGATGTGTTTTCACGCATTTTAAAAAAATTAATCTTGATAGACATGATGATTTTTTTAATACCCAATGTTTTTTAAGTCGTTAATTTCATTTGAATTTCTATATCTTAATCTTCAAAAACCCTCCCGTTTTTCAGAGCAAAAGAAATATGATTAAACTGAATTAGAAAGTTAAAACCAAATAAAATAATGTAAAAATTTAATTAATCTCCTCTTATCATTTACACTCTCCAATAATAAACGCAACATAAGCACGATTCAAAGCTATTTTCCACTGATGACTTTCATGTTTTTTTTTCATGAATTCCACTCAGTAGATCAGCTGCTCTTCACGACTAATCATTGTAAACAGGATGTCCCAGGTCGAGAGGAAATGGAAGCTTTTCACACGGTACTATTTTGTAAAGCTCTGGCAATGAGTAAGAATTGTGCAACGAGAACTTTTCATTGAATTACTCCATTCCAAGTTCCAAGCAATTGAAAAAAAAAGTCACTATCTGTCTAAACCACGTGCAGGAAAAACTTCTACACTTTCCATGAATATTTAAAAGACCCAACTTTTAGGAATTTTCAGTGTTTCTGGTTTCTCTCATTAGCAGGGCCGCCGAGAGCCAAGCCTTACCCCGGGGACAAAGTTGAGAAGCGGACCGGCCCCCCAGTCACATGCACTCATTTCGAGAGAGGGGGCGAAAATTTTCTTAAGTACCTCCACCACCCCAGGAGCGGATCCTGCACGATTACAAGGGGGGCACTTTTCCAGACCTTTACCTTTCGGGAAAAAAAGTCAAATTCTGGGTGATTTCCTAAAAGTATCACTCAAGATCCCCTTATGGTACCACTGGGGGGTATGGAGGTCCTCCCCCCGAAAAAGTTTTGAAATTTGACTTGTGGAAGTAGGGTTTTAACTCATTTTGAGAATCTTTTTGGGTCCAATTTTCCAGATCATCACCTTTATTTTTTAACAAAAAATGTCAAAATGTTGGGCATTTTCTCAAAAGTATCACGCAAGATCCCTTGTTGAACCGCTGGAGGGTTGGGGGTCCTCCCCCAGAAAATCCAGAGTTCCCAGAAAAAGTCCAGAGTTGCCCCCCTTTGGATCCTCGCCTGCAGTTCACCCATGCATAGGCTTTATGTAGTTGGTAAGATATTTTAGGCAAGATTTGAATTCTTGATAGAAAGATTAGTAAAAAGCAAGCACTAAAGGGGCTCTGGGGAAATTTTTTGAATTTTCAAAATTTTTCAGAATGAAATTTTTGAATTCAGAAATTTTTGAAAATTCGATCCTTAAAAAAAGAAATTTTAACTCATTTTTCAATATTGTTCACAATTCAGGGCCTACCAGGATGGACTTTTTCGGAAAGGAATTTTAGCCCTTTAATGATGATTTATTTTATTCATGAAATTTTAGTGATTTATTATCTCCTTCTCGTATTTGCCAGATAGCTAACCGAACATAGTGCTTAAAATCCTTTTATTGCTTATTGCAATACGGTATTTTAAAGCTCAAACAGGTACCGGAGAGAAAGGTAACCGAATATTTATGGGAAAATTCTATAAACTCTGCATAATATCCTACTTGAAACTCGTAAATTTACATAAAGCCCTAGCGATTGCATCAAGCGAAACCTTGGAAGGAAAACTTTCCTTCGAGAAACAATTCTCATGAAACTATTGCCATTCTATGAAACAAAAAAACCCGCACAAAGTCGTGAAAAACCCGGCGGGAGTCCTGCGGCAACACGCGCCTCCCTCCCACCACCTTTCCGAAATCTTTCTCTTTCTCGCATGCATTGTTTTTGTTCTTCTCGCCTTGGCAACAAAGCTAAATTACCGGTACGGCAAAGCGCATGCGCTGTGCGGTTGCCAAATAACAGGAACGAACTGGTTCTCGGGACGAATCCTCTCACCATCCATCTCCTCCCGATCTTCCCCATCTTCCAGCGGAAGGAGGATTTTGCGATTCTTTTCAATCTTTTTTTTTTCGAATGATCGACCTATAAACGCGGTGTTTTTTTTTACTGTTCCGATATTTTTTGATATGCTAGTAGTACTATATTTTTTAGGTCAAGGATGGGGATGACACTTGTAGGCGTCGATTGAAATCAAGCGGAGAAAAAAGTAAAAGGTTTAACCCGCGAAGTCTTCCGCACTGAAATAGTTTAAATAGAAAGAAAATTATTTATTTCACAGGGCAAGTTCATAGTTGATACTTAACAAAAATTAAGGAGCAATTGCAGACCTTTTCATTTTAAAGTTTATCATTCGTTTTTAAAGACGTTTTAATTATATCGAAGAAGAATAAAATAAATATAAATTTGAATATTTCAGTCAACTTTTTTTATTATTTATGAACTTAATAAAATCTCAGTTAACGAAATGGGGAAAACTTCCACGGTCGGAAAGGTTCGTTATTATTAAAGAAATTATTCATTGGTAAAAGGTCGTTGGAAAATCCTCTTCGGCAGTCAACAATTCATAGCAAAGCCGGAGAATCCCGGGAATTTCTTTTATATGAGTATTAAGAATTGCAGTTGTCCGAAATATTAGTTGAAATTACGTTTTCAGCAATGAAATGAAAGTTTTAAATGTTTTTGAATTTTTCTAAAAATAAGGTCTAAATTGGATAAATTGAAGTGACTATTGAATGGCACAAAAGTGCTGCTCTTTTAAGTGTATTTCAATTCAATTGCAGAACATAGTGAAAGTTTTGACATCGTAAAATACAGAAACAATAATAAAGATTTGGGAAAAAATTTATGAAAAACATTAAAAGAAGTGGTTTAACGCTAAAAAACCAGTTTTTTCTAGCTCTAGCTCTTAAAAATAGATGTTTTACTTTTATGAATAAACTAATTTATTAATTCAATTTAAATAGGTTACGCGTAACTGTCTATAGTCCCAACTACCTATATGCCAACCCGTTTCATGCTAGGTTAAAACCTATAAAGTCTCCCCTATAAAAACAATGTTTGATTATGCCACTGTTTATTAAGTAAAATAGTAGGTCAGAGAACCAGGAAAATGTATCCAACGCTTTTTTATAAAGCACTAAAGAGCCTATTACTTTGCCCGCGGTATCACAAGTGAAAGTCGTAAAAATGCCCTCTGATAACTCTGATCTTCTAACCTACATTTTATAACCAGGAAACCAACACCCATCAATGGGATAACGAAACTGAAAGTGTACAGAAGGGCTGTAAACAGAAATGCTTTTTTATTAATGATTCTATGTGATGGTGAAAATATGCAATATCGTCCCACTTACCGAAGGAAACTTCGATCGTGATATTAGTGCCTTTTGTGTCGAAATTGTCGAACACGAAATTTGGTCAGAAATTTTAATATCGAAAATAAAATGTTCAAAGCTAATTTTATTTGAGTGACAGTAAAAAAACTTTATTCTTGAAGTAAATAATCACTCGGGGGTTACCTGAACCCCCGAGTGAATACTACTTCTCGTTTAAAATCAAATTCGCAGGTTAAAAAAATCCCACTATGTATAAAAACCCGAGAACTTCCCCGAATTTTTTCGATCACTCAATGCAAAGTATAATTTATAAGTTTTAAGTTTCAATAAATTAAAAAGGTGTTTGTTTTACGATTAATAAATATACCTACTCCTTTAGAAATAAGGAAGTGTCAACATCTTTTAATTAGATATTCCTTCACGATTGAGAGAACTTCAAAATGAAGCATTTGAATGAATTTTGTTAACGTTTCTTTCTTTTTTACATTTAAAAAAAATTTTAGTGGACGGTAATGAATTTTTTACTCTATTTAAATAAATATTTTTATATCATTTTATTACGCAAGAGTTCAATGTAACTTCCCGGAAATGTGATGCATATCTTTCATATCATGAAATAGTCGCTAAAAATGCGAAAATTAAATAAGCTTATACGTTTGACTTGCTTGAAAAGCTATATGGAAAATAAAATATCTCCGTGACTTATCCATTTTTTTCTCATCATATCTCTACGTAAGTTAAAAAAATAAATACTCCACTTTATTATTTATGTCAAAAAATTTTTATAAACGAGGATAAAAAAACAAACTAAAATACATCATTCCATGATGTAATTTCCCTCTAAGAAAACGTTTTCCCCTAAAATGACGCAGAAAACGAAAAAATAAATAAATATACAAAACAATAAAATAATTAATAAGAAAAAACTCACCTGACACCTAAACTCAGAGGAGGTTTGTACTTAAAGGGAGAAGGCGGCCTATCTTTAAACAAAGTAGAAGAAATAATGACAATATAGCGAGCTCTCTTATGCATAGATTTAGTGGTCCTCTCAGTCCAGCGAAGTCTCGAACCTTATTATTCCGGGCTGGCTTTTAAGAGAGACAGGGGCGCTGGATCACGTGATCGGAGCCCGGCCATTCGCTGCCGCCGCTCGTGTTCCTCGTGCTGCCGATTCGATTTTTCGAATATCATCCTGCTGCAGGATTCTCTTTCCCTTGTTCCTAAGGTGCGCAGGGGAGGGATGCGGCTGCGGAGAAGTTAGTAGAGGAGGGATGGAGAAAGATGAGGAAGGAGGATTGAGTGTTTCGGGGGCGAGGAGGGAAAGGTGTCAAAGCAAGGGTCGACAACCAAGGGCGCGGGTTTGACTTCTGAGGGGGGCACCAGGATTTTTAAAACATTTCCAGCAAAATAAACTACAAGGTTTTTGAAAATACTAAACGATAATAGGGGAGAGTGTTGTACCCACGGACGGTTGTACTTTCGGCCACCGCATTTTAAAATTCGGGGAAAAATGTAAATTTGAATTTGTGGTCGATTTTGAATTAAACAGATGCTATACGAGGTGTTTCATAAGTCCGTTTCGCGGCTTTTATGTGGAACCAACGTGTCCTAGGTTCACGGAAGTAAGGTAAAAAACGTGAAGTTATTTGTAGTCTATATTGAAAAGAGGATCTGGAGGTTTTCCCCAGAAAATTTTACCCTCAAAATAATTGCAAACTAATTTTTGGTGTCTAACTATACATATTATTGATTTTAAAAATGTTTTGGTGGTAGAGAAAATATCCTCACGTGGTCCGCCAGTTGCCGAACCTTGATGTAAAGCTTAGGAAAAAGTCTGGGATAGAATAAAATTTTTTTTTTCAAATAGCTAACAATACAACTTTGCACTTCATTAGATTAATAATTTTAATTTTTTTTGGTAAAACTTGTTTTGTATGAGATCATTTCTTTTTCGTGAAATTGAGTTCATTTTGAGTTTAAAAAAATAACCGCAATTATGATTAAGTATCATTTTATCTAATCTCCAAAATTTAAAAATGAGGGGAAATTAATAAAAACATGAAAACTTATACGCCCTGAATAATTTATATATATTGAGCCATTGTCCGAGATTATATGCCGTGGCTTTCAGACATTACATTTGATTTTTTCCAAACGATATTTTTACAGTTTTCTTTTTCTCAACCCTGATTTGCTTTTCATCAGTATCAAAATTACAAAACTAATACAATTTAAAAATACCTATTTTATAAAATTATGAATAATGTACAAATTCAGGATACTTTTAATTACTTAATGTATTAACCACATAAAATAAACCTAGAAAACTGTTTATAAGCCCCTTAATAAAACTGGCAATAAACTAGGAGAAAGGAATGTCAACTTACTAAAAAAATTGCAAACTCGAAATATAACTGCTTCCCAGAAAAACAAATAATGGAATTTGTTTACACATAGAGAGAGAATCTTATTAAATAGTGAGCTCCACGCTCTCATAAACATCAACAACCATGGACTGTTTTTATGTCCAGAAATTTTTTTTGTTCTTTGTAGAGCTCAATGAATAAAAATAGGAAGAGTTTCGGGTAGTATGATTCGTTTATTTATGATGAATCCATAAAAGCAAAATGTGGTGATTAGCTGCAATTGTGAGATAAAAGGGTTTTCTTGTTTTCTGTATGACATTATTCATTCATTAGTTTCATGACGAAGATATTCTTTCACATGAATTGCTATGAAAAAAATCAAGGTAGTATATATAACAATTAAGACAAATGCTTCTGACTGTCATTTAGCTTTTAGAATAATATAACCCATTAACCATAATTTCTTATACTTTTTACTTACAACTCATTTTTTTGACGTCATCACTTTATCACACATCTTTGACGTCACGAATACATGACGTCATGGTTGTCACTTTTCGAATTAGTAAAAACATTGAGCATTAACGCTTTAAATACTCATAGTAAATTAAAATGATTAATAAAGTTAAATGGTAATTAATTTTCTATAATTGAAATATTCATAACGTCAAAAATTAAGTTGTAACTAGACTATCTATGTATAGTATGTATATGAGCAGTGTTATTCTTAGGATTTTTTTGGAGGAGTAAAAATACTCCTCGGCTTTTTTAGGAGGCGTGGAATTCATTTATGAGGAGGGAAATACCGGAAATAGCATTTTTTTTATAAAGAGACAAATTTTTTATAAAAATGCTTTTTTAATGAACAAAGTGAAATATAAAAAATGAGGACACGATTTTGGTTTTTAACAATTATAGCATCTGTTAATATAAGTAGAAAATATTAAACATTATAAATAAAATTAATTTATTTTACATTATATTTATTAATATTAATTTATTACAAATTTGAGTAGAAAAATTTTTTGATTTCGGTGGGGTGCCCATTTTTTAAGCAAAACGTTTATTAAAAATTCAAAGCGTGAAAATACGCCTGGCTAGTTTTTAAAAGCGTATTACCTATTTTCAATGCGTGAAATACGCTCTCAGAGGCGTTAAAATTATCTATATATATATAATCCAAATACCACTGACTGACTTACACTCATCACGAAATCTCCAAAACTGCCGGACCGACAGGCTTGAAATTTGACAGAGACCTTCCTCTCGGCTATTAGACGCGCACTAAGAACCGATTTTAAAATCGAACGACTCCTTCCATGTTTTTCGGCGCTTTTTCGACTCCGTTTTACCCATTGAAATAACATTACACATTGTTGAAATGCATAAAATGCAGGATTTACTTCTTATCTGAAGGCGACGCCTTACCTCACTTGATAAATATTATTTAAAAACATTTTATAACTTACAACGGAGTTCAAGACAAAAACAGCGTAAATTTCTAATTAAAAGTTAAAACAGTGATTAGAAAACTAAAGTAAATTGAAATAATTAATTTTGAAACATTAATTACTTTATTTTAATATTCTCAAAAATAAATACAGAGCGTGTTGGTTCACTAGACTTACATTCACTAGATTTTTTATTATTGTTAGCAATTAGTTTTTACATTTTCAAAGTAGCTTTTAAAGAAGTTGGTTATCATAATAAAATTCCTTCCTTCTGCTCATCGGGATTATTTTCGGATGGTTAGAAGATTTTTTAAATAGTCCGAGATGGCTATAATATTTTCTTTTGTTATAAGTTTTATTTATTATAGTGCTGCATTTATTGAATTGATAATATTTAAATGTGCAACATCGGAACTGATTGGGCTTGGGTAGATATCAGTTACAGGGATGAAAAAAGGAACCGGGAATACCGGTATGAAAAGTTACCGGGAACACCGGGAAAAGTATAGGAAAGTTAATGGGAACAACAGGATATGGAAACTATCGGATATACCAAGATATGAAAATTACCAGGAACGCCGGGTAATGAAAATTATCGGGAACACCGAGATATGGAATTATTGGGAACACCGGGATATGGAAATCATTGGGACCACCGGGATATGAAAATTACCGGGAACACTGGGATATTAAAATTATCGGGCGCAGGGATGAAAATTATCGGGAACAACGGGTATGACAATTATCGGGAACACCGGGATAGGAAAATTATTGGGAACACCGGGATAGGAAAATTATTGGGAACACCGGGATATGAAAATTATCGGGAACACGGGAATATGAAAAAAATACTGGGGAAACACTTGAGAGATTGGTGGTTTCTGATATGAAAAATCAGACACGTAACTTGAAAGAACTTTAAAAAAAGGAATTAATACCCTGCACCCGTGCAAGGCCGGGCAAATCAGCTAGTCACTGTATATGAGGCTATATGAGGCCTTATAACTCAGTATTGTGACATCACGAACTAATGACGCTAGTTCATACTGTAAACATATAGGTCACAACACACTGTAATCACAATATTGTATGATGACATCACAAAACATTAAGGTGCCGTCACAAAAAATAAATAGTTTGAAACTACTAACAAATCGGAACTTTACCACCTTAAACAAAGCTTTACCGCTACAAGGGAGCCCTTGCAGTGAAACAACTTCTACAGGCCCCTACCTCCCCTGCAGTGAAAAAAACTTGTTACTCGGAAGAAAGGATAAAAATAAAAATTGAATATAGATATTTTTTGAAACTGTTTCATTGTCAGTATACCTTAGTTGCTGGAAAGCTAACTTAAACATAATAAAAAATAGTATTTCAAGTAATTTACCACCATTTAAATAGGAATACGAGGATGAAACTTTAGATTTTCGTCATTTAAAGGATAGGTGGAATCGGCTTTTCTGAAACTGTACTACATCGGGGTGTTTTACTGGGGCCTGGTGAACTATCGAAATTTATTTTTTCTAGTAATCCAGCTGGATAAAACCCAGTTTATATATACCTAAGTGTTAATTTTCTCTCAGGCTACCCTTTTCTGGGGGTACTCTTTTTAAATAGTTCGCAATGGATATCTACTAGTCTGTATAGAAAAGAAAGAAATTCTACAGTATTTTTAGTCGTAAAAACTAAATTTGTCATCTAGGAGGTGAGAGAATTCGGATTTTGGTCTAAATCTTCTTTCAGACCTCAGACTCTGTAAAAAAACATGCATTTTTTGTGTCCAATTTTTTAGAAGCTCGTTTTTGACCAAAAAAAGTATTGGGAACAATCAATTAGTATAAAATAAAAGAAAGGTAAATCGTGCATTTCCCCGTAGTTCTACCCTAAAAATGCTGTATAACTCGTAAACAACGTGCTACCGTAATACACGCAATAAAGGATAAATAACAATTATTTTTAAAAAATATCGTGAACCCTTCTCATGCTTGGCATTTTCTGACTGTTATCCTTGACCATTCGAATGAATATATTGGTTTGTTTAACTGAAAGAGTTCCGTTTATCTTTAAATAAAACAACTCTTTCCTGTTGAAGCTCATGAGAACTTGGTGCTTTGTGGTTTCCCAAAAGATTCATAACACTAAACCGTAGGATACGCGAATAAAATCCAAATTATTAATATTGCATAGAGTCTCCGGATCTTTATTGAAGCTTTGTTTAAATAACTAGAAAGCTACCGCCCCCTACCCATTCACCGACCCCCCGTGAACTGCTTATGAATCATAAAATATGGTGTAATTAGATGGATAATATTACAATAGGATAATTAGTTGTTTAACAGCTGCTTTCTGTGTAACTGCGACCTTATCCGAAATCTAATAAAATGGAAAGACTTAAAACTTGATTTTTTTTAGAAATTCTAATAGCTAACTCGGAATCCTTAAGTTTTTCTCTGGAAACCGTTCATTAAAAAAATTTTTTAGAATAGAGATATGCTAAAGGGCTGATTCAAAATCTGCGATTTTTTTTGTACCAAGCGTGCTTGGGAACTAAACACTGGGGGTCTCGCGTTAGAATGACCACCTAACCGGGACACATGCCTAACACCATGCACCCCAGGGCCCCACGGTCACGAAAACGAAGATGGGCATCGTAGGCCTTGGCCCACTAGGGCTGTTGCACCAATGAGTTTTTTTTATACTTGTAATGATCCAAATGTAACTTTTTGCTCTTTTTAAATTAATTTATTTTCTTTTCACACAATGACAGAAGTGATACGTTATTGATATATTATTTTCTTATAAAGTAATATATTATTGAATCGTCAGTTAGAAGAAGGGAGTAAGTCCAAAAAATGACAAATTGACTTTTTGTGCTTAAAAACATCTCCAATCTTTGCTCTACACGAGTGAAAAGAGGGTGAAAATATCTACCCCCTATCAGCAGATATAGCCTTTGAATTTGTGAAATCGATGTCCTTTCATTGTATTTTTTAACTTAATTTGGAATAAAAGTTAATTGGTCTTTCTTTTCCCATTATTTATACTTTAAACTAAGCCAAAGTATTTTCAAACTTTTTTTATGCAGGGACTGTTTGACTCCATTTCATAAGTTCTTACTCCATTGATACTGCTTTAATGACTCAGTTTCATTATAATTTTGTGTTTTATTGGTCTTATTCTTCTTATTTCTCCCTTTTGTGGTAGGAACTAAGAAGAAATTTAATTCAATTGTCAATTTAAGTTTTTTTTAAGATTTTTCTTCAGAAAAATTTCATAAGGTGTAAGAAGGAAATAACTCCATCAACTTTTTTAACCGTAAATTTTTTTAATGTACTTATATTTGTTTTGGTGATTGCTCGGTTTTCTTTAAAGAGTTATGAATTTCCAGTAAAAATTTAGTAGTTATGCAATGAAAATTCCATTACTTATTCAGTTTTTTTTCTTTCGATTTTCTCAAAACTTGGTTTTTGGACTTATTCCCTTCTTCTAACTGACGATTCAATTCAAATTGATACTTTTTGAGTTTTTTTACAATTCTTCATAGCAACTGCAATATGCAAATGCATGCGGATCTTAGTTGGATTTTTATATTTCATTTCACAGACTACGATTCTTTGTAAGAGCCATAAGTAGGTTTCATGTCCTAAGATAGTTCCCTATACAAGCAGTTTGCAGTGTGTTTATCTTAAAGAACTTTAAACTATGTGTGTAATATCCTTCCATCTTTTTAATGCGTTATTTGTATGGTTATTTGAGACCTTCTTGGGCTTTTAACCTAGTATACTGTAACCCTGCAAAAAGAAAATAATCTGTTAAGGATCCTTTTGTCCCTATCATTCGTTATTTCTTCAAGTTCCACAAAAAAACTGTGCCAGAAACTATAAAATAAACATCAACACGCGTTTATGACAGTGTAGTTCTAATTAAAACTGTACCGCGTGAATTGATGGTTGACATAGAAATAGATAAAGGCGAAACTATCTATGGTGACCAATAATAAAATCATGTGCGGTTATTTTGAATTTAATTAGTCTTAACAGTAAAAAGTACACGAAAAAGACCTTCCTGATTACATTTTTAAAACAAAATTATATTTTTCTCAGTAAAATCCGATTAATAAGGTTCAGACAAAAGGTTTGTAAACCCATATTTTGGTGAAATTACAATTCGAATGACCGTGATACTTTTTTAGTAATTCATGGTTTATCAAGGTGTCCGTGTATCTGTTTTCGATTGCGTTAATTTTCCATTGAAATACATTCTGCACATTTACAACCTTTTACAAAATGGGATGTAACTTTTGTATGACTGATTTGTTTTACTTATTAAAGACGACGAAGTGTGTGTTTTATTGCATATTCAGGGATGTTGCACCACATTGAGCATTTTGTAGCAGTTTTTGTAGCAGCGAAATTTTAAATTTGTAGCAGTTTGTATCAGCTAAATTAAAAAGTTGCAGCAGTTTGTAGCAGCTAAATTTAAAATTTGTAGCAGCTTAATTTAAAATTTGTAGCAGAATAAACCATTTTTGTAGCAACCAATTTTAAATATTGTAGCAACTTATCTTAATTTTGTAGCAGGAACAGGAAAAATCAATATTTTGCAACAACCAAAATTAAAATCCATAGCAGGGTTAATAGTCCTTGATACTAAAATATACTGATAATTTATCACAACTATTAATCTTAAAGCTATGCATGATTAAGTAAACTACTAAAAATTGATAAGACAAATTACGCAAAAAACAGATGTTTGAACAGCTAGAGATGTCTAAGCAAAATTGCAACCTTTTTAAGGTACCTTAGAAAATTTACCATTTAAAAATGGGAACATTTACAAATTCAAAAAAAGAGAAAAAAAGTACCTTCACAAAATAGATTTAAAAACCTCTGATACGTCATTTTATCTTAAATTAAAAGTTAAATGGTAATTTTGAACAAACTTTTAATAAATTTTTGATGTTTTTAAAATAATTTAATTGTTTATTATAATAGTTTTTAATACAATTTTTAATTTTAATAACAAAAATGCCAAATGCAAGGTTCATACAAATTTTCAGAAATCAAAACCAAGGAGTATTCCAGGAGTTTTCAAGGAGTGTTTTAAAAAATTCAAGGAGTACTTTTTTACTTAAGAAAGACAAATTTTTACACAGCTTCAAACACACACTATGCCAATTATATTCCTGAATCAGGTTTTAAAACCACTTTAAAAGTCAAAATGTAACTAAAATGAAATAAAATAAAGGAAATTAGTTGACAGAATTTTTAATTTTTAAGTAATATTATTAAATTGCAAAAACTATACTGTCAAAAAATTTTATTTAAGTAGTGCAAAAAAGTAAGAAATTAGTAATTTTGAAGGTATTTTTAGAATCTTAAATCAGATAAAAAACATGTTGTTATAAAGCGACCTTTCAGTAAAAATTTACAACTTGAAAAATCCTCTTAAGTTGAAAATATACTGACTTAAATAGAGAAAAGATAATCTTGTTAGACTTCTCAGGCTGCTCTGACCAAAGTGAAGTTGTTTTTTCTGCACTGCCGTTGAAGCTAACTTCAACAGACGTCCGAAGGAAAAGCAGTCGCGGAAAAAAACGGAACTATCGCGAAAAATCGCTATTTTCCCGATTTCCGGAACACCCGACTTGTGGGCTTATGACCACGGTAAAATTGTTTTTTCTATTTCGCAATAATGACGCAAGAAGAAGCCAACTTGAATCGGCACCCGCGGCCGTACACGAAAGTCACGGGAAGAACGGAAGACTCCGCAAAAAAAAAAACGAAAAAATTGCTATTTTTCCCGACCTCCGGAACACAGGACTAGTGGGTTTCGGACCACGGTAAAGTTTTTTTCTACATCGGTAAAACGACGCAAGAAGAAGCCAACTTGAATCAGCACCCGCAGCCATCCACGAAAGTCGTGAGAAGAACGGAACAATCAGCAAAAAAACGAAACTTAAGCGAAAAATCGCGATTTTTCGACTTTTTAACTGACTTAACGCAGCAAACTGAGCTGACGTCATCGGTTTTGGTTTTGAATTCAAGTGATAGAAATGTGGAAAAGATTCCATAGACGATTTGAGTTTTTTCCCAAAGGATGAAGGTATTCTTCACATGAGAAGATAGTTTGATAATTCGATTTCAAGAAAATCGTTAATTGGCGCAGTTTTGGCGCAATTTTGCTCAAAATACGGTTTTTGTAGCAGTTTAGCACATGAATTAGGATTTGGCGCAGTTTGGCGCAATTGGCGCAGCCGCAACATCCCTGCATATTGTTTCATGAGGAATTTACCGTTCCGTTTCACCATTTCCGCTCCTATCGGTGTATGCCTATTTCTTGTGAATTAGGAGTCAAATACGTCACTTTTATGACGTTGTTTCGTAGAATTCTGATCTCATCCACTTTATAAAAATATCTAGTCATATCCCGTTTCTTTTTCATCGTGACGATTTTTTAAAGAATATATTAAATTGAGCTTATAGCTAATTGAAAATGCAAATAAACCAAATCATAAACCAAAAATTAAATTATATGACGATGTAAACATTTTAATTTAAACTCAAATGCCTAATAAGGTTTTAGTACTGCTGTTTTAATTTTAAAAATATCCTAAAATATTTGGATATCCAATAAAAAAACGAAGATAAAGGAACACTTCTTAATAACTGGACAAATTAACCCTTATTAAAATTAAAAGAAAAAGGCCCGAGTGTCTACAAAACCTGACGCAGAACAGATTTTTGCTATTAATTACCAATTTTCAATGTAATGTTAATGAGTTATGACATCATACTTATGTTAACTACATTAATTATGTAATATTAATTTAAGCCTGAGAGAAAAGGTTTAAAAATAAATAAAAGAAATTCAATGTTTTATATTTGAGTAAAATAAAAAAAGTTGCAAAAGTAATAATTAAGATCGATAACTTAGTGAAGGAAAATAGTCAGATGCTTGAATATAATATAACCACATGCAGTGAGCGTCCTTCTAAACATTTATATAAGGGTTGATTATTTTTAAAACTTGAACACATGTTTTCAATTTTAAATAAATAAACAAAACTTTATCAACTTCATAATTTTAAGTTATTTTTAAGTTTCGATAAAATTGCATATTTTTTATGTAAAAAAATAAGATAAAATTGCATGCTCTTTATCTGAAAATCAATTAATTGTGAGTCAAACTATTTAATTTTTATGGATTTACCAGTATGCAAATACTCTATACAACTAGATTCCTTGCGTGAAGTAGATAAAAATGCCTTCAAACTGAACTTCTACATCGACAACTTTACGCTGGTATTCACCACTAACTTAACCTTAGGTTAACCTGGAATCAAGCACTCTGATTGGCTTAAAACTTGTTTCCCTTTTTAAACTACCAATTAGAAGTTTTGATTCCAGGTTAACCTAAGTTTAAGTTAGAGGTGAATACAGCCGTAAATGTTTTCGAGAATATTGTGACTGGAAAATCCATGTTGTCATGTCATACCCACAGTTAACGTATACAATTTATTTGCATGTGTTTGCAGACTAAGTTTGTCAAAATATCCCCTGCACATATCGAGGCATGCAGGCGCGGGTCGTGGAATAAAATAACAGTTAAATGTTAAGTCAAATTTTTCTCCAAATACTATGGGTGGTAAGAAGAGGTATAGTATAGGGGAGAGGGGGCACATTCAGACAAAAAGTACATTTTTGACTATTTCTCCTTATATTTTAAGAGATATTGAAAAAAAAATCTAATTTATTTATAAGTTAACAGCATTCATGAAATTTCGGCAACCTTTTTAGATGCATTTATAAAATTTCTCCATTGATTCATCGTTCTAAAAATTGAGAAATTCTGTCCGAGAACACGTTTATTAAAAAACTAATGATAAAAATATCTAAAAATTTTAAGAAATGCTCTTCATAACCCCATCAATTATTTCCAACAATAGTCGAAATCTTGAATGGGATACTTTCCCCCGAAGAAGAAAACAACTGTCGTAGGAGATTTTGGCTAAGAGCGCAGTAGATACTTTTGTCACGGCGACTGAGACAAAGTTATCACCCTGGCTATTGCAAGAAGCTAGAGCGCGCGCTTAGCCCTTTTATAAGAGGAGCGTTGATTGGTTTGTCGATAGGACGTATTTCTTAATTTGGGATATCCGGTCGCCCTGCAAACGTCCTGATAGGTCCATGCAATGGTGTTTACCCTACAACATGTGACCCCTGACGTCAGATGAAAGTATCCCATTTCTACAAGTGAATCGTCAGTTAGAAGAAGGGAATAAGTCCAAAAAATGACAAATTTAATTTTTATGCTTAAAAACATCCCCAAGCTTTGCTCTACACATGGGTGAAAAGAGGGTGAAAATATCGACCCCTTATCAGCAGATATAGCCCTTTGAATTTGCGAAATCGATGTCCTTTCATTGTATTTTTTAATTAAATTTGAAATTAGAGTTAATTTGTCTTTCTTTTCCTATTATTTATATTGTAAACTAAGCCAAAATAAAATTTGATCTTAATTTTAAAGTACTTTTAAACTTTTTTTATGCAAGGAATGTTTGACTCCATTCATATTCACTTACTCCATTTATACTGGTATAATGACTCAGTTTCATTATAATTTAGAATTTTATGTGTCTTATTCTTCTTATTTCTCCCTTGTGTTGTGTGAACTAAGAAGAAATATAATTTAAATGTCAATTTAATGGGTTTTTTTTGAATATTTTTCTTCAGAAAAATTTCATAAGGTGTAAGAAGGGGGATAAGCCCATCAACTTTTTTTAACCATAAAATATTTTTTAAGTTAGGGTTTTGAATTTCCAGTAAACATTTGGTGGTTATACAATGAAAATTCCATTACTTATACAGTTTTTTTTCGATTTTCTCAAAACTTGGTTTTTGGACTTATTCCCTTCTTCTAACTGACGATTCAAGTGTTGTATTCCCTATTCTTCGGGCATCAGTAGCACAGAGAAAAATCCTAACAGAGGGTCCAAAACGATATATTCAAAAGTTGGACGGGTTTGAGGGCGCCACGATCAACTAAATGATTGACAGAGAGATCAAACCTGTGATTGGCTGTCACGCAATCTTCTATTTCGAAGGAGAAGGAAAAAGTTTTTCTCAACCAATCAGGCTTTTCCGTCCCGCCTCTCATGACGTTGATGCGATCGCAGCGCCACCCAACCCATCCAACTTTTCGATTTCCATTAGCGCCTATGGCGACGGACTCTCTGTTCTAGTACTCTGTGATCAGTAGGTACTCCACGCTAGGAATCTGGCTCTGTCATAGACAACCTACCTCTGGCGAAGGGAAGAAGTCGAAGTACTTGCTGGTGGAGGTGGGGGTGGGGGGCTTGGGGGGTGAGGCGATGTCGTCGATGAGGCTGGCGGCGGGGAAGTCCGCCTTGAGCTCCACCACCTTCATGGCCCTGGCGGAGGAGTTCTCCGGGTAGAGGGAGGCGAAGTGCTTGTGCATGGTGGAGAAGTGACGGCGCAGGTTGCTCTTCTTGCTGATGGCCACCGTCGCGTGGCAGATGAGGCACGTGCACTTGCCGTTGCTCATGGTGAAGAGGAACTCCGACTCCCACTCGTAGTGGAAGCGGTAGTTCTTGGGCTTCTTGCGCTTCACCTCTTCCACGAAGTTCATCAGCACTGCGGATATATGAGGAGAAGCGAGTGAGAAGAAGGGGTACAATGATTCTTTAGAAATTCTTTACACTGACCAAAACGGTCGTGGCTAGTTCACAGAGTCGGCCATAAGGTTTTAAATTTTGGTTTTTATGATCTAAGAGAACTTTTAGTCATTTACCTACCTAAGTCATAAAAATACAAAATTATGATTTTTCATTATCTTGATCATGAAATTTATGATTTTTTATTCGTCACCTTACTGCCGACCCTGTGAACTAGCCACGACCGATTAGGTCTAAAATCAGCTTCCGGGCCAATTGGCCGTAGTCTTGAAGATCATAAAAAACGTTTCAACTCCTACTACGGGAGTCATCCTCAGTAAAATAAAAGTTTTGACTTTTATTTTACTAAAGCTGTACTCCGTTTCTAACGCAAATCTGCTTAAATCGGAGGTTTACACCGCGATACGGTGGGGACCTCCCACCTGAGTGGTCCCTCCTATCGCGGAGTATCATCTCTCAATGATTCTATATATCCAATTTCTTTTCACCACATTTTTGTGCTAAGTACCGTATTTTTTCAAAGTGCATGGGAAGCAGTGAATATTAGAAACTTACTTCTGGAGGACCTTGAATCTGATTTGTCTGATGTCAACTTGCTTCTCTTGGTGGGCGGAGAAGCCCTCTCACTGAGGTCCCTAATAACATCACAAAAGACAAGTCTTTTATTTTATGTATGTATCAAATGTAAGAAAAGATTCAGAATGAGGAAGTTGCATGATTTTTTTTTCAATTTTTTTAATCGATTCTTCATGCGAAAATAAGCAACTACCCAAAATTTGAGGCCGATCGTGAAATTTTTTGATAGCAAAAAAAATTAACGAAAATCCCCCTTTCCAAAATGCGCAAAAGCGCTAAGAGTTTGGGATGTGACGTCATCGTACGGTGACCATTGTTGAAAAGTAGCGGAGTTGATGGTATGATTGTTGACGTCATCGTACGGTGTTTTCACTTCAGCATTTTCAGTAACATGTTTTTTTCTCGACTTTTATTTCAAAATATTTAATTACTTGTACATTTTTTTTGAAAAATTGACGACAAGATATTTCATTTTACCGTACAAAAAATCATACGGAACACTTGAATGTTTATGAAAATCTGACACATGCAACTTTCTTATTATAAGTAAATAAAAAAAACATAACATCTCTTGTCTGAGTCCCTCCTTCAAAAGCAGGTATATTTAGTACAGAAAAATTTAGATAAATAAAATTTAATGATAATTAAAATTTTAAATAAATTTTAATGATGAGTTAACTATGTAAGTAAACCTGAATTTAATTAAACTGATGAATAAAATTTTATTTTAACTTTAATAGAAAGTGGACCATATCACAGCAAACTTGGTTCTAATTGAATCGTCAGTTGGAAGAAGGGAATAAGTCCAAAAATCAAGTTTTGAGAAAATCGAAAAAAAAGTAATGGAATTTTCATTGTATGGACATCCATTTCACAACTTCAAGGGGTGATATCTCCCTATAGGGGTTAGTTATTTTCCCCCTCTTTTCACCCATGCGTAGGGCAAAGCTTGGAGATTGTTTTGAGCACAAAAAGTCAATTTATCATTTTTTGGACTTATTCCCTTCTTCAAACTGACGATTCAATTATTCATGATCCGATTTTAATCCGAGAAACGGAATTAAATTCAATATTTTAATCCTTTTTAGTATTGAAATTTTTTTATGATAAAATAATGATGAAAAGGGTTGGAAAAAATCGCAAAATACTAACTTTTAAAACCTTACTTTGTAGAAGTGGTTTTTACTCTTGAATCAAACGAACATTAAGATGCATTTTATTGTAATTTAAAAAATGTTTTCTCTCCCACATTTTTCCAACTTCTCTATTTATTACTTCTCCACTAAACACTAGAATTGAATCAAATAAGTAGAACTCCAATTATCCGAACGTCGACTATCCGAACTGCTTTCAGAATTCAAACCTACGCTTTTAAACTTCGTATCAGTGCTTGAAAAACGAAGATAGAAGTTCTTTAAGAAAATCAATGAAGGCAGAAACAAACAAATATTTAGAAGATGCCATTTTCAAGTGGTTTTTGTAGCAAAGTTCTATGGAAAACCCTATTTAGGGTCCGATTTTCTGTGCAAAAGCTAAGATATTAACTCAGATGTTTTGTTGTCTATAGTTTAAAGCACGTAACGGCTGGCTAAGAACTCTACAGACTCTTTTTTACATGGAGGTACGAGTGCTTTTTTTAGGGTAAAATCCAATTAATTATCCGAATTTTTGATTATCCGAATGGGGTCCGGTCCCAATTGATTCGGATAATTCTACTTACATTTCCCCAACAAAGATTTCACTTCTCCATTTTAACTCTCTTTAAACGAAACCGAGATAATTCCCTTCTTTAACTGCATTCGCTACTGGCGCAATAGTAGAAGATGATGTTTCGATTGCTCATCCATCCACCAAGCATGAAAACGGATCCCCATCCCACTATACTTATGGACGAAATACAAAACCCGCCAAATCAGTCTTATTTGGCAATCTTTCGCTAATTTAAGGAGAATGAGTTTTGATACAATAATTATTTCTTTTTAATTTCTGAATGTATAAAATTCATTTCTGGTTCATTTCGAATGGTATTGATTTTGCGTATTTTGTTTGTAACTAGGGTTCAGGCAGAGAATATATTCTTATTGCAAAGCAGCTAAAATGGAGAAAAAAAAAACTGCAAAACTAAAAAAAAACTGCAGAAATTTTTTTTAATATGTTTTTATCATTCTGAGTTTTAATTTCACATTTAGTAAAAATAGCCACAATAGCAGAATCCCTGATTTTAACCTGGACCGTTGATCAATTTCCCTTTTTTGACCGACTGAGTAAGTCTTCACATTTTGACACACTACATACTATACGTATACATATAGTATACATATAGTATACAGGGTGTATCATTATCAATGGGACTATTTTCTAGGGGAGGTAGGGCGCACCTAGACAACTCAGAATCCCATAGGAATGGCGGTAGGAGATTAATCTAATTATAATCTTAAAATTTCTTGAAGACCTATAAAATGGGCGGTAAATGTAAGTAAAAAAATCGAAAAAAAAAATGTTGAAAATCGTCTTGCGTTGTAATAAAAGTATTTTTTCTAATCAATGAAATCTATTTCAAAAATTAATTCTTAAGCTTTACTTGAGTTGTCTTGAAATTAAATAGTCATTCTCACGTATCTTTTTACTGATTCGAACTCTAATCCTCTGGTAATTAAAATGTTTAAGTTGAGCTTTATCTATAAAAAAGGCATGAATTTTGTTTAAATTACAGAAATATTAATCTAGATTTTTAAGCAGGATAAGACATCTTCCTTTCTTATAAAAAAATTTACCCCACATATAGTTTTGAATCCAACAACTCATAGTAAGAAAGCTCTAAATTTGAAACTTGACCCATGACCAGATGACCACTGATGACCATTCGTAAATTTCCCTTTTTTGGTCGACTGAGTACGTGTCTTCCCTTTTTGACACACTGTAGTGGTTTGTCTTAGCCAGATATTGTTAACCTTTTGCTATCCCAGAGCACTAACTTCTTTTTTTTGGCTTTCTGAGTATTCTAAAAAGAAGTTTTAAAATGTGCAAATTTTTAAAAAAATTTTAAACTCTTTTTTACAGTATAGTAAAAACTAAAAACTGCATGTCGCACTCATCATAACATCAGGGAATTCTAAAACATGGAATAAAGATCTTAATCTACTATCTAAACTAACATTATTAAGTTACTTAATAATAAAATCTGTATCCACCGACATTTTCCTGAAAAAACACATTGGAAAGAGATATCCTCTTCAAAGAAAGTAATTTTTGCAACCCACATCACGGGATGCATTTAGCAGATTTCGTATTCTGTCTATAGTGCGGTCCATTTTTATGAATACACCAATTACGTCAGTGACGTAGCCAGGATTTTCCTTTGGGGGGGTCCAGTGGGAAAAATTTATCATTGGATATCAAAAAGTTTCCACAATTAGTGAAATAAATTTATTATTTTCACATTACTTTTAATTTCTTCTCTATGTTAATTAATAGTTAATCATTTTTCAGTAATTAGTGTAATAATTAAGATTAAGTATTTCTCGATTCAACGTTCTCATCCACATAATTTTTTTATTAAGTACATCTACCACCAAAAGACAAACTTCAGTGATAAAAAGTTTATAGTGAATTGAATCAGCAGTTCCATATTGAAAAGGGGGTTTTTGGGGGTTCTCCCCCACAAAATTTTTGGAAATATGATGTTTAAAAGGAGTTTTTTAGTTAATAATTGAGGAGCACCGCTTCTTATAAGCCAGAGAATTGTTTTGGAAAAAACAGTTGGAAAACTGACCTCAAAATTTCTGAGGCAGTGGGGGATCCAGGGTATGTGGTTTTGGGGGCTAAGAATTTAGAAAATCAAATTGAATCTTCCCAATTAACATAATAGTATTAAAAAGGTGGAAAATAATTGTGTTCGAATTACCTAAAGGGGAGTTTGGGGGACATTCCCCAGAATTTTTTTTGAAAATTCAAGTCTAAAAAGCAGGTTTCCAACTCGTTTTGGTACACTTTTTCATAAATTTATTATTTGGGGGGAGCCTTTTAACGAACTCATTTAAAAAAAAGTTGCAAAGTTCCAAGCTTATTTTTTTCTCAACAATCCAATTGAGACAACAAAACCAAAACTATCGTTTTCTCCACACGCGAACGGCCGATACCCGACCAACCGTACGCCGTGACGTCACCGAGGCGAAAGCGGGCGCTAAGCCTACACACTGGCCATATTGAACCGCACCGACAGAGGCCTGCACCTCCCGCATTCCCAAACTCCCATTACCACGTACGCACAAAATAAAATCCACATTTCTGCGTGGCGAAATGCGGCCATATACTCACATGATGAACTGCGACCACCCAGAGACGTCAATGGTTAGGCTGTGGTGCGGCGTCGACGGAGACAGGGTCGATCGCGGTCGACGCATGTGCGCGCGTGACGTCGTTTCCGGGGCCAGAGGAGAGCCCTGGCGGTCACCGACCGATTCCACGGGTCCACCGCTTGGCGGGCGCACGGGGGCGGGAAGGAGCACGTGCCCCTTGGCGCCCTGCGGATCGTTTGCGAGCAGCAGGCTCTCTCTGCCGCACACGACGAAGGATCTTTTTTTTGGTGTCCTCGGGGTCGCGGGCGGGCGTTGGGGCTCCGTATCGAACGATTCGAGGAAGAAGAAGCCCCGGTTCTCCCTACTGGAGCTCTCTCTGTCAGGGGCTACGAAAGAACGCCGCTGGTGCTGGAGAGGGTTTGAGAATCTTCTTAACGCGAATGCATGTTCCGACTGGGACTGATAAATTAGCAGGAATACTTTCCAATCATTCTCTACAAATCAAATTGTTCATCAATAAGTTTAGGCTTCGATTTGGGAAGGATGCTTTGTCCCCTCTCCAATCGAATGATAAAAATAAGGAATAGTTCAAGAAGAATCCCTTTATCTCCCCTTACCTTTAACTAAACGTCTTCCGAGCCAGAAAAATTAGAAGGAATACTTTCTAAGTGGGAGTAACTTTAAGAACAACCATTCTTTGCGAATCTAATTGTACATCAAGTCAAGAGGTTTAGCTTTCGATATGGGAAGGAGGCTTTGTCCCCTCTCCAATTAAATGTATGAAAACGACTCTGATAAAAATGAGGACTAGTTGAAGAAGATTCTTTTTCCCACATTGTAGAGCCCCTACTTTGAGAATAACCGTTCTCTTCCCATCTAATCCTAATCGGAAAGCTATGGTTTTTATATGGGAGGGAAGCTTTGCCCACTTTTTAATCAAATGATACCGATATAAATCCAATCCAACTCAAGCAACCAAATACAACGATGAAAATGGTACATTTCATCTGCTACCAAGCTTGTTTAATCTTTCTCCAAATGGCCTGAGATCGTCGTTCATCTTTAAAACCATTTAGATGCTTTACATCTCTTTAAGGTATCGCGTAGATTATATCTAAGTATAAAAGCTTCTCATGAAACAACAGAAAAATTATCCAAACTGTACTACTTCTAAACAATATCTAAGTGTGCCTCTCTTAAAAGGGAAATTTGTCCAAACCATAAAAAGATATATGCCCCGATAGCCCGTTTGAACTAGCAATTCTTATCAGTCGAAGAACGAAGTCTTTGATAAGCATCTTGATTTGCAGCGAAAAAAACCCAACTTCTATTTAACACTATTCTAACTCTACTTCGTATTTAATTTTAAAGTGATTTATCAAACTGTTTATTGCTAATGCCCCTAGTTAAAAAATAGTGGGTTGAAATCTAAAGGATCATTTACACTTTTTCACTTTCAATGTTCATTTTAAGTGATTCACTTACTGTGTATCGCTAATTTGCATAGAAAAGTGAAGGAATAATAAAGAAAGAAACGCCATGTTACACTTTTCACTTTAGATGATTCCTCCAAAATGAATATCAAAAGTTATAAGTCTGTATGATCCTTAAAAACAGGAGAAACAATGGGTTCACTTCACGGAGTAACTTTAGACGATTGGCTTAGGTTTTCAGCTCGATACCGCCGGCTATAACTTTTCCAATTTCATAAGTTCGGAGAAAGCATTTCTTTGAAGTTCGCAAAACAATTGTCAAGAATAATTTATCCTTTACATGGAAGTTTGGAAAACACACATGACTGTTATTGATTAGTTTCAAGACACGTTGAGAGATGGAAGAAAAAGCTAAACGAATAAGGAGCTGATATTTTTATAAATTGAGTATGGATTAAAACAATTAATTGATCTTCATCATGAAAAGTAACGATATAAACTTCTATATCATAGCCCAAACATTGTGGTGCAAAAAAGTTTCATTTATAAGTTAACAATTTGTTTTCAACATAAATTCAGGATTTTCAATATAATTCAGGAAAAATTTTGTAATTACGGCTGTTGAAACATTATATCCCACAGTTACTGAAAAACATTTAGTAACAAAATATAACGCTAAGTTGTGTCGTCAAACGCATTATGATCCAATGAAAATATCATCTCAGTTGCTCCCCAGGGCCAATATTGCATTAAACTAATTTGCTTTCCGTATTGAAGTAAAAATCAGCAGTGGCTTTGAACCCTAAACTAAACGATTGTTTAAAACCAATGTTTCGGATTAAATGACGTCATTTATGCTGTTTTCACGCCCTTTCTAAAGTCAAACTTTGAAAGTAAATGAAAAAACAAATAAGCATCGTATAATTAAAAAAAAATGCGCGTATATTTCTCTCTTGGATACCTCTATCTAACAAAAAATTGAAATACAAATATTGGAATTGTCCATTCAAATCATTGACGAAACTTACCCGTCGTCTTTAAAATTATCGTCATTATCGGTGACAAATAAACCATACCGTTCAACTCTAACCATTGTTTCTAAAAGAATATTAGTAAATCAAATTACAACATAAACACTATCTTTTCGGCTTTGGAAGATGAAGCTTTTGCATTTCTGTGAAGGATTTTGACGCTTTCTATGGATATGACCACGCTTTTTATATAAGTTACGACTTGTGATGTACTGTCCATGGTGGCTGAAAGAATTATTCCACTTCGCATACATAAATTTGTCTGGAAATGCAGATCCGCTCGCCATTTAGAATAAAACAATTCCACAGAACCACTATCAGTTCTGCATTACCAATTCGGAAACTTAAATTGGTTGAAATGATAAAGTTTTACTTCTACTTTTGATAACTTAAAACCGTTAGACTGTTTCTTATGAATTTATATTAAAAATTAAAATAAATTATATAGTACCACAGCAAAACTGGAAAGGTTTTTGGTTACCTAATACGCTTTTGTGAAAATAGAAATTTTTTTTATTTTAACCAACAATTTTAAATATACCTATAAAATAAATAATAATTTATGTATTGAAGATGCGTTATTTAAGTTGATAACGCGACACGCTTCTTTTTTTATTGCTGTTTAACGGCCGTATTCACCGGAAACTTGACCGGCTAAATAGGGAATAGGAATTTTCGAGTTTTTGAAATTAGAAATTTTATCTATTATTCACTTTAAAACAATGCCGAATAAAAATATTTCTTCTTAGTTTATTATTCTGCCGTCCTAAGCGAAATGTACGTAAACGAGTTTTCTTAAAACTTCATTTTCTTTCTCCCTTGGCGCATTTTTAAATTGGCGAGAATATCGTCGCCTTAGAATCAAAAACTATCTCTGAAAATTCACGCAGCTTAGTCCTTCATTCTGCTCGTTTTGTTGGCGGTTTTGGCGTTGTTAAAGGGTTGCTGCTATCCATTGTTAAACTTAAAAAGGGAAAAAATTAAAACTTTGAATCTTAATAATTCTAAAACTAATTCGAATTTTTTAAAAAACGAAACGACAATATTTTTGTAAAAAATAATTGTATATGTGTTTAAAATATTGTACTTCTACTATAATTAGTTTTGCTTTTATAACGAAAAAATGTGTTCCAATTATTTCATTGGCTGCTGCGAAACGCACTTTTTTGGGCTTAGCTAATATTTGGTCTTAAAAGCAGGGTCTACCGCATAGAATTAAAAATCCGCCAAATACTCTTTTGGCGAGATTTTTCTCAAAGTAAATCTGTGAGAAATTGCGTTAGTGTACACTTTCGCTTAGGACGGCAGTATTGTACTCACGTGTTTTTAAATCTTGTTTATTTTGTCTAGGAGCCAGGAACAAATTTGATCAATGGAAAATTGCAGCATCTTTTAAAATACTAAATATTCAATTTTAATTTATTAAAATTTCTCTTCTGATTCCAAAAATACGCTTGTCTTTTCCCACAAACTTTTTTGAGGTAATTATGACATATTTTAATACAGAAAGCTCCTAACAATGTGACGTCACATGTGCTCTTGGAAATGTAGAAAATACCGTTTTCATCGAAACACTAGGATGTTAAAAAGAACTAGAGCTCAATAAAAGAACTAGGTTGTAAAAGAACTAGAGCTTCTAGACTTTCAAAGCGGGATGATTACAACAAGCGGGAGCAAGGCACATTTAACGTCACAAGCTGTTTCAGCTCAGAGAGAAAATAAGCTATTTTTATTTGAAAATAACTTAAAATTTAGGGCTTTGAAGGTAAATGAAAATGTTGTTTGGAGGTTTTAAGCCATTCTGAACACATTAAGTTTAAAAAAAATTGACTGCAATTATCGATTATTTTGGTGAGACGCATCAGAGAGTTGTATCTTAAAGCCTCGTGGAATGTCAGCGGCGGTTCCGTGGGTGGGATGAGGGTTGGAGCCCCCCAAACACGAAGAAAATAAAAATATTTTTCGTCATTTCCTCCCAGCTAAAAATTTGTTAAATTATAGCTAACCCAATATCTCGAAAACTAAAGTAAAAAAACGAAGAACAACACAAATGGCGTTGAAACAGTACCTCTAATTTGTATACCCGCCCCTAGAAATACAAATGAAAACAGCTATGGAATCGTTGTTTCCGTAGGAGCAAGACTAGTGAATCAGAAAATAACAATGAAAACTAGTGAAATAAAAAATTTTGGTAAGTTTAATAGTTTTTATTACTTGTCCTCCTTTTTGCGTTTATAACTTTCAAAGTATCAGCTGACGATCTGTTCACAAAGATACAGCCGCCGGCTGACTTTTGTTTTTCTTCGAGACATTGGGTTAGCTATAATTTAACAAGTTTTTAGCCGGGAGGAAATGGCTAAAAAGTTTTTGTTTTCTTCGTGTTCGGGGGGCTATCACCCCTCAGCTGAACCGCAACTAACGTTCACGAGGCTGATACAACTCTCTCATGCGTCTCACCAATTACCGCTTGAGAGGAAATTGGTCACCAAAATCTTTCATTGACTCCGGACTATTACGTTGGATATTTAATTATTTGTTACTTGTCTAGGCCTAGTACATTTTTATTTATTTCCATAGTACCATTTATTTCAATCAAACTTAGTTAATTCATTTAAAAGAACATAAATATAAACTTAATTATAGAAAGAGCAATAACAGATTTCCATGTAGTATATGGAACTCTTTGGGTAATTTAGAATCGAATACCTGACTTCTAAAATACGACATAACTTTGTGTTATAAGTTACCTTTATGCGTCAAACAATGTCACCTTAGCAACACTACCAGACCATGGTCGGTAAAAATGAAAATGATTGATTTCAAGCCTAATATCGAAATCAATGTGTTATCGAACTCTTAAAAATACTTACTTAACTCTCTAAAATGGCTACGAGTTATAATGCGTAAAAGATATTGAGTTGATTGTGTGTGTCTTTTTAGTATAGGTAAAGTTTCATTACATTTTAAGTCCTAAAAAGTATGTATATCATGGTGCCGAAAATATTTTCCAAATTTAATTTTCCATGAAACTCCTTAATTAAATCACATTCATTAAATAGGTATATGAAAATAAATATACCTGTTTCAAAGTATATAGTAGCTTCTTCACAAGTAAAAGTAATAGTAAAATTATCAGGTGATATCAGGTAATCCATTAAAGAAGCGAAAGGTAAAAGAAAGAATTTTCAGATTGAAAAAATTATTATAAAAGAGTAAAAAATAAGTAACTTTAATATGGATTTTCCTTTACTTTTTAAGTATAATTTTGGAAATACCTGGATGTTACAGGATATAACTACCTACATTCTTTATATCCATCCCAAAGGTTTCTAGTTCTAATTAGGATATATTTGTTTTGATACACCTGAATTCTCAAACCCATGTTTTGGTAGAAAAAAATGACCTAGTCATATAATATTTTTAAATAAATTGTCTAAAAGAGACTCAATTTTATATGACACCAATTAGAAAAAATATATGTTTGATGAAAATTAAATGTAACGACTTTTGTAAAAAAAAATAATGAATATTGTATCAATGTGTCCCACATGGGAAACAATGTATTGGAGTCAATTGAAAAAACTTTATTTTACACAATTTAAAAGTTTAAAAGTAGTAGACAATGAGGAAGTTGCATGATTTTTTTTATTTTTTTAATCGATTCCTCTTGCAAAAATAAGCAACTACCCAAAATTTGAGGCCGATCGAGAAATTTTTTGATTGTCAAAAAAATTAACAAAAATCCCCTTTTTAAAAGCGCGCGAAAACGCCAAGAGTTTGGATGTGACGTCATCGTATACTAAACATTGTTGTAAAGCAATGGAGTTGATGGTATTATTGTTGACGTCATCTTACAGTTTAAACAATAAACGCTTTCCGTCACGTGTTTTTTTCTCGACTTTGAAAAACTGACTAGATATATCATTTTACCATACAAAAAACCATACGGAACACTTGTTTGTTTTTGAAAACCTGACACATGCAACTTCCTTATTGTTTCGGGTTTTAAACTTTTAAATTGTATAAAATAAACGTTGTTTTTTCAATTGAGTTGTCAACATTTGCACAAGATTTTTTTCGCAATGTATTCGAGTGTTTGTGGCCATATGATACAGTGATTAATTTGCTCAAAAATAGTAATTCTTAACAAAAATTTAGAAAAACAAATATTTCTTGTGTGAAAATTTTCTCTTGTGTTGAGAAAAATCATAAGCTGTTCTAATTTAACTTTTTCTTGATCCCCTGAAAATAATGAATATTGATGATAAATTTTTCTAAGAATGAGAAATAAGTTAAAGAATGTAACAAATGAACACATTTTAAACCAACCTCTAATTAAGGGCACAAGATATAGTTTTTTTAATGAATTAGGTAATTCAAATTAAAAAGGTATCTTTTTCAAACAACTACCTTTGATATGAAAATAATCCCTTCAAAATAACTTCACTTATTATAGGATTTAACTTTATAAATACTCTATTTGTCAAAAGTGCGTAATTTCCGATTTTTTATGAAAGTTAACAAATCTGCAGATAAGAAAAAAAAGTAACCACATGGTTTTTTTACAAAGTTTACATTAGAAATAAGTTTGAAAAGGGAATATAAGTCCAAAAACCAAGTTTTAAGAAAAAAACCATGAGTAAATAATGGAATTTTCATTGTATAATAACTAGGGCTAGGATTTATATGTAATTACATATTTGTTCAGGAATCTTATATTAAAGTGTGCTCTTGAATTCTATACGTTTTAAAAGATTTTGAATCGATTAAGACCATGTTTATTTTACATATTTTCACATATTTTGGTTTACTTACATATTTTTACATATTTTTATTACATATTTTATCCATTTTCAAGTTTTTCAAAAATAATCACACGTTTGACCGATTTTCAAATTAAAGTAACCCATAAAATGAAATACGCATTCAAATTATAGTTAAAATTAGTGCACCCAATGCTGAATTTAAATTTTAAAAGGTTGTGAAGTCGGGATTGTCAGATGAAACATGTCAGGCTCGCCGAGAAGGGAAGTAGACACATGGTTTTCGTTTTTTTTCTCGCGACAAGACAGCAAAATAAACATGAGCTGTCAGCAAATAGCGATAACCACCCTTCCCTACTATGTGCTTGCATAATATTTGAAGAGCCCCTTTAAAAAAATTACTTAATATTTTCTTTTTTATTACATATTTGACATTTTTTAATACATATTTTGCTAAAATAAACACATATTATCTGTACCTATTTTGGATTTTTAATTACCTAATCACAGCCCTAATAATATCCAAATTTTTACTGGAAATTCAGGCCCTTGTGCAATAAAAAAATACCAACCTTTTATCCGATACGGTGTGGCGAGAAATCCGGTCAACCAAAACCGTTCGAAAAACAAAAAAAACTCATAGCTTTACACATGTAATAAATTTTTTTATTGAACGGTTTTTGCTGACCGATTTTTGCACTGACTAGATTTTTTGTATATCCATGTGATACTACTGTTTACATGGTTTTTGATTTCAAGTTACTGGTAAAAACTTCGCCTCCATGTTCACTCCTTAGCTTAGACATTGATTAAAAAGGTAAATGGTCCCTATCACCCAAGGGACTCCTACGATTGATGAATGACATAAACATATTAGCAATTAATTCATATTCGCTAGGGGTCATCAAGGAAAAGATGCTAAAAATTTATATGAAAGTTCATCTTTAGAAATAGGATACGCTACCACCAGGCTAAGAAAGGTGCACGCATCACTTTCATGTAAAAATATGAAAAGCTTCCCCTTTTTAAAAATTTCAAAACAATAAGATATTTTTCAATCAGTATAAGGTTAAATAACAAATACAAATTTCTATATTTTTTTAATTCATTGGAATTCCCAATTAAGAGTTAACAGTAAACTGTTCAGAACTTTATTCTCGTGGCCAGTTCTAAATTTGACTCGTATTGTAAAAGTTGATAAGTGTAAAGTGTAATAATATAAATACTATTTCCAAAACCGGTTGACACCAAACATGTTTATTGGGGTGGGTCGAAAATTTTTTTTTATTTCGAAGTTGTAATAGCGCGGAAAAGTTGCGAATTATATCGACAAAGAAAAAGAAAAAAAATTTTCAAAATAGGTTAACATCTTCCGATCGCGCATAGGCTTAGTTTGACAAAATATGAAAAAACTTCATTTTTGCGATTATTTTTTTAACCAAATAAAGATTAAACTATTAAATATTGTTCATGATTTTTTATGTGGAATTAATATAGTTATAGACATAATCTTTCAGGTTCCATTCTCCTATCACTCCTGTTTCTTTAGATATAATTTTTTTAATGTTCATACAAATTTTATAAAGTTGTTTTTCCTGCATTTTTAAACAGCTAATAACTCTAGAACTAAGCAACTTAAAAACCTGAAATCAGTCCCATTTTGTTTGTAAATTTTTTATCGTTGATTTGGTGTGCATCATGATCTTCATTTTCAAAAAGTTTTTTTAATAAATTTGAAAAAAGTGAAAAATAATTTAATAAAAAACATTTTTAAAAATTTTCTTCTGAAAAAATATTAATAGCCTTTTTAAGACTTAAAATGAACATAACTACCCAATTTCAAGTTGAAAATAAAATTTAATCATGTATAAAAAAATAAAAATAACCGTAATTTAGTCAAATCCCTAAACATTCCCTAAAATTATACACCAAGAGCGATTCACGCATGGAAAATTTATCAAATCACTTGAGGGTGTTCATATGACTTAAAACATGTAAAAAATGTCACATAAATTTAGCACTGTAAGATTTGGTACCGAATCTATTGTAGTATTTTCTGAAATTAATGTGATATTTTTTACATGTTAAGTCATATGAACACCCTCAAGCGAGTCTATGAATTTTCTGTGAGTGAATCGCTCTTGCTGTATAATTTTAGGGATTGTTTAGGGACTTGCCTAAATTTCGATTATTTTTATTTTTTTTATACATGATTAAATTTTATTTTCAACTTGAAATTTGATAGTTATGTTCATTTTAAGAGTTAAAAGGCTATTAATATTTTTTTTTCAAAAGAAAATTTGTAAAATTTTTTTTATTAAATTTTTTTTTCACTTTTTTCAAATTTTTAAAAAAACTTTTTGAAAATGATGATCATGATGCACACCAAATCAACGACAAAAAATTAACGAACAAAATGGGACTGATTTCAGGTTTTTAAGTTGTATAGTTCTAGAGTTATTAGCTGTTTAAAAATGCAGAAAAAAACAACTTTACAAAATTTGTATGAACATTAAAAAAATTATATCTAACCAAACAAGAGTGATAGAAGAATGGAACCTGAAAGATTATGTCTATAACTATATTAGTTCCACATAAAAACATGAACAATATTTGATAGTTTAATCTTTGATTTGGATAAAAAATAATCGCAAAAAATGAAGTTTTTTCATATTTTGTCAAACTTAGGGGCCTATGCGCGATCGGAAGATATTAACCGATTTTGAAAAAAATTTTTTTCTTTTTCTTTGTCTATATAATTCGCAACTTTTCCGCGCTATTACAACTTCGAACTAAAAAAATGAGTTTTTTCGGCCCACCCTAATGTTCATTAATACATTAATAGATAGTAATTAATACATTAATATATCATACCTTACAACCATCAACCCCACAGGATCAAAATCGAGAATTCAACGTAAAAAACGATATTCCAACGTAAATTCGACGAACTTCAACCCCACTCCTGGCTTTGTTTGGGGACCAAATGCCATGAAACTTGGTTTTGGGGGGTTTTAGGGGGTGCTCTTTCAGAATCAGGAATAATCTTTGATGTCGCCCATAGGAAAAACGAAAGTTGGTTCTTCGTTTAATATGAAGACTACCCCCTAATAACTTGAATATTTTTCCATATATAGAATACTTTAAATCATGAAAAACGATACCTAATTTGTCTTTATATCACAAGCCGTTCTGGAGATATAGGGTCTGAGTCGTTTTTTACCAGTATTGTACCTGATGCGCGGTACATCCGCGGGTACCTCCTTTATTACAATTCCTGTTATACATCTTATTTTGAAATCTATTGCATCACACACATTACAATATGCTTAATAATTAAGAAATAGGCAGAACATGATGAAAAACATGTTAGAAATAGTTAATGAAATGATATTAGCAAATTAATTTAAAAGTAAAGAAAAAAGGGGTTGAATGATAGGATATAAGCCGATAATAGTTAGAATCCAAACTTTGAAGTTTTAAAACAGAATCTCAAGTAATACAACTTCTAAACAGTCAACTTTGACCAAAAGCATGAAAAAAATATATAACCTTCACCTTCAAAAAGGACACAACCTTGCCTTATTACATTATCGTAACTTATTCGACCTTCAGCCGTTAAGTTTCAGTGTAAGGCGGTCCACATATCCCCTTTAATGAAATAAGGTTCAATTAAGTCTAGAAACTTAAAATCTCGAAGCCATAGTGTATTATTTTTTTTGAACTACAAATAAAAAAAGAAAAATTACTAGTTCACATAGTCACCTGGGATCTCTTGGTCCATGTAGGTGACCGTAATTATGCATAAAAAAAGTTTAAAGTAAAATAGGTAACTAGGTTTCAAGATTTAATTACGTCGATTAACGAAGATCACGCAGGGGGGTCGCTGGGTACGAGGTATAAACAAGAAAGAATTTTTTCCTACACGTGAGATGCTTAGACTTAAAACGGAGTAAGTCCAAAATTATAAAATTTAAGATTCGCCTGGATAGTTTCTTTACTACTTTACAAGGTCATCTAAGTTTCTTTGTAACAGATGTTCTTCTGTTTGTTTGTAAGAATTATTAATTTAGCACAGCCCTAAAACTTCTCATCTGCCGGCTAATCATACTCAAAGGAAAGATGACAGAGAGAGTCGCATCCAAATTCCCAGAGAGGATGCGGATTGTTTCACCGCCGATGAGTAACTCGATTTCAAAAACAAACAGTAGGCAAATAACTGCAGATGCACGTGACTGCAGTAACCTTGAAACACTGACGTTGTTGCCTTGGCAACCACTCATCCGCTACGTCAATCTAGCAACAAGTTGGATTCGAAATCATCCCAAGTTTTTAAAAACCTCTCATTTCCCAGTTTCAAAAGTTCGAAAATTTTGGTCAAAGCAAAAACCAGTCAATAAAAAATTTATTACGTAGGAAAAGCAGTAATTTTTTTTGTCTTTTTGACTGGAATTTGCTGACCGGTTTTTGTTTTGACCAGAATTTGCGCGACACCATTTCGCATTCTTCTGATTAAAAAGTTTTGAGAAAGGGAAAATTTTTTCCAAATGCATTTTCTCAAATGATATTGAATATAAATAGGTATATTACTTACTTAGGAGCAAAACATTGCTAACACGTTTATTGAAATTAATAATTTTTTTACAAAGGGTCCTTTTAATATTTATTATATGTTTAACTTAAAAATAACATCCTTCAATTATCTAAAGAGAATGCATAGGTTTCCTCAAGGATTAATGCTTTTGACGAAGTATTCACTGTATTCATTGAATGTATTATTCTTACAAGCTTTTTTCTTATACTGAAGTAATAAGGTGCCATGGCACCTTATTTTTGAAGAACAAAGAGAAAATGGAGTGAAACAGACACACACAAGAGGGAGAATGGAAATAGAGACTGATTGTTATTGAAAATAAGAGTTTATAATGGTTAAATTCATATTATATATTAAGAAAATAAAAAAGTTTGAAATGGTTAGAAATTAGAAATAATAAGAAGGGGGAAAGGGGTAATATTGGAGAGAGAAAATATAGTAACAGGATGGATGTGAGAGAAGGGAGATATAAGATGGAACGAAAGAAAGAAGAGAAATAAATAGAGGAACCTTACGGAATACCACAAACTAAGGCAGTAATGACAAACGTTTTAAAGCAGTGGATCAAGTAGTTCGTTCATTATTCCTTATTATATCATTATTCTCTGGTAATCATTATGAGCAGTGACAAGTATTATTCCTTATTGAAATTCCCATGGTTCATGAAGGGGGTCATGCACAAGTTACACCACACAACTTTCACGACATTTATACCCCTTCATCTCGCAATGTCACATGCTATTTACCCTCTACGTCTACCCCATTGAATGTTCGAAATTTAACATATTATTCGCTTATTTTACAGGATGAAATGTTTTCAATCAGTTTCTTTAAATCAGTCAAAACTATCTGTAGAAAAATATCTTTTGATATTGCTTCAGTAGTTACAATTATTTTTATCTTCCTTATTCAATTTTTGATACTTTTCTAACTACTATAAAGAAATTAACTGGAGTTCACTTTCATCCGAAATTTTTAAAAACCTGACGTCAGATATTACTGTCAAGACAGGTGAAAAGTATAGTGAAATGGAAAGCTCCGAAGCTCCGAGGGATGAGAAAATCCCGAACTTATAGTGTGTCGCAATTTTCGAATGATGTAGTGTAGTAGTTCAGCTTCTCTTTCCCTGACACTTCGGAGAAAAATGTATTTTCCAAAAATAATGGGTTTATCTTTCTAACGCTTGATTTGAAATTCAGAATCTCCAAAGAAGAAGCAAGCGTGGGACTACTAACATTTCCTAGGGAAAATAGATCTTGCTCGTAGTTGGTGTCAAAACGAGGCTTCGGGAAACGCATCGAAGGGATCGATATATCCCTTGCGTGGGCACTCAACGTCCTTTCTGTGACCTCCCCCTATGACGTCATTACGACCTTTTGCTCCTCCCCTGAGATGAGATGTAGTACCTGGCTTTATGAAACTTGCATTACAAAGAATAAAAAGAAGGTATAGATATATTGGATTGAAAAACTTCTTTTTGGAGGTGTGAAAATAATTCAGAAGCCTGTGTAGAAATCGTTACGAGTTATTCTGGGTAGCAGTCCAAACATAGCAATAAATGGATCAACCCAGTAAAGTAAATGTAACCTGTAGCTCAAGTATTGAGTAAAATGTAGCATAAATGCATAGAAAAGAAAGCTATCGGAAATTTTCAGATTTGTGAACGTTTAATTCCACAAATAGGTAAATTTTAGTATAATATTCAAATGGATAATCAAGTTCAAATAATCAAGAATCAGTAATAGGTAATCAAGTTCATTATGATACTATATTTTACTGTAGAGCAATAGGCATACAACTATGATTCAGCGACAACTTGGGTTATTTTTCACGCCTTAGAATGCATAATATTTAGTTTTTTGTCTCATTCTTACACAATTTAATAATAGGTCTTGAATTCTGGATGTTGAATCAGCTCTTCGCTATCTAAAATGAATTTTTTTTCTTTATATCTGTTTTATGATGAAAAGATTAAAACTTATATTTATATCATAAAATAAAAGAATGGTTTTGCACGAATCTAGAAATAAATAACAATCATGGATTTAGTGTATAATTATTTCCCTCTGATTTGGTTGGCATAATGCAAAAATTAGAACAATTCAAAAAAAAAGTATGCTAAAGTGTAAAATTGAGCTTAGTTCCCTAGCCTTATTTCGATTTCGGTGTAAAAATACAGTACTGCGGCCAGTCCTTGTCAATCAGCTCTTATTTCTAGATAGGAATGATGAAATAATGCAATGGCTGTGTCATTCACATCCTCTTGAATATTCGTTGTCAAAAAATAAATATTCTATACAGAGGATGGACTTAGCATCGCAGTAGAGTATTTGTAGTATCTGTGTAACTAGCATACACATAGTTTTATTTTAAAAAATAATTTTTTGTCGAAATAAAACCTTTAAAACAAATTATAATTAGGATAGTATTAATTTTACCCGTTAAAAGATATCTTTATAAGAAACTATAAGTAAAATTGCTTCATTAGATTATGTTGATATTACTTGTACTAAATAAGGGTATAGAATAGTTTACCTTCATAAAACTTTAATATTTACTTCCTTTCTGAAATAATTATGACTAAATTATCCCTTCTGTTATTTTATGATTTGTCAAAAATTATTTTTTTACCCGTACACAATATTTTTATAAACATAATATATTTTTATAAATACCATAAAATATTTATAGATTTTAAAATGTGACTTAGAAAAAATTGCTAGTTAAAAAAATATAGATTTAAAAAATATATATTATCCCAATTTGTGATTTTAAAGATCAAATTTGTCAAAAGTTTCAATGATCTTATTCTATTATGGGGCTGTTTTTTAAAACTCCTGGATTATTACAGATTCTATCTTTACTCTTTGTTCTTAATCGTAAGTCAACTTGAAAGACAACTGTAAATGCTGTTTTTCCTTTGAAAGAGTTGCTATACAGAGAAGTAGGTTTAAGAAACCTAGCTGCTTGTTTGCTATCAGCAGGCGAATTTTACCATTTCTCAGCGGTTACTTTTCCTCCTTTTTTATTTTTTGGAATTTCCTGATTTAAATTTCACTTTATTAGCGACTTGTTCATTATTTTAATCATTCTTTCTTTTAAATATTACTAGAATATAGAACTTTTTAAGTTTTAAATCGATATTTTATATACAAGCTAATTCATTTAAAAAATTAAACAAAAAATATCTTGAACATTTGAGGTTCAAATTTTGTGCAATTAGCACATTTTTCAAGTCTATAAATTTATCACAATTAAAATTTTAAACTATCAGGTTAGTTCAGGTAAAATAGTTAGATAATTATTTATCAGAGTAAGTTTGAATTCACTTAATATTTCCAATTTTCTCATTTAGCTTAGATGCAATCAACATTATCTTATAATCTGAAAGATTATCTTTAACATTTAAACCATTCAATATAATTTACAAAAAAAACTTTTATATTATTTTTTACCAATAATATTTTGAATGTACGTCAGTTATTAATCCTAAATAGTCTTGTCTTTTTATATTTATTTATATCCTTCATGGGCCAAGATTAACTCTACAGATATTACAATCGCCGCAGACAAAATTACTACCTCGTACCTACCCCTCGAAAAGAATTGTATAAAAAACATTTTCAAGACCTATCGGTTACCTTTTTTAATAAATTACCAAGATACCAATACAGACTAAATCTATTATTACTATAAAAAAACTTTGCATATCCTTTATTTTCGATCAAATTAATATCGAGACACTATTTTAATTTGTCAGGTATATAATAACTAATCTCAATACTCCCAAACAAAATTTTGCTAGCCCCTATCCATTCTTGTTTTTTCCTTTTCTTTCTTATAAATTCCCCCCCCCCCTTTACTCTTCCAATGTTTTTGATCATGTATTTATTTTTAACTAGCTGATGTTATACCCGGCCTTGCACGGGTGGGGTGAATAAATTAATTTTTTAAAATATTTCTTAAAATACATTTATAATTTTGTAAATTAGCAATATTACAAATCATCCCGGTATCCCAGGCGCCTCTTTCCTATCCCAGTGTGTTCCCGGTAATCTTATCCCGGTGGTCACGGTAATTTTTCTAATCCCGGCGTTCCCGGTAATTTTCCTATCTCAGTGTTTACGGTAATTTTTATATTCCGGTATTCTGGGTGTCTTTATGGTAAATTTCCTATCCCAGTGTTCTCGGTAATTTTTCCATCCCGATGTTCTCGCTAATTTTCCAATCCCGGTGTTCTTGTCACTTTTTACAATCCCGATGTTCCTGATAATGTTTAATATCTTGGTGCCTTTATAAAATAACCAATTTGTAACCATAGTAAAAAGTCTGGTAAATTAGTAAGTCCAGTGAACAAATTAACAAATTTAAAACCAGTGTTTAAAACTAAACTAAAAGATCTAGTAAATGAAAAAGTCTAGTGATCTGTCTCATTTGAAACAATGTTTTATTTTTAACTCGTTGTATGACTGGTAAAACAGGTTTTCAAACACGGAAAAATAAGTGAAAAAAAAGCAGGAAAAACGGGAAAAAAAGAATGAAGGACTGATTTTCTCTTTATAAATTATAGCCCATGTCCTATTCTGATGTATCAGCTACATTATGGTAGAATTTCATTAAAATCCATTCAGTAGTTTTTGCGTGAAAGAGTAACAAACATCCAGACAAACATTCACAATTATAATAGTAGTAGGATTAATCCGTTACCCCATGGACGAGCATTTGCTTCTTTGAGATGCTATTTGCTATTATATGATCAATATGTATGATTATTTTTCTTTTTCCCCCTGTCATGTGTTTTTTATATATTAAGTATAATTTTATGTATAATTATTTATGTATTTTTTTATTCCTAATAAATTTTATTTGATTATAAGAATAAAGGACTCAAATACAGTAATTCCCTAATTCTGATTCCGTGATTACCAAACACGCACGACGTTTCACCAATCGATACAGAAGGGGTCAAGATCCTTTTGCACCAAGACCAATCACAACTAAATGACATGCAATACAAGTTCCTGCAGCTTATTAGAGTTAGCTTTCAATCACAATGAATTCAGAAGATTCGACGACTTCATCGGAACTGTGTGCGTATGTGACCAGAGTTATTATTAAAATCCGATTCTGCCTGATTAAGGTTGAGGGAATATGCATGATGGAAAAATGGCGTTTTCGTTGTTCTCTACAATTAGTGGTTCGAATAATATGTTTATTGGTTTAGGTATGACGTTTTGTGGACCTAATGATGCATAAGAAATCACGCATACATTCTTTTTCGTGAATATTTTCAACCGTAAGTATAGGTACTCCAAATGTGTGATTAGATGGCATATCTGATGGGGCAGCTCGCGAACATAACTTTCGTGTGAATCCGAGAGGATATCGATCTTCCAACTAACTTGAATTTTTCTCGCACTAAATTCCAACTAATTTATGAATATTGAAACAAATCAAGCGACTATTAACAGTGAAGAGCAAATAAAGTTTGTATATAAAAGTATTTTTTATATTTATATTGTACTAATTTAAATTTCTTAGTTGATAAACAAATGGCAGGAAAATAAGGGAGTTGCATGTGTCAGATTTTCAAAAACAAACAAGTGTTCCGTATGGTTTTTTGTATGGTAAAATGAAATACCTAGTCAATTTTTCAAAAAAATGTACAGGTAATTAAATATTTTAATTTAAAAGTCGAGAAAAAAACACGTGACTGAAAACGTTTATTGTTTAAACTGTAGGATGACGTCATCCAAACTCTTGGCGTTTTCGCGCGCTTTTAAAAAGGGGGTTTTTGTTAATTTTTTTGGCAATCAAAAAATTTCTCGATCGGCCTCAAATTTTGGGTAGTTGCTTATTTTTGCAAGAAGAATCGATTAAAAAAATATAAAAAATCATGCAACTTCCTCATTGTAGTGATTTTATCTACATTTAAAGAAAATATACAGTGAACGTTAGTAAAGTTGGTTGATAAAGAAAATTTTTTACAAGCAGCCAAATCTTCAAAACAGTTTTATAAGTTTCACCCACAGGTTAACTTCCACATCACTCCCCAAAGTGACAAAAAAGTGAGGAGGTGCAGCTAAACTCTTCCGTTTAATCCTGTTCTGTTGAAAAGGTAGGGATGATATTTTTCAGACTTTAAAAGGATTCAAAAATTAGCTTAAAACTGGAATTTTCTACTAAAAACTACATCTTTTTCATTTTTTTGTGTTCTTGGTTTATGAGGATCTTTCCTATGGTAAATTTTCATATCTGAGGCAGCTAAATAATTTAATTTGTTTTGGTTTACGATCTTCTTATCGATTTGTGAGAACTCCATCTCTCAAGCGTCGCCTCCAGAAATGGAGCAGTTTCGTCCTTGTTAGGACTCATCAGCACGGCATAGGAAGGCAACGCAAGATAGCGGACGGAGAGCTTTTAGTCTAACCGACTTAATAACGGAAAAAATGGTGATCATTAATTACGCTGTTACGCTGGAGACGACGCTTGAGAGCTGGAGTTCTCACATTTATTCTCCTCTAACCAGAGGTAGTGGTGAAATACTCCCTTTTCTTATCGATTTCTACAGTTTTCACACTTTTTGCTTTTTTGTCAATCTCCATCCCTGACAATTCATAAAACAATGGAATATTCAACACATGGATACCAAACATTGTGCGAAGAAATATCTTTGTATCTTTCGAATCCAAGTGACAAGAAGTTTAAATGATTTTGATGGACATTTCCTTTTTCTTTCCATATTCTCTTTATCAAAAGAAACCGCCAGTCATTCCCGAAGTTATTTCTTTCTAAGTGGATGAGGATAAACTCTTTACACTCTATCCCGCAATTCCAATAACTTACTCAGAATCAGACCCACACGGGTTCAATCATTGAAGAGTTCCTACACTTTTTCCACGGTTAATAGAAACACGGCGTGGTCTGGAGGTGATTCCACACTCACGAGACTCGTGTTGTACACGTGATCTCGTTCCTTTTTAACGAGACGAACCCTTTCGAAAAAGTGTGAGAATTGGATTGCAGCGAGAGGAGATTTGGATTTAATTGATTGGAAATGAAATAGCTCTTCGTTTTAGGCAGGAAGCCAAGTACATCAACCATGTTCTGGTCGTTCACTCTTCTTATTGATCTTAGGTACTTTCCACTGAAAGAAACTTAGTGGAGCAGATCTAAACTCAATTTTATGAAGCCTTAAACACTTAAATTTTTTAAAGACTCTAATTCCGTTAACAATATTTCTGTTTTGATAAAATCATATTTTATGCAAGTAATAAGATATTGATGGAAAAGTTCATATTTATATGTAAATGTAAAAATTTATTAATCAATTTCAATTATTAAAAGTAAGTTTATTACATTTCAGAGATGTGCGGAAAATTTTCAAGTGCTCTCACATTACTTTGTAAGCTAGAACCTGGAAACATTATAAATATAAACGAATGAAAATATATTTTAAATTTCATCAATCTCGTTTTCCCTACCCCGTCACGATGGATGTGTATGTTTTTTAGAAAAGGAAAATAATAGATTCAATGCCAAATATATGCATGCAATGCGATACGAAACATGAAGGAAACTCGAAGAAAATATTAACCTTTAGAATGCTGTTAGAAAATATGTTCTCTTCTTTGTTCCATAATCTTACTAAGATATCCTTACACCTTTCTTGCTCAAAAGTAGAAAAAAATATTTGAATTAAGTTGAATCACCATTCCCTTTTTAACAAAGATGAATATAATAATAATAAGCATACTTAATGGATAGTCAAAAAGATGGATCTCTCTCTGTATGTAGGATGGTGGATCTCTGTAAGTAGATCTTATGTCGTTTTTTTGCACACAGTTAAAATAATGAATTTTAAAGAATTTCATGCAAATTATGATAGTTTTTCAATTTATAAGAACTCAGCCTCTTTTTCAAACTCTATTTCTTACTTAAGCTATAAAAGAAGCAATGAAACACTTTCAGAGTGTATTTGTTTACAATTGTCAGAAAGCAGAGCAAGAGATGTCAAAGCAGGACGATGTTTGCATCTCTATCTAAAGACTGTCCTTGAGGACTTTCTAAGTCTAAATTTATCTTTTTAAGCCAGACCGCTATGCATTAACAGAACTTGGCACAGAGGCATCAGGGTCGTTCGACAATGTTTGGCAACATTCGAAGTTTGTTAAACTTGTTTGCGCAACTTACGACAATGAACGATGTAATAATTCAACGCTTTTTTGTTGACATGCTTCTTCTACCCAAGTGCAACGGCCTTATAATCTTGTCGGATTTTTTTTCATTTGATTCAAGAGCATCTCTTGTAAAAAGTGTATATTTTACACTGAAATGCGTTTAAGGACACTCCGGACGTTTTGTTGACAACTGCAGGTAGATTTGAATGTTCAAAGAACCTTCTTTTAGAACTGGAAGAAGTATGGCATGATTAACGAATAATTTATTATCCCTCTGCTGCCCATGGTAGCTAATGTGCAACCAAAAGTTAAGCTTTAATTTTCAGAATTTTTTAATTTATTGGAGCAATTAATTGCACCTTCAGGTGGTATAATTTATAAAGTTTAGTTTCAGCCCCCCGTTTCAAAAATGTTTTGAATTTTTTTAAATACAATTTTTTTGCATTTTTACTTTATTTGGCCCCAAACTACATGAATAAGGCAAAAAATATTTCTTTCCATAACTAACAATCGTCTCGACTCAATATGACTTAAAATGGTCCTTGGGTATAAAAAATCCAAGCAACCAATCCCAAAAATCTTCATACTAAAAAAATCCTTCGTGAATTATGACTGAAATTTCCAAGAATCATCTTTCATGAACCAATTAGAATGCCTTTAACATTGAAACTATACTAATTACTTCCTTACAGAGCCCTGTGTAAACAATTTACTTGAGACTAAATGAAAAAAAAAATTTAAACACATTAAGAAATCTCATCCTAAATGCCGTACAACAACAAAATGAGACCTTCGGAGCTAAACCATGCACAACAACTTCGTATTCGAAATCACTACGGATAGTTCCGCTCATATGTTAATACTAAGGATGCTTTTAAGTACGCCATTTTTTTTCATACGGATGTGTATTCTTTTACAAGCGAACTTTATATGGCTGGTTGAATTCAAAGAAGAGTTGCCCAACAAACCTTTCGGTGTCTTTCATCCTAACAGGGGAGAACAGTACTAATAGCAGGTATTACAGGCGTAGAAACAGAATAGGCATAATTGCATACCTTAATGACAAGTCTTTCTTCGGTAATGTCTTATTATCCCGGTTACTTTCTTGCATTTCGCAATGCCGGGTAAATAATAGTGATTTGGTTGTAATGTATACAGAAAAATAATAATTAGCGATGCGTAAAAGGAGTTTTTTTCCTGTTTGATTTTACTATGACTATCATGAGAAAATGTTTATCCATCTAATTCATAGGTGTATGGACCAGTTTCAGAGGTGATTGATAAAATTAAAGAAAAAAAAACCTTTTTAAAGAACAACGTTTTTAAAATGCACTAAAAAGTATAAAATAATTTTTTGCAAATCCTTGTAAAACGAAAAACGTGGGGATCATGCATTAGGTATTTAATCCAACTTAATTTCATCATTCGGCCGTATTCACCGGTAACCTGACCGGCGGTCTGGTCAGGAAACCATGGTTACAGCCTCTGATTGGTGGAAAAATAATTCAATATTTTCCATCCACCATATTTTTTAATATTCCATAATATAAATTCCATAATAAAATATTCCATAATTTTTAACTGTGGATATAATGGTAAATAGAGTGACAAGAGTAGTGGCTGTAAATATTATTGCATGAACCCCACGTTTTTCGTTTTACAAGGAGTTGCAAAAAATCATTTTATACTTTTTAGTGCATTTTAAAAACGTTGTTCTTTAAAAAGGTTTTTTTCATTAATTATTTTCTGGTTTTTAGTTTTGTTGTGCAAAGTTCAGAATTCGCGACCTGAACCCCTGAACGCCTTCCAAGAATTTGATTCCTTTCTCTTTTTAACCTTTTAAACGCCGCAATTCAAATTTTGAATTAAAGGTTCTGATTTTTGGCTTAAATGGCTTGTTTCATCATTACTAAAACCATTCTAGTCATTTTTTGGAGAAAAAAAATCCTAAGTATGATTTTGAGGATGTTCCCAAATGGGAACATCGGCGTTTGGGGTGAAGTTTTTAGGGGGATTTCCAAAAGGCTCATATTTTACAATTAATTCAAATAAAATGATTGAAATCGGTTTCTACTCAATAATTATGAACATTTTTATGATCGTGGACGGGTTTTTCATTTTTATTATCCAAACTTGGACGATTGAGCAACATTTTATAGATTTTCATAAGAAAAAATTGACATGTTTATTACGCACGCGAAGCTTTTCCGTAAATTTTTCTTGCACTATGAGTAATATTTTGGTGTAAAAAATACATAAGAGTGTTCCCATGATCTTTAAAGCTAAAAAGTAACGGTTCTGTGAGAAAAATTAGTCTTAATTACGGTTCTATACGGATATCTAGCATAAAATCCACTAATTACATTCAATTCTAATTAGCTTTCAAAATTGATAATCATAATTTTCTCCATTGATTTATTAAAGATGTGTTTCTCATGGAAGATTCCGAACTGAACCACATATATCTTACATCCATCTTACTTTAGAAGAATGTTTTTAGATGTACACACTTTTCCTTATTTTCAAAATTCTTCAATTTTATTCCTAAAATTTTTATGTAAAAAAGTACTTGAACAAAAATATAATCATAAATCCTCAGAATCACTCCAAATATGCCCTTTTCATAACCCCTATTGATAATTACTGAAAATTAATCGATCGGGGAGTTAGAAATATTCTACAAGTGTAAGAATCTGCTATTAAGATTTGTAATTTACTTCTCCATGAATCAGGTGAAAAAATAAAAATTACATATTTTTGAATTTAAAACATCATTCTTAACCTGTTCAGATCCCTTGAGACAAAAAATTTTCAAAAAATTAAAGAAAATAGGAAATAACTTGAATTTTTGCATGTTATAAAAATCCCCTCGAATACTATACCCCAAACGCCGATGTTCCCATTTGGGAACATATACGTTGTATTGGTAATTACTTTCTAAAATTAAAATATGTATCTATTCTGTCAATCCAAATGGGAAGATGTGTACCTAAGCTACCTAAACACAGCAAAATTATTTAAAACTAAATTTATTTAAATTTTTCACAAGTTGAAACTTGTGCAACTTTTGGAAGAGCCAAAAATCTCTAATTTTGATGTAAATTCTACAAAAAGGATTAAGTTGCACGTGAAAAACTTTTGCATGTAAAATAACGTCATATCTTTGAGTTCCTTTCTACCAAGTATCAAATTCCTGCATGAAAAATTAAGTGGTGTAAAAATTCCCTAAAATGATGTTCCCATTTGGGAACATCGGCAGGTAAAAGGTTAATAAAATTAAAAAGTGTTTTTTTTTCTGAACTTTAACTATAACACATGGCTTTACTCTGTTTTGTTAAAATCATTGCACAGTTTTTGCCTCTAGCTATTATTCAGATGACGTTGGAAAATTTTGAAATACTACTAATATAAAAAAAGTGTTTTAAAAATATATTGGTGACAAACTTTTCAGTAACTAATTAATAAAGTCAGTCCCTTAGATGTATTACAAATACAAAACTTGCATGAAGTACTGCACTGTGTATTACTTTTATTCTTACAAATTTTCATTTTACTAGTATTTTATACAACACTTCTAAAGCCATCTTGATAACGAGAGGAGGCAAACTGCACAACAATGATTTTTTAACAATAAGGTCCTATAGTTGAACTTCTAAACTTTAAGTCCCCATGGGGGTTCAGGGACAGCAAATTGAACCGAACTAACGAGATAATATCGTATCGTCATCCAGATCTGAACTATGTTCAAAATTTCAAGTCTCTAGCTCATGGGGAAGTATGCTTAAAATTGATTACTAAATTCCTCCCAAACAGACAGATAGACAAGATTGAAAGTGATCTAATAAAAACGTTGTAATAATACACTTCAACCCTAAAAAACTTTACTTAATATGGGTGATCAAGGTAAAAGCAGGGGTGCAGAATATGTCCGAACCTGGTTCGGGGGAAATTAATGCAGCTCTGGGGAAATTTTTGCCCAAGATAGAAAGAAAAACTAAAAATATCCTATCATCATTAGCTGAGAAATAAATATTTTGTCTAGTGACTGCATCATAACTTCCAATTTCAACGTAAATCAGGGGAGTTACAGATGTAGTAGAGTGGGAAAACTACGGATCTGCGCTAAAAAACCTAATTTTCTAAGTGAATACCTGAATGTTGGCTTTTCCTTGCTTTCTATTGGTATGCAGGAAAACAATGTATTCGTGGTAGAATGGGTAATTTTCATTACAAATTGCGTTCTTGTTTTATCACATCAATGTTCTTTACAAAAAGTTGAGATAATTAACTAAAAATTTACTATGTGAAAATTATTGAATCTGGAAGAAGTTTAATAACTTGAAACTTTATTTAAGGAAATTTCATTTTGGAGAAAACAAATTGTGTTCTGGGGAAATGTTGGGTCCTGAAACATTTTCTGCACCCCTGAGTAAAAGTTACTTCCTCCCAAAGAAATATTCTCGATTCTAGTTAAAGAATTTTTATTAACCAATTATTTTTTTCTAAGGAAAAACTGCAAGGAACCACAAATTTTTTTAAATACAGTTGGAAAAGTTTTTATTTTATTTTTATTAAAAAAAAGTAAACTGGGGAATCAATTACCCAAGCAAGTTGCATAACATCATTGTCATTATATATACATTCAGGCTTGCACTGGCTTTAGTTATGTAGTAAAGTATGAACTCAAAAACAACTTACACATATCCAGCATTAATTCATGATTTGGTAGCAACTCAAACTTGAGAATTAGACTCATGAGACCAAAGTTTCGGGTATTTGTATTTAACAGGGAATAAGCACAAAAATTTTGATGGAAGCTGGAAATTTTTAGTTATTAGAATCATGAAGTTTTCACAAATATTATTTGATACAAATAAAATTATTTTAAAACCATTAAACATTTACAATAATTATTTACCAAAGTACATTATCAGCATGAAATTTCATCATATTTAAAAACAATTGAAGCTATGAAAAGGCAACAAGGATCTTGAACATAATCTTATGAAAATAATTTTATTCATGAGTTACAACAGAACATGACTTATTTACAAGGATGCAACACATAAACTTGTTTCTATTGTTTACTTTGGGCAGCTTCTTTTCTAGCCGCATCTTGCAAAAGCTGAGTGTCAACTTCATCAGCTGGGAGCTGAACATAGCGTACAACTGAACCACGAATGAAACAATTCTTCACTGAAAGCTGTAAGCAATAAAACTATAAGCATCAAAAGTAATATTATAGGCAACAAAAGGAATAAATGCATAATTTTAATCACTCTGAATTCATAATCATAAGAGGTTTAGATCCTTTTAACCATTCTTTGATGTTTTTTTTGCTTTCTGACCCAAAAATTTCAATATTTTTAGTGCCTAAAATTAAATTTTGATACAGAAAAGTGAAAACATATTTACCCTTCAGCTATATTTAGTTTTTTTATTCAAAATACTTCAGAGGACACAAGGAATTCCTAAAGTTATATATTTATGGCATTATTATAAAATATCAACTTGATTTTGTGTTTTTGGATTCATTAAACGTACTATCAAAGCGAAATTTTGCTTAAAAATATGAAACTTCTACAAAAAAAAGAGTATTTGTCAAAATACTGAGGGGGCTACTGTTTTACTTGCTCTACTTTTCATAATAATAAATGAGGATTATTTATGAGAATTATTATGCCTCAGTCATAATTGACTGTTGTCACCAACAAAATATTATGGGGACACACAGCAATTTTAACATTACATTATATTCAACATATTTTAACACTTCAATGGTCGTACCCATTTCTAAAAAAAAACAGGTAACGAGAATGATTCAGGTAATTACCATCGTATATTTCTTTTAAGTATTTTTTCAAAACTTAATAGAGAAACTAACTGATGCAGTCTCGGTTGTTCAACTTTCTAGATACAAACAAAAATATGACAATCAATTTGGTTTTAGAACGGGAAAAGTACTGAACGGGCTAGTTACTAAAATTATTTACACTAACAAAAACATTAACCTGAAGAATGTTGTAGTTTTTCTTTTGATACTGTAAAGTAAACTATAAACTATTATTGCATAAACTTAACTGTATTGAAATAAGAGGAAATTTAAATAAATGGCTTAAATCATATTTAACAGATAGTGAAAATTAATAACCAATTCAGCCAAGATATTTCTATTGAAGGAGACGTTCTACAAGGATCAATATTAGGCCCAACCTTTTTTAAAATTTTTTATTAATGATTTTTGTAATATTAATTTGGATTGTAAATTAGTCACGTTTGCTGATGATACAATTTTGATTTTTTTAGATTAAAAACATTTCAGCACTTGATAAAAAAAATTTAAATTGGTTTAAAAAAGTTAATGAATGGTATTGGTATCATCTTAATTTACTAAACATAAATGTTCCTTTAAGTAATACTTTAAAATTTCATAATGTTATTTGAAATTGCCAATGCAATGGTTCTTGTGATTGTGATGTTACAGAAAGGGATGATAACCAATCAAATACTTAGGACTTCAAATAGACAGTAATTTTAAATGGAAATCGCACGTAAAATATTTGCTTTACAAATTGCCTTAGGTTAATATTACGTTCCTTTAATTTTTAATGATTTTTAATAACTTTGTATTATTCATGGGTTCAATCTATTTCAAACTGGCATAACTTGCTATGCTTCTGATTACTTAAAAATTATTAAAACTTCTTCATTTACAAAATAAATTGTTTTTCATTTCAAAGATTTTCAGCAACCAATAATATTTTTAACTATGTGCCAGCTTTTTATCGGCTACTAATTTTTATATTTTAAAACGGAAATTTTTGTAACTTAAAACCAGTAACCTATATAACAAGAGATACTAAAGGTAATTATTTTACTTCTAAATCATATAGTGAAATTCACAAATCACAGGCATTTTTAGGTTCATATATCTTTAATAAATTAAATGAAGCTACTAAACTTATAACTATGCAGATTTTAAGACAAATATCATTAAATTCATAGAGGAACAAAATTCAATAGAAATTATCTTTACAGTAAATAATGCTCTGTTGCGTTGTCATCAATCTCATTAAATTTGCATTGTTGATATCATTAGCGATAGCGAGCAGGGGGCGGTAGCCCCCTAGTAGTTATTTTTTTTTGGTTATTTCTTTATTAGTTAACTTTAGTAGTTATTTTCTTTTTTGTTACTTTATTTATTTATTCTCTTTTTTAAAATTGAATTATGAGTTATTTTGTACTTTCTTCGATTTCCCTTTCTGTGTATTTTGAAGTGTTTGTGTTAATAAATTTGATTTGAATATAATTAAAACTTAGGTATATAAAACAATTCTAGTCCATAAAAAATCCTATATTATATACAATCAAATATGCTGTAAAACCTCATTGAGCAACCACCCCTAAACAAGGACTACCTCCTCTAACAACCTGTTTTTGAAGTCACCGGTATCATCTCTAATTCTCCTTATGTCAAAATACCTCTATACAACTTCAAATACATAAAAAAAATATTTGTACCACCATTAAAGAGCCTCTGTCAGATGGTTTTGAAAGATTTTGCATGGCTGGTGCATGTTTTATGACTCTAAAGGACTTGGACTCTATTGGAAGAGTACTTCAGAAGATTTTATAGTCCTGCAACCCCCCCTCTCTTGCTTCCGCATGTGATTTTATTGCTCCAAAACATCAGGTAGGGCAACAAGTAACATTACATGAGAGATATCTACAATTTCATAATTGAACAGAAAACTTTAGAGTGTTTACCAGGGTTTCGAAAATAATAGTCATTTAGTTGAGTTACTGTACTTCAGTTTAGTTCATAGGCATGGAAACTTTCAACATGAATAAAGTGTGTTTCTCACTGTAGAAAAGCATGTAGCAGAAAAAATGAAATAGTCAGATAATTTTATTTAAACATTTTTATCTATATTTTGTATAAGATTAGTGATATGTAAGAATCAATTGTTTTAGAGGTTTTTAACTCATGCCTTTGAAAAATGTATTGATTAAGTTGTAAAGCTATTGAGGTGCTTGCAGCAACAATGAGCTAACTACAGTGGAAAGCTGATGGAGTTGGTTTATTGTTGCAGCAAACAATGAACTCTTTACTGATCTTAAGGTTACCCTTTCTAATCCCCTCAATTTATCTTGTAATGGATGGTGGTCACTTAAGAGAGGTTTTACTGTATTAAGGAATAAATAATACATTAATTTAAATATAAGCAACAGCAAAAATGAAAATATTGAAGTAAAACTAACAATCAGGTATTTTAGTTATGTTTTTTACTTACCATATGAGGGTATTTGGCCGGATCAGTTACACTAATATCTGTCAGCTTTATGTTTAAATATTGATCAACAGAATGCAAAGTGCCACAAATACTGTAAGAAAAAATTACATCAAGTTATATATAAAATATATTTCTTTGTAACCTTTAAAACATTTAAACTAAAAGATAGCTTAATTGAACACTGTTTAAAAATAATCAGTTGAATTATGTCAGCAATTTCCAGCATTTAGCAGTGGTCCCCAACCCCCGGTCCGGTGCTGGTACATGGATCAAATTGTACCGGGTCACGGGCCGACTGTTTCACTGAAAAGGAATTTGAATTCCTAGGTTTATACCCCCAAGCGGGCCGTGGTAAAATTATCAAACGTTGACTGGTCCGTGGTGGTAAAAAGGTTGGGGAACACTGATTTAGTATCCTTCACTAATGAAAGTTTATTTTTTAAACTCAAAATATTAATTTAATTATTTATACTAAATAATTTGAAATAATAAATTCTTTAATTTCACAAGATTAACATTTTAACCTATTAAATGCTATAAATATATTTTAAATTTGTACAATTCAAAAATTAAAATATTTTAATACATAGGGTGTAATATGCTTTTTTCTTTTGCAAAAAACACTAGTTAGAAGTTTTGTATTAGAAACCTTGTTTCACATTCAGATTCAAATAGAATTGCTTATGTTTAAGTCAAGCATCTCTTTGTAGCAAAATAATACAACAATTAATCATAGAAGATAATATAAAATTACTGTGCTTACTATAAAGTACTTTGAAAAATGAACACCAAAAAGTTAAAAGTTTCTTACTTTAAATCATTTTTTAATTCAACAACTACATCTTTTCCAACCAGTGACTTGAAAAAAGAGTAAAACAACTGAAAAGAAATAATGAATATAATTTAGGAGAAAAAGTATAGAAAACATAAAAATATTTACTATGCAATTACTTTTTCTTCTGCATAGATATATCAAAAATACAAAACATTTTACCAGTAACTTTCCTCTTTCACAGTTATCTAAATTTGATTTTTAAAAAATCTAAATTTAGTATTTACCTGCAATCAATAAGAGATGGCCTTGATTTTTTACAGTAAGCCAATGTAGCCAATAAAATAAATAATCATTAATAAATAGTAATTACTTTAATAGTTTATAAAATTAAGTAAATCGTTTAGCTTCTAGAAATATTCTATGAAACATATTAGAGACCACCTGGGGTATTCCTATTCCATGTCAAATCAACACAGTTTTGGGACATTTTAGGACTTCAAGTCTCAGATTTTCTTGATTTTTGGTATGCAGTAAGTCATCATAGAGATATGAAAAAATGCCAAATTTCAGCTTCCTAGCTCAAATACTTTTGAAGTTATAAATTTTTAAAGTTTTGAATTTTCCTCAAAAAACTGCACTTTTTGACATCTTTGATTGCCTGTAAGTTGGCAACCAATTATAATACAGTCTTGGGAGTGGTATCATTGTAAAGCCCATTTGTGGGGCTTTAAAATGATGTGCAGCAATACCGGGTCAGCATTAAATTTTTTTTTGAAATTTTAAAATTAAATTTTAAAATTTAAATATCTCAAAAAATGGTATTTTTAAAAATCTGAAAAAAATACCAAAAATAGTTTGTGTTGACTACTTACTTATGGCAAAAGCTTGTGATGGGATCTCAATGGGATCTGGTGATAATAAGCACCCAAAAAACACATGTTTTATGAATACTGTAAAGATATGTACTAATAAAGATATTTTTATGTACTAATTTTGCTTCATTGAGTATGTAGATTCTACATACTACATACATTGTAGAATATGTAAAATATTAGAAAAGTTGGGATTTCCCCCTTTTAATAAAAAAAACTAAGCAAATTTAACAAATTTTAAATTTTTTAAAATTTTTAAATTTTGTAGTACAGGCATGTGATACATGTCTATATGCTATATTTTAGTGCTGTTTACGAATATCAGGCCAACTTTTGAATAAAATTTAGAATAAGTGTGGAAAAATTGAATAATTTATCTTTAATTACTTCTTTTGTTAAAATTGCTTCAATTTTTCCACACTTAATTTAAATTTTATTCAAAAGTTGGCCGAATATTCGTAAACAGCACTAAAATATAGCCTATAGACATCTATCACATGCCTGTACTATAAAATTTAAAAATTTTAAATTTGTTTAAAATTTAAATTTTTTGAAATATTTTTTGTCTTTTTTAAATTTTAATAATTTTTTGAATGATTCATTACCAAATATTGTCAAAATATTTTCTGTTCCATTTGATATAAGGATGTCACCCCCTGTTATTTTTTTAAAGTTTATTTGAAAAATTAATTATTAAACTAATGACTAGATCGTAAATAGAGGTTTTTATATATATATAACTATAATATCCATGGAAAAGGAATTTTTGTTAATTTTAAGTTAATTTTTGAAATAACAACACAATTTTTAACGCAAAATAACATGTAAAAATATCCAATTTATTACCTTTAAAGAAATTTTCAATTTATAACTGATAAAATATCAATTAATACAATAACTTCAAAAAAATATAAAAAATAAAACCACTCAAACCATAAATTACTGAACAATAAGTATTTTAAATGGGTTTCCCTTAAAAAGGACTTGCCAAAATTGGAAGAAAATAGGACAGTTAAAAGTTATTTTCTTTTCAAACTTTCAGGGGACTATTTTTATATGTTATTTTGTGTTAAACATTGTGTTATTTCAAAAATCAACTTTTTTAAATGATAAGCATCTTTACCAAGGTCCTTTTCCATGGATATTATAGTTATATATATATAAAAACCTCTATTTACGATCTAGTCATTAGTTTAATAATTAATTTTTCAAATAAACTTTAAAAAAATAACAGGGGGTGACATCCTTATATCAAATGGAACAGAAAATATTTTGACAATATTTGGTAATGAATCATTCAAAAAATTATTAAAATTTTAATTTAAAAAAGACAAAATATTTCAAAAAATTTAAATTTTAAACAAATTTAAAATTTTTAAATTTTATAGTACAGGCATGTGATAGATGTCTATAGGCTATATTTTAGTGCTGTTTACGAATATTCGGCCAACTTTTGAATAAAATTTAAATTAAGTGTGGAAAAATTGAAGCAATTTAAACAAAAGAAGTAATTAAAGATAAATTATTCAATTTTTCCACACTTATTCTAAATTTTATTCAAAAGTTGGCCTGATATTCGTAAACAGCACTAAAATATAGCATATAGACATGTATCACATGCCTGTACTACAAAATTTAAAAATTTTAAAAAATTTAAAATTTGTTAAATTTGCTTAGTTTTTTTTATTAAAAGGGGGAAATCCCAACTTTTCTAATATTTTACATATTCTACATACTCAATGAAGCAAAATTAGTACATAAAAATATCTTTATTAGTACATATCTTTACAGTATTCATAAAACATGTGTTTTTTGGGTGCTTATTATCACCTGATCCCATTGAGATCCCATCACAAGCTTTTGCCATAAGTAAGTAGTCAACACAAACTATTTTTGGTAGTTTTTTCAGATTTTTAAAAATACCATTTTTTGAGATATTTAAATTTTAAAATTTAATTTTAAAATTTCAAAAAAAAATTTAATGCTGACCCGGTATTGCTGCACATCATTTTAAAGCCCCACAAATGGCCTTTACAATGATACCACTCCCAAGACTGTATTATAATTGGTTGCCAACTTACAGGCAATCAAAGATGTCAAAAAGTGCAGTTTTTTGAGGAAAATTCAAAACTTTAAAAATTTATAACTTCAAAAGTATTTGAGCTAGGAAGCTGAAATTTGGCATTTTTTCATATCTCTATAATGACTTACTGCATACCAAAAATCAAGAAAATCTGAGACATCAAGTGTGAATGAGTGTGTTGATTTGACGTGGAATACCCCACCTTCCTTATTAAGATAAAGGGTAATTCTTGAATAGACCTTTATCAGGTGTTAAGTGTACTGCAGTACTAGTGCCGGTACATAAAGGAAAAATATTTACTGCTATACACATAAAAAATTATTCATAACATTCTAAATATTTTACTTATACTACCTCTAATAGGAAAGATTCACAAAATTAAATAGCGTTATGAATTTTTTCCAAGAACCAAGAAAGGTAGCTAAAAAATTACATCAAGCACCATCACATTTTATTTTTTTATCTTAGCAACAATCTGTTGAACCCCGCTTATTAGGCATTCTCCCCTCTAATCAAAAGAGGAAACTTGACCCTTCTGCCTAGCTTGGAGACCATAAAAAACCCAACACAAAATGCACAAAAACACATTTAAGCAGAATAATTGCATTTAAACATGTTAGTTTATTAATGCATTCATCACTCCATAGACCAACAGCAACGCCTCCCTTTAACAGTAAAGTACCAATGATAATTAGTTACGCTGTAGAAACGTCAAACTAAGGGGATCCATTTACTCTGAACAAGCCATGGCTACTTATCAGGACTAATGTTCTTCACACTATATGATTTAAACAGCTTTATTATATGTTTAAACTTGTTGTCTGAAGATTTATTGACGAATGATGGAACAGATTTGACAGACCCTCCATGATGACCAGCAACTTAAACAGGTACTATCTTGGTGACTACTCTAGGTATTCTCCCCTCTAATCACAAGAGGAATGCAGCGACCCAACGACTGGTCTACATTTCTTGGCAACTCATGGATCTTTTTGCCATGGAGGACCTGTTTTGAATTTGTAACCCAATGACTTTTAATGTCACCTATGGACAATGTAAAAAAATAAATGTTCTAAAGGTAAATATAGAGATGTAATAATAATAGATATAGATAATGTAAATATAGAGATGCATTAATAGAAGTTGGAAAACTATATTTCTTAAACATGAAAATAGAGTTTACTCTGCTTAATGCTATCTATCGGATAATGTCATCAAAATCAACAGGTTCCGATCATTCCTACTGAATTTAATGTAAAAAAATAGTTTATTGTGATCAACACACCGCTAGATGTTATCCAAATTTGTTCATATTCCCATAAGAACGACAGCTTTTGAGTTTCGTTTTAGAAGGTTAATTTTTACAATAAACATCTGCCTGTTTCTTTTCTCTTGAAACTCAGAATGAGAAAATATAATATTTGATAACTCTCCACATATTGAGAGAAAACAGTTTAAGGGAGGGTCCTGAATCCATGCTTGTGATTGGTGAAAGGATATCACCATTGGCACCTCAGGGGTGCATCCAGGATTTTTTGCCAGGGGCCGTTTTTGGGAATTTTGTGAAAAACGGAATTGAATTTTATGAAAAACAGTATTGAATTTTGTGAAAAACAGAGTTGAATTTTGTGAAAAACGGGATTGAATTTTGTAAAAATAATTTTTCATTCTAAAATAAGGTCCTATTTCTGTAAATATATTTTTTTAATAAAATTACACTTAGGGAGTGCATATAGCTTGATTAAAGTCCGTTTTTGGGAACCAGAATTGTGAAGGGGCCCTTTTTGAGGTTCGGAATTTTGTGAAGGGGCCGTTTTCGGCCCCAATTTCTTTCCAGATGCACCCCTGCACCTTGCAGATATTTTAGTTTTCCCTTGTTTACTTGAATTCAGATTAATTCGTAATATGATGTCTACTGGAGTGGAAAGGTATGAGCCTCTTCTATGTAAAATTTTGCAATGATCTTGTCTGTCCTTCTTAAACCTGCAAACGCTCGATCCATGTATTCCTCCACACCGGTAGCACTTTTCAGGTTTATCAGCATCCTTCCGTCTATTTCTGGAACGCACTTCAATCTTTGAGATCTTGTTAACGTCCAGTTCTGCAGCCATTCGAAGATTACCGGCACCTCTAGCTGCTGCTTCCATCGCGTTAGCAATTTCTGTGGCTCTAGGCAGGGTCAGGCAGAGGTGCAGAATATGTCCGAACGCCCGAACGATGTTTGGGGGAAATTCGAGCAGCTCTGGGGAAATTTTTCCCCAAGATAGAAAGAAAAACTAAAAAATCCAACATCATTAGCAGAAAAGCAGATATTTTGTGCTGTGACTACTACATCATAACAACCTCCAATTTCAACATGAAAACAGCAGAGTTACGTATGTAGAGTGGGAAAAACTACGGATCTGTGCTAAAAAACATTTTCTAGGTTCTTAACCTGGATGTTGGCTTTTCCTTGCTTTTCGATTGGTATGCAAGAAAAACAATCTATCCGTGGTAGAATGGGTAATTTTTACTATTAATAGCATTTTTGTTCAATCACATCGATGTTCTTAATTAAAATGTTGAGTTCATAAAGGAGAAATTTACAGGTAGCTCAAATTTGAGATAATTAGAAAGTTTTTCATATTTTAGGGAAAGGGGCACTTTTTTTAGCCAAGATTATAAGTGTGTAAGAAAGACTAAAAAAGAGTATAAAGATCATTAAAATTTAAATTTATGGATTATTTGAAAATTATTGAATCTGAAAGAAGTTTAAGAACTGAATTAACTATTTTTTAATGAAATTTAATTTTGGGGGAAATTTTGGAGAAAAAATTGTGTTCTGGGGAAATTTTGGATCCTGGAACATTTTCTGCACCCCTGGGGTCAGGATAGGTTCTGCAAGCAGCTTCTTCTGTATAGTTTCGTCATGAATTCTGCAAACAAAACGATCACGTAGCATGACGTCCAATGTAGCTCCAAAGTTGCAATGTTTGGCTAGGCGTCGAAGTTCAGCAATAAAGTCGGCCATAGATTCACCAGCTTTCCTGGTCCTTGAGTGGAACTTGAACCTTTCGACGATCTCCGAAGGTGGTGGCTCAAAGTGGGTATTCAGCGTGTTTATGAGCTGTGGCAAAGTCCTAGCCGTTGGAAGCTGAGGCAATAGGAGCTCTTTCAAAAGGGCGTAGGTGGCTGGCCTGATCACAGAAAGAAATATGGCCCTCTTCCTTTCATCACCTTCAATTTTGTTTGCAATAAAATAATGGTCCAGGCGCTCTGTATACTGGCTCCAAGATTCCACCTGCCGATCAAAAGCGCTGATCGATCCAAAAGCTGCTGCCATACTTATCGCTTTACGTAGATTTGAATCCCATCCCCGTCACCACTGTTCTAACTAGAAATGATCTACTAACATAAAATAAGACAGCAAGTTTATTGGCAAGCATTGATCTCCGATCTCCTGCCGAGGCACCGGCAGATAGGGTTTACATACAATCAGAAGGCTTTAACTGTTGCCACAAAAGAACATAAACATAGAATTAATAAACCTCGCAATTCAGTTACAAGAAATAAGTATATAATAAATTCAAGAAAAGGAATTTATAAACAGTAAGCAGAATTGAAAATGTGTGGTGCTCAATCAGGGACCAATCCGGGATTTTAAACTTAACCCCCCTTTTTGTGAAAAAATTACAGCATTTTAATTTTTGTGAAAAATTGCAAGATCTTTTTAATTTTTGTGAATTTTTTTTACTTTTTTCAATGGAAACTAAAAATTAATGAAAGCAGAATGAAATTAATGAATTATTTATTTCTTCTGTTTAATAGCAACTTAAATATTCAATTAACTATAAACAATTCACATATAATTTAAAAATAATTTTTTTGAAGGTACCGTTTTTGTTAGCACTTTTTTTGTGAAGGTACCGATAACCGGTATCAAAATTAGCCATTAGTCCCTGTCAATAAATGAAAATAGCATAGAAAGGGATTTTATTTTTTTATTAATTGGACTATTATATTTTCCCCTAAAAATTTTAAGTTGCCAAGTTCTCAGTGTAAAATTAGTTTATATAACTAATTACGATTACATAATTTTGATTTTAAAGCAGTTATACACTGTTCAGGGTTCCCACTTGATTTCAAAAATAAAATTACGACTTTTCCAGGTCAATTTATAAGATTCGGTAAAAAAACTAGCAATTCACTGCAATTTTCATATACGTCTACTTCTTGCATTTTAGAACATATAATTTTCAATAAATTGACTGTTTTTTTACTTTATAGCCGAAATTGACCTGCAAACATTAAAAATTTTCATTTTCCATGTATTATTTATGATTTTCCAGGTTTTTGGCCAAAATGAGCAATTTTTCCTGACTATTCCCCGATTTTTCAGGTGGAATTTGAATTCCCTGACTTTTCCAGGTTTTCCCTGACCCGTGGGAACCCTGACTGTTTGCTGCTTGTTTATTTAAAATCACTTATCAATCGGAAAATGTTCAGTTTAATCGAGGACAATTGCGATCACATTAAGTGTTTACTGTATTGAGTAATGTATTTAAAAAAAATAAAGAATCACTATAGGAATTATTCTGATGCTTTGGGGGGGTTATTAAGATGACTTTATTCATTAACCAAAACCAGGCTGATTTAGAAAATTTGGAACACTAGGCCCAACTTACAGGACAAAAAAAACGGGGTACCCATGTTACCTGTGTGTTATTGCGGTGCTACTTTGATATACCCCCCAAAAATTACGCGCCAAATCTGGCACTCCCTACGGACTTTTTAGGTTTGCTGTTTCTTGTTTTTTTGTGTATATGTAGTAGTAATGTGTAGCCTAGTGGATTACTGGAAAAAATTGAAATTTTGAACTTTAATAATTCCAAAACTAATGAGAATTTTCGGAAAAACTAAATTACAATATTTTTATAAAAAATATTTTTGTTCTTGGTTCAAATATCAAAGTTTTACTATGATTAGTTTTTCTGTTATATTCCAAAAACGTTTCAGCGATTTCATCGGTTCAACTGTATATCAAACAGGTATTTTGCTTGGCGAGAAAAAAAGTCGCCAAATTTCCGATTTGGGGGTGTATATCAAAGTAGTTCCGTTATTGCAATCATGTGGAAGTTTGGTGTTTTGGATTGTATTAATACAAGCAAAAGTAGAAAAGTTTGCATGCATTTAAGTATTGTATGTAGTAATATAATCACGTTTGCATTGCATTAAGCTTTATTTGGTCAACAAGTAATGAAAAAACATTCTAGGATTATAAAAAGTCATTTCTACTATAAATTTTTCTTTACTTTTAAAAATCAGAGGCACCCAAATTGTGGGGGCCCCTGACCAAAACAATAACTAAAAATGTCAGCGCATAGGATTATCATCATAAAAATTGTACTTAAATAATTTACCATCTTGTTCTAGGTATTTTTCTGAGCTAATATCTTCTCAGATGGTTTAAATTAACCTATAAACAAAACTATCTTTTGAATGTTTTCAGTTTCATTCGTCGGTTTCCGAATTTCCAAACCGGGGAATAATATATATCATAAGTTGAGAGGTTTTAACTATACTTGCAGTGATAATTAATTTTAATAAACTTATGATTGGGAAGATTAAATAAGGGTGTACCTTGGGATATAAAAGATTTAAATCATTATTCTACATTTTTTATGTTTTTAATGATTTAGCACGCATAAGAGCAGCAAAAAAAATCTTGTAAAAAGAAAACCATTTCTTGTGGGTTAATAACTTTAACTTAGACTTTGTTCACGAAAGTAAATAAACAAAACTTTGAAACTGATTTGCCGGCCCGTTATCAACTTTTTATCACATTTTTCTAGGCTTCTCTTCTTGTCACTCTTAGAAATGATAAGAAAAAATGTAAAGATTTACCTCTTGAACTTCTAGTTCGTTATTTATGAAAATTTATTCCTCTGTGATTTTCGGGCATTTCTGCTCATAGCAATACATTACTTAAAAAAAGGTTAACACTCTCGTTTAACTTTGGAAAATTACAAACAATTTATTTTAATTATGGTTTAACTTTACTTTATTGCTGTTTATTAAAATTAAATAGTAAATTTTTGCATGGAATTATTTTCTGTTACTTCAAGAATCTGTTAATTCCAATCGCATGTTTATTTAAATTATATCAATATACTTTTCTAGATATCTCAATATGGCTTTTAATCAAGTTAGGCGTTATTCAATGGAATCAACAAGGCAATTGATGAACTATTTACAAGGGAAGAGGGTGTCACCAAAGCAAGTTGTGCGTTCAGTGGAAAAATTTAATCCTGCTACTGGTAAGAAAAAGTATTGAACAGGTTTGAGATAGGTCCTTCACGGTAATCGCCAACTAAAAAGAGAGCTGATTGGAGGGTCTACTATTCTTGACAACCCATTACACTTTTAACCCAGGAGGACTGTTTCACAACTGTGCCCAACTTTCCTTTATTTTCAACATTTAAAACAAATTTTTTGAATGTTGTGGAAAACCTAAGAATTACTTAATAATCAGGGATCACATAATGTTGCAAAATCGTACATATTACCAGGGTGATGTTTTTTAAATATCATCTTGATCTTTATCGGTAGGAATATTTCTTCAACTAGGTACAATTTCATTCTGTCAACTTCGCTCATGAGAGGTTTCCCAAGATATTGTAGCACTTTTTTTCTCCAATTTAAGAACTATAACATTAAGGATTTTACTGGTCAGAGATGGCCCAAACAATAGTTGGAATTTGAAAGATCTTTTCAGTAATTTTTTGTTTGAAAAAATGAGCCTATGCTTGTTTTGATGTTGCTGATCTCACTATTCTAATGATGAATGACTGGTTAAATTTATTTGCTGTTTAAAAAATTTATTCAATTAATTCTTAAGTTAATTTTTCATAAAAAATTAAAGCTTCTAGAAATAAAAATTTTGGTGGTTAGTTAGGAATAGATGTGACTAGCTGAATTTTTTTTGTGAATGAAAAACCATGATTCAAAAAAATTCAAATCCCCTATAGCTGGTAATTACATATTTTTAGAGAATTCTGATTCTTGAAGAAGTATCTAATGTAAAAATATATAAAGGGTAAGTTAATCACTAATGATCCAAACTGATTTAAAATTTCATTCATGTATGCCTGAATTACAATTTTGTTCAATGTTTAAGTTAAAACTCAAACCCACAGCTCAAATGATGACTGACAACCAAAGATATTTAATTATTAATATTATTATTAAATCCTAAAATAATAATCAGGGGTCTGTCCAGACTTTTTGTGAAGGGTCCGGTTTTTTAAAAATTGTGAAAATCTACTCATAATTTTGTGAATTTTAGTTAGTCTTAAATTAGTTCTTTTCAGCCAGGAGCCTGTTTTTGTGAAAATAAGCTAAAAAATGTGCAGTATTGTGAAAAATAGTGACCATTTAAAGGCCTAAATACTTGCGAAGGGTCCGTTTTCACAATGAAACATTTTGTGAAGGGTTCGAAAACGGACCAAAATTTCTTCTAAAAAGACCCCTGATAATAATAATAATAATTACTAGATTATTATTAGAGATCTAATATAGCAATATTAGAACTCTATGATGACACTTAATCATGTTGCTGTGGTTAAACATGGCTGGAGGACTTTTTAAAGCTGCTCCAATTTGGTTAAAAATATTTTAGTTTAATTATTTTTTTCTTTAGGATCACTCATTTGTAATTTGCCATATTCTGGACAAGAGGATGTAAATATAGCTATTGACTCTGCTAAAGCTGCTCTTGTTGGTTGGTCAAAATTGTGTCCAAGAGAAAGAGGCAGATTTTTGTTATCTGCAGCATCTGTTATCAGGGTATCATTTGTTTTGACTTATTAATATAAAAAATTTTCTTGTTTAATTAAGCATTAAAAGCTGCTGATTGAATAAAAAAATCATTATTTTGTGTTCTGTGTTTTAGGCTAGATTAGAAGATATTGCCGTAGTTGAAGTAGAAGACACTGGGAAACCAATTTGGGAGGCAAGAGTTGATATAGCAGGTTGTGCAGATGTCTTGGAGTATTTTGGAGGAATAGCTGCTTCTATTAGTGGTAAAGATTAGAATGTTGTTTTTTTAATTTTATTGTTACCCAGCATTGCTTTAATATTGAGTATTAGTTTTCTTAATTTCTTCCCTGAAATCCCAATTAATGTCAACTTGCTTGTGTTCTCAAACAACTATATTGAGTTTTCCTAGTATTGAACTCCATTGTTAACTTCTTCAAGTTTGAAATGGTCACAAACGCCAATAAATATGCACCAGAAATAATACCACCGTTTAAATTTACTACTGTATAACCCAGCACAGTGCACATTCAGTTTGGTGAAAGTTCTAGTTGATGTTACAGTCAAATCCGCTTAATGGACAAATTTTGATAACATTAAAAAGTGTGGATTGCATTAAACAAAATATTTTACATTAAATTAAATAGGAATAATTGGGACCTGTTGATTTTGATAACATTATCTGATTGATCACATTAGGCAAAGTGGACTGTATTAAGGATATTAAGTTTTATCCAAAACCCTACGAGTTGCTTGATTTAAAAAACATCCAATTTAAAAAAGAAAATTTAAGTACCAAAATTTTTTAAAAATAAATTGTTAAATGTTTGAAACATGTTTTATTAACATTGCTGGCTTAAAATAAAATTAAATCTTTAAAATTTCTTTCACAATCTTTAGAATGAATATATTTACCTCATTTTCATTGCACATTATTTTTCATATTTTCCATTCAATAGAAAATTTTATTAGTACTCAGGGGCTTCTTTTGTAAGCTTTTCTTCCAAGGCTCTTGCAAACTATCATACAGTAGTATGATAGTTTGCAAGAGCCACATTATTAGTTTTCTGCTAATATTTCTCACCGCCATCATTTTGTCCTTCAGGTTCTCACCACCAGTTGTCAGAGGGAAGTTTTGCAATGGTTCAAAGAGAGCCTCTTGGTGTTGTAGCTGGAATTGGGGCTTGGAATTACCCTTTTCAAGTGATGTCTTGGAAAGCGGCCCCTGCTCTTGTCTGTGGAAATACATTCCTTTATAAACCATCTGAGTTCACTCCTTCAACATCTGTGATTCTTGCTGAAATTTTATCGGAAGTTGGTCTACCACCTGGTGTGGTGAATGTTGTTCAAGTAAGTTTATTTGTTTTAAATAGATTTACTTTGTTTTAAATAGATTTTAGTTCTTTCAAAAAAGTTTTTTATTTTGAAAAATAAATCTTAATTTTCTTCATTTCAAAATGAATAAATATTTTGATTCCTACCCTTCATCATCCCCTAATATTCATTTTTTGATACTCTGACTTATCTTAGCCTCATTTTATTTATTCATCCCTTTGAAACTTACAAAAAGTTTAAGAGTGGCAGTTAGCGAGGAAGAGGGCATTGATTTGCCATCTAATGACATAAGGAATTGTGCTCTTTACTATTTCTAATCTTTGAGTTTTCATTTCTCCTGTGTCATTTTATTATTGTGTTTGATTAGGGTGGTTATGAAACAGGTGAATTCATCTGTAATCATCCAGACATTTCAAAAGTGTCATTCACTGGTAGTGTCAACACTGGAAAGAAAATTGTTAAGGCTTGTGCAAACACAATGAAGAAAGTAACCATGGAACTTGGTGGAAAATCAGCTCTTCTGGTTTTTAGTGACTGTGATCTTGATAATGCTGTTAAAGCTACCCTACTTGGAAATTTTCTCACACAAGGTGAGGTTAGTATTTATTTAAAAATTCCAAAAATTGTAAATAGTTTTTTTATTTAGCATTTTAGATATAAATTAACACCTTTCAATTTTCTAGGTTTGTTCAAACTGTACCAGAGTCTTTGTCCAGAAGTCTGTTTTAAAAGAATTTACTGACAAGCTAATTAAGGCTACAAAGAATCTAGTTATTGGTGATCCTTTTGATGAAAACACTCAGATAGGTGCTGTCATCAATGAAACACATGGCAATAAAATAATGCAGTACATTGACACAGCTCGAAAGGAGGTAAATCTGTGACATTTTCATTATACTTTAGATTTGTGAAAGGGATTAGCTTGTGTTGTTTCAAAATTTTCTCCAAAGATCCTATCCCCTTTACCACAGTGATCAGATATTTATTTATTGCCCTCTTAAAAAAATTGTTTGTTTTGTAAAATATAACTTACTATGATTTTGAATATGAATGGGTTAAGAACATTTTAGATTATGAGAGTTTAACACATACTGTTAGAAACTATTGACCTGTTGATAATGTTGTTCAATAGTGTTTTTTTTATGTTTAAATGAATGTTGGTGCAAAAATGTTATGCTTTTCAAAGAGATAAAAAAACAGCACCTACTAAAAGGGATGTCAATTTTTTTGGGAGGGGGAGAGGGGGTTTGGCAGTTTCTTACGTAATTATGTTGGGGGAGTTTGAGGTTTGCTTATCTTTGCTGGACAAGGGGGGGAGAAGGGTTAAAAATGACCAAAAGTGTGCTTACGTAATATTTGAACAGCCTCTTTAGTAATGAAAATTTTATGAATAAGTTTTTCTTAATTCTGCCTTGGGGGGTAGGCTTTGGACCCCATGGGCTTGTACACCAATGAGTTTAGTTCTTAATTCTGATGGTGAAGTTGTAATGCATGTATTACTAATACAGTTATTGGAAACAGTCAAGATTAGGCTTTTCGTATGATGTAAATAACTTAAAACAAAACACATACCTTCAAATTAGAATATTTCATTTTTGATTTATACAAGTTTTATGCTTATGATAATTTTCATTTTGAACATAGGGTGCTACTATTGCTTATGGGGGTGAAAAAGTTGATCCAAATCCTGAACATCTAAAAGGATTCTTTATATCTCCTTGTATACTTACCAACTGTACTGATGAAATGACAGTGGTGAAGGAAGAAATTTTTGGCCCAGTTGTGTCCCTGTTATCTTTTGATAGTGAAAATGAGGCTGTCTCTAGAGCAAATGCCTCCCCATATGGCCTTGCAGCTGGAGTCATGACTCAGTAAGTTCAAAAATATGTTATATTTTTACTGCATTAAATTTCAGTATTTTCCTTGCCAAAACTTATCCATATGTGAAAGAAGTAAATTAAGAAATCAGTTACATTTAATTTGGCTTTCAATAGTTGATGGGTTCTACTAGTTTAAATCTTTTATCCAGAAACTTAACATAGGGACTATTTTAATGCATCTTATCTGCAGATCTTAAGGGGAACTCCATCCAGAGTCTGGATTGTTGGGAGCACTAATTCCAGGTGTTTTTCTTGCATATCTCTATCCTACTTTAGAATCTTAGGAAGAGTCAGGGGGTTGTCCAGGGGCTTTTTCTACTCTTCTACATTCTTTCAAACAACATAGGGAAATCAGATTCTGAAGGATTCTCTTTCTTTCAGTAGCATATCTATAGATCTTGGGATGAACTCTGAGTGTTTCTCTTACTCCTCTGTAGCCTAGCCTCTTTTAATACCTTAATGAGAATTTTATCCACCGACATCCATTGCACTTTCGTCTTCTTTCTAAAAACCATAGGCATGTCAGAAAAATTTGTGTGCCTGAGGAGCCCTGAGTAAAATTTTTTAAAGGAACCTAATGATCAGTTTTGGAACAATTTATTTCATACTAGCTGGTATGCCCGGCCTTGCACGGGTGGTGATGGAGATTTTTTTCCTTAAAATTTTAAATTCATTTCCTACCTTCCAGGCGCGGATCCAAGGGGTAGCACTCTGGTCAGCACTTCCCTACGGAACCCAAAAAAAGGTTGTCAAAATGAGTAAAACCCTACTTTTACCGGTCTACTTTCCAATTTTTTTTTCTGGAGGAGGACCCCCATACCTCCCATTAGTACCACCAGGGGATCTTCAGATATATTTTTTAGGAAATCTCCAATATCTTGACAATTTGGGCGAAAAAGTAAAGGTAATAGCGTTGAAAAGTGCCCCCCTTAGACTCAAAACGTTTCTAAAAATGAGTTTAAACCCTACTTTTACACGTCAAATTAAAAAAAATTTCTGGGGGAGGACCCCCATACTCAATGGTACCAACGGGGATTTTGTGTGGAAAAGTGACCCCCTCTTGGAGCCGTGCTGGATCCGCGCCTATATTTTAATGAGTGAAAGGTGTCGAATCAAGCATTTGAAATTCTGAACGATTTCTGCATTTTTACCACACGATTCCCATAAAAAAACAAAATATTAGAAAAGTGTTCTTCCAAAAATCACTTAAAATTCTCAATTAGAGCCCTTAATTAATCGTATTTTCATGATTTTATTTTATCTTTGGTATAAAATTTAATAAAACATTCCTTCAATTTAAGAAAAAATGCAATATTTCCACTTGAAAGGTTTTGAATATTATACCCCGTTCGCACTGGCAGAAAAAAGACCCTCTATTTTCATTTCGCACTTAGTTGCCATAGAAACACACTTTAGGAATAACAAAATCGCCCCATATTTTAAGGGTGTTTGAAAATCACCCTTAATCAACAAAGATGGCGGCGCACAATGTTTCCCAGGATGGGAAAAGCTTATTTTCGGTGATTTTTCTTCAAATAAAGACCAAGGACACTTTTAAAACAGTTTAAACTGGACACAATTACGAATATATTTATAGGTTATTAAGTTCTTTGAATTAGTACAATAATTTAACACAAAAAAGCCCATCAAAAATTGAACTGTGAGCTAAACATAAACAATGCTGTACTTCAATAGCTCCGCTCATTGCTTTTAATTACTTAATAGTATAAATGTAATTAAAAACAGCTGCTGAAAAAAGAAATCAAAATATTAAACAAAAATTCAATCAAGAAATCTTTTCAGAACATTCTTGTTATGAATATGATAAAATTTATTTCGTGTTCTGCTATGCCAAACTAATATATCCATTGTATCCAAATATTTTAGATTTTTAAGGCAAAAAGACCCAGTTGGTAAAATAAAAGTACATCAAAATATGGAAAACAATGGACCAAAAACTGATTAAATTTAGTTTAATAAAAAAATTTAGTTTATTTACCTTGATATGATCCAATTTATCCCACTACAATCCAGTCAGCTTGTCTTGTTTTTGTTTTTATTTGAAATTCAGAAATAGTTTTCTTAAATCGTCTGTCAATTAATAATTATTTATGTATTTTTACATTTTTACTTGCATTTTTTTTAAAAGTTGGTGATTATATTTATTAGTTTTAAGTTATATAAATATAAATTAAATATTTCTTAGATTTCCACAATTAAGTGCTAAATCACCCTTTGCCAGTGCGAACGCCGTTTTAAGAAAACACACTTTAAGTTTAAGTGCGATATGTTTTAAGGGTACTTTAGCGGCAGTGCGAACGAGGTATTACTCTAGTTTTTTGTCTGTTAACCAACTTTATTAAAAGCAACAATATGATGATGATCTTCATTTGATTTTTCATCCTCGTTTCCATGGAGACTATTTTAACAACAATGCTATTCCATGAAACTTTTTATTTAAAAATTAAACTATCAAATAAAAATATTCTGCACTATACTTACCAGTTTTAAAATTTAAAATTTTGTTGAAATATATTTTTAGATTATTAATATTATTTTTAAACAGCTTCAGATATAGCTTTTCTTTTGAAAACTTGTTATTTTGCATTATGTTTTTTTTGTAACAATGGGGTGAACAGATCTCTTCTGGAGGAGAAATAAAGCTATTTCAGCAAAATTACCATAAAAAGAACAAAAAAGGGGTCAAGGGGTCAATTAAAGTTTTCGAAACATAGCCTATGTTTTTTCTGGGATTCTTTTACGTAGGTATACCAAGTTTGGTGCAGATCGGAAGTAAACTGTGGATTTGTATAGAAGACAAACACACAAACAAACAAACACACATTGACTTTTATTATATTAGATTTGTGAGGAGGAGAGCGAAGAGGGACCTCTTGTCGGCGTTAGTCGAAATGGAGTTATTATTTTTTTCTCAATTTGTACAGATTTATGAAGATTTTAAGACCATCATCATCCTTGTAGCTCAAAAAATGACAAATCGCCAGTAATTAAAAGTTTTATTATAGAATAAGTGGATTTCGCGAAAAACGACCTTAAACTTTCAAACTGCTACCCTCTCGTTATTTCCTGAACTCGATATTTGCTAATTTAGGTTACTTCCGATTTGAATCCCTTTAAAACCCATTCGATTCTAAAGGGTCCAAGGATCGATAATCGAGAGAAAAAAAAATTCGATACTTTTGACCTTCTTCCGGTTTTTTGGCTTTTTCTCGAAATCAACTTTGCCGACAAGAGGTCCCTTTTTCGCTTTCCGCCTCACATTTAAAGTTTATGTGTGTTATTCTTGCTTCTTTTTTCAAGAAGCTTTTTGGAAAATGTTTCGAGGTTACTAAGAAATTGCATTTTTTATAATGGTTTGGTGCTTAAGGCTTTTTTAAATATTTGAAGTAACTTTGTATGATAAATATAAATTGCGCCTTTCAAAGTAACTTAGTTGACACAGTGGTAAACAGTGGATCAATCAGTGGTAAACAATGATTGAAAAAAAACCTCATTTATAAAGGAAATAAAACAACTTAAAATAACCGTGCTTTCTTCAGGGATATTCAAAGAGGTCACCGAGTGGCATCTGCTCTTCAAGCTGGAATAGTGTGGATCAACAACTACAATGTCTTTCCACCTGAGGTTCCATTTGGTGGATACAAATTATCTGGATATGGTAGAGAGAATGGAATGGCTGCCATAAATGACTTCAGTCAGTTGAAGACAGTCTATGTGGAGATGAATAAAAACATTGACTGTCCAATTTTCATGTATTAAAAAAATACATTTTACACACAGAGAAAGAGATTATGTACTTAAGTTCAAATTTTATTCATCAAACATAGATTTACTTAGTTTATAATTTTTTGGCATAAGAATTCGCTTTCATATTTTAGGTTCCTATTCGTTGTAATTTTTGGCTTTTTTTACTCTTTGATTTAATTTTGTAATTTACAATAATATATGTAAGTAGACTTTACCTCTACTGAAACACATATCAACTCTAGATAAAGGTTTATTTAGGATGTATTGAAAATCTCTGATTATTTATATTTGATATTTCTGTTTTATATGTTTAAACTTTTTTAATTGCAGCATATGAATTTATATATTTTTATAGTAGGTGCTTTACTGTTTACATTCAAAAAAATACTTGAAGTAAAAAGTCTGTTTTTTACTCTAAATGTGATATTAAATCCTCATAAAGGAAATATAATTACATTTATAAACCCCATTACTGTGATATATATTTCCCTTTAATGTGTATTTTCGAATCTTAATGCAAATTAATAATTATTTTAAACTTATTTATTATTGTCTTTAAAAACATATCTGTCTTATCTTAAACTGTCTTAAAAACTTTCAAACTTATTTAGAATTGTCTTAATTTAAAAAACTAATAAGGTTGATGTTTTTAACTAATTGAAAGTTAGTGTCATCTGTGTAAAAGAATCAAAGTAATTTTTAAACATAGCTTTTGTTTATGAAAATATCATTTTATGAGTTAAATAGATTTTTTAACTGTTATAAATTAAAGCAAGCAATAATTATATATTTCTGTTTTAAACTTATTTAATTAATATCTATAAGCATACAGCTTTAGTTAAACCTTTTCTATAACTTTTAATACTTTTTTCCAATGTTGTAACTGTGAAAAACAGTTTTAGAATTTTTTTTTCAATTGTTCAAATTCTAAATTATTAAAAAAAATCTGTTTAAATCTAGTCAGTTGCTTATCAATTCCTTGGAATTTTAAAAAATATATGTGGATTGCTGTTTTTATACTTAACTGATTAAATAATAAAAATATTGAAAAGAAAAATGCTTAAAGTTTCATTTTGACCTCATAATGTTGCCTGAAAGGTAAAGTCACTTTTAGGGACTCTTTTGATTGAGGTAGATCGATGGCAACATATAAGCAAATTTCCAAAATCTCGCCAAGCTGAAAAGCAATCAATGTGTGTGAAATTTTATGACACCAAAGAAAGCTATAGTCAAATTTGACTTAACTTAAAATTTTTACCACAAAGAAAAATATGTTGCAACAAAAGTTTATTTAAAAACAAACTAGACAAAATATTGACTATGGCTTTCCAACAAAGTAATACTGGCAGTTTTAAACATGTATTTGGATGGAAGACTTTAACCTAGCTGCCCCAGATCTGCATCATTACCCTTTTCACTTTAGACTCTCCCAAGCTTTCTACCATCAGCTCCAGCATATCAGATGAAAATGGATTTCTTTGAGCTTTCTCAGATACTTATAAATAAATGAGGTGATGAGGGATTGTTTCCAAGCATTTAACCAAGCTGTATGCTACCAGTGCCATACTTGCAGAGAATTGTCTTGATTTCGTCTCCTTCTAGCTCCAGAGCTGGATGATAACGGATTGTCAGTGTGTTGGCAAAGCTATCTTGAGGTGTCTGTAGAAAAATTACAGACATTATTCCTGTGTTCTTGCAACTTGATTCTGGGGTTAATATGTTTAATATGCTGGGGTTAATTTTTTAATTAATAATTAATTAATTATTTTAATGAATTATTAATTATTTTAATTGTAGCGTGGATTCTGAATACAACACGATGTCCAGTATGTTTCAAGTAATATTTTACACTAAAAACCTAAAAAAACGCGTTTTTGACGTCTAATTTTCAAAATTTGACCCCTGACTGTACTCCGATAATTCTGACCTACGTTCTGACTTCAGATTTGTATTCTACGACCCAAAAAACCTAGGTTTCCCAAATTTTATCGAAGTATTCCAAAGAGAAGAGGTTTTGGCCGTTTTCCCGTCATTTCAGACCACTGTGCGCCGGCGAGTCTTGACGCGCGCCAGTGGCGGATCCAGGATTTGGTTTTGGGGGGGGCTAAGAATTTTCATAATCCAATTGAGTTTTCTTGTTAATCGTAATGCGGAAAATGTAGTGAATTATCCTACTCAAACTACTAAAAGAGGGGTCTGGGGTTCCTCCCCCAGAAAATTTTTGGAATTTTAAGTCAAAAACCCCACTTTTTCAACTCGTTTTGGTATGCCTCATCCGAATTTCGGATATAGATTTTTTGCGTTTTGACAAATTTACTAAAATATTAAACGTTTTGGGGGGGGCTTCAGCCCGAAAGCCCCCCCCGTAGATCCGCCACTGACGCGCGCTAACCCATAAAGTTTGCTTCTTCTCGTGTTCCGTTCGCAATGCGGAAGAAACAACTTTACTGAGATTGGAATTCGCGTTGATGTTTTTCAAGGAGGGATGCATCCGGCAAGTGCGGCAAAATCGCATGCGAATGCGAATTTCTTTCCTATTTTTCACACCGTTGGAAAGGACCAATAGGAAGCCTCGAATCTTTCCCGCGCAGCCAAAGGGAGATCTGCCGGAATCACCGCACTATCGCAAAAAGCAAATTACGTCAGGGTGACGTGATCTAGATTGCCCCAATGGAAATACAATAATTTGTTTGAAATACACGTATTTAACCGTAGGTCTCTGAAAATTTCAAATATTATTTTTAATATAATTAATAAATAATAAATTTCAGTATTTTAACCAAAGATTAGCGGATAATTTTAGTTGTGCTGCCATCTGTAATCGTACCAGTGAAGTACAACTAGATTCTTTTGTATATATACTTTAATTCGAATTCTTGTTTTTCTACTGCACGAAACTTCTATAAGACTCTTTAAAAAATAAATTTGAACAATTTGAGACAGAATATGCATCACGATTACCATCATTACTACATAATAACAATATGAAGCCTCGAATCTTTCCCGCGCAGCAAAAGGGAGATCTGCGGGAATAGACCCACTATCGCAAAAATCAAATTGCGGCAGGGTCCCGTGATCAAGATTGCTCCGTTGGAAATACAATAATTTGTTTGAAATACAATTATCATGTATGCGAGAATCAAAAGCGGAATGTAAAAATAAACGCGTCGTCGCCAAAACCAAAACAAACGATTAGGGATTGTCGTTTTAGGGCATTTTGGTCATCCCGGGATTTCGGGACAAAATTCGACATCATCCCGGGATCCCGGGAAATCCCGAAAATTTAATTAATGCCAGAATTTCAAGAAAAAAAATTATTTTTAGGCTGTTAAATCAAAACTTGCATAAAGATGAAGTTAGAAAAAAATTATGGGAAGAAATTATTAATTTTTAATGCAATAATTTTTCAGTTCTAAGCTTTAAAATTTATTAAACGTTATAAAAATATTTTTTTGCAATTCTATATTTACACATTATAACAGTACACTCATATATCCCATAAAACCTTATGAAATGACAGGAACTTAATATTTTAAATTTGTTTTAAAAATACTCAAGTTAAAAGGGGACTTACCCTAAAAATGCTTTTGAATTCCCTTTATAGATGTGAATTGCAAGGCTCGGCTTCTCAATGGAATGTATGTTTTTTAAATGTCGGAGCAAACCACTCGTGGAACCTCCTTTACACTTAATTATCAAAGAACACTTAATGCATTTTGCTTCAGAGTTCAGTCTTTTTATGAAGTGCTCCCCTGCAAATTCACTGGCTTTTTCTGCCATGATACAAAATCAGAATATTCTCTATCTGGTCTTTAAAACGTATAATCTCTTTAAAAGCTGACGACTTATTGAGATCACGAGTACTGCTCGGAAATCAGGTTCAAACTATCCTCATAAATATTCATCCCATAAATAAAGATTATGAGTTTCTTACATATCTGTTAGAATTATACTATCAATGCTTTGCGTTTGAAAATGACCTCGTGCTGGGAGTTATTACGATTTGTATCTCTTATCACTAACAGCATACTAAAGAATTAAATTCGTTGATGAGTAACCCAAGTTTAGCCATTTATGCCGAAATGCGAGCATTGTATGTATTATACAAATCCGCAAGTTCCTTGTTTATTGCTTTTTAGCTGTAAAGTTCTATGAGCGGGAGATAATTTAATTCAGCAGATGATTGACTAAAACCACCTCACTTCCACTAATTTTTAAGTATCTTCCAAGGAAAAGAAATATTTGTTCATGCCATTAGGAATGATTTTCCTGCGTTTGTAACAGCGTTAAAGAAATTTATTTATTAAGAAATTAATTAAGATTAAAGAAATTTAATTATTTTGAGGGAATCCCGGGACGGACTGATAAATCCCGGGACGTGTCCCGGCCTAAAAATTCTACGGGATCCCGGGATCCCGGGAAACAATCCCTACAAACGATGCGGCAGACAATTGCACGATCGCACTCGCCGCATTCGCATGAAACGCAGCGCCATTGTAGACGCGGCATAAACGTTCACAAACGGTAGGAAAAAATCTTCCGTCGCAGTCGCACTCGCCGCACTTGCCGGCTGCATATAAACCCTCCGGCTTGTTAACGCGAAAAGCTTCAAGTTGTAGTTTTATAATGTTAAGCAAAAAGTTTTACGGATGTAAGTTTTCAAAAGTTGGCAAGTATGTAATGGCTTTAACTACCTCTGATTTGATGATTACTATATTCTGCAGTTTTTTTGTATTTTTTAACCCAAAAAGAACACAATCTTAAAACTGTTGTAGACAGCCTTGTGTGTGAAAAAAGATTTTTCTTTAAAGAAACTAATTGATTCCTTCAGTAGGTTTAAGGATAGAATACTTTACTATGTGCCCTACTTTGGCAATTAAAATAAAACAACAAACTTTATTTTAACCTTGCAACAGCAGCTTAAATAATTAAGGCACTGTCTAAATCCACGAAAGTAACGACTCAACTTTACCGAATTTCGCTATTAAAACCTATGACACTGTAAGCTCCTCGAAAGTAACAACTCAACTCAAACGAATTTCGTTAATACTTTAGCATGGGTCAACTTTCGTGGATATAGATATAGACACTTCGAATAAAATAATTAAACGCCCCCCCCCCAAAAAAAAATTGAGAAAAAAAATAATCTTTTTCAAATAAAACCTTACGTTAATTCTGCTAATCAAGAGAAGAGGATATAAAACAAATAGATTTTCTTAATAGCTTAACTATCAAAACCCCATATTACTAAATATTCTGAGAAAAATTACATGAATGTTAGGGTGTCCCTAATTTAGGCGTTTTTTCAAAAAGTCGGGGAAACTTTTGCGACACCCCCCAATTTTTTTCCTTTTGGTACCCTAAGACTGTGTGCAAAATCTTAAATCGATCAGATAATATTAACACGTGCCCCAAACGGCCTAAAGTTAGAAAAATTTGACTTTTTTCTCATTTTTTCGAAAATTTTTAAAAATGTGTTTAATAAATCCGTTGCCGAATATTAGGGCTCTAACACATTTAAGCAATCTTATTTGACCAATCTTATTTGACCATTTTTCATTACTAGTTAGGCCAAAATGCCCAGTTTGTAACCTAGCCATCAATCAGAAAATCCTCAAATTTGTCCATTTTACACTGAGAATAGAAGAATCAAAACGCAGTGGTAAATGACTTAAAACCACAAAATTCCATGATTAAACACCATTTGTAGACCATATTGATGTGGATATAAATTATCTGGAGCTCAAATTAATTATGGGTTGCTTAATTACAGACGCCATATTGGATTGCATTATAACTATAAAAAATTCTATAAAAACGGTATGGGCATGTTTGATATCGGGTAATGGGTGTATGAGGTTTCTTAACTCAATTAAGACTAATAAAATCCTCTTACAAAACTTTTTAAAGCTCTTTACGCAATTATAAGGGCCATCAGATCTCCTAATACAAGTGCAAACCATGATTTCAGAACTATAGATGGTAATAAATTCTATACACATAAAACCGGCAAGAGAAATTCTGGAAATAAGTTAATAATAAGACTCTACAGTGTGTCCACGAGTATTTTATTCCGTAATTTAGTTTAAAAGCTGAAAAAGATACAAAATTAACCCGTTCATCATAATGATTGAGTTATACTCTGTGAAGATAAGTAATTAACCAAGTTCATAGAGACTGTTCTTGTATTTTATAATAAATTTATACATAAACATAAAAAATACCTGCAATTTAACAAATCAGTGTCATTAAAACAATTAAAAACTGATATTTTGTTTGAGGCTGTAAGAATTACGTTAAATATAAACAGTTTCTATACTCTTCTACTATATCCTTAGTTCTTCTTCGCGCTGTCGACTTTCATCAGTAAACGTCCTTGAAGAAGTACTTAGATTTCGAATAAGTTTTTCATGATAATTGTTTATGAAATTAAATTATTTTAAACTCTCAAAGCCTTCTTTGAGAATGTAGAGGTAGGAAACTTAGAGCGAAGAACAGAACAGACTTTAAAGAAGGAATTATTTTCAGAAACTGTTGTTAATATTTATGATATTCACGTAGCCAATTTAAGTGTCTTAGTTTTTAAAGAGCCTAATTTGTTGAATTGCAGGTATTTTAATGTTAATGTATAAATGTATTATAAAATACAAGAACAGTCTCTATGAACTTGGTTAATTACTTATCTTCACAGAGTATAACTCAATCATTATGATGAACGGGTTAATTTTGTATCTTTTTCAGCTTTTAAACTAAATTACGGAATAAAATACTCGTGGACACACTGTAGAGCAGGGGTCCCCAACCTTTTTGTACCTAAGAGCACATACCAGAATATCGGTCGAATAGCGGGCACCATTTCTCAAGATAAATTAAAAGTTGGTGGACATAGGTAATATTGTAAGTTATTATAGTTAATATTGTAGTTAAAATTAATTTAACATTTGAATATTATTAGTATTAATATTATTTTGTAAAATAAATTATTACTAAATTGCTTGCAAAACATACGAAGTATAAAAATTAATAAAACACATAAAATAGAGTCAATGTGATCTTTTTCATTGTGCATTTCACTGTCCAGAGCTTCATAATTGGGAGAATATGGTGAAATTCCTGCTCGCAAGCAATCGCCAAGGTGTTCATCTCTAAGTCTTGATCTATATTTTTGATTTTATGATACTCATTGTCGCCAATAATGATTCACACAAGCATGTGGAACAAAAAAACGACTTTATTTTATATGCTGCTCTTTTTAAGAATGGAAATTCATTTTTGTCAACTATATTCCAGAATTTCTCATATGATATAATAGTTTTGAAGATAATGTCATTCTGAAGATCCAAAATTTCCATCGCCACTTCTTCTTGCCTTACTTGGAGAAATTCTAAAATATATGTTCCTATTGGTTGGTAAAAGGATTTGGAAGAAAGGTGACCATGTGTATATTAAACTGTTGAAAGCGATTTTCAAATTTATGGAAAACTGAAATATTTTATAGTTGGGCACAAGCAGCGGGCGCACCTAGACCGATCGACGGGCGCCATGGTGCCCGCGGGCATAGGGTTGGGGACCCCTGCGTAGAGTCTAGTCTTATTATTAACTTATTTCCAGAATTTCTCTTGCCGGTTTTATGTGTATAGAATTTATTACCATCTATAGCTCTGAAATCATGGTTTGCACTTGTATTAGGAGATCTGATGGCCCTTATAATTGCGTAAAGAGCTTTAAAAAGTTTTGTAAGAGGATTTTATTAGTCTTAATTGAGTTTAGAAACCTCATACACCCATTACCCGATATCAAACATGCCCATACCGTTTTTATAGAATTTTTTTTAGTTTTAATGCAATCCAATATGGCGTCTGTAATTAAGCAACCCATAAATAATTTGAGCTCCAGATAATTTATATCCACATCAATATGGTCTACAAATGGTGTTTAATCATGGAATTTTGCGGTTTTAAGTCATTTACCACTGCGTTTTGATTCTTCTATTCTCAGTGTAAAATGGACAAATTTGAGGATTTTCTGATTGATGGCTAGGTTACAAACTGGGCATTTTGGCCAAACTAGTAATGAAAAATGGTCAAATAAGATTGCTTAAATGTGTTAGAGCCCTAATATTCGGCAACGGATTTATTAAACACATTTTTAAAAATTTTCGAAAAAATGAGAAAAAAGTCAAATTTTTCTAACTTTAGGCCGTTTGGGGCACGTGTTAATATTATCTGATCGATTTAAGATTTTGCACACAGTCTTAGGGTACCAAAAGGAAAAAAATTGGGGGGTGTCGCAAAAGTTTCCCCGACCTTCGATTTTAAGGGACACCCTAATGAATGTCCTCTACCCTTTCCACTAAAAATGAGACTTTTGAGAAAAGCTCTGATGCATCCATAATAATAAATTCTTACAGGTGGAAAAAAAATAGGTCATAACTAGGGAAATATATTCAAAGGCACTTACGACATGTATTGTTCCACACGATGCATGAGGAACGTTCAGGGAATAAGTCATTTTTCCGTCTCCCCGGAAGCTGCAGCCGCTGTCTTTCTTCCCGGCGTGCACCAAGCCTCGGAACGGATTCGAGAAGTTCATGTTCACGATGATGTCACTCGAGCGACACGACAGAGACACTGAAATCAATTAGCGACATTTTATACAAGTGACATGGGGGATTAGTAGGGTAGGGTTCAGGGGCGTCATTTCAGTTTTTCGTTGGGGGGGGCAAGACATTTTTTTTAAATGGGTCTGGCCCTTGCTGTAACTAGGTTTTTTTGGCGAGGGTTGCCTCAACTTCATTTTTAAGGTAATATCATGTCAAAATTTCGAAAATTTGGATCTTGGTAGTGTTTTAGCTCGTTTTGAGACCTTTTGGGCTGCATTCAAAGAGAACAGTTTCTTGTAAACTATTGTAAACCACATAATATTCTAGGGAAAAGAGTTATATAAATAAACGTCAAAATTTTAAGGGGCTAGGGGTCCTCCCCCTTTAAACTAGTGTTTTATCTCTTTTTCAAACTCTTTGGGGAGCTTCTGAAGAGAAAAGCTTCTTGTAAGAGGAAAAGTTTTCAAGGGGGAAAACACTAAATAAGAGACGTGGAAATTTTACAGGGGGGCTGGGGGTCCTCCCCCAGAAATGTTTTGAAATTGAACCCTCAAAAGTTATGTTTTAACTCCTTTTGAGACATTTTGAGTTGCACCCAAAGCTCCTTGTGGAAGTTACAGAATTTTCAAGGGACTTGCAGCAATTTTTCATATTACAGTGGAAACCTTGGGGGGGCGGTTGCCCCCCCCCTGCCCCCCCTAAATGACGCCCCTGGTAGGGTTCAAGGGTAGAATATAAGGTTGGATCTTCCCATAGAAATGAAAAAAGTTCGTGACGTCTCGTTTTCGCTGCCAGTGAAGTCATTCGCCACGCCTTTTTACTGTTTGGTCAACCAATCACTCACTTTGAGTAGGATAAGGTGGAGTTAGGGAAAGATACAGGTGGCTTGGGGATTTTATAATTGTTTTCCCAGTGTTTCCCACCGGTGGGGCAATTTGAAAATTTACAACCCCTCCAGGTGAGAAAAAACTCTAAAAATTTTCTGGGGGAGGACCCTCATACCCCCTCGAAACTTAGTCGTTTATTTACTATATGCTGTTTTTCCTTGAAAATTCTGCCGCTTACAATGAGCGGGTCTCTTTGGGTATAATGTAAATGGTTTCAAAATGAACGAAACTCTATTTTAAAGGGGCTAAAATTTATAAAATTCTAAAAAGTAAAGTTAAATTTTCTGGGGAAGGAACCCCAGACCCAGTTGATAAGTCATTTAAAACTTATTACGGCTCTTCAAAGATATCATTAACATTTTTATGATAACTCTGTATACCTATTACTAAATCTTTAAATTATATGAAAATTTATTTCATTAAAATTTTTTTATTAAAAATTTAATTTCTCCATTTCGTATTCTAAAAATTAATATATACAGGATCGTATCATTTAATTTTTTTTCCAAATTTGTTATGGATGTTCCTTCCCATAAAATATTTGAATGAACCATTAAAATCAGGGCATTGACTTATTTACCAGATCGTACCGTTTCTCCCTCGTCCACTGACTATATAACTTACCTACTTAGCCATTTATTATAAATTATATCAAGATATCCATAATTTTTAAATGGTTCTGCTATAAAGGATGGTTGCATTTAAGATTCTAAGCACAAACAGCTTTGGAAAAACAAAATTGACCTAGACCCTGCATCCTGAAACCAACCTAGTGACCAGCCCACCTCTTTTTTGAGGTCAATGTATGAAACTCTGATGATTTTCTTCTCATCTCATATCTTTCCAAAACTGTTCAAGCATTAGTTTCTTATATCAAATATTACTCCCTTTACTACTAGTATTAAAATTTACTTAACTTACGAATACTTGAGTTAAAAAGTATGCTGCTATTTGGAAAAAGCAATAATCGTTTAGTCGTAAAACTTCAAAATAAAATTAAGCAGAAACCTAACAACTTTTGTTAATCTTCCACTTTTTTAATGTTCTGCCTATTTGTCACTTATTTTTCTACAAAATATGATTTATTTTACTTCTCAAATAAAAGTACAGAGTTAAATTTTAAATCATAATCTAGGTTTTCAGTTAATTATTTATATTTAAGCTCAAACAGATAAATTAATAGTAACCAGATAAATTTTACTCATTTATTTGTTTTATTGTAATTTAATCGCCAGTTTGAAAAAGAGAATAAGTCCGAAAAATGACAAATTGACTTTTTGTGAAACATCTCCAAGCTTTGCTCTACACATGAGTAAAAAGAGGGGAGAATATCTACCCCTATCACAAAATAAAATTTGCTCTTAATTTAAAAAATTTTCAAACTTTTTATGCAGGTGCAGGGAAGGTTTAACCCCATTCATATTCCCTTACTCCATTGATACTGTTTTAATAACTCACAGTTTCATTATAATTTTGAATTTATTTATCTTATTCTTCTTATTTCACCCTTTTGTGGTGTAAACTAAGGAGAAATAGAATTTGAATCCCAATTTAACGGTTTTTTAAGATTTTTCTTCAGATAAAATTTCATAGGGTTGAAAAAGGGAATAAGTCCATCATCTTTTTTTATTGTAAAATATTTTTGAATATACTTATATTTGTTTTGATGATTGCTCTGTTACCTAAATAGGGTTCTGAATTTCCAGTAAAAATTTTGTGGTTACACAATGAAAATTCCATTAATTATACAGTTTTTTTCGATTTTCTCAAAACTTGGTTTTTGGACTTATTCCCCTTTTCAAACTGACGGTTCAATACATGAGAAATATTTTTTAGCAATCAATATATAAGTTTATGACACTTTGGGGGCTCATAGATTAATTTAAAAAATAACGATCTCTTATTCAATAGAAATAGGATTTTGATTAACAATGAGACATGAATAATATTAGATTTCCTAATTACCTCTCGTTTTCTCTGACACAAAATCTTTGAATACTGAGGGTTTATACGCCACCTTCGATCCTAAGCTTACGGAACTTGCATAACTACATAGGGTTAGCTGAAAGGAATTCATAAAGGATTAGGTACGAATAAAGGTAGACGAATAAAATGCAAGTACAATTTAAAGTATTAAAAACTGCACATCAGATAGAAAAGGGAGCAATGGCGTTGGCAGAAAATATTTGGAGGCAGATAATAGTATTTGATAGAAGGAGAATAAGGATATAGGGTAGTTTTATTCCTTTTCTATGCAGGGGAATAGTGGGGTAATATTCCTGGTCCCGAAGGGGTCTAAGCAGGGCCGCCAAGAGGCAAGTCGGGCCCCGGGGACAAGGTTGAGAAGCGGGCCCCCAGCGACACACCTATACTTCTCATTTCGAGGTAGGGACCATAAGTTTTCTGAAGTACCCCCACCCATGCATTCATAGGCTTAATGTAATTTTTAGAATATTTCTAGACAAGATCTGAATTTCACTCAACTTCAAAAATATCGTTTTCTTGATAATACGATTAGTAACAAGCAATAAAGAGGGGTCTGAGGGTCCCCCCAGAAATTTTTCGAAAATATGCCCCTAGAAAACTGGGAATTTACTCATTCTTGGACCTTTATGTGAAAAAATTTATTTCCAAAATATTCAAAATGATATCCGTCTTAAGTACACAATATGAAAATCTTTGGGTCCCGGGGGATCGCGTACCCTCTCGCTCCTCGTCACAGGCCTGGGTCTCGGGGCCATAAGATTTTTCATATTAAATATTTAAGGGAATATTCTTTTTTGCACATTTTGGAAATTAATTAGTTTGTTGCTTTTGAAGGCTAAAAAAAGTGGGTAAATTCCATGATTTTAAGGGTCCAATTTCCAACCAAGAGGCAGGCGCGGATTCATCACGGCTCCAAGGGGGCTCTTTCCCAAACCATACCCTTTTCCTTTTGACACAAAATGTTAAATTGTTGGCGATTTTATAAAAAGTATTACGCAAAATCCCCTTGTGTTACCGCTGGGGGGTATGGGGGTTCTCTCCGATAAAAATTTTTGAAATTTGACTTGTAAAAGTAGGGTTTTAACTCATTTTGAGAATTTTCAGGGTCCATCTTACCTTTTGACACAAATATCAAAATGTGGATTTTCTAAAAAGTATTACGCAAGACCACCTTGTGGCACCGCTGGGAGTATGGGGGTCCTCCCCCAGAAATTTTTTCTGAAATTTGTCTTGTAAAAGGCGTTGTAACACATTTTGAGAACCTTTTTGGGTCCAGAGTGCCCCCTTGGATCCGCGCCTGTCTGGAGGTAACCCTAAAAGCCTTGAAAGGAGTCGCCTTCTCCATTCATAGGCAACCCCTAAATTTACCACCGATCATGCGAACCACTACGCTTTTGATTATTTATCATTCAATTTTTTTTGCTAGTATATTCCCCTATGAATGCACCTTCACAACTCCTTACTATCCTCAATTTTCACATAAGCAACTATCCCAGAACTTCTAACTGTCATTTTAAGCAACTAATAATTTTAAGCAACTAATTTAATCCGTAATCAATGCGCATGCAATCCCTTGTATTGACCTCATACCGACATGCAATATCTAATAAAACCTCTTTTATACCATCGATTTTTAATTCACCAGGCCTTCCACCTTCTATCGAGAATTTCGAAGAAAAAACACACAATAGGTAAGGAATCATCGCTCACCAGTATCAGGACAGAGCTCCCTGTGCGTATCGCGCCGTGCACCCTCATCTCCAGGTCGTCTGCCTCTGGTCTGCGACGAGTCGTTCTTTTACACCCGACCGAACCAAGAACAAAACAAAGTCTGGTGCTAGCCAAAGAGAACCCCCAAAGAACCAACAAAAAGAAGAAGAACGAGAGTTCGAGACCCGATAATTAATACGCCACCTGGCGGTACGCAGTGACCTTCAAAGAGTTTGGAGAGATTGCTGACCCCAGGAGGAGTGGGTTTCAATCGCACTTGTATTTTATTGCTTGAGAAACTGGTTTCCGTAACATAGTAACCTAACCACTCAGCAAGTGAGAGTGAATTTGAAGGAGCAGAAGAACTTCATAATTTTTTTAAGTCTGGTCTGGACATGGAAGATAAACTTACCAGAATTTCCCCTGCAGTTGGATAAAAATATTTTGCAATGTCCAATGTCAATTTTAGGGGTTTTCTTGAACACTAGAGGCTCCGGCTAGTGTTTCATACCTAGAACCCTCAAAGACAGTCTCTTTGACATTAGGCTTTTTTCAGTGAAAATATAACACAATGGATACAGAACCGTTTTGATTCTCCGATCATTTCCAAGGAGTGCAAGGCAGACGTACCCCAGCGACATAAAAAAATGGCTGAGTTTAAAATTAAATTAAGGTGTAAGTACGTCATGGATCCCTCCTTAGCACAAGCGGATCCAGGGGGGCTAGGGGGCTTTACCCCACTCAAATGAAAAGTTTTACACCATATAATATGGCATTTTATGCACCAAAATGAGTTAAAACCATGTTATTATAAGGGCACATTTTCAAAAAATTTCTTGGGGAGGATCCCCAGACCCCCTTGGTACTTTTACCTCTATTTTTACAACTTTATTTTATATTAAGTTCGTCAAAACGCAAAAATTCTACCATAAAATCTCTATCCGAAAGTCGGATGAGGCGTACCAAAACGAGTTGAAAAAGTGTTTTTTACTTAAATTTCCGAAATTTTCTGGGGAAATAGAATTCGAATAGAAAGACCCCCAGACCCCCCTTCAGGGCCGCCGAGAGCCAAGTCGGGCCCCGGGGAAAAGTTTGGGCACCCAGTGACATACATATTAGGGTGGGTCATTTTCCTATATATGGCGAAAAAAAATTTTTACAAATTCTATCGGGCACAGCAAGAAAAGGGTGCCAAATGGTCTCAAACTAACATATGTAAAATATTATTCCATAATAATAACTCTTTTTGCCTCCGGATTGGCCTCAAATAGAACAAAAATATGTAATTTTTCATATTTTTTAAAAATTTTATAAATAAATTTTTTTTGTTGATAACTCTTTAAAGTTCACAAATAAGGGTATTTAAAATCAATTTTAATCACATTAGTCACCTTCATGCATTATTAATACAAAAACAACTTCCAAAGTGGCAATATAATATGCTATCATATTAACAAGAGCCGTAGAATATGAATCTCTTTTTGCCAACAAACAGTGGATTGTCAGTGGTACAGATTTTAAACATTGGTAGTTCATATACATTCTCCCTCAAGTTTGGTCAGTATAAAACGGTATTTTTAGTTTTTCAAAATAGAAACAGTTGTATTTTTCATAAATATGCCTCGCTTTCGAAATTCAGCGGACAGTTTTCGCTGGCTGGTCTTGGGATCCAAATAGGATCACAAAAATATGTTGAAACAATAGTCGAATGGATAGTTCGTTCATAGGCATTGTCAGTTATGATTCGCTCAGTCATGATTTACCTAATTTTTTGCTATAGCAATTGACTGAAACCCAGGCCTATGAAATTCTACTTCTTTGAGGATTGACTCAAAATAGCTTCTTAGCATTCCCTTATGCGTTCATAAAAGTTTAAATATCGCAAATTTAACTGTTAAGGATAATAACAAGTAAGCTTTGAAAAGTAATGTAACTTATTTAAAAACTTAGGGGATAATACTGAGCTTTAAGCTGAAACTGGGATCTACCGCTCTTCTTAAGAAAATATTTCAAAATTTGACTCTTAAAATGTGGTTTTAATTTATTTTTGGACATTAGGGAATCAATGGGGACACCTGGGACTGACTTATTCCTAATATGCCAAGATATTTCAAGGAAATCCCAACTTTCAAACTATTATCCAAATGTTTTTCTTGGGGTTGAAACCTATAACCCAAAAAAGGTACCCACCTTTTGACAAATCCATTTTTATTAAAAATTTAATGTTTTTACCATCCTACTCAACCAACAATAAAGGTTTCGCACATTTTAATGATTCCAGGAGGAAATTTTTGATTGCCAGTTCTACCATTGAGGTATTTCTAAATATGTTGTATTACAACTCAAGTATTTCAACTCTGGTTTCATTTATAATTATTTTATAGTCTTCAACGATGATTTTTATACCATTGTGCACATTTATATTCATGACGGATTTGTGGAATCGATGTAAAAGCTTGATTTTCGTTCGTCCATTTTTACATGAAATTACTATATTAATCTAAACTTTGAGGCCAATCCGGAGGCAAAAAGAGTTATTATAATCAAATAATATTTTACACATGTTAGTTTGAGACCATTTGGCACCCTTTTGTCGCTGTGCCCCTGGGAAAATGTGAAAAAAATATTTTTGACCCACCCTAATACATATACTTCTCATTTTGAGGTAGGGCGCAAAAATTTTCTGAAGTACCCTCACTCGTGCATTCATAGACTTAGGCTAAGCGCGCACTAAGAGACTTCTGTCTCGGCGACTTAAAACACTAGTCACTCGAGAGCAATGCATTTCTATGAGGAAATTCTTGGCCTAGTGATCTTGGTCTCGTCGCCATGTGCGCGCACTCTAGCTTCTTGCAATAGCCAGGGAAGCAATTTTGTCTTTGTCTCCGAGAGCAATTTTGTCTTTGTCTCCTAGTGCGCGCTTAGCCTTATTGTAATTTTTAGAATATTTTTAGACAAGATCTGAATTTCACTCAACTGAAAAATATCGTATTCTTTTGATAATACAATGAGAAACAAGCAATAAAGGGATTCTGGGGGTCCCCCCAATGAAAATTTTTGAAATATGTCCCTAGAAAACTGGGAATTTACTCATTTTTGGACCTTTATGTGAACAAATTAATTTCCAAAATATTCAAAAATATATCCCTCTTAGAACTAAATATGAAAATCTTTGGGTCCCGGGCCCCCTACAGGTCCGAGCCCTGGGGAATCGTATCCCCTCGCCCCCCCCTCTCTCGTCAGGCCTGCCCCCTTTTAGTAGTTGGAGCAGGATAATTCACTACCTTTTCCTTATTAAGTTCATCAAGAAGATTCAATTGCATTATGGAAATTCTTAGCCCCCCCCCCAAAAAAAACCAAACCCTGGATCAGCCACTGCTTCTTAGGCACGGGCGTTGATCCTTTGGACAATATGGGACTCGTTTCTATAATAATATGGAGCATTGTATGAAAAAAAATTAACTTCTGGGGAGGGGCAAAAAATTTACTGAATGTATGTCTCTCTCATTCTCAATATAGTGGAGTCTCCAATGTCGAAAAAAAGGGCTTTGTAAAAAGTTCTTGTTAATTTTGTACACTAATGTTTTTTAGATTACTTATAGTATAAGGAACATAAAAAAGTTTGGTACCAATTTTTAATCAACTTTTAAGACTAATTAAGCCAATTACAAGGTCAAGTAATAACTTTTAAAGGATAATGGATCTTTTAACATAATGAGAGAGAGCTTATTAATCACCTTAGAAATAGGAAATTTGTAATATAGACTAAGTACTAAATAGATACTCGAAATATCTTTTCAATTTTTTAAAAAAATAATTAGAATTTTAATTAATTAAAAAATATAAATTTTTTCAAAATTTCACTTTGCAATTGAAATTTGTTAACTTTTTTGTAATTTTTCAACTTATTACTTAAAAACACTTATTCAGTTTACTTTTTGATGGATTGAAGACTTTAATAAGCAGTTAATTACTGAGATTTAATTAAAAAATACCAAAGCACTTAAAACTTACTGATTAAAATGTATTTCTTGCAAGAAAATAAATATCAATACGAAATATTTCTCGAATCATAGTTATTTAGGTAAATGTTAAGCATTTTATAAACCTTTAAAATAATTTCTTTTCTTAATATGAACTTTTAAATGAATTTCTTGAAATATCCCGAGGCCTTCTAAGTCAAGAGCGTTTTCTAACTCACTGTGTTGCCAATATCCATCATTAGTCCAGTAACTTGGTAGTTTTTTCAGGAAAAAAATACAGTAGTTGTTTTTTCAACGGTTTTATATGTTTTCAAGGGTGCTGAATCTGAATCTGAACTTTGCATACAAAATTTCCTAGTGCGTTTTAAGAAAATTCGAAAAAACCCTGAAATTTCACCTAATTTTTTGATTTCTTGTTTGTAGAACGGAAAGTATGGGTGTCTCATGAAAATGTTAAGTACAAAAAATAAAGAAAATAACACAAGCTACAAAATTGTCAATTACAACTTTTTTGTCAGACTAATAGTTTGGCAGCTAGAGCTCGCTGAAAGTAGGGCATATTTCGCAATCCAGAAAATAACCCATATCTTCCTTAAAAAATCAGATTTTGATTTAGTTAACTAAGATAAACTACTTTAATAATGTCTTACATGATATAATCCTACTTTTTATCCCAATAATTATTAATAAAATGAATGTTCTTTAGGAATTTCCTCCCCCAAAACGCAGGTTTTTTAGGCAATAAAAATTCAGTTTCTATTAATTCTATTAAAATTAATTTAAAACACTAGTTCAGTTCAAAGTTTCACTAGTATTCAAAATACTTTTTTTAGATGCAAGTTTAATTTTCTGGATTTTTCGCCGCCAGAGCGAAATATGCCCTATTTTCAGAGCGCTCTAGCTGCCAAACTATTAGTCTGACAAAAAAGTTGTATTTGACAATTATGTAGCTTGTTTTATCTTCATTATTTTTTGTATTTAACATTTTCATGAGAGACCCATACTTTCCGTTCTACAAACAAAAAACCAAAAAATGAGGTGAAATTTCAGGGTTTTTTTCGAATTTTCTTAAAACGCCCTAGGAAATTTTGTATGCAAAGTTCAGATTCGGATTCAGCACCCTCGAAAACATATCAAACCGTTGAAAAAACAACTACTGTATTTTTTTCCTGAAATACCCCTTTTTTGACACCAAGTTACTGGACTACATCCCGTCAAGTTATATTTGTTATAATAATAAATTTAAGAAAAATGTTTCGTTAATTGTATAATTTTGCACCTAAATCATCACAAAAGTAATTCATCTTAAACGTGTTGATAATAATAAAAAGAAAAGCATTAATTATCATTATGGAAAATATTAAATGGACCGGACCAGCCTTGTTGGGCGCTTGCCTGTAGGTGGTCGACTTAATTTGTATTCGTATTTGTATCACAGTTCGAGGAGTCGCTGTCTGATGCATCCACAGTCCTTAAAAAATTTTCTTACATTTTTCTTCACCCCCTTCGCATTTGCACATTTCTGTGCATGGTAACTTTGCAGCAACCAAGGAGCATCTACCATTAGTGCATTTACTTTTGCTGCAACCACACACAGTAAGTTCAACTTAAGCTTCAGGCTTCAGGAGCAGGTGGCAAATCAGTTATAATTGGAACAAAGGTTTTATTTTCTTTTTTCCAACCATAAAACTCTGGTGAAGGAAGGGATGGGTTTTTAACATATTTGGCCCATACTAGAGCTTGATAATGCGCTCTAGGTGTATGGTGTTTAAGAGCGGCTTGGGTTGGAGGTAGGATCTCCTATTCAGCTTGTAATCTCTTAGAGAGGTACCAACGAAGATCTTTAGTGTTCATTATTTCTTTAGGGCAGCGGTTCTCAAACTGTGCTCCGCGGAGCCCTTAGGGCTCCGCCAAGCATTTCCAGGGGGTCCGCGAAGAAATTTGAAATAAATACATTTTTTGATAATTTCTAATTTGCTTTTCTCTGAAATGTTATAAATAACTTTCTGTAAGGTGTTGGTAAGGTCTGCAGGTTTTTGCCTTTTTCAGGTCTTTTTTGGTTTACCAAAACAAGTTAAAACCCTGTTTTAAGGGTCAAATTACCAAAACTTTTCTGGGGGAGGAACCCCCAGGATGGGACGGTTTGGCGCTGGCCGTTTGGGCGCCGTTCCCGTTTCGGCACCCAAATTTTTCTTCTTCTAATTTTTAGAAGAATTATGAGAGTTCTGTTTACTTTCATTTTATTTCTGCCGCTGAAACGGCCGCGCCGAATAGTAGCACACCAAGGAACCCCATTCCCCCACCTCTCAAAATGATTACTCAGCACCTTTTTTTATAAAGTTCACCAAAACCAAGGGAAAATCTGTTTTTAGTAGAATCAAATTTCCAACCCCCCCCTTATAGCATTTGGAACTTAATTACACAAAACATTTCTTATATTAAGTTCTTTAAGATGCAAATTCTGCTAAAAATGTATAAAAAGCTAACATTGATCCTATGGCATGGGAGGGGATAAGGAATGATTTTGGGCCCATGTGTAAATAAATTTCGATATGTTGTACCTCTGACGTATGGTCTAACAGCCCCCAAAACAGCTCTCGATTTCAAAAGAAGTAACTTTTAGGAAAACAAAATTTAGATGTATAGATTTCCGTATGAATCCTTTGTTCATGCATCTCCGTCATAATGATTAAAAAGTGATAGGTTTAATATTCAGAAATTTAAAATAAAGATTTACATTGTATCCAATGATAAAATATAATTGGTAAACAAAATATTCCATATATCCCGGGGTGTATATCAAAGGAGCGAGGGGGCCCTGTGCCTCTCCCCCGGAAAATCGGACTACGTATAACAAAACAAGTTAAAACCATGTTATTTAGGGTCAAGTTTCCGAAATTCTTTTGGGGGAGTACCCCCAAAACCCCCTATTGTACTTGAAACTTTATTATTGTCAATTTTTATAGTAAGTTCGTTAAAATTAAAAAATGAATGTCCAAAATTTGGACAATGATGTACCTAAAACGAGTTAAAAAAACTGTTTTTAAGGATCACATTTCACAAAATCTTCTGGGGAGGAAGGACCCTCAGACCCTTCTATTGTACTTGGATCTTAATTCGTCACAATTTTTCTTACAAATAAATCATCTTAGATGCAAATTATACCTAAAAATGTTTTTAAAAGCTACGTTAAACTGTTAAATATGCATGGGAGGGGCTGAGGAATAATTTTGGACCCCTCCCGAAATAAATTTCTATTATGCTTCTATTTCTAGAAGCAATGGGTTTTATGTAATTTGCTTTTATACCTTGAAAAATTTATTTCGGAAAAGGGCTCCGCGAATAATTTGTCTCTTGAAAAGGGCTCCGTGACATAAAAAGTTTGATAACCCCTGCTTTAGGGCATCTATATAACCTACAAAAGAACTCTTCAAGGGCAATGAAATGTTTATCTTATATATTTTGCGATTTTCCAAGAGATGCAAATGCTTCAATGACATAAGGTTGCTATAAAAGCTTTCCAGCATGTTAATTTTCATTTTCCATTGAATCCCCAGGTTGTGTCACAGCCAGTATAATTATGAAAGCCTGGAAGGACATCAATTATTTCTGCTATCCTAAATAGGTTTGAGAGAAACAATTCGTTTTCTGGCCCCTATTCCAGTTAGTTATGACACAGGGCCTAAGAGGGGTAACCGTCTCAACGCCAGAATGAAAACATTTGTATCTGGTGACAAGATGTGTACAGTGTATCCCAAAGTACTACTAGTAGCATATTGGCATATTTTTATGGTGTCTAATTCTTCATGGTTTGTTTTCAAATTATCGTAAATCTTGGTATTTGATTGAACTATGGTTTCAGTAGATACAATTATCTCTTTCTCTAATCCTTTGTAATGATGGAGTATTTTTATTGAAATATATTTGGTAAGGCTTGTTTTTAGAGTTATTAAGAAAATTAGATAGTCCCATTTAATTGGAGTCTTATCTGTGCAAATAAAAGCTCTGTCATCAATTTTCTTTCCTTTACGCCTATTACGTGTAGCTTTTTTTAGTGATGAATCCACAGAGTAATGGTCAAAAACTAGATGAATGTTGTTACAGTTTTCAGTTACACTGTTTAACATAATCAAATATTGATTATCAAGATCCTTTCATGAGTTGACATTTCCACTAATTTGCCGAACTAAAACCATCCCATCTATTACTATAGCTGCTTAATCGTCAAAATATGGAAGTGTATAATTTGACCTTTTATTTGAACTCTACACCAGGAAAGGGAATAGAAAAATTGGTACCAAAGATTTTCTGACTCTCCATATCCTAAAGAACCAAAATAACCTTGGTACTATAAATTTCCAAGAATATTTTACGAATTTACATGCATTGGAGACTCCACTAGTGGACACCAACAGGAGAGCGCCTGTTGGTTTGCTCCCTGCTGCGCGCGCCTCTGGGTCAATCTCTCCTCAAAGGAAACATTATCTAACCAACTTTTTTTAAACATAGACTATCCAATGCCATTTTATAGACAAATGGCAGTATTTTTACCAAATAATACTTTCCTAGGAAACAAAACAGCAAAAATGATCTTTTTCGATATTTTAATTAATTAAATTTAATTAATATTTGATACCTTTTAAGCAAAGAAACTTTTTTACTTTATTTCCACCAATTTACAATAATTTAAAGGTTTTTGAACTGAATTATACCTGCTTAATCGTCACAATATGGAAGTGCATTATTTGACCTCTACAGCAGGAAAGTGAATAGAAAAATTGGTACCAAAGATTTTCAATTTTTTTCATTTTAGACCAGTGTTTCCCAACCTTTTTCAGCCCATGCCCCACCAAAGCCTTTCTAAATTTTCCATGCCCCCCCGGTCTCAATGGCATATATTTTGAGAGGGAGCCAAAATTATTTCTTAGAACCTCTCTCCTATGTATTTTTAATAAGTCTAATGAAGCTTTCTCAGAACTTTTTTTGGGGAATTTGGATGATAGAGAACTAAATCAAGTTGTGAGTAATTTAGTTCTAAATACGAAGGGGGGTCTGGGGGTCCTCCCCCAGCAAATTTTTGGAAATTCGGCTCTAGGGAGCCGGTTTTTAACTAGTTTGGTACCCCTAGTTGGAGAAATTTTTGTGTTGTAAATACTAGTGAACTTTTGTAAATAGTACTAGTGAACTGAACTGAGACTTTATTTTAATTTAATTTAATATATTTAATTGTTAAGAAAAGGAAGTTAATGGCATCATTGTTATATATTCTTAGAATTATTATTAATGTAAATAGAAAGCGAAAAAGATTTTAGGAAAAAATGCAGAGAAACTCAAATTGTAAATATCGGTAATTAAATAGTCTGTTTTTTATAAGAAAAGTCTTCTTCATCTTGAAATTGATTCTTACTAGTGATTATAGTCTAGATCAGGGGTCGGCAACCTTTTGAAAGGGAAGAGCCAAAAATAACAGTTTACGAAATTTCCCAGTTTTTAAAGAGCCACTAATTTTTTTGCTTCAATATAATAGTATAACACGTTCACGCTGGGGCCGATTTTCATGGTTTTCGCTGGGAGGCGGCACTCGAATTCATGCTGTGCTTCATCTGGCGGCGCTACCCGATAAGGCGCTCTTGTGCGGGCCACCGGTGGACCGCCCGATGAGACGGTCTAGTGTGGGCCACCGGTGGACCGCACCGGCGTGAATGTGTTAATATATATTTCATTTTAGATTGGGAGGGTGATTTTAGTTGGGGAGCATTTTAACCCAACATTTTTTCTGTTGGGTAAAAATGCTCCTGAACTAATATCACTATTTCCTCCTTTCAGAGGGTACTTTTTTACATCATGTTTTAGATGACTTACGTACACATTGTAAATTAATTTTAGTGAACTTAATTTCCGAATTTTGTATTAACGATGGGAATTCCTGGAAAAAGAGGGTCTGGGGGTCCTTCCCCAGAAAATTTTTTGGAAATTCCTCCTTCAAAATCGCGTTTTAGCTCATTTTTGCCTTTTTCGATTGCACCCTAAGAGCACCTTTCATTAATTAAGTGGCAGAATTTTCAAGGAAAAATAGCATAATTATAATAAACAGCAAACTTACGAGGGGGTGGGGATCCCACTTCAGAAAAATTTTGGAAAATTTTCCCCTAAAAATAGCTTATTAGTTTTTAGAACTTCTATAACGACCAAATAAGGATCACTCCTTATAAGTCAAAACTTTCAAGGAAAATCAGCACATATTCCCAAATTCTTAGGAGTTTTAAGGAGTTCTCTCCCAGAAATTATATGGAATTCTTATCCTTAAAAGTAGAGTTTTAATTTTGACTCATCTTGAGAACTTAAAAATATAATTTCTGATTTTTTATAAGTTTTGATTAGTAAATTATTAATTTTTTCGTATGGAACTGGAGAGCCGCAACTTTACATCGAAAGAGCCGCATGCGGCTCGCGAGCCGCAGGTTGCCGACCCCTGGTCTAGATAGTTATAAAACTGAAAGATTCGCATTTTGATAAACCTAATGTAAAAAAGTTTCAAATATAAGCGTTCTAAAAACAAAGAGATCTTGGGTCATCCCTAACGTGACCAGACGTCCCGTTTTGAACGGGACTGTCCCTTTTTAGAGTTACGAGTCCCGGTGTCCCCGAAAGGAACTTCGGGACGCAAAATTGTCCCGTTTTCTGAAAATTCCTGCTTAATTGAAAAGGAATATATTGACTGTAATAAAGATGAAGTTTTTGACATTACATCGCAGAAAGTAACCGAATGGAATAATTTAAATGTTTCCACGAAAACTCGTTGGGTGGAAGTATTTAAACACTTTCAAGCCAACAATCTTCAGCATGAAAACTTTTCTATTTTAATTGAATATATTTTATGTTTGCCTGCTACAAATGCCCCAGTAGAAAGATTATGAACAAATCTATGATGAACAAATTGTGGCCATCTGAGAAGACCCAGTTACAAATTTCAGTTCTAAAGGCGATGTTGATAATTAAGGTGAATATAAAAAAACGTGCCAAGAGTTTCATTCTTACTTAAAATCATCACCAGCTATATTAAAGCAAATTTGTTTCTCTGATAAAAGTAAATATAACTAAACGTTTTGGGTATATATATTTTTCAATTCGTAACTTTTAAGCTAACTGACTTTTTCTGAATAAATAACTTTTAAAAAGTGTTTTTTTATTGACTACCTGTTAATTAACCTAAATAAACCAGTAGAGAGTGTCCCGTTTTGAGTCAAAAAATAAATGGTCACATTAGTCATCCCCCAAAAAAGGTTTGGAAATTAGACTCTAAAAACAGGGTTTCAACTTGGTTTTGATACATACTGGTCCAGATTTCAGACATACATTCTCAGATAGGATAATAGGATCAGATTTTGATAAACTTCTTTTAAAAGTTTTTTTTAATTTTCCCCCTGGGAAATGATATTGAACCCCCCTAGAAAATGATATTGCCCCCCGGTGGGGCGTGCGCCCCACGTTGGGAAACACTGTTTTAGACCATAACTTTGCGTTCCATTTTAAATTCTGAAAAGCTTTCTTCCCTTCTCGTCTACATACATCATATTTTACATTATCAGGCATTATGGAATGTGTGCCGATGTTATCAAGTTTTCCACTTTCTTCTTTGAATGGATATCTGGTTAGCAGAACTGCAGTGTGTGAATTTCAAACTGCAACCACGCTGAGATCGACTCTCGGGCGGAGCGGTGTCCGCTTTGAACTCGTTCGTCTTATCTCGCGGCTAAGTTAAATAAAGTTAAATTTTAAAATAAAACCAAATATTTTATCTTTACTACAAGCTTACTACAAGGGGGAAATTGGCATTTTTTATACCAAATAATATATCGCTACAAATTGAAATACTTAAGGTATCGAAATTTCACTTTAGGGTCTAAAAATGATGACTATTAAAATTACTTAAAATAATTTTTTAAATAACTAGGGGGCTCTGCCCCCTGCTCGCTATCGCTCACCAACCCCCGGAACTGCTTCGCAGTTCTTTGAAGATCGCTTCGCGATCTTAGCGAGCAGAGCTAACTTAACTATCCTATCCAACTTAACTATCCAGTACAACCTGGAAACTGTCTACTTATAGTCTGTTCATTTAGAATAGGCGCCTGAAACAGGATCAAAAACGTTCAATAATGCTTAATAACGCTCATCAGACAACTTCAGTGACCAATTTTTTACAGTATTTTAACTACTTAGGCAGCATTGTCATTGCAGAAGAAAATTTTTTCAACGATAATTAGAATAATATCTCTTCTACTACATTACTTCTAGGCGCTAATTCTAAATGTACAAAGTATAAATAATGATTATTTAATATCGAAACTTTTTATCCCTCAAACTTTTCAATAATTGAATTCGGATCATTACCACGAAAACATCAAAATAAAACTATTACTGAAATATTTCTTTTTAAATAATCAATAATTTAACGGATAGGGGGCTACCGCCCCCTGCTCGCTTACGCTCACCAACCCCCGTAACTGCTATGCAGCTCTTTACAGATCGCGAAGCGATCTGTAAATCTGCAATCAATCAATAAATATCTGCAATCGATCTTTAGTAGAGTAAAACAAACTTCCCGAAAATCCTCTTCCTTTCATTGGCACAAATAACACTCAAAAAAGCTAAATTATTTATTTCTCAAGTAGTTAAAAAATATTGGAATATCTTAAATAAAATAAGTAAAAAAAAAGATTTTTTAAAAAACGCTTTTATTGAAGTGTTCTAAAAGGTCAAAAATAATTTTTTCGGTTTGACAAATAATTTATTGGGAAGTAGAAAATAACTTTTTGGTAAGTAAAAAAAACTGATTTTCTAATCACTAAAAATAAAAGCGTGGGCGCTAGTAATTTTTAATATTTTTTAAATTTAATATTTTTTACAGGACAGTGACACTAACATCCTTGCCAAACGGGGATTCGAACCCCAGACGTACGGCTTTGCATCAGTCAGATGCTCTAACGACCAGGCCATTACGTCGGCATTTATGTATAATTTTATATAAATAAAAATACCTAACAGAGAATTTAAAGTGAATCCATCCCACTCAAAACTCATGAATGAGAAATTTGTAAATCTAACGTCATAGAACATAGAATAAAGAAGTTAGAATATATAGTGAATTAAGAATGACTAGCGCCCACGCTTTTATTTTTAGTGATTAGAAAATCAGTTTTTTTTACTTACCAAAAAGTTATTTTCTACTTCCCAATAAATTATTTGTCAAACCGAAAAAATTATTTTTGACCTTTTAGAACACTTCAATAAAAGCGTTTTTTAAAAAATCTTTTTTTTTACTTATTTTATTTTCTACTTTTTAGTCATGGTACTTTTTAACAAAAACTCACAAGAAAAAATGTATTTATTTCAACCCTATTTAATGTTATGTTAGGATGGAATTTTAGTTTCATGTATAACAAAAAATTTTCACATATCTGACAAAGTAGAACAATCCTCTGACGACTCAGCAGGACAATCAACTCCAAAGTTAATTTTAAAATCTATTTAATTTTGCTGGGTACGTTATAATAACAGAGCTGAGCAAGAAAAATACCTCGCACAAAGAATATATTCCTCGCATCCGCTCAATCACCGATGAAATCCATCGATATCAAAAAGATTCACAATAAAAAGAAAGCATTCAATAAAATAAAAAAAAAACAATCGTAAGAAACTCAGAATGTGTGTGTGTATCAAAGAGCAAACAGTACCATCTAGTCTTTTCAGTAGTCAATAAATTATAAAAGAACATATTTTTCTTCTCGGCGATTTTCGGCGATATTTTCGGCGATTTCTCGCTCTTCTGGCGATTTCTTTCTCGCGGTTATTATCTTAAATCGCTAATTATCTTAATTGTTAATTGGAAGGTAAAAAATCAAGTTTTGAAGATTAAATATTGTAGTTATATACTTAGTATATTATCTTACAGGTTTTGGGAGCCATTGGCTTCACGGAATGTCTCAAATATGAATTAAAAGGATAACTAAAAACACTCGTTAATTACCTAAATTACGGAGGTTTTGACTAGTTGATGATTGAATATTGCATTGTCATCGAGTTTCCACCACGGTGCAAAGTTTCAGAACTTTATATCGTTTGGAAGTGCCTGAAATATTATGTACAAGCATCCAGAAAGAAAAAAGTGATTATTCGTCTATAATTATCGTAATTACTGGGCAATTCTCGTTTTGACTTTTGAATATGATGAAGTTATGCCTTATAAACAATTGTGCACGGTTTAGGGAGAATAGCCCCTTGGGAAAGGTATCAAATTCTGGTTTTTCTGTTAATTAAAAATACTCGTTAATTAACTTAATCCTTTGGTTGTTTGACTAGATAATGGTTGGATATTGGAGTTTCATGAGGGTTACACCGATGTGTAAAGTTTCGGGGCCCTGACATATCGGGAAGTGCCCGAAAATCGAGTTTTAAAATTCCACGCGTAAAACGCCGCCAAAAGCAAGTAGAATAAAAGCGTTTAAAAAGATTATTAACCAAGTCTGTCCTACTATCGGTAGCAAACTTAGAGAAAAAACGTGCACATACAAAACTTTTTAATTTAAATATCCGTGCTCGCGGCAATCTAGTGAACAGGCAAATATAAAATTTAAAAACATCAAACACGTCTGATAAAGACCTACTAAAACTATGAAAAAAATGAAACTTTGATGCTTAATAATTCCAAAACTAATTAGAATTTTTTAAAGAATGAAACGCCAATCTCTTTCTTAAAAATAAGAGTATAAGTGTTTAAAAAATCATATTGATACCATGGTTAATTTTCAATTTAGATCGAAAAAACCGAAAAAGTGTCAAAAATTTCGAAAATTTAAAAATTAATTACACTAAACCAAATTCGAAATTCGAAAAAAGGGCGACGTAGTGCACATCTTCATACTTCAGAGTATTAGGCTGCAAAAAATCATAGTTCTGCTGCTAATAGATTTCGCTGAACTGGATTACGCGGCTAAAAAACAAAAACTTCAACTTTGACCTTAAAAATACCCCAGAAATAATTATCACATCAGTTAGTGTTTTATTCGAGAATGTGCCCTAAATATTCCTCTACAAACCTTTCAAATTTCATAAATTTCTATCAAGTAGTTTTTGGGTTATGAGAGTTCAAAGAGTTGAAAAATTAAATTTTCTGAAACAGCGGCGGCAGCGGTGACAGTAACTTTTTTTTAATATAGAGAGATGATATGCTTAAAAACCTGCATATCCTTCTTTTCATCACCTTATAGAGGTAAATTACTGAATTAAACCAGCTCAACACTCAAAATATTGAAATTCTATATATGACCTTTGACATGACCTCTAGATCAAGAAAGTGAAAAGAAAAATTGGCACCAAAGATTTTCTGATTCTCCACACCCTAAAGAACCAAAATAACCTTGGTGCCAAAAATTAACACGAACTTTTTACAAATTTACATGAGCGCCTTTACTAAATCCTTATGGAGCATAAAAACTTTCTTTAGGGGGTTAAAATATGATTGGGAATTGAAAGTTTGGTTAAAAAATTTAAAATTGCCCCCTACCCTAGTAAATCCCATTGGTGCCCCGCCCCACGTTGTCCCACTTCTAATCTGAAGTTAATAACTACCTTATAATTTTTTACAAAATTTTTTTATTTTAGTAGCTTCAGGAGAAAATCCTCCTCTTGGAGAATATTCTCCAAAGATTCACTGGTCAACACACATTTTGGTGCCGGAAATGTTAGAGCTGTTTTTGTACATAATTTGACCTCCTGATTCAGAATATTGCATCCATTTTAACACATCAGCTCTAGTTTTCAAGATATTCTAAAATTACGTTTTTAATCCTTTTGAGCTATTTTCACACAATATAGTGATATAAAGATGTCTTAAAAAAATAACAAATCTTACTCTCCAAGGATTTTCCTATTCCTTTGGGTACCAATAGATAGTGCATGAAATTTCAGTCCCTAAGTTAGTTCTAAAGGGGTACCTATAGGGTACTAAAGTTTGAAAAAACGGTCTTTTTTCCCCCAGATTAAAAAAATACTTTTGAATTTGCTAGTGTGATAAAACTGGCTAATATATGTTTGTAAAACTTATTAAGACAGAATAAATTACTTTACTTATAAACTGTACCTCATAAGCCCTATTTTCTAATTTTAAGGCAAAAAGTAGGACCATTTCGCTCAAAAACGCTTAATACCAATAATGGTGGTTGAAACGAATAAATTTCGAATTTTTCAGAAGTGAGTCCTCAAAAAAGACGTCCTTTGATGTAAAGGATATACCAGGGGTCGGCAAGTAATTTTACTTGAGGTCCAAAGAATTTTGAAAATATTCATCGAGGTCCGGAGAAAAAACAGGAAGCTATTAATAATTTTCATTCTTTTCTTCAAATACACATATATTTTTACAAAGATGTAATTTGAGTACGCTACCTGCTTAATTATATGGTGAAATATAATATTATTAGAAATTTTCAAATAAAAATGGGGGGTCTGGGGTTTCCCCCAGGGAATTTTTTGAAATTTGACCCTTAAAAAGTGGGTCAAACTGATTTTTGTAGTGTAAAAATACAACTTAATGAAATTCAAAACGTTTTGGCGGTCCGGGAAATAACCTCCCGCGGTCCGGATGCGGACCGCGGTCCGCCAGTTGCCGACCCCTGGGATATACGAAAAAACCGTTCAATGCAAAAACCGTTCAATAAAAAACAAATAAATTTATTACATGTGTAAAGCTATGAGTTTTTTTGTTTTTTGAACGGTTTTTGTCTGAACGGTTTTTGTTTTGAACGTTTTTTTCGCGACACCGATGTTAAAACTGATAAAGATTAGTGAAATAACAAGAATAGAAGCTGCTCCTGAGCTTTCAAGCCCTTAAGTTTGAAAAAAAGTGGGAAAAATTCCCTTTTCTAGATCTTTTATATGAAATTTCAGTTTTACATCAAAGGACATCTTTATTCAGGACTTCTGAAAAATTCAAAATTTATTCGCTTCAACCACTATTATTGGTTTGGTATTTTCGCCTTAAAATAAGAAAATAGGTCTCATGAGGTACAGTTTATTAGTATAAATAATTTATCCTGTCTAAATAAGTTCTAAAAAACATATATTAGCCAGTTTTATCTCAATAGCAGACACAAAAGTATTTTATTTTAAATTCTGAAAAAAAGGCAGTTTTTACAAACTTTAGGACCCTATAGCAGGGGTCGGCAACCTTTTGAGACGGAAGAGCCAAAAGTTACAACTTACTAAATTTCCCAGTTTAGAAAGAGCCACTGATTTTTTTGTTTCAATTTTATAGTATATCTGCTTATTTGATTTTAGATTGGGAGGGTGATTTTAGTTGGAGAGGTTGACCCAACATTTTATCCGAGGTGACTCCTTTCGGGTTCTTTTTTACATCAATATTTAATAACTTACACACCCATTGTAGATTAATTTTAGTGAACTTAATTTCAAAATTTTGTAAACATGTGAATTCCAAGAAAAATTGGAGGGTCTAGGGGTCCTACCCCTGAAACAATTTTGGAAATTTCCCCTTCAAAATAACATTTTATCTCATTTTTAGGCCTTTTAGGATTGCACCCTAAGAGCACCGCTCATTATTTAAGTGATAAAATTTTCAAGGAAAAATATGAACAGCAAAATTTCGAGGGGAGGGGGTCCTACTTCAGAAAAATTTTGGAAATTTTATTCATTTTTTAGAATTTCTACAGTAAACCATATGAGAATAACTCCTAATACGTCACAGAATTTTCAAAACAGTACAGGAAAAACAGTACACATATTATGTTCCAAAATTTTTGAGGGGTGTTTGGGGGTTCTTCCCCCAGAAACAGATTGGAGTTTTTACCCTTAAGAGTAGTGTTTTGACTCATCTTGAGAACTTTGGGTTACACCGCTCCTTTTGAGTCGCATTGATTTGATTAGGTACTTAAAAATAAATTTTCCAACTTTTAAAGTGATTTGAAAATATATTACAAATGTTTTCGTATGGTACTGGAGAGCCGCAACTTTACATCAAAAGAGCCACATGCGGCTGGCGAGCCGCAGGTTGCCAACCCCTGCCCTATAGTTACCCTTAGAACTATCTTAGGGCAATAAAATTTAATTTAAATACATATATGCCAATAAACTCTACCATGCACATTTGCTACAAAAATTAATAAATACTGGAAAATATAGTAGTTTTTCCTCAAATTGAGTCTATCATTTCGTATAGTCAAGGATAAAATTTATACCTAAACTTGTTTTTAAGTTCTTTGCTTTCTTTCATATACTGAAACTAAATTATCCTTCAAAGGAGACTTCCATAAATTACGTGAGGTGTTTCCCGAATTCTGGACCCCCCCTTGGTGAGATTTTACTGGAACCCCCCTCCCCCCACAAATTCTCACGTGGGGTTTTCTCAATCACTTTTAGAGAAATAAATTTCTTTGAAAGGTCTTTTTTCCATCTTATTGGCATTACACTTACAAAATTTTTGATACAAGTATGTGTAGAAATCAAAAACTTGGTCTTAACTCCGCTGCTTTGACTAATGGGCGCATATTTCCTGAAAATGTGCTAAAAAAACGTATATTTTCTAAACTAAAAATGAAGTGAGACTTTAATTGACTTCCCCTTCCCCTCCCCCAGGTGAGATTTTGCTAGACCCCCTCTTTGACTTCACGTAATTTATGGACGTTCCCAAACATACAAGTTTTAAAATACTGAAAAGAAAGACAAAATTTGCATAAAAATAGATTTACTTAAAATTTTGAAAATGTACACTAGTCACACATTTCTATACAATACACGCCAATCTAAGCATGAAAAATAAGCAGGATTTACTCAGATTGGCAAGGCTTGGATCTTTATTACAAACAAAATTGAGAAACATTTTGTTTAGCGTCATGAGAAAAGTTGAGTATCAAAGAAAATAATTACCACAGAAAATTCATTAAAATAGTTTACATGTGGCAGTCTAAAGAAACACTCATTAATTATGTAGAAATTAAGTGGATTAATATATGCAGTTTGCAAAGCATCCAAGATAAATAACATTTCAAAAAATAATTCAGCTAGTTAAAACTACATAAAAAGATATGACTTTATTTTTATATCTAATTAAAAGAAAGGTTTTGCTTTGAAAAATCTAAATTTTTCAAGCAAATCAAGTATCTATAGTAGTTGGATATTATTACAATGACACAAAAATGTAAATAATACCACAAAATAAGACTTTGTTGTCATTCAATAAAGAATATTACATTACCATGAAACCAATGTATCATATATTAAGATTGATTTTTTCTTAGATGTAAATCAAAGTAACTTGAACTTAAGCACATTCTAAATACCCTTACCATCACACTTATTGTACAATTGAGGGAATTAGAAAAGCAGATTGACACCAGTGGAATTAACCCTTTAAACAAGCCCCTTTTCATCCACGAAAAAGGCTATCACGACCCAATTCAGGATATAAACAGGGCAGTATATACACTTGCAGTTATGTCAGTATTGCATAGTTAAAGTCCATGTTACCATCAACAGATGAAAAGGATACATTTTTCTATTCAATCTAAAGCCGACTTATTTGAATTTCACAAGACAGTTTTTATCAAATTCTAAAAACAAGTTGAGAATGAGATTTCCTTAGGCAAAACATAAGGGAGGGGGTGCAGACGCAAAACTGGCAATCACTAAACTGTAAATAATAACCCTCAACTAAAGTTAATTCAGAGGTTTGCGAGAGTCAATAAAATTGAAGTAAGCCACTTTCATAAATAATGTGACATATGGTAAACTTCATCTTCAATTGCCCAGACATTGGACTGGCTATTTAACCCCTTCTCTGTCGCTGTCGCATGATGTCATGCGTCCAACGCAAACTGGCCCATTTTTGTTACCGTCATGACGTGCATATAGTTTGTCGTCCTGCTGTGGGTTATTTTGTTGTTGTCCCAATGCACTTTGCCACCTTCTTCCCCATTCAGTAACGAATGCGAAGTATTTAAGGGGCGTCTGGAGATTAACAAGCCATAAAACCGTCATGGACCTACCATTGAAAGTTCCCACAACTGTTGGTCTTGACCACCTGGAAACTTAATAGCCCCCCTTGGAGATCTTAGAAATTTAGATCCCCTTGGAAATTTTAGAGACAGATGATCTGGACCTCTATCAATGGTCTGAGAAAAGATCAACAAAGCGTAAACATTGAGCTATTTTTCTAATGCAGGAAAAACAAGAGAACAGAAAGCGCTACGTAAATTATATTTAAATCTTTGTTAGGACAGATAATTATCTCAATCACTTCAGAGTCAAAAATATTGTTTTCTATGAATTCATAACATTTTAATAAAAAAACTGAGGAAAATGCAATGGTTAAGAAGGTGTATTGCGGGAAAAACTGGAGATCGGTAAGCGAATTATCAAAAACACAACTTCTATCATTTTTGCTAAAATTTACTGACTAACTGAAGAAAGTAGCAGAAATCTAGTTTAACAGGGGCCAGTCAAGAGAAAGTCTGCCAAGTTTGCTTTATAAATAGTGCTGTACTTCAAGTATAACTTAGATTAGAAATTAGCCTTGTATATTATTTCTGATGAAGTTTACCCAGTAGTTAAAATTATGGGGAAGTGCAGTGGTTTCATTGCATTTACATATTCAATACATAAACTTCTACAGGGTGGCTACATAAACTGAGAAAATTTCCCTGACTTTTCCCTGATTTCCAGGATAAATTTTGCAGCTTTTCCCTGATTTACGGGAACTAATTTTATTTATTTTCTGGCTTTCTCTGTACTTAGAACCATTATGTGCAAACAAGATAATTAAAAAAATCTCGATTTGTTATTTAAATTGAAAGAATACATATAAAATATTAAAACTTAATTTTCATTTTGAGTTAAGCTCGAGTCCAAGCTGATTATGAGATGCAGAATATGTTTCTCATTAAGCTAAGAAAAGTGAAAGATATTCACAAGGTTTTAGTGGAAGAAAAAAGTAGCACAAAATGATCTCATCAGGAAACTTCCCTGGTTTTAACATATTTTTAAGAATTTCCCCGATTTTTTCAGATTAATAAAATTCCCTGACTTTTCCCTGAAATCCATGATTTCCAGGTTCTTTAGCCACCCTGTTCTATAAATACAATCATATGAATAATTAGATTTATAAGAAAAAAGTCTTATAATGGGTAATGAAAAAATTTGTTTAATTTTTCTTCAAGCTGTAGTAATTTTAGTCACAAAAGCTAACACTAGTTTATTAACTCACAGGGATAAAAAATGAGTATTTTACCATCAATAAATACCTCATAGAATATAAATTAATTTTTTGAACATAAATAAAAAAATCTAGTCCAATTTGTAGCAACCATCAATACTAGCCTTTTCTCTAACCAAACCTTAACTGTCTTAAAAGCACAAAACTAGAATACGGATGAGGTATGAAATTCATGAGAGATGACCCATTCATATTGCTCTTCACTTGAAAACAAACACTAAACACAGCATAAGGTCAGCACCAACTGATGAACAGCTACACTCATTAGGTTGACTTTGCTACTGCATCGCATAAGTCAACCTTTCTTCAGTGACTGGAGGAGACTCCAAGTTCTTCAACAGCTGACTTAGCCAGTGCTTAGTTGATTTGTCTTCTTTCAAACACATAGAGAAAGTGTTATCCTTTAACTGGTCTGGCAGACATTGACGTAAAGCTTCACGAGCTCTGTCAGAAAACAAAGTTTAATCACAATTGGATGCTTCTATTTTTTACAGTATTAGGTAAAAGGGAAGGTTATTGATAGACAAACAAGGACAACTAAAGGACATTAACAGCTTCACATAGGTTTATGGTAATTAATGTATCCTGACATTATAGTATCAGATGAACTCCTGTTTACAACACTGGGAAATACTTAGTCATATTTTGATGAAATTTACAGTTTAATTTCTAGTTTAATTTCATTTTCAGAAAAAATGAAAAAATTAAGGACTGAAAATCAGCTTTTTGTGAAGTCCCTACGCGTTAAAATGAAGGCCTCTAATCAACAGATTGATTGAACAGAAACCTAGGTCATTAAAGCAAACAGATTGTGTTTTTGACAGAGGAAGATTTTATGAAAATTGAATTCTTCCATACTTATTGAAGTAAAACTAAATTCAGGATACTTTTCAATGTTGAATCGTAACATTACATGCTACAGTAACACTATTAAGTGATTCTAAAAAAGTCTTGTTTTACTATCTCAATTTCAGATTTTATTGAAATTCAGTGCAGATTATATTACTCATATTAGCCTATTAAAAACACCAAACATCATTTAGGAATATTTTAATTATTTTATATCTTAATTAGGTATGGACTGATGGAAAGTAGTGATTTTTTTTGTGTTCTCTCATGGCATGCAACATGTCAGACTGATGCAGCTAGATTCTATTAAAAGGTAATCTACTGCTTTAGAGCTTTAAATATAAATACTTCTAAATTGGGTATTTCAAGAACTTATAGATTACATTTGATAAAAAATTAGAAAAACCCTTTGTGTGTGATTGGATTAGTTTAAGCAATAGTTACAACAGTTTCAGTAAACAATATTTAAAAGAGACTGGAAATGGGTTACCTGGGATTATCTGAAAGCCGCAAATAACATCTTATCACATGTTTTAATAAACGGGCTGATTGTTCCTTGGACAACGATATAACCATTTTACCCTGCAAGTAAATAAATAATATTGACCACCAAGATTTTCAGCCTTAATAAAAGTGCTTTTGGTGACGTTAGTCAGCTAAGCAGTGAGCCAACGTCACTTTCATCCTTGCCTTCCCTTTATGTAATCAGGGGCCTGGCTAGGATTTTTTAAGAGGTACCTATTTTGTGAAAATTTAGTGCTAGTTTATGAAAATTTTTGTTTAAAATAACAAGTAAATAATTTTTAAACACTAAAAACAAAAATAAATTTAGTCTAGAACGGATAAAAATTTAACTATTAAGATAACAGCTTCCTGGAGAACTTTCTTTCAAAAATATATTGCGTAAAGGTACCTTTTTTTTTTTTAGCTAAAAGTGAATTTGTGAAAGTACCTATTTATCAAATGGTGAAATTGTGAAGGTACCGAAAAACGGTGGTAAAATTGCCTTGGACAGACCCCTGGTAATGTTGCTTGGGAGATATTCCTTCCACCCAAGACTCATTTTTCCAAGACGGAAGATGCTTCAATCTTATTTTGTTATAAAACCTCTCTTGAGCGACCACTCACAGCTACACAGAAGCAAACATTATGCAACTTTAAAAAGCATAAACTGTAAATACTAATTTTAGTATTGCCTATTTTCTACTCCTGGAGTACAATTTTTTCTGTGTCTGAATTTTCCTTATCCAGTGGAGTACAAACCCAGAAAAGTCAAAGTGCTTCTGTATTATATGAGCCATATATAACCCTTTATTTTACTTAAAATGTTAATTTCATTTATAATAAGTAAATTTACACTGGCAAAGATTAAACAAGAGAATCATTCAGACATGACTGACATTGCACCTTACTTCCCCCTCCCCAAAAAATTCACAATGGAATGCAAGATATATTTTTTAAAAACCTATACCATCTTTGCTTTCACTTTTTGAATGTTTTCCAACTGGTAAGCAAGTTAACTAAATTTTCCCCAAAACGGAAAACCCTTTAACGGACCTGGAAAAAGTGCCCGAACCTGGTTCGGGGGAAGCCCCTGACAGCTCCATAGGAGCAATACATAAGGTTTGGGGAAATTCTATTAGGTTCGGGGGAAGGTTACAACTTTTTCCAGGTCCGCCCTTTAAAGACTTTTCTGGGATTTTTCTGTTTTTACCCACCAAACTGCAATATGTTTAATTCAAAACTTTGGTAGACTACTTTCAATTTTTATACTTATTAAGAAAGTGCTTCCTAACAGAGCAATAGCATGAAATTAACTTAAGAATAAATATAAGGAGAAACTTACCAGTATCATTGCAACATGAGAAAATCTTTCATATGTTTGACAAATGTAATTTAACCCTGTTTCATCCAACAAAATTTTCTGCAAAATAAAAGTAGCTACCTAGAAAATTTAAAAACCATGAAATAAAAATATGGAAGTTATCAATAAAGAAGGTAAGAATCTATTAAATACTTCGATAAAAATATTCTTATTTAGTATTATGTTCCTTATGTTTTATAACTTCATTACCATAAATATTACTAGCATATAACTTTATAAAATTACAAGTTTTAAACAAACTTTGTCTAGATACAAAGTTACTACTATCATGCTATTAGTCTTCAAGACTCATAAGTCCCAAATTTGAAAGTCAGGTCATGGGCAACAAACATGCATTTTGTAACTTATTTTGAGACAGTACCTCTAGTACTGCATATATCTTCTGCATATATTAAATCTAGTACTGCATATATACTTTAGAATGTCTATTTTACTCAATTACTTTTTCTTAATCCTTCAACAAATAAAATGCCTAATTTTCCAGTTTAATAGAATATTTGAATAAATTTAAGTTCAGTTTAATTAGCTTTTAAATAACTATATTTTCCCATCCATTTTGATATATTAGTTTTTAAGGTATTCTAAAAAGTGGATTTTAAGATTACAAAGGAGAATTTGTTCAATTTATTAGACAGCTTAATAGAGGGAGTAAAAAGAGGTTGTAACAAATTCTAGTAAGTATTAAAGTGTATATGGTATAATGAAATGATCCCCTTCCCATGATAACACTGCAAAAATTGCAGAAATCGGGTTGATCCAGACAAAAATTGGGGCCCTTTTGCTGCCCCTTCAAAAAAATTTCCTCTTTAAATCTGCCCCTTCACAAAAATAAATTCATTAAAAGGCCCCTTTCATGAAATTCAAATTAGCTTTAGTGATAATTTGCAAGAAAACATTTACAAAATATTTGAATTTTCCATGATTTTTTTGGTTTGTGAGTAAATTTTACTTTTACGCACTCATCTGCTAACTATCACTGCTTCAATTTTTCACAAAAATAATGAAAGGGACCTCAAAATATAAAACCTTGATCTACCCCTGGAAATTTATGCCACTTACTGTTTTTGACAATTCACTTCCAGCTTCCATTATCCTTAAACATAGGGGGATTATTTCAGTAGATAGTAAGAAATTAATGACTTCCTGTTCATCTGTCTGAAATAAATATTTTGTTTATTAAAAATTAAGTATTTTAAAAAGATATAACTAAAAAACATTTACATTCATAAACCAGAATCAGAAATATAGAAACAGGGTGTCCTCTCTCCAGAAAATTTCCCAACTTTTGAAGGTGAACATAAAAATTTTCTAGACCACTTTTGTGTAACTGAATTATGCATAGTTTCAAAAGAACTAAAATTGTAGTGCAGGAACCGGGTTCGTAAAGAAGTTTAAAGAGTAAAATTAAGTACTTTTTAAGGACTTTCATTTTGAAAAAGGTTAAGGAAAATGCAATTTAGATTTAAACTGTAAATAAAATGCTTTCAACCACTTTTCAAGAATACTCAATATATTTCCTTTTTATAGATAGGAATAACATAATTTAGCTTGTATTTTTTACTTTTTTAATTTGCCAGCTGCATAATATTTAAATTTTATAACACTTCTCCAAAAACAAGCTTTTAAAGCCAAAGTCATCAAAAAAGAAAAGAAAAACGCGATTGTGACTGTTAAGTTGTTTTTTCTTTGGGCCATAAAAATGCATAAAGCCTACTTAACAAGCAAAAGTCCTTGAGCATAAATGAAAATTCACAATCTTTCATCGAAATTTCAGACCTTTATAGTATTTAAGGACTTCCACATAATCAGTTAACTCCCTGAAAAAGTAACATTAAAGCCTTTTAGAAATTATAAATCAGGGATTTTTTAAGGATCTTAGACCACTGAGAATTAACAAAACTGTTGGTTTTGAGTATAAATTCCCAATTTTGACATGGTTGTGTTGTTTTACTAGCAAAACGATAGAAACAGGTCGCAAAGCCAACTTTTCTGCAGGCAGTTCACCAAACGAACTCGCTAAACCAACAAAAGTTTTCTGGGAAAAACAACTATTAAAACTATTCAATTTGAGTAAAATACACGGAAGCAGCGTTGGTAAACAGAGCATAAGTAATTTCTCTTTTTTCAAGAACATAAATTTGCTTTTTACACAATGCTATAGGGTTGTGAGTCTAGGAAACTCCCGATGAAACAGTAAATTTTAAATAACCCTTTTTTGTTGCTCTTTTATTTTTATTTAGTAGGAAGTCTGAATCCAGAAATATAAGGTAATAAAGATACATAAATTTGCTCATTAATTTATTTACTCATTTACAGATTACTCGTTACTGACGATAGGCAAAGTTTTAAAAACCAAGAATTAAAAATAACACAACACAATGCATTAAACCCTTAAAAGATTTACTATCATGCATATGCATACCTGCCAACATTTCAGAAACAGAAATAGGAACAACACGCACGACACATTTTGAATGTGTTAAAGGGGTATTATTAAAAAAGAGCTTGTAATTCATAACTTTTATCTCTTATCTAAGGTACCTTATGGTTATTAAGAGGACTAAGTGTTTTATATACCTTTATATTCTGACTAATAATTATCTACATTTATACTAGGATATAATTAAGTTATTTTTTTTCCTTTTATCTGGGTATAAATTTCTGCAAATAGAATAACAAAAATGACTCAAGATGTTAAACACTGGGAATTTCATACATAATAACTCAGAAAGATTTAAAAATACTTAGTAAGTACTAATAAAATGAAACAGTGAAATAAGCAAACCTTGTTTGGAAAATAGAAAAATTAATCTTTATTAAGTGCTACAAAAGTAGCTGATTTTGCCCTTTTTAATAGGTCAGCACTGAAAGATTTATTATAGCATGGATCAGAATTACTATTTTTGCAGCTAGCAATGCCTGTAGAGAAGTGGTCCCCAACCTTTTTACCACCACCGACCGGTCAACGTTTGATAATTTTACCACGGCCCGCTGGGGGAGTGTTGATTGTTTACATTTTAGATTATTTTGATTTAATCATTTAAATTTAATTCTATTTAAACATGCTTTCAAAATAAAATACAGTTACACCAAAAAATAAATACAGGGTGGCCACAGAAAACTTGTTTCAAAATTCCCTGATAATTCCAGGTTTTCCCTGATATTTTGAGATATTTTTCCCTGATGTACCACCGACAAATTTAATTTTCATTTTTTCGTGTTTGCTGAAATATCTGTTAAAAAGTAGATTTTTTAATGATTATAAGTTACACCATTATCTCAATCTTATTTAATATATTATTAATTTTAAAAAATTTAATTTTAATACAAAATTAAAATGTACTAAATTATTTTCGATAGCTATTTTAAAATTTTATCACCCCAGGTGTTTTAGATTCTTACCAAATTTTCTCCCTCTAAAATTTATTTTCTAAAATAAAAAGGTCTACAAAGTTTACATCAAAATCAGAACACTGACAGGGATACAGTGCCCCAAAATGTACTGGACAATTTAAAAAAATATAAAAAATAGAATAGAGATAAAAACAAGTGGCTAGCTGCAAACTACTTTCAGCCAAGGAGCTTTCTGTACAAAATTTCATAACTTTCAAAATTAAGATTCTAAACACTTCTTATTTAAAAAATCTAATTTGTCCAATCAATTCCTTTAAAACAGACCCTTTAGACCAGTGGTTCCCAACAGGTGGTCCGCGGACCACTGGTGGTCCGTGAGGCCTTCAGAGGTGGTCCGTGAGAAGATTTTTAAATAACTTATCCAAAAAATGTGTGGAAATTTTAAAAAAAATAGCTTTCCTAATCACACATTCCAGGAAATAGTAAAAACACTACAGATACAAAAACATAAGTAAAAAATCATACGTCTCATAAATAAAAAATGTTATGTTCTCTTTCTCTCCTATGAATCATTTGTTCATTTCTATTATTTTGCAGTTTTATTCAACAGCAGTTTATTACAGAGTAGAAGCGAAATGTGATGATGTGGAAAAGTATTGCATCATATTAATTAAAACTGAGATGTGTCGGGGTGGGGTTAGTAAAGAATCGAATGATCGATACGAAGCGAAGCTTGGTTCGATACGAAGCGAAGCGTGGAGGTATTGAAAGATACTTCAAACTGAGATGCTATGGTCAGACAGAGGGTCTTTGAGAAATCGTGGTATGAAAAGAGGAAGTTTCTGAGATACACGTGAAATAGGTTTGTTCGAAGATATGAGAAAAATGTATTGCCGAAAATGCAAAAGTTTTTGAACACATAAATTATTTTCTATTTTAATCGCTCCTTAGAAATAATTATTGACTTTTGACGCCGTTTCTTTTTGGAGAGCATCACCCTCGCCCATAGAATTTTTTCTGCCACAACTCAAAGTCAGTGCATGTCCAGTCCAGTTTGCTTTTTTGTGATCAACAGAATTCCTGGTTATCTCATTCGTCCTGCAGTTTAGAACTACTTTTAAAGTACTTTCTTTCAAATTTAAATCTACGAATAATACATTATCTTATTTGTTAGTTATGAAAAGAAGAAAAATAACTATTTTATACTGTTTTTTTTAACCTGTAATTTTTGTGTAGGTGTGAACCCTTCCAGGGTGAATAGATAAAAAGACCTGATAAAAATGGTTAAATGGTCTTTTATGAAAGACATATTTTTAAATAACTAGGTATAAAATTAATGTTTTGTTAATTTTTCTTTTAAGTTTAATAGATTATTTGATTTTCTAAGTTCTATTTAGAAACATTGTAAGACTCGGTTTCCCTTACTTCAGAAAAAAAGTCACAATTTTAGACCCTCCATGATGAATGAATGCACTGAAAAAAAAGTTAAAATTTTGAAGATACAGTTACGGATAGATGATGGTCCGCGGAGGTTCAAATTTAAGCAAAGTGGTCCGCGGACATATTTGAGTTGGGAACCACTGCTTTAGACAAAAAAAAAGAATTCAACACAAGGATTCTTCGATTCTAGAAAATATTTTAAATATCAGAGATATTTTAGAAATATGTATTCGGGCTGTTGTTTTATTTCCCTTAAGTTTTCATATTTCTTTAAAATCCTCCGTGTTAGTCACGAAATTTTGTACAAAAAAACCTACCAGACTGGGAAAAAGTAGGTGGCAGCAAACTGCATGTTGCTATCCTTTCTAGTTTATTTTTTATAAACTTTTGAAATCGTTCAGTAAATTTTGGGACACTCTGTAGTTAAGTTTATTCTTATGATAACGCGCGCGCTATAAGGCCCGGCGTTGATCGATCACCAATTAAGTGTGAGCATTTCCATTTAAGACATAAGCTTCACCCGAATAATTGTTTTGCTGAACCACAAAAAATTATTTTAAAAAGAAACTGAAAATTTATTTTCCTGATTATCGGACCGGCAAAAAAAGTAGCCATCTGGGAGAAAGGCACCCCAGTCGGCATTTTCGCCGATCCCAACCGTTTCGTCCAACGAAGACTCAGGCGCATGCGTCGAAGTCTGAGGTTGCTCTAGTTGTTACATTTTGCTTGGAGGTTAAATTGGGCTTGTTCTGATTGGCGATAAAATTACTTGGATATATTCTGTGTTTTTTTTTTCGTTTACAAGTTTATACATTTTTAGCGGAATTGGGTGATGGGATATTTTAGATCTCAGCCAATTTTCGTAAAGCCATAGTACTTATCTTACTTGTGAAAGTAAAATATCATTTAAAAGTTTAAAATAATAATTTAAAAGTTTTAATCTACCTTTGTTCGTAATTGATAGTTAGGCACATAATAAATTTTTTGATCTGGTCCACTTATCTAACCTTTGGTATGTAATGAAAATCTATTCTAATGAGACTGTATTAAATACACTGTAATAAAGTCATTTTTACTTGAAAATGTGTGAAATTTATAAATAAGGATATTTTCTAATATTATTGATTCATTAATAAATATTATGTTATGTAAGCATTTTTACTAATATAACGTAATTATGTTTTAATTATGCTTATGTAATATAATGTTTTAAAAGTATGTTGATCCAAAGTTTAAAAGAATTATAACAGAAGGGTTTTTTGTGAACAGTAATTTAAATTTTACAGAAATGAATTCTGTGAATATATGAATTCTCTGAAATCAGACTTACTCCCCACATGTGTGTAAGTTTTATTATGAAACGAAATCAGAGTATGTATAGACCAAAAGTTTATAAGTGTTAAGTAAATTCTTACTGGTGTTTCAAAAGTCAGTTTCAGTGCTTTTTTATTTGGAACTAACGCCCCCTAGGCTCATGGAAATATGGTCTACCCCTATGTAAGTGACCCTAAAAAATCCACTGAGAAGACTTACACTTACAGTGCCTCTAAAGGCAAAATAAAAAAGTTAAAAAAATTAACTAAAAATGGAGGAGATAGACCCAAAACCATAATGAGATTGTTTTTGTCATTGGAATTAAAAACGCACTGAAAAAATTCATGAAAATGTGATTATTCGGGGAGATAAATATGTGGCATCATGTTAAAACAGCACTTTTCAGTTTTTTTTAATGTTTGATTAAATTGTGTCTTTATTGAACTAAAAAAACACAAAACTACATAATGACACTGGAAACTTGTGAAGTTGCTAACTTTTTCATTTTTGAGGCCTGGAAAAGTGCTATTTTCACATGCTAATATAATCCAAATATATTTTGGGTAACATTTGAAACCCCCCTTGTCAGCAAAGATAAGCAAACCACAAACCTCCCTCATTATTACTTAAGAAAACTGCCCGATCCCCTTTTTTGTATGAACAAATTTTAAAGTAAAATTTATTTTTGGTTGAAATTGACTTCCCATGTTGTCTGGAAAAATAAGCAAAGAGCAAACCCGTCCCCCCTTAGGTGCTTACATAATATTTGAACGGCCCCTGTAGAAATAATTTTTTATTAAAAAAATCCACATATTTTGTAAATCTAAATAAAAATAAACTGATTGTTGCAAACCAAGGATAAGAAATACAGCCAAATTTGAGCAACATGTAAGAGAAATATATATATATATACAGGGCTCGATTTCAGCCGGAACGGTCCGGAACGCCGTTCCGGAACCTCTTTTTCGAAAAAAAAATTTTATTCTATTTCAGGGGTCTCCTAACTACGGCCCGCGAGACCCATTCATCGAGCCAGCGGATACCTTTCTTTTTACGAATAAAAAGTCCTAAAATGAATTAAAACCCTGTTTTTATTGTCAAATTTCCAAAATTTTTCGGGGGAGAACCCTCAGACTCCCTTTTTGTACTTAGAACTCAACTTATCAGATTTGTTTTCAGATAAAGGTTCATAACAGTAAGAATCCTACCAAAAAATATAAAAAGGTATATTTCAAATTAAAAAAAATATTTTTAATGCATTTTTATCTTTTTTGCAAGTAACAATATTTGTGATTTAATTGTAAGGTTTTTACTTAATTGTTCTTTCGAAACATGATTGTGAACCCCCATTTGAACTATCCACAATCCGCTCCTGGTGTTGATTCTTTTTTTAACCAGATTTGCCAGATCGCTGGGCAAATTTGCAAAGGAAATTTGCGATATCTTAAATTCTACCATTTAAGGACTTTAACTGCGCATAATATTCTTTAAATTGGCAGAATATATACAACACTAATGGTTCATTGATGATAACCCGTCCCGCCTCCTAAAAGAGACACCCTGTTGGAAAAAAAAGTATATTTGAATTTATTTTATAAATTTAAATTTGAAAATAAATGCTTAAGTTTCGGTAATAAAAATATTCGCCTTTTCAGTTTGATACCCACAATTTTACCGTTCCGGTACCTCTTTTTTTAGAAATCGAGCCCTGTATATATATATATATATATATATATATATATATAATATATATATATATATATATATATATATATATATATATATATATATATATATATATATATATATATATATATATAAGGTTTATAGGTAAGGTAGGTTTAAAAAACTTTTGCTTAAAGTTTGCCAAACTGTGAAAAAATGCTTAAGTTAGGTATAATTCATGAAAGTAAAAATTGTAAAACAGAACATTCAGAACTCATAAATATTCCTAAACATCTTATCAAAACTCTCCAAAAACGCGAATTATGCCAAAATTTGGCAACCCCATTCAAGACCACGGAGTATTGTGGAAATATCTAAGTCCAAACGCATGCGCCTGAGTCTTCATTGGACGAAACGGTTGGGATCGGCGAAAATGCCCCCAGTCGTACAAAATTTCCGACTTCTGATACTTCTTAAAAGAGATCGAAATAACAGAAACTCTAACAAAATTAAAAAACGATAGTCAAGCTAAATCTATCGGCCAAAACCTGTTGTCAATTGCCTATTTTGATTACATTTAACTGTGCCTGATTTAGCAATGGTGACGCGGAATGTTGAATGAAAAAAAAACGGCATGTCCTATGAAAAGGAGGAGGTTGAAAATTAATAGCTTCTAACATTGAAGAAAACGATTCAGCATTTTATACATTTTCACCACTTACATTCCATAAACCATGATCCTTCAACGGAGAACCAAAGATAAACAAAATATAACTTACCGAAAAGGCTAAATCCTTTATCACAGCTCACAGCTGCAGTCAATCATCCGCAAAAAAAACAACCTCAAAGTTTCGGTTTCGATAAACAAAAAGAGAAGTCCCCCCCCTTTTGCGTGCGCTCGATGCGGTTCGATGGCTCCGTTGCTTGAATCAAAGGAAAAGGAATGCGCCCGAGATTTACGCACGATTATGCTTTTTATTTTTTGCAGTTTTTTTACTCATTCTATTAACAAAATTCGGTAGCAGCTTGAGGTTTTTCTCGGAATTCCCTGATATTTTAGATTTTTCTAAAATTCCCTGATATTTCCCTGATAATTCCCGGTTTTTTAAAATTCCCTGATAATTCCCGGTATTCCCGGTTTTCCAGTTTTGTGGCCACCCTGAAATATAAACTGATTAAGATTTATGATTCATTAATTTGGAGTATAAACATAGGAATTTAAATTAATTTTCAATAAAATGGTCGGCCCGCGGCCCGGCACCATTTGATCCACGGACCGGCACCGGTCCGCGGACCGGGGGTTGGAGACCACTGCTGTAGAGTATCAGAGTCCATGGAACTTTGAGAGTCAGTCTTGTTCTTACGAACTAGACTTAACACCCTTTCACTAAGACTAAACGCCTTATTATTGCACAATTCGAGTAGGTCGAAAATGGCGGGACAGGGGGACGTAAAAACTGAACATTTGGTACTGAAATCGTATTTTCAAAACAACAGTGGAAAATAGGAACAAATACGATTTAATCGGAACGGTTGGCAGGTATGCATATGCATGCACTATTTAATATTGTATAGGAGCACTACCATACATAAAAGGGGCCAAGGTAATTTTACATAAGATACAAATAATTTTCAATAAATTATCAAGGTCCAAAGAAAAATAAGTACATATTAATTGCTTTTATTTTCAGACACATAGTTTAGACCAGGGGTTCCCAACCGGTGGTACGCGGGAACGTTTCAGGTGGTACGCGTGAGTCAAAGCGATATATCGACAGCCACGTTGCAAAAGCCTGTAAGTGCAAAACCTCAAAGTTTTCAGGAGACGAAAAAAACTGCATATTTTTTGTCTTATGAACTGTACTTTTTCTGGTCCGTTTTTATTGTACATTAAAGGCAACTATGAAACTGAGTATGGTTTTTCTGAGGACGACACGGCTTCCCCTCAGCGTCACTGCAACTTACATAGTTTTGCTTTGTGATTGGGAGGTTCCCAACTTACAGGTTATTACAAATCGTCATGGAGAAGTTATGAAGCGTCTTTGGCCGATTTTGGTGGCACTGAGATGTGCGCAAGACCATCTTTAACAAGTACAACTCAAAACCTTATTTTCGCCAAAAAATGTCCTTGCAGGCTTTTGCAACCTGGCTGTCGATATGTAATGTGAGGACAGTCCAATGGCGAAACCACTTGGACTCGCTTCTTTATCGTTAATTTTTTGCTGAGTTGGTACTAATTTTTTATTTGTATGTTTTGGGTATCTAATATAATAAAATTGAATGTGTGTATTAATGATTGTCTTTTATATGGTTGTCTTTTATACAAATCCACAGTTCTCTCCCAATCTGCACCAAAGTTGGTATACCTACGTAAAAAAACTCAGAAAAAACATAGGCTATATTTCGAAAACTTTTAATGACCCCTTGACCCTCTTTCGACCCTTTTTATTGTCATTTTGCTGAAATAGCTTTATTTCTCCTCAAGAAGAGATCTGCTTACTCCATTCTTACAATGAAAACTTAATGCTAAACAACAAGTTTTTAATAGAAACACTAGGTACAAGTCTATTTAAAAATTATATTACTAATTTAAAAATCTATTTCCATGAAATTTAAAAGTTTAAGTATAGTTAACTATATTTTTATTTGAGATTTTATCTAATTTTTATATTTTAAAAGCTTTATGGAATACCATTGTTGTTAAAATAGTCCCCATGGAAACGAGGATGTAAAATTAAAAGGTGATAATATTTTAGCTTTTAAGAAAGTTGGTTAACAAACAAAAAACTATTAAAACTTAAAACTCCCTTTTAACTAGAAAAGATTGATTTTTTTCTTAATTTGCAAAATGGAATAAGCTTTAATTATAGACTAATTTCACCGAAAACGTTAATTCCTGAAGATATGATTAATAATGAAGGGATCTAAGCAATTTTAAATACTTTTTAGATAATTTTTCCATGTAACTGTGGAAATCATTCAAAAATTATATTGCTTGAGAACTGAAGGAATTTTAATCCATCTGGGAACACTGGGAAAAGAAAAATTACTAGGAACACCGGGATAGGAAAAGTTACCGGGAACACCAGAATATGAAAAAGACGCCTGGGATACCGGGATGATTGGTAAATGCTTATTATCCAAAATTAGAAATGTATTTGGGAAAACTTAAAAATAACAAATTTATATACTCTCCACCCGTGTAAGGCTGGGTATATCAGCTAGTAACAAATAAAACAGTAAATTTATACCATTTTCATCTTTTTATTTCTCCGTTATTATAAGCATGTTATAAACAAATATCTAACCATTAAATATGAAGTTTTCTCAGGAATTTAATTCAAAAAGCCTATGAACACTTTTAGAAGAGTAAATATTATACGTTTATTAAAATATTTAGGTTGGTGGTACGCTAAAATTTCTCAAAAAGTCGAAGTGGTACGCAGGTACAAAAAGGTTGGGAACCCCTGGTTTAGACACAGTATGCAACCTTTTTAGTTAACCGTTCTTAAATTTTGATCTAATTGTTGTTAATTCCCATTAAAACAATTTCCCAACACAGTAACACTATTTAAAAGAATCAAATTACTTTCAAAACATTAAAAATGTTGAAGCCCCCTTTTGCTTAAATGAATGGGCATCATCAGTAACAGAATGTTCAGGGGATGGCACATGGATTCAGGATTCCTCCCAGAAGGATTTACAAAACCCTGATTAATTAAAACAAATATTTACATTTCAGCACCCCCTCTTAAATGATAAAGTTCATAACCATTGAAATAACTTTTGTCTTCACTTTTGCTTGTGAATTATAATCCTAATCCTACTACTATTATAATTGTGAATGTTTGTCTGGATGTTTGTTACTCTTTCACGCAAAAACTACTGAATGGATTTTAATGAAATTCTACCATAATGTAGCTGATACATCAGAATAGGACATGGGCTATAATTTATAAAGAGAAAATCAGTCCTTCATTCTTTTTTTCCCGTTTTTCCTGCTTTTTTTCACTTATTTTTCCGTGTTTGAATACCTGTTTTACCAGTCATACAACGAGTTAAAAATAAAACATTGTTTCAAATGAGACAAATCACTAGACTTTTTCATTTACTAGATCTTTTAGTTTAGTTTTAAACACTGGTTTTAAATTTGTTAATTTGTTCACTAGACTTACTAATTTACCAGACTTTTTACTATGGTTACAAATTGGTTATTTTATAAAGGCACCAAGATATTAAACATTATCAGGAACATCGGGATTGTAAAAAGTGACAAGAACACCGGGATTGGAAAATTAGCGAGAACATCGGGATGGAAAAATTACCGGGTTATAAAAATTACCGTAAACACTGAGATAGGAAAATTACCGGGAACGCCGGGATTAGAAAAATTACCGTGACCACCGGGATAAGATTACCGGGAACACACTGGGATAGGAAAGAGGCGCCTGGGATACCGGGATGATTTGTAATATTGCTAATTTACAAAATTATAAATGTATTTTAAGAAATATTTAAAAAATTAATTTATTCACCCCACCCGTGCAAGGCCGGGTATAACAGCTAGTACTATTATAATTGTGAATGTTTGTCTGGATGTTTGTTACTCTTTCACGCAAAAACTACTGAATGGATTTTAATGAAATTCTACCATAATGTAGCTGATACATCAGAATAGGACATGGGCTATAATTTATAAAGAGAAAATCAGTCCTTCATTCTTTTTTTCCCGTTTTTCCTGCTTTTTTTTCACTTATTTTTCCGTGTTTGAAAACCTGTTTTACCAGTCATGCAAGCCAATAATAGGAAACTTTAGTAGTACCAGTGTTGTAGTTACTAGGCAATTTTATTAATATCTATATAAATAAAAACGTTTGTGGCTGTGTGTGTATGTATGTGTATTCCGCATCTCCTTTTAGACCACACCGAAGGCGTGGACATTTCCTCCATTTCAAGATTTTTTCCCTTTGAAATAAATATATTTACTGAAATATAAAATTTTTTTCATGAAAAACGAGTTAAAAATAAAACATTGTTTCAAATGAGACAGATCACTAGACTTTTCCATTTACTAGACTTTTTATTACAGTTTCACCAAGATATTTAACATTATCAGGAACATCGGGATTGTAAAAAGTGAAAAGAACACCGGGATAGGAAAAATTACCGGGACCACCGGGATAGGAAAAATTACCGGGAACACCGGGATAGGAAAGAGGTGCCTGGGATACCGGGATGATTTGTAATATTGCTAATTTACAAAATTATAAATGTATTTTAAGAAAACTTTAAAAAATAAATTTATACACCCCACCCGTGCAAGGCCGGGTATAACAGCTAGTACTATTATAATTGTGAAAGTTTGTCTGTATGTTTGTTACTCTTTCACGAAAAAACTACTGAATGGATTTTAATGAAATTTTACAATAATGTAGCTTTGTAACAATCTTGAAGACATCCAGAAGTAAGACGAAACATTTTATTACACTCAACGATGACGGACAATATTTACAGTTACACAAAAGAAATTAAAGAACAAGCCCGCGCGCCAACCGGCGCGCGGCGGCGGGGAAAACTCGACTCTCTCTGAATGAAATCACTTCATTTCAGTACCTTCCGTGAAACTCCATCTACACGTACATTAAGCCAAAGAGACACGCTGTGCCCTCAGGCGAGAAAGGAGAAAACTAATTAATAACTGAAATATCTGCTACAGCTTATACATCAGAATAGGACATAGGCTATAATTTATAAAGAGAAAATCAGTCCTTCATTCTTTTTTTCCTATTTTTCCTGCTTTTTTTCACTTATTTTTCCGTGTTTGAAAACCTGTTTTACCAGTCATGCAAGCCAATAATAGGAAACTTTAGTACCAGTGTTGTAGTAACTTACTAGGCAATTTTATTAATCTCTATATAAATAAAAACGTTTGTGGCTGTGTGTGTATGTATGTGTGTTCCGCATCTCCTTTTAGACCACACCGAAGGCGTGGACATATCCTCCATTTCAAGATTTTTTTCCTTTGAAATAAATATATTTACTGAAAAATATATTTTTTTTTCATGGAAAACGAGAAAAATAAAACATTATTTCAAATGAGACAGATCACTAGACTTATTAATTTAATAGACTTTTTATAATAGTTTCAAATTTGTTATTTTATAAAGGCACCAAGATATTAAACATTATCAGGGACATCGGGATTGTAAAAAGTGACAAGAACACCGGGATTGGAAAATTAGCGGGAACACCGGGATAGGAAAGAGGCGCCTGGGATACCGGGATGATTTGTAATATTGCTAATTTACAAAACTATAAATGTATTTTAAGAAAACTTTAAAAAAATAAATTTTTACACCCCACCCGTGCAAGGCCGGGTATAACAGCTAGTCTTTTATAAAAAAGGGGGGTTGATGGTTTCCCCCAGAAAATTTAAAAAACTTGTCCCTTAAAAAGACCTTTTTTGTGTACCAAGAATGCATATTAATAATTTTCAAAGTATTCAAGTTTTTATGCTTTAAGCAGTTCTGTAATTTAAAAAAATATATATGCCTTTATGCTTTTTTTACAAGAAATTAAATATTTTTTAGGGGGGGCCGCCCATTGGATGATGACACCCCAAAAATTTATTTTGAGAGGAGTTCTGAAACTATTTCTTAACTTCCTGATTTCAGGTTGAGTGGTCACTCATATGGTCTGGTTGGATTAAACTAGTGTACAAGCAGTTTATCTATAAAAGAAAAATAATACTTGTCAAATATATAGATCTGATTACCTTTACAAGGGCTCCAATAACTCCAAGGCTGGTTAATCTTAAGTACTCAAATGGTCTAGTTTTACTAACAGTATGTAGGAACGGGTATAGATACAATGGGGTATTAGCTGAAAAAAATAATTATTAACCATAAAAACCAGACTACATTTAATTTTAAAGGTTAAGCCAATTAAACAGTATAGGGCAATAAAAGTGTTTGAATTAAGCTAGTGAAATAAACTCATTAAAATCTTGGATACTTTAAATTAAGTTAGAAAGCTACTTTTTTAAAGCACAAAAGTCATTTTAAAGTAAGCATAACTTATTATTGTTTAAAACTCTAGATAGTACAAAATTCATGTAATGCAGTAGAACCTCAATGAAGCAACCCTTATGGGACCAACAATGACAACAAGTTTGGAGAAAAAAAACAATTAGAGAAACAAAATATGGGTATACTACCTCAAATAACACTGTTCAACAATGAAAAAATTTCCTTGATGAAAATAGTCATTTCTTATAGATTTTGGGTCGCTGAATACGAAAATCATCATTAAAATTCTCAATTGACTCAGGATTTTCGGGGAACAGCCCCTCCCCCTTTTTACGTTTTTTGACGACTTGATAACTTAAAACTCGATTTTCAGGGTCAAAAAGCATTGCTTTAATCTTCAAATTGCCCCCCAGGGGACAAGAAAGGTTCAAATTAATAAAATATGATAAATTTATAACAAATGGATAGGTTTAAGGGGTAATTACCCCCTAAAAATGCAAAAAATTAGCTTAAAATTATAGAGGTTTTAATACACTACTTTTTCCTCTTATTTTTTACCCAATTCACGTTTGAAGGGTCCTAAACTTTCCCCAAGGACACAAATTTTATGGCAATATGCAGCAATGGTTTTTACTAAAAGCGTTTCCCCATGGAAACGAGATATGGATTCTGTCAGATAGTAGAAGTGCAATACAGCACTTGACAAATTGGCAAAGTGTGAGAGATAGTGTTGGAGTTTCAATACTCAACAAATTAAAACGACTTTCCATATCTCATCGGATTCATCTGCAGTGGATTCCTTCCCGCGTCGAACTTCAGGGAAATGAGATTGCGGACACTTAAGCCAAGGCTGGTGCTTGTGAGGCCTCTGTGCCGTTGGCACCTCTCACCTATTTGGAGATCTTCTCAAAAATAAAACACAAGAACAAGACCACTTGGAATGTCCCCCAAAGCACCCATGGTATCACTGTTCACAACCGGGAGGCTCCCTGGTTCAAGGTTTCAATTAGTGATGGGCAGGTATCGATACCAAATACTTAAGTACTCGATACCTATAGGTATCGAGTGTATTCGATACCCACAAAAGTATCGATACTTTATTGACATATTTCGTTTTAAATTTTTCAATGAAGTAATCTTTATAATACCTACTGTAGATCAAACGCAGCCTGTTTCCGTTTTCATTTTGCAACGCTCAAACCCAAGTCGTTATCATCCGCGAGAGAAATTTGACGCGGCTAGGTTTTTCCCCCGCCAAATCCTTCGCCTTTATCCACCTCCAGGCCCGTAGCTATGGGGCTTTTTGATGGATCGCTTTCAGTTTTTTGAATATTAGTCTGATTATGGATAGGCCCTAAAAAAATTGTCCCTTCAGGTTCATTTCCAGACATTGAAAAAAAGTATTCGATACCTAAAAGTACTCGATACCTATAAGTATTCGATACCAAAGTATTCGATACCTATAAGTATTCGATACCAAAGTATTCGATACCTAAAATTATCGATTTTGCCCATCACTAGTTTCAATAGACAGGACCAGACTGTTCTTGCCCGCTTTCGTAGTGGCCACCTGAAAACAATGAAATTTTCCGAGGGATCCAAGATCTATGAAATTTGTAACAACTGTTCCACTGAGCAGGCTTCGCCTCAACACATCCTCGCGTGCCTGGGGCTCACTAAACAGGACTTGACTGACGATCCATTGACGGTGTTGGACTTTTTAAGGGTATTTAATGTCATGGACCTGGTCTAGCACTGCTGACCATGGGGAAATGCAACAACAACAACAACTAAAAGCGGTTGAGGTGAGAGCGCCCCCAAAGCACCCACGGAAGGGTTCAATGTCGCACTTAAGAGTTAAACTGTGCTGAACAAAAAAAATTTGAAGCCACTAACTGAATTTCAGCTGATTCTTGTGTAAAATGATCTGCTGAATTCAAATATGACACCCATTTTCCTCCATCACCCTCAGTTTTTAAGGGGATGCCCCATAATTGTGTTATCCACAGCCGTGCATCTATTAACATCTTGAAACATGGAATTCTCACTCCCTAAAACCAGTCAGTTTTTAAAGAACTGAAGAGTTTCTACTTAGGATCGACCCAAAATATAAAAAAACGTCATTTGTAATCTTTTCAAAATCATAAATATTAATTCCTGAGCTCGCGAGCGCCTTCGCGATTCTGGAAGTCTTCCGAACTCTCCCGCGGGGGCTTCTGGGAGGCTAACACCTCAGCCGCTTTTAGTAAAAATTATTGCTACATATTGTCATCAAATTTGGGTCTTTGGGGAAGGGTTAGGACCCTTCAAACGGGAATTGCGTAAAAAATAAGAGGAAAAAATAGCGTATAGAAACCTCGATAATTTTAGCTATTTTTTTGTATTTTTAGGGGGGTAATTACCCCTTAACCTATAAATTTATCATATTTTATTAATTTGAACATTTCTTGATACCTGGGAGGCAGTTTGAAGACTAAAACAATGCTTTTTGACCATGAAAATCGAGTTTAAAGTTATAAAGTCGTCGAAAACGAAAAAAGGGGGAGGGGCTGTTCCCCGAAAATCCTGAGTCAATTGAAAATTTTAATGGTGATTTTCGTATTCAGCGACCCGAAATCTATAAGAAATGACTATTTTCATCAAGGAAAAAATTTTGAAGGTCAAATTTGTTGAACAGTGTAACACATTATCAAAAAAGGCAAAATATCAAGCTATCAATGCAGTTAATCCAAAACATTGAGATGTTCATTTGGAGTAATTTGACTATCAGGAATTCTCCCAACATCCCTGCTCTTATGTTCTAGCCTCTCAATGATCCGATTTTTACAAATTCTGACTGAAATTTGGCATTGCTATAATGAATTAAAAATAACCTTATTCCTATGATAAAATATAAGGCACTTCAACAACCAGCTGTTGTGTAACAAAGGGGTTGTTATTTTGAGGTTTCAATGTAGTAACACTACCTTATTTTAACTGGGAAGAATCAGCATAAATTTACGTCGTCTTAAAAATAAAAAAGGAGCAATTACTATACACTCTACAATGACTAGATTCATATAGAAGGCATATTATAAATTATCCTTAACAGTGGATTTTAAAATACAATTTAATTAGCCACTATCAGATGTGGCGATCTGATTTGAGATGTAGTAGGGGGAACGGGGATGAATGGGACAGCTCAACTTTTTATACCTTAATTTCGCTTTAAATGTTTGTTATTTCAGCCAAAAGATAGTAGTACCTAGCCTATTCAAAAAATTGTGTTCATTGACATCAGCTTCCATTTTTGTATAAATAGGACTACTAAATGTGTTTTCCTATACCAAAAGTAACTTTTAGCGTTTTACTTCTATAATTATTTATTAAAAAATAATTTAACTAAAGCTATAAATTTTACAGTGTGTTGAAAGAGCACTTATATTAGTATAGTTTCCAATTTAAATGAAGAAAATCCATGGATTTTTTCCTAGTCTAATTTTAGTTTTTTAAAAATAAGTGGGTACGGGGATGAATGGGACAAGAGTTGCGGGGATGAATGGGACAGTTCCATCATCACTTCATTTCCTGTTTACAAAACTTTCCATCAATATCTTGCTATATTCAACTCATTTAAGTATATTCTGATTAAGTTTACTAAAATGGGGTGTAAAATTTTTTTGTTTAAACTTGTGTTTTATGTTTCAAATTCATGTGTAAATATGCAAAGTCTTAATGAGCAAAGAGTTGCAACTGTCATCTCAGACATGTTATTGTTGAACAATTTAATATTCAAACAAGTTTGGTTTTTATGCTCTATTTTTATGAAAAGTTCCTTCAAATGGCAGGGAAAATGTTACTGCAGGAGAGGAATGGTTTTGGGGGTTAGGTCCAGGCATCAAAAATTATCTATTTGCACTCCTAAAAGTACAAACCCATAAAAAGCGAGTAGCATTAATAAAAATAACACCAGCTTCAACCACTGAGCTGAAAGAACTAAAGGATTTGCTTTAGTTTATGTGTTAATTTTACTCATCATGAAGTCGAATAAATGTAGGCTGTTTTTTGCCCTCTAAATGCCTTTTTAATTTTTTTCTTTGGAAAATAGAAGTGTGTTGTTCCTTTAAAAGGCTAAAGGTTGTGCAATATTTAAAATAACTTTGTTATTTTGTAAATTTTTGAACTTTTTTTAACTGTCCCATTCATCCCCACTCGGTGTCCCATCCATCCCCACTAAGGGGATGAATGGGACAAAATACATGCGTTCATAAAAACTTTTCATGGAGTTTAAATAATGGGCAATTGATTGAATACACGCATTTATAATGTAACCAAGAGTTCAATTATTGGTTTTAAACTTGTTACAGGATTGAAAAATGATATTTTTTTTTCAATTTTAGCAAAAATGTGAAATTTGTCCCATTCATCCCTGCTCTCCCCTATGCATAAAAATTAACTTTATTCTTTAGGGCTATTACATTAGATTATTACTTTAAATAAGATAAGTTACCTGTCAAAAAAGCAGACCTTGTCTCTGGATGGGAAGCTACACATTGCAGGAGAGCTAAAGCATTACATACTCTATTGGACTGAGTAGCCTAAAATGAAAAATCAATTAAAAATAGCAAGACTACTGCATTAACACTATGAGAAAAAGATTTGACGTCACAGTTATTATCGAAACTGGTTATTCAACTGCAATTTGTGGGCGATTCTTCCCCAAATAGATGCTTATTTCTCCAAATATTGCAGTTCAGTTCATACCAGCTTCCTTCTTTTGGACTCATTTGCCTCACGACAACCCTGTTCAAAGTTTTTCTCATGGTGATATGTCAGTACATTAATTATGCTATACATTTTTATTCTCAAAGAGGCAAAATCCTGCTTAAATTCAAAACACACATGCAATTTAGTTTGTTTGCAAATTTATTTATTAAAAATTTGAGAATATGATACTTGCGGATTATACCGTCGACCATTCAGCAGCCGTTAAATTCAGCGTTACAGCTATACAACAGTCAATAGACTTCTATAACGTTTTCGAATTCAGCAGCATGGTTGACGGGATAATACGCAAGAACTGAGAATTTATATGATGACAGGGGCTATTTACAAATTTTGCCCCATGTTTAAGGGGGCCTTCTGTATAATTGATACTATGTTGCAAGGAAGAGATAAACATTTGAGACATTACACTTCAAAAAATTTTTTATTCCATTATTTAACTGTGTGTAATATATATTTTAATACTTACTGTTAAATTAAAAGTAAAAAATATTTAACAATTCTCAAGTAGCGGACATGGAAAAAGTTGTAACCTTCCCCCGAACCTAATAGAATTTCCCCAAACCTTATGAATTGCTCCTATGGAGCTGGCAGGGGCTTCCCCCGAACTAGGTTCGTAGGTTCAGGCACTTTTTCCAGGTCTGTCAAGTAGTGATATTGTAGGTTACAAAAGTGTGATGTCACAACAGGTGAGGGGGTCATTGAAATGTGACACAATGGGGGATAAGGGTGTAAAATAGAGGAGGGCAAATCTGCTACTTTTTGAAAATGTAATGTTTATGTTATGTTAGTCTAGGAAAAGTAGCAGCTACAAAGTAATGGTTTTGAGATGACTTTTTTTCCTATAATCTCTTTTGTTATTTTCTTCTTTTGGACGATTCTCATTAGTCAATTCATAACCTTAATAGCACAACAATTTGACCTACTGGCAGGGTTGGCCGGTTTAAACCATTTGGTTTAAACCATGGTTTTTTTACCAAAAAAACCACTTGGTTTTTTTGGTTTTTTTTAGAAATTATAAAATATTTTCAGGATTTTTTAAAGAAAGTGTTATTAAGTATAATCTTTTGCACAAAATTAAAAGGTCAGATTTATAAAAAAATTGACATTTTAAGGTGATTAAAAATCAGAAATCTTTTAATTTAATGGTTTTAATTATTGAATTCTCTCTAAACTTAACCTTAAATGCTTAAGTTAAACTTATTATATTTTGCAAGAGATAGTTCATTTATAATTTCCTTTAAAATGAAGCATTATTTCAAAGAGTAACTAAACACACACAAAAGTTATCTGTTTTTCACTGATAAAATATGACTTGGATTTTAATTAATTAATAAAACCAATGTCTTATTTGTCAGTCATAAAAACCAGTTGGTTTTTTTAGTAAATTAATAAAAACCATTGAGTTCTTTAATGATAAAAACTAAAAACCAGTTGGTTTTTTTATAAACAGATAAAAACCAGTTGGGTTTTTTTACTAAATTAATAAAAACCGTTAATTTCCTTAATCGGATTAATTATCTCAATCATTTATCCAATTTCAATTAACACTAGGGGGCTATCGCCCCCTGCTCGCTATCGCTCTCCAACCATACTTGTATAAAATAAAAACCTTTCTGCGAACTTAAATTTTTTCCAAAAAATTTTCTGCAAGAATTTACACATTTTTAAATATCACTCCCTCTAAAAAGAAAACATTATTACTGAAATACCCAAATTGCAGGGATGAGTTTATCTAAAGATGAAAAAAGAGGAAAAAGCGTGTGAGCTTAGTTATGTATACTTTTTTTAATGTGTGAAACAAATAATTTTAACAAGAAAATTTTTAATTTAACTGGGTTATACTCGGGAGGATTTTAAGAACTTTAAACTGGCATTAAACTAGTCATTAATATTGATAGTCTAGATAAAAATATCTTTAAACAAAGAAAGATACATATTTCACTTTATCTTCATTTGCATGAAAATAACCAAAATGCAACTAAAATCAGATGAAAATTTAGGAAATCAGTTAAATACTAGGATAATTTATTGATTACTTTAAATATAATTAAATTACTGAATTTTTTTACCAATAAAATTTTTGCTAAGTGAAGAAAAAGTCAAATGAATTTTTAAAAGTATTATTAGAATCTCAAATCATATCAGATATGTAATACAGATTATAATCTAACTCGATTAAAAAAAACTAAATTATTTTCTTAAGTTGCTTTTCAAAGTAGCCTTTACAAAAATTTTGCAACTTACAAAAACCTCATAAGCCAGAAAAACGGAACTTTCGCGAAAAATCGCCATTTTTTTACTTCCGGACTTGTTGGCTTCTAACTACGGTAAAGTTGTTTTTTCTACATCGCAATAACAACGCGATACGAAGCCGACTTCACCTTAACGTCCGCGGCCGTCCAAGAAAGCATCGCGGATGAAACGGTAAACTCCGCGAGTTGCGATTTCCCGACTTCCGCGATTCTGATTCTTCCTAAAATCGCGATTCAGCGGATGGAAGCATTTGGTGAAAAACAAAAGAAAAATTTATAGATCAAAAATAAATTCTGCAGAAAAATTTATGAAAAAAAAATTTTTTTTTGTAGTTTTTCTGCAGAAAATTTTCTGCGAACGCCGTTCGCGCGTTCGTGTATATTATACAAGTATGTCTCCAACCCCCGGGAACTGCTGATGCAGTTCCCCTAGGATTGCTTCACAATCCTGTGCTCGCTACGCTCGCTCGCCATACGCTGGTACAGCCTTACTGAGATTCATTACCAACTAAAGGTTCAATTCCATTAGAGTTACCGCTTAATATCGCCAATCTCTTTTGAACACCAAAAAGTATAAATATTACTAAATAATTTCATATTCATATATTAAAATTAAAATGGGTTCAATTCCGTTAGAGTCCCCGCTAAATATCACCTATCTCTTTTGAAAGCTTAATTTTCAAATATAAACAATTTTTTAAAAATTTTTAATGATAAACTGAACAGTTAGGTAAACATCTAATTAAACATAATAATCCATAAATTTAAAATTATTTAGCAATATTTATAATTTTTGGTGTCCAAAAGAGGTAGGCGATTATTTAGCGGGAACTCTAACGGAATTGAGCCTTAAAATGTTTAATTAGATCTATAACTGTTCAATTTATCATTAAAAAATTTTTATATTTGAATATTAAGCTTTCAAAAGAGATTGGTGATATTTAGCGGGAAATTTAACGGAATTGAACCCCTACTAAATTTATTGGTGAAAATGTAGTTTTATAAATAGTAATATGCAGCAGGGAAACAGTAAATACAGTGTATGAAAAATATGTATACAGTGTTTATAAAATTCATGGTTACTGTTGCATTAGCCAAGAAAAACCACCATAAGCAGTAAATTTTTATCAGATAAGTACTATTAACATGCATATAATAATAATTTAATAGTAAATTAATAAAATGATAACATTTAATACCTCTTAAGATATTTAAACAGCTAATAATATATCATTAGAGACTGAAATCGGAAAAAAATCAAATCCAAAACAATGCACTCATTTTGTAAACAAATTTATTGTTGCCAACCGAGTAAAAGAAATACAACGAAATCTGGACGTCACGTAAGGGAATTATATATATAGATTAGTTGCTTACATTTCCCTTTTATTTATTAAAAAAGTTAAATTTTCTCTTTCTAAAGAAATTTCTTAAGTTCATAAATAATCCATATAATTAATTTGATTATTTTACCATTTAATAATTAATCAAATTAATTATCTTTATCAATTATCCAATTTCAATTAACATTAGTTGTTTACATTTCACTTTTACTTCTCATTTAAAAAATAAAATTTTCTCTTTCTAAAGAAATTTCTAAAGTTCATAAATTAATCCATATATAATTAAGATAAATAATTTGATTATTTCAACCATTTATCCAAGATAAATTAACACTGATTTTTATTCACTACAATAATATTAGATATTCAAATTGGAATATTTTAGAAACAAAAATTATTTTTAAAACAAATTAATTTAATTTTAATTAATTGAAATATACAAATCATTTATCAATTATAAACAACCCCTGAAATAAATGTCTCATTTACAACTCAATTTCAAACATCAATGCTAAAATAACTTATTCTGATAAAAAAAATTCTAAAAAAACTTGGTTTAAACCAAAAAAACCTGGTTTAAACAAAAAAAACCAAATAAACCCAGTTTTTTTGGTTTTTAAAAAAAAAACCCGGTTTTTTGCCAACCCTGCCTACTGGGATTGGAGTATAACCTCTACTTTTGTTATACAAGGACCTTGATTGGTCAAAATGTAGCAGTTTAACATAACGTGCTGACCAATGAGATTTTTAAAATAACTGCTACAATAAAGTAGGAGTTATTTTTCAACACATGAAGCAGATACTTGTTTCGTGCTCATCTCTAGTATAAAACTACTGAAAATTGTGCAGCATAATTTGAGTGGATCTAAAGAACTGAAGAACAGAAAAGGCCTTGAAGGTATAAATTCAAAAAATAAATAATATCTGACCAATTAAATACAATTAGAGCTAAGAATATTCAACAAAAATATTTGATGCCAAGATGATATCACACAATATTCCCCCAACTAGATTCTTAATCCAAATTCAAAATATGCAGAGAAAAAAACAAGTAAAAATTTTGCCTATTCTTAACTTCAAGGAATACAATAAGACAATAATTAGTTTGTTACATATTTGAGTAACAAAATATTAGATTTAAAGGGCCAAATGCAACCATGTACAGTAAAGTACTATTTATATGTTTCTCATTTATACGACTTTTCCATTTATACGTCGTTTTCGTGAAGTCTATTCATTTTAATGCAAAAATTCTTTGTTTATACGAAGCGCAATATCAGTTATACGTCCTTTCTCACTGTCTTAAAATTCGAAAATATTCACTAGCATTTGTTACTTCCTAGGGAGGAATTTACTCAGATCGAAGGTCAAATAAAGAATGTGGGGAGCTTATTTTCTTTGTCAGAGCACTAGCAAGAAAGCATTTGATGAACTTAATTCAATTTATGCTGTAATTCAGTAAAATACAATCTTCACGTCAAACGAAAATGAAGGATTTTTTTAAATAAATTTAAGATTTTATATTCATATACAATGCAATGTATTCAGATGTGTTGTTTAGGATGTGCAAAATAGTATTCAAGATATAAAAAATAAACTATAAAGGTTGTTTCATTTAAATGTTTTAAAATTTAATATTTTTCAGTTTAGAAACCTTTGAAGTAATTTTTCCTTTAGTAAAACCTCAAATTTATTGGATTTACAAAAATCTGCATTACATTAAAACCCTAATAACCAAAGACGCTTTCAATTATATGTCTTTTCATACGTCGGTCCCTTGAAAGACGTATAAATGGTGCTTTACTGTACCAAAATGAGCCAACTAAATAACTGAGTGTTTCAGATCAGATTTCAACCCTAGATGGTTTGTTTAATTTTGTACAGAGTTTGTCTTTGTGATTTACTATTTTTAACTAAAATAATAAACCACATTAATTTGGTAAGCCTGTTAAACTAAATGAAAGTAAACTTGACTTACAGTAAGTGTAGGAGGATTGATAGCAGGATAAATATTGATTATTTCCTGTAGTAAAGCTGTTATAGTCCCAAATGAATGCCATAGCATTGGAGCTAATTCAGGTACAGCTTCCCGCTTTTTACTGAAAATATTTGAAAAAGAATTCAGTAATACAACTATTCATTTTAAGATTGATAAAAGAGGTTGATCCAGGTTAAATTTTATGGGTCCCTTTTTGTGCAAAAGAAATTAATTTTGTGAAAAATGTAAGTAAAATATATTTGATTCTGAAAGAATTCTATATATTTTTAAAAATAATAAGCTTATATTTCATATATAATGAGGTTCTATTTCAGTTTTTTAAATTTTATTTAGTACTCGGAATTGAAAATCAGCAATTGAAATATCCAAAATTGTAACATGGCATTTGAGCAAAAATATTTAACTTTCTTACAATAAAAAGGAAACGAATTATTAAGACTTTGATATTATTTTTAATTGTTAAAGTTTCACAAAGAGCACATAACTATTGACACTATCCCACATGAATACCTTAATTCTAGCAAAGCATTTTCTCTGGTGTCTGGACGAGCTAATTCACTTATCCACAGATATACTTTTTCTTGATCAGCTTGTGATAAAGCATTATGCTGAGGAACATTCATTAGTCTCTGTAATAAAAATTTGAAAGGAAAACTAGTAGGAGGATAAACTGAGAAAATACCAAGAATTAAGTTGGTTAATACAGTTTGACTAATACTTAAGGTCGCCCGGAAACTTCTGATAATAGATTTTACAATGTTTCATGCTTAAAATTTTTTTTTGAAAAACCGATATTAGGTGGAGATTTCTAACAAAAGGGATTTTAATTTATGTATATTTAAGAATATATATTAGAACAGCATATTACTAAATAGCTGGGTCTCTGTTTAAGCTTTCTTGTTGATTTTGATGACATTTTAGAGAAAATTTCTTTCAAATGACTCACAAATACTGTGGGAAGTTTTTTGCAATATATATTATATATTTGAGACCAAAATTTAAAACTGTAACATCTTAATGTAAACATTGTCAATATACAGCCAAACGTTTATTAGTCATGAATCATTCCTTCCCAGTTTTTAAAGCGGTTAGGTAAAATTTTACGAAAATTGACGTTCATGGTCTTTTTTACCAGCTGCCATTTTGTAAAAAAATAATTCCACCAGAACTACCAAAACCAAGATCATACTTGTATAAAACAAAAACCTTTCTGCGAACTTAAATTTTTTCCAAAAAATTTTCTGCAAGAATTTACACATTTTTAAATATCACTCTCTCTAAAAAAAACATTATTACTGAAATACCCAAATTGCAGGGATGAGTTTATCTAAAGATGAAAAAAGAGGAAAAAGCGCGTGAGCTTAGTTATGTATAATTTTTTTTAATGTGTGAAACAAATAATTTTAACAAGAAAATTTTTAATTTAACTGGGTTATACTCGGGAGGATTTTAAGAACTTTAAACTGGCATTAAACTAGTCATTAATATTGATAGTCTAGATCAGTGTTTCCCAACGTGGGGCGTCCGCCCCACCGGGGGGCAATATAATTTTCTAGGGGGGCAATTTGAAAATTTTCAATGCCCCCCAGGTGGGACCAATCCAGGGAGAAAATTAAAAAAACTTTTTAAAAAGAAGTTAATAAAAATCTGATTCTATTACCCTATCTGAGAATAACTCTGAAATCTGGACCAGTATGTATCAAAACCAAGTTGAAACCCTGTTTTTAGAGTTTAATTTCCAAACCTTTTCTGGGATGAATCAAGATATCTTTTTTAGAACGCTTATATTTGAAACTTTTTTACATTAGGTTCATCAAAATGCAAATCTTACCTAAAAATTAATATCCAAATTTTCCAAACTAGGGGTACCAAACTACCTACTTCCTAGAGTCAAATTTCCAAACATTTGCTGGGGGAGAACCCCCAGACCCCCCTTGGTACTTAGAACTTAATTACTCATAACTTGATTTAGTTCTTTAGCATGCAAATTCTACTTAAAAAATTCTGAAAAACTTCATTAGACTTATTAAATATACATAGGAAGGAGGGCTAAGATATAATTTTGGCTCCCTCTAAAAATACATTTCTATATTATGCCACTGAGACCGGGGGGCATGGAAAATTTAGAAAGGCTTTGGTGGGGCATGGACCAAAAAAGGTTGGGAAACACTGGTCTAGATAAAAATATCTTTAAACAAAGAAAGATACATATTTCACGTTATCTTCATTTGCATGAAAATAACCAAAATGCAACTAAAATCAGATGAAAATTTAGGAAATCAGTTAAATACTAGGATAATTTATTAATTACTTTAAATATAATTAAATTACTGAATTTTTTTACCAATAAAATTTTTGCTAAGTGAAGAAAAAGTCAAATGAATTTTTAAAAGTATTATTAGAATCTCAAATCATATCAGATATATAATACAGGTTGGTTATAATCTAACTCGAATAAAAAAAACTGAATTATTTTCTTAAGTTGCTTCTCAAAGTAGCCTTTCAAAAATTTTGCAACTTACAAAAACCTCATAAGCCAGAAAAACGGAACTTTCGCGAAAAATCGCCATTTTTTTACTTCCGGACTTGTTGGCTTCTAACTATGGTAAAGTTGTTTTTTCTACATCGCAATAACAACGCGATACGAAGCCGACTTCACCTTAACGTCCGCGGCCGTCCAAGAAAGCATCGCGGATGAAACGGTAAACTCCGCGAGCAAAAACGGAACTAACGGGAGAAGTTACGATTTCCCGACTTACGCGATTCCGATTCTTCCTAAAATCGCGATTCCGAGGATGGAAGCATTTGGTGAAAAACATAAGAAAAATTTATCGATCAAAAATAAATTCTGCAGAAAAATTTCTGAAAAACAAATTTTTTTTTGTAGTTTTTCTGCAGAGGGCAAAATTTTCTGCGAACGCCGTTCGCGCGTTCGTGTATATTATACAAGTATGACCAAGATTATATTCTTAATTATACATTAATCAAAATCCCTTTTGTTTGAAATCTCCACCAATTACCAGTTTTTCAAAAAAGAACTTTCAAACACGAAACTTTGTTAAAAGTTTTTACTAAAAACTATCGGAACTTTTCGAACGACCTTACAGTTATTCAAGTCTCTCGCGAAATAAATTTCTAAGTACATCACTGACTGAAAGATTTGGTGCAGCTTTAGAAAAAGTTCCCAGCCAACATTTTACCCACAGCTCAAATGATGACTGACAGCCAAAAAGATCAAATAATTAATATTAGATCCTAAAATAATAATTATTAGAAGATTATTATTTGAGATCTAATAGTATTGTTAGTTAGATCTCTATGCTGTCAACACTCAAAATCATGTTGCTGTGGGAGCTGTAGTTATACAAGGCTACTGGAGGACTCTTTCTTAAGCTGTTCCAAAGATTTTTCCCCTCATAATGGAGATTCAGATCAAGTATAATACATAAATTTCTTAATAACTTATAAGTAATTCATGATAATTATTTTCAGCTTTGACAGATGTGACACAGTGCAAATTTTTGCAGATTTAACGTTTTTTTGCCAAATAAGTCTGTTGGGGAGGGGTTCCCAAACTTTTTCAACTCTTGACACCTTTTGGAGAACTAAAACTTCATGGCACCCCACTTATATAACATCAATGGGATGTATTATTTAATATTTTTATTCAAAAATTAGTGTGTAACACATTTTTAACGGCTTTAGAAAGAGCCCTTCAGCCACCCCATTTACCCACAGCTCAAAATGATAACACTAAAGCTTGTTGCTGAGGTTACACATGGTGACAGGAGGACTAATGCCGTTTCCATTTTGAGATGAACCTAATAGAACTTTTTCCCAAGAACTAACAAATGCTTTCCTACTAAATTACTTTTTAACTTAGTATTTTAATTTCAAAATATTCCAATTTACTGGGGTAAAATGACTACTTGGAAAAGAAAATAATAAACATTTTGTGTGATTAGGATGGAGCAGACCCTACACCCTACCACACTTTCTTAAAGGAACCCCCTTTTCAGGGTGATTTTAATTTGTCTTTGGGTAGTCAACATCACCTGCTGTCTTATTTGCCAATTGAGTTTTGAATCCAACATGCTTATTTTAGCACCAACAAATGAAATGCCTAAACCTACTGCAGCAGAAATTTACAAAATAAGCATAAATTCATACTGGATGAAGCTTAACCCGATCATTCTGATTCAGTTTATTTAAGATATTGCTTTTAGAATGTGATGTGAGTCTGAAACGCACTAAGCATCAACAGTACAAGAAGTTCTTTTTCGGTGACAATCATAGGAGTTCATGTTCAATCAATTCAATACACTAGGACTTGAACTATTCAAAGACCCGAAAAGTATATGTACAACGAACTGAACTTTACAAAACAAAGCAATGAAAACAGTTTGAGAAATTGTATTATCAAATACGTCAAGAACATAAGTTTTCTTTGCTCAACTGACCTGCGGTCCAACAAGAGGGTTCATGGTAACTTTCCTCCAGAGCAAGTTATTCTCACTATTTAAAACTTTACCAATTTAATTTAAAACAACGATAGTCACGCCAGACACCTTACTGAAGCCCAATACCAAACTATACTGATGGTACAGTATTATATAATTATAGAGCCCCAAACAATACCCAACAACACCATACACTAACACATTAACAATTACTAAACAAGAAATTTATCAGAGAAAAAACCAAGGCTAGACTGGATCTGGCAGCGCTCTCTCTTGCATACCAGGCTGTAACATTTCAATCGAGAACAATAGCAAATAGGTTCCCTCGCTAGAGAAAATTCTCGCCGCTAGATGTCGCTGAGTCCCGACTGTTATTTACTCATATTTACTATTGGTTTCAGTTAGAACAGTTGATTGTTTTTGTAATTTCTATTAAAATTTTCATTCTTTCGATGATGTTTTTTTTGTAAATTGAAAGCAGGGACATCCTTCACCATGCCGTATTGTTGTGTGCCGTTTTGTAAATCAGATAGGAAGAGGGAAAAGATTTCATATCATGAGTTTCCTTTTGACACATCTCTGTCAGCCTTATGGTTGAAAGCAATTTATCTATGAGCAGTATAGAACCGCTGGATTTAAATAAGAACTAATAATATTTTAGTGGATTTTTTCCCTCCATATAGTTTTTATAGCATTTTATTACAATTTTCAACTTTTTATTTTACAGAAATTTCTGAAAATCTAGCCCTGTTCACTTCTAAATATTTGGGTTCCATCACATTAGATATAAATGATCTTATAGCATTATATCTTAAATAAGGTGTTTGATCTTTCTAAAAAGAATCCTTGCTATTTGGTTATAGTCAATTCAAAATACTCTTCTAGTGATTACAGGCTTGTGTGGTGGGAATGAATTAGTCTTTACAATGTAGATCACAGTCTCAAAGATTTAAACAGTACTTTATTTTTATTGAGTATATTTATATTATCAGGCAAGAGAAATTTTTCCAATTTTTATCGGATTTTCCGACTTTTTCAGCTTTCTTAGAATTTTCACTTATTCTGATTTTTCCATAAATTTCTGATTTTTTTTACCGAAAAAGAAATGCAGACGAAGTGTTCAAAAATAAGCTAAAACCTTGATTTTTAGGATAAAATTTGCAAAAATTTTCTGGGAGACCCCAAGACCCTTTTTAAGTTCTTGGAGCTCTATTTTTCAAATCTTGTTTTATATTAAGTTTATTAAGATGCAAATTCTACCCATTAGAAAGTACATTGAACCTACTCATGGGCATATACAGGGCTCGATTATATTACAAAAATATAAAACAGGAACGTTAAACATGTAAACACGCATAAAAGGGCTTAGAGGGAATTCCAAGTCTCCTCCCCCTGTGCAAATATATAACTTTGGGCCTGATAATTATCTATTTTCTAAATTTAAATTTGAAAATAAATGCTTTTTATATTAAAAAGAATTTGCTTTTTCAGTTTTGAGACCCCTTAGCCCAAAGTAACAAATTTTTTAAGCTGAATACCCATATTTTCAAATCTCGAGCACAGGTGTCTGCACTAAATAAAAGGTTAAAATATGCAGAAAAATCTAATTCCGGCATCATTAATTATTTACAAGAAGCTTTTCCCTTTTAGTGTGAATGAAGGTGTGAAATGTTTCTATGAACTTCTTTAGACTGTTATGACCGTTGATTAAGACTGTTTAACAATTAATTTCCTTAAAAAAGCTTACCCTGTTTTTAACACATTTATAAAAATTTATTTTTGAACCGTTTTATTTAAAAACATTGTTATTTTGTTATCTTATTTTTAAAAATGTATAAAACTTGAACATGTTTAAGAAAAATTAAAAGTTATACTAAAATGTTTGAAAAACATTTCAGTGTGTGAAATAGTCCTTTTTTCATTACATAATGTCTGTTATGTGTATATAAGATTCAATAAAATTTTATTTCACAGAGTACCTCCTATCTTGAGATTTATAGTCATTATTTTAATTTTCTTTCAATATTTAACTATAAAATATAATTTTACGGTTCTAAAACTTTCAGTTGTGTATGAAGTTAATGTCTTTCAGAAACACTCAAATAGTTATTAAATGAGGTTAAATCCTTATTGCCTGTGAGACTAAAAACACGAACAGTCGTTTCGATCTTGTTAAAGGTAAAATATATCCTAAATTAGCTCTTTTCAGGATTTATTTTTATAAAAAATTAATATCTTATCTAAGAATAAAATTACTTATATTTCCGATAATTTTAAAAACATTTATTTAACAAAAATAGTTAAAATACAAAAAATAGCAATGATGAATGTAAACTGTTATGATAATGCGCTCTAATAGGTTTTAAAAATATTATTTACACATTTGAAAATAAAAAATTTCATATTTTTAATTGAATAGGTTAAAATATTTTAATATAATTAAACAATTTCAGTGAAATTGTAATCGTTTTAACTCATAATTTAAATCCGATTCTATCTAAAAATGGTTCTGTTATATTTATTTTGAGAGAAAAAATGCCCTCTGATAAGAAAACTTTCAAGCCTCATTTTCCAAAGCAGACGCAGCACGGAGATAAAAAACGAAACTACTTTTAATTCTCGCTTCCACCACAGGGAGGCGCTGAGTGCCGACGGTTTTCGAACCGATTCTCAGGTCCCAACTTTTGAAGCAAGTGTTATAGCCTGTTCCCCACGCGCACCCCACAGCGCGCAGGATCCAGTTGAGCCTTGGAAAAAACATAAACTTTAGATTACAAAATGGCAACGATTTATCGATACGAAAATTATTTATAATATGGAAGCAGAGTAGAAGGGTCATGCTGCCCTCTATCTCAAAGCTTTATAACTTTGATCTGACATCATAAACGTAGTGCCACCTGTCTGTAAGGGGGCATCCATAAATTACGTGAGGTCAAAAAGGGGGGGAGGGGTTTGGAAAAATCTCACCAAGGGGGGAAGGGGGGGTCGATTAAAATCTCACGTCAACTTTTTTAACTTAATTATTACTTAATTAGGTGCTACGAAGCACAAAATGCAAACAAATAGGTTAAAAATAATTTTTAAAAGTTTTAGGTAAATCTCACGTGGGGGGGAGGGGGGGGGGGGTCAAGAAAAATCTCACTAAATCTCACCAAGGAGGGAGGGGGGATCCAGATTTTGGAAAAAACACCTCACGTAATTTTTGGATGTCCCCTAAGTAATATTATGCCCATCTGGAAGTTTTACTCTTCCAGGATAAAAAGCCACTGACACTGACTATAAAACCACAGAGAACAGAGCTTACAGAGGTTTCATAAGGCACTTTTCGTCAATCCGCGGACACTAATTTAATTCTCACTAGCAGCCAATCAGAAGAAGCGAAATCAATTTGAAGACAGCTTCCCCGGTGGAGGGACGCTGCGCGGACAAATGGGACGCGGCGGTAGGAGGCGGAGCTATGTCCGCAAATTGTTTGATTGGTTTAAAAAATTACCATTAGAGTCTATGGCGATGAAACCTCTGTAAGCTCTGTTCTCTGTGTATAAAACAAACCGATAGCATAACATGCGACCGAACGTGCCGGCGCGGAGAGTTACAGGAGTTGGCTAGTAAACACTTTTTCAAATTTAATTTTTCCTAACAGATTAGAAGATCATCGGTGAAGAAATTTTTCAAATCCGATCGTCAGTTAATTTTTAAATAAATAAAAACTACATGAAATTCGAGCACTCGATTGGTTAAAACAGTTCGAGCGAGCGGCGGCTTCTTTGTATTAGTAGCTCATCGGCAGCTGTGACGTCACGCCCGGTTTTTCTCCTTTGGAACTTTTAAATGAAGAATGCAAATTATCTAGTCTCTATTCTAAAAAAACGTTTTTGGTGAACGGTTTCCAGAGAAAGGCTTTTTAATTACTGAACCGAATGACACATATATGGTATTAAACTGTTCGGATTCTTTCCGGATTTCCGAGTAGGCCCTTCGATTTTTCAAAAAAAATTATCTATTTTTAAACGCTTTTATTCTACTTGCTTTTGGCGACGTTTTACGGGTGAAATTTTAAAACTCGATTTTCGGGCACTTCCCGATATGTTAGGACCCCGAAACTTTACACATCGGTGTAACCCTCATGACACTCCAATATCCAACCATTATCTAGTCAAACAACCAAAGGATTAAGTTAATTAACGAGTATTTTTAATTAACAGAAAAACCGGAATTAGAGACCTTTCCCAAGGGGCTATTCTCCTTAAACCGTGCACAATTGTGTATAAAGCACAACTTCATCATATTCAAAATTCAAAACGAGAATTGCCCAGTAATTAAGATAATTACAAACGATTAATCACTTTTTTTACAAGTTCTTGTACATAAAATTTCAGGCACTTCCAAACGATTTAAAGTTCTGAAACTTTGCACCATGGTGTAAACCCGATGACAATGCAATATTCAATAATCAACCAGTCAAAACCTCCGTAATTAAGGTAATTAACGAGTGTTTTTAGTTATCCGTTTAATTCAAATTTGAGACACTTCCGTGAAGCCAATGGCTCCCAAAACCTGTAAGATAATATATTAGGTATATCACTACAATATTTAATCTTCAAAACGTGATTTCTTACCTTCCAATTAACAATTAAGATAATTAGCGATTTAAGATAATAACCGCGAGAAAGAAATCGCCAGAAGAGCGAGAAATCTTTGAAAATGGTGTCCTATCCCGAGGAATCGCGAGAGAAGAAAATGTGCTACTTTTATAATTTATGGACTACTGAAAAGACTGGATAATACTGTTTGCTCCTTGATACACTAATTCTGAGTTTTATTTTTGTCTGGGCTTAAGATTGGTTATTTTTATTTTATTGAATGCTTTTTCTTGTGAATCTTTTTGATACCGATGGATTTCATCGGTGAGTGAGTGGATGCGCGTTATGTTTCACCATCATATTGTAGTGTAGAAATTTGAAATTCCATCCTAACATAAGATTAAATTTGGTTGAAATAAATACATTTTTCTTGTGAGTTTTTGTTAAAAAAATACCATGACTAAAAAGTAGAAAATAAAATAAGTAAAAAAAGATTTTTTAAAAAACGCTTTTATTGAAATGTTCTAAAAGGTCATAAATAATTTATTCGGTTTGACAAATAATTTATCGGGAAGTAGAAAATAACTTTTTGGTTAGTAAAAAATAACTGATTTTCTAATCACTAAAAATAAAAGCGTGGGCGCTAGTAATTCTTTATTCACTAATCACTATTTATTCTAACTTCTTTATTCTATGTTCTGTGAGGTTAAATTTACAAATTTCTCATTTATGAGGTTTGGGTGGGATGGATTCACTTTAAATTCTCTATTAGGTATTTTTATTTATGTAAAATTATACATAAATGCCGACGTAATGGCCTAGTGGTTAGAGCATGTGACTGCAAAGCCGTACGTCTGGGGTTCGAATCCTCGTTCGGCATAGAGCGTGTTACTTTCCTTGTGTGTGTTGAATTTACCTATACGGGTCCATACCTTCAGGTGAATTTGTACAAATTTTAAATAATAAGTAAAGAAATTTAAAATTTAAAAATAGATATATAAATTACTAGCGCCCACGCTTTTATTTTTAGTGATTAGAAAATCAGTTATTTTTTACTAACCAAAAAGTTATTTTCTACTTCCCAATAAATTATTTGTCAAACCGAATAAATTATTTTTGACCTTTTAGAACACTTAAATAAAAGCGTTTTTTAAAAAATCTTTTTTTACTTATTTATAAAATATTTCCATTTTTTCAGATAACGGATAAGGTCGCAGTTACAAAGCAAGTATTGTCAATAAAATTATATGCATCCAATCACAACGACCGATTGATGCTATATTTTAAGATGAAACCTGTTTTTTCACATTTAAAAAAATTACTTTCTTGATGAAATATCACTCAAAGACTGATAAAAACATATTCTAAAAACTTACATGTACGCCATTTTATACTAAAATTTCGCACTTTTTGTCCAATATTTATAATTTTTATTTTGATTTTATCGAAATTAATTGTAAACATAGAGTAATGTTTTGTCGCTTATTATTTTCAATTGCTTAAACGGTATTGTTTAACAAGTCTGGGTTTGAAAAAGAATATGAATGATAAACACTAGGCATATCATACTAACGAGTTACTTTGAAATAATGGTTTATGTTTTGTCCTAATATTGATAAACAATTAGAATTAGTTATTTTTATAATAACAAATTAAAAATAATTAAGATGAATATTTTTAAAAACATTTCGTTTAAACTTTTGATAAGTTGTGGTTAATATATATTCAAACTTTTAAGGGAGATTTATTCATGGAGGGAATTTGGTGACGTATTTTTGGAAAGTTGGTTGACGTTTTTTCTGTAAATTGTTTTTAAAGTGTGTAAAGTTCAGCGAGTTGGAATTTGGGGAAGTTGCGAAGCGTCAGCAGCTTACGGGGGTTGGCGAGCGATAGCGAGCAGGGGGCGGTAGCTCCCTAGTGTTTTAAAAAATCTGAAAATATTAAAAACTGGTTATTTTTTAGAGCTCCTGTGATGATATTATACAATATAGTCAAAATCGCTAATCTCAATAGGTGTTTACTTCCCAATTTCCAGAACGGGGCAAAACCATCAATTTCTCCATAGGCTAACATAGTGTGAGTTGGAACTTTTGTGCGTTTAGGGGATTTATTCAAGACTAGCTGTTATACCCGGCCTTGCACGAGTGGGGTGTATAAATTAATTTTTTAAAGTTTTCTTAAAATACATTTATAATTTTGTAAATTAGCAATATTACAAATCATCCCTGTGTCCCACGCGCCTCTTTCCTATCCCGGTGTTCCCGGTAATTTTCTAATCCCGGCGGTCCCGGTAATTTTCCTATCTTGGTGTTTCCAGTAATTTTTATATTCCGGTATTCCCGGTGTCTCTATGGTAAATTTCCTATCTCGGTGTTCTCGGTAATTTTTATAACCCGGTAATTTTTCTTATCCCGATGTTCCCGCTAATTTTCCAATCCCGGTGTTCTTGTCACTTTTTACAATCCCGATGTTCCTGATAATGTTTAATTTAATATCTTGGGGCCTTTATAAAATAACAAATTTGAAACTATAATAAAAAGTCTAGTAAATGAAAAAGTCTAGTGATCAGTCTCATTTGAAACCATGAAACAATGTTTTATTTTTAACTCGTTTTCCATGAAAAAAATTATAGTTTTCAGTAAATATATTTATTTCAAAGGAAAAAAATCTTGAAATGGAGGAAATGTCCACGCCTTCGGCGTGGTTTAAAAGGAGATGCAGAACACACATACATACACACACAGCCACAAACGTTTTTATTTATATAGAGATTAATAAAATTGCCTAGTAACTACAACTCTGGTACTAAAGTTTCCTATTATTGGCTTGCATGACTGGTAAAACAGGTTTTCAAACACGGAAAAATAAGTGAAAAAAAGCAGGAAAAATGGGAAAAAAAGAATGAAGGACTGATTTTCTCTTTATAAATTATAGCCTATGTGTTATTCTGATGTATAAGCTACATTATTGTAAAATTTCATTAAAATCCATTCAGTAGTTTTTGCGTGAAAGAGTAACAAACATACAGACAAACTTTCACAAATATAATAGTAGGATATTTTTTTGCTTAAGGGGGCTTTTCAGGCTTAACTTTTTTACTCACTAAGAATTTGTATATTCATATATCAGTTTAGAACGTAAAACACAAGTTTGAACATAAATTTTTGCACCTCATTATAGTAACATTATCAGAAATTACTTAAATGAGTTGAATATAATCAAAGATATTGATGGAAGGTTTTGAAACCAGTAAATGAAGGGATAGTAGAACTGTCCTTTTCATCCCCACAACTCTTGACCCATTCATCCCCATACTAACTTATTTTTCAAAAACTAAAATTAGACTAGGGAAAATATTCATGGATTTTCACAAATTAAATTGTAAACTATACTGATATAAGTATTCTTTCAACACACTGGAGCTTTCGTCACGGCAAATGGAACATAATTGTCACTCGAGAGCAATGGATCTCTATGACGAGATTCTTCGAGAGTCTCGATCGCCTAATGCGCGCGCTCTAGCTCTTTGCCATAGCCCGAGTGACAATTATGTTCCTGTCATCGAGACAAAAGTTACCAGTGTGCGCCTAGCCTAATAGTTACTTTTGGTATGGGAAAACACATTTAGTAGTCCAAATTTAACAAAAATGGAAGCTGATGATAGTAAACACATTTTGGTGAATAAGCTTTTTTTGGCGTAGCCAACTAGTGCGATAATTTATTTTCTAGCAATCCGGTGAATATACTATACTCAGTTGCAACTTAACTTGAGCCTGTAGAAAGATGCTAAGAGCAACCAAAGAAAGTAGTTCCCCGCGTGGTGTCTGAATTTTGAGTGAAATTTAGAGCTTCAATTTTGAATAATGATTAGTTCTTTAAATCCACGTATATTAAGCATCTTTTCATCCCGATATGCATAAAATGTTCAGTGTTATTATTTTTTAAAGTGGTGTAACGCGTAGTAGTACAACTAGCTCTCAAACTCAAAAATTAATTATAAATACCCAACCTAAATAAAATTTCTAACGGTAAAATCGAAAGAAAAAGATCCAATTAACCTAAAAATAGGATGATAACCGTTTCCAAGCAAATGGGTTTGTATTAATTGAGAATTGAAGCAAATATTTTCCTTAAAGTGTCCACTATACCCACATTTACCTTACCTTATGGTTGAAATAACAAAAAAATTAAAGTGAAGTTAAGGTATAAAAAAATTGAGTTGTCCCATTTATTCCCTATACTATTTCATCCCCACTCTCCCCTACCCACTATTTTTATATTCGATTAAATTTGTTTGTCCCCATAAATTTTTGTCAAGATATTTGCAAGAGTAGAGAAATGGAGACAGAAGTTTTTAATACTTAAAAATAAAATTTAACTGCATTAATTTACACCCCCCAATTATTATGGAATGTTATTGATTCGTTCGACTGCATAATCTCTGTGGTTTTTATTTGGTCACTTTCACTTTAATAAAAAAAATCACTTTGTAAACAAACATCATTGAAAAACGTTAACAATTTACGTTTGTTTAAACGCGTAGGAGGTTTTATTGTTGCAAGAAGCTCTGCACTGTTTTGTTCCAACACTTCAAAATAGAAACGCAATATCCGGATATCCATTGTTGTCAGTAAATACCTACTGTCAGCTTCATTACTTGAAAAACATTTTTGAAAAAAATAGCTACTTTAAGTATATATGTTACAAATTGCATAATTTAAAACAATACTGCTCTTATCAACACTTTTCTTCCCAAATGCAACTCGGGAAAATATTTATAGAATCATACTTATTCATTAGTAAGTTTTAGAGTTCTCTATGTTACAAAATTTCTAAAACAAAATACGTATTATAATCTTAAGCAAAAATACATTCCCAATTTTACAACCATTAAGGCCCTCCGCTCAAGCATAAAAAAAGAACAGAACTTTTTCTGGTACTTTTCTGTTAGCCGAGCGCAAGCGAAAAATAGCCAAATAATGTAGAATTCCGCCTTTTCCGTTAGTCATTCACCTTGCTTGGCGAATTGGCTCACAATTGGTGACATTTGCGCCCGGCTTACGGAAAAGTACCTTTATTTCTTTAATAGGGTAGGGTAGAAATCGATGTCGAGGTTCCAGTTTCGTTCTCCTACTAAAAAATCGTACTATCAGAATGATATTTATACTACAGTAAAATCCCTTTATAACGAACTTCCCGGGGACAATAAAATTTCTTCGTTGTAACGGTATTTTGATAATTGAAATAAAAAAGTTTGGGGACCTTTCGGACTTTCGTAATAACGAGATTTTTCGTTGCATCGGTATTCGTTGTAACGAGATTTCACTGTAATTTACCGCTTTTAAATGGGGGGGGGGTTTCATCGAAATTCCCTTTCAACTACAGTGCTTCAACAATACTTCAGGGATGAATCCAGATGAAATGGACCAAGAATCCCTCCCAAAGTTCAACCAATTTCTTGAACTTTAAAATTTTTTTAAAAAAATTTTTTTTATGAAAAGGTAGCAATTGAGAGTTAAAGATGATACAACTTCAAGAAAACAACTCCCGTAACAAAGGGAGTTTCCCCCGTAACAAAGTTACCGATCCAGACCCAAATTCTAGATATTTTGTAAAAGGTATTATACTATAAACTGAGAATATACTCATGTTTGAGACTATCAAAAGGATTTTATCAAATAATAAAACTCCTAAATGAAAGGATAGTGTATCCAGAGTGAACTTATTATCCTTCACAAGAAAAATAAGCTTTAATTGAAATTTTAATAAAATATTTCATACAGGATGTTTTAGATTAGTGTTTCAAAAGTTCTAGGAGGGGTAGGACAGTAGGACACCTAGACGACTCAGGGGGTTTTATAAGCAAGCATGGGAAGTTGTAAAATTCCCTCTGGAAATTGCCACTTAACCTTTTAAGATCGAATTAAAACCATCAATTCAGGTATTTATTCTTTAAAACCGATTAAAGAGCTGAAATTTCAGGTCCTAAATTGGTTTTTATGTAACGAATGCCGGAATCGAATGATTATTCTAGTTTTAAAAGGTTACGGGCCAATTTTCCACTGTGGATTATACAACCTCCCATGGCTACTTATAAAAACCCCTAGGTCGCTAGGGGTAATTTCCGACCCCCTGTTTCTTAGGCAACGGCATAGGCGGCTCCTGAAAATTGGGGGGGGACCCGAGGATTTGGGATTCCGCCACAGAGATTTCACAAAACCATCATTATCCATCCTTAAAAAAATCTTTTATTTCGCTTAAGCCACCCAGTGATGTTAACCCTGTATGTCCCGACGGGAAGTCCCACTTCCCAATGTTCCAAATTCGTCCAATTTTCGCCATGTAAGGCCAAATTTCGTTTACTTTCAGTTGCAGTTACGTAAACTTGATATATTTGGGAGGAGCTGTGCTACTAGGGTCTGTATATGAACTCTTGTAGTGGGCTTTAGAGGGTTAAACTATAAAAAGAAGATTCAAAACCACTTTCCTTTCAGAAAAATAACGCATGCAAGTTCACCACAAATCCAGCTTTTTATGCTGGGCTCTTATATTCTCTGGAATCTTCTCTGTACTCGGCTCTTGCCATTCCATGTCCATCGATATCGAAGAGGAGGAAGAAAGCGATTGGGATTCGACCACGGACAGCGGTGACTCTACGACCACAGACAGTACCGACACTACCACCGAAGGCACCACCACTGTGACAACTGAGAGCACGACAGCCGACGACACTGACGAAGCGACGACCTTGGAGCCCTTGAAACCCATGATGACGTGGACCGAAACTTTAATGGTGTTGAGCAATAAGGGAAGTGTGGATGAGCCCGTCCCAAGTAAAGAGCCCAAGGGAGATGAGATCAGCGATGCTGTGGATAAGGCAGTGAAGGCGCTGGAAAATATCAAACGTGTCTGGGACAAGTAAGGGGGAATCGGATTTCGTTTTTCACTTGCAGCCGGGTTTAAGCTAGAGAAAAAATTCCCTTAGAAAATGACCTAAAATTGAGAAAAAAACTTATGAAAAATTCTAAAATTACCATTATTTGGCTATGCTAGATAACGTTTCTTGGCTGTGACGTCACGGGTTGAAGGAAGGAGCTTTGATAAGACACCACACTTTTTTTCTAGCTACCTAAAAGGCTGTGATTCAGACTTCTCACTTTGATCTTCCATTTTGTAGGAATCCTCCTAATTGAAAAGTGGGAATTGGCGTTTCACTCTTTACTCCTTCACGTGCAAACAAGATATTCACAGGAGTGATTCACTCTTGATATACAGTGTGAATGAGCCTTGATTGGCGAATGAAACATTTAAATTTCATTTACACTCTAATAATAATAAAATAACACCAGTGCCATGCATGTGCGGATCCAGCACGGCTCCAAGGGGGGGCACTTTTCCAGACAAGATCCCCTTGTGGTGCCATTGAATTTGAAATTTGACGTAAAAAAGTAGGGTTTTTACTCATTTTTATTAACGTTTGGAGTCTAAGGGGGGCACTTTTCAACACTACTACCTTCACGTTTATCCCAATAAAGCAAAAAATTAGGGATTTCCTAAAAAATTACCACTGAAGATCCCCTTGTGATACTAATGGAGGTCCTCCCCCAGAAAAGTTTTTGAAATTAGACCTGTAAAAGTAGGGTTTTTACTCATTTTGAGAAACTTTTTGGGTTCTCAAGGGGGGGGGGCACTGTCCAGAGTGCCACCCCCTGGATCCGCGCCTGGCGCCATGATACCACAATATTTAACAAAATTAAGTCGATATAGAAAGGAAATTAATCTAGTGATTTCGCAAGTTGTTTTTTTTTCAGCTTTTTTGTCCTGTAAAACTACTTTTCCTTGATAAAACACACTATGCAGAAAAAAAAACTTGTCGATGCTACTGAGGTATGCTATGCAAATTTACGTAATTGGACTCAGAGAGCGGAATTTAAAATTTATTACTTTATGCCATGCCTTTGTGTTTCACAATACGAGTTTACAAACGATTGGAAACTTGTATTTTAGGCAAGATACTTAATATTAACTTATTTTTTCACAAACAAAATATAATTTATTTTATCAAGTGTTTTTTCGTTGTTTTCCCAGTTCCCTTCCCAGATCAGTTGATAAGCGTCCGGCGTTTTAATTTGACCTTTTGTTTTGAGTAACTTATTTATGTTACTATATTTGTTTGAAGTATATGGATGAGTGATTATATAAAATTTTTTCTTTTCTGAAATTGATCTAATTATATGAAATTGATCAATGAAATTGATCAAAATTAAGGATGTGCTGCGAATTTATACAGATATGGTATCATAGAAAAAACTAAAAAAATAATGTGACCAGATTTTTAAAACTTAATTTAAGAACCTACACACTCATGGACTAGGTTTTTCTCAGAGGTTAAAAGTTTTCCCAAACAGAAGAATTTTCGATTTTCAGATTTCACTTTTCAGAAATTAACTTGACACTTGACAAGAAAGACGCCAGGCCGTAACTAGACATTTGTTTCAAGGCATCTAATTTTTAGAGATTAATTCTAGTCCCACTCATAATAGGGTATAAATATAGTTTTCTAGATCATAAAAAATGTAACAAACTTCGTTACACTCATATTTTAAATTTTATGACTCACTAAAAATATCATACGCAAAAAGGAGGTCTGTGGGTAATTTTGACTGTTAAAAATAATATTTCAATTCATGAAAAGGAGAATTTTACCACTACCTCTGGTTAGAGGAATATGTGAGAAAACTCCAGCTCTCAAGCGTCGCCTCCAACCATGGACCGGTTTCGCCCTTGTTAGGGCTCATCAGCACGGTATAGGAAGGTAATATACCTGTGTCCTTTCGGGAATTAAATCTGTTCTATGGAATGCGCAGTTCATTCCGGCAGATAGTGGAGGACTAGTCAATAGTCACCACTTTTTCCGTTATAGTCGGCAAGACCAGTGGTGCCCAACCTTTTTTATCCCGAGGGCCAATTTGCTTTTGAAGATTTATCTCGCGGGCCACATAAAAAACACTTTTAAGGATTTTTCTAAACATGAAGAAAAATTACAGACCCGTTTTCAATGAGAAGTTTGCAACTGTTTGGAGGATACTAGTTCTTGTAAATTTGGCTCCAAATTTGTAACACTTATCCTTAAAGCTGAATTAAGATGATTATCTGTTTCGTTTCGTACTGTCTCTTGATATTGTGTTCTTTAAACACTGCCACTGTCTCCTTATAAAACACTACGGTTTATTTTCTCTCCGAATGAAAAAAATATGAATTTGTCCACTTTTCTTGAAAATTTCGGCATTCCGAGTGAATCTTCAACTTTTTTACGATCGGTCATCTCTTCGAAGTTTGATTCTAAAAAAATTCTTATAAACTGAATTCAAATGGCTATCGGGATGTTGAAGAATTCCTTTTTTATCTCATCTTTCTTAGATGGAAGTGCCATAATGTCTCGCACGATGTCGTGGTTTTCCATAGAGTATGGTTTTCTTGGATGATTTCTGAAAGTGGTTTTTGTTTTAAAGATTTAACGAGTCCGTGGGCCACATGGATCAGCCTCGAGGGCCACATTTGGCCCGCGGGCCGTAGGTTGGGCATCACTGGGCTAGACTAAAAGCTCTCCCTCCGCTCTCTTGCGTTACCTTCCTATACCGTGCTGATGAGCCCTAACAAGGGCGAAACCGGTCCACGGTTGGAGGCGACGCTTGAGAGCTGGAGTTTTCTCAAATATTTCAATTCGTTTTTGAGCATTTTAGACTCTTGGATGACTAACTCAAGTGTTTAAAAAATCTTATTGATTTTTTTTGTTTGACGAAACTAAATAAGAAAAAGCGGGAAATTCCGGGTAGACATTCGGCCAGCGGAACGTCTGGTCATATTACTAAAAAAACACTGATTAAACGTATGGCAAAACGTATGAAATGAATAATTTCCAGTAAAGGATACCACACGAAGTATTGAATTTTTTTGAAATAGTGCAAAATTTGCAAGAAATTCGCCTTTGAGTCTAATAATTGCATACCTCAAGTACATACGAACACCCTGTGTATTATGTAACTAGACTCTATTCATTTTGAACTGGCGCCTGAAGAAAAGGGCTTTTCCCCTCGCTAGAAGCGTAACCATGGCTACGCTCTTCGTAGCTGTGAAGTTGATAGTTGCCATGGTTACTGATTCGGTGGTGGGGAAGGAAATATTTTCGGCGTCAGTTCAAAATGAACAGAGCATATTATGTATTGAATATGCAAGTTTACGCATTTCAGAAAGAAGCATGAATCGAATTCTAAGAAGAAAAAACACAAGGTTTCAAGACCAAAGCCTTCCAAAGAGGATAACTTAAATATCGACGTCAAATCTGACCAATCATTTAGCCTCAAGGCCAATGTTGAAAAGAACGGGAAAGCTAAACAAGTGCACCACAAATCAAAACCCAAGTTAGTATAAGTAATACTTAAAATTATCTTTCAAAGTTTAATGACTATCAAAAATTATTCTCCTTTAGGGTTTTGCTAGTTAAAATTTTTGAAAAAATTAAATTGGAAGGTAAATTTTTTAACAAATTACAAATAAATGTGAACTTTACTTTAAAAATGCTTAAGAAATTTCACTTCATGAAAGAGTGAAGGTATTTTTCTGAATGATTTTTAAATAAAAAAATAAAAACAAAATAGAAACATCAAGGCTTTTGCAGGAGAGTATTATAAAAAAATCTGAAAAATATGCTGTGATACTTATACTAGTCTATATTACACAACTTCTGCTCCTAGTGCTTTTTTATCCTTTTTCTTTTTACTATCCATTTTAACTTAATGTGATCTATATACAGGGTGTAAAGGAAAGTCCCTTTACCCTGAAATAAATTGCTAACGGAGCAAGCTAAAGCTATGCAGTGGTAACGGTATAGTAAAGTGACCATGCCCTATCCAATAACAACTTTCAACGCCCTCTAGCGGAAATTTTAGGAGTTAAAAATTTTATTTTAAAAACTATTAGAGATATACATGCTAAAATAGTCAAGTCAATTACTAAGTTGTAGAGCAGCATTGATTTAGTAAGAAAATACACCTCCGTTAGCAATTTATTTCAGGGTAAAGGGACTTTCCTTTACACCCTGTATACCTTTAAAGCTGAAGTTTTTGTTACGCATTGATTCAATTTGATGTATCAAAAATTATTAAAAAAGCAGCTCCATTTGGGTCCCTTTCATGTACTTTTAGAATATGAAATTAAAATTGAGATTATCCTTAAAATTTTTTCGGTAATTTAGGATAAGCCGGGCGCAAATCTCTCCAATCTGGCTATATTGTTTAAATTTTGTTATTTACACATAAAATATGTACAAAAATTAAAAGAAACACTGCTAGTTGATATATTTTACGGGTATTTTATTTTGATTATTTATGACGGTTTTGCATAAAACTTTATTTTTTCTCCCAGCTCATCCTAAAGTACCATTTTTTTTGTATCCCAAACTGTTTAGGGGACATCCATAAATTCCATGAGGTCAAAAAGGGGGGAGGGGTATGGAAAAATCTCACCAAGGGGGGAGGGGGGTCGATTAAAATCTCACGTCAACTTTTTAAGTTTGAAATTAAACGATTTTCTTAAGTATGAAAAAGGAATAATTCCCACAGATATAAGATACTGTGGTGATTTTTAGGCGGAATAATGTCCTTTTCCCCAACTTACGTAATTAATAATGGAAAAGTTTTAGGTGCTGTGAAGCACAAAATGCAAACGCATAGGATAGAAATTTTTTTTAAAGGTTGTAGGTAAATCTCACGTGTGGGGGAGGGGGTCCAGCAAAATCTCACCAAGGGGGTCCAGATTTTGGAAAAAATACCTCACGTAATTTATGGATGTCCCCTTAACCACCAAAGATTTCCTTTCCCCTACAGTTGAGTTTAGATCTGCTCCTGTAGTCATAGTCAAACATCCAAAAGAAATTTCAATTTAGTTAAAAAGGTAGAATTTATTTGATATAACAAATTAAAAACTTTAAAGAACTCAATAAAAATTTGTACACATAATTCTACTGCTTTACCAGGAAAAATATTTTTGGCCCCGTTCAAGTATTATGAAAGCACCTAATGGGGAGGGATTCCATTCGCTTATGTTTGCTGACAAAGGGGAAAAGGGACACACATGAATGATGCTTACATAAGACAATAAAAACATTTTATTCTCTAGCAATATGAAAAAAAATTAATATAAAATTAAACTTATAGCATTTTGACCGCACAAGAAAACTATGTATAAAATGAATGTGTTTAAAATGAAAATATTTGTCGTAACATCAAAAATAGAATGGTGGGGGGGGGGTTGGGAGTTTGCTTACATAATTATAATAGGGGGTTGCAATTTGCATCTTTTTGCTGACAACGGGAGGTGAAATATGACCAAAATATATGCTTAGGGGACATCCATAAATTACGTGAGGCGTTCTTTCCAAAATCTGGCCCCCCCTTCCCCCTTGGTGAGATTTTGCTAGACCCCCCTCCCCCAAGTGAGATTTACCTACAACTTTTTAAAAATAATTTGCAGTATCATTTCTCACACTTGAAAAAAGAAAATCGTATAATTTCTAACTAAAAAGTTGACGTGAGATTTTAATCGACCCCCCCTCCCCCCTTGGTGAGATTTTTCCAAACCCCTCCCCCCTTTTTGACCTCACGTAATTTATGGATGTCCCCTTTTGTATATTACACAATATTCGAATGGCCTCTTTGAATGTATACAACATTGAAAACATAACGAGGATGGGTTTATTAAAACTACACCTCCCAAACTTTTAGAAATTTGTCAGGAGTCAAAAAATATGATTTAGAATAGCTTAATTTTGACGAGATCATATTTTTGTACCTATTACAAACAAACTAAACCAATTACAAAACTAAATTACAAAACCAATTAAAAACTAAACCAATTACAAACTAAACCAATTACAAAACTAAAACAATTTTCCCAACATCGTTTGCTATCCTTCATTAGAATTTACCAAAAAAAGAACAAAAAGCGCATCAGAACTGTATGAAAACAATTATTATCCAAAACGAAGCGATTTTTTTAAAACACACTCATAGACTAACATGGGAAACGGAGGAAAACCATTGCCATAGACTTTGCATTACGGGAAAGATATTTTCGTTCCAAATCCTAAATTAACAGCATGTGAATGTAATTATTTTTCTTGAGGCTCATAATGACATAAAAAAGAAGTAGATTCCATTAAAAAGGTGGCACTCGAGTGCGCCAACACGATTTTTCTTCAATTTTCTGCATGGAATTTTCTACATTTCAATCTTACCATTGAATTCAATGGTAGGATTGAACCAAAGAATAGAATTTGATTTGAAGAAAAGAAGAATTTTTGCATTAAAATGAATAGGAATGAATTGGGACATCGCGAAAACGACGTATAAATGGAAACGTAGTATAAAAGAGGAACGTATAAACGGTGCTTTACTGTAGTTTTTCAGAGGGACGTATTCACATTTGAAAGGTGTGGTTTCGGCCACATGAGCAAACCTGAAATACTGTTTTATTAAAGGAGAGTTAAATTTTTCACTAATTTTTTGTCTTGAGAATTGTTGGGTCGGATTCCAGTTTCTAAAAACTTTTGTTCCGAGGTTATACATAAAATATGCAAAGCAAATCAGCATTGTCTTTAATGACTTTGTCTTATTAACATCAATTTAACAAGATAATTTTACTATTATAGGTCAGAGGAGTCTCCAAATGAATATCACCGATTGAGTTTTAGTTTTTCCCCAACAAGTAGAAGCGATGAATTTAGTCCAGAAAAGAGTGATTTTGTTCGAAAAGGAGCAGAATTTCTGCGTTATGCTTGGGAACGATTCAAGGAAAACAAACAAAACGACCAAAAGTAACATATTTAGTCCAGAAATGAGTGACTTTGTTTGAATAGGAGTGGAATTTCTACATCGTGCCTGGGAGCGATTCAAAAAACACAAATGTACTTAACCAGTTGGATTATATTTACCCTAATGTAGTAATAAACAAATGTGCAAATAAATAGTTGACCTCAAATAGTTGTACAACTGAATATGTTTTCTTGAATTAAAGTAAATTTTTTATAACAGAATTTCAAGAACCCATGGAAACATACGATTATATCACTCATCTAAAACAATAAACAAGTGCATTCTCTCTCATAGAGGTTTTCAAAGAAAAAGGTTCACTGAGGTTTCTGAAAGTTTTTCAAACTTTCCTGTAATGTAATTGATAAAACCGTTCAAAACTTCCTCATGTTTAAGTATTATTATTTAACAAAGCGATAAACCCTGATGACTTACAAAAGAACGAACATTCATTAAAACTTACTTTTTCATTCACATTTTTCGAAGAGAATTTAAGATTATATATTAGGGTGTCCCGAAAAAACCGAAATTTCTCTGATCGCTTAGCGGTAGTGCGGAAAAGTTGTGAACTACCATCACTAAGAAGGGCCTGCAATATTAAAACTGTGGGTCAATATCTTCTGTTTCCCCAAAAGGCCTAAAGTTCTGAAAATTGGGCTAAAAATGACCAAACTTCAAAAATTCATAAAAAATTTCGAATTTCAGTCATGATTGTGGGGGTAGGCTTAAAAGTTACTATTTAATATACAAATACATCTACAAAAAGTTTTAAACTTATAGGTTAATATCTTCTGCTGCCTCAAGGGGCCTAAAGTTCTGAAAATTGGACTAAAAATGACCAAACTTCAAAAATTAATAGAAAATTCCAGATTTCAGTTATGATTCTGGAGGTAGTCTTAAAAGCTACTATTTAATACAAATGCATCTGCAAAAAGTTTTAAACTTATAGATTAATATCTTTCCCTCCTTATTAGCTTTAAAATTTGGAAAATATACAAAACTTCAAAACAAAATATACAAAACACATACCTTATTTGGATGATAGAAAAAATTTATTTTTCTGGGAAACAGAGAAATAACATCAACATTATTGCTTGTAATGATTTTTGGTATTAAATTTTGACATTTGTATTCTTGATTCTAGTGTCGCTCTAACAAAGGAATCCCTGTTTTGCGGGCCAACCGTTTTTCCGGAGGCTGCAGTGACTAATTTCACAATACGCTCAACAGCTTGTGTATGCGAAGGGAATTTAATAAATTCCCAGCATTCTGTAGGCATACCATCCTCAATCATCTTCATAAGTTCTTGAGAACTAACCTCTCTGAGAACTGGAGGGGATGTCACATAACAAGATGCCCAGTCAATGAGATCTACATAGTCTTTGGCTTCAAGTTAAGTACAGGAACGACAAATGTGCGAACACCTTCTCCATCTCTGGTACATTCTCTAGCCTTGATAATTCGCCGAGCTGCAAGGGTCCTAATGTGACATCTATCATCAGTTAACATGGCCAAAAGCATGTTTTCTGGAGCAGCAAAGTAAGGGTTTCGAGAAATAACTGATCGATTACGTCACGATACTTTTTAGGAAAGTACCGAGATGAATTAATGAAGTGCCACAGATGCCTAGAACCGTCTTTTATGGAATGATGAATCTTTATACGGAACCAAGAGGGTGCGTAGACTCGCAGAATAAATATAACTAAAGTAAGCAGCTTGTGTGATGGTTCTGAGGCAGATATGTAAATTTTACATATACAGATATCCACGTATAAAGATTCATCATTCCATAAAAGACGGTTCTAGGCATCTGTGGCACTTCATTAATTCATCTCGGTACTTGCCTAAAAAGTATCGTGACGTAATCGATCAGTTATTTCTCGAAACCCTTACTTTGCTGCTCCAGAAAACATGCTTTTGGCCATGTTAACTGATGATAGATGTCACATTAGGACCCTTGCAGCTCGGCAAATTATCAAGGCTAGAGAATGTACCAGAGATGGAGAAGGTGTTCGCACATTTGTCGTTCCTGTACTTAACTTTGAAGCCAAAGACTATGTAGATCTCATTGACTGGGCATCTTGTTATGTGACATCCCCTCCATTTCTCAGAGAGGTTAGTTCTCAAGAACTTATGAAGATGATTGAGGATGGTATGCCTACAGAATGCTGGGAATTTATTAAATTACCTTCGCATACACAAGCTGTTGAGCGTATTGTGAAATTAGTCACTGCAGCCTCCGGAAAAACGGTTGGCCCGCAAAACAGGGATTCCTTTGTTAGAGCGACACTAGAATCAAGAAGGCAAATGTCAAAATTTAATACCAAAAATCATTACAAGCAATAATGTTGATGTTATTTCTCTGTTTCCCAGAAAAATAAATTTTTTCTATCATCCAAATAAGGTATGTGTTTTGTATATTTTGTTTTGAAGTTTTGTATATACTTTCCAAATTTTAAAGCTAATAAGGAGGGAAAGATATTAATCTATAAGTTTAAAACTTTTTGCAGATGCATTTGTATATTAAATAGTAGCTTTTAAGACTACCTCCAGAATCATAACTGAAATCTGGAATTTTCTATTAATTTTTGAAGTTTGGTCATTTTTAGTCCAATTTTCAGAACTTTAGGCCCCTTGAGGCAGCAGAAGATATTAACCTATAAGTTTAAAACTTTTTGCAGATGTATTTGTATATTAAATAGTAACTTTTAAGCCTACCCCCACAATCATGACTGAAATTCGAAATTTTTTATGAATTTTTGAAGTTTGGTCATTTTTAGCCCAATTTTCAGAACTTTAGGCCTTTTGGGGAAACAGAAGATATTGACCCACAGTTTTAATATTGCAGGCCCTTCTTAGTGATGGTAGTTCACAACTTTTCCGCACTACCGCTAAGCGATCAGAGAAATTTCGGTTTTTTCGGGACACCCTATTATATATTTATTACAGTCGAGTCCGCTTAATGTGATCACGGTTAATGTTATCAATCGGATAATGTTATCGAAATCAACAGGTCCCGATCATTCCTATTTAATTTAATGTAAAATACATCGTTTATTGTGATCAACTATGGATCAACACGCCGCTTAATATTATCGAAATTTGTCCATATCCCCTAAAAAACGACCGCTTTCAAGTTTCATTTTGAAGGTCAATTTCTTTTTTCTGAAACTCAGTATAAGTTCACAGGTTCTCAGTTGCACTGTTGTTTCTTTGCTTTGATTGTAAAAAAAATAAAACATTCTATGCTCTCCAACCTCAAACATTGAAAGAAAACGGTTAAAGGGGATGCTTGTCATTCGATATCACCATGACTGACTTGCAGATGTTTCTGATAAGAGATTTTTTATTTTTTTCTTGTTTAGTGGAATTTTGAAGAATTTCAGTGGTTATTTGTGTTTCTAGGCCTTTTCTATGTAAAATTTTGTAAAATACGGAATGATACCTTGACTGGAACTCCAAAGAAAACAAATTTATGAGCGGAATCACATAGGTGTAGTTGTAGTACTAACATAACTGAAAATACAGAGTAAGCGATTTTTTTATTTTTATTAATTGGACTACTCTTATATTTTACCCAAAAAATTTTAAGTTGCCAAGTACTACATAGTGTAAAATTATTTTGAAAACATTAATTATGGTTACATTTTATATTAAAGCAAACACTCTAATTACACTGTTTGCTACTTTTTTTAATAGGAAATCGCTCATTGTTATCAATCGGATAATGTTATCAGTTTAATATCGGAAAAATGCGATCACATTAAGCGGATTCGACTGTACTTCCAAACTTCTTTACAATGAAAAATATATCTTAGAAACTTTAAGCATAGCTGAAAATTCTTTCGATTTAGCTGGGAGATTTATGGTCATTATTAACAAATCGTGAAACCTTTTGTTTCTTATTCAATTTATCCGTTATTTTCTGTTATCCGTTTCTTATCAAGTTCATGACATTTTAACTATCTCACTAATTGGAAAACTCATTAAAAAGAAAAAATCTCCTGGCTAAACTGGAAGAATTGGCAGCTTTGCTTTAGCTATGCAAAAGTACTTTAACCACTTAACAGTTTCCTTTTTTTGGCATAATAGGTCCAAAAAAAAGCATATTTTTCAAAACAATATTCGAGCTTAGATTAATTAACTAAAACCAAAAACATAATCAAAACACTTTTAAATCATGATTTTAACAGTATATGGCCGTTTTTAATCTTAGCGAAAATGCGGCACTTTTACTTAAAGTTGGCTTTTTCCGAACATCGGGTTCAGCCAGAAAGCCGATTTTACAGAAAAGGAGGGCAAAGAAAACATTTTATGAAGTGAATTACTTACATTTTTCTCTTAAAAACCTATTTTTGAGTGACAAATTTTAAAACAGGGTATTAAAACCAATGCTACGTTGCAATCCGGACCGTAATAGCGCGCTTTTTGGTGTGTGGGCATTGAAAATCAATTACTCTATGTCTAGCTGGTTTTCTAGCAATAACACAGCTGCAGCGGAAATTGCACCTCTTGATAGAAAGAAACTGGTGTCCCCCGAATATTTTTCCTTAGAAAAGAAAGGGGAGATATCGGTAACAAAAGCGTAAAGGAATGCATGTCCAATTGGTATACTTCACGGTTGAATGAACAAAATTGGTCATGCCTGCCCCCCTCTGACAGGAGGGGAGAGGTCTCCTGGACAAGTAGTGGCATCTATGTAAAAAAAGAGAAACTAAAACCATGAAAATGAGGTAAAAAACGTAGCATAAAAAGTGAACCAGCGGACGAGCAACGCTCGGGATAATCAGGGAAGTACCTCGCGCAAGCGGACGAGCGGTGCTCGGGCAAATCAGGCAAGTGGTTAAAACATTAAGCTATCAGGTCAGTAAGCTAATTTCTTATCTGTTTGTTTTGAATGTATGTTTCTAATTATAAGAATATTTATAAGGAGGTAGTTGTGTTTTAAGAATTTTTGTGGAAACCTTTTTATACAGTCCTTTTCCTTACATCATTTAAAATATATTAATAAACTAACATGTTACATTAAAAAGTTTTTCTTCTTTGACCTAAACTGACCCAGTAGTCACTCTCACTTTAAATTGCTTTGCCTAAGAATTGTTTTAATAAAATTTTATTAAAATTTAATACATATCACAACATATTTAAAAAAAATGTCCATGTATTTTCACCTAGGGGCCGTTCAAATATTACGTAAGCACGTCATTTTTAACCCCCCCTCCCCCCTTGTCAGCAAAAATAAGCAAACCTTTTGACCTTTTTTTTTTTTTAGTAAGTAGTTTTTTCTCCTTAAAAATTAGGTGACATACAATGAACGGTCTTTTTAGGGGTGTAAAACAAAAAGTTCAAAAATGAGTCGAAACACTACTTTTCAGGGTTACAATTTCAAAATGTTTGGGTGGTCCATCTCCAGAAAAAGGTACTTACGTCAGATTTCCTAATTAAATTTTTTTCTGTTACATTTATTTTTGGTTGAGTTTTGAAATTATTTATGCAAGATAGAAACAAGATATTTTTGAAAATGCAGCATCTTACGTAAGCATCACTTATATGCCCCCTCCCCCCTTGTTAGGAAAAATAAGCAAAGAGCAAACCCCCCCTCCCCCCTTAGGTGCTTACGTAATATTTGAACGGCCCCCTAGTTCTAATCACAAAAATGTTTAAAATAAAGTTAATAATTATTCAAACTAAAACTGCTTAAAACATGTTTATTTACTTTTTAAAAAAATTCTACCATTAGAAGTTTGAAAAAGAAGTGTTTACAAATTATCTATATAAAAAGATGATTTTTCCAGAATCAAACTTTCTTTCAGAGGATTTCCCTCTTTTCAGTTATTAAGACTTTTCATGTTAGTTTAATTTATTAAAATTAAACTTAAAATTAAACACACAAATGATATCTTTATTTTACACCATTAACGAATGAACAGTTTTAGTCCAATCTCAAAGCTTAAAAAAACGAACACTGAATGAACATTTGAAATATAATTGCTGTGAGATTCTAAATCTTTGAGCAGATCAATTTATTTGATATAGAATGCAGCAGAGAACACACATTTAATTGAAATATAAATACAATAAATCAGCTTGTAGCAAAATGCAAGGCTAACAAGTGAGATTAAAAATGAACTTATAAGAAAACTGTAACAAAGAAAAAATATATTAATTCTTAACATCAATAGCAGGAAAATAGCTGCATCAGGCAAAAAGTAGATTCTAAAATGGACAAATGCTTGACACAAGCAAGGCAGTATAAACTAATGCTAAAAAATATGGCAGAAAAAGAAATATTTAAGTAGATTTTGAGTAATAAAAGAAGTTGAGAATAAGAGATTACAGTTCAGACTTCTTTCCTTTTAATTCTTGGTCAAATAAGTATTCACCCATGCCTGTGTCCATGCCATTAAGAATGGTGACATATCTCTGCAATTGGTCAATTGATTTGACTTGTTCATCAAAGAATTGTCCTTCAAGGAAATCCATAAGCTAAAAAAAAGGATTTCAATGAAGATTAGTTTCACTAAAGATTGATGGGTTTAGTGTTTGAACATTTATATAATTGAGACTATGGTTTTAACCCTTTCAATATGGCAAGGGAATCAGAAAAGTGCAATTTTTGCACTTGTTTGAGCTCCTGGGGGGCAACTGTGATGAAATATCCATTAGATCATGATGTGTTTGGAGGCACAAAGGAGCATTTTATTCTGTTCCTTGAAGTTTTTCAGCAACTATGACATAATGTTGCCTCAGTCGTAATTTCAGGTAAAGCATATGTTCCAGCCGGTGCCAAAGGGTTAAACTGCATTTTTTCTATGTGTCCAGCTTTTGCCTTTTACAACTACCCCCCTTTAAAATTAGTTGAGTTATAGACCGGGAGCCCACGACAAAAAATCGTGTGATTTATTCAGTTCGAGACTTTCAGATTCCATAGATTACATCATTCTAATGCGGAAAAGTTAATTCTTACACCTGGCTGGTGGGACATGCATGCTCCACGCTTTGTCGATTTTTACGAGGAGGGTGTGGAATTTTATTTTCAACCTAAATTCTTATGAGAGGTAGTTTAATGTATAAATAACTAGAAAAACCAATTCTTACACCTGGTCGAAAATAGCTCATTCCTAATTGTGTTGTGCTTAGTCACAAATTTTTTTATCCAAAATTTTACTACAGATAGGTATCTATGAGAAGTGTCACTTGGAAAATTTTCAGATTTTTATCTTACATAGGGACAGCAGGAAATTTTTTTTTAAATTTGAAAAGTCCATTAAGCAAGCCTACATAAGTAAACAATGAGCAATAATTGATTGTTGTTTTGCGATCACCAACTTAAACAAAAAGTATATATACAGGGTGTAAAGGAAAGTCCCTTTACCCTGTAATAAATTGCTAACGGAGCAAGCTAAAGCTATGTAGTTAAGGTAACGGTATAGTAAAGTGACTATGCGCAACCGAATGCGAGCGACCGCAGCGCCCTCTAGCGGAAAATTTAGGAGTTATAAACTTTATTTTAAAAACTATTAGGAATTTGGTAAAATAGTCAATTACAAAGTTGTAGAGCAGCATCGATTTAGTAGGAAAAGACACCTTACGCAAAAAATATCTTGAATAGAACCCCTAAAACGCACGCTCAATTAGGTTGAATTTACGTAATTTGTACGTCTTAAAACGCTTCTTACGAAGTGAAAGTGAGAAATTTTCAACTTAATGACTTAAATAAATGAATAAAAGTATTCTCAACTCATCAGATTAAAAATTTCTCACTTTGCTTCGTGAAAAGCGTTTTAAGACGTAAAATCTACGTAAATTCAACCTAATTTAGCATGCGTTTTAGGGGTTCTATTCAAGATATTTTTTTTGCGTAAAGTGTCTTTTCCTACTAAATTGATGCTGCTGTACAACTTTGTAATTGACTATTTTACCAAAGCAGTACAAATTCATTGTGATTTGTTTAAAAGCAGTGGAGTTTTAAGAGTGTAAGATCAACTTTACAATATATAATTAATAGTTTTTTAAAGACATCATTTATTAGTTCAATATAGTAGAAAAGTGAACTAGGTATTAAAAAGTTCAATTGAACTTACATGTTGGTCAAGACATTGCAAAGCAGCTGTATCATGCAGATGATACAATTTGTTGTTCACATGCTTTTCTAATTTTAATGCATCAGTCATGGCATCAGAGACTTTGTCCCAACTGGCTTTAGTTGGCATCTAAAAAAAGTGACAATATATTTTAAATTTAAAAAAATTAAGCACATTCCAAAAATCATTCCTTTGTTTATTTTTTTAGATGCAAAATTTTGAAAAACGAAAATGGGCTTTACTATTCTTCAGAAAAAAGAAAGTGCATAAAAATTTGCTTTAACCCTTATAGTTTTATTGAATTTTTTTTAATCTTTATGAAGCTTATTGGTTCTTAACGATTTGCAGGTCACAAGAAAAAAAATGTGATAACTCACTAAACAATCAAAATAAAAAATAAAAAAACAATAAAATATCTCAACTAGCAGTACTGTTTTTAATTTCTTTACATGTAATTTTTTAAATTTCACCAAAATGTCCTATTGGCGAGATCTGCACCCAGCTGATCTTAAAGTACCTCTATTTTTATTTAAATAAAAAATACTTTATTTTAGAAAATTTTACGCATAAAAATAAAAACTTATAACTAACAAAGGAAAAAGGAAACAATTAAACTCACTTTAACATCAAAACCAGCAAACTTGGATCCACGACTATTTAAGTAATCAATGAACATATGGGCATGCTCCCTTTCCTCCAATGAGTTATCTTTAAAAAACTTGGAAGTACCTTTTCTAGCAACACCGTTTTGATCAAAATAAGCAGCCTGTAAAACATTTAAAAAAATTATAAGGTTAGTATGAAATTGTTTAAACCTAAAATTCATACAAAAGCTATAAAAAGAAAAGAAATCTAAGCAATTGTAACACTGCTACTGTTTAAAAGGCACAACAGACACAAGGAAAATATAGTTTACAGAGACTCCTACCTCTAATAAACGTTTTCTGTCGTATACAGTACACAAAGACATTTAAAAATTTGGAAAATGATGTTAATGTTGCCTAATACCGTCTTTTTTAAGATACTTTTGCTTTTTTGTCCCAATTTTGAAGAAAAAATATTAATATCACTTGCATGCCTTGTTTGTAATCTAGATTTGGAAAAAGTTGTTAGAGATGTTGGTAAGGGTAGTATGGTACACTATGGGTGCCATTTTTAATAAATCAGTATGGCATCAAGTGGCATATGTAGATGATGTGGGTATAATATAAAGATCTCAAAGATCAAAGGTTGGTCTCAAAAGAGGTCACTATCAAGATTCTACTGTAGTATGTTATTTGTAATTTTCTCTTTACTGTTGCTTGACCTCACCTTTCTACTAAAGTTTGATTGACCCTCAGGTAGCAAAAAGGTTGGACCAATTTGATTTAAGTATAGTTTTCTTAAAAACAAAATATTAATTTTCTAATAATCAAAATCTCACATCAAACATTCCAGAATTATATAAAATGTATACTTACAACTGATTTATGAGCTTACGTGATAGAAAAGAATTTCAATCAAATTTATATCATTTCAAGTTAAAATAACTAGGTAAGGTACTATAACTTATTGTCAGGAAAAATAATTTTAACGATTACAAATACAAATAAAGTCAACCAACTACAGGCTTAAGCCCAGCAAGGTTGGTCAGGTCTATTTAACCCAAACTATACTATTTGTATTTTGTATTAACGATTAAAAAAATTTGAAACAATGTATTTTAATAGGAAAAAACTTTGTTTCTTATGTTTAAACGTGCACCTGAATCCGTTTATTATTCTATTTTTTAAACGTGTGTCAATGGGATGTTACACATCCCATTGACTGTTTTATAGTTGTGCTGCTGAATTTGATGGTCTCTGAATGGTTGAGAGGATAATACATAAAAACTATACATTGTAGTGAAAGCATATAAATACAAAAATAAGTAAGAATTCAAGGGTACTTTTCCGTTAGCCGGGCACAAGTGAAAAATCGCCATTTAAAAATCACAAAATCATTCATTAATATTTGTTTATAATTGAATTTGTTTTGCTTACTATTAATTAATTTTGTTTCAGTTGAATGTTAAGTTTTATTCTAATGGCAACATTTGCGCCCAACTTACGGAAAAGTACCGAATCAAGAATAATTTTAAACAGGGTTGGTTGATATAAATCAACTTGATTTAAATCGTGATTTAAATTACTTGATTTAAAAAAAATCATTGATTTAAATCAAAAATGTAAAACTATCACAATTTAAAAAATATTTGTATGGTTTAAAAATGGTATATAAGATTATTTGCATTACAATTTTTTCAAACTGTTATATATGTAACTGGGAAAGATAGGTTAAAGTTACCCTACATAAAACTGCCTGTAATTTCAAGATCAAATTTTTGGCGCTTTGGTGTTTTTAGTAATCATTGTCACAATTTGTTTTCAAACCTAATATTAATAACAAAATTTGGCAAAAATAGTTATAGAAAGAAGGATAAAGTTTTAGTCATTGAGTTCAATTATTCATTCACTCTTTTCGAATGTGCATCTCACTGGTGAGATGCCCCAGTGAACTTTTTCTCTTAATTAATTCAATTACTTAATTAATGCATAAAACAGATTAAGTATCAGTATACTATAATTAACCAGTTTCATGAAGATCAGAACTAGTAATTCATTTAAATTTTAAATAAAAAAAATCCAATTTAAATCAAATAAATCTGATTTTAAAAAAATCAGCAACCCTGATTCTAAATCACAAAATAAGATGCAAATTATAAAATGAATTAAAATTTTTTTTCTAATTAATTATTAATGGTTAGGAATATTACCATTGTAGCATAGACTAAACTGGCATGCATTTCTTCATCAATTTGTTTGTGAATGGCTGCTTCACAAGTCTTGTGAAGCACATATTTATCCTTGTGTGGCTTATTGAGATCATTGTCTGGAAAAATATGAAAAATTCAATACTTTATATTTACAATATTATTGATGGTAAAATCTAGTTAGAAATAAAATTTTAAAAAATAAACACGAACCAATTTTTTAAAACATTATTCACACATTTTGATGGACAGTCACAATGTATGTTGGTTTCTTACCTGTCCTGATTTTTGGTTCTTTAGGATTACCTGGACACAAGAACCAAATTATATCCCAAATTGCAAGAATCAATCAAATGTAAAAATAAAAAAATATTTAATATCTGCATTAGCAGCAGAGCTTTTAATTTTTGTTATATTTTTATGTATTATTTGTATAATTTTATCAAAGTTCGATTGGCATGATTCACACCTAGCACCTAGCGAATAGTAATTCCTAAAGTACCTACCTTTTTTTGTCAATAAATTTATTCTAAAAAATTCCAATATTGGGATCACCCTGTTTAATTTTAACACAGGAAAACACCGAAATGTTCAGGTCACAATAAAATCAACATTTATTGAGGTATATGCCCCACCCAAATTATCTGTAAGTAGTATTACTTATTATACAAGAAAACAAGCTTAACCTTCTCTTCAGGCAAATTAACTTTTTTTAAATTTTGTTCAATCTAAATGAAATGTTAATCAATAATACTCACCAGATAGACAAAAATTATTCAAAGAATACTTACCCCACCCAAATCCTCTTTAAAAGAACAAGAATAAAATAACTAGCTTATTAAGCACTAATGGAAAGTTTTTGCCCAATTCCTTTTTATTTAGTTGAAGCAGAATTAAATGGCTTATCAAAAATACTTACCAAAAAGACAATGGACCATGTTTAAGGCCAAGAAAAAAAGAAACAATTCCACGAGTACAGCTTTCATTTTTAGTAGCTCAGCCGTCGAAATACTGAAGAGAAAAGAATCAGAAAATGTTTCAGATTACTTAGATTAACTTGGAATCAGATAAAATTGCCTTTGCACACACTGGTACAGAAGGACAAGTTCAAAGTTCGCAACGAAAAGTTGCTAAATGCGAACTGTCAACACTATCGATGCATTTCCTAATGTTTCTTGTTTGTTGGTTGGTTGGTTGGTTTTGATATACTGGTCTCTGCTTAACGCTTATACCAGTTTTCCTTTTATTGTAAAAATTTTCTTTCTTTCCGCTTCTTCACTTTTCTCCGTCTCCCCTAAAATCTTTTAATGCTGTTGAAAAATTTAATTAGCGCTCTTGCTTTTCTTTCTCCCTCATCTTCGAATGATACCAACCACCTGAACGACAGTGGCACTATTCCCATCTGTTTTCTCATATCCTCTCGCTCCTCTTCGTACAGCCCACATTCCAAAATCACATGCTCTAAATTTTCCTCCGAATTTCCGCACCTGCAACCTGTTGTTGTGAAAGTGCAATGCAAAACCATTGCCAACAGGTAAATTCTAAATTCTTTATGAGAAAACTAGTTATAAAAAAAAGAATACTGAAGAGAAGTTATTTCGTTGAATACTTTTTATTTAGGTTTTTGGAGTGAAAAACTATGTATCAAAATGACAGATTAATTATAAGTGTTATGGAGATACGGACATTGCTGTAATTAAGAACAAAACATGGCGCAAGTTCACGTGCGGATAATTGGCGAATTTTGGCTGTTTGGCGGCACATTTAGAAGCCAAATCATTCACTTAACATTAGTTAGGGTTACCATATTAGTCATCTTTACCGCTAAAAACTTGGCGCATCCGCACCTCTGAACTTGCGCCCAAACTTCTGGAGGGACTCAACGACTCAACTGGCGCAAGTTCAGAGGTGCGGATGCTTGGCGAATTTTGGCTGTTTATAATAACTCAACTCTCGCCACGGCGTATTTCCGTTTTGCGGTACTTTCTTGGCGAGTTTTGTCGCTCGGCGTGAATCACCGCAGCGGTTGTTGCGCCACCTGTAAGCATTTGTGAGCAGGGCCGGACTGGGAAGAAATTTCGGTCCGGGCATTTTAAGTCTGAATCGGCCCACCGCATAATTTTTATGGAAAATATAACTTCATAGAATTGAAAATTTCGGGGGGGGAATCATGGTACCTCCACCAAGAAATTCTTTTGAAAATTGACCCCTAAGAAATAGTCTAAAATCAATCTTGAAGTCCTTAATTGGATACGTAATAAACTCATATAGACTTTTAATTCTTTGTTGGTAAATTCAGTGGGTAAAAAGAATTTCCAACTTGACGAACTTAATATTAAAAGAATTTGTGGATGATGTAGCTGAAAATAGAAAGGGGGGTCTGGGGGTCCTCCCCCAGAAAAACTTTGTAAATTTTACTCTTAAAAGTACTGTTTTAACTCATTTGGGACACTTTTCGGTGACATCCGAAAAGGTTCGCTCCTTTTATGCTGTAGAATTTTTAAAGATGAAACCATTATAAAATTCGTTTATAAAAGTATTAAAAATAATAAGTATAACATGTTTTTGAATTAAGTAATTTATGCTATCATTAATGAATTTAATTGCTGGTAAATTAAGGGGTTTGGTGGCCGCACAAAAAGAATTCGTGGGCCGCTAGTTGGCAATTCCTGCGGAGTGCGGATTTCTTCTTACAGGATCTTTTTCATTCATACCACTGTAAAATATTTTGGTTGTAGGCGGCCCACAAACGGCCCTCGATGAGTAGCGGCCCACCGGGCATTTGCCCAAATGCCCGCATGGCCAGTCCGAGCCTGTTTGTGAGACGCGAACACGCGGTTTCCGCCTGACGTGCCATGGAACACGCGAATATCGCAGATATTGAAATGGAAGATGTTAGAAAATTATTAAATGTTAGATAATTATTAAAAAAGTACACGCAGTCTCGCAAGTCACTATACCTTCCAGGAGCAAGATATCTTCAACAGTTTCTTTTAAATTTTCAATTTTTCTCAAATTTGAACTAATGTTTTCAATTTATAGAACTCAACTTATTAGTTGCTTTAAATTTTCAAGATGATCAGTTTTTTAATTTGGGTTATGGGGTAACCTTTGGGTGCCACTCTTCAGTTCTGGGGGACATAATTCAGTCTTACTGTACGGAATTTTGTTTGGGTTTAATACGAACCATTAAAATTGGTGGACCGATATTAGACAAGCTTCATGAAAATTAAATTTTGAACTTAATGAATATTGAGATTATTTCTAGGCTTAGTTTAAATTTTTTATTATTGCATTCTTAATGAGAAATGATTTTCACATTTTCAAAAAATATTTAGTTTAATTTTGTTATACATAAATATAAAATAGTGTTTGAGGTTAGTTTTCAATTTTCAAATAACTTTAAAAAAATCCAGTTTTAAGTTGTTAAGCTGTAAGAAATCTTAACCTCAGAAAAATGCCAGATTTTCAGAGAGTCAGTTGAATAAGTATCATAATTAAGTAAATAACAAAATAACATCCATAAAAAAAGAAAAACTGAACAGTGTTTCCCCTTTCTACAGCAAAAATTTTGTGTTTAACTTGTTTCTGGCATAAACGATTCTATATTACAAATAACTTATTTTAAAATTTAGTTTTAACTATTAACTGTTTTTTTGTAAATTTAATTTTTATTACCTTGAACATAATATTAATGATTAGCACTAAACCCTGTAGCACATTAACAATTAACATTACAATCATAAACAAGAAAGCAAATAAATTTTCTTACTTTTCAAAGTAGCGAACAGAATAAAATTACGCACGATTCCTCTAAGAACACTTAATAAAATAAAACACAATTTCATTACAAAAATTACAGCAAAGCGTATAAAGCGCTAATCGGTAGTGTTGCACTTACCATTTTTTTACGTTCTTCATTTCAAGAAGTACCGCGTCGCGAGTACAGCAACAAGAGTAACCTCATCTGTGGTATCTGGCTGGGTTGCAATATTTATCTCAAAGTGGCACCAACTGACAAAACTCGCCAAGAAAGTACCGCAAAACGGAAATACGCCTCGCCACGAGGAACGATAGGTACATTTTGGCAGAACATTTTGGTGACTAAACCTGTGATTAGTTGTGACGTGTGGACGTGTTCATTTAACCTGTCACTCAATCCGCTATTTTATCCCCTCCTCTGGCGAACGTAGATGCGATTCTAGATTCAAAAGATCCCCACATCCATCTAACTTTCCGATTTCCATTACCGCCGTCACCATCTATCACCACCTCCACAATTTTGCCATGGCTCTGAAGGGGAGGGAAATAGTCTCCAGTTTATTTCATTATTTATTATTATATTTGAACGTGACTAATTCAAAGCAGAGAGGAACACTAAAATCTTCAAATTTTACACAACTTGGAATTATAAAAGTAGTTTCATATTTAACTTTAATTCCAGGTCCACTGAAAAATTGAAAAGATTACCTTCTTGCATGGACATCATGCAACTTTTCCAAGGCAAACACAACTCTTTATTTTCAATGCCTTATATCTGTTAGATCAGATTTTTTACTTTTTTAATGCAAATTTTTAAAAGTCTCATATAACTATTTTTTTATAATTTTTTTATTGAAAACTTACCAAGTAGGCCAATTTTTCGCTCCAACCAAATTAAAACAAGAGTGGTATAATCAAAGAATTTTGAAGCGATAGAAAGGAGCTTAGAACCACCTCTGGTATATTTGAAACAACAACCATTCATTCTACTGCAAGTGGACAAATGCGCGAACAAAGTAATTTTAAACCTCCCTTCCACTTCCTCAATTTATCCAATAATTAAGGCATTTAACTTTTTATGGTGTTTCTACTAGGTCGTACAATGATTCTGTCATTGTCTGATTCCTATGTCACGGAGGAGAAGTAATTTTCACTTAGTAAAATTATAGTAGGCAGGGGAGGGTGGGACATCTTGAGCCATGGGCATGGGACACTCCACTTTTTAGACGAAATTTTATAGTTCTGATCTCGTGTTTGTAGTCACTATTAAATGATCCTAAAATTTACTCTTAACTGTGTTTTGGAATCTTAGGAGCGTCTGGATAATTTTTTAAATCAGTTTTTTTTGCTTTTCGTGGTACAATTAAAGTTACAATCACTTAAAGTTTGAAAAGCATTTTTTTAAATAAAAGAAGTATATTTATTTTATTATCGTTATGTTTAGATTAAAATACGTGTATACCCATTATTATTTTAGAAAAGAAGAAGGAAACCTAAAAGTGTAAAACTAAATTTAATACACAAAGCGTCAAGTGGGACCACCAGAAATTTTATAAACTACAGAAATGGACTTTACTTTTTACTGGAAAATTTATTTAAACTGTAGCAACCTTCTAGGCCCACATTACATTAATTGCATTGTAGCATTGTTAATTCTTTTAACCGCACCAATAACTCGAACCTTGATAATTCAGGGTCGTGGGACAAGGTGGAAACTGCTCCCCCAACACTACATTGCATGACAATACAAACAATGGCAAAACTGAAATGGATTATATAATCGAAGTTAAACAAGCAATACAAATAACAATAAACAAATTACAGCAATAAAAAACAGAAAAAGTAAAATTTACAAAAAAAATTACAGAAATGGAGGTAAAAATCAACATTAAAGACAAAAAAGTTCTGAGAAATAAGAGTAATACTGAGGGGGAAACTTTAGAAGTAAAGATCAAATCATGAAAATAAGGTAACAATAAAAATTTTAATAAAATTTTAAGGATCAGTTTGGATTCCATAATTAAGACAAAGACGAAACGAACTCCAATAGCTTTACATTAAGGGCATGACCAATTGGAAATCCTGGATATTTATTTTAAGGGCGTAGTTAACTTGAGCTTGTACTTATAGGAAATGAAATAAAAGAATGGGATCTAGAAAACATCCCTATTCACAATTGAGGGTGTCCCATATCCCACCTTCCCCAAGTGATGGGGTAAGTGGGACACCCCCTCTTCTGGATATGGGAAGTGAGCAAAACTTAAAAGGAAGTTTAAGTGGGTCTTTACTTGATAAAGTACTGAAATTTTCACCCCAAAATATTTTATTGTAACTGTATCCATTAGAGAGTAATCTACTCACACTAAAATCAATATGACGAGGTAAGAATAGAATGAAAAGCAAAATAAGTATTTAAAAAAATGTTTTGAATGGCCAAAGGGATATGTTTTACTTTAACATATAAAATAGTGTTGAAAAAACATAATAAGGTTGATTATGATTTATTTTGGCACTTTAGTAAACATCGTAAGATAAAAAAGAAATCGGACACACTAAATGAGAATGAACATTACTGATGAGATACTTCACTTAACTCACCATAACTTAAATTAAAACGCAAATTTGATATAAAATGTCGATCAAATTATTTATAAATTGTAAAGAATTTTGAGGTGGTGATTAAAAGGTCTTGCAAATCAAAATTTTCTGAAAATAATGGGGGAAATTGCCCCTATCCTTTAACCCCCCTTAAATCCGCCCATGTCTTCAGTAATAGTTCCTATATCATTTGGGACCCTCTACAGGGTGTCCCATAAATAGTGGGTCACACTTCTAGGGGGGATAGTAGACACCTAGACGAGTCAGAATCACATAGGAATCGGGGGTCCCAGACCAAATACCAGGGAGTTAAAATGGAGCGACACCCCAAAAAAATTATTGAAAAATTCAATTTGTAGAACTGCTATTGGTAAATATTTAATTATGGTCTCAAAAATTGTGATTTAATATGATCTTTAAAATTATCTCAAAAGTCTTCACCTTAAATTTTTTTATTATGAAAAAAGTTAAAAAAACCACAACTCTGACTCGTCTAGGTGTCTTCTATCCCCCCTAGAAGTGTGACCCATTATTTATGGGACACCCTGTATAACCACTTATATCATAAAGGGGTCTCACTTACTAAATAAAGAGGGGTCCCACTTACCCCAACCATGCTAAAACTATGAGGTAAGTGGGACCCCCCTCTTAAACACTTCAAAATAAAAAATTTTGAAAAATTTCAAATTGCCGTTTGTATTTTAGATCAAACTCTGCAAAACGGTTCAATAAACATTAAAATGTAATTAAAACTTACCTGGAAATACTTCTTTGAAAAATGCATCTTGAACTCTCCAAAAAAATCCATTCTGGGAATCTATTTTAAATTAGTTCTATAATCTTAAAAATAAATTAAACAAATCTCAAATATATGCAAAACTCATCGGTGTGACAAGCTGTAACATAATCAATGCGAGTAAGTGTGAAATTTCCTGTGCATATTATAGTTTTAGGGGGGTGTCCCACTTACCCCAAGTAACCCTATATTGATAAATCCTCAAATTTGAGCTACAGAAAAACTAACTTAAAGAGTCCAACAAGAACTCGATTTTTAATAAAAATTGCCGATCCTGTTATTAATACTTTATTTTTTCTGTATATCAGTCAAATTGCAAGAGAAAGCCTATTTTCAAATAGATATTCACCATGGAAACTAGGTTTACGCTTTTTTTGTGCTTGAATCTTTAGTTTTCCCACTCTTGTTAATTCCGTTGTTTTCACCTAAAAATTTCTGTAGAATTTGGATGGTATAATATTGTCACCAGCCCGGTTTGTTACTAATAACTGGATTTGAGGAGTTTTCTCTCCCTCTATAAACTTAGTTTAGAGCGCTTATTTAGAACCTCGTTCGGGCATTCGGATATATTCTAACCCCCCTCCTGGAATTATATTTTTTGAGGAAGTTTTGGTTTTTTTACAGTGGCGTATATAAAAATTTATTACGGGAGGGGGACCAAAAATTGCTTCACCGACACTCTCACGCATATTTAATAGGTTCAATCTAGCTTTTTAATGCATTTTTATTTTTTAGGTGGAATTTGAGTTTTAAAGAACTTAATGTATAAGAAAAGTTGTGTGAGTAATAAAGTTATATGTTTCAATAAAGTTACACCTGGGGGTCCTCAGAAAATTTTTGGAAGTTTGACGCGAAAAATAGGTTTTTAACTACTGCTAAATTTAGTCCGATTTTTAGATACTCTTTTATGGTAGGATTTGCATTTTGATTAACTTAATACTAAAAAAAAGTTGTGAATAATAGATTTCCAAGAACACAAAAGTTAATCTAGGGATCCTACTCCAAAAAATGGTTTTGGGTATTAACCATAAAAAAAGGTTTTTAAGTTGTTTTGGATGCACATTTAGCCCAAATTTTAGACATACATTTGTTTTTAAGAAATGTAATTTTAAGTTAGGATTTGGTATTTTATGATAAAAAGCTGTTATAATGAAGTTTTGAAGTTCAACGTAAAACTAGTAGTTAAAAAGAATAGTAGAAAGTATAGTAATTCTGGGGTCCTCCCTCAGAAAATTTTTACATTTTACTTATTTTGTACACCATGTCCGAATTTCGGGGAGGGGGAGCCCCCCCTTGCCCTGGTTTTTTGTTTGTTATTATTTCAACTTGAAGTTACTGAGGTTGCCATCTAGTACGACTGTTCGAATACAGATGACAGCACTGGGATAATTTACTATTCAAGTTTAATATTTTTGGGAATATAATTAATTATGCTCAAAAATTAGTTGTAGTGATGCAGTGACCTCATTTCATTTCCCACATCACAATGTCCACATTCAAATCTGTGGACATGGGCATTCTAATGCTTGAAAGAACTTTATTATTTTAAACTTTCAATTCAAAGAAAGAATTATTTATAAAAGCCTCCATTACATTTATAATTAAAACAAAAGAGTGTATTTTAAGTGGCAACATAAATTTTCTAATGGAACAATTTTAAAATAATCACTCGAGACAATTTTATCCTCGTTTACTCAAGAAACCTTAATTTAATGTAGGAGTGCAGTATGTTATGTGCATTTAACGTTTCAATATACATTATACTTTTGTACAGTAGCGGATTTCTAAATAGGCTAGCTAGGCTATAGCCTACGGCGGCAAATTTTAGTAGGCCGCAAATTTTTGACGGTAGAATTTTTTTCTGAATAAAAAAAGGAGAGGAGAAATGAAACACTGAACATAAGCTCAGACGAGAACGTCCTTTCAAAAAAGCAATTCTGTGTTTTACAAGGAACTGTTCTCTTTGTTACCCAAAGGGTCTCAAAATGAGCTAAAACACTACTTTAATACGCAATTTTTTTTAAAAAAATATCTGGGGGAGAACCCCCACACTCCCCTCTCAAATTTTGATAACTGTTATACAGTGTTTTCCCCTTGAAAATTATGCTGCCAACAAGAAGCTTTTCTGTTTTTGTGCTCTCTCCTCTCCATAGATTTTAAAAGTTGGTAAACACAAATTTTAGGGGAAATTTCCAAAAATATTTTCTGGGGGAGGACCTCTGGCCCCCGTCGTTCCTTGAAAATATTGGGACTTCCAAGGAGTGGTAGTGGTCCTTTTCGGGTTAGCCTAAAAATGAGTTCAAGTTCAAGTTGGAGTGGATTGAGACTTTTGCTTACTCCGAAGAGCCGCTTCGTCTTCTTCCTCATTTTCTTCTTTCTTGTAAAAATGAGTGAAATCATAAAGGGACCGTGAGTTAGGAGTTCTACTCATCACACTAGTGGATCCAGGGGGCTAGGGGACTTAAGCCCCCCTCCCCAAAAGGAATAAGAACTAACTGTGGGAAGGAGGGGAAGTGGGAACTCAGGCGTGTATTAGGGTACAATTTCCAGAAATTTTCTGGGGGAGGACCCCCAGACCCCCCTTTGGAATTTCGAACCCTATTATTTACCACTTTTCTGTAAAAAGTTCGTCAAAATGCAAAAATCCGACCAAAATTTAAATTAAATTCTTGAAAATGTATGTCAAAAATCCGGATTAGGTGTACCAAAACGAGTTGAAAATCTGCTTTTTATACTTAAATTTCTAAAAATTTTCTGGGGGAGGACCCCCAGACCCCCCATTTTTTACTTCGAGCTTACATTTTAAAATTGTAATATTTCGTGTAAAATATTACTTTTAAGTGAACTAACACTTCAAGTATAAATACACTCGGGGGGCCTTTAAGAAGACGTTCAGTTAGACTGCGCACCCCCCAAAAAATAAGAAACCAAAAGTACCACGGCGTGTACCAAAACCACTTATAATCTTTGACGCCCCCAACCAAAAATTGAAACACCCCTGTTTAGTTTTGTAAGATGTATAGCATATAGGCGGCAAATTTTGGTTCAGCCTATAAGCGGCACATTTGGAAATCCGCCACTGCTTTTGTAAATTCTATATTTTATACTATAGATTTTTTATCTTTTTTAATCAGAAATAGAACTTCACTGGAGCAGGGCCGAATTCAAAAGGAATTTAATGAATGGTTCAACCCCCACGAAATTTTAACATAAATTTTTATACTGCTTTCTTTTTCTTGAAAATTTAATGTGACTTACAGGAGTGACCCTCTTTAGGTGTAGCCCATAGGGTCTCAAATGGAATCAAAACACTATTTTTAAGGCTAAAAATTTCAAAAACATTCGGGGGTAAGACCCCCCAACCTCCCCTCGATATTCTAAAATTTATTATGTATTAAACGTTATTCCTTGAAAATTTTGTGTTTTACCAAAGAATGTTCCCCTTTATGTGTGTGTGTGTCTCAAAATGAGTAAAATCACAACTTTCAGGGCAACCCCCTCCCCCGCGAAATTTCGTCGTTTTATTTTATTATATAAATTTTTCCTAGAAAATTCTGCCACTTACAATGGGGGCAGAAGGGTGGCCCGAAAACACACTTTATTTTTTATGTTCTAATAGCGCGGAAAGGGTACCACTTGGGTCCAATAAGGACGGTGTAAAATATTTTTTCGATTGGATAATATCTTCAGCTCCCGCATCGCACTTAAAGTTTGAAAAAATGGATTAATTTTTCACAAAACAACTAAAAAACCAAAGATTTAACTCTCAAATATTGTTCATGATTTTTTTTATGAGGAACTAATATGGTTATAGACATAATGTTTCAGGTTCCATTCTTCTATGACTCTTGCTTCGTTACATATAATTTTTTAATATGTTCTAAGAAATTTTGTAAAGTTGTTTTTTTGCATTTTTAAACTAGTACTAATAACTCTAGTAGCTATACAACTTAAAAACCTGAAATCAGTCCTATTTTGTTCGTAATTTTTTTTGTCTTTGATTTGATGTGCATCATGACCATCATTTTCAAAAAGTTTCCTTCAAAATTTAAAAAAGTGAAAAACAATCTAACTCAATCAATCTAACATGCTAAAACTCAAAAAACGTCACGGGGGAGGACCTCCGGACTCCTCCTTTTATCTATGGATGGAGATATAAATGATTTAAGTGATTTTTAAGATGAAAATAGGAAATTTTCAGGTTGGGGTACTAAATTTCCTTGGACGTAGCAAACCTCTGGGATCACTAAAAGGGGTTCTGTTTGTTCAGAATTATGGGTTGAATTACTTTTGAATGAAATAATAATTGAATTTGTTAAAAAGTAGATAATAAACCCCGACTCAGTTTTTCACAATTGCCTAATATCAACTCTACGGTCCTCCACGTCATTATAATCTTTGAGTACGGCCCGCAGATTCAAAAAGGTTGCCCATACCTGTATTAGCTGTTTAATAATGCAGGAAAAACAACTTTACAACTTATATCTAACGAAACAAGGGTGATAGAAGAATGGAACTTGAAACATTATGTCTATAACTATATTAGTTCCTCATAAAAAATCATTAACAATATTTGAGAGTTCAATCTTTGGATTTTTAGTTGTTTTGCAAAAAATTCATCCATTCTTTCAAACTTAAAGTGCGATGCGGGAGCTGAAGATACTATCCAATCGAAAAAATACTTTACACCGACCTTATTTGTCCCAAGTGGCACCCTTTCTGCGCTATTAGAACAGAAATAAAGAATAAAGTGTATTTTCGGCCCACTCTAATGGGCAGTGTTCTTTGGATGTAATCTAAAGAGTTTCGAAATGAGCTAAAACTCAATACTAAGTGGGGTATTTATGGAATTTTTCTGAGGGAAGGACGCCCCTATTTTACTAGCTAAGAACTCACATTGTTAACACAATTTGAAATTTAGTGCGCAAAAATTAAAAGTAAATGTGTTATAGTCTGTGTAAATGAAATGAACGGATCCCTACTAGTCATTTCCCATTGCATTTATATTGTGTTGCCATGGTAACGATCCGCCAATTTTATTTACACGGACTACAGTCATCTAAAAACTTAACGCATAAAAGTACTTTTAAGGAGGTTCGTCAGTGTGTTAACCTCCTCCGAAACAAAAGTCTATGATACGGCCCTGCATTGGAGAATATTTAAAAGTTGCACGAATTTTCAAATAAATTGGAGTGGTTTTATAAGCATTTTATTGACCTCTATTACACTGTCTCATCCGCGTATAAGCTTTTACGATAAGCTATAAAAAAACAATTTCAATAAGATCGAGTCTAAGTCTCGCGTCTGTGCCACTTCTCCTACAATGTGCACCGACCATGAAAAAAAAAATTAAACGAGAGGGCAGGTCCAGAATTGAAAAACCTTTGCTTCCCTTATCATTATTCCACAGACGCCATAACTAACGACGAGGCAGTATCGCGATTTCGTTGTATGGTCATCATGTAAATCGGTCTCTGATGTTAACGAAGCTCGCCTTTTTAAGGAAATAACGAGAGGATGCAGATCACTGACCGTTTAGTTTCTGTGTGTTCCTAGCGTTTTTCGGAAGGTCAATTTCGGACCGAGAACAATGAAGGTGGTCAGTGCGAATATGACCAATGGGCCAATTTATGAAGGAGAGGCAGTAAACGGTGTTTTCTGTCCAGCTTGTAGGCGTTTAGGTGTATAATTTAGTATAATGCAAGATTTTTATAAGAGTGTATTGTAGTAATAGAAAGTAGTTCTGAACCTGGAACACAAAGGGTTCTCATTTTTTCTGCACATCGGGTGTTTCAAAATTTTGTAGTTTGATAAATTTACTCTTGAGCATATAGGTTCCCATACTTATTGGGACCAGCGCCCCCTTTTCAACCTCCTGCGCCCCCTTAATAGTTTTTACCCCTAATTAGCATTTTGCAATAAAAACTAATTAGTTAATAATTCTACCTTTTTAAAAGCTTTGATTTAAAAATAATTCTTTACCTTACTCTCTGAACGTACTGGAACCTCTGTCTACGTCCGAAGGGAATTTGGTTAATTATACTGAAAATTTCCTGTGTATTCATCTTGAAAGTTATAAAAATTATTTATATATCAATCCCTATAGATATAAAGGGGATCTGGGCAGGGTTGGCAAAAACCCGGGTTTTTTTGAAAAAACCCAAGTGGGTTGGGTTTTTTTGGGTTTTTTCAATAAAACCCTGAAAAAACCCATATAAAACTGGGTTTTTTTTGGAAAAAGTGTGGGTTTTTTCAAAATTAAGTGGTTTTCTCCTAGAAAGTAAGTGGGTTTTTTTCAAATTTTAGTGAGTTCTTTCTATGTTAAATGTGTTCTGTCAAAATAATGTCAGTTTTTCCTCAGTTAAGTGGGTTTTTTCAAAGTTTTTGTACTTTGAAAAAAAACCCACTGAAATTGTAAAAACACCCCTTATTTACTGAAACCTGGTTTAAATTTTGAAAAAACCCACTAAAATTTAAAAAGTATCCTAAACTTTTAAAAACCCATTCAATATTGAAAGAAATCTATTCAACTTTGAAAAAACCCACGGAAAATTCAAAAAAAAAAAAATCTTCTTTATTTTTTATATCTAAGTTGAACTTTAAAGGTCCTAAATTTTGAAAAAACCCCCCATTCAATAATGAAAAAACCCACTGAATAATGAAAGAACCCATTTAACTTTTTTTTAAACTCCCTGAAACTGAAAAAAACACAATTTAATTTTTAAAACCTAGTTTAAATTTTGAAAAAACCCATTAAATTTTAAAAATATCCTAAACTTTGAAAAACACACATTAAATTTTTAAGGAACTGCCAAAATCCTTATTTTTCTTGGAAAAAAACATAAATGGGTCCAAAATGTGGGTTTTTTCACATGGGTTTTTTTGAAAAAAACCAATTGGGTCCAACCCAATTGGGTCCAATCCAGCCAACCCTGGATCTGGGGCTCCACCCCCAAGAAATTTTAGACACTCCCATAGATTTTAAGCTACTTTTACCTGGATTTTGTTTATTTCCCCCATAAATATGACATTAAGGAAGAGAGTTTAAAAGTATTCAACGCCCCCTTTTACTCCAATAACGCCCCAAACGCCCACAGGGGGCGGTAGCGCCCACTTTGGGAACAAGTGCTCTTGAGCTACTACCACAGGTAAACATTTCTGGGTGAAAAAACTTTATATAGGCCTAAGTGATCTTTTAAAAGTATCCAACTTTTTTTGCACTTCATCTTGTTTGGCATATAGAATGGCCTATTCTGGTCCTAATGCCAACCATCCAACTTTTGCTTCCTGGCAGTTCGAGTTAAACCACAACCAGGGGTACTTAAAGGATACTTTTATTGAAAGGGAAATTAATTAATTAAAACTCGTAGGGAATATATTTCAAATTCACATGAAAATATTCAATGTAGTATACCAATTATTTATTTTTGCAGTTAATGTAAAAAAAGTCCTGTCTGTCTAGGAAAAGTATTTGCCTGTGTTTAGAAATCTCAGAAAATGAATTGTAGTCAATAAAGACCTCCTAAAAAAGTGCTATTAAAAGTTCCTCAATACGTACAATTTCGCTTGCAAGAAAAAAATTACAAAACATTAAATGAAAATGTTGAAAACTAATTTTGAATGCATTTTAAACCTTTAATAAAAAGTAATGAATGTTTCAAAGGTTCAAAACCAATAAATTATTATTATTTAGTCAAAACCCTTCCTGGCGTATTTGGCAATCACACAGGTCGAGAAACACACTGCTCTTTTTTCTCCACCTTATATTTTTCACATTATCCAGCTTATATTATCTTATTATGATGAATGGAACTGTCGGGGATACAATAATATGATAAACCGCTGTTCCTGCTAACAGCACAATCTCTCTCATACTTCCTGCTGTAACCGAATCGATTGGTAATTGATTCGCAGCACTTTAGGAGATAAATTTAACAAAAGCTTACTCTCTCAGATCGCATCAGTTTTTTGTGTGGGAAAGCATTTCCTGCTTTCCTTTGGTGGGCTATCACTCTTCTGAACGGTTATATGGAAAAATCACGCTTTCATATCGTAAGGTTCTGCTGGGGTATTGTGTCTTCTTCTTTTTTTTTGCACGGGATGTTGTCACTAGGGGTTTTATCTCCTGTATTCGATTGTTCTTGAATTTGGGAGGTTTGTAATCGGAAGAAAATTTGCATGGTTTTGAAGTAAGTAGTGGAGAGGGTAAGATTGTATGCAGATTTTTAATCCTCCAGGTTGAACATGATGAAATAATCATTTATATGGATGATCGCTGTGTTCCAGGGAGAGTTGAGGTGCATTACTCTATCTCTTCTTGTTTAGCAAGCAATGCTTATAAATAAATAAATAAGCAGTTAGATTGAGATAGGTCTATGGTACATTGAATTGACTGATATTATGCATGAGGTAAAAGCTGAGGAGTGTACTCTTCAGTTTTTACCATAGGAAAGCATGGTAGACCTAGAGAGCCTGTATGAGAGAGAGGCGACAACTCAGTATAGCGCGCGCAGATCGGTAAACAGGTTTTCTTTTCGCCACAGGTTTCCCTCCATAGGACTAGCGTGGGGCGGCATGATACAATTTGGACAGAATTGGATGCGCAGAGGCGCTTTTAAGCGAGTTGTCGTCTCTCTCTCGTATACAGGCTCTCTAGGTAGACCTTAAGAGACCCGGTGTCTTATCTAAGTAAAATGATCAAACTGTTTTTAAACTGGCGCTATGCCACGAAAGAGCACATATTATAATAATATTATATTCGCCACTTCAAATTAGGTGTACCAAACAAAAGTTAATAACACAGTTTATAAGGTCAAATTTACAAACTGTTTCTGGAGGTGAACCCCCAGATCTCCCTTTTGTACTTGGAACTTAATTATTCCCATTTTTTTTAAATATTAAGTTCCTCAAGATACAATAAATCCTACCTAAAATGTTTTATAAAGCTACATTGAACCTAAAAAATATGCAAAGAGGGATTAGAAATAATTTTGGATCTTCTTCCCCGATTTAAAAATGTGGCTTTTGGCTTAAAATGACTAATTTTTTAAGAGGATATTTTGGAGCCCTTCAGAAATAAATGTCCACAGGGTTTATTTCTAAAGGTTATACATTAGGGTAGGTCGATAAAGCACTTTTATTTTTATTTCTTTTCTAATAGTGTGTTCTAATAAGAACATTTAAAGCTTTCTAACTCTTAAACTAAACATTTCTTACAAATTTCAAGTTGAAAATTACATTTCATCACGTGGAAAAAAAATAAAAATATACCTTCTTCTTCGCTTACATTTCAAAAACTATAAATTTCTCGAAAAAATTTCAGTTACAAAGTTGTAGATAAAATTTCCTACAAAACTCAGTACTTAAATTTGATTTTCTGAAAAGTGTTTTGCTGGGTATATAGGATCTTGTGATGACAACCCCTCATCGCTATTCGACCCTCGGCCGGACACTTAGCGCGACAAAACTGCGAGGGTCACGATGGCAGCGCCGCGTGAAGATGAACGATAAAAATTGGCTGCTGCGGAATACACTGACCGATCGTCTGACTGACTTTCTGACGGATCGGCTTCGTGGATCATCAGACGCGCCGCTGCTTCTCATATGCAGTAGGTTATGATGCAGCGGTTCTGGTGATGGATCGGGTTTTATTCCAGATAGATTCGGCATACGCTCTAAAAATACCGCCGAGTCGAAAATATATCTTCCCAGACAATTTTTTTTTGCTTTTTGTGGGCATTATGAAGATGGATCTTCACGTCTACTCCTTCTGTCTAGTAAAAGGACCTTTAGATGGAGGATTAGACATCACCCAGACAAATTATTTCTGCATAGACTAAAGGTATCTTTAATCCTCTACTGCACATGGTAGCAAACATGCTACCATAAGTTAAGCTTCAATTTTTACCATTTTACCTAACGGGGGCGTTTCTTCAGATAATCAACCCAAACTAACCCATTTGGAAAAATTGTTCTAAACCCGGGAGGATGCGCGCTTCTTTTGTGTTACATAGGAACAGCAATGAACGGGCCTCTCGAGCCCAACAAACACCCCCCTTAAAGAAAATGTAAAATTTGTATGAAAGCAAAAAACATAAATTAATAATTTTAGGACGCTTAGAAAAATTTTTAAGAGAGATAACTTAAAGAAAAAAGAATAAGTATAAAGATTTTCATGTAAATAAAGCAAATAATTTAAATTATGTATGTTTTCTTCTAATAATAATTTAATCAATTATAATAATACAAATTATGTATGTAATACTATTTATGTATGTAATAATAATTTAATCAATTATAATAATATAAATTTAATTCTGAATAGTAAAAAAATTAACTGGTATTTAAGCAATTTCATTTCAAGTACTCAATCGCTTATCCCAGTTTTCTCCCAATTCTTTTCCTCCGCATTTTGATGGTTTAAAAACTTTATAATTAAAGCTTTAACTCGATCTATAGTTTAGTTCCATTATTATTAAAAAAAGTGTGACCGAATTTGCTTATTGTCCCAACCGTTTTCAAATTTAAAACAGCTTCCACTTCTTTCTCTTGTTAAAAAAACGTGCTCCCTTTTGAGAGGTCCATTTAATATCTCTCTTGGAATTCTTTCCACCAAGTAAAAAAAGAACACCGACAGAAAAAATATCCTTTTCAAGTTCTGTTTGAATTGGCCTTCGTCCGAAAGAAATGTTTGAAGAAGGGGGAGAGAAGAAAAAGATGTCCACCTGGATTGAGATACTTCTTAACAAGAATTAGTTCCTCCTTGATGAGCTTTTGTGGAATACAAGAGCGGTCACGTTCACAGTCCGATACCGACGGCTTCACCTGGTTGGTCGCTGAATGGTGACGTCTCAGACGGCGGCTTCCTTTCATCTCGTTTTGCCAAGACACGAAATGAAATAAAGAAATTATGATTCTATCATGCACTAATCAGAAAAGACACTAAATTAATTTAAACATAAATATTAATAGAAAAAAACCGCTTGAGTCCTTATTTTTTCCTCCTTTTAGTCCTTATTTTTTTCCTCTGTGAAGTTTTCTTTACCTCAAAGTCGAACAAAAGCGGAAAAAATACTAGATGCTAAATTTTGGAGGTCAAACAAAAGTTAAGGGTAAAATATTTTTTTTGGAATAACAATGTTTTCACTAAAAACATTATAAGAGATACAGAGAAAAAAACTTCACTACATTTCAAAATTTGTAATTGAGAAAAATTATGGAATTCACAAATATTTTCAATATAGACTCATCACATATTATACAGCATATATCACATGTAATAAGTTTGTCACTGACTCCAAGGATAAATGCAACCGCATGTCCTACGGAAAAGTATGGAAATGGAAATAATTCTCCATTCCAATTTCTCTTTGTATCCTCAACGAGAGGTCAGTAACAGGAAAATAGCCTTGAAATTGTTTCGGCTCGGGCATTCTCACGATTTAGACCGCCGGACTGGGACTCCCGTCGGAGCCAAAGCGGTGGCAACAGAGCCAGTCATTCTCTCGGATGGGTTTCCGTTTCCGAACTTTCCCAACGCTACCGAATCAAACGAGCTGGCGCGCGCACTTCATTTGAAAAGTGTGCTGTGATTTCCACTCTGAGTTTTAGGATCGTGGCTTCGTAATAGTATTTTTTATCTATTTGAAAGGCGGTAATTAGCAGTTTCCGTAGCATCTGTTATTTATATACATTCGTGGCATTTGTTTACAAAACCGGCGGATTGTTTAGGTCTGATTTTTTCCCGATATCCGTTGCTGTTGATATTAGCAAATCATAAGTATCAAGAGGCTGGCACCAATTAAGAAACTTTTCAAGGGGGATGCGCACGGACGTAGCTCTAGCTTTTACAAGGAGGGGGTCCAGAATTTATTTTGCAAAAAAAAGCAAACACGTTACATAAACTTATGTTAAAATCCACATTTGACACTCAAGCAAAGCTGCTAACTTTCAATAAAACATAATAAAGGTTTGTAAAATATTTATGTATGATAAAGAAAACAAAGCTAAAACAGTATAAATAAAATAATTACTTTAAAGTACCTACTAAATTTAGCCTTTTACGCCTAGATGCTAACTTATTTATAATTTCTTCTGAATCCAATTGCACCGCCAAGTCCCGATGAACACTCATCAGCTTCGTTCAGGGGTTGCAGTAGACACAGGGAGTGTAGCTAATATTATAAGAATCTTTTTGGTTAAAGGGAAACACAATTCATCGCACTGATCAACAGCTTCTAGAGCAGTGGCAGGTTTTTCGGCAACCGATTTCCAGTGATTATATTAAATTTTAATTCAATATAATCACTATCCATTTATTTGAAACGCAACTTGTCTAATAAGTGCCAGAAAATTGATAGGAGTAAAAATATTCATCTGTGTGAAATCTTCCCAGTAATTTGCAATTTAATTTTGCTAAAAACACTTGTAAAATAAAAATAACTTCACTAAAAACGAACATTTTTGCTCATTTCAGTACTTATATACAATTTTTAACAAGCGCTGTAATTTTCAAGAACCATTATCATTAGAATTAGAGATAAGTCGATGATTAAATGGTGCGGAAACTTTAACCGAACAAAAGTTCAGAGAAAATAACATCTAAAGCAGTGTTTCCCGACGTGGGGCGCACGCCCCACCGGGGGGCAATATGATTTTCTAGGTGGGCAATTTGAAAGTTTCAAATAAAATTACCCCCAGGTGGGGCATGGACTACCAGGCTGTATTTGCTTTACTTAAAATTGAATTTCTGTGAATCTGTGGTGTAAGCGGATGTACAACAGATCATATTATGGAAAGGAAAAGTAACAAGATATAAATAACCATTTTTTCTCATTTCTGGTTCAAATATAATTTTTTATAAGATAGGACTTACCTTTTTCGCTTCATTGTCATTTTTTGTGGATGGACCCGCTTCGGCTTCGGCTATTTCTATTTTGTGGAAGTTCACGAGGTAATTCTCTTTCGTTTTTAGAAAAAAAACCCAACAGAAATTGTTGAGTAGTACGTTCCATAGTGTTTTTAAAGACTGCGTTTATTTTTATTCAGTAACTACTCACACGTGTACACAAATAAGCAGTTAGAGAACAAGACTGCGCAATACGAAAAGACACATAAGATGAAAGGGTGGCCATGTGGTAGAAGTCTTTCGCTAGCTCTTAAATCCACCCACGAAAGAATTTACTCTATGTCTATGGAAAAGAGAGATTTATCTCTATGAATCATTAATGAAGTGAAAATCATGAGTCTTTAATCACTATGAAAAGCTTTGGCGCCTGTGCTTGACTGTGCGCAAGATTTGAAAATATAGGTATTCGACTGAAAAAAAATTTGATGTTCAGGCCAAGGGGGGGGGTTTGGACCCCCTAAACCCCCCCCTTATATACGTCCATGGGGATGCGGTCTTTTTTTATTATTTTTTGGAAGTAAAATAAACTCACTTATTCAACTCGTTTTGATACGCTTCAACCTAATTCTAAAGATTTCATGGTAGAATTTTTGCGTTTTGACAATTGAAGTTGTAATAATAGACATACAAGTGCCAATGGGGTCTGGGGGTCCTCCCCTCAGAAAGTTTTTAAAAAAATACCTTAAAATAACAGGGTTTTATTTTTTACTCATTTTGTTGTATAAAACCTTGTATACAGAAAAAAAAGGGTTTTTTTCGGGAGCCGTACCTTGTGTCAGAGCAAAGGGTGGGGCGATGGCCCCCTCCGCCCCCCTTAATCCGTCCCTGTCAAGAGGGATAAAGTCACTACTTTTATGTATTCAGTTGAAAAATATCTAAATTTTGTATGGATGAAACATTATTAGACGTGAATACTGCGCGTTAATTTCTATTGTGATCGGCGAAGTTTGTTAACATGTATCGCTTGTCTTGATTTCCCCAATCCGATCTGCCGTTTGTTACATCACTGAAGTTAGCAGGCAAGTTTCAGCGAGGTTTGATGATTCCTTTGGTTCACTGTTTCATGCTTTTAAGGGGAAAATGGATGATCGTTTGAAAATTCGATTGAAGTTTGACCTGATCACTGTTTTTTTAACATTTTATGGATCACAAGGATTTAATACAATTTTAGGAAGCTTTTATAGGACAGCCATAAAATGTTGTCAACATAAAATGTTGACTCTACTTTAAAGTTCTCAACAGATAAACTACAGTAAAAACAGTACAAACTACAGCAGATCTTGCTAAAAAATCCGAAATTTTAAAGTGGACATTTTGAAATAATAGGAAATTAGAAACTCCAACATTTATTTTACAGTGATTTTAAGTCATAGAGTTATTTTGACCAGTGGTCAAGCAACATGAAATATAATTAGTACAACCTACTTTACCCTACCTTACCTACCTACTTTACCCTATAGTTAACTAAGCAGAGAAAAAAAGCAAAAATTTGAAAAATACAAAAATTATTAGTGGTCAAAGGGGAATGACCAAAGGTCGGGGCTTCCGAAAAAAAAACATGAAAAAGAGAGAGAAGGTCAGAAAAGCTTTTGGTAGTGAGGAAAAAGGGGATTGATCACTGGTCAAGAGATGTTGACCAGTGGTCAAGACCAAAATGTTATACGTTTCAAGGCGTTTGGTTTGAGACCCAACATGACCTACTTCAGTGCCAAAGCATTGAAGTAGCAAAAAGTTAATCGGATTGACCAAAGGTCATCCGGAACCAAAAACACATGATATAACAATTGGGAATACAAAATATCAATTAGCAACTCCAAAATTGATTTATAGTGATTTTTAGCCATACCAGATAATATTGACCAGTGGTCAAGCAACATGAAAGCAGTTTTCGAGAACCAACCCAAACAAAAAACACATGTTATAACGATTGGGAATACAAAATAGCAATTAGTAACTCCAAAATTAATTTTATAATGATTTTTAGCCATACAGAGTGATATTGACCAGTGGTCAAGCAACATGAAAGCAGCTTTCGAGAACCGACCCTAACCAAAAACACATGTTATAGCAGTTGGGAATACAAAATATCAATTAGCAACTCCAAAACTAATTTTATTATTATTTTTAGCCATATACAGAGTAATAAAAAGCCATATACAGAGTAAAGTGTTTTATTCAATTAATTTTTCTTGTTTTTTTTCTCCCTTTCACCACTGTAAATGGATTTATCTGTTGTGTGTGTATATTTAAAATAAAATAAAATATTGACCAGGGGTCAAGCAACATGAAAGCAGCTGTCAAGAACCAACCCAAACCAAAAATATTAAGCCCGCTCCAATTTCTAACACTGTCGGGCAAGCGGCTTATCGGCTATCGCCGTGATCTCGGCAAGAAAGTGCAATTCGTTCAACCTACGGAAAGAGCCGAACTCACTCGCGCTAGTTCGGATAACTTCGGATTTGACTCCCGTGGGAGTCCCAAACTTTTGCCAGGGAGTCAGAAAGTATGAAGGAGTCCCAGTTCGGCACCTCTGATTTAGACGGTTAGCTTCTCCAAAACAGTAGGTGAATTACTTCATAGGACTATATAGGAATTGCTTGCACCTGACTGCTAGATGACCCAGCAAGAGTAACAGTGACGAACTGTCTTAAAATGAACTGGAATTCATTCGTACCTGAATTCACCTTGCTTTTACTTTGCTAAAGATCTTGTGTAATTTAATTCATAAATTGGGAAGTTAGTCTATCTAACGAGAGACGTTTGCGTTTTGCCAGAGCTCTTACGAGTCTTTACAACTGAACTATTTTCTTTTTGTAGCAGATTGCTCCAAATTTTGTTTTATTGCTTGCCATGTCTTCTTTTGGATTGTTCTTTCTCGCAAATATGTTGACAAGTTTTTAGAAATTTTAAAGGATTTTTGATAATTTATCTCTTCCAATGCTGTCAATTTACGTCCGTAACCCTAGAGTAGGGTAATTTTACGACGGTTCTGAATTTTTATCGATATCCAAAGAAAAAAAGTACCCTTTAAGTCTTATCTTCGGATACATATATTTTATAGATATAATTTGCTTACAGTACCTTCTCATCTAATTGTTAAATTAAGAAAAAAAACCCCTGTAAAATTGCCTTTAAAGTCGTTTCACATCACAGCAAAACTATTTAAAAAATTAAATTACCAATAAAATATATAATATTGATTGATAATGATATTCAGCTGAAACGAATGGGCAACGCTAGCAACAGAATGATGACGGGGATGACCCGGGAATTTAGGATTCCTCCCCAGAGATTTAGGATTCCTCCACATCACCGCCACTCTTCCTAAATCATAAGATTCGATACAATCGAATTAATTTTTGTCTTAAAAAATAGAAAATTGTTTTTAGCTTTTAAATATTAAAATGGGGGTCTGGGGTTTTTTCCATGAAATTTTTGGAAATTTGACTTTTAAAAATAAGGTTAAGCTATGTAATTGCGATTCGTCTTTGGACTGACTGTATAACGAATCCTAGAATTTAAATTCCTAGCACTTATTATTAATTAGGGAACATCTAGTACATTTGATATAGTATAAAAATACATTTGATTTGTTTTCTATATGTTCACCTAAGGTCACTCCCATGGCGAGACTTTAAAGCACAAGACAATGTACTACGGGACAAAAAAATCATAACGCAAAGAGATAGTTTCGCTTTATTTACAGTTAATGGAAAATGGAACTGGTTCTGTTTTTTGGACGTAATGCTCTGGAGGCAGGGGATGGGTGCGATGAATACGACGATTGTGCTCCTTCTTAAGCCCAAGTCAGACCTAGCAACCCTAAGACGCTACTGCAATTAATCAAAGAGGGGAAAAGCATGGAGTTCATCCTGAGACTCCCCCTATCTTGACAGGAATCTTTATTCCTGTCAAGATAGGGGACTAGGCTTTCTCCATGTTTTTGTATGGAGATTGATTGCTGAATATAATGTATAAGGACAGTGGCGGATCTACGGGGGGGCTTTCGGGCTGAAGCCCCCCCCAAACGTCTAATATTTTACTAAGTTTGTCAAAACGCAAAAAATCTATATCCGAAATTCGGATGAGGCGTACCAAAACGAGTTGAAAAAGTGGAGTTTTTGACTTAAATTACCAAAAATTTTCTGGGGGAGGACCCCCAGACCTCCCTTTTAGTGGTTTGAGTATGATGATTCACTACCTTCTCCGTATTACCATTAACAAGAAGATTCAATTGGATTATGAAAATTCTTAGCCCCCCCCAAAACCAAATCCTGGATCCGCCACTGTATAAGGATCTATAATCTATAAGATTCAAAACACACTGCGCGTCTTATAGTCGCTACTGCAATAAAATAACATAGAGAATAACAAATACTCCATAAAAATAACATGGAGAAAGGCTATAGTCCCCTATCTTTACAGGAATGAAGATTCCTGTCCAGATAGGGGGAGTCTCAGGCTGAACTCCATGCTTTTCCCCTCTTTGATTAATTGCAGTAGCGTCTTATGGTCGCTAGGTTTGACTTGGGCCTAACGATGTAGTAAATAAGATACTACGGAGGGGGTAAATTGGTATGCGCCGATTTCGTGAGCGATTGGTGGAGGATGGATTCCAGTTAGAGTCGTGGTCAAGATCGGGAGCCTCAGTAGTTATTTTTTATAGGTTCGTGAATATCTGGCGAACACATAGCGGATGTTTTTGTAGATTCTCTCACGAAAGTTGAGTGCTTAGCCCTTTCCTCTGTGAGGGTGAACAGTTATGGGAGGGTTCTGTGAGGTAACTTGGTTTATGAGTTATACAGGGTGTTTCAAAATTGCGTTGCACTGCTTATATTCGGAACCAACGCCTCCTAAGGTCATGGAAGTAAGGCCAACCCTAGGTAAGTGAGCCTGGAAAATGCACTGAAATGACTTACAGCGTTCCTAGCGGCGAAATTAAAAAGTTAAAAAAATTAATTTAAAAACTAAAAGGAGATAGAGCAAAAACCTCAGTAATAGTATTGTTGCCAACGTCATGAAGAACTCTCTGAAAAAAATTCAGGAAAATATCTTGAATATTCGCCAGATTGAAATATGCACATGTGAAATATGCGAGCATGTGAAAATAGCACTTTTTCAGGGGTCAAAAAAGAAAAAGCTCACAAATTTGCCAATTTTTTATATTTTTTGATTAAATTTTGTGTTCTTTAAACTAAAAATACACAAAACTACAATCTAACACTGAAAAATTTGCAAATATGCGACCTTTTTCTTGTTTGACCCCTGAAAAAGTGCTATTTTCACATGCTAATATATACGCGAATATTCAAGATATTTTGATCAAATTTTTTCAGTGAGTTCTTCATGACGTTTGCAACAATACTCTCAGTGAGGTTTTTGCTCTATCTCCTTTAATTTTTAAATTAATTTTTTAATTTTGCCGCTAGGGGTGCTGTAAGTCCTCCCAATGGATTCTCCAGGCTAACTTACCTAGGATTAGACCTTACTTCCGTGATCCTAAGGGGCGTTGGTTCCAAATAAAAGCCGTGCAACGCAATTTTGAAACACCCTGTATATTGGTGCTGAAAAAATTGCATATTTGACATCAAAGATTCAAGATTCAACAAAATATTGTTATTTTCATTATATTAAATGTCTGTAAAATGTGGGGGAGTTAAAATTAAACTAGGGACGTTTTCGTGGAGTCAAAAACAGTTTTGCCTTTTTTGGACTCTTGAACAATGCTAAGATAAAAACCAAACCGTAAAAATTTCTAAGGGGAGAAATGGAGATGCATACTTTATTGCCAATATTAAGCTGTTTCCCTTTTTATTCTATACGAAACCTAGTGGAAATAATGATTTTACTTAGTTTTTGAACACATTAAGCCTAGTATCATCAACAAAATATCAGCCCATGAATAATTTAAATGAATCGCACTGATTCTTTATTTGAAAGAATAAAAAATGAGATTTCATCACGACTTTTTAGGTGATGTTGAACCTGAATTCCCTTATAAGCTGAAGAATTACGACATTTTTCTACAAAAGGTGTGCAAACAATGATCGCTTTGAAAAATAAACTTCGTTGCCATGGACACTGGATACTGGAAGTATTCAATGACACGGAACACGCGAATGTCACATTTTCTACCTTCCTATCATTATTATTTATACCAAATTTTTGTTATACAACCTTCAGAGTTGTTTTGCATTTGTGTAAATTACAGAATATCTTCTTCTTCTCGTGTCCATGGATACATGCACGGTTTAGACACCACCGAAGGTGGCAACAATTTCGGCGGCAAATCAAACATCAATGCATTTTTGTTCGGAGATTTCTCTATAACGAAAGTTCCACAGCAGATAATAGTATTTCTATAACTAAGTTGCTTCCTCGAGATTACATGTAAAACTTTTCTATTGACTTCTCCATCTAGTTTTTGAAGGTGCTGAATCCGAATTAGTGGTTTGCCAACAAAATTTCGTGACGAAACATTGAGAAAATTCAAACATTTAGAGACTTTTGTAATATTACTCATGTTAAAGGCTTTAAAAATAATATACATGGTGTCCCAGAAATAATGGGTCACACTTCTAGGGGGGATAGTAGACACCTAGATGAGTCAGAATCACATAGGATTTGGGGGTCCCAGCCCAAATCCCAGGGAGTTCAAAATGGAGCGACACCCAAAAAAAATAATTGAAAAATTCAATTTGTAGAACTACTATTGGAAAAAATGTAAGTATGGCCTCAAAAATTGTGGTTTAATATGATCTTTAAAATTATTTCAAAAGTCTTCACCTTAAAATTTGTTTTATTATGAAAAAAGTTAAAAAACCACAAAAAAATGTGAAAATTCTGCCAAAACCTCCTTTTGTATTTCGAAATCCTTTCTTTTGATTTTATAATCTGAAATATCATAGTTGTAAACCCTTAAGTCCAAAGTTTCACGTAAAAACCATCGATATTAAACGCTTGAGATCCTGTTAAAGTTCGTTTTTTGCGTGCGCAAACGTGTTTCCTATAGCCGTTTCCAAAACGGCACTTAGCGGACGCAAAAAACGGACTTAAACCATGCTTTAACAGGATCTGTAACAGGATCAGGAATTAGCAGGTCATTTTGCACAAGAATCAGCTGAAATTCAGTCGGTGGCATTTTGACTTTTATTTTGCACAGCAGTTAGATCCCTATTCGACATTGAACCCTTCCGTGGGTGCTTTGGGGGCGTTAACAGCTCAACCGCTTTTAGTAAAAATCCTTGCTGCATATTGCCATCAAATTTGGGTCCTTGGGGAAGGGTTAGGACCCTTCAAAGAGGAATTGTGTAAAAAATAAGCAAAATAAATAGGGGTAACAAACCCTACTATTTTTAACGATTTTTTTTGCATTTTTAGGGGGTAACTACACCTTAAACCTATCCATTTGTTTTAAATTTATCATATTTTATTAATTTGAACCTTTTTTGTCCCCTGGGGGGCAATTTGAAGACTAAAGTAATGTGTTTTGACCCTGAAATTCGAAAAATATATATTCGAAATATAAAGTCGTCGAAAAACGTAAAAAAGGGGAGGGGCTGTTCCCCGAAAATCCTGAGTCAATTGAGAATTTTAATGGTGATTTCCGTATTCAGCGACCCAAAATCTACACTAGCGGAAATAAAAATCCCAACACCAAGAAGGAAAGGAGATATCAAAGTCAAATTTATTTCTATAATTTCACATAGTATCAATGTGAATTGGTTGAAAAATCAGCCTTCCTGGATGTTAGGGGGCCGAGAAAATCGGTGAGAAGTGTTGTCTCCATAGGTGTCCATTACCGCCGTCACACGTCATGGTATTGAGTGACAGGGGCTCTAAATGACTTTTGAGGGATTGGAGGACCATGTTGCCACCTCAGGTAGTCCAAATTCATATGGTGCACCAGCGGACGTTGCATACCGGGCTAGGTGATTTCTCCTCTTTCTCCGGACATGTTTTGTGAGTGTTGGTTCTTAAGAACGGATAGGCCAGGGTAAAAATGCAACATAGGGGGTTAAGAAAAAAGCTTGGACAGTACATGAAACATGTGTTTGTGCATTTTTCTCTTGAAATTTGTCCCCAGGACAGGTCTAAAGGTAAGGACGGACAACCGGCTAAAAAACCTCAATGAAGCAGCTTTGGTTGGCCAAAATACCGGTAGATCATACTGAGGACAAGCGGCAGTGGGATGGATGTCGTTTGCAGTACTGCGGATCGTCCGTTCGGTCCGCATAGCTTCTTACATCTTTGTCTATAAACAAGGGGCTGAAAATGGGCATTTCTGTTTCCAATAGTGCACGAAATAAGGAAATGAAAATCCCAATTTCATGATATTGTGTTTATGAGAGAATCCTGATTCGGTTTGGAGCACCACGACGGTTGGGTATGAGTTTGAAGACACAATGGAGAGAGCGCACTCAGCTGATGATTTTCTAATCGTTCCACGGAGTGTTGATGAAGGGTAGCGGAGTGGGGATGCATTGGATTCCATTTCTGCAACTCCTGAGTATGATTCACCAGTAATTTTTCCAACCAGAGCTGCGTCATTGAGATTTTGCAACCGGTAGACCGTCCTTACCTTCAGACCTGTCCTGGGGAAAAATTGCAAGAGAAACATGCACAACCACATGTTGTATGCAATGTTCAAGCTTTCTTCTTAACCCCCTAGTTTGCCTTTTTACCCCGTCTTTCCCGTTCTCTAGAACCAACACCCACAAAACAAGTCCGGTCAATGAGGAGAAATCACCTATCCCGGTATGCAACGTCCACTGGTGCACCATATGAATTTGGACTACCTGAGGAGGCAACACGGTCCTCCAATCCCTCAAAAGTCATTTAGATCCCCTGTCACTCAATATCATGACGTGTGACGGCGGTAATGGACACCTATGGAGACAACACTCCTCACCGATTTTCTCGGCCCCCTAACATCCAGAAAGGCTGATTTTTTAATCAATTCACATTAACACTATGTGCAATCATAGAAATAAATTTTACTTTGATATCTCCTTTCCTTCTTGGTGTTGGGATTTTTATTTCCGCTAGTGTATAAGAAATGACTATTTTCATCAAGGAAATTTTTTCATTGTTGAACAGTGTAATATTTCATGAAAAGTGCAAGTTTACGCAAAATTAAATTCCTTTCCCGATCATCATTTTTCTAAATACCATTAAGGGAACTCCATTGTTTGACTATAAGAGATAAATATTGTACTTTTGAAACTCACTTTAGAAAGTGGTTCAAATTCTATCGAATTCATGGTGTAAGCAGGAGAAATACTTCCTTACTTCATGCAATAGATTTTTCATTTTATTATGTTTTGTTTCGTCACACGAGCCTTCAAAAAACGGTGTTTTGAAACGCGCTCGCACTACATTAGGTCCTAGCTCTTTAACGGTAAGGCTGCGCCCCACCATCCCTGTTCGAAATATGCTTGTCTAGGGCCCCTCTACCTCCCCCAATTATGGATGATTATTTCTGAACCACCCTGTATAGTGTTTTTCTTTTGAACATTCGGCTGTCTCACACTCACAGTGACGTATATAAGGGGAGGAGGAATCGGAAAAGGGGCCCTGGTCCCTCCCCCCCCCCCGAAATTCGGACTACCAAATCCAGTTAAAATCCTCGTTTTTAGGGTCAAATTTCAAAAAATTTTCGGGAGGAGGACCTCCGAACCCCCCTTTAAATACTTAGAACTTTTTTATTCAGAACATTTTATTAATAAGTTCATCAAAATCAAAATCCTACCTCAGAATGTATGTCTCAAATTAAGACTAAGTGTATCAAACCATGTTAAAACTCCGTTTTAGGACAAAATTTCCAAAATTCTCTGGAGATGACTCTTAGACCCCCTTTTGAACTATTATTTACAACTTTGTTTACAATAAGTTCATCAAAATGCAAATCGTACCGAAAAATGTTTATACAAAATTCCGGCCAAAGGGTACCAAACCTAGAATAAGAACATGTTTTTTTAGTCGAATTTCCAAAAGTTTTATGGGGGAGGACCCCTAGACCCCCCTCTTTTGTCGTTAGAACTTAATTACTAAAAACTTCTTTTATGTTAGGATCTTAAAATTGCAAATTCTTCCTAGAAATGTGCTAAGAACTACATTGTATCTATTAAATAATGTATACATGGGGGGCTGAGGAATTATTTTTTGGCCCTTCCCGAAATAAATTTCTCTATAGGTGTCCCTTAAAATCGGATTCGGGGAAACTTTTCACCCCCCAATTTTTTTCCTTTTGGTACCCTAAGACTGTGTGCAAAATCTTAAATCGATCAGATAATATTAACACGTGCCCCAAACGGCCTAAAGTTAGAATAATTTCACTTTTTTTCTAATTTTTTTTTTGAAAATTTTAAAAAATATGTTTAAAAATCCGTTTCCGAATAATAGGGATCTAACACATTTAAACCATAATATTTTACCATTTTTCATTGCTAGTTAGGCCAAAATGCCCAGTTTGTAACCTAGCCATCAATCAGAAAATCATCAAATTTGTCCATTTTATACTGAGAGTAGAAGAATCAAAAGGCTGTGGTAAACGACTCAAAACCGCGAAATTCCATGGCTAAACATCATTTGTAGAGCATATTGATGTGGAAATAAATTTTCTGGAGCTCAAATTATTTATTGGTTGCTAATTACAGACGCCATATTGGATTGCATTAAAACTAAAAAAATTCTAAAAAAAAAGGTATGGGCTTGTTTGATATCGGGTAATGGGTGTTTGAGGTTTCTATACTCAATTAAGACTAATAAAATTATCTTAGACAACTTTTTTAAGCTCTTTACGCAATTATAAGGCCCAGCAGATCTAATACAAGTGCAAACAATGGTTTCATCAGAACTATAGATATGGTAATAAATTCTAAATATATAAAACTGTCAAGAGAAATTCCGGAAACAAGTTAAAAATCAGACTCCATGTGTTCACAAGTATTTTATTCCATAAGTTAATTGAAAAGCTGAAGTTAATACAAGATTAAACCGCTCTTCAAATTAATTGAGTTGTAAGTAATTAACCCATGTTTAGAGAGACTGTTCTTCTATTTCATCATAATTTTATTCGTTAACATAAAAAATACCTGCAATTCAACAAATTAGAGTCATTAAAATCTAAGACACTTATATTGAATATTTAAGTATCATAAATATTATTAACAATTTCTTAAAATCATTCCTTCTTTAAATTCTTTTTGCAAGTCGTTTACCACGGCCTTTTGGTTCTTCTATTCTCAGTATAAAATGGACAAATTTGATGATTTTCTGATTGATGACTAGGTTACAAACTGGGCATTTTGGCCTAACTAGCAATGAAAAACGGTCAAATATTATTGTTTAAATATGTTAGAGCCCTATTAGTCGGAAACGGATTTTTAAACATATTTTTAAAATCTTCAAAAAAATTGGAAAAAAGTCAAATTTTTCTAACTTTAGGCCATTTTGGGCACGAGTCAATATTATCTGATCGATTTAAGATTTTGCACACAGTCTTAGTCTTAGGGTACCAAATGGAAAAAAAATTGGGGGGTGGAGTAAAAGTTTCCCCGACTTTTTGAAAAAACGCCCAAATAAGGGACACCCTATATTCTGTATACGCCACGCCACTGAGTGTCTCAAGAAGCTTTTCTCATTCTCCTTATGTGTTTCCGTATTTCACAAAGAGTTTGAATAGGAGATAAACCACTAGTTTAAAAATTTTCTGAGGGAGGACAAAATAGCAAGAAAAGATATTGTTTCATGGACGCTATAGGGTTCCCCAGAACTTGGACATGTCAATAGGAAGGAGAACTTCACCATATTTATCGCTGTTTAAGTGTAAGGTTACGCAAGAGAGCGGAGGGCAAGTATTAGTCTTGCCTACTATAACTGAAAAAGTGGTGACCATTGATTAGTCCTCCACTCATCTGCTGGAATGACAATGGCATTCCTAGGACAGATTTAATTCCAGAAAGGCAAAGTGAAAGACGCTTGCTAGTCTAGTACTTGCCCTCCGCTCTCTTGCGTTACCTTCTTATACCGTGCTGATGAGTCCTAACAAGGGCGAAACCGGTCCACGGTTGTAGGTGACGCTTGAGAGCTGTGAGTTTACATTTATTGTCAAAAGGGTTCCGTGAGAGTAAAAAGGTTAGGAAACGCCTGTGGCGGATCCAGGATTTGGTTTTTGGGGGCTATAAGAATTTTCATAATCCAATTGAATCTTCTTGTTAATGGTAATACGGAAAAGGTAGTGAATTATCCTACTGAAATTACTAAAAGGGGGTCTGGGGGTCCTCCCTCAGAAAATTTTTTGAAATTTAAGTCAAAAACCCCACTTTTTCAACTCGTTTTGGTACGCCTCATCCGAATTTCGGATATAGATTTTTTTGCGTTTTGACAAACTTAGTAAAATATAGTTGTAATAACAGAGTTACAAGGGAAAAGTTTTTTGAAATTTGACCTTAAAATAACAGGGTTTTAACTCATTTTGGTGCATAAAATGTCATATTATATAGAGTAAAACTAGAGTAGAGGAACCCTAGCGTCCTAGCGGATCCAGGGGGGCTAGGGGAATCAAGCCCCCCTGGATCCGATAGGACGCTAGGGTTCCCCATAACTTGGACATTGTCAAAAGTAGAGAGCCTAGTCAAAAGGGTTCCGGCCGCTTTTGCTCGCCGAACACACTTGCCAAACAAGTGATTGCCGTAGGGTTGCATCAGGCGACGATACATAGACGCATGAGCAAGCGCATAAGGGTCATGACAGACCGGACTTCTTATAGCAGTCGCTCCAATAACTCACACTGTCAATGGGAGGAGCGATAAGGGGAGGAGAGGAGGGGACTCGAGGGACGATGTAGTAGAATATTCCTGCAGCGGAGGAAAACGGGTGTCATCTTTTATCATCAGGAGTTATCTACTATATCGCCCCCTCGAGTCCACTCCGATCGCCCCTCCTCCTGGTACTATCTTAATCGTTTTTTAATGGTGATGGATCGATGTCACGTCTTATGAACGCCAGGTATGACACAAGCCTAAGATAGGGGATGTCTTATCTCCCCAGAAGGTCTGGGGAGACAGGTTTTGTTGCCTCGCTGTCAGCGGTGAGTCCCAGCCCAGTTCAGCAGCTGTTGGTTTTTGGATTTTGTAGTAGAGTGCTGTGTGTGTTGATTTTTCGCGGAGAGGGGTTAGGCTTCAGAGCACGTGGTATCATCTCTTCCTTGAGTAAATTTGCTGCGTCGTCGTAAGAGGACCCCAGCCAGGAGGTAGGTGGCCAACATTTGTTTATGAACAGTCTTCTGTCTCTATTTTGTTAGGTTTCATCCCCATACTATCATATTCTTTTAAATGTGTTTTCATTTCAAACAGTATCGTTGTTTTCAGTCACGTCGTGTTTTGCATGTTATTATCTGGATCAAGACAAATTCGTGAAAAATATAACATGTATGGAGCAGTGGCGGATCCAGGGAGGGGGCCATGGGGGCCATGGCCCCCCCCGAGAAAATTTCAAAAATAGTTAAAAACCCCTTTTCAGAGCTAAAATATAAAAAAAAAATTAAATTAAATTCATTGTAATTCATGCGATGTCTGACAAGAATAAAAAAACGTAAGGGGGGCCATGCTCATCCCGAGAAAAATTTCAAAATATAGTTTAAACCCCTTTCTAGAGCTAAAACTCAAAAAATGTTCCCCTTATAATTCATGCAAAGTAACTCTTTTACATTTCAAACGACCCAAAGAGCTTTATTTCATAATCATTAGCCCCTTCTAAGATCTTTAGCCCCTGAAAATTTGTAGAATTTATGCACAATTATAGGGAAAGTGGGTTTTTGCTCCTTACATTTTTGTAGGCTATAAATTCACTAATATTTAAGGAGTTCAAGAGTTTTAGCCCATACAAAGCATTTAATCCCCTGCATGTTTGTAGAATTAATTTTCAATTTAAAGGATTCAGTGAGCCCCTTCAAAATATTAGCCCATTTCATGATCTTAAGCCCCCCCAAAAAATTAAAAGTTTTACTCTATTCTATATAATATGATATTTTATGCACCAAAATGAGTTAACCCTGTTATTTTAAGGTGAATTTTTTTAAATTTTTCTGGGGGAGGGCCCCCAGACCCCCCTTGCACTTGTAGCCCTGTTATTACTACTATATTTTACTAAGTTTGCGTCAAAACGCAAAACTCAAGAAGTGGGTTTGGGTTGGTTTTGTTGGCCAGCTGGAATCAAAACACATTCCATCGGCCACCTGCATCACCTCCCTCCGGAAAGACCACACAAGTTCCCCGTGGAAAAGGGGGCAAAAAAAAGCGCACCACAGCGGGAATAAAAGAGAAAGGAGAGCTGCGCGAAAACACGATGACGAATTTACGAGACAGGTAGACCGCCGGAACAAGAAGGGGGTTACAAAGGGTCTGGGAGGCACAAGGGCAAAGCTAGATGAAATAAAGAGAAATTTGGTATGCACACCTGGGGCAAGCGGCAAGCAGGGCGATGGTCACCCATAAATTCGAGGCTAACAAAGCTGGAAGAGTGCCTCGCCATAGGCCACATAGAATACACTGGGGAACACTAAGAACTCTGCCATAGGCTAGGGTCAACACAATAAGGAACGTGGAGATTGGGTGAGGAGTCCAGGACAGTCCCAGGGGGCGTAGGTGGTCCCTCACGAGTGGTCAAAGGTAGCACCACCCAAAGGTGGGCGGCGCCGTATTTAAAGTCAGGAACGACGGAAAACCTCTCATAAAAATCTTTACCTTCCGGTGATTAAGAATTACAAACTCCTTACCCCTCCGGAGCTGGGCTCCCGAAGATTTTGGCCAACGGCCCGAGATAATCGGACACCCCTTAGCATCCAAGAAGATATCTTTTCCCGAGTGCGCGATTAAGTTCGTAAGAAAATGTGCATTTTGTTTAAGTGATCATCAAGAATTACTAATCGTTCAAGAATAACTATTCTCGGGTGCGAAACCCAATTGTGAACACTATATCACTCTCGGATTGACTTAGCAGAGGACAATGAGGAGCTCTAGGCTGCTTCTCTTAGGTAGGTGCAATTTCCCCAATTCTCCTCTCAGTCCAGATTATCACAAGCATTAAATATAATGAGTAAATTATTGCATAAATGTGTATTGTAAATTTTGTGTTCAATTTATGCGTCCATAAGGCGCATGGTTTATCGCATGATATTGCTCTCAGGCATTCTTTCTCGGTCTACTAATGATATTAGTAATTTGCAATGTATTACATATTAAGTGAACTAATGTAAGCATTAATTCAGCGGGTTTTATCCCAGCTTAAACTTTAGGGTAAAAGTAAAGGATAGGAATTAGTGTATTGGAGGATTGGGAAGTTACTTCGTAGGGATGAATAGGAAGAATTAGAAAGTAATGATAAGAGAATCCTCATTAAAAATGATATTGCGGACCATGAGTGGGAACAATGCCTGGGATAATAATTGTATAATGTGTTGAATATGTGCATGTTAAGTATGTGCCAAGTGCCTATGTATGTATACATATACTTATAATATTATTTAATCATTGATATGTTTTGATGTGTGATCATATTTTATTTGAATAATTTAGCCAATAAGGCTCGAATTAGAACGCCAATGCATGCGAATGATATGTACTATTTGATATCCACTAAGAAAACTAATTATTCAATTAATGGAACGTATTATTATATATACATAATCAAGAATAAATGTGTGTATTTTTAAACAAATCAACCGAATTGTTTCGTTCTATTTTGTTCCAACGCAGTCAATATACACTAACCACTATACATTATAACGGCTAGGGTGATGATAATACAGTTCCCTAAGAACTAGTAGAGCCACCCGACAAGTGGTACCGTGACCATTCACGAACCACAATTTTCAAAATTTATGTTAATACTAATTGATTGACTGTAGAGAAACGAAATGGAACAGAAAAGTATATGTATACCATACACCATAGTATAAGATAATTGAAGTATCACACTCCACACACAAAGCTTTGAGGGTATAAGTAAGAAATTTGAATTGAAAGATCCTTTTCTTTTTTTAATTTTAAATAAGTAAATCATAAATATATACCAAAATGTCTCATACCGAACAAAACGACACTGTAGAAAATTCGGGCATGAACGGGCATAGCACTGACTTACCAAGTCTAGCTATAATTCAAAATTGGATCCCCACATATGATGGTAATTCCGCGATAACCCCAGACTACTTCATAGACACTGTAAATAAATTAACAGAGGGTCTAAACATACCGGACGCGCAAAAGATCCACATAATAAAAGCAAAAATCAAAGGAGATGCGCTTACGAGTTATATTAGTAATTCGGAATTAGTCCACGAAACGGACTTAAAGGCCTTTAAGGCCAAATTCCTAGATTTTTTTGGGAAAACCCAAAGCTTGGCACTACGCCAACAAAACCTAGCCTCATGTCGGCAAAAGCCAGAGGAAGATATAAAAATCTTTGCAGCTCGACTCACGAGGGCTACTAGAGACTTTTTTGGGGCAGTGGACTTCGATTCCCCAGACATGAAGTTAATTTATGATAAATCGAGATTGGCCAGATTACTAGAAGGCGTATTGCCCCAATATAAACCCCAATTACTAACGAAGGATGTTTCCTCCTTTGATGAGGCCATCAAATTCATCCAGCTACTTCAAGCAAATCAATTAATCTTACAATCTCCGTCAATAAACGCGATAGAGTCAGGGAAGCCAGAAAACCCCCCTCAAGGTGACACCAAAATAAGGGATGACGTCACTGACCTAGCTAAAGAAATCGCGAATTTACGATTGGAGAATAACCAATTCAAACAGAAACTAGACAACATAGGCAGGGCAGGGGACAACCAATTCCCAAGAGGGAGGAAATGTAGCCAATGCCATAATTTCAACTGTCAAAGACATACGACCCCAATGGGATATCCCCAGGTCCCCCGCGCCCCGCAACAATACCGTCCGGCATTCGCCAGACCACCCCCCTCCTATCGAGAACCGCCCCAATACTCAAGCTATTACCCTAGGACTTATTACGGGGAGCAAAGGGGGGAGCGCTCCACGGAGCAAAGGTGGAGATGTAACGATAGAGGTAGAGGGGAAATTAGAAGGGGCACCTACTACCAAAACGATAGGAGACAGACATGGAATGGAGGGAGGAACGGCACATACAATAACGAGAGCCAAGGTTTCGTTCCCAGAGGGGACAGGGGAAGAGGAAGGTCAAACAGACCTTTAAACTAAAAAGGGATTTCCAACAACCCCCCCGTTTGGATGAGAAATCCCACGACAAGTCTATGGAAACTAAAAACACTACCCACACACATACGAAATATACACGCGTACACGGGGAGCACTCACAAAATATTCCGAACACACACCGTACGCAAAACCTACACACACCTAATGCGAATAAGAAATCGGTCACATTCATCAACACAACACAACATGGCACAGAATTCGCCACAAAGAATCTACTGCCGGTAGTAACTCTCAATATCGGAAAAACACCCATTCTATCCCTACTAGACAGCGGAGCAGCATGTTCATTGCTCACTAGGGAGAAATTTGAAGAAATAAAAAATGAGGTTAGCATAAAACGGGTCCCTTCATGGGTAACTATCAAGTCAGTAAATGACGAGCCTCTTAAAATTCACGGGTGTTATGAGATAACCATAAATATTGCGGACATGATAATTAAACACCCTTTCTACATTGTAAACCAACGGTTCTCCCATTATTCTATGATACTGGGTTATGACTTCTTAAAAAAAAATAATGTTACTTTAGATTTTGGCCGTAATGTGTTAATAAACAACAAACAAAAGTTAGAAATATCGGGCAAAGATAGCGGAGATATAAACAACTTACGCATCCATACATATGCAAAATTAATAAATAAGTGTAATCTTAGCCCACATGAAACGGCCATGATTACTTTACAAATAGGACCGAATTTCGATCTTAATCAAGACGTAATTTTAAACCCCTCGCTAAACAATAAAAATATTGAAGTAACCCCGGCAGTAGTATCTATCGGTAAGAACAGAACTACACATCTATTAATCACCAATTTAACTGCTAACAACATAATCCTAAACAAAAACACAAGAATCGCGACAGTAGACACTGACACAGAAGACGCCGACATAAAGAGCATTAGGAAAATCCGTAGGGAAGAACTAAACGAATCGGACTTTAAATTGGAACACTTAGATAATCCCACGAAGTCTAAGTTGCTGAAACTACTCATGAAATACGCGGATGTTTTCAGCAAACGATTGGGAACGCTGGGGCGCACAAATTTAGTTCAGCCAGAGTTCTCGGTTAAAAGCGACGAACTTAAAACAGCAAAATATTTCCCGGTGCCGCACGCCCTTAAAGACATTCTAAGGGATCACCTGGAAGAAATGCTAGAGGCGGGAATAATTGAACCTTCCAACAGCTATGTAACTTTCCCCTTAGTAATGGTAAAGAAAAAAAATACCCCTGGAGCGCCACAGTCCTATAGAACATGCGTGGACTTTCGAGCACTCAATAAACTAGTAACCTACACTAATCACCCTTTACCCTTAATGAACGCGGAAATAGATAAATTAAGCGGTTCCAAATTATTCACCACAATTGATCTAAATCAATCCTTTTTCCAAATAGAATTAAAAAACGAGCAAAAGCAATACACAGCCTTTCAATCCCCATTTGGTGCATTTCAATTTAAAACCATGCCCATGGGTTCAAGCTTCAGCAGCGCTACCCTTCAAAAACTATCAGATAAAATACTTGCCCCCTTAAGACAGCTAAGAATTGCAAATTTTATAGACGACTTCGCAATTGGAGCCAAAACTATCGACGAAATGCTTTCAACATTAGAAAGTTTCTTCCAACAATTGAGGAAACATAACCTCACAATAAACCCAAAAAAATGTTCCTTTATCACTCAACATATAACCTTTTTAGGTCATAATATTGATCAATATGGTTCTAAACCATCAAATGAAAATCTAATAAAAATAAATAACTTTAAACCCCCAAGGAATTTAAAGCAAGTCAGAGGATTTTTGGGACTCACGGGTTATTACCGCAGATACATTAAAAACTACTCCAAAATTTCCGTTCCTCTAACGGATATCTTGAAATTAAAAGGGAAATTTAAATGGAATTCCGAGGCTCAAGAGGCCTTTGAAATATTAAAAGACGCGCTGGATAAGGCTCCCATCTTAATACACCCGGATTTTACGAAACAGTTCGTCCTATCGACCGATTCTAGCACTAAAGCTATCGGTGGTTGCCTTAGTCAACTGGACGAAAGAACGGGTGTCAAAAGACCAATAGCCTATTACTCAAAAAAATTAAATGACAATCAAATTAAATATCCAATTTACGAGCTAGAACTATATGCCTTAACCGAGAACTTGCGTGCTTTCAAGTACTATGTATACGGTAGAAAAATAATAGTCGAATGTGACAACAAAGCCCTGTCACAAATAAAAACGCTTGAGAACCCAGCAAACCGGGTAACTAGACAAATACTTAAATTGCAAGAATACGACATCGAATTCAAACTAATAAAATCTAAGGAAAACATAGTTCCGGACATTCTCAGCAGATACCCAATTAACGACATAAATACAAATAACATAAGCGCGGTAACAATAGAAATGCCATCAGTTCACCAAATTCGCACAGAACAACACAAAGACCCCGAACTTAATAAAATAATAAACAAAATAAAAAGCAACCCCCAAACACTAACACGGTCAGAACGCTTCTACGCAATCGAGGACGATTTATTGCTGCGTATAACCAGCAAACCGGGTCACGGTAAACTACAAACCAAACAAATGGTAATCCCCAAATGCTACCGACCAAACATTTTACATCTCACACACGCGAATCATGCGGGACATGTTAAAACCTACGATAATCTAACTAGATACTTTTATTGGCCTGGAATGTACAGCGATGCAGAAAATTTTGTTCAGTCATGTACAGACTGCTCACATTACAAATCTCCCAATAGATATCCTCCTGCACCTTTACAAAGTAATATCTTGGCTAAGAAGCCCCTTGAATATATAAGTATTGATATAGTAGGACCCCTAAATGAAAGTCCATGTGGACACAAATACATTCTCTGTGTAAATGACTACTTTACCCGTTACATGCAAATTTACCCTCTGAAGACACAAAAAGCAACCGAAGTTGCAGACAAATTGCTTAATTTCATATCCATTTTTGGACTTTTTGAGAATCTACTATCGGACTGTGCATCAAACTTTGTAGGAACCATCTTAACCTCTCTAGCGGAAAAATTAGGCATAAATAAACTCAAAACCACTAGTTACAGACCCTCTACAAATGGGATGAACGAGGCATCTCACAAACAATTAAAAATTTCCCTAGCTATTTTTGCTAGGGATAACCATAATTGGGTAAAAGGTATTGAGTTCTACCAATTAATGTATAATGCGCAACGACATAGCACAACAAACTACAGCCCATACTACTTAATGTTCGGTCTTGAACCAAAAGTTCCTTACACCATTAAACCAAATTTATCCGACGAGGAACATAACTCCATACCCGAATATGTAGAAAATCGACTAAAAATATACGCACAGGCGCAAAAGGCAGTTGAGGAAAATTTCAAACAGGCAGCAAAAAAACAACAGGAATACAGATTAAGCAAGGGCGCGAAACACAGATCTTTTGAAATCGGCCAAAAGGTATATTTACACACTCCAAATCTGGAAAGGAATAAAGACTCTATAAAAAAACCCCTTTTCGACGGTCCGTATATAATTGAAAAAAAACACACGGACGTAAATTACACAATTCGGAACGCTGAACGCCCGAATGCAAAACTTCAACGAGTACACGTTGAAAGATTACTGCCATTCACAGAAAGGAAAAACACACTTAAATTAGCACACGGGGCACAAGACACCACACCCAAATACATAGACCGGAATATAGAAGCTAACATAAAACCAACCCTTCCCCCCGAAGACGATTGGGACGAAGACATCCCACTTGCATACTACGCGCTCACCCGGAACAGGTATCGTTCACAAGCATCAATCCCCGCAAAACCCGTCAAAGGTACGCAATCCGACAATCCAAACGGGGAGGGAATCCCTAAGGCACACGCCTTACCCCACTCCCCAAATACTAGCCCAGGAGCACAACCGACGGGGAACGAAACATCGGAAAACGATAGGTCAGGCGCACAACAAAGAACGGACATAACCGAACAGCGGGACGCGGAAGAAAATACTCAAACGGCAACAGAACCGACTGAAACTGATACAGATAATGACTCGGAGCAAACGGGAGAGAAAAGAAAAAAATACTCGCGGAAAAATTGGGCGGACCAGCCACGTCGGGACTTCTCGCTCAGGTCACGACCCAATACATCGGTCTCACAGGTTACCACGGACAATTTAGGAACCCGCCTATGGAACTGGGCAGAGCAAATTACTCGTCCATCGGAGGACGAAGATCAGGGACCGCAGTCTCAACTTTTAACCCTTCTAGACACATTGACGGAGAGATTGAAAGATGATTAGGTACCGCTAGTTAGCAAGCAATGTAAATTACAAAGGGAAACAAAACCGGGCATAGCAGGGAAACAAATAAAAAAGGCATAGGATAAATCACGGAAACACAAATACAACACAACACACGGTGGGATATTAAGATAGGGAACTCGAAATGGATGGAAATGACATGAACTAAATATAAAATAAACAAATTTTGACGATGCATACAGGGTCAGATATTGATATGATATTTTTTCGGAATACTGGTAGGTGTTTTAACATATGAGCAAACTAATACAATCAGCCAAATAAAATCAATCTTAGATATAGAGCAAATAAAGCAAAATATCCAAACGGATCAAAATTAATGATTTATATGGCGTAATTCAGTAATTAAGAAAACTTATACTCCCTGATAGATCAAAACTTAACTCCAAACATAAAATAATATCAACGGTAAGGGGAAATATTTCAAGAGCAAATAATTTTAAAACCCGTCTAAAATATAGGAAAACCAAAACCCAATTTAAACAAAAAAAAAAACTACATAGAGGCATAAATTTTCGGGCAAAAACCATAAAGTGATATAATAACTATAAACATAAATGTTGCAAAACAATAAAACAAAGGTGAATTAAAATAAAATATTTCAAACTATCTCTAGCCTCATATGTTGCTTTGAGATACTTGGGGAGGATTTTAATTGTCTTCCGCGGAGACAATTTTAAGTGGGAAATTAAGCGCTGGCGTTTATCTCTACCACCACCCAACCCAAAGTATTAATGTAAGCAATATGAATAAAATGCAGAATGTACGGTGAAAAGAAAAAATTAATAAATAAATCATGAAATATGTAAAAATATGTAACATAAGTAATACAATAGATAATGTAATGTGGGGAAAAAGAAAAAAAACCAAGGGAAACATAGTGTAAAACATGGTACATAGGGTGTAAAATGTAACACTGCAACATAGAATACAATAAATAAATATCAGCTACTTACAAATTGTGTAGAATCCTTAGATGACCGCGTTAAAGTTGCGCGGGGCAAAATATATTTCAAAATGTAATTCCATAACTTGAAAAAATATCTTCCCAAAACTTGAAACTTAGTAAGACCGTATGATAATATACTCTAAAAAATGGAAACAAATATAAGAACACAACAGGCTCAAATAAATACAAACACGCGGTTACGAATCCAGAGGAAAAAGTAAATCGAAAACAAAATTCAAAATTAGAAGATAATTGCATGGCATAGATAAATTACATGAACAAAAATCAGATTGCAGAATTAGATTCATTCTAAACGCTAAAAACAAAATTCATGGGGAAAAAAGTGACAAGAAAAAAACCTGATGGTAGGTTACTACTTGACTGGAATTCACTGTGGACCGTGCGGACTGGGGGACGCGGACAACGTGCCGGGTTAAACAAGTAAGAAATAAAATAAGTGAAACACACATAACAAAAGAAAATTAAGGGAAACACCAAAACACGAATGCACAACAGTAAAAGAGACAAACAAGAAAGGAGAGAAATACAAAGGACAACACAACATTCAAACGTCATTCATTCATCCAATTACTCATTCACACACCCAATCAACCAAAATTAAATACATGTGCACACTAGCAAGTGCACATGCGGGATTCTGCACTTAGCCAGGCACACACATACAAGCGCATGCTCGCGAGGGATCGCGCAGGGCTCCCCGGGTACCCTGAACGCACCCGGGCCGCCCAAACAACGGGGACGGCTAAATGGTTGCCGAATGGGCCCCGTTGACCGGGGAAAGTCCCGTCGCCCGCGTCCAGCCGCCCGCAATTCCCAGAGCATCAACGTCTCGTACATATCGACTAAACTGCAAAGGGTAGACTAAAGCACAGATACGAAAGCATCAATCGGGAAAAATCGAAATAAAATACATTGTCCAAACAACAAGGGAAATAAAACCATCAACCAATCCTACCAGAGGGGGAAAATGACCGCGAAAACGCAGATACGGTAAGACCGAGAGGGCCGACACAAAGTAAGAAAAGGCCAGGGCACAAACTGTCCATAAATAAGCCTGGGTCAATAAGCCCCGAGGGACATAATTTGGCCGGTGAGAAAGCGAGGGACACAAAACAAACTCGGGGAAGCAAAGAGAGCGGCAATCTGCTCACAAAGGACGAGGCCGGGGAGGCGAAGTAACAAACGAAAATGGACAATCACTGCAATACCAATTACCTAATCCAACACCTGACGATTCACTCGCATAGAACGAATAGGGAAATTTAGGAACGGTGAGAACTGTGGAGAGCTCGAGGGTAGCATATGGGCACACCCTACGGCGTCGAATTTTATACAAATTCGCGCCACATAAAGGAGCTAAAAGAGAGGTGAATACTCCACACAAAATAAGGAATGGAAAAAAAAAAGACATCTACGAAAACGCGAAACTGCATCCAGGATTAGACGGGGAATATGGCAAATGGGGAAAGAAAAGGGCAGCACCCGAAACTGACCACCCTACACGAAACAAAAACCTAATTAGAAGTCCAAGACCCCAGAAAAGCATAGAGCTCTCGGGAGTGATACTTTCCCAAGTATCACAACAGAGGGATCAATAGCGATTGAAGGAAGAGGAATTGCAAGGAGATAATAAAAATAATTAGAGAATAGGAAAAGAGTGCCTGCCCGCACATATCCCATCGGTGGGAATAACCCGTGGTCAAATAGACACGTAATTCCAACTGGTGTCATTAAGACATTAGTAAGAGCACCGATAACGGTACTCAGGATAAGTCACACTGATATTACACATGTACATATTACACATGTAAATAGTAGAAAAAAAATTACCAAATTTTGCGATTTGACAAATTGCAAGAATTTGCATGCATGTAATTGGGAAATGCTTATTCAAAAGGACGTTCAATAAGCGCTCAAGGGACAAGTCCCGAGCAAAAGGCTGAAATATATCTTCCTTTTGAACAGCGGAGTGCCATCTCTGAAATGGCATTAATGATGTATATATTTATTTATTTTTCTTTTCTTATAATGAATCATTAAAATGTATATAAATATTAGGATTAGAATCTAAACTTTAAGCATGTACTTTAGAATTAAGTAACACTATTCTGGACTGGGCAGTGAATTGGTGATATTGCATTGCAGGCTACCTATGGACTGCAGTAGCGGTGATAATGGGCACTCCCCATATCACCATATGCAAAATGGAGGGTGAGGGATGTGAGAAAGAAGCACTCCCACGCCACTTGCTGCAGCGAATTGACCTACCTTCCCACGCGTGTGCCTTGCAAAAGTGTATCAACTGCGTCACTGGCTATGAATCATATATACTAACGCCTAATTTTGAACTGATTGCACCAACAACTTTCATTCTCAAAAACGAACATCCGGTCGTCGAACACTTGAACTTCAACACGACCTTTTATACCTGCCGGGCACCGCAGGGAGCCTCCTGCAACTGCAACACGGCCACTTGCAAAGGCCCCAACGATTTTTGTCAGTTATACAACTGCTCGCAATCTGCTCAGTGTGAGTGCCACCTTACCCATGACAAAGCGCTAATAACGCACGTAGGAGAGGACCGATCTATAGACAATCCGACGATAATTACTATACAAACATGTATCTTCCGGAAGAAGAAGTCCTATAGCAGGAAGTTACTGGAAGCAGAACGGGCCACATTCAAACAGAACAATTTAACCCTCACGTTCACTGATCCTGTTCTCACCCTGCCAGACACCAATGGCCGACTCATTTTGCGAACCGACGACTACGAGACACTCTTAACGGTGAAGGATACCAGACACATCACCGTCCCGTTCGAGCTACTGGCACACAAGACAACGCTCACCGCCATATTCATAGCGGAAAATGGTCTCTCCGTCGATGCGGAGATACACATCGAAGGCAAAAAGCTCTGTCGCCTAACGGGGTGCATCTTTTGTAAAGAAAATTTCCAAACCTACCGATGCTGGCAGCCATTCTTCCAGAATCTCCTGTGGGGTGCTCTCATCTGTCTAACCATGGTAAGCCTCATCATGGTTAAGATAATCATCAAAACTATCACGTGGACCATCATGCTCCTCTTCTACCAAATCATGCTACTATGTCGACTTATCCGGATGGCGGCACGGTTCTGTCTTCTCTTGGGAGCGGCGACGGGACATGCCATCAGGCACTTCGGTGCGGGAATCTACGAGGCATTAGAACACAGAGACCGAAGATACGGAACAGGACTAAAGGCGGTCTCACTTGCAGTCCTGGCACTCTGCTTAATCGTCGATGGTGCCACCGCAAGTTGCTCCGATTATAACATAGTTCAATCGGAACTAAAACTATGTGAACACCATGACGCATGGGAAGAAACCTGCAAACTCACCACTTCTGCGGAAGTAACCATCAAAAACATTCGCCACGCATCATGTCTATGGTTTCACTCCAAAGATAGTAAGCCTCTATTCTCACTAAAAATCACCCTGGAGTCGGTGGAGTGTCATTTCTCGACACAAAGACTGTATTACACCTTCCCAGTACAGACCCGTTCCCAATCACAGATCACCTGCAGCCAAAACAAATACTGCGCTTGGGGCGAACATTGCGCTATTCACTCATACGACGGACTGAAATTCGAGGCAGAGACGATGGAGGCCAGATCGTACAGCGGATACTCAACGTGTGAGCCGAGCAACCGCGGAAACGGCTGCATAATAAGCCACACACCGGCCTGCGCGTTCAAGCGCGTGTACTTCGTGCCACAGCTGGAAAAGTCTTATGAGGTCTCCAAAATAACTGGTTACAAATGCGGCTACAAAGTGGCATTAGAGCATTCCAGAAATGGAACAACCTCCCGGGCCACCCTAAGAGACAAAACAATAGCGATCGACGGAATAAAAGTGAAGCTTCTGGGGGCGTATGACCAATCTACAATGCTCATCCCAGAGAAATTGGTCACCAGCGTCGACAACCCCTCCGAAGGCTACCTGGTGATGGGGAGTGAAAAGAACGATCCAGTGGCGAACCTCATCGGAGCGGTGCAGGCCAATACGTCTTACACAAAGACCTTCCTCTTCGCCAAGGACCTCGCCGACTGTGCCTTCTTCGAGGACCAGCTACGATGCATAGCGAACACTCAGGCAGTAAACACCATGGTGGAAACGCAGGAAGGCCGCCTTCCAATCACCAGGGAACTTCACAGCCTGCACCTGCACCAGGGACGGTTGCGATCAAAACTTCTCGCATCGTCGGCCATCAAGCTTCAGCTGCACTTCTCCAATTATGAAATATCCGTCCAGCGGGACGCAGTCTGCCCCGTTATTGAGGGCTCAAATTACGAGGTATCCGGATGCTACAAGTGCGGGATTTTGGCCGAGCTCACTCTCACGGCTAAATCATCATGCAAGGCGGGACTAGTTTCCGTCACCTTCGAGAGCATCCAGGTACATACTAAGGCAGTCGAGCTCTCAGTCGCGCCCTCCACCATCACAGGGAAGCTCCTGGCTGAAACAAAGTGCTTCGAGGACAAGATTTGCCTACAATCGTCCTCGAACATTCAGTGTCGCCAAATATCATTTTGCCTGGACGAGCCTTCCATTGAACTGTTAAAAATGCAGGGCAAAACGATGGAACAAACAGCCACCAGCACCCAAGGCTCATTGTTCGAGTGGGTCCACTTTCCCAGCCTTAACTCGGCATTCTTTATTCTAAAATTCGCCGGAGCAGCACTTTTAGCCATTGGACTTACCATCACGATCGTCTCTACCCTCATCACCTGCTGCTGCAAACAGAGATAAGCTGTCACCTATGGACTCACTTTTATTTAGTGAACTCTCACTTATGGACTCACTTTTATTTAGTGAACTCTCACTTATGGACTCACTTTTATTTAGTGAACTCTCAATTATGAACTCACTTTTATTTAGTGAATTTTACTAATTAACTTCTTTTATCTAGTTTTTTTTTTCTCTTATATGCATATTCTACATATTTCTCTTTACTTTCCTGCATGCTAATTCGGGCTAATATATAACCATGCAAGATGCATTATTTTCCAGGAGGTGGGGTGCCCGAGCACTTGACTCTGGGGTGCACATACATTTCGGAGCAATCCAATGCTTCCTTATTCCTGATGGAATAACATCATTTCCATGGATGGGGACGCATCGCCAAGGACGCTTGACGTATGCGTGGCCATCATATGGGGCATACACATTTAAATGATAAGTTGCTCCCGGATGTTACCGCACTAACTTCACTTCCTGGCAATTAGCATCGCAGCAAGGAGTAATTAAACGTAAGGATCATTTATATGTCTTTCCTATGTTATTATACTATCTTTATGTTATCCCTATGTTATATTTTTCTTTCTGGTTGGTTTCCAGTAAGCTTTTATTTACTCTATTCACTACCCGTTCAATTATTTAGCATTTTCTGGATGTTATGTGCAAACCACTGGACTGAGCAGGAGGGGGTGAACCTCAGGCACTTGTAACCCTCTCTAAAATTCATTTCCTTCTCGTAAGAAAAAAAAAGGTTTCTGCCTTTGCATAACCCTTTTTTTTGGCGGGAGTAGGGTAGATTCTGTTGGCCAGCTGGAATCAAAACACATTCCATCGGCCACCTGCATCACCTCCCTCCGGAAAGACCACACAAGTTCCCCGTGGAAAAGGGGGCAAAAAAAAGCGCACCACAGCGGGAATAAAAGAGAAAGGAGAGCTGCGCGAAAACACGATGACGAATTTACGAGACAGGTAGACCGCCGGAACAAGAAGGGGGTTACAAAGGGTCTGGGAGGCACAAGGGCAAAGCTAGATGAAATAAAGAGAAATTTGGTATGCACACCTGGGGCAAGCGGCAAGCAGGGCGATGGTCACCCATAAATTCGAGGCTAACAAAGCTGGAAGAGTGCCTCGCCATAGGCCACATAGAATACACTGGGGAACACTAAGAACTCTGCCATAGGCTAGGGTCAACACAATAAGGAACGTGGAGATTGGGTGAGGAGTCCAGGACAGTCCCAGGGGGCGTAGGTGGTCCCTCACGAGTGGTCAAAGGTAGCACCACCCAAAGGTGGGCGGCGCCGTATTTAAAGTCAGGAACGACGGAAAACCTCTCATAAAAATCTTTACCTTCCGGTGATTAAGAATTACAAACTCCTTACCCCTCCGGAGCTGGGCTCCCGAAGATTTTGGCCAACGGCCCGAGATAATCGGACACCCCTTAGCATCCAAGAAGATATCTTTTCCCGAGTGCGCGATTAAGTTCGTAAGAAAATGTGCATTTTGTTTAAGTGATCATCAAGAATTACTAATCGTTCAAGAATAACTATTCTCGGGTGCGAAACCCAATTGTGAACACTATATCACTCTCGGATTGACTTAGCAGAGGACAATGAGGAGCTCTAGGCTGCTTCTCTTAGGTAGGTGCAATTTCCCCAATTCTCCTCTCAGTCCAGATTATCACAAGCATTAAATATAATGAGTAAATTATTGCATAAATGTGTATTGTAAATTTTGTGTTCAATTTATGCGTCCATAAGGCGCATGGTTTATCGCATGATATTGCTCTCAGGCATTCTTTCTCGGTCTACTAATGATATTAGTAATTTGCAATGTATTACATATTAAGTGAACTAATGTAAGCATTAATTCAGCGGGTTTTATCCCAGCTTAAACTTTAGGGTAAAAGTAAAGGATAGGAATTAGTGTATTGGAGGATTGGGAAGTTACTTCGTAGGGATGAATAGGAAGAATTAGAAAGTAATGATAAGAGAATCCTCATTAAAAATGATATTGCGGACCATGAGTGGGAACAATGCCTGGGATAATAATTGTATAATGTGTTGAATATGTGCATGTTAAGTATGTGCCAAGTGCCTATGTATGTATACATATACTTATAATATTATTTAATCATTGATATGTTTTGATGTGTGATCATATTTTATTTGAATAATTTAGCCAATAAGGCTCGAATTAGAACGCTAATGCATGCGAATGATATGTACTATTTGATATCCACTAAGAAAACTAATTATTCAATTAATGGAACGTATTATTATATATACATAATCAAGAATAAATGTGTGTATTTTTAAACAAATCAACCGAATTGTTTCGTTCTATTTTGTTCCAACGCAGTCAATATACACTAACCACTATACATTATAACGGCTAGGGTGATGATAATACAGTTCCCTAAGAACTAGTAGAGCCACCCGACAGTTTGGCGCAAAAATCTATATCCGAAATTTTGATGAGGCTTACCAAAACAAGTTGGAAAAAAGGGGGTTTTGACTTAAATTTCCGAAAATTTGGGGGGGAAAATTTTCAAATGGCCCCCCCCCGAAAATTTGGTCTGGATCCGCCCCTGGTATGGAGAGATAGTTATAGTGGAAGTTGAAAGACCCATTTTGGTTTATCGGTAAAATCGAATGGTTTTAGGTAAAAAAGCTGTATTAATTATTGCTAAGCGGGATTGAATGTCAGAAGAATATTTAACTTTCCTTTTTATTGAATTTCGACTCATAAATAAAACTTAATTAGGCAAAAAAAAATAGCAAAATTAAACGTCCACGGCTTTATAACAAATCCAGAAACTCAAAATATTTCTGATAAGTGAAAAGTTATTAAAACTCGCATCAGCTTTCATCATCATAAAATAAAATTTAAATAACCATTAGTTAAATTAACCATTTCCTTTATATAGTGAATAAGAATTTCATGCAATGCTAAAAAAACCTCTAAAATGATCTGAAAATGATCTGACAATAGCATAATAAAATGACCCAAAAGAAGTTAATGAGGTTTCTAACTAATTTAAAGTTAATTATTCCTTGGGAATTTTCTACAGGGTGTCCCATAAATGATGAGTCACACTTTTAAGGGGAAAAGTAGACACCTAGATGAGTCAGAATCACATAGGTTTGGGGTCCTAGACCCAAAGCAATCCAGGGAGCAAAAAATGGAGCGACACCCCAAAAATATTATTGAAAAATTCAATTTGTATATGAACTACTATTGGTAAAAAATTATTCATGGTCTCAAATTTTGTGTTTTAATATGATCTTTAAAATTGGGCTAAAAGTTTTCACTTTAAAAATTTTTTACTGCGAAAAAAAGTAAAAAAACCATAAAAATATGTGAAAAATCTGCCAAAACTTTATTTTGTATTTAGAAATCCGTTCTTTTGATTTAATAATATGAAAGAGAATTGTTGAAAACCCTAAAATCTAAAGTTTCACGTAAGAACGGTCAATATTAAACGCTTGAGATCATGTTAAAGTTTGTTTTTTTGAGAGCGAAAACAGCTCCAGAAAACGAACTTTCAGGGAGAACCTATACGTGTAGATGATGGCTAACTTTCTTTTCACTATGGCTAATTTCACTCATCAGAATAATTTTTGTCATTTGTAAAGTATTATTCTCTTCTATATATGTATAAAAGATGAAGAAAGTAACATGGTTATAAGCCTCTCCCATGAGATAAATTGAAGTTTTTATTTGTAAGGTATATTGCTAAAAAAGAATTTTTCTTATTAAATTTCTTTAATTTAGTTTAGTTTTACGGAATCTCTCTATTCTAAAAAAAAGTTTTTGGTGAACGGTTTCCAGAGAAAGGCTTTTTAATTACTGAACCGAATGACACAAATATGGTATAAAAATGTCCGGATTCTTTCCGGATTTCCGAGTAGACCCTTCGATTTTTCAAAAAAATTCTCAATTTTAAAATATTTCAATTTTTATAGATAACGAATAAGGTCGCAGTTACAAATCAAGTACTGTCAATCAAGTTATTATGCATCCAATCACAACGACCGATTGACGCTATATGAAATTGAATTGACGATAGATGAAACATGTTTTTTCACCATTTAAAAAAGTATACTCAAAAGTATACAAAAGTATCACTCAAAGACTGATAAAAACATATTCTAAAAACTTCCATGTACGCCATTTTATACTAAAATTTCACACTTTTTGTCCAATATTAAAGTTCAAAATTTCAATTTTTTCCAGTAATTCACTAGACTACACATTACTACTACATATACACAAAAAACAAGAAACAGCAAACCTAAAAAGTCCGTAGGGAGTGCCAGATTTGGCGCGTAAATTTTGGGGGGTATATCAAAGTAGCACCTTCTAAAAACTTACACATGTACGCCATTTTATACTAAAATTTCACACTTTTTGTCCAATATTTATAATTTTTAGTCTGATTTTATCGAAATTAATTGTAAACATAGTGATGTTTTGTCTCTTTTTATTTTCAATTGCTTAAACGGTATTGTTTAACAAGAAGTCTGGGTTAAAACAAAAATATGAATGATAAACACTTGGCATATTATACTAACGAGTTACTTTAAAATAATGGTTTTTATTTGGTCTGAATATTGATAAACAATTAGAATTAGTTATTTTTATAATCATGGATAAAAAAGTAATTAAGATGAATATTTTTTAAAAACATTTCGTTTAAATTTTTTCTAAGTTTCGAGTTTAAGTTTAATATTCAAACTTTTAAGGAAGATTTATTCATGGAGGGGATTTGATGACGTATTTTTGGAAAGCTGGTTGACGTTTTTTCTGTAAATTGTTTAATTGTTTTATAAAGTGTATTTAGTTCAGCGAGTTGGAATTTGTGGGAATTGCGAAGCAATTCTAAAAGGTCCTGCGTCAGCAGTTTACGGGGGTTGGTGAGCGATAGCGAGCAGGGGGCGGTAGCTCCCTACCCTAGTTAAATAAACAATCGTAATTTATAATGGAATCTATATTTTATTTGTTGAATTTCGTGCAAGGTTGGGTTTCTTCCAGGACAGTGGAAGAAACTGGAAAAAACCGGAAGAAATGGAAGAAACTGGAAGGAACTAACAAAAAGCTTTACAGAAGCACCCAATTTTTAAATCTGTTAAATGAATAAATCAAACCATAAATTTAAAAACTCTTATATGTAATTTAATTATAATTAGTTAAATTTATTTATTGTAATTAAATTTAAAAAAAATTTATATTTGACTTTTAATTCCGGTTAGTTAAATTAAATTTTAAAACTGTTGTGTTAACTGAATAAATTAAACCACAGTTTAAAAAACTCATAAATGTAATTTAATTACAATTAATTTAATTTAATTAGAGTAATTAATTTTCTAATTTAACTTTTATACTTTCTTGTAGACAGAAACTCATCCAATACTATGTAATTCTCAGACTTATTCAAAACTACTTTTCTGTTAGGAAGAAATTAATTTAAAATTACTGGAATAATTTAATACATGCATGCAATAGGTATTTATAACAGTTTTGAGTATTTAATTAAATTTTAGACTACAAAGTAAATATTGTTTATTAAAGGTTTTTTTTTCAAATTATTTAATAGCATTTTTTCATAGTTTGGAAGAAACCTACATTTACTAATTTAATCATTAACTAATAGGTGCATATAATTAATGACATTTTGGAAGTTTTTATGTAAATATAAGAGTGTTTGTGAGACAAATATTTATAAAACCTGAAAATTTAAAGCTAATTCTTTAAAAAAAAAAGGTTTCTTCCACATGGAAGAAACCTATTTCTTCCGGACGGTTTTTTGCGCGGTTTTTTCCACTTCGGAAGAAACTTGCCAACCCTGATTTCGTGAGAGTGTGATAATTGACCTTCTATGAGAAATGAACACTGAAAAAAGTTAACATTTTGAATATACAGTTAGGGATAGAGATGGTCCGCAGGGTTTCAAATTTAAGTGAAGTGGTCCGCAGACATATTTGAGTTGGGAACCACTGCTCTATACAGGGTGTCCCATAAATAAAGGGACAAACTTCTAGGGGGGATAGTAGACACCTAAACGAGTCAGAATCACATAGGATTTGGGGGTCCCAGACCAAATCCAGGGGAGTTAAAAATGGAGCGACACCCCAAAAAAATTATTGAAAAATTCATTTTGGAGAAGAACTACTATTGGTAAAAATTTAATTATGGTCTCAAAAATTGTGGTTTAAAATGATCTTTAAAATTATCTCAAAAGTCTTCACTTTAAAATTTGTTTTAGTATGAAAAAAGTTAACAAATCATAAAAAAATGTAAAAATTCTGCCAAAACCTCATTTTGTATTTCGAAATCCTTTCTTTTGATTTTATAATCTGAAAGATCATAGTTGTAAACCCCCTGAAGTCCAAAGTTTCACGTAAAAACCATCAATATTAAATGCTTGAGATCCTGTTAAAGTTCGTTTTTTCCGTGCGCAAAGTGGTTTCCTACAGCCGTTTCCAAAACGGCAGTTTGCGGATCTCAAGCATTTAATATTCATGGTTGTTACGTGACACTTTGGACTTGAGGGTTTTCGACTATGATCTTTCAGATTATTAAATCAACAGAAAGGATTTCGAAATACAAAATAAAGTTTTGGCAGAGTTTTCACATTTTTTTGTGGTTTTTAAACTTTTTTGTAATAAAAAAATTTTAAACTGAAAACTTTTAAGATAATTTTAAAGATCATATTGAATCACAATTTTTGAGATCATATTGAAATCTTTATCAATAGTAGTTCTTCTACAAATTGAATTTTTCAATAATTTTTTTGGGGTGTCGCTCCATTTTTAACTCCCTGGGATTTGGTCTGAGACCCCCAAATCTTATGTGATTCTGACTCGTCTAGGTGTCTATTATCCCCCTAGAAGTGTGACCCATTATTTATGGGACACCCTATATAAAAGGCCTCCCAACTCCGGACGATGACGTCAAACGTGAGGGAAAATCGATGAATTTGCGATGTGTAAGTCTATGGAATGACGTCAAAGATGAGGGAAAGAGATGACGTTGAACGGCCGAGTTGTCAGGTCTTGTCTTATACTCTATTAATTTTGAACTGGCGCCTGAAGAATAGTGCTTTATACTACGTTCACACATGAAAAGATAAGGTACCTTAAGTGCTAAGCTATCTTATGTCATGCATGTCTGAACGATCTGTCTCAGACTTAAGGTTGCTTAGCCAAAAGAAACTATCTTATCTTAAGACGGTTCCCCAAACTAACTAAGTTAGTTCTACAGTGTCGCTACCTAGCGGTCGCTCTGGAACCATCCACCACTTTTCAATCAATCAAGCCAAACGAAGAATCAAGAAAGCGAGAACAGCGTGTTCGTAGAATTCACTGGGTCGGGGAAGGATCCAAGTCCTCGGCGTGGATGGATTTTCTTTTAAATATTGCATTTATCTTTCTCAATCTCCTTCTTCTTTCAAGCAGGGCGTTCATCATTATTGTATTGCTACTTAAAATTGCCATTAAATCCTAATTCCACATCGTGCTTAGGACGGCGCCATTTTGTGTTTGTTTACAATTACAAAATATCGATAACGAACGATAATCGTTGCCATCATCGATAAAATATGATTTAAGCTTGCTTAAAAAGCTGTCTGTGTGTGAACACTTAAAAAATAAGAGAGCTCAAGTTAAGGGAGCTTAAGTTCTAACTTAAGTTAAGTAAGCTTATCTTTTCATGTGTGAACGTAGTATTAGGGTGTCTCAAAAAAAACCTTTTTTCGAAAAACCTTGCTCCCCAGGGCTTTTCCCATTCCTTTTGGTCCCAAAAGATAGTGTGTGAAGTTTCAGCCCTCTAAGTTAACTCTAGGGTTTGCCTGTAGAGTAGGGTGTCCCTTATTTGGGCGTTTTTTCAAAAAGTCAGGGAAACTTTTGCTCCACCCCCCAATTTTTTTCCATTTGGTACCCGAAGACTATGTGCAAAATCTTAAATCGATCAGATAATATTAACACGTGCCCCAAACGGCCTAAAGTTAGAAAAATTTGACTTTTTTCTAATTTTTTTGAAAATGTTTAAAAATATATTTAAAAAATCCGTTTCCAAATAAACACATTTAAACAATCCTATTTGATCGTTTTTCATTACTAAATAGGCCAAAATGCCCAGTTTGTAACCTAGTCATCACTCAGAAAATCATCAAATTTGTCCATTTTATACTGAGAATAGAATAATCAAAAGGCAGTGGTGAACGACTTAAAACCGCAAAATTCCATGGCTAAACACCATTTGTAGACCATATTGATGTGGATATAAATTTTTTGGAGCTCAAATTAATTAAGGGTTGCTTAATTACAGACGCCATATTGGATTGCATTAAAACTAAAACAAATTATGGAAAAAAGGAATGGACATGTTTGATATCGGGTAATGGGTGTTTGAGGTTTTTAAACTCAATTAAGACTAATAAAATTATCTTAGACAGCTTTTTAAGCTCTTAATACGCAATTATAAGGCCAGCAGATCTAATACAAGTGCAAACCATGTTTTCAGAACTATAGATATGGTAATAAATTCTAAACACATGAAACTGGCAAGAGAAATTATGGAGAAACAAGTTAAAAAACAGACTTCAGTGTGTCCACGAGTAATTTATTTCATACGAGTAAGTTAATTGAAAAGCTGAAGTTGATACAAAATTAACCCACTCTTCATAATAATTGAGTTATACTCTCAGAAGGTAAGCAATTAACCATGTTTATAGAGACTGTTCTTCTATTTTATCATTATTTTATACATTAACATAAAAAATACCAGCAGTTCAACATATTAGTGTCGTTAAAAAATTAAACACTGTTATTTTGTTCGTGACTGTAAGAATGTTAAATATTAACTACAGTTTTTATAACTCTTCTACTTTACCCTTAGTTTTTCTTCGCACTGTCAACCTTTCATCAGTAAACGTCCTTAAGAAAGTACTAAGATTTCGAGTAAATTTTTCGTGAAAATTGTTTATGGAATTAAATTATTTTTAAGTGTCAGAGCCTTCTTTGAGAATGTAGAGGTAGGAAACTCACAGAGCGAAGAATAGCATACTTACAAAAAGACTTTAAAGAAGGAGTGATTTTAAGAAACTGTTGATAATATTTATGATAGTTAAATAGCCAATATAAGTGTCTTAGATTTTAATGACTCTAATTTGTTGAATGACGGGTATTTTTTTATGTTAACGAATAAAATTATGTTAAAATAGTAGAACAGTCTCTATAAACATGGGTTAATTGCTTACCTTCTGATAGTATAACTCAATTATTATGAAGAGCGGGTTAATTTTGTATTAACTTCAGCTTTTCAGCTAACTTACGGAATAAAATACTTATGGACACACTGGAGTCTGTTTTTTAACTTGTTTCTCCATAATTCTCTTGCCAGTTTCATGTGTTTAGAATTTATTACCATATCTATAGTTCTGAAACATGGTTTGCACTTGTATTAGATCTGTTGGGCTGCTAATTGCGTATTAAGAGCTTAAAAAGTTGTCTAAGATAATTTTATTAGTCTTAATTGAGTTTAGAAACCTCAAACACCCATTACCCGATATCAAACATGCCCATACCTTTTTTCCAGAATTTTTTTTTTAGTTTTAATGCAATCCAATATGGCGTCTGTAATTAAGCAACCCATAATTAATTTAAGCTCCAAAAAATTTATATCCACATCAATATGGTCTACAAATGGTGTTTAGCCATGGAATTTTGCGGTTTTAAGTCGTTTACCAATGCTTTTTGATTCTTCTATTCTCAGTATAAAATGGACAAATTTGATGATTTTCTGAGTGATGACTAGGTTACAAAGTGGGCATTTAGGCCTAACTAGTAATGAAAAACGGTCAAATATGATTGTTTAAATGTTTTAGATCCTATTATTCGGAAACGGAGTTTTTAAACATATTTTTAAAAATTTTCAAAAAAATTGAAAAAAAGTCAAATTTTTCTAACTTTAGGCCGTTTGGGGCACGTGTTAATATTATTTGATCGATTTAAGATTTTGCACACAGTCTTAGGGCACCAAAAGGAAAAAAATTGGGGGGTGGAGCAAAAGTTTCCCCGACCTTCGATTTTAAGGGACACCCTACTGTAGAGCCCCAAAGTTTGAAAAAAGTGGTAAAAATGACTAAATTTCAGAATTTTCAAAAAATTTATTTTATGAGTGAATCTGGATAAAAATGGTTCAGATGTGTTACTTAGGACTTATTTAGATGGGTTATATTTATTTATGTGTAATAATTGTACCCTATAGTCCCTGCAATTTAAGGTAAAAACGTACTAGGGACGTCGCGCTCACCAAACCTTATAATGCACTACCGGTGGACGAATTGAATTGAATCCGAAATTATTTGAAGGAACTCCCTCAAATGATGCCATTTGGTGCTAAATTGGTATTATAAACTGTAAAAGCTAGTGACATAACAATATTGAGGCCCTCCACTGAGCTTATAATGTAAAAAGTGATTTTCTTCAAAATTGCTCGTTTCCAGCTGATCAAACCCAAAATTTGTACTAAAAAAGGGGGTTGTTGTACTTTTTTAGACACCAAACGTTGAAACCGTTATAGGGGTTTCATTTTTTATAAGTAGAAGTTAATTTTAAACCATACAGATCGAAAATAATACGGATATCTCCAATACCAGAAGTTAAAATCGATTTTCTTTTTTTAAAGTTAGGAAAATAGTTTTATACGTATGAATCTTGGTTGAAATGTTAAGAAAGAAGTTTTTTTTTTAAAACTTTCTACTAATACGTTAAAAGGGAGTAATTTTCCAAACTTAAAAAAAAAAGAAAACCGATTTTCACTTCTGGTATAGGAAATATTCATGTCATTTCCGATCTGTGCGGTTTAAAACTTAGTTCTACTTATTAAAAATGGAACCCCTATAACGGTTTCAAAGTTTGGTATCTAAAAAAGTACAACCCCCTTTTTTAGTACACATTTTGGGTTTGATCAGCTGGAAACGAGCAATTTTGAAGAAAATCACTTTTTACATTATAAGCTGAGTGGAGGGCCTCATTATTGTTATTTCACTAGCTTTTACAGTTTATAACAGTGGTCCCCAACCTTTTTACCACCACGGACCGGTCAACGTATGATAATTTTACCGTGGCCCGCTGGGGGGGTGTTGATTATTTACATTCTAGATTATTTTGATTTGTTAATTTTAATTTAATTGTATTTAAACATGCTTTCTTCAAAATAAAATACAGTTACACCAAAAAATAAATATAAAGTGATTTATAGTTCATTTCATTAATTTGGAGTACTAGGGAGCTACCGCCCCCTGCTCGCTATCGCTCGCCAACCCCCGTAAACTGCTGACGCAGGACCTATTGGAATTGCTTCGCAATTCCCACAAATTTCAACTCGCTAAACGTAATAATACACTTTATAAAACAATTAAACATTATACAGAAAAAACGTCAACCAACTTTCCAAAAATACTTCACCAAATACCCTCCATGAATAAATCTCCCTTAAAAGTTTGAATATATATTAACTCGAACTTATCAAAAATATGAATGAATTGTTTTTAAAAATATCCATCTTAATTATTTTTGATCTATGGTTATAAAAATAACTAATTATAATTGTTTATCAATATTCGGACCAACCAAAAGCCAATATCTTAAAGTAACTCAGTATAATATGCCTAGTGTTTATCTTTCAAATATTTTTTTAAACCCGGACTTCTTAAACAATACCATTTAAGCAATTGAAAATAATAAGAGACAAAACATCACTCTATGTTTACAATTAATTTCGATAAAATCAGATTAAAAATTATAAATATTGGACAAAAAGTGTGAAATTTTAGTATAAAATGGCGTTCATGTAAGTTTTTAGAATCTGTTTTTATCAGTCTGAGTGATATTTCATCAAGAAAGTACTTTTTTAAAAGGTGAAAAAAACATGTTTCATCTTAAAATATAGCGTCAATCGGTCGTTGTGATTGGATGCATAATAATTTGAATGACAGTACTTGCATTATAACTGCGACCTTATCCGTTATCTAAAAAAATGGAAATATTTTAAAATTGAGAATTTTTTTGAAAAATCGAAGGGCTTACTCGGAAATCCGGAAAGAATTCGGACATTTTGATACCATATATGTGTCATTCGGTTCAGTAATTAAAAAGCCTTTCTCTGGAAACCGTTCACTAAAAACTTTTTTTTAGAATAGAGAGATAAACCTAGGAATTTAAATTAATTTTCAATGAAATGGTCGGCCCGCGGCCCGTTACCATTTGATCCACGGACCGGCACCGGTCCGCGGACCGGGGGTTGGAGACCACTGGTTTATAATATCAATTTAGCACCAAATGGCATCATTTGAGGGAGTTCCTTCAAATAAATTCGGATTCAATTCAATTCGTCCACCGGTAGTGCATTATAAGCTTTGGTGAGCGCGACGTCCCTAAGTAGTACGTTTTAATCTTAAATTACAGGGGCTATAAGGTACAATTATTGCACATAAATAAATATAACCCATCTAAATAAGTCCAAAGTAACCTTTTCGACCATTTTTATTCAGTTTCACTCATGATATAAATTTTTTTGAAAATTCTGAAATTTAGTCATTTTTTCCACTTTTTTCAAACTTTGGGGCTCTACAGGCAAACCCTAGAGTTGACTTAGGGGGCTGAAACTTCACACACTATCTTTTGGGACCAAAAGGAATGGGAAAAGCCCTGGGGAGCGAGGTTTTTCGAAAAGAGGTTTTTTTGAGACACCCTATAGTGCTTTCGTCCTCACTAGAAGCGTAACCAGGGCTAAGCTCTTCGCGCGGCCAATAGTCAATCCGCGGCCAATTCGTCGCTATGAAGTTGATAGTTGCCATGGTTATTGATTCGGTGGTGCGGGAAGGAAATATTTTCGGGCGCCCCAGTTCAAAATGAACAGAGTATAGGTCCAGACTAGATGGTCTTGGTCAAGTACAATATTATTGAAGTTAAGTGAATGATTTTCTGCTCTACTTTGCAGGTATGGCATCATGTGACCAACTGCATGAACCCAAGTCTCTCCAACTCTTGGTTTGTGACATAACGTATCCCAATGGGAACTACTTGATTCATCAGTTCGTGCTCAAGAATTGTGACCAGCCAAGTGACTCCCGCAGTGAAGGCTACATCCGATATGCACTACGGTCGTTCCCAAGTGCTCAGGTGAATAGAAGGAGGAAAAAAGACGGATTCGCTGCTCTTCATATGGCCGTGATGAAGCGAGATTCTTTTATGGTCAAGTTGTTGCTATCGTGCCTTCCAACCGTCGATGTTAATGCCAAATGCGCGTTTAGAGATAGAACTGCTTTGCATTTAGCAGCTGCTGAAGATTATTTGGCACTTTCAAATGCTAAAAACAATTATGCCCAAACTGCACTTGATAATAGTTTGGAAATAGTAAATGTTTTAGTAGAATATGGTGCTGATGTGAAGGCTAGGAATTATTTTGGAAGTACCCCACTTCATATAGCAGCGAAGCATGGGTATTTGGAAGCAATCAAAGTTTTACTAGAAAATGGTGCTTCTGAACAGGAAGGTAATATTTTAGGTAACACAGCACTTCACGATGCCGCTATTAAAGATCAAACTGATGTACTTGAGCTCCTAATCAGCAAAGGAGCCTATTTACATGCTGAAAATAATGATGGAAGAACCCCACTTCATGAAGCAGCGAGGCATGGGAGTTTGGAAGCAGTCAAAGTTTTACTAGAAATTGGAGCTTCTAAACAGGCTGGTGATATACATGGTAACACAGCACTTCACGCTGCCGCATTTCGCAATCAAAGTGATATTCTTAATCTCCTAATCAGCAAAGGTGCGGATGTGAATGCTAAAAATAGATTCGGAGAAACCCCACTTCATTTAGCAGTGATAGAGGGGAGGATCGAATCGCTAAAAATTTTAGTAGACTTAGGTGCTGATTTAGATGCTGTGCATGAGTATGGTCAAACAGCGCTTCACGAGGCCGTTATCCACGACCGTGCTAATTGTTTAGAGCTGTTAATTAGCAAAGGCATGGATGTGAACCTGAAAAACAATAAAGGCTTCACTCCGATGTATTTAGCTGTCCGCTATAAATCTTTTGTTACTTTAAAAGTGTTGGTAGAAAGTGGCGCTTCTGTAAATGTGCATATAAAAAAGTATGGGGCAACCCCACTTCACTTGGCAGCTTGTTACAATCGAATCGAATTAGTTAAGCTGCTTATCAGCAAAGGTGCGGATGTGAATGCTAGAAACAAGAGTAGAATGACCCCTCTTCACGTGGCAGCTTTGAACAATCGAATCGAAATAGTTAAGGTGCTTATCAGCAAAGGTGCGGATGTGAATGCTGAAAACAAGATTAGAAGTACCCCTCTTCATGAAGCAGCGAGGTATGGGCATTTCCAAACAGTCAAAGTTTTAATAGAAGAGGGTGCTGCTGTGGTTGCTGATGATAAGTATGGTAAAACAGCGCTTAGAATTGCAGAAGAACAAAGTTACACTGAAATAGTTGAATATTTAAGCTGTCTATCCGGTAATGTGAATGCAGTAGATAGGAATTAAATAATTTTAGTTTCTGAAGAAGTGTGTATGAATGCAACATAATCTGGTCAACCACAAGTTAAAAAATGCGTAGAAATTAAAGCATTAATTTTCCCCCAAAAAATATTTTCTTAAAACTTTTGTTTAAATAACTAATTTTTCATAATGTATATTTCTCTTATGACATTTTTCTTTTGGAAGGCTATGAAACTTATTTTCCTCCTTATGCTTTTTTACATAAAATATGAAAGTTTGTGATTCTGTAATTTAATAAAGCTTACTAAGAATTTTGTTGTAATCGATAATTCAAGATAGAATTTGTTGTAATAAGAATTTTTTGTAATGTCTATGTCTATTTATTATTTGTTAACCTCGAAAATTCATTGGTTTAGAAGGAGCTGTTCTCCTTATAGTATATTAGAATATAAAAAACAGAAATAAATTACCCTCTAAAGCAGAGTTTCTCAAACTGTGGGTCCCGACCCACTGGTGGGTCGCCATTTAGTTTTTGGTGGGTCGCGAGAAGATTTTTAATTTTTGTGAATATAAAGTATCTTTTTATAATTTTTGCAAACGTGTTATTGACTTTTGAATTATCAAACTATTATTTCAACTTTTGAAATTTATCAAATTACCTTGTAGTAAAAAGAGGAAAAATTTGAGGAAAAACTACACTACTTGGTGTCGAACGGAAAAGGCAATTAATGTAAATACGTACGTGTGTCGCTTTAATGTGCCAATAATCTCTCTATTCTAAAAAGAAATTTTTTTGTAAACGGTTTCCAGAGAAAGGCTTTTTAATTACCAGCGTTCGAAATTGTACTGGATTGCTGGTCCGGGACAACCAAAAAACGGCTCGGACCAGTAGAATCAGAAAATCACTGGTCCGCTGGACCAGTGGTGAAAAAATATCCCACCCTCCAATTTTAGCCTGCAATTTCTCTTTGCTTGGAATCGGGAGAAAGGCAAAAAAAATTAATTTCACTAAATAAACCAGATTACAACCAGTTTGTCAACTAACAATGTAAAACTAATTCGAAGTTATGTATTAATTTGTGTGCACTATCATTTATTCAAGAAAAGTTCTTATTTTTTGCCAATTAGTGCAATTGTATCCAATTTGTATGTCAAGTAGAGAAATTTTATTTAATCAAGATGATTATTTTATTTGTATGTCAGTTAGTGAAATATTATTTAATCAAGAAAGGTATTTAATTAATAAGATATTTTTAAAATAATTGATTATTTGGAGCTATTGCTTATTTCTCATAAATCTATTTATTACTTATTTTATATAAATTTCATATTTACAGCATTGCTAGTAACTTAATAAATATGTATTAATTTTTCACATTACCCTATTTGGTATTCACATTCAGTGCAATAGTCACTTTATAATAATATTTAAACTGGTCCTTTTTAATTTGTCGGACCAGTAATTTTTGTTGCGGACCAGTAAGATTGGTAAAGCACTGGTCCGCAGGACCAGTGGATTTTTTCCCCAATTTCTAACGCTGTTAATTACTGAACCGAATGACACATATATGGTATCAAAATGTCCAGATTCTTTCCGGATTTCCGAGTAGGCCCTTCGATTTTTCAAAAAAAATTCTCAATTTTAAAATATTTCCATTTTTTTAGATAACTGATAAGGTCGCAGTTACAAAGCAAGTAATGTCAATCAAATTATTATGCATCTAATCACAACGATGATTGACGCTATATGTTAAGATGAAACATGTTTTTTCACCTTTTAAAAAAGTACTTTCTTGATGAAATATCACTCAGAGACTGATAAAAACATATTCTAAAAACTTAAATGTACGCCATTTTATACTAAAATTTCACACTTTTTGTCCAATATTTATAATTTTTAGTCTGATTTTATCGAAATTAATTGTAATCATAGAGTGATGTTTTGTCACTTATTATTTTCAATTGCTCAAACGGTATTGTTTAACAAGTCGGGGTTTAAAAAAATATGAATGATAAACACTAGGCATATATTATACAAACGAGTTACTTTAAAATAATGGTTTTTGTTTGGTCCGAATATTGATAAACAATTAGAATCAGTTATTTTTATAATCAAAGATTAAAAATAATTAAGATGAATATTTTTAAAAACATTTCGTTTAAATTTTTGATAAGTTCGAGTTAATATAACTTTAAAAACTTTTAAGGGAGTGATGGAGGGGATTTGGTGGATTCATGTTGGAAAGTTGGTTGACGTTTTTTCTGTAAACTGTTTAATTGTTTTATTAAGTGTAATAAGTTCAGCGAGCTGGAATTTGTGGGAATTGCGAAGCAATTCCAAAAGGTCCTGCGTTAGCAGTTTACGGGGGTTGGTGAGCGATAGCGAGCAGGGGGCGGTAGCTCCCTAGTGCAATGAAAAAAAAATATTCTTCAAAGAGTTTTCTTAGGAAATGATGCAAACTGCAATTTATCCCATGTTGCTAATAAAACACTGTTAAGGTCAAATTTTTAAATTTTTTCTGGGGGAAGGAAGACCCCCAGACCCCCTTTTATTGTCGAGATCTTTGTTACCTCACAATTTAACTATTTCATACGCTCAAATTCAGATATTTCCTAAAAAGTTAATTTCTCTTCTAATGTGCATGTAATAATTTATTGTTGTAACTGAATAGTTGGTTAACACCCCAGTCAGAGAAGTTAAAATTCTGTGGGGGGCATTAGATAGTTATCTCCAGTGGCGGCTCGATGGTAAAATTATAAGGGGTGCTGCTCCGGCGGTATACCAAGTTGGCAACGTATTTTAAGCGATATAATGCCAAATGATACTTCACAAAAACATGAAAAGATGGGAACAATATAAAATTTTGATTTCACATTTAATAAGCATTCAAAAACTGTCACTTACCTATATTTAGCTGATTATTACGAATATGAAGAATCAAATATGAAGTCTATTTCATTTAGTATCTCAAAAGAGCAAAAAAAAGAGCAAAAGAGCATTCGAAATGTTGATACTAAATCAACATTTCGAATTCAATTTGTTCATTATAAAAAGACATAAAAACTTGGCTACAAAAAATTAAACATAAATCTTTGTTGACTTGCAAACATCAGAAAAGATTCTGTTCTTTCCCTCTATGGTTCTTTCTCTGTTGAAAAGAAAAAAAAGAAGCTATAAATAAAAAATTAAAACAGCGTTGGAGTTGGAGTAATGAAAGCTAAAAAGCCAATGTGATTTATTAGTAGTAGAAATCGTTTATTTTTATTTTCCCCTCAGTTCGTTTTTTATAGCTCTCTCAAGAGAAAAGGCTATCATTCCTTTGGTCGGGGCTGCTGAAAAGCAGCCCCTTTTCTCCTAACAGATTCGCATGCTAAATTCTTGATATTTTCATTTGATATGATAGAGCTAGTGTTTTATACTACGATTGGTACATCTGCGGGGGCTGACCGACCCGGAAGAAAATCTGTTGTCGAGACTAAAGCCCTGGATGAAGCTACGTTACTTAAGCTTTGCTATCCAGGGCTTTAGTCGAGACGGCATATCAGAGAATTATTAATTGAAAAGGGATTATAAAGGACAAAGATTAAAGGGGGAAATAGATAATTTTTAAATATTGTAAAGCAAATAAAAATTGGAATTTCGGGGATTTTTGGTTGGGGGTGCTGCAGCCCCGCAGCCCCTATGGACGAGCCGCCACTGGTTATCTCAGTTCAGTTAATTATAATTAACTGAAGTTGGTGGGTCACGTTAGATTTAGTTACTCAAAAGTGGGTCGCGTTGTTAAAAAGTTAATTAAAATAATTAACGAGTGTTTTTAATTAACAGAAAAACCGGAATTAGAGACCTTTCCCAAGGGGCTATTCTCCTTAAACCGTGCACAATTGTGTATAAAGCACAACTTCATCATATTCAAAAGTCAAAAGGAGAATTGCCCAGTAATTACGATAATTACAGACGATTAACCACTTTTTTTACAAGTTCTTGTACATAAAATTTCAGGCACTTCCAAACGATTTAAAGTTCTGAAACTTTGCACCATGGTGTAAACCCGATGAAAATGCAATATTCAATAATCAACTAGTCAAAACCTCCGTAATTAAGGTAATTAACGAGTGTTTTTAATTATCCGTTTAATTCAAATTTCAGACACTTCCGTGAAGCCAATGGCTCCCAAAACCTGTAAGATAATATATTAGGTATATCACTACAATATTCAATCTTCAAAACGTGATTTCTTACCTTCCAATTAACAATTAAGATACTTAGTGATTTAAGATAATAACCGCGAGAAAGAAATCGCCAGAAGAGCGAGAAACCTTCGAAAATGGTGTCCTATCCCGAGGAATCGCTAGAGAAGAAAAATGTGCTACTTTTATAACTTACTAGCTGGTATGCCCGGCCTTGCACGGGTGGAGATGGAGATTTTTTTCCTTAAAATTTTAAATTCATTTCCTACCTTCCAGGCGCGCATCCAAGGGGTAGCACTATGGTCAGCACCCCCCTTCGGAACCCAAAAAGGTACTCAAAATGAGTGAAACCCTACTTTTAACGGTCTACTTTCCAATTTTTTTTTCTGGGGGAGGACCCCCATACCTCCCATTAGTACCACCAGGGGATCTTCAGGTATGATTTTTAGGAAATCTCCAATATTTTGACATTTTGGGTGAAAAAGTAAAGATAATAGTGTTGAAAAGTGCCCCCCTTAGACTCAAAAAGTTTCTAAAAATGAGTTTTAACCCTACTTTTACGCGTCAAATTAAAAAAGATTTCTGGGGGAGGACCCCAATACCGAATGGTACCAACGGTGATTTTGTGTGGAAAAGTGCCCCCCTATTGGAGCCGTGCTGGATCCGCGCCTATATTTTAAGGAGTGAAAGGTATCAAATCAAGCATTTTAAATTTTGAACGATTTCTGAATTTACCACATGATTCCCATAAAAACACAACAAAATAATAGAAGAGTATTTTTCCAAAAATCACTTAAAATACTCAATTACAGCCCTTAATTAATCGTATTTTCATGATTTTATTATATCTTTGGTATAAAATTTAATAAAACACTAGCTGTTACAACCCGGCAAAGCCGGGTTTTACAGCTAGCCTTCTTTGGCGCTGAAGCGAGATTCGTTCGTTACTACCTGTTCGTATTTATTCTTTCCCTATCATTAAATATACAGTTTTAATTCATTATCTTGGAAAGGGGTTTTGTCTCCGATTTCACATGGCATTGTCACAAATTTATTACATTGAAATAATTGTCATTTTATTTTGACCGGTCGTGTCAGCCCAATCCACACAACCGGATATGTACAAACTTGTTCTTAAATGAAATCTTACTACCCCGATATAAACCCATTTTAAGTGGCATCCTCCCAAAACCTTCCGCTTTAAATTATTATTTGATTTTTATTTGTCTCATTCTCATTGTTTGAAGTTAAATGTTTATCCCCTTCTGTGTAAAGGGAAAGAAGAAATACTTCAATCAAACATGTACCATAATTTTTTATAAATTCAATACGGCTCTAGTATCCCGTTGGGATAAATCTAGTGAACCGTGAAAACTTTGAAATTTATTTTCAATGTAGATTTTCTTCACGCTCTTTCAAGGACGTTTTGCCTGTGTTGGTAAAAATATTGACTAAAAACAATGGGTAAAATTGAAATCATTTTGTAATTAAAAAATGGAATGCTTGGGAGGAATGAGACCTAAAACTGGCTCATCTAGGGGTGGAAAGCTTTCTTTCAAGATCGAGTTTGTCCAAATCGGTTCAGGGGTTCGGGCTGGCGGCCGGCGGAACGGAACGTCTCCATAGAGTTAGCATTAGAGCAAAACGAAAAGAACGCATAATTTTAAAATGGAATGCTTTGGAGGAACGTGACCTAAAACTGGCTCATCTGGGGATGGAAAGCTTTCGATCAAGACCAAGTTTGTTAAAATCGGTTCAGGGGTTCGGCCTTGCGGCCGGCCGAAAGGAACCCCTCCATAGAGATAACATTACAGAAAAGTTAAAAGAACGCCTAATTTTAAAATGGAAGGATTTAGAGAAACGTGACCTAAAACTGGCTCATCTAGAGGTGGAAAGCTTTCGATCAAGGCCGAGTTTGACCAAATCGGTTCAGGGGTTCGGGCTGGCGGCCGGCCGAAAGGAAGCTCCCCATTGACTTAACATTAGAGCAAAACGAAAAGAACGGATAATTTTAAAATGGAAGGTTTTGGAGGAGTTACACCTAAATATGGCTCATCTAGGGGTGGAAACCTTTCGTTTAAGACCGAGTTTGTCCAAATCGGTTCGGTGGTTCGGACTGGGGGCCGGCAAAAAACTCCCTCATAGAGTTAACATTAGAGAAAAGTTAAAAGAGCGCATAATTTTGAAATGGAATGCTTTGGAGGAACGCTTCCTAAAACTGGCTTATCTAGGGGTGAAAAGCTTTCGATCAAGACCATGTTTGTCCGAATCGGTTCAGGGGTACGGCCTGGCGGCCGGCGGAACGGAACCTCTCCATAGAGTTAACATTACAGAAAAATGAAAAGAACGCACAATTTTAAAATGGAAGGTTTTAAAGAAACGCGACCTAAAATGGGCTCATCTAGGGGTGGAAAGCTTTCGATCGAGACCGAGTTTGTCCAAATCGGTTGAGGGGTTCGGCCTGGCGGCCGGCGGAAAGAAAAACCCAATTATTTTAATATACAGGGTGTCCCATAAATAATGGGTCACACTTCTAGGGGGGATACTAGACACCTAGACGAGTCAGAATCACATAGGATAGGGGGTCCCAGACCAAATCCCAGGGAGTTAAAAATGGAGCGACACCCCAAAAAAATTATCGAAAAATTCAATTTGTAGAAGAACTACTATTAGTAAAAACTTAATTATGGTCTCAAAAATTGTGGTTTAATATGATCTTTAAAATTATCTCAAAATTCTTCATTTAAAAATTTTTTTATTATGAAAAAAGTTAAAAAACCACAAAAAATGTGAAAATTCTGCCAAAACCTGATTTTGTATTTCGAAATCCTTTCTTTTGATTTTATCATCTGAAAGATCATAGTTGTAAACCCTTAAGTCCAAAGTTTCACTCAAAAACCATCAATATTAAACGCTTGAGATACTGTTAAAGTTCGTTTTTTACGTGCGCGAACTGGTTTCCTAATAGCCGTTTCCAAAACGGCCGTTAGCGGACGCAAAAAACGGCCTTAAACCATGCTTTAACAGGATCTCAAGCATTTAATATTGATGGTTTTTGAGTGAAACTTTGGGGGTTTAAAACTATGATCTTTCAGATTATAAAATCAAAAGAAAGGAATTCGAAATACAAAATGAGGTTTTGGCAGAATTTTCACATTTTTTGTGGTTTTTTAACTTTTTTCATAATAAAAAAAATTTTAAAATGAAGAATTTTGAGATAATTTTAAAGATCATATTAAACCACAATTTTTGAGACCATAATTAAGTTTTTACTAATAGTAGTTCTTCTACAAATTGAATTTTTCGATAATTTTTTTAGGGTGTCGCTCCATTTTTAACTCCCTGGGATTTGGTCTGGGACCCCCCTATCCTATGTGATTCTGACTCGTCTAGGTGTCTACTATCCCCCCTAGAAGTGTGACCCATTATTTATGGGACACCCTGTATAAGATTCCTGCAATTTAAGAAAAAATACAATATTTCCACTTAAAAGGTTTTGAATATTACTCTAGTTTTTTGGTCTGTTAACCAACTTTATTAACAGCAACAATATGATCTTCATTTGATTTTTCATCCTCGTTTCCAAGGAGACTATTTTAACAACAATGATGCTATTCCATGAAACTTTTTATTTAAAAATTAAACTATCAAATAAAAATATTCTGCTCTATACTTACCAGTTTTAAATTTAAAATTTTGTTGAAATATATTTTTTGATTATTAATATAATTTTTAAACAGCTTTAGATATAGCTTTTCTTTTGAAAACGTGTTATTTTGCATTATGTTTTTTTTGTAACAATGGGGCGAACAGATCTCTTCTGGAGGAGAAATAAAGCTATTTCAGCAAAATGACCATAAATAGGGTCAAAAGAAGGTCAAGGGGTCGTTCTAGAACTTTGAAACATAGCCTATGTTTTTTCTGGGATTGTTTTACGTATATATACCAAGTTTGGTGCAGATCGGAAGAAAACTGTGGATTTGTATAAAAGACAAACATACACACACATACACATTCAATTTTCTGTAATTTTTAGCTAATTTTTTGCATTCTTAGGGGGTTAACTACCCCTTAAACCTATCCATTTGTTATAAATTTATCATATTTTATTAATTTGAACATTTCTTGTCCCCTGGAGGGCAATTTGAAGATTAAAGCAATGCTTTTTGACCCTGAAAATCGAGTTCAAAGTTATAAAGTCGTTAAAAACGTGAAAAGGGGGAGGGGCTGTTCCCCGAAAATCCTGAGTGAATTGAGAATTTTAATGGTGATTTTTGTATCCAGCGACCCAAAATCTATTAGAAATGACTATTTTCATCAAGGAAATTTTTTCAGTGTAGAACAGTGTTATTTGATTTCACTGTTCTACAAATTTGACCTTCAAAATTTTTTCCTTGATGAAAATAGTCAATTCTTATAGATTTTGGGTCGCTGAATACGAAAATCACCATTAAAATTCTCAATTGACTCAGGATTTTCGGGGAACAGCCCCTCCCCCTTTTTACGTTTTTCGACGACCTTATAACTTTAAACTCGATTTTCAGGGTCAAAAAGCATTATTTTAGTCTTCAAATTGCTCCCCAGTTAACAAGTAATGTTCAAATTAATAAAATATGATAAATTTATAACAAATGGATAGGGTTAAGGGGTAATTAAGAATACAAAAAAATAGCTAAAAATTAAAGAGGTTTCTATACGCTATTTTTCCTCTTATTTTTTACGCAAATCCCATTTGAAGGGTCCTAACCCTTCCCCAAGGACCCAAATTTGATGACAATATGCAGCAATAATTTTTACTAAAAGCGGTTGAGGTGTTAGCCTCCCAGAAGTCCCCGCGGAAGAGTTCGGAAGACTTCCAGAATCGCGAAGGCGCTCGCGAGTTCAGGCATTAATATCGATGATTTTGAAAAGATTACAAATGACGTTTTTCTTATATTTTGGGTGTATCCTAAGTAGAAACTCTTCAGTTCTTTAAAAACTGACCGGTTTTCGGGAGTGAGGATTCCATGTTTCAAGATGATAATAGATGCACGGCTGTGGATAACAATTAGGGGGCATCCCCTTAAAAACTGAGGGTGATGGAGTAAAATGGGTGTCATATTTGAATTCAGCAGATAATTTTACACAAGAATCAGCTGAAATTCAGTAAGTGGCTTCAAATTTTTTTTTGTACAGCACAGTTAAACTCTAAGTGCGGCATTGAACCCTTCCGTGGGTGCTCTGGGGGCGCTCTCACCTCAACTGCTTTTAGCAAAAATCATTGCTGCATATTGCCATCAAATTTGGGTCCTTGGGTAAGGGTTAGGACCCTTCAAACGTGAATTGCGTATAAAATAAGAGGAAAAAATAGCGTATAAAAACCTCTATAATTTTTAGCTAATTTTTTGGATTCTTAGGGGGTTAACTACCCCTTAAATCTATCCATTTGTTATAAATTTATCATATTTTATTAATTTGAACATTTCTTGTCCCCTGGGGGGCAATTTGAAGATTAAAGCAATGCTTTTTGACCCTGAAAATCGAGTTCAAAGTTATAAAGTCGTTAAAAAACGTGAAAAGGGGGAGGGGCTGTTCCCCGAAAATCCTGAGTGAATTGAGAATTTTAATGGTGATTTTCGTATCCAGCGACCCAAAATCTATTAGAAATGACTATTTTCATCAAGGAAATTTTTTCAGTGTAGAACAGTGTTTACAGTTCCATTAAGATGCGTATTAAGACTTTCCTGTACTATTCGGAAAAAAATCAAACTTTACACCCTCTGTGAGGAATGAGTGCATAGGAAAAAGTAAAATTTTTTAAGATAAAGTTGGGAATAGGGATGGTCCGCCAAGGTTCAAATTTAATTGAAGTGGTCTGTGGACATATTTGATTTGGGAACCACTGCTCTAAACCCCTTCCAAAACCAGTGTTCATGTAATCATAATTAATAAATTCTCGATCTTGATCCTTTCAACCATCAACCCCGCACGATCAAAATCGAGAATTCAACGTAAAAAACGAGATTTCAACGAAAATACGACGAACTTCAACCCCCACTCCTGGCTTCATTTGGGGACCAAATGACATGAAAACTGGTCTTGGGGAGTTTTAGAAGGTGTTCTTTCAGAATCTGGAATAATCTTTGATGTCGCCCATAGGAAAAATGAAAGTTGGTGCTTCGTTTAATATGAAGACGCCCCCCTAAAAACTTGGAAAATTTTATGTATATAGAATACTTCAAATCATGAAAAATGATACCTTATTTATCTTTATATCACAAACCGTTCCTGAGATATAAGGTCTGAGTCGATTTTTTTCCAGTATTGTACAAGAGTTAAACGAAAAAAACGTACGTAAAACGGGGTAAATCGGATCACTTTTGAACTTTGAACTGCTGCCAAAAGTTTAATAATAAATAATTTGGAATGCTGTGAAAAGAATATTTCGAGTCCTAATTAATACTTTGAGAACCCCTTTGAAAAAATTCAATTATCTTGAACGGTTTATTATTTTACACAAATTTTTAAGTGCCGTGATCCGATTCACCCTCAGTGCGGGGTGAATCGGATCACCGCCAGTTTTAATGGAAAAACGCAATTTTTTACGTCTTAAAGCGATTTGGATCCTGAAATTAGCCTTAAAATAGTCTATTAAGGTAAACTTTACTAAAATAATGAAATTTTTTTTGAAATAAAATACATAAGGTTTTCCGAAAAAATCTGATACTTTTTTACAAAGTTTCGGGTTTGAATTTTTTTTTAAAACTGGCAATTGGTGGAAATTTCAAACGAAGATTTTGATTTATGCACAGAGTATAGAGCTTAACAGAGATGCCAAACAGCCGTTTTCCTCCTAAGGAAATTCATTTAATTCAGCTCGCAGATTATAATTCAGTTCAGCAGTCAATCAGAAAAAGCTAAATGCGATTGATTGAGCAAATGACTTTGAGTGACAGCTTCAGAGGGCGAATGAAGTGGGTGAGTGACAGGTGGGAGGTGGAGCTATAGGAGGTAAGGAGGTGGGTCCGTTTGGCCAGAGGTTTGTCTATATGGGAAAAGCCCTGTTAAAAAAGTTGCCATTAGCGTCTATGGAGATGAATACTCTGTTAAGCTCTATACTCTGTGGATTTATGTATATTTAAGAATATAATGTATCGTTTTGGAAGTTGTGGTGGTATTATTTCTTTTCAAAATAGCGGTTATAAAAGAGGACCGCAAACGACGGTTTTCGTAAATTTTTTTTCGGCCGCTTTAACACGTTCACTGCCAAACTGGAGAAAAGAGCGCTGATGTCTTCTGTAAAATTTTATCACTTTTTGGGAGCATTTTTAAAAATTGACTTTTTGTTTCCAAAAGTATTGAAAAAAATTGCATTCTTCAATATTATGCAAGTTTGACACAGTCATTCAGAAATAAAATTGTTGTCATTTCAAAAATAGAAAAGGATTCTAGTAAATATACATTGTTGAAACACCGTATTCTCTCTAACGGTCATATTCTGTGCTGCATGACCAGCGTTTAACCAACCAAAAAAGAGGAATCTCCGACTCTGATCTTTCTCTGACTGCTGATTAACCGCTTAATCAGGCAGCACATACTCGTAATAAGACCGTAAATGCTGAATTTCCTGATTAGCTAAATTTTTAAGCTAATTCCCATTAATTATTCCTCAAATTTATTTTCACATGTATTTATTATTAATTATTAATAGGTATTTTATTATTAGGTGTCATATGAATGTGAACCGACTACATTTTTATTGAGTAGTAAGGCGAGAAAATCCAATGTATATAAATCCTGTAAAATGTGAAATCCAACAAATGTTTAAAAAATGAACTCTAAAAACAAGGTTCCGTCATAATTTATGATAGACACAAGCTACAATGCTATCAAAGAACATTTTATTGAAACCTGGATGTCAAAAATTTTGAGCTCCATTGATATTAATATTTAATCTTCCAGAATATTTAGAAACACATTACATAACAGGATTTTTACCGTAACGCCTCATTGCCTTCACCATTTGAATCTAAGGGGTTATAATTTAGCTTTAAAATATCAGGATAACAATATAAATAAAGCATTCTTAGACGCAGTTTACACTATGCAATTTGGCATGCCAGTTGATGTTTTCAAAAAGCACTAAAATATTCTTATTAGCTTATAGATTGTACAATAATTGTGTTTTATTTTTTATCCCTTGCGATTTCTTGCTGTTACCCCATTTTCCGTTGGGAATTTTGTTTGGAAACACTGTTTTCCGTTTGGAAACACTCACTGACTGTCATAGCGTATGTTGGGCCTTGCACAAATTGACGATCTTCAGAATGGAATCACAGTTCCGAATCTATTATAGAACTCTCCGTGGTTGGATTCTTTCATCTTCGGTATAGTATCCAACATGGCCGATACACTGTCTTGGACGGTTATTTCTCCTCTGTCATGGCCACCCATGTCCGTCTTGACGTGTCCTGGGCACATGATGAGGACCAGGATTCCGTCGTCTTTTACCACCCCGGCTGCCACACGCATCGCCATGTTGAGGGCTGCCTTTTGGAGAAAAATAATAATTATGATGGGAAAACTACTTTAATTAAATTAAATTAACATTATCTTCTTTGAATCGCTGGCTAGGAGAAGCTCATTTGGAAGGATTTGATCTTACCAGCTTGATGACATCAGCGTTTAAAGCTTTTACGCAACAGAAGCAAGAACCAATGACAGGCACGGTACGCGTCGATCGCATTGTGCAAAAAGCATAACTTAGACATACCAATCAATCTCCGAGTTGGTTAAGAGATATCTTTAGGGTGGAGTATATTAGTACCTTGCTGGTCTGGTATCCTGCATACATCAGCGAAGCTCTTGGGCGAGTGGCAATGCCGTGTATGGATCCAGCCATTGAGGAAATATTGAGAACGGCTGCCTTTGAGACACTCATTCCTGGACCCGCGTGAGACCTCGATGCCTTTTGCAGTGATGGCAGCAGTGCCTGAAAGGTAATAAAATATAATACAGAAATTATTTATTTAAAATACTTGTCAACTGCTCCCTTGTTTCACCTTCTTTACCATCTAAGGATGTTCTGAATGGTCCCTATAGGAATGACGCCATTCTTCATCGAACCAATCAAACATCTTTAGATGGCTAAGAGGCAGAAACAAGGGAGCAATTGACAAATATGCATTTACATATAATACAAACGATGGTATTTTTGATGTACTGAAACTCTGAATTACGGTTAATCCGTGGCTTGTAACTGGTTGACGCGGTCCACATCCGTATCGCGTAATCTTACTTTCTGGATCACGTTTTTCCTTTTTAATTAATAATTCAATACTATAGCGATAGCCTTATCAATGGCTTTTATTTTGTACCAGTAAAAGCGTGAATACTTAAATTTTTAATAATTATTATTAACAATAATTAAACTTTTAATTAAAATAATAAGTAAGCATACTGATAATAAATAATTTAATAGTATTTGCATTTATTAGAAGCTAGAACGATTATCAGTAAAAGCGCGATTAATTAAATTTTTTGAATCGTGAATTTTTAAAATGTGACCCACTTTTAACGGTGAACAACATGAATAGGTGAACAACGGATACCTGGTAAACCAACTTTCAATCCTATGAAGTATGAAGTTGGTTTAATTCTGGCTTCCATACGTGAAGAAAAAGATTTAATAGAAAAGAGTTCAGACAAAAATGCTCGTTTTATAACCGAGTGAACAGAAGGCGTTTTTATAGGGTAATAGATGGATAGAATGCCGGAATCCATAGTAAATTCTACAAAAAATAAGAAAAATATTGACATTTACTGGAAATTTGTGAAGTAGGGATAAATGTTTGAATCAACCTTGGTGAGCTCCAAACTTGCCTTTGGCTGCAACTATTTGCATATGCATATATTTTCAAAGTTCAATTAATTACCTGGAAAACCATGATGGGACCCACGGTGTTTGTATCGAAATGTAGATGGAGGTTTTCGGTCGTAAGATTGGGGAAACCCACCATGGCGGCTCTTCCAGCGTTGTTGATCAGCAGGGTAAGCCCTTCTTCACCAACGGTGTTCTCAACGACATTTGCAGCGGCTTTCACGTCTGCTTCATTGGTGACGTCTGAAACCAAACCACTTTTATTCTTATAATAATTATTTTACAATTAATTATTTAAAAAATTATCATCTTTTTTATCTAGATAAAGTTTTGTTTTACAATAAATTTTTTCTACCGTCTTTGGTTTTCGAAACTACAGTGCTCTCTATTAGGAATATATTATTGAAAGTTGTGTGAGTGTGTAAATACACTAGCGGAAATAAAACTCCCAACACCAAGAAGGAAAGGAGATATCAAAGTAAAATTTATTTCTATGATTGCACATAGTGTTAATGTGAATTGATTAAAAAATCAGCCTTTCTGGATGTTAGGGGGCCGAGAAAATCGGTGAGGAGTGTTGTCTCCATAGGTGTCCATTACCGCCGTCACACGTCATGATATTGAGTGACAGGGGATCTAAATGACTTTTGAGGGATTGGAGGACCGTGTTGCCTCCTCAGGTAGTCCAAATTCATATGGTGCACCAGTGGACGTTGCATACCGGGATAGGTGATTTCTCCTCATTGACCGGACTTGTTTTGTGGGTGTTGGTTCTAGAGAACGGGAAAGACGGGGTAAAAAGGCAAACTAGGGGGTTAAGAAGAAAGCTTGAACATTGCATACAACATGTGGTTGTGCATGTTTCTCTTGCAATTTTTCCCCAGGACAGGTCTGAAGGTAAGGACGGTCTACCGGTTGCAAAATCTCAATGACGCAGCTCTGGTTGGAAAAATTACTGGTGAATCATACTCAGGAGTTGCAGAAATGGAATCCAATGCATCCCCACTCCGCTACCCTTCATCAACACTCCGTAGAACGATTAGAAAATCATCAGCTGAGTGCGCTCTCTCCATTGTGTCTTCAAACTCATACCCAACCGTCGTGGTGCTCCAAACCGAATCAGGATTCTCTCATAAACACAGTATCATGAAATCGGGATTTTCATTTCCTTATTTCGTGCACTATTGGAAACAGAAATGCCCATTTTCAGCCCCTTGTTTATAGACAAAGATGTAAGAAGCTATGCGGACCGAACGGACGATCCGCAGTACTGCAAACGACATCCATCCCACTGCCGCTTGTCCTCAGTATGATCTACCGGTATTTTGGCCAACCAAAGCTGCTTCATTGAGGTTTTTTAGCCGGTTGTCCGTCCTTACCTTCAGACCTGTCCTGGGGACAAATTTCAAGAGAAAAATGCACAAACACATGTTTCATGTACTGTCCAAGCTTTTTTCTTAACCCCCTATGTTGCATTTTTACCCTGGCCTATCCGTTCTTAAGAACCAACACTCACAAAACATGTCCGGAGAAAGAGGAGAAATCACCTAGCCCGGTATGCAACGTCCGCTGGTGCACCATATGAATTTGGACTACCTGAGGTGGCAACATGGTCCTCCAATCCCTCAAAAGTCATTTAGAGCCCCTGTCACTCAATACCATGACGTGTGACGGCGGTAATGGACACCTATGGAGACAACACTTCTCACCGATTTTCTCGGCCCCCTAACATCCAGGAAGGCTGATTTTTCAACCAATTCACATTGATACTATGTGAAATTATAGAAATAAATTTGACTTTGATATCTCCTTTCCTTCTTGGTGTTGGGATTTTTATTTCCGCTAGTGTAGCTGCTCCTGATTCCCAAAATATCGATTGGATTGAAAGGCTTTTTTTTGTAATAAAAATGCACACCGTAGTAGCCGAATCGGTGTTCCTCTAACACTTATTAGACGCATTTACTTACCCATTTGAATGAGGATAACTTTGGAGTCATGTTTTGCGTCTCTTCCAGCGCCTAAAAAATAAGTCTTTCTTAATGTTCATTCTTTAAATTTATAATAAGGGGACATCCATAAATTACGTGAGGTCAAAAAGGGGGGGAGGGGTTTAGAAAAATCTCACCCAGGGGGGAGGGGAGTTGATTAAAATCTCACGTAAACTTTTTAAGTTAGAAATTAAACGATTTTTTTTAGTATGAGAATGGAATAAAACCCACAGATAAGATACTGTGGTGATTTTTAGGTGGAATAATGTCCTTTTCCCCACATCATTAATATTGGAAAAGTTTTAGGTGCTGTGAAGCACAAAATGCAAACGAATAGGATAGAAAATTATTTTTAAAGTTGTAGGTAAATCTCACGTGGGGGAGGGGGGTCCAGCAAAATCTCCCTAAATCTCACCAAGGGGGGGGGTCCAGATTTTTGAAAAACCACCTCACGCAATTTATGGATGTCCCCTAATGAAAAAATATTAATGGTGTTTCGGACACGCTCTTTAATGTATAATAGGGCCCATAAAAGGGGCCATTTATGAAGGGCATTTGTTATAGTAACGGACCATTTATCTGGCAAGCTCGGGACTGACATCATCCCGGACTTCGGAATTTTCCGGATTTTGGTGGCCGTTCCGGAAAAAAACGCCATTGAAGACGCAGCTGCTTTAGTAAAACCAAAATACCCGCTGAAACGACATAGTCCGCTCAAATCGTAACGGATCCAGCAAAAAAAACTTCCGGCAAAGTTTGTGGGTCGTCGCGGCAAGAACCGATAGCGAGGCAGCAGCCGATTTTGGAACGGCCATTTAAGCGCGGGGACGATACGATTCGGCCGCGTCGAATCGTCCCATTGCGTACCGAGACGATGTCGCAAAAGGCGCGCACAACCATTGCGCGTCGTAACAGCATTTACTCACTAAAATTCTTCAAAATATAAAAAAAATTCTAAACGCGAGCCGGATTTCGGGTCCTTCCGGATTTTGGGTTCCCGGATAAAGGGTCCGTTACTGTAATGGACAATTTTAAGGGCATTTGTAACTCTCATCTCTCGACCATATCACAAGTGATCACAGGTCATTGTTTTATATTCCTCCTTTGTGTTGCGATGTTGTGTGTCGACGGAGAACATCCAAGACCTACACTATAGTATACAGGGTGATTCAGAAATAATCATCAATAATTGGGGGCGAGGTAGAGGGGCCCTAGACAAGCATATTTCGAATAGGGATGGTGGGGCGCAGCCTTACCGTTAAAGAGCTAGGACCTAATGTAGTGCGAGCGCGTTTCAAAAGGGCGTTTTTAGAAGGCCCGTGTGACGAAACAAAACATAAAAAAATGAAAAATATTATTGCATGAGGTACAGGAGTATCCGTTCTACTTAAATCCTCAATATGATAGAAATTGGACCACTTGCTAAACCGTGGGGTGAGATTTAAAACGTGCAATATTAATCTTTTAGTCAAACAATGGAGTTCCCTTAATGATATTTAGAAAAATGATTATCGAGGAAGGAATTTTCAATGATCAAACAGTTTTAATGATCAATGTGAAGATAATTGAAAATTCCTTCCCCGATCATTATTTTTCTAAATACCATTAAAGGAACTCCATTCTTTGACTAAAAGATTAATATTGCACTTTTGAAACTCACTCCACGGTTTAGATATTGGTTCAAATTTTATCGAATTCATGGTGTAAGTAGTAGGGATACTTCCTTACCTCATGCAAAAGATTTTTTCATTTTATTATGTTTTGTTTCGTCATACGGGCCTTCTAAAAACGGCCTTTTGAAACGCGCTCGTACTACATTAGGTCCTAGCTCTTTAACGGTAAGGCTGCGCCCCACCATCCCTATTCGAAATATGCTTGTCTAGGGCCCCTCTACCGTGCCCCCAATTATTGATGATTATTTCTGAATCACCCTGTAGAGTGTCCCTTGTATGATTGATTTTTTTTTAGAATTTGAAAACAGATACCCTCTACTTTTCTTATAAATGCCTTTACCTATTCAGATATAGATTTTATCCCACTAGAAGGATAATATTAACCTGTGCCAAATCTTCTCCAAAGTAGAGAATCTCTATAATTTTGAAAAACTTAGATGGTATAAGGAAGGGGGAAAAAGTAGAGGGTATCCATTTTCAAATTCGCAAGAAAAAAAATTCTGTCACATAAGGGATACCTTAACTAACCTACACTCTTTTGCAATATATTTTGAGAAATCAATTCATTTTAAATTTAAAATAAAAAACCAGTAAATAATTAATAATTTAGTCTATCCATTAAGATAGCGTTGAAAAAAATTCCTTGTTTTATTTTTCTTCTTCGCTTTGTGGATCTTGGATGAATTTAGGTGAACAGTCGGGCAGCAAACCAGAGAGGCATAAAGCGGGACTGTCCCGCCAAAATCGGGACTTCTTGAACCTGAAAGCCATCTCAATATACTGAACATTCAGAATGATCATTTTTACTTTTGGCACAACTTCATATAGCTGCCAAACATTATGATTTTTTTTGTATTTGTTTCGATTTCCTAGCCTTGTTACAACAATATGATCTTAATTAAATTGTTTAGAATTTTAGCTTATTTACCCCAGTTTTTACAATTCGGAACAATTTATGTCATTATTCACAGCCACTTAACCAGTGCTTAACGAGCAGCTAAAGAGAGAAAAAGGCGCTTTTAGATGACTCTGATTGGTGGAATCCTTCTTTAACCGACAGTTAACCACTGGTTAAAGGGATGTGAATATATGACATTAATCAATGATATGGTATTTTTATTAAAAAAATTGAAACTTCGAACAAGTACGGAAAAATCGAAACGGTTTCACCTTGCTTCCCTGACTCTCCTTGGTGTTGCTTAAAAACTTAAGCAGTTTAAGGGATTTCTTTGTTTTTATACATACTTTTATAAGGTGCTGTATTAAAAAGGAAATTTTTCAAATTCAATCTTGTTTAAAATTTAAAAAAGCATCTACAAACCTGATTTTGGTCCTTGTTTCTAAAAGTAGCAAACACATATTTCGGGGGTTTCGGTAAGTTAACCAACTGTCTCACGAATTCTAGACCTATCCCTCTATTGGCACCTGTAACGAATACACTCTTCACTTCCATTTTGGTTGTTCCACTGAATATGAATATTCCTTTGCCGTATCGGAAAATAAATAAAGAACTTCACCCTCTTACCTATCTTCTTTGTAAAAAGCAGTGATTTTCTGTTTTTAAACGCTTTTATTCTACTTGCTTTTGGCGGCGTTTTACGGGTGGAATTTTAAAACTCAATTTTCGGGCACTTCCTGATATGTCAGGGCCCCGAAACTTTACACATCGGTGTAACCCTCATGACACTCCAATATCCAACCATTATCTAGTCAAAAAACCAAAGGATTAAGTTAATTAACGAGTATTTTTAATTAACAGAAAAACCAGAATTTGAGACCTTTCCCAAGGGGCTATTCTCCCTAAACCGTGCACAATTGTTTATAAGGCATAACTTCATCATATTCAAAAGTCAAAACGAGAATTGCCCAGTAATTAAGATAATTATAGACGATTAATCACTTTTTTTCTTTCCGTATTCATGTACATAAAATTTCAGGCACTTCCAAACGATATAAAGTTCTGAAACTTTGCACCGTGGTGGAAACTCGATGACAATGCAATATTCAATCATCAACTAGTCAAAACCTCCGTAATTTAAGTAATTAACGAGTGTTTTTAGTTATCCTATTAATTCATATTTGAGACACTTCCGTGAAGCCAATGGCTCCCAAAACCTGTAAGATAATATACTAGGTATATAACTACAATATTTAATCTTCAAAACGTGATTTTTTTACCTTCCAATTAACAATTAAGATAATTAGCGATTTAAGATAATAACCGCGAGAAAGAAATCGCCAGAAGAGCGAGAAATCGCCGAAAATAGTCGAGAATGTCGAGAGAAGAAAAATATGCTACTTTTATAATTTATTGACTACTGAAAAGACTGGATGGTACTGTTTGCTCCTTGATACACACACACTAATTCTGAGTTTTTTACGATTGTTTTTTTTATTTTATTGAATGCTTTCTTTTTATTGTGAATCTTTTTGATATGGATGGATTTCATCGGCGAGTGAGCGTACCGAGCAATATTAAATAGATTTTAATTAACTTTGGAGTTGATTGTCCTGCTGAGTCGTCAGAGGATTGTTCTACTTTGTCAGATATGTGAAAAATTTTTGTTATACATGAATCTAAAATTCCATCCTAACATAACATTAAATATGGTTGAAATAAATATATTTTTTCTTGTGAGTTTTTGTTAAAAAATACCATGACTAAAAAGTAGAAAATAAAATAAGTAAAAAAATATTTTTTAAAAAACGCTTTTATTGAAGTGTTCTAAAAGGTCAAAAATAATTTTTTCGGTTTGACAAATAATTTATTGGGAAGAAGAAAATAACTTTTTGGTAAGTAAAAAAACTGATTTTCTAATCACTAAAAATAAAAGCGTGGGCGCTAGTAATTCTTAATTCACTATTTATTCTAACTTCTTTATTCTATGTTCTATAAGGTTAAATTTACAAATTTCTCATTCATGAGTTTTGAGTGGGATGGATTCACTTTAAATTCTCTATTAGGTATTTTTATTTATATAAAGTTATACATAAATGCCGACGTAATGGCCTAGTGGTAAGAGCATCTAACTGCAAAGCCGTACGTCTGGGGTTCGAAACCCCGTTCGTCAGGGATGTTACTGTTACTGTCCTGTAAAAAAATTTAAATTTAAAAAATTACTAGCGCCCACGGTTTTATTTTTAGTGATTAGAAAATCAGTTTTTTTACTTACCAAAAAGTTATTTTCTTCTTCCCAATAAATTATTTGTCAAACCGAAAAAATTATTTTTGACCTTTTAGAACACTTCAATAAAAGCGTTTTTTAAAAAATATTTTTTTTGATAAGAGGAAATCACATGAGTAACAACAATAATGGTATCAGGTGTCCCTCGTAATTTTTTGAATTGAGATAAGATAATTTTTTTATTGATATTTTTCAACAAAAGGAGATGTGTAGAACTATTATTCTAAGTTTAGAAGAAAAAATGTCTCTATACAAATGCATAGAGACATTTTAAACTCCCATGAATTCCTTTTAACTAATACTTTCATTTATTTATAGATAACACAGTGGCGAATCCAGGATTTTTGTCTAGGGGGGCTGAGTTTCACAAATAACTTAATTGCTTATAGGCTGTTCAAATATTAATTAAAGCAACTTGAAGGGGAGGGGGTTTGCCAGTGCCGTAGTCAGATTTTTGTTTAGGGGGTTATTTAACATCTTTTATTAGGTCTAATCTTAGGAATACTAAGTTTTAAGTGAGATGTTTTCGTGGGTTTTAATTTGGTGCACTAAATTTCAAAATTGTGTAAAAATGTCAACTCCTAGTAAAAGGGGGGTCTGGGGGCTTCTTCCAGAAAAATTTTGAATATTTGAATTTTTTTTTTTTTTTCGAAATTCAAAAAGATACCTATGGCAAAAGTGGTCTTATGTAATAAGATGAAAAACCACGCAAAAATTTTTGAAATCGGTTAATATCTCAGTTCGCGCATTGAGCTCAAAATTTATAAAAATGCTTAAAAATGAACATTTTCCGAAATTTTTAAGATGATATTTAAATAAAATTTATATAAATATTCTCGCTTGTAACCTCTTTATAAAAGCTCAAAAAAGTAAAAAAAATAAATTTAATGTTTATTTTTACAATATTTGGGTGCGTAATTTTGCTTGAAAAATGCGAAATTTTCGAATAATTGGTAAGTTTGAGAAAACTCCAGCTCTCAAGCGTCGCCTCCAACCGTGGACCGGTTTCGCCCTTGTTAGGGCTCATCAGTACGGTGCTGATGACCGTGCTGATGAGCACTAACAAGGGCGAAACCGGTCCACGGTTGGAGGCGACGCTTGAGAGCTGGAGTTTTCTCACATCTCTAACCAGAGGTAGTGGTGAAGCACTCCGTTTTCAATTGGTAAGTTTGTTTCATTGTGCAGCACTTCACCCATTTTGTTAGTTTCATCCTAAAAATAATTATGGAATTACTTTACATTCGAAAATCATCTTAATCTTAATCTTACAATCGAAAATCATCACTATCATCAAAATGCCATTCTCAGATGAGAGTTAAATTGAACGGCAACTGCATTAAATAGTAGTAGATATGGTATCTTAGATAGAGTAACTGTTGCAATAGCATCTAGTGTCTTACAAGATATAGGAGTGATTACAGACGCAGATTCTTCCCATCTAATTGACAGATCCAAAATAAGAAGGGGAAAGAAGCATATTGGAAGTGTTTTAAAGTTTTTAAAAAATATGGAAATTATATATATGTGGGGACGGCCGAAATTAGTAAATCTTCTTTAGGTAAAACACAATATTTAATAACGAAACAGTTGTACAAAGACAAATCACAAACATCGATGATACACACACAAATAATTCTTCTAATCGTCTTAAATCGTCGTATCAAATCATCGTGGAAAATGGACGGCTACGGCTGGCGCGCTTTTTACCAACATTGCTCACTGAAAAGAGTTGAGGGTTTTTCTTATCAATTGGAATCAGAGGCTCCTTTGCAGACGCTTCACAGAAGGATTGCAGCGCCTCTCGTGGTGGGGCATCAAGACAAGCGGATGCGGACTCCACAACTGGCCATCCGACCCAACAGGTGCCCTCACCGTCCGTCATTTGGAAAAATCTGAAAAAAGAAATAAAGCAGTAAACATTCTTTTATAAAATAACAAAACATTTTTAGTCATCATCTTAGCGCATCGTCATCATCAGGTTTCTTCAGTATCAGCTCCGTCATCTTCATCTTCTTCATCATTCACGTCTTCATCTTCTCATCTCTTCATCATCATCCTCTCTCTGTCCACGTCTTCTTCATCATCGTCTTCTCTTCGTCCACGTCTTCTTTTCCTTTCATCTTCGCTGTCGTCTTCTTTTTCTTTCATCTTCATTGGCGTCTTCTTTTTCTTTCATCTTCATTGTCGTCTTCTTCTTTCATCTTCATTGTCTTCTTGAAATTTCGGAAAATAAAATTATAAGTCCAAATCGAGGAAAAAGTCAAAATCGAGGAAGTGTCACAATCGGGAAATATCTTGACTCGTACTTAACACAGAAAGTTAAGGTTTGAAGTCCACTTTTTCATATATTCTGCACACGTGCTTGTTTTATTCGGTCCTTCGTGTTGTCCTTCTTTGGTGACTTCATACGTGTTATTTGGCTTTATTTTCGAAACTTTATATGGTCCAAGATACTTTGTTTTAAATTTCAGATGAGGTCCAAATTGAGTTCGTTTTATAGCGACTAAATCAGATACAGCATATGTTTCTGGTTTCTTTCTTCTCAAATTGTAAGTACGTTTGTTTTCTTCTTGTATTTTGAAAATCTGTTGTTTCGCGTGCTTTCTCAGTTCTTCTCTCTGGGTCTCGAAGTAAGCTTGAAATTCGGCTTCAATCAGTTCTTTTAGTTTATCAGTTCCTTTAACATTCATTTTAGTACCGAAAAGTAATTCAAAAGGTGTAGTGTTTATGCTGCGATGGTAGGTCGAGTTAATCGTCTTTTGTAGCTCTTGGGTGTATTTATACCATTGAGCAGGATGCTCTATAGACAACTTTGAGAGAACCGCTATGATAGTTTGGTTGATTCGTTCAACTTGACCGTTAGCTCGTGGTAATCCGGTAGTAATTAGGTGATGTTGAATGCCTTCCTTCGAGCAATAGTCAGCAAATTCGTTGGATGTAAACGATGTTCCTCTATCTGTTATTATCTGTGAGGGATTTCCGAAAACAGATTTTTGGAGTTCTAACTTAGCTATGACTTCAGCAGATGTTGTTGTCTTCGTAGGGTATATCCACACAAACTTGGTGAAAGCATCTATGACGGCTAGTATGTGTTTGTAGTTCTTATTGGTACTTTCCAAAGGTCCTAGAAAATCTATGTGATACGTTTTAAGGGGTATGTCTTCTTTACTAAGGGGATGGAGGAAACCTTCCTTTTTCCCGCGTTTGTGATTCACAAGGATACAGTGCACGCAATTTGCAATTATCTTTTCAATTTTCTGTCTTAGTTTGGGGATAAAGTAAGAATCTTCTAGACGCTTCTCTGTATGCTTCACACTCATATGTCCTTCCTCATGCGCAGCTTTAATAACTTCAATCTGCATGCTTTCAGGTAAGACTACAAGCTCTTTTCCATCAATAAATTTGTAGATTATTTCGTTCCGTTCAAAGAAGTTATCATAATTAGAGACCTTCAAAAGTTCTTTTATCGTTTTGATTTCACTGTCTTCTTCCTGGGCTTGTTTGAGTCTTGGTAAAATACTTTCAACTTTAATGCAAAGTGACTCTATTGGTGATCTACTTAAAGCATCGACGTGTGACATCTTGGTGCCTGGTCTATGTTCAATACAATAGTTAAATTCTTCAAGTAGGAGTGCCCATCTTGCAACACGAGTAGAGAGATCTCGTTTGTCCATAGTTTTCTGAAATGCGGCACAGTCAGTAACAATTTTAAAAGGAATACCCAAAAGATAAATTCTGAACTTCTTTAGAGCTTCTATAATTGCTAATGCTTCAAGCTCGTAACTAGAATACTTTTTTTCAGCATCTGTCGTTTTTCTACTCATAAAATATGTTGGATGGAATTTGTTGTCATCAGGACATCTTTGTAACAAAATAGCTCCATATCCATCTTTGCTGGCATCCGTATATGGACTTCTGTTTCGTAGTTAGGGTTGTAGATACTAAGGACAGGTTTTTGAGACAAAAGTAACTTTAGATTATTGAATGCAGATCTTTCTTCCTCTTCAAATTTAAATTTAGAGTCTTTCTTCAGCATATCACTAAGAGGTTTGGCGATGATAGAATAATTAGGGATGAACTTTCTAAAGTAACCCGTAAGTCCTAAAAAAAAACTTTGGATTTGTTTCAGGTTAGTAGGTTCCGGAAACTTGAGCACAGCTTTGGTCTTCAATGTAGATGGAGAAATACGACCTTCTTCTATCACATGTCCAAGGAATTCTATTCGCTTCATCAAAAATTGAGATTTCTTGAAATTTATTTCCAATCCAAAATTACTAGCAAGATTAAGAACTTGTTTCAATCTTTCAACTCCTTCTTCTTCGTTAGCAGACAAAATAATTATGTCGTCCATATAGGGGAGAACAATTCCTTTCTTAATCAATGGTCGAAAAATGGTGTTGATGAATCTTTGAAAGACAGCTGGCGAATTACACAAACCAAAGGGTACTTTCAAAAATTGATATTGTCCTTCATGAGTTACAAATGAGGTAAATCTTCTACTAGCTTCGTTTACATCAACGTGAAAAAATCCATTTTTAAGATCTATGGCGCTGAATACACGTGATTCTTGCAATCTATCTAAAACATCTTCGATTAATGGGAGAGGAAATCTATCCTTAACGATTATTTTATTTAGTTTTCTATAATCAATACAAATTCTCGGTGTTCCGTCTTTCTTTTTGACAATAACGACTGGACTGGAATATTCCGAATTACTAGGTTCTATGACGCCTTGTTCGAGCCAATCTGCCACTTGTTTTTCGACTATCTTCCTTTCACTAAATGGTAATCTTCTCGGTTGGTGATAAATTGGTTCCTCATTCTTCACTAAGATATTCATTTCTATCTCTGTTGATGCACTCTTATCGGGTTTATAGTCCTTGACAATCCTTTTCACCTCATCATGGAGAGATTTCGCAACATCAGTTCCAATACAAATCTCGAGATCTTGGGATTCAATATTCATTGGAAAAACGGATAATAAATTAACTTCTGCTTGAGGTTTACTTCCAACAACGATACCGTTTTTATTTATTACAGTTTCACCTTGCAGCAGCACATCGAGTCCAATTATAGCATCATAGGTCATAATTTCGTTATTTACCACAAAGACGTTAGCAGAGCACTTTAAATCATCTACTTCTATTTCGCTTTTAAAATATCCAAGTGGTTGTATATGGCATTTCCCAAATCCTAATAAAGCAGACGTCGAAGGAATAAGTTCTGTTAATGTTTGAGAATTGAGTTGGTCATAAATCTTCTTACTCATCAGTGTAGCTTCACTTCCAGTATCAATTAGAGATTTCACAAGAACGCCATTCATTCTCACGTTCTTAGTAGGTTTTTCATTTCCATCGGCCTTGAGTTCATTGACAGGTTGTTTAGGTTTAGACTTCTCGCACCCCGCGGAAAGAGAGCATTCGGTAGATTTATGTCCGAAAGTATTACATCGGAAACATTTCGCTCCTCTTGCCTTTTCTGTACACTCGAAACTCTTGTGGCCTACTCTCCCGCAGTTGAAGCAGCGTATATTTTGATTTTGAGAAGTGGTTTTGGTTCTTCCTTCACGATATTCTTTTTCGGGCATCTTTTGATATTTAGGTTTCGTTTTTTCTGATCGATTGGCTGACCTAATCTTTTCATATGTCTTTAGCTTCTTTTTAAATTCTTGCAGATCCGTACATCCGTACAAAATAGTTTTTTTGTCAACAGGGTCAGAAATTCCGTCAATTACGTATTGAATAAGAGCATCATCTTCTATTTTCCCCCTATGACACAGCTGTTTCATGTGCAAGAAATATTCATCTAAAGATTCGTTATCTCTTAATTTACGTTTTCTCAACATATCGTGCAATTCAGCAGAATTACAAGACACACCAAATTCTGATATTAATAACCTTTTTAGTTTTTCCCATGTGTTTAAACTATTTTCACTTTGAACTAACAATAAGGCATTACCCTTTAAGCATCTCCTGGCAAAAATTATTTTATGTAAATCAGTTAAATTAAACATTTGGGCAATATTCTCAAAATTTTCTAACCAAAATTGAATGTTTTCATGGGATTTACCAGAAAAATAAGGCACAAGACTTTCTATATCAGTAAAACTAATAGGTGTTCTTACACTATTATTCATCAATAGATTAGACACATCATGCACTGACTCAAATTTATCAGAATTAGCATCATTACTACCACATGCATTATTAAATTCAGTTTTATCACTAGAGACATCAATAACACACTGTACTTCTCTTGTATTTAAAACAACAGTTTCGCATTGCACCGACGACGATGGGTTTGTTGTTGCATCTTCATATTCCTCATCTGTTTCTACATCCGACTCTACTGTTTTTTGTAGATGAGTTATATCACAAAGGTTAATCAAAATTCTGTCGAGAACTTCTGTTTTAGTTCCATCAAAGGAAAGATTTAAGAGGTGACAAATAGTTATTAGATCATTCAAGGTAAAATTTTGATCCGCGTCTTTGCGTTTGTCAGTTAATTGAGAATCATCAAATTCAAATCCAGAAAAATTTCTTAGTCTTCCACGGTTTTTTCTGTCTCCTTCAGATCCATAAATGAATCTATGGAGTACTTTTATATTTCTGGTCTTCCCATCCTTCAGTGCAGTGCTTATAAATGCTATATCGTTAAGCTTGATTATTTCGTCTAAGGAAGCTCATCGATAGCCAAAAGGAAATTGTCGACTCACCTTCTTTTGAAGACTTTTGTTTTTAGGATGAAAAGTTTTATAGTTCGTAAAATGTTCGAAAAATAGTTCAAAAACTTTCGTAAACTTCTGCAGATTTCACTTTCTATCTCAATCCTTTCTATCGTTTCTATATCTCTATCCTTAATCCCACTTCTGATTTTGTGGGGACGGCCGAAATTAGTAAATCTTCTTTAGGTAAAACACAATATTTAATAACGAAACAGTTGTACAAAGACAAATCACAAACATCGATGATACACACACAAATAATTCTTCTAATCGTCTTAAATCGTCGTATCAAATCATCGTGGAAAATGGACGGCTACGGCTGGCGCGCTTTTTACCAACATTGCTCACTGAAAAGAGTTGAGGGTTTTTCTTATCAATTGGAATCAGAGGCTCCTTTGCAGACGCTTCACAGAAGGATTGCAGCGCCTCTCGTGGTGGGGCATCAAGACAAGCGGATGCGGACTCCACATATATATATAATGGACTTAATTTTGACGGGCGAAAACATATACCCTCTACTTAGAAAAAGTAAATAATAAACAATACCGTAGAAAAGTTAAAGAGGATCACTATTCTCTAATTCAAGAGCCAGGATCCTCTTATATTGGTCATTTGTCACCTTCTACTGTACATTTTTAAATAATTAGATATAAAAGTAATGTAATGCTAATTTTTTTTAAGTTTAATAGATTATTTGGTTTTCTAAGTGTTCCATTTAGAAACATTGTAAGACTCGGTTTCCCTTATTTCAGAAAAAAGTGACGCTCTATGAGAAATAAATACACTGAAAAAGTTACATTTTGAAGATACAGTTAGGGATAGAGATGGTCCACAGAGGTTCAAATTTAAGTGAAGTGGTCCGCAGACATATTTGAGTTGGGAACCACTGTTTTAGAACGACCCCTTGACCCTCTTTTGACCCTTTTTATGGTCATTTTGCTGAAATAGCTTTATTTCTCCTCCAGAAGAGATCTGTTCACCCCATTGTTACAAAAAAAATAATGCGAAATAGCAAGTTTTTAGAAGAAAAGCTATATCTAAAGCTGTTTAAAAATCATATTAACAATCTAAAAATATATTTCAACAAAATTTAAAATTTTAAAACTGGTAAGTTTATAGTGCAAAATATTTTTATTTGATAGTTTAATTTTAAAATAAAAAGTTTCAGGGAATAGCATTGTTGTTAAAATAGTCTCCATGGAAACGAGGATGAAAAATCAAATGATGATCATATCGTTGCTTTTAATAATGTTGGTTAACAGACCAAAAAACTAGAGTTAATATTCAAAACCTTTTAAGTGGAAATATTGTATTTTTCTTAAATTGCAGGAATATGTTTTATTAAATTTTATTCCAAAGATATAATAAAATCATAAAAATCCGATTAATTAAGGGCTCTAATTGAGCATATTAAGTGATTTTTGGAAGAATATTTTTCTAATATTTTGTTGTTTTTATGGGAATCATGTGGTAAATGCAGAAATCGTTCAGAATTTAAAATGCTTGATTCGACACCTTTCACAATCAAAATATAGGCGCGGATCTTACACGGCTCCAAGAGGGGGGCACTTTTCCAGACAAGATCCCCATTGGGGGTATGGGGGTCCTCCCCCAGAAATATTTTTAATTTGACGTGTAAAAGTAGGGTTTAAACTCATTTTAGAAACGTTTTGAGTCTAAGGGGGGCATTTTTATAGGTTGTGCTGGTCTCCACTCTTGGGGGAGTGTTTCAGTCTCCCATACAGATAAAATAATGTGGTGGATGGCTTTGGTTACATCCGTGCCAGAATTGTTTAGAAATTCTGAGGGAATGGAGTCTGGGCCAGGGGCCTTATGGTTTTTCAACTTTTTAATTCCCTCAACAACTTCAGCAACCGAGGGTGAATCGATCAAATCCCGATTGATACCTGGATGAGGTTCATTAGCATACTGGGGGTGATCTATGTTTAGAAGATCATGGAAATGTTCATTCCATCTATCCAGAATCTTGGTTTTTTCACTCAAGATTTCCCCGTTCTTATTTTTGCATAAAGCCGTTCTAGGTTTGAAATCTCTGCGGCCAGAGTTGATCTCACGGTAGAAAGCTCTGCTTTCATTTGATCTCCTGAGCTGTTCAACATTCCGTAGTAGATCCTCGTGAAATTTTCTTTTCTTGATTCTGTGAACCCTCTTTTCCTCTCTTCTAGCAGCTTTATATTCCTCTACGGAACTTCTTGAGCGCATTCTACCAAGCATTTTTTTATATGCGTCAATCTTAATTTGGGTAACTGCATGCAACGTCGAACCAGTCTTTTCTTTTAGTTTTACCCAGAACATTTTTACCAGTTTCGATGACAGCTTTGGAGAATATACTCCATTTTCATCGATGTCTCCTATGTTTTCTATCTTTTTATTTCTAAGAGCATCTGATAACTGGGTTTGAAACTTGCGTTTGATCGTCTCATTCTCAAAGTTTTCACAATTAAACTTTTCACACCTTTCTCCTCCAGTTTTAAGTACATTGGAGACTCTAGCCCTTAATTTTGCCTTGACAAGGTAGTGATCTGAATCACAACAGGCACCACGAAACGTCCGGACGTCTAGTACATCTGACATATATGTCTCGAATCGATCAGTAGGTGGTCAATTTGTTAAAGGTTTCTTCATCCGGGGATTTCCATGTCATCTTGTGGATTCTCTTATGTGGAAAACAAGTGCTGGATATAACCATGTTGTGTTCGGCAGCAAAGCTGACAATCCTCAGACCATTGTCATTGGAGTTGTCATGAAGACTGTGTCTTCCAATAGTAGGTCTAAATTCCGTCTCTTTGCCAATTTTCGCGTTTAAATCTCCGAGGACTATCTTGACATCATGACGTAAATACAGAAATTTATTTCAGGAGGGGAGCTTAATTATTCCTCAGTCCCCCTCATGCATATTTTATAGGCTTAATACAAATACAAATACAATTAAGTCGACCAACTACAGGCTTAAGCCCAGCAAGGTTGGTCCAGTCTTTTCAACTCAAACTACCGGAATCCCAGTATCTAGTGGAGTAGAAATAGCATTTGACCTTGAACAAATTGGAACAAAAGCAAAACCTGCGGGAAATGGTAGGTCACATGGTCCTAATCAACAAACTAAAAATATACATCCGTACTAGTGGGACAAATATGGTTTTTTGGCCGCCATCTTGAAAAAACACCCCAAAATTTTTTTCATCATAAATGGTCATTAGGGTGGTCCTAAGTATAATGGTAAAAAATTTTTTTCGGAATTTTTGAAGTCGCACCCCCTAAATTTTTTACTTATGGGGTAGTAAGTAACTGGTAAAAATTTTATCCGAATCGGTAAATATTAACACGTGCCGCAAAAGGGATGAAAATCTGAAAAAACATCAAAATTATCAAAACTTGGAAAAATCATAAAATTCATTTAAAATATATTATTCGATTTATTTCAATACTTTTTTTAACAGAAAATGCTTAAACATGAAGAATATTTGACTTTATAGCCTTTGAACATTTTTAAAGGTGTTGTATTTGCTCCTCATTACGCGTTAAAATATCGTTTTACTCCTCAATGAGCTTGATTCCCCTTTCTGCAGAATCATTTACAACAGACTATTACTGACGACTTTAAACACTTCCTGATAATATAATCACAAGTTTCACGTTAAAGTATTGAAATAAAGTCTGAATTTAACTTAAAAACCTTCGAAAAAAGTTATGGGTTCATTTTGCCCCAAAATCGACTAGATTTACCTCGGAGTTCTGCCAGTTTCTCACAACTAATTTGCGACCACTGATAAATGGGTGGATTCTTTTTCTTTAATCTCTTTGGCAGCTCATTGTTGTGTGGGGACAATCGCATCGAAAAAGGTTAAGGCACAACTGTCTCCTCCATCAAGAAACCATCCATGACTAATCATTTTCAATGCTGCCATAGACATATTTTCATTAATTCCTCTGTAGAAAAACAGGCCCTCATGAATTTCAAATCTTTAAATGTGGTTTTGTGAGCCATTTACACATCAAACCAGACCTAATAAATATACTCGTACCTATTAATCCTTGTTCTCGATTATCCAAATTAACCTCGTTTCTAAAAATAAAAATGTTTAAGCAATAAATTGCTTTAATCATCCACCTAGCAGGATGGAAAGCACCAACGTTGTCTAAATTTAATCTCTCGATTTTCTAAAAGTGCTATAGTCAACTGTAGAAATCTTTATAGCCATACCTTGGTCGGTGTTCAAGAGCACTCAAAGTTCAAACTTAAGAATTTCTTCTTTGTCTCTTCCGATTGTGTTTTTCCCAAGATTTTTGAAAACATTTAAATAAAAGTACATAAGGTCCAAGGGATACAGTAACATAAGCTTCAAAGGCCTTTTTTTTAAGACAAATTCATAAATTAACACCAATTTTAGAAAATTAAAATGTATTATTTGAACTTAAGCTTATAAAATTCAGAGTAAATTTATATGTAAGGCTTTTAATTATGATGAATTACATTTAAAATATAATTTTCATTGCTTTGAACATGACATTTAAGTTTTGTTTTTTGTCCCAACCCTCGTTGGGGAAACCTCGTTGAACCCAACCCTCGTCCACTTTACCTTAAATCCTCCATTGGAATTTACTTATAATAATGAATTACACCCTAAAATATATGCAATAACCATAGTATAGGAGGTTTTCAAGTTTATCTCAAAATACATGAAAATACAGCCTTTGAAAGTGTTCTTCAGGCATGTGATTTTTCCGCTAATTAGCGGAAATCCGCTAATTTTAGAGGTGTTGAGAATCGGAATTCTGCTTAATTGTGTGCGGAATTAATATTTCAAAGCGGGAAAAATCGGAATATTTTGTTTCCTGAGCGGACATAGTGTACCAAAACGATTAAACCCCTGTTTTTTAGGCTCAAATTTCGAAAATTTTCTGAGATAGAGTTTAGTAAGATGAGAATCCTATCTAAAAAGTATTAAAAAGCTAAATTGAACCTATTGTATGGGATAGGGATTTGAATTTGGGCCCCTCCCGAAATAAATTTCTATATCACTCTAACTTATTTGGACGCTTCTAAAACATTTCAGATAATTTCTTTCTTGAGCAATCACATGCCTGGTTCTTTTTGAGAACGCCCGCCAGCGTCTACGGTCATGCGGCGTAAAAGGCGCCGGAGCCGGCTTTTCTCCCTGAGTGGTGACGGACTCTTGCGCTTTTACCGTAGTATAACTTCAATCGCTTTGCGGCACGTGTTAATATTAAAATATTTTAAAAATATTTGGTATACTTTCATTTCATACCTTAAGGAAAAAAGTTAGGGGTTGCGACCGAAGAAATTCCGAGTTTGAAAAATTAGGACCACCCTAATGGTCATGTAAGGTATCAAACTGCGGGGAATTTTGTACTGAAAGAGAATATGATTTTTGTTTTTCTTTAATTTCAATAAAAATAATATTTTTGACCAAAAATGCAATACAAATACAATGGTTAATGGCCCTTCCTTCCGTACTATATTGAGCATAAACGCCCTAAACTTTTTAAAAACATTATTTTGTGACAAATGGTAAGTTACATGGTCCTAATCAACATTCTAAAAATATACATCCGTACTGGTGGGATAAATATGGTTTATTGGCCACCATCTTGAAAAACACCGAAAAAATTTTTTCAGTATAAAAGGTCATGTAAGGTATCAAACTGCGGGAAATTTTGTGCTGAAATAGAATAGGATTTTTGTTTTTCCTCATGTTAAATAAAAAGATATATTTTTTACAAAAAACTGAAAGCAAATACAGTAGAACCCCGATTATTATTTTTTAACGATGAGAACAAATTTTAGATGAGATTAAGACACTTAAGATGTAGAGCAAAAAATTCTGCTGTGCTGTACATTAGGGTGTATCGAAAAAAACTTTTTTTCGATTTTGATGACGTAATAGCGCGGAAAAGTTGTCTAAGGTGCCAGAGAGTACCTGTGAATTTTTTCAGAATTTTTGGATAATTTCTTAATGTGCCACATGGGCCCTGAAGTTCTCCATGTTAATCCAATGGGGCGCGCCGCCAAAAAGGCCGAAAATCGGTTTTTCGCCCCTCATTTCTACCCTAATCACACGACGAATGTCTCGTCTCGAGTTATGGACTCTATATGATCTAGGCTATCCGAAAAAACTTGAATAATAGCCTAAATATCTATATTACGTTTTTTGTATGCTCAAATTTCGTCGAAAATCGTGTATTTCCTCGTTCAAATTAGAGCCAACTGTTAACGTAATATAGATATTTAGGTCGTTATTCAAGTTTTTTCGGGTAGAATACATCATATAGAGTCCATAACTGGAGACGAGACATTCGTCGTGTGATTAGGGTAGAAATGAAGGGCGAAAAACCGATTTTCGGCCTTTTTGGCGGCGCGCCCCATTGGATTAACATGGGGAACTTCAGGGCCAATGTGGCACATTAAGAAATTATCCAAAAATTCTGAAAAAATTCACAGGTACTCTCTGGCACCTTAGACAACTTTTCCGCGCTATTACGTCATCAAAATCGAAAAAAAGTTTTTTTCGATACACCCTACTGTACATATTTTAAAAGTCTAACATATCATGTTTTTGCACAATAAAACATAGTTTTTATGCTAAAATATTTTTTTCGTGTTTTCACCTCGTTTTTAGTCTTTTTTCGGGTTACCCGCGATTTTCGTTATCCGCGGTACCCTTGCCACCCAATTCCGCGGATAATCGGGGCTCTACTGTACAATGATTAATGGCCCTTCCTTCATAATGTATGGGGCTTAAGCATCTTAAACTTTTCTAAAAGCTATATTGTGTGAACAATGGTAGATGAAATGGCCCAAATAAACATACTAAAAGTATGTATCATAGATCTCTTCCAGTGGGACAGTTACGATTTTTTTGCGGCCATCTTGGAAAACATTAAAATATTTTTTTTTCGTTATAAAAGGTAATATATAGGGTATCAAGCTGCAGGAAATCATGTGCTAAAAGAAAATATGACAATTATAAATAGTTAATACACGTTTTTAGTTTAAAAATCCTTTTATTAATATGATTTAGGATTTAAAAATTCTTGGATACATTGAGTATTCTTATAATTTTTACATAATTAACAGGAAGCTATTTTGATGTATGTTTAAGCAGATAAGCTTGAAAATTTAACAACAAACATAAATTTAATCTTAAATTAAATACAAAATAAAAGTAAAATTAAATTAAATATAAATTAAAAACAAATTATAGATCTAAATTGATGAAAGCTTCCATAACCTGAAGAACAGTTTATTAAATTTTCCGGGATAAATGGCCATGTTTGATGAATGAAGCAGAGAGTGAAACGTTTGGGAATTCCATTCATCAAACATGGCCATTTATCCCGGAAAATTTAATAAACTAAAAAATTATAGATCATTTTCATCTTCATTGATTACGTCTCCTGTATTTGTACAGTTCTTTCCACAGCAATTTTTGCAAACTACCGAGCAAGAAAGTCCATATCGACGGCATGTACTACATTTCATAGTGTTACATGGATCAGAAGTTGTCAATTGGCATGCAAATTTGATCATTTCCAAAAGTTCTTTTGGTGCTGGACTTCTGTCTGTTAAAATTGGCTGAAATTCTCCGTCAATTAACTGCCAACCCCATAGTGTCGCATCAGGGCTTGACATAGAGAGATTCTTCCAAATTAAGCACTGTAAATTTACTCGAAGTAAATGATATTTTGCAGCATTTTGTGTCGGGGGCAAACGTGAAATATCAAATTCTTTTTTTAGCTGAAGCTATTTTCCTCATATATTCTTCATAACGAAGAGTATTTAGGTCAATGGTATGTATGTTAGGGGTAACATACAATGATACGATAATTTTGTAGCCCATTTCAAGTAACTCTTCTTTATTAATATTTTCAGTAGATCCAAAATGGGAAGCATATTTGAACAATATTAGGGACTTAATTATATTTTTTTAAAGCAGAAGATTTACTTTTTCCAAATAATGCACTGGTGGTGTCACAACCTGTTAACGCATGGACAAAAGGCAAAGCTTTGCAGGCCTCATCTACAATATCATTTTGCATTGCTTGAATGTAGCGAACTTTTTCAGATTGTAGGGCAGACTGCATGAAAATTTTTGAAGTCGAATGATGGAGAAATAAGATTAAAACATCGGTATCTTCAGCTACGACTGTGACAGGTTTCTCACGTGCTATATCTAAAGCTTTTTTTACTATCAAAGTATATGCATCCCCTTCTGCATGAATGACGGAATGACCATTTCTTTGTAAATAACTCCCTAGTATATTAATAAATCTTTGTTTGCTTTGAGAGTTTGAGAGAAACTTATTTTTCTTTATTACTGGTGAGTCTTCATCAAAGATAACAGTGGCAGATGACTGCTTTGAGCGTAGTCTGTGCTCCATATCTTTTATGTTTGGTTTCTCATACCCATCAAACACTATGGTCACTTTCCCATACTTTTTGTTGACATACAATAATGTTTTTTAAAAAGTTTAGGGCGTTTATGCTCAATATAGTACGGAAGGAAGGGCCATTAACCATTGTATTTGTATTGCATTTTTGGTCAAAAATATTATTTTTATTGAAATTAAAGAAAAACAAAAACCATATTCTCTTTCAGTACAAAATTCCCCGCAGTTTGATACCTTACACGACCTTTTATGATGAAAAATATTTTTGGGTGTTTTTTCAAGATGGCGGCCAAAAAACCATATTTGTCCCACTTGTACGGATGTATATTTTTAGAATGTTGATTAGGACCATGTCACCTACCATTTTTCACAAAATAATGTTTTTAAAAAAGTTAAGGGCGTTTATGCTCAATATAGTACGGAAGGTAAGGGCCATTAACCATTGTATTTGTATTGCATTTTGGTCAAAAATATTATTTTTATTGAAATTAAAGAAAAACAAAAATCATATTCTCTTTCAGTATAAAATTCCCCGCAGTTTGATACCTTACACGACCTTTTATGATGAAAAATATTTTTGGGTGTTTTTTCAAGATGGCGGCCAAAAAACCACATTTGTCCCACTAGTACGGATGTATATTTTTAGAATGTTGATTAGGACCATGTCACCTACCATTTTTCACAAAATAATGTTTTTAAAAAAGTTAAGGGCGTTTATTCTCACGGAAGGTAAGGGCCATTAACCATTGTATTTGTATTGCATTTTTGGTCAAAAATATTATTTTTATTGAAATTAAAGAAAAACAAAAATCATATTCTCTTTCAGTACAAAATTCCCCGCAGTTTGATGCCTTACACGACCTTTTATGATGAAAAATATTTTTGGGTGTTTTTTCAAGATGGCGGCCAAAAAACCATATTTGTCCCACTAGTACGGATGTATATTTTTAGTATGTTGATTAGGACCATGTCACCTACCATTTCCCGCAGGTTTTGCTTTTGTTCCAATTTGTTCAAGGTCAAGCCCTTTTTTCGGCTAATTCTACTCCACTAATCTGTCAATTTTCCTCTTAAACTCGTTTACCCCTCTTGAATTTACAATTGTTTCAGGCAACGCATTCCATCTATCCACTACCCTATTAAAAAAATAATGCTTTCTACACTCCGTCTTAAATTTTACTTTATTCAATTTGAAATTGTGTCCCCTTGTTCTATTACCCGTATTGAAATCTAGTCCCTCTGTGTCCCCTTGCTTTACCATTTTAAAAAGTTGAATCTAATCCCCTCTAATCCTTCTTTTCTCTAGAGTGAACATATTTAGCTTCTTTAATCTTCCCTCATAACTTAAACTGGATATACCCTTGACCATTTTAGTAGCCCTATGCTAAACCCTTTCAATTGAATCAATATCTTTTTTTAAGTATGGAGACCAAAACTGAACAGCATACTTTAGATGAGGTCTCACCAAGCCTCTGTATAGTGGCAAAATAATATCCTCGGACCTTGAAGAAACAGTTTTTTTAATGTATCCCAATATCCTATTAGCCTTTTTACTAGCAGATGAACACTGTTGAACCCATTTAAAGTCCGCATTTACAATCACCCCTAAATCTTTGATCATATTACCTTCTATAACTTTGTCCCCTTGCAGAAAAAATTCTGCCCTACCATTCCCCCGACCCATATGAAGTACCTGACATTTACTTATGTTAAAGGACATACCCCATTTTTCAGCCCATTGCGATATAATATCAAGATCCCTTTGTAAATTTTGTACCTGCTCCTGAGTATCTACCCTACCCCAAATTTTTAAGTCATCAGCAAAGATGCTGATTTTGTTCCTAATGTCCTGACTAATATCGTTAATGAAAATTATAAAGAGAATTGGCCCCAATACTGATCCCTGTGGCACCCCACTCATGACCTCTGCCCACTGTGAATAATTACCCTTGACTTGCACCCTCTGTTTCCTACCTATCAACCAATTATTAATCCACAATAATGTTTTACCCCTGATACCCAATTTTTCTAACTTGAGTAGCAATGCCTCGTGTGGAACCTTATCAAATGCTTTTTGAAAATCTATGTAAAATATGTCTACACTATGTTTTTGATCCAACTCCTTTGTTACTCCGTCATAGAACTTTAATAGATTAGTTTGACAGGATCCACCCTTCCTGAATCCAAACTGATTGTCTGAAAAGTAAGTTACCCTCCTCCAAGTATACTATTATATGCTTTTTCAGTATGGTTTCGAAAATCTTACATATGACTGATGTTAAGCTTACTGGTCTATAATTGCCTGGATCCCATTTTGGCCCCTTCTTATATATTGGAGTTACATTGGCTAATTTCCAATCTATTGGCACCAAACAAGAATCGTATGTTGATTTAAATATTGTCAATATCATGTCCCCTAATTCCTCTGCGCATTCCACAAGCACTTTTGGATAAACATCATCTGGTCCTGGAGCTTTAGTTGGCTTTATGCTTCTTAAAAGATGTATTATTTCCTCCCTATTAAAACTACAGTCCGGAATTTCCACCCTTCCATTATACTCTAATGCATAGTCACCCGTTAATTTAAAATCCTTATTAAATACCTCCATGAAAAAATCATTTAACACCTTTGCCATACCTTTATCATCCTGAATAAATGTGTCCTCACCTAATTTTAATGGCCCAAAGGTAGAACTTAACTTATTGTTCTCCCCTGCATAAGCATAAAATTCTTTTGGGTTTTTAATGATATTCCTAACCAGGTTTTCCTCTAAAGCTCTCTTCTGCCTCCTACTGATATTTTTGAAGTCTTTCCTAGCCTTTAAATAAGCCCCCCTATCACTGTCCTTCCCAGTACGTTTGTACAATTTAAAGGTTTTTTGTTTCAACTTCAATGCCTTTCTCGTTTCCCATGAAAACCACATGGGTGTCAATTTACGCCCTATTCCTTTTTGCCTAAATGTAACATTATTGTCAATCACCTTATTTAAAACACCCTTAAATTCTTCCCATTGTTGGCAGGGTTGAACTTCCTTTAAACCCTTACTAAATGCCCCTTTTAATTCATCCCTTATAATTTGAAAATTAGCCCTCTTAAAGTTTGGAATAATCCTTGTGTTACAAACTGCTGTATGCTGGAAATTTATTCTAAACCTGATATTTCTATGATCACTATCTCCTAAATTTTCCCCTATGGTTAAATCCCTGATCTTATCTTCATCACTGGTGAAAACTAGATCTAAAATGGCTCTATCCCTAGTCCCTTCATTGACCATCTGGTGGAGAAAACTATCCTGAACCACTTCCAAAAACTCCGATCCCTTTCCAGAAACTACATGGTTGCTCGCCCAGTCAATATTAGGATAATTGAAGTCCCCCATTAAAACAATCTCCCCCTTTTGACAAACTTCTTGAATTAATTTACACAAATCCTTATCCTGTTGTTCACTGATGACTGGAGGTTTGTATATATTTCCTACTATTAATCCTCTCCCTTTATCGTTTATTAGTTTCACCCAGACTGATTCAATACCCTCAGGCTTACAATTCAACTTCAATTCTGAGCAAGTTACAGAATCCTTCACATAGACTAACACACCTCCCCCTTTCTGATCCATTCTATCATCCCTAAAAATTTTAAACCCATTTATCTTTAAAATTGATGAATCCTCACTGTTTGCCCAACTTTCAGTGATTCCTATTATATCAATAGCCTCAGCCTCCACAATTCCTTTCAACTCATCCATTTTATTTCTTACGCTACGAGCATTGCAATAAAACACTTTTAAATAGTTATCACCTACTTTATTGAATTTTTTCCCATTAGATTTCTTAGCATATGTGAATGGCCTAATACATACCTTTGAATTATTCCCATAAAAGTATTTTCCTAAACCACCAGGTTTCAGCTTTGCCCTCTCATAAACTAGTTTTTTGAATTTAAAGTGTTTAAAACTAGCTTCCCAACCTCCCTATTACCTATACGACTCAAGTGAACACTGTCCTGTCCCAGCCATTCCCTCCTACAAACCTTCCAAACATCTAAGAATCTAACCTTCTCCCTCTCACATAACTCCCTTATCAACCCGTTCATCTTTTTGGCCCTTTGATTTAACCTGCCATTATCTACCCCATACCTAGGTAGTAACCCTAATACTGTAGCCTCTACCCCATGAGACTTAATGTCTCTCAAAAGTGTTTCCACCTCCCTCTCAGACTCAACATCATTGGTCCTCCCGACATCGTTTGTTCCCACCCACACTATAGCATTTTCCTCCCCCTTTACTACACCCTTCTTAACTGCCTCCACTACATGTTTAGCCCTGGCGCCCGGCAAGCAACACCTTGCAAAATTGCGCTTTTTACGCCCTACCATGTCTCCCAAAACCCTAACCACTGAATCTCCAACCACAACCCCTTTGGTTTCCATATCAACCTCATCCTTCTGATCAACCTCATCCCTCTGATCAACCTCATCCTTCTGATCAACCTCATCCCTCTGATCAACCTGACCTAAATCTACACCCTGAACCCCCTTCTCCACTCCCTCAGCTAACCTCAACTTCAAATCCTCCAACTCCTTCCTCAAGTCACCCACCTCCAAGCAACTCTTACATTTAAAATCAACCACCTCTGACATTTTATCCCCACTCACACCACTCCTATCTGCCTCAACCAAATTCCCACACAAGTCACATTCCACAAACAAATCCCCACTAGCTCCCCCTGTTTTCATCTCCTTTAACATCCTGACAACACCCATGCTAACCCACAGTGACAATCAATGTACAGAATAAGCTCTAAACAAAATCAAACGCACAGAAAAAGCACTAAGTCAAATACACAGAAAAAGCACTACACTGATCAAATATACAGAAAAAGCCGATATTTTAAAAAACCTATAATTTTATAGAAGTCAATGAACAACTCAACTCATTGAGAATGTGAAAAATTGGCCTTCTTTGATTGGCTAATGAAACTTTTATAAATACTTTTAGGCTAAGCGCGCACTAGAGACTTTTGTCACAGCGACAGAGACAAAATTATCACCCTGGCTATTGCAAGAAACTAGAGAGCGCGCATTAGGCGACAAGACTCTTGGCCGATTGCCAAAAATCTACCATAGAAATGCATTGCTCTCCAGACCTAGTGTTTACAGTCGCCGCGACAGAAGTCTCTAGTGCGCGCTTAGCCTTAAGGTAAAATTTACGTCTACAAGAACTAAATAGAAAAGTAGTGAATAATTAAGTTCGAAGTACTCAAGGGGGGTCTGAGGGCGCTCCCCCAGAAAATTTAAAAAAACTAATTCTAAAAAACAGGTTGTAACTAGTATCAGCTCTAGTATTAGGTCATCCCGAAAGTTTTGTCGCTTCAGGGACAGTCTGTATACAATGTATTTTTTGGTACTTTTCCATTACGGTAAACCAGTAAAGTACTTCCAAGCCAGTTAATTTTAATTTAATAGTCTTAACTTAAGGAAAAATGCAAAATTTTGAGCAGAAAAGAAATAAAGTAACAAGTCATCACAGATTTAAGGAAAGCCCAGTTGTCTATCAGTTCCCAAAATCAAGCCAAGATGCCAAATTGACTGTAGATAAAGTTACAGTTTATATTGGTATCATATAATGGAAAAGTATCAAAAATATCTCATAAACGCCCCTCCATGGCAGCTCCCAAGAGCGACAAAACTTTCGGGATGACCTAATATCAAGGACGACGGCACTTCTTATGCAAAGATTTGCTTTTACATAGTATTTGTACACCGCAAAATCTATTGGAAGTTGGATTCAGTAAGTTATTGTATTCTTTGTGTTCTTTTTACAATTTTTTATGAAATTAATTTTACTGGAGTACTGGTCAACAAAAATGTCACAGACAATAAGAGACAGACCGGTCATTAGGCGGGGCTTCTCCAGAGAGCTCAAGTGGCGCCTGCGACAAGCGGTACCGGCATTAATCGATTAATTTAATATTTTTTAATCGAAATCCTTATACATTTTTTTGTTGACGAAACTTGCAATATTCGATTTCGAAAGTAAACATGAAGTTAGTGTAAATCGTTTAATCGTACTCTTTTAAATTGTTTTCAAGATTTATAAATCATTTTAACAGTGTCTTATTGCATTAAGGCACATTTTATCTAGTTTCTTCTCTATTTTGCAATGTATTGGAAAATCTGTGTTTTTCTTGAACTTGATTTCTAAGCCTGATATAATTAAGTATAATTCGCGTTAATTATAGGCGTATGTATTTAATTCAGATGGAAATGTATACTAGTATTATATATTTTTATTGTCCAGAATCAGAATTCATTTCGAATGTGCCTGGGATCTGGGATTCGTATTTGCATAAGATGTGTTCGTTTAGATTCACGAGGATTGCAACTTCATTTACACATCATGTTTGTCTTAAAAGGCCAAGGGATTATAACAAATATTTGTAGTTATTGAAATATGAGATTTAATAAAATCATTTAGATTCATTATTTACTTGTGTGATTCTTGATTACTTTATATTTAAGCTTGTATTTTTACAATCGAGTTTTTCATCATATGTGATCACGAAATTTTGTTGATGAACAAACCTTAATGATTTAATTAAAATTTTCTATTATAATAGCAAATTTTAAAAAATTGTTGAAAAAAGATATTTTTTAATTTTAAAAACCATTTAATGGGCTTATGTGATCGCCAAGGATCGCGATCCTGGTGATCATATGGTCGATGGATTACGTCTTCGCAAAACGTCTCCATGGTTGCCAGACCTAAAAACTTAACTGTAACCACAGTTTTAGTGCAGGTACCGCGGGTTGAGGGCGTTCGTGTCGTAGGCCGCCCATTGACCGGTCTGTCTCTTATTGTCTGTGAAAAATGTTTTACTTTAAGCTTATGCGTTAAATAAGGTTGTCCACGATGACGTCACAAAACTCTGATTATTCGCGTAGGACATAATCCTCTAGAATCCAAAGTTCGTTTGTGATGTACCTTCACAGTCACAAACAAAGACGATGTTATAATAAGTTTTACTGTTAACTGAATCCCCGCTGGAGAAGTGGTAGCGTGCCTGATTAGCATGCAGCAGTTCGCGGGTTCGAACCCCAGTAAATATTATTTTATTAAAATTTCCAAAAATAGCAAAAATCAAGTCCACACGCATGCGCAGTTAAGAGAATTGTCTCTGACGTCAGAAACGAACTTTGGATTCTAGCGGATCGTCTGCAGGACAAACAGACTGATTGCTAAGGGTTGCCACCGGATGATGGACAACTCTGTTGAAATTCCGATTAAAAACTTCTTCAGCTAAGAAGCTCCACTGGAAACTCATTGTGATTGGTTGATTTTGTCATCAAGACACCCTTTATTGCATTTATGACGTGTTTGCACAACAAACTCAATAAGGTTGTCCACGATGACGTCAGGACAAACAGACGGTTGCTAAGGGTTGCAACCGGATGATGGACAACTCCACTCATTTCCATATTTAGCCTCCTCTGAACTTGCATGCTATAACGTTCACACGAGGCAACAGTTGTTATTGCTAAAAATCATGTCTACTATTGAAAAAATAGCGCGAAAAGCGCTTGCCACCTTTTCAGAAAGTGGGAATGAAGCATTTCAGGAAGAATTAGTCAAACTGACCCGCATCGTAAAAAATGTGCAAGCTGAAGAACTACGTGTCAAGCGCAATATTTTCAGCGGGGATGCTGCTTCTGATGACAGTTCTGATGACAGTTCTGATGATTCTTATCATTATATTATTCCTTCCAATGCCTCTGTACTGTTCATGGAAATTACCGAGAACAAGCTATTCTCGATGAGCAGCTTCCTGCTGCGATCAGAGGCCCGCATCCCCCTACACGACCACCCTGGCATGCATGGAATTATCAAAGTGCTTTTCGGAACCATTGAAATTCAATCTTACTCTGAGGAATCTGAGGCAGAAGGATCCTTAGTACCATCAGGGCAAGTCCTCAGCCAGGCCCATGGAGAGGCCCTCAAGCCCGTTAGGAAGATGCCCACAATTAGAGTGACTGAATTCGATGATCCTCGCGTGCTAACACCGACCGATGGAAACTACCATGAAATTTGTGCAGTGGGTGGGGAAGTCGCCTTTTTTGATATTCTGGCCCCCCCCTACGACTTAGAGGAAAACAGAGACTGCAATTACTACCAGGCTCTAACAGATGATAACAACACCTGGCTCCTCAAAACTCCCATCCCAGGGGACATCGGGATGTACTCAATCGAGTACGAAGGCCCTTCGGTGCAACACATAAAGATTTAGATTTTGTGATAGATTGTTAATTTGATTGTTAATTCAATAAGTTCATAGTTCTGCTTGTGATAATGACTAAAATAAAATGTATTCTTTCATTTTGTTTGTTTTCATGGCCTCACGGCGTCCTGGGAGTAAAAGCCCAGCTGATGAGTCCTATTGGGGACGAAACGCCTGAACCCTCCGGGGGAACGAAGGGGATCGGTCACGATTAGCTTCCGCCTTTGCGCGCCTGCGTAGTTAGGCTTAGGTGAAAAGTACGTCGCCATTTTGATACACTTGGAATTGCCCTGAAGTGCTGCTAGCTTAAGCTTAAAGATGGGGTGGGACGTGACCTTTCGACCTTTTAAATCTAACTGTGAGTAGAAATTTTAATGTATCGGTGTCTGGGTGTTTGTCTTTGAGTATTTTAGAAATATCGTCTTGTGAATTTGCAGTGTTAGTTTGAGGTGATTTCTGTTTTGATTATTTCAGTCCTGTCTTCAGAGTGTAAAATGTAAATAGAATCGGTTTTTATCCAGTGGAATAGTAATTGATATTAGTGTTAGGTTTCCTGACTTTGCCTGTTTTGGGTTACGTGTTGATAGTTGTTAACTGGATGCATTGTTAGTTTGCAATTTGGACGGCAGACGTAACATGGCCTCACGGCGTCCTGGGAGTAAAAAAGCCCAGCTGATGAGTCCTATAGGGGACGAAACGCCTTTGACACGGACCTTCCTCGCCCCAACCATCCAACATAGCAGACAAGCAACACATCTGATAACCATTAAAATTCCTATACCCCTTACCATATGTCCTTGGCCGTCGTCCGCGAGCACGTGCCAAGGACACATGGTAGGGGTATAGGAATTTTGGTGGAATTAGGACACACGAATGAATAGACTTTTTAAATTAATTATGATCACCTAATTAATTAATTAATTTATCCCGACTAATTGCGGTAGAAAATACGAGCGACTAGCGAGTCAGTGAGGAGCACCTTACACGCTTACAATTCTTAATGAAATCAGATTTTATCACAAGATTTTATGGAATATTAAATAAAATAATCACTACCGGGATTCGAACCGAGGAACTATCGCACACGAAGCAGACGCTATACCACTGAGCCAGCTGCGACACTATGATATACATTATATAAAAAATATAACTTTTGGATCAAAGTCTACCATTTTGATTGGTTGGTAGCAATGAAGCGTGTCACATTGATTAAGGCATTAAGATATTGGGTCGAGCATCTCAGTAATATGCGATTGTGAGAGGATTGTAAATTCACGTCCCCTTTCTTATGTATCTGAAGACCCTTAAGATATGTCCCCACTTACACGTGTTTTTACATGAAATCCCTCATTCAGGAGTAGTATAGATATCAATACGATAGATAAAAGACTTTTATGAAAAAGAACTAAATGTATTCAAAGAATGAGAGAATCTTTAAGATCTAGATTTAGAAGCGAGTACTTGGGTCAATTAAGAAAACAATCAGTTAAAAATCTTAAAATTGAACCTCTCAAAGTGGGTGAAATAGTATTAGGTAGAAGATTTAAACAAAAATGAGTATTTTGGAAAGCTAAAATAATCAAACTCGTTCCTGGAAGAGACGGTACTGTAAGACTAGCATTAATTAAAACTGAAAGTTCAGAGCTCTTACGTCCAGTACAAAGACTTTTCAGATTAGAGATGGATAATTCTATCATAACAGGTCAACAAGACGATAATGTCATTAACCATCAGTAGTGGAAGGATTGTAAAGCCTGTGATTTAAGGTAATGTACGGGGTTATTCACTGTGTTTATGCGATTTTACGTAGAGATTTCCATGCGATCGTATGATTGTTCCATGCGATCGCATGAAATGTGCAGTGAATAAGGCCGGTAGTGTTGTATTTCTTGTGATTCAATGTCTTTTGCTTTTGTTTGTGAATTTAAATATTTTAAGTAAGGTGCATTGCTCAATATTATCATCTTTTACTTATTTGTGAAGTGTTTAAGTGTAATTAAGTAGTATTTTCATCGTATATGTTACATTTTGAACTGTGTTTAATTTTAAGAATAATAATTGGGATTATAAAATTGTAAGCAATTTGAGTAAAATGTAATTATTTACCCAAAGGTGGGAGTAAATGTGGGATATTATTAGATATGAATGCGGAACTAACACCCCCGCAATGTACTTTGATTTCTCTGTACTTGGAGTGGCGTGCCTTTCAGCCTTAGAGATTTCGAATGAAGCTGCTGTACTTGTTACCAACGTATCGGCATGATTATTTTCCCCGGACTCTAAGTAAGTTTCTTGTTGATATACAACAGTAAGTAACATGGAAAAACACCCATCAAAAATTTCCCACACCATTCCCGGCTCCCTAAAAAAACCGCATTTACACTTTTACGATCCCAAACACATCCCTTTTTAAACCCTTTTAATTAGTACACCAAATCCGAACATAGCAATCGGAACGATCATTATTAAAAACGAGAAAGGGGATGAAAGAGAAATCTCTCTTGACACTCTCATCGCTCCCAGTAGAACCTCGGTCATCACAAAACCGCTCTCCCGCACATGCGCAGCGCTCCGGCTCCCACGGCGCATGCTCCCTGGCTCCGATCCGAGACGCGCGAGAGCCGCGGTGTTTCGGGTTTTGCATTCGCTCCGCTTTTGCGTGGGAAGTCAGAGAGTCTTAGCGCTTTTCCTCCTTTTGATTGGTTTTTGTGGTGGTGTGCTTATTGGATGTAAACTTTGTTTCAGTGTTTGTGCATTCTCACGGACCGGTGATTTTTTTTTATTTTCTTTCCCGCTGGATTTCGTCGATTGTGTTGGATTCAATGTCTTCATCAGGAGAGGTAAGATGCCTTGTCTATGTCTTTAGTGTGTGTACATTTCGTGTTGGAAATTTCAGGAGAGATCAGGGAAAATATGTTTAAGCAATGAATTTTATTGAAACTAATTTTACTTCATTCTTTAAATTCACCAGGCGCGGATCCAGCACGGCTCCAAGGGGGGCACTTTTCCTGACGAGATCCCCTTGTGGTACCATTGGGGGTATGGGGGTCCTCCTACAGAAACAAATTTAAATTTGACGTGTTAAAATAGGGTTTTAACTCATTTTAAGAAACGTTTTGAGTCTAAGGGGTCACTTTTCAACACTATTTCCTTTACTTTTTGACAAAATGTCAAAATTTTGGGGATTTCATAAAAATTAACACTGAATACCCCATTTTAATACTAATGGGGGGTATGGGGGTCCTCTCCCAGAAAAAATTTTGAAAATACACCTGTAAAAGTTGGGTTTTACTCATTTTGAGAACCTTTTTGGGTCTCCAAGGGGGGCACATTCCAGAGTGGCACCCCCCTGGATCCGCCACTGAAATTCACGAGTCCTTTTAGATGTTTAAGTGGATAGAATTGATCATGTTTTTCAAAAATGAAATGACATGTGTGATAAACATGTTTTTCAAATGTTTAACAATACAATGGAATTTTAAAATTACTATTGCTATTATTGAAAGTGCTTTGATATTCTATTTGTAACATATTTATTGTTCTTAAAAATTATAAATTCGATATTAATCAGCATTTTAATACTAGCATATATTTTTTAATAATTCATAGGTGTAGATGAAAAATATTCACAAATCTTTATTTCTACAGGAAATATTAAAATAAATACAAAATAAAATCAACCAATATTAAGTTAAATTGATGCATACAGTTGTTTAATAAAAATAGGTAAAAATGCTTAATGAACATTTTGATTAATGAACAGGATGATTTTGGCAATTTCTGACCCCCCCTACCCCCATGTAAGGGTATGTAAGATTTTTCAAACCCCTCCCCCCCTATTCTTACGTAAAATTCCATTTCGTTTAATCAGTTTAAACTCCAATAAAAAAGATACATCTGATATACCTTCATTTTTTAAAATTAAAGCTTCGATAATATAACGAAGTCATCAGCATTTTTTAGTTTTTCTGGGGTTATTCATTAGTTATTTGATTGGAATTTGTTTACATTAATTTGGAAAATCTTACGTAAGAATTGGTTTGACCCCCCCACCCCCCAAGTATAAGGGTATGTAGAGATTTTTCCAACTCCCCCTCCCCCTAGAGACCCTTACGTAATTAATGAATGGCCCCTTATGCTTAAATGCAGTATCCAAAGCACACCGGTTTCCTTCTTAGCATTATCACTTTCTACCTCTTTCTTCAAACATGATCGATGAATTAGAGTTGACCTCTCGGTGTTGATGATTTGCTGGATGTGTAATAATGATAGAAAGTGCCTCAACGTTTGAATATTGATCTTCAATATGTGACCTTTAATGTTGCATGTGCTACCTTTACTCAGTTCATTAACTTTTACTTAGATCTCAAATCATTGTTTTCGTTGGATTTGTTTTGAAGGAAAGTTTTACAACCGATTTTAAAAGCATTTACTTCAATCTGATTCCTTACTTTCATGTTCACTTATTAACTTAACATCTTTGCAAACAGTTTTTGAATTGAATTTGAAGAAGAGATTATTGGATTAGATAGTTTCGTTTGTTTCCCCAGTTTTAGATATGATTTACTTAAACTTCAACATTTGTTTTACTTTAAAATTCGTCCTATAGATTTTATGTTTATTTTAAAACATACTATTAGTAGGATAGTAGGTGCAATAATGTCACAGAAATTGTCGTTTAACTGCGAAATGGGTATTTTAATTATAAAGCTTACACTTTTGCATCTTGATTTTAAAGTTTTTATAAAACCCGAATTTCTCTTGAAAAAATTAAAGAATGTTTTTGTTTTAATTTTAGGATTATAAGCTTTTATAATGAATTACAATAAACTATTCTAAAATATTTGAAATAAAGTTAATGCTAGGGTTATTTTTGTTCCACAGTTTAGTTAAAATCAAGAGACATTCATTCTACCCTGATAATTGAGATATATTAAGTTTAATCTTTTTTTTTATTTTTTATTACCTACATATTAGTGTGTAAAGGTGAGACATGAAATCATGTTTAGACTAAAGACATCTTTAGTCTAAATAAGACATCAGAAAACACCGGTGAAATATAAGACACTTAGATAAAAGCGGGGGCATAATTTTGATTGGGGTGTGTGGAAAGTTGTTATCTTAAATTTATCTTATGTTTTTGTAACAAGAAGAAGGTAAGGAACAAACCGGCTTAAGAATTATTAAATCAAAGAATTTTTTATTGTATTTGAAAGGGATATTAGCCTTTTATAACATGCACCTATTATGTCCGACATTGAAACGCCACCCGCCGCGCCGTATTATTTTTTTTTTGAATTTATCTGTTAGCAACCTAAAGAAACTGACATGAACTTACGTATAATTTTTTCATTGCAATTCTTTACGGTAAAATCACGTTTTCACTTTTAAACTGGTGAGTGCAATTATCTAGAACTATTTTGCATAGAGTCCTCTTTTTGGAAAGCGTAAAGTAAATTTCCCCGTACTGTATATAATTAATATTTTAAAGTAGAAGCTTAAAATTGTGTTGGGGCTCCATAAACAACAACTTTTTCTCCCCCAAAAAAGTATACTGTGACCCGAAAAGTTTGGGAGCCCCTGTCCCACACCAATCCAGAATTTTTAAATCTTGCTGGTGAGCACTTTCGGCTCCCATTGCTTTTTCACCTGTTGTTGTCGTGTGCCACTTGGATTACCCAAGCTCCATAAGGATTCAAGGCAAAGGGGGTGCGCTCTTGAGAAAGAGAAGTCCGACTTCTGCCAGATGCTGCCACTATCTATCGCCACCTCCACAATTTTGCCATGTATCTGAAGGGGAGGGAAAAAGTCTCCAGACACCTGGACCCGTGGTAAACTGCGACATGACGGACCACAGGACTTTCGGACACACAGATAGGGATCTAAAGAATTGTTCGATTCGATTCCGGAATCGATTCTTGAGGTTCGATTCTTGGATTCAATTCCTGAGGTTTGATTCCAACCTGGAATCGATTTCTTATAGGGCCAGTATCGAAAAAGTAGAATTTTCAAAATACTAATCAATTAGAGAAAAATTTGTTTAATTCTCTGTATTAATTAGAAAATTAAGTACGATTCCTAAGATTCAATTCCTGCTGGAATCGATTCCTTGGTATCGATTTCAATTCGATTGCGGAATCGATTTCTTCGGAAATAATTAGAACCCTACCCACAGATTTAACGAGCACGTACTCCGCTTATACTCGGCGGGTCTTTAGCGGTATCGGGAATCGAACCCGAGACCGAAGCCGATGCCTTAACCACTAGGCACCCCACGGCCGATCGCTTTTTCACCTGCCCAATGATATAAAATCTCTTTTTAAAGTCCTTCCTGATATTTGCAGTGTAAACTGCTCTTGTACAAGCTTACTCCGGTGGTGCGTTGGAGAAATAAATCCCCTCTTCCGTTTCTTCGCTTCGGTGGAGGATGTGTTGAACTTGTCCGGGCACGCTTCGAATCCTATGGTGTGGTTCCGCACCATTCTTCCTTTCCTCACTTTTTTCTTCTATATTTCCATTTGCATATTATCCCTTGACCAACGGAATATCAGATATGTGCAGGAATCCTGTGATCTTTCTTTTCCCCCCTTGTTCGAGGTGGTTAGTCTGCGCATCTTCTTTCCTTCCTGGATCAAAGCCGGCGGGGTTCGTTTAAAAGCATGGGAATATCAATGTACTAGTTGGTGGTATACTAGGGATATTTCGGTAACTGCTTAGAAGATGAAAATTTTGAAATTTAATGATTTTTTAGTATAATTTTCAACTACTTGAAAAAAAAATTCTGAGAAACAATAAATGTAAACATCTGTCAAAAGTAGTAAATGCTAGATATATTTCAGTATCACTAATTAGTAAAGGTGTCATTTCTACAAAATCAAATCAAAATATTTAAAGCATATAAATACGGCTTTCATAGCTATGGATATAGCTATGATTTACTAATCCTTTCCCCAATACTTCTGAGTAACAAAATTTAGAATTGTTTTCCACGTACTGCCATTTACTTTTAATGTAGTTAACTTCCAGTCATAAACTTGAGATCTTTGCTCTTCACCGAGATGATACAGTAATCTCTTACAGTTGAGTTAGAGCACTAGATCAAAGCAGATGATTTACATTAATTTTCCTATGGTAACTGTGTCCTGCCGACTTAGTTCTGGTTCAAATTCATGCCTTCAAGTATCCTCCATACTTCTATTCGTAAACTGAACCTAGTATATCAAGACGTCACCTCTGAGGTATGTCTCGTGAACTACCTTGAGGTACTACAACAAATTATCTCTTAATGGTGGTATACAATAACTTCCACCCCGTGCATGCTAAATTCAAGAGTAATCTTTCTTCAAATATAATCCATCGCTGATTTTACTCCAAAAGTTGAATAAAAATGCTTAAAATGATTTACCATGGCCGTTTAACTCATCCTTTGCTGCATCAGTATTCAAGACATCATTGTTTACTCCGTTAGACCTTGATCAAGCCATTTGCCCGGTGTTAAGCTTGTTTGATGAAACATTCCGTTTGAGCTTATCTGATCTCTCAAGTATATAAGTAGTCGAAATTCGCCATGTTATGAATCGTGTTTCGATTAACAAGCTTGTTGGAGGAGAATTTTCGAGCAATTTTCGGACAAAATTATTTCCACTTGAATAACTTTTCCCAAATGCGTATCCCTTCCAGTTCTTATGAATGAACGACGTACATATCTGAAACGGTTATTTAAATTGCTGTTATCCGTCTCTTCACGCACTCATGATTCATTGTTGAGAGGACCTGAGCAAATAAAAAGATCTTCGTAATATTAATTTAGAACTAAGCAGTTCTATTGTTTGTTAGTTTTTCCTGTATATACTTATGCTATGTTCTTAATTTTTGGTTTGTGAGAGAATTATTCCATAGCCATCTAGAGCTAGAAGGCCTGGACAGCTAAGAGGATGAGTCATTCTTTCCGTCGAAAGCTTTCGAACGATTGGTTGAGGAGAGGGGGAAAACACGAGAAGCGCGCGCTTATTGGAGGTTCGCCACCTTGAAGACGGAGAGAATGACTCATCGAGGCGAAGTGTCCAGGCCTCTTTGTTCAAGATGGCTATGATTATTCCCAGAGTATAAAAGAATCAAGTTCACTGAGAAAAGAATCACTAGAGAAAGTCCAATTGAAAGTTCATTAGGGGCCATCCATAAATGATGTCAAATTTTTTTTTCAATATTTTTGACCTCTCCCTCCCCTTTGTCGCAAAGTGTCACACTTCACTATTCCCCTTTTGTCACATGTCACGCTCTGCTACCAATAAGAAGTTGAGAATTAAGGTGGTAAGAATCTGGAATCATTTAAACTACATTTACAGAAAACATTGTTATTTAGTTTTTTGATTTTCAATGCGTGAGGTCACAATTCTTAAAACCTCTTCTCCCCCTTGTCACAAAGTGTCAAAAATTAATGAACCCTTACTTCCCCTGCAAGAGTCATTTATGCACGTCCCCAATTACTTATTTCGAATAGGAATAGGGGGCGCAGCCGCACCGTTAAACAGCTAGGACCTAATGTGGTGCGGAAGCGTTACAAAAGGACGTTTTGCCAAGGCCCGTTTAACGAAACAAAACATCATAGAATGAAAAAATTTATTGCTTGAGGTAAAGCAGTAATCCTTACTACTTACACCATAAATTTGATCGAAATTGGACCACTTTCTAAACCGTGGGGTGAGTTTTAAAACGTGTAGAATTAATCTTTTGCCCAAAGAATGGAGTTTCCTCTTAGTGTAATGGTATTGAGAAAAATGCTGATCGAGGAAGGAATTTTCGAAGATCATACAGTTTTTAAACAAATTAGGGATCTTGCATGATCATTGAAAATTCTTTCCCCGATCATCATTTTTCTAAATACCATTACTCTAAGGGAACTCTAGAAAGTGGGCCAATTTTTATCAAATTTATGGTGTAAGTAGTTCGGATACTGCTTTACCTCATTCAATAATATTTTTCATTCTATTATGTTTTGTTTCGTTACACGGGCCTTGGCAAAACGTCCTTTTGTAACGCTCTCGCACTACATTAGGTCCCAGCTCTTTAACGGTGCGGCTGCGCCCCCCTATTCCTATTCGAAGTATGCTCGTCTAGGTCCCCTCTACTTCCCCTCAAGATATTGATGATGAATTCAAAATCCCCCTTTATACAATTCAAGTTTTATTTCACAAACGAACCAGATAAGCACATCATATATCAAATTGTACCATTTAAATAGCAGTGTTTTCAAACCCTCAATTTTCATCTCCAGTTTTATTAAAGAACTTAGTAGCTCGAAGAAAACTGACAAATCGCCAAACATAAAAAAAATTGATAATCACATCTGATTGACCAATCCGTGTCCCCATTCATGATCAAAATCGAATCACGCCTGGCCACTCATCAACCAATCGAACAGATTATATTCATTCTAATTCATTCCGAACACGATGCGCAAAAAGAAGAAACGAATGGAAATCGAAGCAAAAATAGTTCCGCCAAGTAGACCATAAAAACAAATCTCTATTCCAACACAGGCATCGGCTCAATTAATGTTCTGCAGTGCTCAATGAGCATCGGAAGACAAATGAGAACGTTAACCCTTTCGGTTTCGTAATCAGGCTGGAGAACCCCAGTGATGGTCATTTGCTTAAGATACTCATCTTGACGCTAGGAGGACGGGCAAGCCGTTACCGCAGCAAAAAAAGGTGAAATTGTTTTGTCCGTTAGTTTACCATGGGAAATGGATGGACTCCAGATGATTGGAAGAAATGCAGGCCATTGTTTTTGAAGGATCTGTGAAATGGAGATTGTGGGAGTATCTGGTTTACGTGGTGTAAATAGAAGTTAACGCGTTATGATCTATTTTTGGGCCTTAGAGTTCCATATAGTCTTTTATGTTTGTTTACTTTAGAAGAGGTAAAAGGCAATGTTTGTGTTGAATTGCTCGTCCTCAAAATAGTAGTGTTAGGTAAAATGTTAATCAACATTATGTTACATTTAATTTATTAGTTTTTATATGCTTTTTTATAGTTAACTTATAGTTTTGAGCCGTTGTTAGGAAAATCTTTAGAAATCACTGTCATAGAGTAAAAAAAGAAGAAAAAAATGGGAAAAATTAGAATACTCGGAAAAAAATACTCACCGAGATAGAAAAACTCAAACTTGTGTGTGTGTGTGTGTGTGTGTGTGTGTGTGTGTGTGTGTGTGTGTGTGTGTGTGTGTGTGTGTGTGTGTGTGTGTGTGTGTGTGTGTGTGTGTGTGTGTGTGTGTGTGTGTGTGTGTGTGTGTGTGTGTGTGTGTGTGTGTGTGTGTGTGTGTGTGTGTGTGTGTGTGTGTGTGTGTGTGTGTGTGTGTGTGTGTGTGTGTGTGTGTGTGTGTGTGTGTGTGTGTGTGTGTGTGTGTGTGTGTGTGTGTGAATGAACACGGAATAACTGTAAAATAAAAACCCAATACATTTACCTACTATTTTATTATTTCTGGCAACTATCTTGAAAAAAACTCATCAGAAATGCCGATATGGGAAATAATTATTCCAGATAACTTTTGTCGATATTAAACGTACCTCAAAATTAATATAAAAATGTTTTAAGTAAAAAATAGTACTTAAAAATGTGTCTGAATGTCTCAGAAATATAATCCAACACCATGAAATTATTGTCCTAGTTTATATTTCACTGAAAATAATGGAACTCTCCAGGCCAAGATATTGCTTTTAGGTTTGAATTTATAGCTTAAATACTGCCGTATGCATATTTCATTTAAGGCACCCTTTCGATACATATTTGAATTAATCTGTTTGTTCACATCATTATTAATACAGAACAAAGCGTTTCACGATTCATTTGTTACTTAAAGGATCTTGTCACACTACGCGTCTTTTAGACGCTACTGCAATTAATCAAAGAAGGGAAAAAGCATGGAGTTCAGCCTGAGAGATTGATGGCAGAGAGATTGATATGGAGATTGATTGCAGTAGCGTCTATAAGACGCGTAGTGTGACAAGAGCCTAACGATTGAGGAGGTTGAAGGTAATGGTGAGGGTCCACGAAACACCGGTTCGAAATCATCTCCTTATCTGATGAAGGGAACCCATCATCGTATCATGTAATCAACCGAGCCGGTCGAAGAGAAAGTTAGAGACCACCACCGAGGCTAATGCCGACTTCACCCCGAGCAAAACGGCTTTGCACACACACACAACCACCTGACGCGCTCGGAATACGCAATTAATCGAACGTAGGTAAGGCACCTCCAGCCCAAGTTTTTTGACCCGCTCGTATTCCTTGATTGGGTCCTTTTTCTGCGGTGACTTCTGAAGCCGCGGTCCGCTGAACAAAACTAAACATTTGCATTCTGAGTAACACCTCGGAAACTCTCTTGTCCCAGTAACGCCCATTGAAAGTAATCATTAAGGAACAAAGTCACGTGGCTTGCCTTTTGTCTTCATGCCGTTTCCCTCTTACAATGCGCGTGTAGCTTTTTTTTCTTTTGCGCCGTCGTCGTATATAACAGTCGTGCCCGCAACGATACCGTATTATTTAATTGTCAAATTCCATGACGCTCTTTGTTTAGGTTTTTTATTTTCGTTAAAAATGTATCCTGGCTGTCGCTATTCGGGTTAATGATACTGCATTGTAATCGTAATCGAAGAGGCTGGGCTGGTTCTTTTGAACCGTTTTTGAGAATTGGAAATTTTGTTTTTTGTATTCGAAGCATGAGGTTTTACTATATGCTAGATTTAACGTGGGAATTCTTTTCACATGACACGCATGCGTAGCATGGGAAATAAACAAACCATTTCGTGGGTTACTACTAACTTATTTTTGTGAAAATAATATTTTTATGAGAGATTTACCTGTGTGTTATTGAATCCCTGAAGTTTTCATATGGGTGCACAAGTAGTTTTTTAGGTTAGAGTTATTTGGAATTTTTCGCAATTGTTTGATTGTATCGGATGGCCTTTAAGCGAAAGAAAATAAAGAGAAACATTTTTAGTAAGGAAACTTTAAATACATTCTTTACCTTACCTATTCTACCGAGCCTTCTTTATTCAATTAGATTATACAAAACAGACTTATAGTCTGTAGTTCTCTTGTATATTATTAAAAAGGATACCTTTATAAACTGAAAATTTATTCCTAAACGTATTAAATTATGGGCAGCGGCGTCGTTGAATAAATTTTCTTGGCAAAGTTACTTTCCAAGACCTGTTATATTTACAGTTAAAAACTCACTCAAGTTATACAGGGTGTCTCAAAAAGTCGGTACCAAACTTAACATGCGTCTTGCCATGATATTTTCAGTCATGTCCTCTCGCAAATGTAAATAATTGTGTCCGATGGAGGAAAATTTTTCCGACGAAAGGCAAGGGCAACGCTTAACGTCTTTATTTTACGGAAAACTTAACCTATATTACAACAAACTTAGAGAGAGCTCCCAATTAAATTAGAAGTAAGTAATGAATTAAAATTGAAAGTATTGGGTTGTCCCATAAGTTCTGTTACTTTTTACGAAGTTTTGTCTTTGAAAATTTTTTATGAAAAAGTGGTAATAGGTGGAGATTTCAAACTAAAGGGATTTTGATATATGTATATTTATGAACATAATGTGTGATTTTAGTAGTTCTAGTGATATTATTTCTTTTCAAAATGGCGGTTTGAAAAAAAGACCAAAAACGACGATTTTCGAGTATTTTTTTTTGTTAAAAAAACTAGGAAGAACGCATAATTCATGGCTAAAAAAAGTTTACTGCATATTTGAAATGTTAAGATTAAGATGTCATAGTTTCAAGATGATTCTATAAGTTTAAGGTAGGAAATTTTGACTTTAAAACTTCATATATTGGTAATTTCACGTGTTTTTTAAAGCACACCTATTGTTTTTCTAAACAGCTGGTATAACGCAAGTAAAAGGCAGATGTTTTTTGAACCATAATGCTTGTTTCAACGGTTTAAACATTGAAAGCCTCTTTTCATAATGTCGTTGAATTGATTTATTTCTAAATTCGAACGAGTTGTTTTTATTGTAATGTTTTCCTATGAAGCAAATATATGGCGGGCGATCGCCCCCCCCATAATCCGTGCCAGGGTTGAACTGATTTTTCAATAGTAAGTTTGGCACTGACCTTTTGAGACACCCTGTCTAAAAAAGCCTCGTGTATCAAACCAATATAAAACATAATTTAAGTTTTAGAAACAGGTAACCTTTACGAAATGTCATCAGGTGTAAAAAATAGTATGAGTAAATATTCGTTTCTCTAAATAGCTCCCCACGTTTAAAATTTATAAAATCTACTAACGAAACCAAACATTTTTTTTTTGAAAACCAAGTTTTATTTTTCATTTCCAATAGTTTTAGCGATATCCCGGACCCCAAACTGTAAAGATGCTTATTACTACCTCCTTCGCACAAATTGGATGACTCTGAACTCCACTCGTTCTCCAAGAGGTCCATTTGCCAGTAATAAGAGGGATCTGAGCAGAATGCGATGTTTCGTGCGTCGGAAACAAGCCTTCGTAAGCAGCCCTGTTGACCGCTTCGCTCTACTAAGCCCCGACATCTTACAAAGGCAGCCCCGGACCAGTGATTCAATCAGGTGGCTGCGTGTGCCCAGCACAGTAGCTCGGGCTTAACCTTCGACCACTGACTTATATGAGGGAGCGGTTCTTCACCTTTATTTCCCCTATGTCCCAGGGTTTGACTTTGAAGGATGTGAGGAAAGATTGTGGGTGTTACCGTTTGGTTTCCGCAGCCTTATAAAGGTCGTTTGCCTTTTCTTTTCTGTGATTTTTCGTGTTGAAAAGCTTCCAATGATTTATTTTTGGTCTTGAACAAAAACTAGAAAACTATTTATTTTTGACAAGGTGTAAATAGGCCCCGGGAACGTGCACATGGGTGGCAAAAATTTTGCGGATAGCAAACCACAGTTAGCATATAAAAATAGGACGCATTTTCATTTTATTTGATAAATTTGGTTGTACAGTCAACGTGCAACGAAGGAATTTTCATTTTAATTCACTACCGGTAACTTTTTATACTTATTTCCCCCTTAGTTCCGGTTATAGTATTATTGAACGACTTAAACTTAGTATCGGTGCCGCAAGCCGCATAAACTCAAATTATTATGTTGATGGTGGAATGCACTTTCTTATTAAATGGCTAGTACTTAAATTACATTTTGAATCTAGAATATATCTGTTTTAATAAAATAGGCACATTATGATGCTAATTTCTTAACGTAACTCGAGAGCAGAATTTCGCTTTCTGACATTGTAGTCCATTTTAATCTTCATGCTGTTCTGAGTTGAATATACTCTGATTTGGCTTTTTAGAGTTTAACTTTTCATCATCCATAACAAGAAAAGGTTTTGAGAGTTGACCTTTTCGGTGTTTGAAAATAATACTAATGAAACCATGTTATATAAAAGTTCACCTCCTATCTATAAACCCTGGAAATGTCATTTGTTTAAAGAAAACAAAATATTGCTTGTGTGAGTTTGAGAAAAATATGATATCAACACTTCTTATAATTTTTTCCTCCATTCATTGTATTATGAATGAATAATACAAGAATTCATTACGGTAAAGCGCAATACCATGAAAATAAATATTTCACGAAAATGTAGAGAATTGGCCTTTTTTCAGCAATTCACCTCAAATTCATATTCCTGTATATACGAAACAATGCTTTAAAAGTAAACTCAAGCGATAAGATATTATAACTTACTAAAATAAATCCGAAACTGCATAAAAGTGAATGAAAGATTACGTCATGATCCAATTTCCGCATTTGGGTTTCAACACGAACTGTCCAGAAATTTCATTCTTTAATTTTCCGGACTTAATGGATTTCTCCTTTATTCAAAGAAAGTTTAATAATTGAATTTCTACTATCGAAATTCCGTCCTCCCGCTTCCACATAGGATTGTTGGGTAACTAACTGCAACCGTATCTCTAAAAAAAACAATAAACAAAGCCCCAGGCTTTTCTTTCCGTCCAACATGGATCCGACGAAGATAGGAAATGGAAAGAAGCAAAGAAAGGAATACATCGGACGTATACTTTACAATGCACTAGTCTGTTTGTCATTCAACTTTCTCCTTCTCAACTTTTTCCGTGGCTATTGTTGCCCCTAACAAGACCGGCACGCCGCAATCAACAAGCCTTCGGTAGAAAATACTTCTGGGAACAATGGGAAAGTGAGAGGGATTCCGTACCGATTCTGGATCCCAGAATTTATGGCACGCATGTCACAAAAAAGGGAGAGGGAATAATGGGTTACTTTCACTCGGGAGGCCGATTTAGTTTCACTTTTACGACGGAAGAGTCAATAAGTTACAGATCGAGAGACCCGAAGTAAGGAAAGAATGAATGTTTCTTATGCTGTTGTTGTATGCGAAGGTAATACTCGAGTGCATTCTGTCGCTTGTTCTATTTTTATGAGCCCTTGAAAATGAAGAAGACGAGAAGTTTTTCATTGAAGCTTTTCATCGATCTTTTTTCGGTTTAATTTGTTTTTATCTCCCTTCTTGTAGTATTATTTTATGAAGGAAGTGGTTCCTAACTCATAGAAGTCATGGACCACTTAACCTCCTCAAACACATGTGACGTCTGAAACATTTTTGACCCATCTTTCGCGGACCATTTCGAAAATATCTCAGACCACCAGTTGGGAACACTCTACCACAACCTTTCTTCCTTGCCGTTCTCTTCTCAGTCACTTCTTCTTAAGTCTATGTATGCAACAAAAATCACGGGCCAAATTCCCTTTTGTTTGCTCCTGATTGAATCAGAATCATGAATGAAAATATGAAGTTGTTTCAAAACATACCTACCGAAAGTTTGTCCATTAATACTTCGGTGAAATTTTTCTTTTGAGAAAATTGAAAAAAAAGTATAATTCTTATATAATCTGCCTTTTCTATTATCTTCAGTTGTAAAATTTTAAACATTTCAACATTTTCTTTATCCAATTTCTTCTTTAGTAAATTTTTGTTTTAATTTCTTCAATGTTTTTCATTGCTACAATCATCCAAGACATAATGGACCATAAAAAGATACCTCCGGGGCTGCAAGTCGAGCATACCTGATCCAAACCTCATCTCCGAGAGTTCCTCCCCTAAAACCTTCTTTTCTTTCTCCCAAAACTCCACTGTGTCGTAAGGTGAGAGTTTAGTTTAGAAAGTAAGCATAGTTATGAGTCAAATGACAAGTGCTTAACATCCGTCTGACAGCACGTCCGTCGGTCTTAACCCCAATTCCTTCTTCATCAGTGTCCCCTGACCCATGACAACGAGCAAGGGGATTACGCGTTGACATCTTCCTCGGAGTGACATCAGTGAAAGGGACATCAGAGAACTCCTGTCCCCTCTTGTCTCTGCTACTCGTCGAGTGGTTGGCTGGTTGGACAGGACAATCGGTTCAAAGACGAGTTGAATATTTTCTTAGGGGTAGTTTCTTGATCGAGTAATGAAAGGATTATAAAATATATATATATACTAATATATAAATGTATATATAAAAGGATTATAGTATGGAGAAAGTAATGATGGCAACGGCAAACATAAGATTGAAGTTGGAAGTTTTGAATGGATGGTGTGGAATGGGTGTGATCTGTAGAATGCTTGCTGTGTTTTAAATTAGCTTAAAGATAGTTTTAAAAATAAAAGCCCCGGATGTAGGTTTTTATTTGAGTGGGTGAGAAGCCAAGAGTGCAAGTATCAAAATGAGTGAAATGTTTACTGTGGAAGGTGGATAAAACCACAGAGTACTAGAACAGAGAGTCCCGTCGCCATAGGCGCTATTGGAAATCGAAAAGTTGGATGAGTGTGGGGCTATTTTGGCGCTGCGATCGCATCAACGTCACGAGAGGCGGGACGGAAAAGCCTGATTGGTTGAGAAAAACTTTTTCCTTCTCCTTCGAAAATAGAAGATTGAGTGACAGCCAATCACAGGTTTGATCTCGCTGTCAATCATTTAGTTCATCGTGGCGCCCTCCAAACCATCCAACTTTTGAATATATCGTTTTGGACCCTCTGTTAGGATTTTTCTCTGTGGATAAAGCTGTTAGCAGCGAATATTTAACTCGATAAATTGTAGGTGGTACGTTATTCTGCTCTGTGATTTATCGCATCTATTTGTAGATCTTTGGAAGCCTAGGGAAAGAAAAACATCCGTGAGTCACCATAATGGTAGAATATGCTTGCGAAGTTTGAAAATTCTCCTCGTAAGCAGAAGTTCAAAATTCTAAAGCGCGCTTCGTCACTTATACCCTTTGGAATCTAATCTACTCAGAATTTTCCCGTTCTTTCAAGTAAGGAAAACACGAAAGAACAATTGAAATTTAGCGTTTGGTATCACAAAACCAATTATAGTTAACTAGCTTTCTTTCCCAATGCAGTATTTTCTTAACTTAAAAATATTTTAAAGCGGTTTTTTTAAGTAAAAATCTTAGAAGTTCTTCTTGCTTTCTGAGCATCTTATGCTTTTCCGAGGCCCTTAATTTGAAAAAGTTATCATCTTTTTGGAAGGGAAATAATATTTTTATTTTTGATATAAAGTATCCTTAATAAATTTGAATTTTGCTCTTCTCTACATGCTTATTGAAAACTAGGTTCCGCATTTCTTTTTACTAGAAAGATACTAAGACTACGTACGAAGTATGTGTGAAGGAAAAATTTTGATAGATGTGGACACTTAATGATAAAACTAGTTTTAATACATGATTATTTTTCATTAACGCATACTAAAAATGTAAATCACGCAAATGACAGCTTAATTTAATCTTGACAATTATTGATTTTTTAGATTTTACTGATTGCGTTGTCAATACATTCAAATGGTTATGTTTAAATAAGCTTGAAATTCTATATAATTTTAAACAACAAAAACCAATTTTGTACTTGTTTATTAATTAGTTGAAACATCCCATTAAAGCAATGAAAAATGTTCAAACAGCAAAGTGAAACACAAGTGTCTACATCTTTGAATGCCAATCATTTTATAAATGAAGAACTGTTTTTTTTCTCTTTCTCTATACCCTTTTATCTCTCTGTTCCCTAAATTAAATCTTATTCAATATAAATAAATGGAAAAGCCAAAGAGTAATCACAAAACATTCTTTCCAAAGATAGATAAGCAATTTGCTCTATCAAACAAATAGAAAAATGATACCATCAATCTACATTGCAACATGAAGTTAATAACAGACTAACGTATAAACAATTTTGTAACCGCGGTGTCCAGTCATTCATTTTTAATTCAACAAATTAACACCAGTCTCTTATTTATGTTGATGTCATATGTTAAGGCAGCCGTGTCGGCTTCCCTTTCCATGTCATACTAAGCAAAGGGGCATCTCCATCATTTGATTACCTCCATCTTAATGAGCTGTTTCAAAGCAAGGAAAGAATGTGCGGCATTTAATGACATCAAGGGAGGAATAACCACTCTTCCAGGTATCAAAGCGGGGTTGAGATCTCTCTTAATTTACGCTTTACATTTTTTTTCTGTGCTTTTATCATAGCTTAGATGAGTTTTTTTGTGGTAATCTTTTTACCGAGCGATCCTTGACTCGGGAGAGTCGTGGGAAATTTCCTCATTACTTTTCGGTTTCGCCAGAATCGGTGACAGGTTCTGACAAGGGGAATATGGCGGGTTCATTAATATGCACTATATTGATTTTTTACGATGCCATCGGCGTGTGAGGTTACGGCACCTGGGGGTAGCTGGGTCGAGAGTAAGAGTATTTATTCATTTCTATTTGTTATCCATAATGAGTGTTTTTATCAGTTGCTGGGAGAGAAAAGGAATTGTTGCATAAAGAAAAGGGTTAACTTTTCCATTCGCAGAACTGATTTTCTTAATTTCTTTCCTGGAACTGTATTAGAATAATTTTGAAATGAATATCATCCTATAAACAGTTTTTTTATTTATAACGTTATGTACCCTACGATAACGTTGAATAGTTTAATTGCTTTAAATTCTGCATTTATTCATAAACATTAAAAGGGCCTTGGCTAATCTAGGGGCGAAAATATTGTTTTTTCACTAAGAAATAGAAGACAATTACAGACAATCTCTAAAGAAACTTAATTTTCATCTTAACATTCAGAAGTTCCCTATTGGAAAATTTTTTCTGGTGTTCCTTAAACCTCAAATTATATCCAGTATCATTTATACTGGATCCAGTATAATTTGATACTGGTTTATGGAACACCAGAAAAATTTTTCCAATAGGGTTAACAACTCAAAGGTTTGTTGTGTTCGATCGAACGAACCTTGGTGTTACTTAAATGTGGGCGGTCAAGAAACAGGGCAATTAAGAAGCCATCAGACGCTTTCGGCTCGTTGGTCACCCATGGATGGAATCCAGACCTTTGGAATGATGACACACAGAACTCAAATAAGGAAGTCTGTGGCTAATAAAGCACAAAGGAACATTCCTTGGAGGTTGATGGTGGTCAGTTGTAGTAATTGAATCGGAAGTACTCACGCGATAGGAGAATTGATTTTGGATTTGTTTGTAGGATTTAGTTAAGCGTGAAAGGTGGGATCGAAAGGATTTGGTTTTGAATTTCCAATGGTTTGGTTTGAAGAATGCATCGTGAAGTTGGCTGATTAGAGACAGGAATTTTTGTTTCTTGGCCCTTAGTGATTGCAAAACTTATTTAAGTCTCGGCATCCTTTGAGAAATAGAGCTTTCTCACGCCATCCTAGTCATTCACTGTCTTATCTTATTTTGTACTTTTATGAAATTTCATGACCGAATTATATTGTCCTTCTGAACTACTGTTTAGCAAGGTGGAGTATTTCTCTGCAGACTAAATGATATTTTCTTTTTGAAATAAGGCCATAATTTTAAAACCACTCCTTTTAACTAAACCTCGATTTGGTTATTTTTCTGATTTTTTTATTAGGATGGAAAAGGCCACGCCTCACTTTCCTGAGTGAAGATGGAAATTTAACGAAAGGCCATGTTTTGTCTCCCATAAGAAATTAGTATCCATCAGATTTGTGAATAAATAAATCCATTTATTTTTTGAAAAATCTTAAGAACTGATATGCACAGTGAAGATAATATCAGAAATTTCCTTTTACCAAGTCGAGGATTAACCAAATAGTATTTTTTATAGTATTTCTTTGAACTTTACCTACGAACTACATCAATGTTTTATCTGATACGAAAGATTAAGAACAAAATTATCTTTTATTCCGACAAATTGCTTCATTATGCTTCCTACCTTCAGTTAATTCAAAACCTCTCGAAAACCCCCACAAAAGCATACTGACCAGAAACCTACTTCCCCCAATTCCAAATATAGAACAATCTCAACAACCCCCTTCCCATCTCTGACCGACTAAAGAGCAATCAGAACGAACCAGTCGATCCTTCAACCATGGAACATGGGCAACCTTTCAAGATGGCCTCCACCAACTTAAAAAAAAAGCAACTGCCCATCCAAACAATCTGAGAAATCTCCCACGAGTCGACACATAAAAACGGAGAAATTCCGACAAAGCAGTGCCATCTTCCCCGGCAATAAAACTCACTTCCATTTCGTTTCTCAAAGTAGGACAGGCAGGCATCCATTTCTCTTGGTTGATGAAGAAATGAAAACAATCGCCGGCCATCGAACAAAGAGAAGAAACTCGCTGTCCTCGTTCGCGGCGGCTCCAGGGTCGGGGAGGTTGTGTCCTACTTCTGACGAGCCCGGTTTCCTTTCTTCAGCAGGTGAAACTATTGATGGCAGTGACGAATCGGATCACGTTATGCAGAATCAATCAGCTACTCTATCGATTAATGTAGCCCTGCATGTGCATGGCAAAAGTCTTATATCCTTAGAGCAATTGCCAAAATATCTAACTTATAGTTTTAGTAATAGACCGATGGATGTACTCGACAGTGGTGAGGGAACAGAAATCGGACATTTTCAACTAACATTTCACAGGGAGCGTAAAAGATCATTTCAGAAGTTTCAATTTCTTGACCATAAAAAAACAATAAAACTACCTCCCCATTGTTTAAGAGCTGTGCCCCTGGTTCTGAGTGTTAGATGATGTTTGCATCTATTTGGGGAGAGATTATAGGGTTCAATTCCATTAGAGTTCCCGCTAAATATCGCCAATCTCTTTTGGACACCAAAATGTATAAATATTGATAAATAATTTCAAACTCATAGATTAAAATGTTTAATTAGATCTATAACTGTTCAGTTTATCGTAAATTTAAAAAAAATTGTTTATATTTGAATATTAAGCGTTCAAAATATATTGGTGATATTTAGCTGGAACTCTAACGGAATTGAACCGATTATAGATTAAGGATTGAAGTTGGGAAATACCATTCTATTGATTGTAGGAGATATGAGCTTTAGTGAATTAATTTTTCAAATTAATAATGAGTAACTATTAAGAAGTAATTTTCGTTGTAACTTTTAAAAAGTCGAGTTCTTGAGTTTTGGTTTAGCAAAAGGAGTGTATTTTGTTTAGTTTTTCATTCCTTAACAACTTACCAATTAAGTAGTTATTTCCTTTTAGTTCTTTATAGACTTAAGGAAATGATCAACTAAGAATGGAATTTTCTACTATACAAAATAATATTATAGAGAACTGAAAATTAGTATAAAAGAACCAGCGCTTTCTGATCCGCAACCTTTTCCACTTTTAATTTCCTTTAAGCGGGTGTCTGAGAAAAAGAGATGGCTCGTAATTTAAAATGATGGCAATGAAGATTTTGATTCAGGTATATTGTTTCGCTGAAATCAAAGTGGGTCAAGTTCGGACTGAGTTACAGTGTGTCTGAGAAGTTGCGTGTAACTGCGCTTTGATTTCACTTTGAGGTCAGATAGAATTTTCTTTAGCACTGGTTATGGATGGTGAGTGCTCTTTTGCTTATTTTTTTACTTTCTTATGATGTTCCTGAATAAAACAACCTCTACCCAGATATTTGAGCACCAAACGACCTATTCGTGGTATGAACCGAAACGAAATTTCAGACATTGTTATTACGAGTTAAAATTTTTAAACGTGCCCAGAATCTCCCTTACCTAGTTGTGTTTGAATTTGAATTCAAACGAAGCATATGCTACTTGAATTCGATACCTGTACTGCAGAAAAATTGGAGAGAAGGTTAAAATATTTTTTCCCACTGAAGCATTTTCTATACAAAAAATGATGATAATGTAGTATACAAAATGAACTTAGTATTGAGCAAAATTGCTTCTTTCAACTGTCGGGCCTTTTTTACGTATTGAACAAACTTGAAATAAAAATTATGCTTAATACCTTAGTATTGATACTATAAATATAAATTTTGCTTTTCTCCAAATAAACACAAACATGCTTTTTTCCAATCCAATCTTTTCACATTATTTCCTCATAAGCTTGTGTTTCCATACTTGACCACGAGAGCACGTGCCAGCTGAATTTGGATGCAACTCTTAAAACTCACCAATGTAAAAACAGGATATTCTTCAGACTTAGTCGATGTCCATTAGCCGTGTCTCATCCAATCAATGGGACTGTTAAGTCAAGGGGAGGGAAAACAACAAACTTTGGAGCTTCACAAGAAGACTGGCCGTATGAAGATTGAGTGAATCCCTTGGAGCACAGCTACAGACGAAAGTGCGGCTTTTTCCACACCACCCATCGCAAAAACGAACTCCAATAACCCTTCTTCGTGAGGACCCGCTGACCCTTTAAAGCTCGTGACCCGCTCCTCCCCACCTGAGAATCGCCCGGCATTAACACTTGGCTATTAAGACGGTAGCAGGCATTTGCATGGGGATCCTTAATCGATGGAAATCTCGCAGGTTGTTTACCCTTCTCTGGAATGTAATTGACCAGGGTAGGGTCCGCGGAGAGAATGGATGCATTTAATTGGGGGGATCGGTCTTTGTACAGAGAGGATTGTCCGGGTTTTTTTGTTCTTTTATTTAACTAGAAAGGTGTTTTATTTTGGATTCGACATATTTTCTTTTTGAGGGGATAAAATCGGATGTTATTATTTTTGAGTATCGGGAGACAGATCTGTATGTGTTATTGTGAATGGGGAATCTTTTTCGAATAGAATGGGTTTGTATGTGGAAAAGGAGCCTCTCTTTTGTGTGAAGTTGATCGATTGATTAGTTAATAGGGTTGTTTTTGAAAGCTTCCCTCGATTTTAGATAAGTGGAATGAGGGATTTATGTTTTAAAAAATTTATGATGATATGAATTAAAAAGAACATTTTTAATTTCAGATTTATTTGTACAGACGGTAAAAATCCTGTGGGTCAGCAATGTATAACTATTGATTGAACTTAGCCCATTAATTTGATTTATATCATTTCAATACTGAAAATTCTTATAATAATCTGCTAATATGTTCCTTAAATAAAATGCAACACGGGGTTGTTTTTTTATAAATTCTCAATTACAGTTTCATTAAGTTCAAACTTTCTCCTATTCTATCCTCTGTACATTAAAACATTGATTGGCATACCTCCTGGCGTTACAAAACACAATTTACATTAAATCATCAATCACTTAGAAACACTTTGTCATTCATCTATTTAAAGAATCGATTAACTTTTATCCTCTAACCATCAGACTCGGGTTTAGAGAAAATTGCTTTCTCACTTACCCAACAAGCTTCTGGTCTTTACAATGAATGCTTCATTCCGTTTGAACTGCTGTACTTAAAAGAATCAGAACATTGAATCAGTTTGGGAATCAATCTCACGTTCTATTCATTATATGAGCTTCCTAATTTGCTTTCAGCTTTTGTAGAATGGCTTTCGTTGTCTAACCTATTTTAGTGACGATATCATACTCTAAGTCTAAGCATTATAATTTTATTACTCGAAGATCTGGGTTTTTATTGTGTGGATGGTTTAAATAAAAATATTAAACGTTTTCCATCTCAAGAGGGTAAAAGCGTCACATAATCAAAGCTATAGTTTTTATATATTCTTTTTCTAAAATAGAACGTATTAAAATAATTAGATTTGGGAAGAAAGAAGTAGAGTGCATTCAAAATTTAAATAACCTTAAAACTTTGTTTTTTATATTTTTTGAAAACACCTCAAATGCTTGAACGAGGTATGAGATGATATCCTTTATTATTAACATCATTAGTAGGATTGAAACCAAAATAATTTGAGAAAGAAAACAATTTACTGAAATCCGCAGAAACACGAATTAAGAGAAGAATTTCTAAATAACAGTAATTTCAAAGATAGTGTTGCCTTAGAGTGACCATAAAAGTTAACAAGTGTTATCAAGGCCGTATCCAAGGGAAAGGTTAAGGGATCAACCCCCCTTTCCGAAATTTTGACAAGTTTTATACTATACTATCTTATTTCTTAAAAACTATGTGAATAACACTAACAGAGTGATCTTTTTCGAGTGTAACCCAACGGGTATAAATTGAGTAAATGAGTTACAATATAACGCTTTTAGGGCAAATTTCCAAAGTTTTTCTGGAGTAGAACCCACAAACTCCTCTAGAAATTTTGCCGTTTTTCTATAATGTTTTTTCTAGAAAATTCTGCAACCTACAACGAACTGTTCTCTTTGGCCGTGATCTAGAAGGTCACAAAACGAGTTAAAAACATTATTTTGATGGGAAAATAGCCAACATTTTTCAAGGGGAGGAAACCCCAGACCCCCTAATTTTACTAGAGATTCACTTAGTTCACACAATTTGAAATTCAGCCTACCAAATATAGAAGTAATTGTGAAGGTCATCTAAAACGTAATGTATAAAAGTGCTTTATGGAGTCCTTACAAATAATGTTGGGACAACCCCCTCCGATACAAAAGCCTAGTAGCTACTCCCTTGACTCCCTATAAAGGCATTTATTTATTTATTATTAAGCACACACAAGAGGTCAGCGACCCAATTACAGTGTGGAGAGAAAGTAAAAAATAAAAAAACATACACTACAAAGTACTAAAAAGAAATGTACACTAACAATTTAAAAGAACAGAACATTCATTTTTAAAAGTAAGAAGAGACATATTAAAAATATCCAAGTTAAAACCAATACAATTGTATATTCTATAAAATTTAAAAAGACAGAAATTATCAATATAATTACGTTTGCTGAGAGTATTTTTAAATAAATGATGATTCCTTATCTATTGGGCACCGAAAAATTTATGCCACTTAGTATTTCATTGCAATCAATATGATTATTACAAACTTTATAGAAAAATAAAATACATGATAACTCTCGTCTAGACTTTAAACAAGGAATATTGAAAATATTGAGCAAATGCGAAGAAGATAAATCAAGAGAACTAATATGAAAGGTCCTGAAATATTATAAATTAAAGCTATTATTGTATTCCAACACTGTAGGATAATTTTCTGGGACAAAGTATGAGCGTATTGAACGCAAATTGAGGCGCTTGCAGCAACTCAATGAGTGAACTCCAACCGCTTTACAAGGATTTGGAAGCGCCTCAGTTCATTTGTAGTTCACGGTCCCATCTGCTATAATGGACACTTTTCTTCCAAACTCCATTTTCACCCCTCTGTGAGTCTCGCAATATTTCCACAAACAACACACTCAATAAACACACTGAAAAATAAACACCAGTTCAAGGCCTGCAATCCTCCCACAGCTCATATAAGGTCCTTTCCACTTTTTCTCACCGTATAAACCACTTTCACCAACACAATGTAACCTTTATAGTTGACCTTGGTACCTCAACCTCTTTACGGGCATCATCGTTAAAGGAAAGGGACATCAGCCTCTTTAAAAAAGAGGATATAGAGAAAACCACCTGTGAGTGATGCTGGTTCGTCTCATCCCTTTCTGGGTCGCCGTCTTGGAAGACTTTTTGGGTCACGATCCGTGGCTGAGGTGGGTGACAATTAGTGTTCGCGCTTTTTGCTTCGTCAATTACGGCCTGTTAACCGTAATTTGATGATGGAGATTCGTGTAATTCTGTGAAGTGCGTTTTTCTCGGGTTGTAGTTTTTATGGATGTGTGTTTCTCAGAGGGGTGGATCATACAGGTGTCGTGCTCTATTAAGTAGTAGTGGCAAGGTCGTAGCGCAACGAAGAATTTGTATGTGATAGGTTTTGCCATTGGATAAGAGTGATTACCAAAATGTGTGATGTGGTGTAGGCAGCCATTTGGTACTACAGCAACATTTCCCTTCCTTCTTTGACCTGAGAGACCAATAAGTCCTTTGTCAATATACGTATATGAAAAACAAACATAACGTGCAATATACTCTCGAGTGGAATACTTGTAATTCATCCCTCTATAATAGAAATATTAGTTTAATCAAAATTAGTTAGGAGAAAATATCAGTTGAAGTTTTATGTAAGGTTTTGCTTTTACAGCAGTGATGTATAAGTGGTCTAATAACCGGACATTCTTTGAATATTTTTGTGATGTTTTTCCCCATAAAAATATTCCAACTTTTTTGTTTAAATTTTTTGAACTGAGCCAAGGTTTTTTTTCAATATTGTGATACTTAGCTAATGCTAGTTGTCCCATAAGTTCTGTTACTTTTTACGAAGTTTTGTCTTTGAAAAATTTTTATGAAAAACTGGTAATAGGTGGGGATTTCAAACAAAAGGGATTTTGATATATGTATATTTATGAACATGATGAGTGATTTTGGTAGTTCTCGGGATATTATTTCTTTTCAAAATGGCGGTTTGAAAAAAAGACCAAAAACGACGATTTTCGCGTAATTTTTTTCTTTTGTTTAAAAAACTAGGAAGAACGCATAATTCATGGCTAAAAAAAGTTTTACTGTATATTTGAAATGTTTAGATTACGATGTCATAGTTTCAAGATGATTCGATAAGTTTAAGGCTGGAAATTTTGGCTTTAAACTTCCATATATTGGTTATTTCACGTGTTTTTTAATGCACGCCTATTGTTTTTCTAAGCAGCTGGTATAAAGTAATTAAAGGCAGGTGTTTTTTGAACCATAATGCTTGTTAATGCATTGAATTGATGCCATTAATGCATTGAAAGTATCTTTTCATAATATGATTCCATTGATTTATTTCTAATTGCCAAGGAGTTGTTTTTATTGTAATTTTTTCGTATGAAGCAAAGAAAATTGCTTTGTTCGCTGAGCGTAAGTTCAGCAAGTGTACCTGTGATAAGCTGAAACGTTGCGCGCTTGCATTGTGCGCACTATTTTCTGAACTTAAGTTCAGATATAATTTAATATACTGCATATTTTGAATATTTGGGTCTTTCCTAAGCTTTTTTATTGATTTTGATGCTTTTTTTCGTAAAAATTTCTTTGAAATGACTAGCATTATTGAGGTAAGTTTTTTGTAATAGATGTTATGTTTGGGACCGAAATTTCCCAAGTTAAACTTATCGAATTATCTTGAAACTATGACATCTTAAACTAAACATTTCAAATATATAGTAAAACTTTTTTTAGCCCTGAATTATGCGTTCTTCCTAGTTTTTTAAACAAAAGAAAAAAATTACGCGAAAATCGTCGTTTGTGGTCTTTTTTTCAAATCACCATTTTGAAAAGAAATAATATCACGAGAACTACCAAAATCCCACATTATGTTCATAAATATACATATATCAAAATCCTTTTTGTTTGAAATCTCAACCTATTACCAGTTTTTCATAAAAAATTTTCAAACACGAAACTTTGTAAAAAGTAACAGAACTTATGGGACAACCCAATACTTCGTGACAGATCCTATTCAAATGCACATCGATCTCGCATTTATTCGTGGTTATCTGGGGTGTTTAAAAATAATTTGGCCGAGTTTCATATTTGAGAAAACTATTCTCCCCTTATCTAGTTAGGTCAAATCGTAGGTTCAACCTTCACCTTCAACTATGATCCCATTTTGTCCCAGTTAGTGCTTCCCGAAGTCACTTTACCCAACATCGCAGATAAATGGTTTGGCTACATAGGAGACCTCGATTCGTAATCGTTATATTCAGCATAACCAATACTACTAAAAACGTATACACTATTCATACCGGTCACTCAAGGCTAAGAGTGGCATTTTATTATTCTAATCCCCAGATAAAACGATAATTCGAGGTCAAATGCATTACGGTTGCAGCGACAAATCCCAACAACAGTGGGAGAACGTTAACATCGCGCGTGTGCGATACCTACATGGTCCGGGGAGCCGGTACAAAAGGAACCGCTTGTCCATTTTGCTCGGAATGACTGACTACATCTTTTCGCATTTCGTGTTTTTTACTTTCATAAATGGCAGCACAGAGAAAGAGGGGAAAGTCCTTTTGAACTTGCTCTGGAGAGATGTTTCGGTTCGTGTTTGTTGGAGATGGGTTTGGACAAACACAAAGAGGTTCGGTTGTTTGGAGATAGTGTGAGAATGCGAGTGAAAGCGTCGGTTTTTACTAGACTTGACTCAGCTATGAACGTTATTATGTCAACTTACTATTCACAGTTCAGAAAATGTATGTAAAATTACATAGCGTAGTAGAAGAAAAATTTGTTTGTCTCAAGCCGATGACGAGGGTGGTACATAACACTTAACAAAGGGCAATGAAACAAACATTGGAATAAAATTACAAAAAAATTAAGGTATAGTGCAGAAGACGAATGTAGTTGATAGAAAAACATTCTATTTTTTTTCTTTTACTTGGTGGAATAATGGGACGCATACAGCATCAACTATAATCAGAAGTAGCATAAAAGAGATACTTGTTTAATTAAGTAATCAAAAGAAATTTTTAGAATAACATGAAAAATTATAATACAAAACAGTTTGCAGTGATAAACTAATGAACAACTAGTTCTTTTGTCTGTCCCGCTATTAACGATATCTATGGAAATTTAAATATTGTACTGCATTTAATGACGTCTTTTTAATATAATGATATCTTTAAAAACTAATTAAAGAATTAAAAACAATAGTTTTTGATTGATTTGAATAGAATTTTATGGGAAAAGAATAAAACTATACTCTATTCATTTAGAATTGGAGCTTGAGAAATTGTGCTTTCCCCCACGCTAGAAGCGTAACCATAGTTACGCTCTTCAAGCAGCCAATAGTAAGCCTTCTTCGTCACTTTGACGTAGATAGTTGCTATGGTTACCGATCGGTGGTGGGGGAAGGAAATATTTTCAAGGGCCAGTTCAAAATGAACAGCGTATAGATCATGTTGAGCAAGCATAAATTTTGAAATACTTTAAAAATATCGATAGCCGTGAGAGAGAGATATACATCTCTGAAAATGAAAATTATGTATTTAAACTGTTTAAAATCATTACATAAACATACCAGATTTAATATAGTAGCATAAAGATTTTCAATGTTGTCATTCAGAAAATGATTTCTCTTTTCATCAGCCTTTTATAACAAAGCATGGTTAAATGTGTACGTCTAAATGAAAAAAGCACACTTTCACTAACTTCCCACGAAAAAAAACTCTCCATCAAACATCCTTACACTCTGACCCATGAAGTTCTCAAGTTACACAATTAGAAATCGTTTAGGAATCCTTTAAACTCCTGAATCGATAGTAAACATCGGAAACTCCCACGAAAACAACAAGAATCGATCAAGTCAACAGAGTGAAACTGATCATTGCCATAACCAACCGCCGTTACAAAAAACCTACAAATTTGTTTACTCCTCCCTATAAAAGAAGAACCCATTTATCCCACGTTTATGGACCACAGTTACATTTATTCAACTCACTCAACCGCTAAACGTTGGATGGCGGTATATTAAGCATCCCCAGTTTGGCAATGGCAGAATCCCGCAAACGATATCTTTTGGAGGAGGGGTATGTCTTCTGTGGGCACGTGCAATGACTCGTGTCCGTCCAGGGTACCACGCTTCGAAGGGCCCTAGCCAGTAAATCATTGCAAATGACCAGGAACCAACGAGTCATCGCCGTGGTCGACGGCTTTTTATGTACCATTGCGGAATTACCGGAATAATTAACCCTTAACCGAGTAGTATTATGAATTACGTGAAATAAAGCGTGTGCTTACCGAAAAAAATGACGACTTTTAAAAATTCTGCTCATGATAAGCGATGTATTTGAACTCGGACTGGAAAAGGTCAATTCAGCCTATCAACCTTTTCTGCTAACAGGGACACGCTAAGGCCTAAGGGGCTAAGGTAGGGCCTTGTACCCTAAAAACCACGACCTAGGACTTCACCTTAGGATGAGCTCATTAGTTTAGTTCTACTTTTTTTGTCTAATAGGTAAAAATAAACATTTAAACTCACATCGAAATCAAAACGTGAATCAGCTTTAAATACTTTCTTAATTCTGTATTTTTGTGTTAATTTTTTAGAAGAAGAAAAACAGCCACCTGTTTATGGTACCGTTTTGTTTTAATTATACAATTACTCCAGCCAATACCAATGCTACAGTTTTTACCATGTGGCCCATGATAATTTTGTCTACCCATGCTATACACTAAGGTGGGATCCCTCGAGGTATGTGTCTGTTTCTCATAGGTTTATGTTATTTTCTTCAAATGTTGTGAAATATTCTATTGCTATTTTGATACATTTCCAAACAACTTACTTCATACCAGCAATCTACCGTGTCAACCCGACCTCAAAACTGTATCACACCTTAAGAATCCATTAACTAAATTTAGTTTCAATAGTTCTTTAATGTAAGCATTCGGATTTGTAGCAGCTATTGAATTGCTCACAAATAGCAATAAAATTAGTAACGTATTGGGCTGAGAAGTACACAGAAGGAATATACAAATGTCGGACGACTGTTGGATCAGGACTGGACAAACTAACCGTCCATCTTAAGTCGTGACCGAATCCCCGTTTGTACGAACGAAAAAAAAGTTTTCGAAATCTCTTCCTGGGTTCTTTTCCCACCGACACCCCATTCTTCCATCAGTCGTGCTGAGAGGGAGGACGGAGATCGTGGAAAGATGCAGTTATATAGTCTGTTCGGAAGGATTCGTGTCTCCCCTCCATCATCCTCTTGTTCCGCGGTGATCAAATATAGATAGATGTAATGATAAACCAGCAGCACTCTTTCTGTATCTTTTGGATGTGATGGGTCAGAAGTTTATTAATACGTTACAATGCGATGAGTACATACGATGGTTGTCCGTAAAGTAAGGTTTCCTATGAGCTGCAGACGCTAGGAACGCAGTTATACCCCGTTCGCACTGGCCTTTTTTTTTGCCTCTATTTTCGTTAGCACTTTGTTGTCATGGAAACAGGCAAAATCGCTCCATCTTTTGAAAACGGCGTTTGCACTGACAAGGGGCGAAAATAAGCGCTTTACTGTGTGTAAACAATAACAGCATGATTTGTAAAATAATTAAAAATTTAATTTATCAATACAACTTAAGACTAATGAATAAAATCACCAAAAATACAAGTAAAAATACATAAAAGATTATTAATTGACTAGTGAATTGATCAGTGTGTTTCCATGACAACAAAGTGCTAACGAAAATAGAGGCAAAAATAAAGGCCAGTGCGAATGCGAACGGGGTATTACGTGGGATTTGACCATACTGGTGTGGGGTAGGGTGTCCCTTAAAAATCGAAAGTCGGGGAAACTTTTGAGACACCCCCTAATTTTTTTTCCTTTTGGAATCCTAAGAAAGTGTGCAAAATATTAAATCGATCAGAAAATATTAACACGTGCCTCAAATGGCCTAAAGTTGGGAAATTTTGACATTTTTCTCATTTTTTAGAGAATTTTTAAAAATTCCTTAAAATATTATTTTGTCGAATAATAGGGCTTTAACACATCTAAATATTCATATTTGACCGTTTTTCATTCCTAGCTAGGCGAAATTACCCATGTTTTAGCCTGGTCATCAATCGGAAAATCATCAAATTTGCCCATTTTATACTGAGAATAGAGGATACAAAAGTCAGTGGGGAATGACTTATCTTATAACCACGTAATTCCATAACTAGGTACCATTTGTAGACGATATTGATGTGTAGATAAATTATCTGGAGCATTAATTCATTTCTAACATTTTAATTACAGGCGCCATATTGGATTGCATTACCCCTAAAAAAATTCTGCTTAAAAAGAATCTTTCAGATTCTAGGTCTGCTTTAGAGGCCATCATAAATGGAGAGACAAACATCACCTCCTCCATAAACCTCCTACTCGAACAGCTGCACCACAAGGGAAAAACATGCGTTTTACAATGGATACCTGCACATGTAAACATCGAAGGCAATGAATGTGCTGATTCTTTGACTAAAAAAGCCAGAGACCAGACCCAAGCTTGCACCAGCACCATCACACTTGCTGATGCAAACGCTGTGGCCAGTTTCAGACTATTACCCCACTCGTATAAGAAGCCACTAATAACGGACTTTGAATCTCCAAGAATAATAACATCTACAATAGCAAAGCACCACAAGGGCATGAAAATCCAACCTGATAAAACAAGATCGTATATACAGTGCAAAAACTGCCCAAGGACTCAGCCGCTCACACCGAGACATATTTTCGAGTGCCCAGCTCTCATCCCAAGAGTACTAGATCTTGGCCTAGTCCCACTAATGGACCCACTACAGGAGACCCTCTATACCAGTGGTTCCCAACTCAAATATGTCTGCGGACCACTTCACTTAAATTTGAACCTCTGCGGACCATCTCTATCCCTAACTGTATCTTCAAAATTTTTACTTTTTTCAGTGCATTCATTTCTTATAGAGGGTCACTTTTTTTCTGAAGTAAGGGAAACCTAGTCTTACAATGTTTCTAAATGGAACTTAGAAAACGAAATAATCTACTAAACTTAAAAGAGAAATTAGCATTACATATTAATTTTATATCTAATTATTTAAAAATATACCTTTTATAAGATACATTTAACCATTTTTATCAAGCTCTCACTAAATTCAAAAAATAAAATAGAGAATCCATTATTAATAACGATTGTTCGTTTAATTCCGTAAAACTAAATAAAGAAATTTAATTAAAGAAAAATTCTTTTTTCAGCAATATACCTTACAAATAAAAACTATTATCTCATAGGAGACAATTAATAAATTAATTAGACAACAATTTATCTCATAGGAGAGGCTTATAACCATGTATCTTTCTTCATCTTTTATGTATGCATAGAAGAGGATAATACTTCACAAATGACGAAAATTTTTTTAATGAGTGGAAATGGGTATTGGTTTTAATCAATTCTAGTGTCCTCTCATGGATCTATTAACCCTGGAAGGCTTCACACCTACACACAAGTTACAGGTTTAAAAACAACAGTATAAAATAGTTATTTTCTTTTTCAATACCAACAAAAAAAAGGGAATTATATTATTAGTAGATGTAAATTTGAAAGAAAGTAAGCTTGAAATTAAACTGCAAGACAAATGAGATAAAGATAACCAAGAATTGTGTTGATCAGAAAAAAGAAAACTGGACATGCACTGAATGTGAGTTGTGGCAGAGGAAATTCTATAGGCGAGAGGCGGGCAAGGCTTACAGATGTTCTCCCGATAGAAACCGCGTTCAAAGTCAATTAACTATTTCAAAGGAGTGATTAAAATAGAAAAAAATTTATGTGTTCAAAAACTTTTGCATTTTCGGCAATAAATTTTTCTCATATCTTCGAACAAACCTATTTCTTTTGTGTCTCAGAAATTTCCTCTTTCATACCCTTTTTTTGGAGACCAAGAAACTCTTTCTTTACACCAAGTATAAGTCCGATCATTCGATTCTTTATTTGCCCCACCCCGACGCTTCTCAGTTTTAATTATCTGATATTCTCATGCAACACTTTTCCACATCATCACATTTCGTTTCTACTCTGTAATAAACTACTTTTGAATAAAGTAATGGAAAGTAATAAAAATTAACAAATAATTCACAGGAGAGAAAGAGAACTTAACATTTTTTATTTATGAGAATTTATGATTTTTTACTTATGTTTTTGCATCTGTTGTGTTTTTACTATTTCCTGGAATGTGTGATTAGGAAAATATATATTTTTTAAATTTCTACAATATTTTGAGTAAGCTTAAAAATCTTCTCACGGACCACCTCTGAAGGCCTCACGGACCACCAGTGGTCCGCGGACCACCTGTTGGGAACCACTGCTCTATACGAAGGACGCACCGAAATTGGCTGCCGCAATTGTTGCCACCTTCTGTGGTGTCTAGTTTTACCGTGCACGTATCCATGGACACGAGAAGAAGAATTCTGCGATAAACGGCATGGGTTTGTTTGGTATTGGGCAATGCGTATTTGAGGTTACTAATCTCAATTAATACTAATAAAATCCTTATATCACATTTTAAAACTATTTACTCAATTCGAATCACCAGTATATCTCGTATTACAAGCGTAAACCATGATTTCATAACTATAGGTATAATAATAATTAAATTTAACGCATAAAAGGATCAATCGAAATTCTAGAAAAATATTGAACAACTAGACTGCAGCGTATTCAGAAGTATTGTATTGTATTGTTAAAAAAATTGAGGTTGTTAGAAAATTATACGCTCTTCATAATGATTGAGCCTACTACACCCAGATTATGCATGTTTTTAATTATGTCATTAAATATGTTATAGATACTGTTATTTGATACATAAAACTACCGGCAATTCAGCAAATTAGGAACGAAAGCATATTAAACATTGATATTTGGTTCTTAGCTATATTAATTACAGTTTCTGTCATAATATTTCTAATACTAAATACAGTTTCTGTAACTCTTCAACTAGTCTTAACATTTTTTCGCACTGTACGATTTTCATCAGTGAACGTTCTTGAAGAGAAATTAGGTTTCGAATTGATTTTTTGAGAAGTTTCCTTATAAAATTAACTGATTTTAAACACTTAGTGTATTATGAATGAGTCTAAGCTGTATAAATTTTACAGAGTGAAGTGTAGCTCTGACTTAAAAACTGACTTTAAAAAAGGACTGGTTTCAGCAACCATTGTTAATATTTAACATTTCTCAAACACAATATCAGTATCTAATAGGTTTTTCCATAGAGTTAGGAAAGATAAATAGAGGAGGAATCGGGTCCGATTTCAACGGAAGCGAGCGATCCAATGACTGCCTAGCATGTCAAAGTTATGATTTACGAGATTTCACGCTATTTGGCGATGTTATCGCGCTGTTTGGCACGGCGCTCAGATTATATATATATTTTTTGCCTTATAAGTTTCGTATTTTTGTATCAATGCTATCGTATTTTTTACAATTAAAAAATATAAATTAGAGATAGCTTCTGTTTTTAAAGGTTACATTTTATTTAAGTAATTTTAATTCCAGTATCTGTTATCTGAAACATAAATGAAATTAACACTACTCTATATCCTATACTAATTCACAACGATAAAGCACACGCAATATTTAAAGGAAAGCAATTTTAAATCGATGAATACAAAAATTAAAGTAAACTGTTACTTTAAGTGGTTAGAAAGATTTATATAAAAAATAGTTAATTAATTTTCCTTTTATATAGAAGTGCATAAATTGTGTAATTTGAATAGAGAATTACATCCGAAAACATACAGGGAAGAAGTTTATGGATTTGTGAAGTGAATTATCACTTTGAAATTTGATTGTCTACTTTTTACCTTATTTAACTTGGAGACTCTTCCCCTTTCTCATTAAAGCTCGTTAACCCTCTCTACTTATCACTTCGCGATCTTTGCAAACAATGTTGCAAAAACCGAAAAGGCACCGAAAAGCTTGAAACTTCAAAATTTAAATACCCAAAAACTAATAGGAAAAAGAGTGGCGGTAATCTTCATTCTTAAGAGTATGTGGCTTCAAAATAATATTTTTCTGAAAATAGGGGGGGTCTTATGCCATAAAACCCCAACCAACCAATCTGCTGATTTTAGTTTTTTTTAATGGCAAACTCGCAACTGAAAAAATATTTTCGTATTAAACATTTGATGGCTTTTGAACTAGTAAATTAAATTAATAAGATTACATTCTATTGATTAGGTTTTGTGTTATGAAATTTCAAGGATATCAAAGCGAAAATTTTTTATTAAACAGCCCCAGTGATGGAGACATTAATTATTATTACATTATTTTATTGAGGTATTAAAATTCTAAAAGCAGTACCCAAATCTTGTACAAATATCCATAATAATATTATTAACAATATTGTTACAAAAATTACATAAATGTAAATATTGATAACTTATTTTGATACATTTAGCATTAATGTAGCAGCAATCTAAAAATAGTCTTTACAATATGGCAAAAAAAATCCACAGAAACTTTAAAAAATCACAATTATTTAGAAACTGCATCTCAATAATTGGAATATGCATTTATTATTCCTTAATAATTATTGGAAATTATCTTCTGGAATTCTTGAGAAAGAGGCAAAATAAAAAATAATAACGCTCTAAAATTAAACCCGCACCAACACAAAACAAGCGCCAAGCTCGATCGCCAACGGCCGCCAAAGCTCATTTCATGACTTAACTTCGTAAAAAACAATTTTCAACCAGAAATATTGATTGGAATGACTCAAGAACACATCCAATCGAATCACAAATCTTCATATTGTAATACTAGAAGTAATTTAACTGAAATTCAGTCAAATTTAATCGAATATAGCTCGTGAAAGTCGAACGAACTCGGCGCGACGTTTTTTAAAATCCCATTCCTAAAAATGTTTCGGAGATATTATAAATTTTTAAGCTCAGAATAATTAGTCTTTTCCTTCTACATCATAAGCAGGTGTTTTTTTTCTTTTTCCGATCATTTTTCTATGAGTTATTACGATTTTTCACCTTCGAAATCGACGCGTCTATGGGAGCTCCAATGTTAAAGAATTCTTTTTGCCTAGCATTGATCTTTGGAACACAGGGTTGCCGTCCATGCTGTCTCTATTATTTTTATACCTCTATGGGTTTTTCATGCTGCAGGAATATTTTATGCTCTTTATGCATTCAAATTATGATAAAATACTAGAACAGTCATTAAACATAGTTAAAGACTTATATTCTGAGTGCAGTAGGCTCACTCATCTTGAAGAGCGGGTTAATTTTGTATCAACTTCAATTTTTCAACTAAGTTACAGAATACAATACTTCTGTATGTACTAACGAACGTCTAGTGTTTCAAAATTTTTCTAGAATTTCTCTTTTCCCTATTATGCATTTAGAATTTTATCATCTATAGTTATGTAATAAGAATAAGAGATATACTGGTCATTCGAATTGAGTAAAGAGTTTTAAAATGTGATATAATGATTTTATTAGTATTAATGGAGATTAGTAACCTCAAATACGCATTGACCAATACCAAACATACCCATACCGTTTATAGCAGAATTTTTTTAGGGGTAATGCAATCCAATATGGCGCCTGTAATTAAAATGTTAGAAATTAATTAATGCTCCAGATAATTTATCCACACATCAATATCGTCTAAAAATGGCACCCAGTTATGGAATTACGTGGTTATAAGTCATTCCTCACTGACTTTTGTATCCTCTATTCTCAGTATCAAATGGGCAAATTTGATGATTTTCCGATTGATGACCAGGCTAAAAACTGGGTAATTTCACCTAGCTAGGAATGAAAAACGGTCAAATATGAATATTTAGATGTGTTAAAGCCCTATTATTTGACAAAATAATATTTTAAGGAATTTTTAAAAATTTTCGAAAAAATGAGAAAAATGTCATAATTTTCCAAATTTAGGCCGTTTGAGGCACGTGTTAATATTTTCTGATCTATTTAATATTTTGCACACTTTCTTAGGATACCAAAAGGAAAAAAATTAGGGGGTGTCTTAAAAGTTTCCCCGACTTTCGATTTTTAAGGGACACCCTAGTGTGGGGCCGTTCAAATATTACGTAAGCACCTAAGGGGGGGAGGGGGTTTGCTCATGCTTATTTTTCCTGACTAGGGGGAGGGGGGATATGAAAGATGCTTACGTAAGATACTGAATTTTCGAAAATATCTTGTTTCTTGCATATACAGGGTGTATCTGAAATGGTGCAACAAACTTTCAGGGATGATAGTAGACACCTAAACGAGTCAGAATCACCTTGGATTTGGGGGTCCCAGACCAAATCCCAGGGAGTTAAAAATGGAGCGGCACCCCAAAAAAATCATTGAAAAATTCAATTTGTAGAAAAACTACAATTGGTAAAAACTTAACTATGGTCTCAAAAATTGTGGTTTAATATGATCTTTAAAATTATCCCAAAAGTCTTCACCTAAAAATTTGTTTTATTCTGGAACAAGTTTAAAAAAAACACAAAAAATGTGAAAACTCTGCCAAAACCTTATTTTGTATTTGGAAATCCATTCTTTTGATTTGATAATCTGAAAGATAATAGTTGAAAACCCTTTTACGAAAAAGTTTTACAAAAACTCTATCAATATTAAACGCTTGAGATCCTGTTAAAGTTTGTTTTTTTCGTGCGCAAACAGCTGTTCTGGAAACAGCTCTAGAAAACTGTTAGGGCACTCAAAAAACAAATTTTACAGGATTTCAATCGTTTAATATTGATTGTATTTACGTGAAACTTTGGCTTAAGGGTTTACAACTATGATCTTTAAGATTATCAAATCAAAAGAAATAATTTCGAAGTACAAAAAATAAAGTTTTGGCAGAGTTTTCACATTTTTGGTGGTTTTTTTAACTTTTTACGTAATAAAACAAATTTTTTGTGAGAACTTTTAAGATAATTTTAAAGAATACATTAAACCACAAAATTTGAGACCATAATTAATTTTTTACCAATAGTGGTTCTTTTACAAATTGAATTTTTCAATAATTTTTTTAGGGTGTCGCTCCATTTTGAACTCCCTGGGATTTGGTCTGTGACCCCCATCAAATGCTATTTGATTATGACTCGTCTAGATGTTTACTATCCCCCTAGAAGTTATGAAACACTTATCCAAAACACCCTGTATATTATCAGGTAAAAGAAAAAAATCAGAAAAATAACCTGGAAATCCTTGTGATATTTTAAATGCTACAACACAACAGAAAATACAACTTTGAATATTTTTAAAACTGGTTTTAAAGGCCAAAATAATAAAAAACTAATTCGTGTTTCATAAATTCTCATTTGACACCCCCACAAAATAAGCTTTTCTAATTAAGGTCAATGCTAAGTAGTTGTATTTCTTGAAGCATGTCCTGCTTTCATTCAACTTACCACAACCTTGTTTCCTATTGAGTGTAAGTAAACAAAACTTATAACCAGTTTAGCTTTATTAACGAAATTGAGAAACACTAGCGATTATACCTGCAGCAGTCCAAGATTCTTCTACTTCAATTCAATGAAAGAAATATATAAATAGACGAACATTTCCAGTTACTACTTTAAACGGGACATTTGTAATCCTTTCCTATCAGTTTTCTGACCAACAAACAAGCTAGCATGGTACAATGTTCAACTCACGATTCAAAATAACATGTGTTCAACCACTCAAGCGGAGCGATCTCTAAAATTTATTTTCCTCGAATGGCAACAAGAGAATACGGAGTGGTGAAAAAAATTGTACGAATGGAATATAACAAAACAGTCAAGAGTTCAGCTTCTCGAAATCGTGACTTAGTGGGAAGTAAGTTTTATTTAGAGAGTGAAGTAGCGGGAGTGGTCACTGTAATTTAAGGCTTAAGATTAATGCTCTAAGAATGGCAACATTCTTTTATCCTTCTTTCATTCCGTTACTCTACTATCTACAATTCTATTTTTTTGTAGAGAAAGGTGTTCAATGGGGTTTTCGAAATTTGAAAGAGAGTCTTATGAGTTTTCAAATTTGTGGGAAAGGAAATTTACTTTTCACATTCTACTGCTATTCGACGCAAGCTTTATTTATTGCAGATCACTTTTTGGAATAGTAAAAATTAAAATTGCGTAATATTTAGTTATCAATAATTAAAATAGGTATGCTTACATGTAGAATCAAGCAACTTTCTCCTACTTTCTCTCTCTTTTTTTTTAAAAAAAGTAGAATATTAAAATTATTTTGTCAATAAATGAGAATATCTAAATATTACTTTAATATTTTCCTCTTTAATTTAACAATTAAATTTATTAAATTTAAGTAATACTTTTGCCTGTTAAACAAACAGTACAAATGAGCCAAAACAATGCATATTTATTAAAAAAAGTTTTAAAAACAAGTTAGTTTATACAAAATTTAGATAAATTTTACTAATGAAATTAAATTTTGCTGATATTTTATAACTAAAAGATCCGCAGATAGACTGAGATCATTATAAAAAGGGGAAGTGGATAGCTTAATTTTTTTGTCTTCTCTATTGTAGAGTTTCAAATCGATGTGTAGTTTTTTAAATTTAATGTAGTACACTGTAAAAAAAGAACGTCTTTTAACGTATTATTTTCCGTGAATTTTTCATGGATTAATTCCGTAAACTACAAAACGGAATTTTCATCGTGAAGTTTCCATTTTTTAATTTTCCTCTCCTCACGCATGCGTATTGTACTATTTCTCCACTCGTTTTGGTGAGACTCAAATATAGTTGTAAATAAGTAATGGAAATTTGTGCAAGCGTCTTCAGGCGAAACGAACCTTCAGCAAATTTATTATGGGTAAGGTAGTTATTAATCCTCTAGAATCCGAAGTTCGTTTATGACGTACCTTCACAGTCACAAACAAAGGGCATGATATAATAAGTTTTCCCATTACTGAATCCCCGCTGTAGCAGTGGTAGCGTGTCTGATTAGCATGCAGCTGTTCGCGGGTTCGAACCCCAGTAAATATTATTTTATTAAAATTTACAAAAATAGCAAAAATATATTGTTTTTATTTTTTGTATTATTGGTAGTAAACGTTACCATGCTTTAAAATAGAAATACTCTGATATACTATTTTTAAACAGTTATTTAAACATCGTACGATCGCTTTCTTCACTACGTAGCTGAAGTCGTAAAATATTGCATACCTAACTAGTCTTATTAGATCGCAAAAATGTGATCTAAATAGTTGTGATAACTTGTTACTTTTGATTAGACTTGTATTACTGTGATCGGTAGTGCAAATTATTTAAAAGAATCGTCTATTTGGATTTTACGGATTGTTTGTCATTTTTTTTTTCAAAATTATAATCAGGAAAATTATATATCAGAAATATAAAACGAACAATCCCTAAAATAACGGAAAGTTCCACTCCAATGACCGAAAGATATTAAACGAACGTTCTCTAAAATAACGGAAGGTTTCCCTCCTTTGACAGAAAAATACAAAACGGACATTCCCTCAAATGACGGAAAAAGAAAATACGGATACCTTCTCAAATGATGAAAATAATGCCGGGAAATTTCCGTTTATTGAAGAAAGATTTTTTTACAGTGTACTTTCGTAACTAGTTCTTGAATTAATACGTTTCTTAAACGAATTTCCGTGTTTTTTTATGACAAATATAATCGAGTTCTGCAAAAAAATTTACCCCTTCAATGGTGTTGTTTGGATGCCAATTTACTGCAGAGTATGCAATGATCAAATATAATTGTTCATATCATTTGATATAACAAGATAGAGGTTCTTTCAAGGTTGGGTGTAATAAGGCGTGACCATTGTCTAATAAGGTCATCTAAATTCTAAGTAATGGTGCAGGGTAGTGGCCGGAAATAGTTATCTATTCAAGAGTTTTAACTATATTTTGCTCCAGGTAACCTTTAAAGTAAATAATTTATTTAAATGTTATTAAGGGAATTCCAAAACATAGAGATTCAAATAATTTCCCGCTCTTAGCGGATGAAGCGTTTCCAAATTATATGACGAGAAGATTTGTGAAGAATTCTTTCATGGAATAAATTATATTTCTTTATGTAGGTACTCAAAGAATCTAAATTAGTTTAACAGGGTTAAGGGAAATGGGGTTACGAAGAGGAGGACAGCATTAACTGCCACACTTACACGAAATATGGTGTGTATTGTAAAAAAAAGTTCATAAAGATTAGACGAAGTTAAAATATTTTTCAATTAAAAGAAGAGAAACTAACTAGAAGTACCTCAAATTTAGTAATCAGCTAGCAATCTTACTGTTTGGATGTTAATTCAGATTATACTTTATTTTATACTCTAGTGTTAAACCCTATTAAATGTGCTTTAATGCTTATAGGTGCTGTGTAATTAATATGTTTCATCGTAATCGTAATTCTACTTCCTTGTTAATATCGAAAGAGTTTTTTACTGTATTGTTAAGATCTCAATAAAGAATGAAAGGTAACTGACAGTGGCGGCTCGTCCATAGGGGCTGCAGGGCTGCAGCACCCCCAACCAAAATTTCCTGAAATTCCAATTTTTATTTGCTTTACAATTTTTAAAAAATTATCTATTTCCCCCTCTAATCTTTGTCCTTTATAATCCTTTTTCAATTAATAATTATCTGCTATGCCGTCTCGCCAACAGATTTCTTTCCGGGTTGATCAGCCCCCACAGATATACCAATCGTGGTATAAAACCCTAGCTCTATCATATCAAATCAAAATATCAAGAATTTAGAATGCGGATCTGTTAGGAGAAAAGGGGCTGCTTTTCAGCAGCCCCGACCAAAAGAATATCTTTTTCTCTTGAGAGAGAAGAAAAATAAACGATTTCTACTACTAATAAATCACATTAGCTTTTTAGCTTTTTTCTCACTCCAACTCTGTTTTAATTTTTTATTTATAGCTTCTTTTTTTTCTTTTTAACAGAGAGAGAACAAAATATTTGTTGATGTTTCGGCAAGTCAATAAAGATTTATGTTTACTTTTTTTGTAGCCAAGTTTTTATTTCTTTTTATAATGAACAAATTGAATTCGAAATGCTTATTTTAGTTTCATTTGCTTTTGAGATACTAAATGAAATAGACATCATGTTAGATTCTTCATATTCGTAATAATTAGCTAAATATAGGTAAGTGACAGTTTTTGAATGCTTATTAGTGTGAAATCGAAATTTTATGTTGTTCCCATCTTTTTTATTTGATTTTTTCCACGTTTTTGTTAGTAGAAATATAATTTGGCATTATATCGCTTAAAATACGTTGCCAACTTGGTACCATCGGAGCAGCACCCCTTATAATTTTACCTTCGAGCCGCCACTGGTAACTGAGAAGCTGTTTTTGATCGTCTCCCTGTAGTGTGAATTGTGTCGAACCTAGGCAAACCATCTTCTCTTGTTCACTTTAGTTTGAAAAAAAACTTCATATAGTTTCTCAATATACTTTTGTGTTCTTAATAATTATATAACTATTTCATCTCAAACTGTATGTTCCAAAATTTAATAATGATGTTTTACTGGTTATGTGAAATAAAATGGGATGAGAACTAAACACATGAATAAGCTAAAGCATTAAACAGAACTAAAAGTATTAAGTTATTATTACCTATAAGACAACTAGTTTTTACCACTGTAATTATTTATCAAGACTTTTTTCCCACTTTCAAACTACTTATATCCTATCCTTGAGATGATCTTTATAAAAATACCTTTGTAAATTATACCATTCGTTTTTTTCTACTTGAAAAGTTCAGTTGGGCATTCTTAGAGAGAGAAAAGTTAATCACCAATTCGTGGTTGCCTCTAAATATGTACTTTAAAAAAAGGTGCCAAACAGCTCTCCTAATCAAGTGTTGACAACAAACCAGCAGAACAATGATCTCCATCTTAAACACAACTCCTAATTTGAAGAGCTGTAAATTACCTAGTAATCGAAGGACTCTTTAGGAGTCACGGTATTCCCAGACTATCATCCAAGCCTTTTAATTACGATTATTTCGTCGGATCTCACGACTCAATTGTTTTGTTGCCTCCGATTTCTTTGTTTTCTACACACATCGATCAGTGAAATTTCAGGCAGGACCGTTTTGCCTGTTAAGAACTGTTAAAACGCCACGCCCCTTCCTTGTTAAGACGATGGAAGTGTTTGTTGGGAAAGGTAAGGCAGAGTTTCACAAGTCCAGTGGGTTTTTTTTTCCGCAATGCCGTAATCGAAGGTCAGAGAGTTCTTGTAAAGATCTTGCAGTAATTATGAATGTCCGGTTTAGCAATGCGTTGGCCTCTGGCGCAATAGTTATAGATAAAGGGTGAGGACTTTTCCTCGTGGAATGCCATTAAGTGTGGTAGAACGGCGGAACTCGACAGGAATTCTTGAGTATTGTCCATTTAAGGAACTCCATTAAACTCAAACTCTTTGGCGCAAAAGCCATTAAAGCGTTTTAAATTTCATTCTGTTGAGGTTATTATTTCATGCAAATAACCGTTGAAGAGTCTGATTTGCATCAATATTATATAATAAATTATCAATACACAATGATTTTTAACAGAAAAATATTATTTAAAAGAACAGTGATGTTTATCGAAAAGTGTGTTTGGTTTTATAAACACAGTTAAAATAAACTTAAGTAATGAATAAATAAACGGATCGCCCAGAGTTTTTTGTTTTAGTAGTTGGTGGATCATGAAATAATTTTACTTTTATCTTACGTTGGTGTTATTATTGGATGAAATTACTTTTAACTTCTTTCTCCCTCACAATTAAATATTTGCTTAAATGAGAGAATTAATGATTCACAGAATTTTACCCATTAGAAAAAGAAATAAAACAAATAAATAGGAAATAACTACCAACTACATAAAATTTAGGAATCCAAAGATGGCCATTATTATTAGCTTGGTAAATGTAAATGTGGGTAAAGGGGGGAAAGAAAATAATTTTTAGAAAACCCATCATACTCGACGTTCCTGGAGTTATGAAATAGTTTTCAATCCAGCAAAATATCTAACATCTATTTATGTATTTGGCCCCATTTACATTGTATAGATCAGTGGTTCCCAAAGTGGTCCATATGGACCCCCAGTGGTCCACAGCAACTTCCAGGGGGTCCACGGGCATGAAAATGAAAATTGGGGGTCCACAGACACTTCTGGGGGGTCCACAGCGACTTTCAGAGGATCACGTTAAAAATTTTATTAAAATGGAATATTTTGATAGGTTTAAAAAATTTAATCTTTTTTATAATCAAATTTTAGTATTAATATGAAAAGTTGGTTATCACAGAATCCTCACAATGCTAGCAGGGGTGATTGAATCATTTCTCTCTTATCGTGGTGAAGAGACCCCGACCAGTCGCGCATAATTTAATTTCATAAATTAAAACTCAATTCTGTAATACATAATTTGACTTCTTTTCATAGTTGAACTTAATTAAATATTGTTTCTTAACATGTTATATATTAATTGTGATTATTTCTGAAATTTTATGATTGGGTGAGTTAATAACTCACTCATAAAGCATTAACTGTGACAAGTTGGCGACCAAAACTTTTTTTGTTAAAGCTAAAAGTTTTTGTGCCTTGAAATGTAATGATATTAAAAGTTTAGATTTGTTTTTAGTTTCAAACTTTTTAAATGTTTGATTTTTATAATTTTATTAAACATTTTGTGGTAACCATATCAATGGCAATTTGATTTGTTTCAATAGTTGAACTCAATTAAATATTGTTTGTTAACATACCATATATAAATTGAATCGTTAGTTTGAAGGAGGGAATAAGTCCAAAAAATGACAAATTGACTTTTTGTGCTCAAAACAATCTCCAAGCTTTGCCCTACACATGGGTGAAAAGAGGGGGAAAATAACTAACCCCTATAGGGAGATATCACCCCTTGAAGTTGTGAAATCGATGTCCATACAATGAAAATTCCATTACTTTTTTTCGATTTTCTCAAAACTTGATTTTTGGACTTATTCCCTTCTTCAAACTGACGATTCAATTGTAGTTGTAGTTATTTCTGAACTTTTATGATTTGGCAAATGAATAACTCACTCATAAGCCATTAACTTTGACAAGCTTGCAACCAAAACTTATTGTTAAAATTAAAAGTTTTTGTGCCTTGAAATGTAGCGATAATAAAAGTTAGATTTGTTTTTATTTCAAACGTTTTAAATGTTTGATTGTTATAATTTCCTTAAAAATGTCGTGTGAAGGCAAAAATTAAAAAAAGGTTTTTTTTTAATAAGTAAAAGTGTGAAATCAAATGCTCATCTATGCACGAAAAAACACTTGAAAAAATAATTACAAAATTTATGCGCGGTATAGAAATTTATACAAAAAACATAATATTTTTAGCTACTTTTTGAACGGTCCCTTAGACAGGGGGTCCACGGGGTACGAAAAATTGTCGTCAGGGGGTCCATGGGCCAAAAAAGTTTGGGAACCCCTGGTATAGATACTTAATTTGCATTTCAGTGTCAACATTGTATAATTAAAAATTATTATAAGGGTTTTTTTGACGTGGTCCTCCATACACAATGTTCCTAGCTTGCAAATTTAGGTATTCACTGAATCTTCTAAAATATTTCATAAAGGTTGGTTTGTGGTTGGCGAAATTTTTTTTGTCAGAAAATTTGGTTGGTGTGTGAAAATGTTTGTAAGAAACGTTACACTCTACTCAAGAAAAAATTATACTAAAAATTGATAGTCAAATAAAACTTTGGAGTGTTTTACAATTCCACTAACGGTTACCCATTATTTTAATTCTATATACATTGCTTGATATTCTTTGATAGTCTAATACTTAATTTTTGTACTACATTATAATCTCTCATGAAAAAATATAAAACATTTTTTAAACTTTGGATTCATTCAATATTAAGACCATAATTAATATGGTTATTTTCTTTTCTGCGGAACGTTTTAGGTAAAATTGATGACTAAAAGACAGTTTTAAACTCCAGTTGCCCTAACCTCCGACTCGTGCTTCACAGTAATATTTCAACTGAACGAGAGTAGCAACCAAGACAAACCTTGCAAAGTGGACATAGCTTTTAAAAACATCACGAAATCGTTTCTCTATCCAACTGCTCTCTTTTCCATTAACCTCCCGCTCCATTAGACAAGACTCCAGTTAAAACAGTTAAGTCTTTTTCGACATTAGCAAAATGGCGCTCTTAGCCTTTTAAAGGAGATAGATCCGTTTGAGGAGTCTCTTCAAGTTCCATGACCGAACATCCTAGAGATAGTGTGTGTGCTCTAATCGCCCATCCCAGCAGGTCGCGAGTGGATTTTACAACAGTGTGCGAAAAACTCCTAACTGCAAACGTGCGACAAACGAGGAGAATTACCGCTCTTTTTTTACTCCTCTTCATTGTGTTCCGTTTGGAAGATTTGAAAGAAAAATTGGCAGAGATAATGACTAGTGGTTAGTTCTTTGGTTAGACTTTCTTTCTGATGACGCCTGTTTCTGTTTAACTATTTTATTTTTTAAAACTAATTACGGTGTTGTTTCAAGAGCCTTTACCAATAATTTCATCTTTTTTAGGTGATGAATTAGGAACATTTATACAGGGTGTAAAGGAAAGTCCCTTTACCCTGTAATAAGTTAATAACAGAGCAAGCTAAAGCTAAGCAGTTAAGGTAACGGTATAGTAAAATGACTATGCGCAATCGAATGCGACCAACCGCAGCGCCCTCTAGCGGAAATTTTAGGAGTTAAAATTTTTATTTTAAAAACTATTATGAATTTGTTAAAATAGTCAATTACAAAGTTGTAGAGCAGCATCGATTTAGTAGGAAAAGACACCTTAAGCAAAAAAATATCTTGAATAGAACCCCTAAAACGCGCGCTCAATTAGGTTGAATTTACGTCGATTTTACGTCTTAAGATGCTTCTCACGAGGCGAAAATGAGAAATTTTCAATTTAATGACTTAAATAAATGAATAAAAGTATTCTTAACTCATTAAATTGAAAATTTATCATTTTCGCCTCGTGAGAAGCGTTTTAAGACGTAAAATCGACGTAAATTCAACCTAATTGAGCGCGCGTTTTAGGGGTTCTATTCAAGATATTTTTTTGCTTAAGGTGTCTTTTCCTACTAAATCGATGCTGCTCTACAACTTTGTAATTGACTATTTTAACAAATTCATAATAGTTTTTAAAATAAAATTTCCTAAAATTTCCGCTAGAGGGCGCTGCGGTTGGTCGCATTCGATTGCGCATAGTCACTTTACTATACCGTTACCTTAACTGCTTAGCTTTAGCTTGCTCCGTTAGCAACTTATTACAGGGTAAAGGGACTTTCCTTTTCACCCTGTATAGACTCTTGAAAAATAGAATTGCTTGATAGCTGCAGGTGGTTTTATGCATTCATTCAGCAGTTTTGGGATACTTTTTTTTACCAAGAGTAAACTGTGTTGCATCAATGTTGGCCAATATCGATAAAAGTCGGAAATTTTGTAGAATTAAAAAAAAGTAAAACACCAATGTTGGACGATTTCGTCAATATTGACCGATATTTCAAAGGGTCAGTCGTTCCCATCCATAAAAATATAATCGAATGTTTTAGAGCTACACCTTTGCAAAAACTGCTTCCATCAGCAATAAAATTTGATAAAAGCCTGCAATACATTCCGAACGGCACGAGAAAAACTTTTTTACGTCGTACAATATTGTGGCATTGCTATGGAAACGGGTTATTCCACTCAATTTTGAATGTGAGGGTAATTCATAAACGCTAAAAAAACGCTTTAGGGGCCATTCATTAATTACGTAAGGGTCTCGAGGGGGAGGGGGGTTGGAAAAATCTCTACATACCCTTACTTGGGGGGTGGGGGGGGGGTCAAACCCATTCTTACGTAAGATTTTCCAAGTTAAAGTAAACAAATTCCAATTATTCTAATCAAATTACTATTGAATAACCCCAGAAAAACTTAAAAATGCTGACGATCTCGATCGAATTACTTAATTATCTGTTAGAAAATAAAAATCTTTGATTTACATCAAACTGAGAGTTTTAGTGTAACTAATCCTTTTCTAACATTTTATTATTTTGAAAAACGATGTGGAATCTTACGTAAGAATAGGGGGGGAGGGGTTTGAAAAATCTTACGTACCCTTACATGGGGGTAGGGGGGGGCAAAAACTGCCAAAATCATCCTTACGTAATTAATGAATGGCCCCTTATGCCAAATCTGTGTGATTATCATTTAGATTTGAACTTCTTTTCAAAGTTTTGTTTTTGTGCCACAGTTTTTTTTCCATGGAGGTCGACCAATACATGAGCGTCAATGCTATTTAAATATTAGATTGTCATTATTTCTTTTACCAATTACACAACTGGTTTTGAACAAGTTTATCTTTAACATTAACTATTCCTTATTAACATAGTTTGAAATTGATGAAAAAGGATCGAGAAATAAAATTTGGAAATAAGATAATTTTACAAGGATAGAACTAATCAATAAGAATCCGTACAACGAAAAGGAAAGCATATTTGTTCCAAACCTAGTATCTTCTTAAGAAGAACTCCTCGGCAAGACAGTCAGTACCTGTCATGTTTTATCCCAATATCAGTAAGAATCTTAGAGATGATTCTAAGATAAACCTTAACCTACCAACAATGGAAGAATCGTATCTTAGGATGTTTTCCCAAACAGTGATTGATAGACGTGAGATAAAAATCTGAAGGAACCGTGATTCGAAGCTGTTTGAAACGTATCCATGTGGTTACAAATTTCGAATCTCGTTAGAGCAGTCATTAATACTTTGAAGCTATAGTTTAATTTTTATGAATAACTTTTAGAATGTGTTTGTAAAGTTTGCAGAAATTTATACATTTTCTAGTTTTCTAAATTGCTTACTTACTTGTAGTTTTTTATGGGTTGGAAAACACTATACAAAAATAATAAATGTCTGTGTTCGAATATGTTGAGTATGTAAATGTAAAGTAAAATTATTTTTTTTATTTTGCTGTGTCCAAGTATAGAACTCTTGTAGATTTTTCTCGCTTTCAACTACGTTCTAAGTTATTACTTTTGAATGAAAATAAGCTTGAAGTATGCAAATGATGTTAATGAACTATTTCTTTCTCTAGAAACTTGGATAGTTTTACTCGTGGATTTAACAATATTGCCGGTGAAGAAGAATATCATCAGGCTTAACCGTAAAAAATTAACATGTGTCAAAATTTCTGCAAACACTTTTTTCTCTCATTTCTCGACTGCAATAGTCCAGAAGGAAAAAAATTGATCACTTACGTTTTATGGAAGGAAAAAATGATTAAAGATAGTCTTTGACCCTTCGGTAAGAGAGAAGCATTACTTAAGATTTTCTAGCAGTATGCATTATTTAATTTTTTTATATTTCTATTAAAATATTCAAAATAGAATTAGCGGCATTCTTCAAAACGACTATTGAAGAAAAGTCACAATCATCGAGTGAAAAAAAAACCCTAGTAGTTAATCCTCGCCTTTAAAAAAATAATTGTCGAGATTGATTTGAACACAGAAACATTAATCAAGATTCCCTTCGACTACCTCTCTAGCATAAAGTAGTGTTTGTCATTCCGGAGAAGTCTCCAGCGTCATGGGTGGTTTGATGCCAAAATCTGGAAATTAATGAAGTATTTTTCAAACACTAGAGAGTGTTTTTTTCCCAGTTGTGTTCTCCATTTTCTCCAAAGGAATCTTAATAATTTACACTTGCCGAATAAAATATTAAAAACCTGAAAAAATACTTCGTAAGTGAACCTTCTTCGTGGCCGCTTTACCCAACCTTTTTAATCTACCAATAGTTTAAAAAAAAATATTAAGTATTTCATTTAAGTGATGTCTTATTTTTAAAAAAATTTAAACAACTTCGTGTTGTTTTATAGCTTTTTTGACGGTAGGATGAAATGCTTGAATGTAACGCTCCATTTACATTGATCGACGAGAAAAGCATGAATTGCAAAGTTGTTTAACCACTGTTTTATTGTAATTTTGTAATTCTTTTTATATTTTTCCGCATCTCATCTCTAAGTACTACATGTATTTATTTGAGCAATAGTGTTAGGATGTTAGGTAGACTTGGGAAGAAGACATTAGGTTAAAACTCTATTCTAAAATTTAAATGAGCACTATGCAAAACTATACATCGCACAAAGTGAGTCTGATGATCCAATCGTCAAAAATCCCAATACGGTTTCTCTTATACTGTTAATTTATTTGTACCCCGTAGTGGGAATTGATCGACGCACACACTGGAGTACCCCCAGAAATTTCAATTTTGCATATGCAACGATGAGTCTGTACCTCATTAAAAGCTCATAGATGATTTTTTTATCTCTATTGGCCCGTTTACATTGGTATTTCATATTTGCATTATTTATTTCTTAAAAAAACGCGAATGGATATAATACCACCAATTTTTTAAGACAAGAAATAATACATTTTTTTCCAGTAAAAGAAATGGTTCTAAAATTAAAAGTCGACATTAAAAGTTAAAAAAATTAGTTCATTCATTCAAAATTTTAAAATAAAAATTAACAATCTGTTTACACTTGGTTCGGATTGAATGACGTCAGATCTGCGTTGGCCCTACTTTAAAGTGAAAATCAATAATCGCTTTGAATAAGTGATATAGGTTTGATATTAATGTTTGAAATTAAATGACGTCACATGCTGTTTTCAAGCCCTTTTTTTAAAGTCGAACTTTGAATTCAAATTTTAAAATAAATATACATCATAATAAAAAAAATTGCTCCTATATTCCTATCTTGGATACCTCTATCAAAAATAACATATTGGAATTGCCCATTATGAACGTCGAACCGTTCGACTCGAACGTGGTCACCATAATATTGAACAACCTTCTTATGAAAGTGTCTAAATCCACGAAAGTTGACCTATGCTAAAGTATTAGTGAAATTAGTTAGAGTTGTGTTGTTACTTTCGTGGATTTAGACAGTGCCACCTTAGCGCATCATTCCAACTACAACAAAACCGACAAACGTTCGTTAAAGACGTCCGTTTATTTTCCCGATCATTTCTCCTCGGTAGCCAAAGCGGAGATTGATTAGAAAAACACAACGAGCATCCATCAAGATGTCGTCCTTCCCGCATCCCGGATGCTGATCCCTGGATCATTGTTCGGCCCCACCTGTTGCCGAGGAGGATCCGGGAGAGGTGACAAGCGTCAACAATTTTCGGTAATCACGTCAACGCCGAAGATGACGGCCATTCACTTGTTAGGCAGAGTGCTTCAGAGGTCATGGTTCGGGGGGAATTTATGATGGAGTTTTGAGACTAGTAGTGTTTTAAGTAAGAGTGTTTGGGTTTTGCTTCTTCGGAGGCGTTTTTTTAGAGTGGGGTTAACTTTCTCTTCTATTCACTTCGTGAGGCTGTAGAAAATGGGGGATAGAGAAGGGATGTATGTAATACTAATCAATATTCATCTGCTGCAAAAATATTGGTTACGGTGTTAGGTCTTCGACCGTGCCGCTGAATCTGAAAACTTCATAAAATCCCATTGTCTGTTCTATAGATGTACCACTGAATTTAACGGCTGTTTAACGGTCGACGGTATAATTAAGTACCAAAATAATTAAACCTTTAAACATTCCTTTAAATCCGGTATCATTCAACTGCGCTTCTCATGGACATTTTTGTGATCTTGTTTATTTTCTATATTCAAAAGACGGTTTAGATTTTTGTTTTATAAAAAAATATGAGAGACAACTTGGATAACACTTTTTTAACTTGAAGTTTTAGATATAATTTGTAATGGTATTTCCAGTTTGGAATTATATCTAGCTCTTAAACTTATCTTTCTCTGTTTTATTTTTATAATACAAGGATCCTCAAAATTCTGACAGAAAGGAGAATACCCTTAGAGCAGGAGAATAATTACTTGATAAATTTAAAAAATCCATGGTACGTACTAACAAATGAAAAGTGATTTATTATAAACTACTTTTTTTAACTCTCGATCGCTTTTTTTTCAATGATATTAGAAGGCTTTAAGAAAAGCAGTCGGTTGATAATAAGGAAGGGATTATATTTCGGAGGGATTATAACAAGTGAAGATATTTATAAAATCTTCTCAATTTTTCTGTGCAACCAATTTCTGGCATATTTTTATGTCAATATTTATGTCTAAAAAAATAATATTTAGATACCCTACTCAGTGCTCATTGTTACTTCTATACTTCACAGCAACGTTTCCTGAACCCAGTACGTCACTACGCGGAAGGAGAAAGTGAGTAAACACAAGGCCTGTTGGGTTGATAGGAGGAATTTCGATATGCGAATTGTGATAAAAAGACACTATTTATACATGGGTTTTACGAAATAATCATATTTAAAATTAACGTTCTTTGTTTCACTCGAAATTCAGGCATCGCGATGGGAACAACTTTGTTTGTTGGTGACGTAGTAAGATCAACTTAAGTTGCTGTCTAGTATAGACCAAAGATACTCTCAAAAACTTCTGGAAAATGGAGGGCAGTATAGTTCTTTAAGCGCTTGAGGAACCACCAAAATTTAGAGTTAAATATGTGTAGTTCTGCGAAATCTTGAAACGTCTTCTGACATTAATAATTTTTTTTGCAAAACATGAGAACTACATATCATGCCATCCCTAAAACAAAAACTTCTTAAAAAACTGAGTTGAGAAACCTTTCCTCCTACCTTGTATTTTTTTAAACTCTTCAACAGAGAAATCTCATCTTTCCTGCAGAATGCTTCCCTAGTGGTGGTATATTTTGTACGAAAATTTTATTCTCAAAAAATGAAAATAACAGTACAAACCATCAAGATAAATTATAAATCTCACGTTAGCAATGGATGCTTTTTGATAAAGTTCATGCAAAGCATCAACCACTTCCTGAAATAGAAAAAAAAACGTCATGGAACATTCTATAAATCGGTCAACTAACGGTGCAAACCTCCAAACCAATAATCACCATTAGTTTTCAATATAAAAAAGAAATCCATTATTCCGAAGCACACACTGATGAGCGGTCGCAGTTAAGTGGAATACAGACAAAGCACCCTTGCCGCCCACGAAGGCTATTTCTGAAACGGACAATTCCTTTTCGTTTTAAACTGTCGGAGATGCCCTCGCTCGATAGCAGTGCCAGAAAACAATTACTGGAAGCGGTCTCACGTCGTTAAGCGTGTTGTTTGGCGTTATTTATAACACTTCGAATGGCAACATGGTCGGTGATTTCAACCCGATTCGATTTGGGTGATGCCAATTTTGATTTGGTTAGATTGAATTGATGAAGCTGATTGGGTCCATATTAAACATCTAGAGGTTTTTGTAGATTCACTGATAGCGTCCAGGGGAAATTGAGCTAGATGTGTTCAAGGGCCAACCAAGTGTGCAAGCTGAATTCTTTAGGCTAAGCGCGCACTAGAGACTTCTGTCGCCGGCGACTGTAACACTAGGTCACTCGAGAGCTATGTATTTCAATGGTGAGATTCTTGACAATGGGCCAAGTGTCTCGTCGCCTGGGCGCGCGCTCTAGCTTCTTGCAATAGCCAGGGTGATAATTTAGTCTCTGTCTCCGAGACAAAAGTCTCTAGTGCGCGCTTAGCCTTACGCTCAGATATTTTAAAACTTTTTCAAGCGACTATCTACCTTCGGTTAGAAGATATTTTTTATTCCTGGCTGATGATGACCCGCGCAGGTGGGGTTGAAACGTTCTATTTTTACAATCACCTTGAATACGGCCTTAACTGCCGATTTTATTAATATTGACGCCGGCCGTGGAAACCTTCATTATTTCATTTTCAAACTTTATTTACCTGGTCACATGTTGAGGAAAAAAAGTTCTATAAATTTGCTTGAATAAAAAATTAACCTAGATAAAAGAAAGATTTAGATAAAGAATAGCCACAGGGTATACAAATTCCTTAAAAGAAAAATAATTGGTTTAAAAATTAAAAAATACATCTATCTCAATTTTTATATGCTGTGTAAAATTTATTTTTACTAATCGGAAATAATGTTTTTTTATGCTTCAATTCATCTAAATTAGAGTATAATTGTTGTACGAGGGTAATGAAGACCCCCTTGCCTCGGTGCTCTCCCAACAGAATTCAAGCCCGAATCAGCACCAAAATTTACCCACAGCTTCAATTTTTTTTAAAGTTAGTATTTGGGAGAATTTATAACTTGGATCGAATTTGGAAAAGTATATGTGTTTACATTAATGATGATTTCAAAGATGTACGGTTATACTTTTTTCAGATTTAAAAGTCTGTGGTGGCAAATGATGAGTATCGGTCCATACTCATCATTTGGAAGCGGAATAGAACATAAAGTAAATCATAAAAATGTTTTAAATTCCTAAATTAGAATTCAAAATTTGCTGATTATATGAATTTGTTCCTTTTATAAATGTTTCGAAGCCCTTCCATCAGCTTAGCAGCCCACTCGGCCACCGGATCGGGGCACATTAGTGTCCTCTGTAACCAGTCTTTGCAAAGGCATTTTAAGGCCTGAGGTGAGGACACTTAGGTTAGACGATGTATAATTGAGTAGGAGTGTGATTGCTTTATGAAAAAGTGAAATGATGTTGCGCAAGGTTTTTCTCAATACAAAAAAAATGATACCATTAAACTAACATATGGACAACATTTCCTAGAATGCAACATCTTTGGAATATTTTCAAAACAGTCTCAGAATTATAACTATTCACTACAGTTGTACACTCATTGTTTTTATAACCAAAATCCATAGTTTCTAGTTTTGCCGATGTAAAATTATGGGGAGAGTGGTCATTTTAATCAATTTAGGTCAACCAGTAATGTTGACTATGATTATAATTGATGTTTTAATTGGCTAAACTACGTTGCTTCGCCTGGGCTTGCGCTCTAGCTTCTTGCAATAGCCAGGGTGATAATTTAGTCTCTGTCTCCGAGACAAAAGTCTCTAGTGCGCGCTTAGCCTTACGCTCAGATATTTTAAAACTTTTTCAAGCGACTATCTACCTTCGGTTAGAAGATATTTTTTATTCCTGGCTGATGATGACCCGCGCAGGTGGGGTTGAAACGTTCTATTTTTACAATCACCTTGAATACTGCCTTAACTGCCGATTTTATTAATATTGACGCCGGCCGTGGAAACCTTCATTATTTCATTTTCAAACTTTATTTACCTGGTCACATGTTGAGGAAAAAAAGTTCTATAAATTTGCTTGAATAAAAAATTAACCTAGATAAAAGAAAGATTTAGATAAAGAATAGCCACAGGGTATACAAATTCCTTAAAAGAAAAATAATTGGTTTAAAAATTAAAAAATACATCTATCTCAATTTTTATATGCTGTGTAAAATTTATTTTTACTAATCGGAAATAATGTTTTTTTATGCTTCAATTCATCTAAATTAGAGTATAATTGTTGTACGAGGGTAATGAAGACCCCCTTGCCTCGGTGCTCTCCCAACAGAATTCAAGCCCGAATCAGCACCAAAATTTACCCACAGCTTCAATTTCTTTTTAAGTTAGTATTTGGGAGAATTTATAACTTGGATCGAATTTGGAAAAGTATATGTGTTTACATTAATGATGATTTCAAAGATGTACGGTTATACTTTTTTTCAGATTTAAAAGTCTGTGGTGGCAAATGATGAGTATCGGTCCATACTCATCATTTGGAAGCGGAATAGAACATAAAGTAAATCATAAAAATGTTTTAAATTCCTAAATTAGAATTCAAAATTTGCTGATTATATGAATTTGTTCCTTTTATAAATGTTTCGAAGCCCTTCCATCAGCTTAGCAGCCCACTCGGCCACCGGATCGGGGCACATTAGTGTCCTCTGTAAACAGTCTTTGCAAAGGCATTTTAAGGCCTGAGGTGAGGACACTTAGGTTAGACGATGTATAATTGAGTAGGAGTGTGATTGCTTTATGAAAAAGTGAAATGATGTTGCGCAAGGTTTTTCTTAATACAAAAAAAATGATACCATTAAACTAACATATGGACAACATTTCCTAGAATGCAACATCTTTGGAATATTTTCAAAACAGTCTCAGAATTATAACTATTCACTACAGTTGTACACTCATTGTTTTTATAACCAAAATCCATAGTTTCTAGTTTTGCCGATGTAAAATTATGGGGAGAGTGGTCATTTTAATCAATTTAGGTCAACCAGTAATGTTGACTATGATTATAATTGATGTTTTAATTGGCTAAACTACGTTGCTAACTGGGTACAACAACAAGTCCAGACTTAATCCTTTCATAGTCTTGTGTGGCCTCCCCAAATTTACTACACAATTTAAACATTTCAACCCTAAGTCACCCAAGAATACCGCTGGATTTTATGGAAAAGTTTGTGGCAACTAGGTCCGAAAAGGGTTAGTGACAATCTCGGGCAATGATGTGGTATTATTGTAAGGGCTAAACAAAAAGTCAACCATCAAATTCTCTATCCGCCTATCTTCAAAACCGCCATAAAATATACACATTCTTGCCTTCACCATCATTTGGTCATCCAGAAGGTAGCATCATGGCTTTCCGAGAGCCACGCAATTGTTTGTTTAGCTCTCGGTTTGTGTATACGGAAAAACCTTCAGCAGCACTAACCAAACGGCAATTACCATAGGACGATTAGGAGCTTGATACGCTTGTGCAGACGCATGCTGAGGGTCCATGAAAGGGTAATGTTCATCACCTCTTTTTAATGGCACACTCTCGCTGCAAGAAAATGAGTCCATTAACCTTGCGTCCAGGACGAATCCATTCCCCGCCTGCCTTTGATGGGCCGTTGCAAATTAAGGGGAGGGGGAAGTGGCGGACAAAGGCCAATCGTCTAGTTTATGTTAATAATCTTCGCGTTGGAGAGAAAGTTTAGGGCTTCTGGAACGGTTTGGATTTAAACTCGGGGTTTACCTTGGGCAGCTTAAAAACTGCATTGTCCCATAGAGTAGAATGCGGAAGTTTTGTGAAGTTTACGGTAATTATATTCCGAGACAAAATATTGTCCCTCTTTTTTTTGTTACGCCCATGACCTTCGCCGAAGAAGGTTTCTTAACTCTTTTCAGCTAAGTGTTGTTCCAGAGTAACGGAATGTTTGGATTCTCTTTATAAAGAACGCAGCGGGTAATTTTCGAATTTACTTCGCAAATAAGCTTACCTCTACTTAAGAGAGTTTATGAGAAACTCGGTGTTCTCATGGTAGTTTGCTCAAGCTTTATAATAAGGAAATACCTTTTCAACTTAAAAGTGATATATTGCTCTGAGGTTAATATATATTTTCTACTTACTTCTATAACTTATGGCATCCATGTATTCATCTCGAAATATTTCAAAAGCCATGTTTTTGTGCTATGTTGTGTTTAATCTTTTCCTGTCCTGCCTGATCCAAATTTACCATAAGATTCAATGGGAGGGACTAAAAGTGTTAAAGCGCCTAGTAGCTTTTAAGATGCGTTCTATAGAGATTAATTTGATGATGTCATGTAATCCATTTAACCCTTTATCTATTGCAATATGATTTTCTGCAATTTTTTTAGTGCAAATATTTTCTTGGTGCCACTAAATTGAAAATTAAGGGATATACATAAATAAAATAATCATCTTAGGAAAATTCAATCCGCTAGAGCTACTTAATTAAATTTATACTTTTGAGTACTGTCAGTATACGAAGTGCTAAAATATTATCACAATAAAAAAACACGGCTTTTTTATCGACGTTTTAGGTCTTAAAAAATAATACTTTCCTTTTGACTGACTAACTACTTTTGAGGGTACAAAAATGACATTCATGGGAATCCGATCAAAATGGCAGCCGAAAGCACAACTTCAGTTAAATCTATTCTCCTTTCCCGTTAAAAAAAACTCATCATCCCGTGCTGCTTTTTATCCTGAATGAGGAAAACTAAAAAGAGTGTTCCTGCTAAGTATCGGCAGTATAATTGTAAGGATGTTTATTCTATGTAGTGGCCGTTGGGGCGCCTTAAATGAGAACTACGGAATAAATCCAAACAATGGTTTATTAAAAGTAACAAATACGTTGAAAACTGATGAACTTCTGAATAAAATCGAACAAAGGTGATTAAAATGGGAATTATCTTCGCCGCCTTTACCCACGATGATTCTCAGTCGCCTCTCCAGTTCAACCTCCAGTCTGGATCTCCAATTCCACCGCAGCTCAATTCCGGATCCTCTCTCCGAATCTACCGTCTCAAGCTTCTCTCTGGATCGGCAGGCGCTCAGCTCTGAACCCATTCCGCAGTCCTCTCTTTTATAGCTTTCAGTCTATAGCTAAGTTGTAGTCTTCTTCCGAAACCCGGTTACTCTCACACGCGGCACCTCTTCGCAAGAGTAATATGCTCGAATCCCACAGTTGAGTCAAGTGTTCCAATCCCACATCTATGTAGTTTTAAAGTTGGCGGGACTTGTAAGCACCGTCAGTAGGTTTAATGAAAACCTACAACATACAGATTCAGTGTGAACTAAAGCATAAATACCACTGAACATTCAGGAATTTTGTAATTATTTTAAAGTTGTTAACATAACAACGGATATTAAATTATGGGTACCTTACGACCTTTATAATAGTGTTGTCATCAATGATAATCATCGCTGATATCCCCAGTGTATACTTAAGAAATTATTCTGCGTTTAAAACAATGAGGTACAAAAAGAGCATAGGTATATTTTCCCTGCCTATGGCTCATTTAATAATGATAACGGATCACTACCTCTTACGATTATCTCCAGCACAAAAGCCGTTCATTATCCCCTTTCAGAGTGCATTTCTTTAATATTTAAGAACTCAAAAAGAATCGTTGAATGGGATGATTAATAAACCATAAATCGGTTTAAACAAGAGAGATAATGCATTCTCTTGAAGGAGATAATTTTTACTAGCAGATCACTTTCCATTGAAGGTAAATCATTCTTTTCAATCACTATACGTCTACTTTTTAAACTAAAGAACCATGGAGGGAACAGTTCTCGGAGAAATCCTTCACTCAACCCCTCTATTAGTAACCTTTATTCGGATTGAAAACAGTAATCAAACTTATTCGGAAGCCTCAACACACCTTCCTAACGGTCCGTATACTATAGGTATCCACTCTCCTCTTTATAGCGGTTGATAGATCAAAGCTAAGAACTCCTTAGAATCTACAAGGATGCCTGGACGAAACCACATCGGTTTCTGGAGTCCAAAATGACAGGGTTGGTTTTTTTAAGGCACAAGCCCCTTTGAGGAAGTATGCAAATTGCACATCCTGTAGAAAAAAGTACAGTAAACCCCACAGAGAAAACGCACTACTAATGTGATTGATCTTATCAATGATTAAGCTTTTTAGCTAATTTTTTCCTTGATAAAAATTAAAAATTTTTGAAAACATTTTTATAAAGTTCTTCTATACTAGACAGCAACTTAAGTTGAACTTACTACGTCACAAACCAGTTCCCATCGCGATGTCTGAATTCCGAGTGAAACAAAGAACGTCTATTTTATAACATGATTATTTCGTTAAACTCATGTATAAATAGTGTCTTTTTATCACGATTCGGGTATCGAAATTCCTCCTATTAACCCAACAGGCTTTGTGTTGACTCACTTTCTCCTTCCGCGTAGTAACGTACTGGGTTCAGGAAACGTCGCTGTGAAGTATAGATAATGCATCTCAGACTAGGCAGATAAAGTACAATTTCATCATCAAATTGACGTGAAATCTCATCGATGATAAAATTTGTATAAGTATTGCCGAAGTAATTACCTCCAGTTAAAAATTTTCTGCCAGGTTTAAAATTTTACCTTCTACTTAAATAACTTTTGGTTTTAACGGCTATCGATAAACATATGCAGCAACGATATTTTGCAAATCTAATGTAGTATGGTTTGAAAAGAGTAGAACAATTTAAAGCACATTTTTTTTGTTTCACAAATGCCAAGAAGATTGGCTGTGACGCTATTCATTCAATAACCCCCCAATGCCTCTTAATTTTTAAGAATATAAAGGCTACTCGTTCCTGTTGTCTTTTATTCAGAAGCCATTAATCAGATTCGTCCATTGGAAACAACCATTTTTTAAAAATTTGTGCTGAGAAAGTAAGTAGTATAATTAAATCCTAAAAAAGAGGAAATTCTCAAATATGTAAGTATTTTAGTGTTAATGGAATACCAGAGTATGCATTTCTTAGCTTGAAATTTCTTTACTTAAGTGTAGTAATTCCGATTCCATGAAAAGGAGTATCTATCAGCTTAGCTATCATTTATGTGACAAATCTGAATTAAAGAGTTCATGGACTGAAATAGCTCAACTAATCGGGAATGTATTTCTAAAGTCGTTGATCTTTTGAGAACTCCTGTTTTTACTTACTTTTAAGTAGTGCTAATTCGTCTACCAGGTGTTTCGTATACATCACTATCTTGATAAGATTTTCCCTCCAGGAATATTAAAAGCGAGTTTAATGAGATGAACAAAAATACATCGCAATACATGCATTTATGAAAATTTAAGACTGCAGGTGTTCCTTCACTTGAAAAGGGAAAGACATAAAGTTTGAGAAGCCTTTCAATCTAAAGGGAAATTTAGAGTACGTTATCTTCTAAAAAATATTTTAATGGTCAAGAGTCTGTACTAAAACCTATGTTTTCCAAAAAATTTTGTTGAAAAGGAAATAAAATAACTCCAAGATTTATGAGATCTTCCTGCGACTACTGAATTTTAATGGGAGTCTCCAGAACAGTTAGGTTCATTAATATTTGAGTTCATGTGGTCGACTGTTCATTTACTGGGAATTTTCATTCACTGGGCAGTTCACCCTACAGCTTTTCTGTTCCCTTTTACTGGTGCAAAGAAAACTGCCCAGAATTTTTTTAAAAATCTGTCATCATGGTCAAGAAACTTAGCGTCAAGCGTGTCATAATACCTTTCCGATTACGTCAAAATAGATCCGATTGAATGTCAATCTTCTTGAGGTGGGGGAAAGGACCCAAGGTCGTCTGAAATTACTGACCACACCTATGGCCTTAGGAACGGCCTTGGGAGAAAGTCAACTCCTTCTTTGGATTCCGAAGACACAGTTGTCGGTTTTTTTTCTGCAGAAAACAACTGTTGTTGATTTGTATTCTCTCGCGTGTTCACGCACCTGTGAATATTTACTAGGAAGAAGTTAGTTAGTTTATATTCGTGTAAGCTGGCAAGCGTGTTACTAATTATAGTAATTTAAGTTTATTTGTTCGGTTTCTTTGACCGGTTTACAAGATAGGCATTCTTACAAATGGGACATTTTCAACATGCGCTTACATTTCAGAAATAATTGCTTTCAAACTTTATATTTTCTTAATGAAATGAAAATAGGTTGTTTTACTTATTATATTTTTAGTGGATTGAAAAGCAGAGAGGTGGTTTTTTACTCTTTTGCCTGTAATTTAGTGTAAAATACTGTAAATTATAAAATGACTCTACTAAATGTCCATTCGTTGCAAATACAAAATAAATAAAAATTTACACCTTTAAGCTTTACTTCAGTTTTAAAGTAATGTCGTTTTACAATAATGATAAATACGAGTTCACACCTTTAAGCTTTATTTTAGTTTTATAATAATGTCTACTTTGAATCAAATTATTTCTCCGATGCAAAGGAATTGCAAAACTATTTAGCTTTTTATGGTGTAATTGGTTTTGATTATAATTAAAATCACCTAATTATCTACGTTTATTGTTTTAGCAGTAATAGGTAATTCGTACTTTTTATAAAACAAAACGCCAGTAAATGCTTGAAAACACATCACATAGGGATTAAATACAAGATTGAGTAATTTCTACCAAGCACATGTTTTCAATTTTTTGACAACAATCTCAAATTATGTAGTGATGTTTTACTTATGAATCTAACATATACCTTTAGTAACTAATAATTAAATTACCAACTGACTTCCCTTCCTGTTTGAAATAGTTATTGATGACCATTAAAATGAATATTCGGCAACAATTATGAATCCATTAAGGAATCTAAGCTTGCTTTCCAGTCTAATGATTTTCAGTGAGTGAGGTAAGCTTTCTTCACACACTGCTCTAAAATACATTTCAATTCAATCGACCGGCCAGAACTAATTAGGACCATACTGACAGGTAATTTGCTCAAAGGAATTGTTCAGCTTTTCTATAGCTCTTCTTCCGTTTCCTCATTTGCTTTTATCATTTATTTCAATGTGGAATTTCCCTTAATCCGTGTATGGATAAGCTTTTTCGAATGAATAATTTCTGTTCTCTCTTTTTTTTGGTGTTAACATTTTTAGTGTTAATGGATAGATTGCTCTGTACATATCATTAAAGGCATATGAATGAGGAAGAATATGTGTTAGCGAAATATATTAAAGGATTTTTTAAAGTAGATTATACATTTTTACGTTTGAGTTTGATAGTTTTAAAGAGGGTTTATTTTTTTTTCAGGACACTTATAATTACTTCAATTACAAGCAATTAAATTACAGTTAATTAAGAGCTAAAGTCATAAAAAAGATGAGGATTTGCTTTTTATTTTACAACCTGTAAGGAAGGATATCTGGCTAATAATCAAAACAAATTTTTAGACTTTCTGAGTCATTAAAAACAGCTTAATATTTAAAGTACATAAATATAACTGAAGTATTAAGACGATTTAACTATGTTTCGATTTCATTATTATTAAAATGTTTGATTAATATTAGGATGCTACAAATAAAAGAATTTTAAATGCCCGAACTGATTTAATAGTTAATCCTGAAGCTTTAAAAAATAAGTAATTTGTTAGACTATATTTTTGATATTATCTTGAGAATAAGAATAAGGTATTATTTACTTCTAGTTATATATTATTTAGAGGAAATACGGAAAGAAAAATTCTTAAAATTTCATTTAATGTTCATAGTTTCTTATAATATGACATCACAAGCACACCTTAGGAAATTAATGTAATAACTTGTAATATTTGGGAGGAAGGGGGTATGAATCCTCTGAAAAATGAGTAACTTAATTTTGTGCCTTCAAATAAGGATAGATTCTTATAATAGATAATATGATTCAAAGAGAATAGTTTTTTTAGTAATTTATTCCAGCCTTTCTTTTAATATATTATGTGCTACAATTTGCAATTATCATTGGAACTATAAAAGATTAGGTTCTACATGATGTATTTGAAATTTATTTTTTCTTAATATTTAAAACTTTTATATTTCAGGCTGTGCGTGAAAAGCTATGGAAGCTGTGAACAACTCAAGAATGTACTCAAATTAAGGTAAGTGTTTTCCACCTAGTATTTTCGTTGGCACTTAAACCAACATATTCCAAAAGAAAATACTCCATGGGAAACCTCTTCAAACATCATCCCAAAGCAAGCCAATCTTGTGTCATTTTGAGCGACGTGGTGGCACACTTGATGAAACGTTTTGAAACACTTTCTCCCACAAAACGTCATACCGTCAACGCTTAACGCCGTTTCGTCAGCTTCGGGTAACCCATCCATCTAATGATGTTTAAGCAGGTTCATAATCTGCTGCAAAAGTCCATCCGTCACACTCGAAGGACCGACTGTTTGGAAATACACTTTTCGCAGTGATTTTCTCTGAGCTGTGTGAGTTTTGAGGATGAAAGGGTGGAAAGTGTTGCGTTGCGATAACTTGTGGGAGTTTACGACACGTGGAGCCCCCGAAACAGTAATAATCGTTTCGGTTTTAGACGAATGATAGTAATCGAGAAGGGGATTATAGATATTTAGTGGTTGTTGTAGATTTTCCTGATGGATTGGAGTATTTATCATTGAAAAGTTTGTGAAAGTATTTACTAGTTTCTTGAGACTCTCTTCTATCATTTTATGTATTATATGTAGTCATGTAGTGTATTTTTATTCAAAATGACTGATTCAGTAACGGAGTATAGATGGTGAATTATAAGTGATTTTTTTTAGCTTCAATGGTTATGTTTATGAAGAAAATCCAAGCAGCTCAAACGATAAAGATTCGGGAAGTTTTTTTTTCATGTATGACCGAATTTCGTTTACTACTTGTTGCAGTTACACAAACAAATGTGATTTGTGTTGGTACTTAAGTTTTTTGTGGAGTGAGGAAAAAAGGAGGTCATATTATACAAATTATGAGGTCATATTCTATACTGTACCTAGTTTCCTACCAAATTGTTGCAAAAGAAATTTTCGAGGTATTCCATTAGGAAAGATCTAAGCCAAAACAGTATGATTGTTAAGTTTTGAAAAGATTTTCTAGCTAGAAACAATTTTATCACACGCGTCTTAGAGAATTTTTAGGATTTTTATTGCTCCTATTTAGTTTTAAAAAGGTGCGTTTACTTCATCTGGTTGAAAAGAAAGGTTTGAGACTTGAAGAATAAACCACAAGTATGAAAATACCACTAAATTTCACTTTGCTTTCAGTCTAGACCAGATCCATTATATATCCAATTGTATTAATGATTATTTAAACCTAAAAACCATAAAGGAAAAATACATCCATATCACTCATAATCTTAATATTTCCAAACAAAATGAAAAAAATCCCTTCCTTCACTTGGGGGTGCTCGAACTTCACAGGCAATTTCCCCTTCCTCCTTCCGATGGCTCACGCAAGTGACGATTCGCTTCCCAAATCCCCCTTCATGTCTTCTGAAAATATTTGCGCGCGCCCGGCCGTGCGTGTCCCCTCGCCCCCGCAAAGTGATTTCTGCTCCCTTTTCTCTCCTAATTTTATTTTTTTGGGTACCGCCCTCTTGCGTGACGTCTGCCGTCAATCAAGAGCGCATGAGCTCTCATTGGGTGGTCTTTTACTTGGGGTTATTGTGGTTGGTTGAGGGTTGGTGGCCTTTGTTTGATTCAGAGATTGAAAGGATCTTTAATATTTCATTTTTAACTTTCACTGACAAGTATCATAATTTTGCTTAAGGGGCCGTTCAAATATTACGTAAGCACCTAAGGGGGGAGGGGGGGATTGCTCTTTGCTTATTTTTGCTGACAAGGGGGGAGGAGGATTTGAGTGATGCTTGCGTAAGATGGTGCATTTTCGAAAATCTCTTGTTTCTTGCATAAATAATTTCAAAATTCCACCAAAAATAAATGTAACAAAAAATTGAACTAGGAAATCTGACGTAGGCACTTTTTTCTGGAGATGGACCACCCTAACATTTTGAAATTGTTACCCCGAAAAGTAGTATTTCGACTCATTTTTGAACCCTTAGGGTTACACCCAATAAGTACAGCTCCTTGCAAGAGTCACCTAATTTTCAAGGAAAAAACAGTACTTTACTGCAAGGGATGTCAAAATTTCGGGGGGGGGGTCCGACAGTGTCTTACGTAATTATGGTGGGGGGGTTGAGGTATGCTTATCTTTGCTGACAAGGGGGGAGGGGGGTTAAAAATGACCAAAAAAGTGCTTACGTAATATTTGAACGGCCCCTAAGGGCTCGTTCTCACAGTTTCACTTTCACTGTTCATCCTAAGTGATTCACTTCTGTGAATTGATCGTTTGCATAGAAAAGTAAAGGAGTATATACAGGGTGTTTTCAAAAGTTCATTTCTTTGCTTTTATTTGGAATAAGCGTGTCCTAGGGTCACGAAAATAAGGTCTACCCCTAAGTAAGTGACCCTGAAGAATCCATTGAGATGACTTACAGCGCCCCTAGCGGCGAAATTAAACAGTTAAAAAAATTAATTTAAAAACTAAAGGAGATGCGAAGGAAGGAAAACTGAGGAAAAACCTCGGTACTTGCGTATTATACCGTCGACCGCTCAGCAGCCGTTAAATTAAGAGGTACAGCTATACAGCAGTCAATAGACTTCGATAACGTTTTCGAATTCAGCGGCACGGTAGACGGGATAATACGTAAGAACCAAAACCTCAATGAGAGTATTGTTGCCAAAGTTATGAAGAACTCACAGAAAAAAATATCGTGAATATTCGTGGAGGTATTAGCATGTGAAAAAGCACTTTTTCAGACCTCAAAAAAAAGAAAAAGTTCTCAAATTCGCAATTTTTTCAGTGTTATTGTGTAGTTTTTATGTTTTTTTTAGTTGAATAAAGGCAAAATAAAACTTGCAAATTTTCGAACTTTTTCTTTTTTGAGGTCTGAAAAAGTACTATTTTCTCATGCTGATATCTCCCCGAATGTTCAAGATATTTTCATGAAACTTTTTTCTGTGAGTTCTTCATAACGTTGGCAACAATACTACTCTCTTTGAGGTTTTTGCTCTATCTCCTATAGTTTTTAAGTTAACCGCTAGGGGCGGGTGCTGTAAGTCATCTCAATGAATTCTTTAGGGTCACTTACCTAGGGGTATACCTTACTTCTGTGACCCTATAGTCACGTAGGTTCAAAATAAAAGCCGCGAAACGGAATTTTGAAATACCACGTATGAAGAGCGTGAAACGCCAAATCACACTTTTCACTTAGGATGATTTCTCCAAACTGAATTATGAATGATCCTGAAAGTTTGATTTCATTATTATTATTATTATTATTATTATTATTATTATTATTATTATTATTATTATTATTATTATTATTATTATTATTATTATTATTATTATTATTATTATTATTATTATTATTGTTATTGTTATTGTTATTGTTATTGTTATTATTGTTATTATAAATATTATTGGTATTATTATTATTTAAGAAGTTGCATAAGTTTATAAAAAATATATATTATTATTATTTAACCCTTTCAATAGAGAGAGATAATATTATTTGGTGAAAAGAGGGGATCTTTTATCAAGTATCTTGATGAAAACTTCTTCTACTGCTTCGGGGGAACATAAAAGCGGTTAATCTACTAAAATAAATTACGTTATTGTTCAATATGTCTAAATTGTAAAATTAAATTAACGTTTTTCCCAACAATATTGTTTCCCAAGGTTTCTTCCCTCACTGAAGAACAAACCCATCAGGGATACTTGTTCTACTTTATTAGGAGATAATGGGTAAAAGAAATAGTTCGAAATTGTGTGAAGACTATGAAAATAATACCAAATTTAATCAAGCAGTAAAAATTCATTATTCAGAAACCAAAGGCAAACAACAGGAATCTCATAAAAAGGCAAAACAAATCACATAACCATATAGTTCGTCCATTTACTTTCAGAAAAATTCATCTGTTAAAAAAACTATTCGCACGGGGCGTGACAATAGTGACAAATATATAAGAGCTCCTTTTTATAGTAATGATGGATGGACTTGTTCCATGCCGGAAGTAGAACAATTAGGGGTTCTCCATTCACTCTTAAACGGCAGCGCGTGTTGGAGCACTCAGGGCTATTAATGAGAGAGAGATAGGGGTTAAACAATGACCGCGCTGCGGTCGCTGGATGTGTGTTCTAATCAAAGAAACGGAATTCGGAGACAATGTGCTCTGGCTTTTGGTGATCGTGAACTTCGATTATTTTTTTTCTGTGTGTTGGAGTTGGGAGAGGGGAAAGTGCTTGGGATTCGGTGACCTTTAGAGTATGGTTCTGTGATTCCGATTGGCGAGGAGAGTTTGTAGATTGCCTTGTTTCTCTTCGGGTTCGTTGTTGAGTTGTTCGTTTTGAGATGCACAAAGAGAAAGCAGTGAAAGCTATATAATAACTTCTAGTAAATGTATTTTTTGGGTATTATTTACTGTAACACCCTTGGTAGTTTCTGGTATATTTAGTTATGGTAGGTATTTATTCCCTTGGTAGTTTCTGTAACAGTTCTGAATATTTGTGGAAACTTATTATCATTATCGGAGTTCTTCTGCAGCTTTTAAAATTAAATTCTTTATTATGTTGTTTTTGTTAGTCGTGATTGTTTATCCCAAACACAGCCGTAACGAAGGAACTGTATTCTGGGGAGGGGGGATATTTAAGTTATTCACTTTCTGAAGTACCCGGGGCGGATCCAGGATGAACTTCTAGGGGGCACTAGGATTTTTAAAACATCTGCCAGCAGAAACTGCGATGTTTTTGAAAATTTTGAAGGATAATATACTTTTTTGGCCTTAAAGCTACAGATTAAAGCATTTAAAAGCTTCAAATACTTTTTTTTAAGATTTATTTTCAGATATCTTTTTATCCTTTAAACATTATCTTTCTGGGGATGCAGGTGTCCCTGTGCCACCCCCTGGATCCACTGCTGGGAAATACTATACAGGGTGTATCTGAAATGGTGCAACAAACTTTCAGGGATGATAGTACTCATCAAGACGAACAAGAATCGGTATAGGAAGGGGGTCCCAGACCAAATCCCAGGGAGTTAAAAATGGAGCGACACCCCAAAAAAATCATTGAAAAATTCAATTTGTAAAAGAACTACTATTGGTAAAAACTTAATTATGGTCTCAAAAATTGTGGTTTAATATGATCTTTAAAATTACCTCAAAATTCTTCACTTTAAAAGTTGTTTTATTATGAAAAAAGTTAAAAAACACAAAAAAAAAGTGAAAACTCTGCCAAAACCTTATTTTGTATTTCGAAATACTTTCTTTTGATTTGATAATCTGAAAGATCATAGTTGAAAACCCCTTAAGTCCAAAGTTTCACGTAAATACAATCAATATTAAACGCTTGAGATCCTGTTAAAGTTTGTTTTTTGCGTGCGCTAACAGCTGTTCTGGAAACAGCTCTAAAAAACTGCTTGCGCACCCAAAAAACAAACTTTAAAAGGATCTCAAGCGTTTAATATTGATTGTATTTACGTGAAACTTTGGACTTAAGGGTTTTCAACTATGATCTTTCAGATAATCAAATCAAAAGAAAGGATTTCGAAATACAAAATAAGGTTTTGGCAGAGTTTTCACATTTTTTTGTGTTTTTTAACTTTTTCATAATAAAACAAATTTTTAGGTGAAGACTTTTGAGGTAATTTTAAAGATCATATTAAGCCACAATTTTTGAGACCATAATTAAGTTTTTACCAATAGTAGTTCTTTTACAAATTGAATTTTTCAATGATTTTTTGGGGTGTCGCTCCATTTTTAACTCCCTGGGATTTGGTCTGGGACCCCCTTCCTATACCGATTCGTGTTCGTCTTGATGAGTACTATCATCCCTGAAAGTTTGTTGCACCATTTCAGATACACCCTGTATAAAAGAAGACTTCAACTTGGTTTTAATAATATTCTTAAATTTAATGTAAAGCTTCATTATCTAAGTAACCGCATAACTCCTCCAATGTTGGCGGATTTTCAAATTAAGCTATTCCCCGAAAATATTTCTTTTAGAATTAATTCTTTTCAAAAGGGAAAACCTCATTATTTAGAAAAAAAATAGCGATACAATATCGCGTCTTCATTTACTAAAGCATAACTTTTAAGTTCTTTAAATTTCATTCATGTATTCAAAAGTTTAAAACTTGTTTATTCCTATTAGAACCTCACGATTTTCTACACAATAACAACCCACAAAAAAACTTGTGATTTTTATTACTAAAAGATTCTATCAAGTCAGATATCTTAAGAATTTCTTTCTTTATGTTATCATCGTACAAAATCGTTTACATGGTTCAAAAAGAAATGAAGCGAAATATCAGCCTTGCATAGAGATCGTTAAACCCCTTGATCTGACTGGCATTTAAACCCCTCACGATTAACAGGTGGGTTATACGGAATTCGTGAGCCCGATCGACCACCCTTGAGCAAACGATTTGTTTGCAATTTTCTACGCACGGTCACGGGATTCCCTGCATCTGGCAATACCAATGCACCCAGAAAGAGGTTTCGGTAGCGTTTTTTTATGCGGAAATGTCAGTAATTGGGGGATTTTTATGTAAAACGAGGTTTTTTCAGTGGCTTGATTACATAATGCGAACACGATTTAATTACCTTCTCATCAATCTGACGGAATATTCAATTAGAATAGAGGATTACACTCGAGTTCGTATGATGGAAAATGTCAGAGTCATGCGCAATAGGGAAATTTAAATAATTTGGATTGATCGACACATTCCGTTTTCGTGATGTTTAAGGTAATTTTTCAATTGGATTTTTTTATCTGCTATTTCTATGTATGAAACAGAAAACGAACTCTAATCTGTACACCTAATTACATTATCATGGCTTATACACCATCCAGACTTAAAGGGAGTCTCCATTGAATCTGCTTAAAGTTAAAATGCTTTCTTTTAATTACTTATCTATATCTTTTTTATGAAATAAGATTTATTCCGACGTTCTTGCTTGGTTATGGGTTGCAATTATATCAAACTTTGTTACCTGCAATCCATCAAAATTAGACGAGTTAATTTACATATATCCCCTGTTATATTTTTATTCTCTATATGAAAATAAATTATCAACCCATTGCACCCTTAAAAAATTTGTTTCCTTTTTTGTTTCACAAGTAGTGCAGTTTTCCTAAATGATTTTGCTGCTTTTGTTGGACACGTCCAAAAACTTTTAAATACACCCTTCATATTTCCATTGGAAGTATTTATTTCGCATTATCACTGTAAAATATTATTTCTTCAAATAACGGAAATTTTCTATACTTTGAGGAAATATGTTTATTTCCTTCTGTCAAATGAGAGAAACGTTCCGTTATCTGAAGAAGCTTGAGAGTTCTTTTAGATTAGTTACATTGAGGCAGCCATTATAACAATCAATATAATTACAAATTTTATGATCCCGAATGGCTTTGTGACGTCAATGTTGATGCAAACATATTACACACTATATTACACTAGCTAAAAGAAGATTGGTCTCGTTTAACTATATAAGATCAAAAGAAATTTTGACTAGAACTTACTGGTTTTTAAAATGTACTCTTTCAGCGATTGTTCTATTAAATCTAAATTACCTTTGTGGGAAAAATTAACGGTTAACTGTTTTCTAGGCATACGGAAAGATAGAAAGCAATAGAAAAAATTAAAGTAAAAATACGAACTTTTTTACAGTGTTTTAAACAGAGTATTTCCATAAATTCGAACTAAAAAGCGAAGTCTTCAAACAAGAGTGAAGGGTCACTCTCCATCATGTAGTAGGAACCTCCATTTTGGGTCAGTCTACTACCCAACACAGGGGACATCACTTTCAAAGGCCCCTTCCCACTTGTCCCGAATCGAGGTTAGCGGTTTTTGTGCCGGGATCGAAGCCCGATCCCGCCCTGTCCCGTTTTCTCCGTTTCCGCGAGCGTTGGTGTTAGTGTATACTCGCCTTTACTAGTGTTGTTTGGCTTTTGGGTGGGCCTATCCGCAACCTTGAATCCTTGCCGCACTGTCAAAGGGTTGTCGAAGGCCCGAGGAGAAGAGAGGTTTTCTGACGCTTGGGTAAGTTTTTCGGTTTTGGTTTTTATGTGGAATGAGAGAGTTAGTTTTTTTCTTCTTAAAGTAGACTTTTGGAAGGTCGTGAAGGGGGCTGTTGAATTTAAGACGTACATCACCTGTTCCCATCCTCTTTTTAGAAAACCACACTATTCGATAATTAGTAGTATTTAAGCAATGCATCTTCAAGATATAATAATATTTTTTGAGTATTATGACTGTTGGTCCATCGTATATCAGTTACTCTTTCTTAATATAAAAATAAATTTTACTCAACTCAAAGAAGCGGACTGTATTTACAACATCCGTTTTATTTCTGGGAGATATTCATACTTACATCACTAAACAATAACTGAATTTTACCTCGTTGTACGTACAATTTTAGTCATTCCATTCCTATTGTACCTTAAATATTAAACAAATTGCTGTTAATGAGTTTCTAATGATAGTTAAATCTATTTTTGTGAAGATTCTAAGAAAATTGATTTTAAGTATTGTATGCTTTGCTTAATTATTAAAGTGTTCAGTGTTCATTTGAAAACTATATGAGAAAAAGTCACTCACTCTTATGAAAAATAAGACCGAGAAGCTTATTTTAAACGTTCATTCTCATTAATTATAATTTTTAAACATTTTGTGTTAGGGAAAATTTATTTTTTAGCATCTTTTTCAAAGAGTATGATTTTAAAACACACAAAGCTTTATCATAAAAAGCATTAAAGTTTCGAGAAAAAGAAAAATAACATTAGAAAGAAAAATCAATTCCTCTTAGGATAGGTCTGGAACACTCTGGGAGCTGCCGTTTCTCGTCCTTTTAAAGGGGCACCGCTCGAATTTCGGTGGTGCTGCCATCTGTCAGTATTCTTTGAACTATCGATTGAAATTAAATTTAATTATTTTACTTTAGCTAAAGATAACTTGTTCTGCAATAAAATGAAACTTGAAACTTAAGAAAAAGATTGACAAGGATGAAGTATTTTGGTGATAATAAACATTTTCTTCAAGTTTTAACATGCTTTATTATTAATTTTTTTAAAACTAATTTCACTCAAATTTAAAAAAAAAGCTTATGGTGTCGCAAAATGATGGAGGAAATTGCATGTTTTTCCTTAAACTTTTTAATTATTTTTTCATTCAATATTTTAATGCCTTTTCCAAAATTTTTGCCTCAAGATTGTTATTTTTAATTAATATTGTACTGCTTTTTCCAATTGAATCGTCCGTTTAAAAAAGGGTGAGAAGTAAAAAAATGGTAAATGAGCTTTTTGTGCTCAAATTAATCTACACTAGTGATGGGCAAAATCCATAATTTTAGGTATCGAATACTTTGGTATCGAATACTTATAGGTATCGAATACTTTGGTATCGAATACTTATAGGTATCGAGTACTTTTAGGTATCGAGTACTTTTTTTCAATGTCGGGAAATGAACCTGAAGGGACAATTTTTTAGGCCCTATCCATAATCAGACTAATATTCAAAAAAATGAAAGCGATCCATCAAAAAGCCCCGTAGCTACGGGCGGAGGTGGATAGAGGCGAAGGATTTGGCGGGGGAAGAACCTAGCCGCGTCAAATTTCTCTCGCGGATGATAACGACTTGGGTTTGAGCGTTGCAAAATGAAAACGGAAACAGGCTGCGTTTGATCTACAGTAGGTATTATAAAGATTACTTCATTGTAAAATTTAAAACGAAATATGTCAATTAAGTATCGATACTTTTGTGGGTATCGAATACACTCGATACCTATAGGCAGGGCTCGATTTCTAAAAAAAGAGGTACCGGAACGGTAAAATTTTTGGTATCAAAACTGAAAAAGCGAATACTTTTTAATACCAAAACTTAAGCATTTATTTTCAAATTTAAATTTAAAAAATAAATTCAAATGTACTAGAGGAAGAGTATCCTATTTTAATTATTAATTGTAAAGTATAAGACGATGAACTCATACACCTTTTTTTTACAGTGGGTTACACTTTTTTTTCAACAGGGTGCCTCTTGTAGGAGGTGAGACCTACCATCAATCATTAATGAACCAATATCAATGAACCATTAGTGTTGTATATTTTGCCAATTTAAAGAATATAATGCGTAGTTTAAGTCCATAAATGGTAGAATTTAAGATGTCGCAAATTTTCTTTGCAAATTTTCCCAGCAATCTGGCAAATCTGGTTCAAATAAAAAAAGAATCAACACCAGGAGCGGATTGTGGGTACTTCAAATGGGGGTTCAGAATCATGCTTTAAAAGAATTATTAAGTAAAAACCATACAATTAAATCACAAATATTGTTATTTGCAAAAAAGATAAAAATGCATTAAAAATATTCTTTAAAATTTGAAATATGCTTTTCTATATATTTTTTTTGGTAGGATTCTTACTGTTATGAACTTAATCTGAAAACAAATTTGATAAGTTGAGTTCTAAGTACAAAAAGGGGATCTGGGGTTTCTCCCCCGAAAAATTTTGGAAATTTGAGAATAAAAACAGGGTTTTAATTCATTTTAGGACTTTTTTTTCGTACATAGAAAGGCATCCGCTGTCCTGATGAATTGGTCTCGCGGGCCGTAGTTAGGAGACCCTGAAATAGAACATAATTTTTTTCCGAAAAAGAGGTTCTGGAACGGCGTTCCGGACCGTTCCGGCTGAAATCGAGCCCTGCCTATAGGTATCGAGTACTTAAGTATTTGGTATCGATACCTGCCCATCACTAATCTACACGCTTTGCTCTACGTATGGGTGGAAAGAAGAGAAATAACTACTCTCTATAGGAAGAGATATAGTCCCTTGTAGTTGCAAAATCGATGTCCAATGTCAATTCTTTGTATTATTTTCAATTAGTTAATTAATTTGGAATTTAAGTTAATTTGTCTTTCTGTTCTTATTCTTTGATATTTACCCTATAGGCAGATATAAAACCTTGAATTGGGCGAAATCTATGTCCCTTCATTATATATCTATTTTTAAATAATCTAAAATTTAAGTTAATTTCTCTTTTTCTTCTTATTCTTTGTGCAATAAACTAAGCCAAAAACAATATTTTAATATAATATGGAATTTTTTTATTTATTGAATATTTATTTGCATTGCCTCTGGGTACTCCATGAACCGCCTTAATGACTTAATTTCATAATAATTTTGAATTTTATTTGTCCATGTCCTTCTATTTCTCACTTTTGTGCTGTGAAATAGCAAAAAAATATAATTTAAATGTCGATTTAAGTGGTTTTTAATTTTTTTTCAGCTGAAATTTCAAATGTTTGAAGAAGGGAATAAGTTCATACACTTTTTCCAACCAATGAAATGTTTTTGAACACACCTACTTTTATATTTTTTTCAAATATTTTCTTGTATTCTAAATAGACACTTGAGTAAAAACTTTGTAGTACAAATTTTGTGGTTATACAATCAAAATTCAGTTACAGTTCTTTACGGTTTTTTATCGATTTTCTAAAAACTTGGTTTCCCTTTTGGAAACTGACGATTCAATTCAAAGTAGTCCTTTCTCTAATGGGAAAACCCTAGAAATTCTTAAATTTGGTTTGTTTTATCTAAAATAAATAAATTTTTAAATAAAAATTTGATGCTTATTCTATAATCCTTTTCTGGCTTTTTCTGCGTGATTTATTTCATTTAACTGAATAAATATTTAAAAAAAATTTCTGGCTAAAAGATTCAGGTAAAAAAGTATAAAAAATTCAGAATAATTGTATCTTTTGAAAATCTACATATAATTGAACATAAAAATAACCCCTCTTATTTCCCACTTCCTATATTAAGTTTTTCGAATTCATTTCTGCTTAGTTTTTATCCTATCTTTTCCTACACTTTTAAAAGTTATGCTTCTAATCAAAACATTGACACAAAAATACGCTTTGTAACAAGTATTTCATTAAGTAAAAAACAAGTCCAATTATTATTATCGAAGAAGCAAAGTGCATGTTTCTACGTAAAAATAGATAAACTCTTCTGACAATTCCGTAATTTTTTTGCGTAACAACTGATAATATGTTAAAAGTGTATAAAGGTCTTTTGTTAACATAAGCTAATATCAAATCTTTTTTTATCAGTTGAAAACGGTTTTTTTGTAACTAGGGAGCTACCGCCCCCTGCTCGCTATCGCTCGCCAACCCCCGTCAACTGCTTACGCAGGACCTTTTGGAATTGCTTCGCAATTCCCACAAATTCCAACTCGCTGAACTTAATACACTTAATAAAACAACAATTTGCAGAAAAAACGTCAACCAACTTTCTAAAAATATTTCCCCAAATCCCCTCCATGAATAAATCTCCCTTAAAAGTTTGAATATATATTAACTCTAACTTTTCAAAAATTTAAACGAAATGTTTTTAAAAATATTCCGCTTAATTATTTCAATCTATTATTATAAAAATAACTATTTCTAATTGTTAATCAATATTCTGACCAAACAAAAACCATTGGATTCATGGGGACTGTCTAGCCTTGCTATCCAGTACCGAGATAAGTAAAAAAACAACAACATTATTTTAAAGTAACTCGTTAGTATATGCCTAGTGTTTATCATTCATATTTTTGTTTAAACCCTGACTTGTTAAACAATACCGTTTAAGCAATTGTAAATAATAAGAGAAAAACCTACTCATCACTTAATGTTTACAATTAATTTCGATTAAATCAGACTAAAAATTATAAATATTGGACAAAAAGTGTGAAATTCTAGTATGAAATGGCGTACATGTAACTTTTTAGAATAGGTTTTTATCAGTCTTTGAATAATATTTCATTAAAAGGTGAAAAACATGTGTTTCATCTTAAAATATGGCGTCAATCGGTCGTTGTGATTGGATGCATAATAATTTGATTGACAGTACTTGCTTTGTAACTGCGACCTTATCCATTATCTAAAAAAATGGAAATATTTTAAAATTGAGAATTTTTTTGAAAAATCGAAGGCCTACTAGGAAATCCGGAAAGAATCCAAACATTTTGATACCTAATACGTGTCATTCGGTTCAGTAATGAAAAAGTTTTTCTCTGGAAACCGTTTACCAAAAACTTTTTTTAGAATAGAGAGATTGTTGTTTTTAAAAATAAAAAGTACGTAACTAAGTTCTTTCCATAATAGCTTATATTCAATACTAAGATCCCAAAAACTAAATATAAATACAAATATCCTATTATTAATTTAATTATCCTTATGCAAAGCAGAGGAGTTTTGTAACATAATATTCATGTAGGAAAAGAACGTCACACATGCGCTGTATCTTAGAAATGTTTGGGAAAAAAATAATGCTTTTTAAGCTGCTTGCAGCAATGGTAATCATTTGGAGAATATTTATTATTGCATTGATTTTAAAGAAAACACGTTATTTTTGGTTACGAAGCCAAATATTGTAAAAAATATCCACTTTTGCAAACCATTTTAAATTAAAGGTAATATTTAGTTTCTTCACTAAATCATAAACTGATGTTAACTTTGTATGAACTAATATTTATGTTTATCATTATAGTTTGTTTAAGGACATACCAACTAAGACAATGCGTATTTTACCTAATAACTTTATTTTTCCATTTATATTCTCCATTCATATATCTTATAACTTAACACTTTCGTTTAGTTTTTGCAAATCCCATTAAAATTCCACCTACAAAAGTTTTGAAAGTAGCTGACCTAATATTGTAATTATCTAAAGAGAGAACACAATTCTGTCTGGAATCGTAGGATTCTAACCCAGAATTACTCGTTTTTAAAACTACTCGATGCTGACCTAAATTCCAATAGGTTTTTATACAACGCTGTCCTTAGCTTAAAGACCTCTATTATAACAACTTTCTCTTACTAAAAATACAGAAGTCTGTGGGAAATTGTTTAATAAAAATAGTCGACAAATAGTGAACAATTGTCGTCCTTTTCTTATTGGTCGAAAGTTTGTTGTCTGCTTAAAAGCTCATTTGCCATAGGCGCAGAATTTCTTCAGTAACGTATTTATTTTAATATCTTGATACCATGGGCTTGGGCGTATGTGTAATAAGCGAGAGGCAGGGGGCAGCTGCCCCTACAAGAAAATATAAAAACCCTACGAAATTTTCTCCCTTTTGTTCATAAAAATATTCAGCACAAATTTTAAATGACGAGGTTCGTAAAATTCTATACTTTTTTTAAAAAAGATACATTTATTCTACTTACGACAAAACAATATTGCAGGTGACACTTCCTTTTTTATTCGCAAACACGTTTTTAGTGACAATATCTAAACTACCTGGGATAGCACCCTCCAAAAATCTACCCTTTCTCCCTAACCTCAAAATTTGCAGCCAGCCCCCCTCTAATCCTGCGTACGCTCGTGGTTGATACCAATTTGTTAAAAGAACTTGAATCTTTTACATACTTGCCAACTCTCCGGATTTTTGCGGGAGACTCCCGATTTTCCCTCTTTCTCCCACCCTCCGGATTTTTTCTGAAATTCTCCCGCTTTTCGAATAATCTTGCGTTTTATAACACAAATAATGGATTTCACACTTTTTGTGCCAAAAAGGATTGACAATTTCTGTAAGAACTTGTTCTCCATGAAGGGGGCTCCAGGGCCGCCCATAACTCTAGCGGGCCCCCCGACAAAATTTTTTCACGGGCCCCCTAACTTTTTAATTTTTTGAAGTATGATAAGGAATTTACATTTCACAAAGTATCCCTTAAGTAAAATATACAGGGTATCTCAAAAGGTCGAGTAGAAAATTAGCATGCATGTCTGTCATGCCATGACCAACAAGATTTTCATAGGAACCCAAGTCCGCTAGAGGACAATGTTTGCCGGCGAAGGAGTAGCATTTATAACTACTTTATTCTACTGAAAACTTCATTTATTATTACAGATTCGCAGAGAGCACCCTCGAAAACCCCTGTAAACCGAATTTCATTAATTCTGCTTGCAGGGGCGGATCCAGGATTTGGTTTTGGGCGAGGGCTAAGAATTTCCGAATTTCCAATCGAATCTTCTTTTTGATTTTAATATGGAAAGGGTTTAGTGGAGTTATCCTGCTCCAACTACTAAAAGGGGGTACTGGGGGTCCTCCCCCAGAAAATTTTTGGAAATTAAAGTAAAAAAACCTTCTTTTTAAACTTGTTTTGATACGCCTCATCCGAATTTCGGATATAGGTTTTATGGTAGAATTTCCGGGTTTTGACGAACTTAATATAAAATAAGGTTGTAATAATAGAGTTACAAGTACCAAGGGGGTCTGGGGGTTCTCCCCCTGAAAATTTTTCAAAATTTCACCTTAAAATAACAGGTTTTTAACTCATTTTGGTGCATAAAATGCCATAGCAAGAAATATTGGTAGCTTTTTCCAGTGTGTGGGAAGTGGTCACGTAGGGAAAGGGTTGTGTTATCTCATGTTTCAGAATTTGATTGGAGATGAAACTTCTGAAAAAGAGACCGACCACTTTTGACGGGCCCGTCCGTTTCGGGAACTGAATATGCTAAATGATATGAATTCAGCGAATTCAATTTTTATTTGGAAAATAAACAAAACATCTAGTACAGACTTTGACTAAAAAAACAAAGTGGAACTCGTGGGCCCGGGCCCCTTAAAGCTCCGGGCCCTTCGACATTTGTCGGGGTTGCTGCCCCCTATGGGCGGCCCTGGGGGGCTCTGTGGTGAGCTACCAATCCATCATCGGTAACGGGGGCTGCATACACTGCAAAAAAAAACGGAAATTTAACAGCAAAAACTGCTGTAAATATTTTACGCATTTGCTGTAATCTCAAAACACTGCCTTTTTAGCTGTAAATTCGAAGCGCCACCTGCTATAGTTTACTGGCAACTGCTGACCAGATACACACTGCAAAAAAACCGAAAAATTTAACAGCAAAAACTGCTGTTAATATTTTACGTATTTGCTGTAATCTAAAAAAAACTGCCTTTTTAGCTGTAAATTTGAAGCGCCACCTACATTAGTATAAATTAAATATACATAGTAATTTTCCTGGTAGTTTTCCTTGTAATATCTGTAATTCTTTAATTGGTCATCGAAATAAATATTAAAAGAAAAAGAAATTCTTGTTTATTGAATGCATTTAAATGAGTAACGTTCCTGATTTTATGAGTTTTTACAGCAGTTTAATACTTTCCTGGAAAATTCTGGTTTTCATTTCTGAATCCTTGTGAACAGGAAATCAATGTTTTTTTTACGCTCACCACTAAAAGAGTCAAATTATTTAGATGAGGTGTAAGAACCAACATGATTCTAAAACTATGAAGTATAACCTTCGTAGATCGGATCGGTATCTCCCGTGGTTCATAATATGCCACATTTTGAATACTTGTAGAAACATGGAAGAACAAGACATAACTGAGATGTGCACATTGCTTTCTAGTTTTTCTGCGGAATAATTACAGTATCGCTGTAATGTTAACACAAAATTCTGTAAAATTACAAAATTGCTGTAAAAATACAGAATTGCTGTGTTAAATTTACAAAATTGCTGTTAATTTACAAAATTGCTGTTGAAGTCAAAAATTAAAAAATTGCTGTAAAATCACTGCAAAAAGAGCTGGTACCCATATTGCCAGTGATTTTTGCTGTAAATTTACTGTGAAATTTTTTGCAGTGTATACACTTGCGCTAACCCCCCCACACTTTGGATACAACCCCCGACTTCAATCCATCGCAAAATACGAAGATCGTGCCTGTATGGAATCGGAAAACCTAATTATGATAAAAAAGGAAAGAAATTAGGATCTTAGCTTATTATCTTTTGGCTAGTTTCTTTTTTGGTTCTTGTGCAGGCATAATTTGTCAAACCCTTTTTAAGTTTGTTTCTCCAGTTTTGGTAAATGGCTTCAATCAACTAACATTCTTATTTAAGTTTTCAAAATTGAGGGTACTGGTTCAACAATCTACAGTATTTAGCAAGTTAAGAATTATTTCCCCAATTCACTTGAATTTTCAAGTTATAGAATTCAATTATTTAAATTGGTTTCTGAAAGCCTTTCAAGGTATTAAGAATTAAACATCGATAAAAATTTCTCCGGATTTTTGACTCTGAGAGGTTGGCAAGTCTGCTTTTAAAAGCTTTGCTTTTGCGTTTCCCTAAATTGCTTTTGAACTATAAATAACATTCTGTGTCATTCTATTATGTTCCTCCTCTAGTGCTTTTCTTCTTAAATTTTATAGATGGCATTCAAGAATTACAACCAAATTGTTTCTTTTGAAATTGAGGTAAAAATAGGGCTAATAAGAACACACACTCTCTCTTCCTCTATAGAACTACTAGACATTATGCCTAAGTAACTGCTTTCGCAATTTAAGCTTACCTGTTATTTTATTTTACATATGTATTGGTCTTTTTTATGTTGGTGTGAAGTTGCCTTTAAAAGAGAAAATCACCTAAGTGGACGACGACACTACATGGAAGTATAACAAAATCGATTCTAATTAACATAACCTTAAATTTTCATATTACTCTGATGATTATGTGGCTGGTTTCTCAAAAGACAATGTTGTTTCTCCAGTCCACTTTAAACATGGAGTGGGCAACAACCCTAAATAAAACTTTCAGACATGAATTCCTCGTAGAAGCTTTCTTCACGAAGATCTGAATTGGAGATAGCATTTGATAAACATTTCCCCCCAACAAATTGATGCTGAAGATATTTTCCCATCTGACGTGTCTTCCAAAGATAAAAGAGATGTCGTGCTCTTGATGCATGGCTACTGATTATGAAAGAGAGACATGCAAAATCTCTTGCAGGTGTTCTGATTAGACCGATACAAGTGAATCCGATTGTCAATTGCATCCATCCATCTATCCGTCAATTAATACGTTCTGCCGCATTATTATATGTCCTCAGGTGCTACAAGAAGACGCATCTGAGAGAGGAATTCCTGTGATAATGTCTGGTGCCCACTCAGAGATGGCCGCGTGGGTCGAATGTAAGAGGGTTGGTCGAACCTATGGAAAAGGAGGCGGGTTGTGTGGGGGTATCTGGTGTGAGTGTCCTTGGATTGTCCGTCTTAGGGTGGTTGTCAGTCACCCAAAGAGGGCGTCGGAACGGCCTTGGGGATGAGACACCTGGTGAGAGAAAGTGGCGAAGGATGGGTTGAGTTGTTTTGAGTCATTGCTGTGGCTTCCTTGTGAAGAAGGATGGTGTGGGAGCGGTGACAAACACGATGATTTTGTTTCGAAATCGGAGAAGATTTTGGTTTTTGATGAGGGTGTTAGTAATTGTTTTGATGTTGGAACACCAGTTGGGGTTGAAGATAACCCAAGTTTCTTCAATTGGGAAAAGGCATGGTGAAATAATTCAGAATTGTCTCCTCATAATGTATGATGTACAAAAAGTAATGAATGCACTGATTCTCGCAAATAATGTTTTTATCAAGGAAATAACAATTTAGGGTTAATTAAGTAAGAGATGCAATAGATATAATCCAGAGGTCGGTTCAATTCTGTTAACGTTCCCGCTATATACCACAATGCTCTTTTGAACGCCATGCATTCAAATATCGACAAATTTGTATGATTTTTAATGATAAACTAATAACTATTTATTGATCTAACTCACCATTTTAATCTATGAGTTTGAAATTATTTAGCAATATTTCTACTTTTTGGTGTCCAAAAGAGCATGGTGGTATTTAGCGGGAACGTTAACGGAATTGAACCCAGAGGTCTCTGATTGAAAGTTAAATAAGCAGATATAGTTACCACCATGCCGAAAACGTTAATCGTCTTTTTCCTAGTTTCGAGAAAAACGTATTCAAAGGTTGTGACTAGTAGACCTTTCTTCATATACGCGTGACGTATTGTTAAGTTTTCGACAAATCTATTGAGGATTATGATTGTTGAATTCAAACAATATGAACTTTTAAACTAGTCCAATCTTAAAATATGTTCTTCCTTTTTTTAACTACCAGGACTGTTAAAAATATTTACCAATATTTAGTGAAAATTCCTGGCAGGCAACGATCCCATCGTCGCTTTCAAGTAGTAATTCTTTTCGATATTTACCATTAGTACGCCCACCTTCCATGATCGCAGAAGAGAAACTGGTTGATTTTAAGGACCGGTGAAAGTAGAGTGGGCGAACTGGAAAATTCTTTCGCGTTTCTCAATTTTGCAACTGGATTTTAATTCGGAATGATTCGCTTTCGGTGTATCAATCAAGAAAATTTCTTCATTTTGTGAACTTTCGTGAGGAAAATGCTACGATTTTTATTAAATAAATAGTACGTGATAAACTTTTAAGTTTTTTGATGGGTGTGAAATTAAATTTATAACTTAACCGGAAAATTACGTTTTCCGAAATTAGACAAAAATTTATATTTTTCATCGTGTTTGTTTACTTTTTTAATTTGTACTGTTTGTGAGAACTGTCAGATAAGGAAGGACGTTATGGTTGAAAGAAAATATATATATTTATAATTGCGGAGCGTAAACATTTTTAGAGAAATATTTTGAATTTTTGCTTATTATCTCCCTTCCAAAAGATCACCACCTATCACATAATACCTATTAAAACTTTATTTAATTTTTCAAAACAAAAAGGTTTTTCCAGGATAGTTTCATTAAGTAGCTATAGCTAATTATTTGATTTTATTGCTCTTAAAGTGCCAGTTACTGGTACCACCCCCCTATGTTTTAAAAAAATCTGTTTTTTATTCTGACAATTTCTTTAGTTTTTTGCGATAGAAAAAACAAAGCTGTAATCGAAGCTGTGCAAAATTTTCTTTCATCTTTCAACTTCATCATCTTTCTTTCATCAGACATACTTCGACTTGTCTTTAATCTTCAAACTCTTTCAAATATTTCTTATTAAATAGTGTTTCTACAACAATTAGGAGAGTACTCCCCAAACACTCCTAACTTGCGCCCCCAAGGTCTTTCTCCTAAATCTGCCTACTTCGTTCTGGGATGTAAAGAAGTAATAATTTCCAAATTAATGATAGCTTTTATTTTACTGGGACGATTTTTAAGCAATTATAACCTTTTTCCCAATTTATCTCCAATATTTTGGTACTCCCATAAGTTCAAGGGCAAGGTTTCACCTGACCCATACGATGTCACACATCTACTTCTCAACAATGATCTACTTAGCGGATGCTTACGCGCTAATGCCACCATACATCTAATTAAATGACCTCAAATCTCACTTCCTCATCCATTTACTTGTGTTTTATTCACTTCCGAATGGCAGCATGTCTGAATCTATTCTCAGAGGGGCGCATTCCGCCAGAGAAAAATTATCGTCTGCACGACATGGTGCGCTTATTAGGCTCGCCGCGTGAGATGGAGATTCGCCACTTGAGCGGCAGGGGGCGCTTAGGTGGAAGGGTTAACCAGCAGGGGGGGTTGAGGTCGAGGGGCTTCCTAGGTATCTTTTTGCGACGAGCTGATTAATTAGTCGTGAAGATGGAAGCACTTTTGCATATTCGAAAGAATTCGTTTCGAATGTTGGGGATTTCAAAATGAACTGATTGTAAAAGAGATTGTATTTAAGACCGTGAAGGTATCTTTAACCATAAGAAAGAAAATATTATTTTATGTTAATTTAAAGTTATAAAACTTCCAGTGTAAATAAAAATCTACTGCTTTAAAGATAAGAACTTTTTTTTAACTTTTTCTCATTATGCATAACCTTCATATGATTATGCATTCATATTGCATAACCTTCTGCTTTCTCATAATGCTTTTTTTCGTATATTTTTTTTCTGAAACTCTTTTCGACGTTTGGATCCCCCTTTACATACGCTTTAAAGATGTGCGAATGAATATGAAAATAATATCGGTGGAAGCACAAAGTCTATTAAGTCAACAGATTTATCAACCAATTGATTAGCATCCGTTATACTTATATTCCCCTTTTTAAACTTTGTATTATTTTTTATCTCATAAATTGTTCCCGACTCTATTCCCGACACCACTTACGACCCACTGAGTATATGCGGAGTACAGTTGGGGAAATAAAAAACGACTCAGTTGCGATTTCTGGCGAACCACTTGGGTTAGGAAGACGAATGAGGTGTCATTTTTCATTGTTTAAAGTATTCTTTAACCAAAAAAATTTTCGAGTCCTTAGGGGGTCGTCTTCATATTAAACGAAACACTAACTTTTTTTTTCCAATAGGGACCCCCAATTATTATTAGTTTTTCTGAAAGGCCACCCCCCCAAACCCTTAAATACCAAGTTTCATCCAGATTGATTAAAAAAAATTTATTTTTCAAAAATAAAAAATTTTTTAAATCGTGAAATTTTTTTATGATAATCGATTCTTTAAGTAATGTTATGTAGGAAACCAAAATTTCAATCGATTTTATCCAATAGTTTTTGATAAAACGAACTATAGAAAGAGCATTTGCGGTATGCATTCGGCAACGGTATACGGCCCCTTAAGATATTAGGTCGTTTTTATCAAAAACTATTGGATAAAATCGATTGAAATTTTGGTTTCCTACATAAAATTACTTAAAGAATCGATTATCATAAAAAAATTTTACGATTTAAAAAATTTTTTATTTTTGAAAAATAAATTTTTTTTAATCAATCTGGATGAAACTTGGTATTTAAGGGTTTAGGGGGGTGGCCTTTCAGAAAAACTAATAATAATTGGGGGTCTCCATTGGAAAAAAAAAAGTTAGTGTTTCGTTTAATATGAAGACGACCCCCTAAGGACTCGAAAATTTTTTTGGTTAAAGAATACTTTAAACAATGAAAAATGACACCTCATTCGTCTTCCTAACCCAATTGGTTCGCCAGAAATCGCAACTGAGTCGTTTTTTATTTCCCCAACTGTACATGTTCGTTAATTCTGTGAGCCCGAAAGTCCTGTGGCCGATCATGGCGCAGTTTACCATGTGCCCAGCCCAGGTAAAGGTATCATATGAGGATCTAGTAGTCAGACTTCTGCCATTTATGGACCTCACCTTCTCAAGAGCCGCTCCCCTTTGCCTTAATTCTTGTGCGTCTTTGCGGATGGAGCTTGTATTGTATATTCCAAGTGGTATTAGTGGTATCAACATTATATTCATTAGTGGTATTAGTAGCATCAACATTATATTAATACAGCTTATCATAATAACGGATTTCCCCTTTAATCCTATGAGTCCTAGCCACACAGAAAAATCCTAACAGATGGTCCAAAACGATATTTTCAAAATTTGGATGGATGTGAGGGCGCCACGAGGAACTATAAATGATTGACAGAGATATCGGCAGTACCTTTTTATTAACTAAACCTGTGATTGGCTGTCACTCAATCTGCTATTTTAGAAGGAGAAGGAAAAAAGTTTTCTCTACTAATCAGGCTTTTTCCCCGCCTCTCGTGACGTAGATGCGATACCAGCGCCAAAAAAAGCCCCACATCCATCCAACTTTTCGATTTCCATTAGCGCCTATGGCCACGGATTCTCTGTTTTAGAACTCTGCAGTCCTAGCCACCCCAAATTTTCCATGGTATTCAATGAAAATCTCGAGTGGTCTTAAGAATGAAAGGGCTTAACACAAAAAATATGTAAGGTAAAGCTGAAATTCCTTCCCAAGTTCTACTATTCTTTTGTTCAGTTAGAATCATTATTAACGCATTCAGACTTAAAGTGCTTTCTTTGAAAGATAAAAATATGTCCCCTTCCCACTAAAATAATATCCCTAGATTCTTTCAAAAGAACACCACCCTTTCTTTAAATTGAAACACTCACAAAACTATCTCCAAGAGCCGAAACCCCAAGACGCCCTCGGAACAGAACATCAATCGAACACTGACGATAATCGTGTGAGCATCTCTCAAACAAAAAACGAACAAAGCCATCCATCTGCAGTCCCGGGAATCTCTAATATTGCGAAGCTTGTTTATACGTTCACAATAGACGATAAATCTCTGTTAGGAAGTGCACTGGATGAACACAAATAAATGCGGGCGTCCCGATGAAATATTGCTCTTCTAGAGTCTTGTTTCACGACCCTCTATTCCCATTTCGAAAACGCCATCTCTGGAGATGAGAGATACGAAAGTGTTCTCAGAAATAACCCACTTATGTAATAACATTGAGTCTTTTACTTGAAAAAATTCAAGGCCCTTGAATTTCTCACTGTTAGTCCTTTTTTCAGTTTATTTTGGTTGTAGAACGTAGAATTATAATCTGTGTAAATAAAATTGGGCAGTTCATATTACTAGTCATTTCCCAATGAATTTCTATTGCGTTGCCAAAACACTTGCCAACTTTTACGGATTGTCAGTAATATTTACCAATTTTCTTTAGTTTCACGGTTTTACGGGCTGTTTAAAAATATTACGAATTTCACGTTTTTGTCCACTTTACTATGCGTGAAAACGCAAAACACTCGCGACGTAAACGATTTTCTATAATTGTATCTTTTTACTTCAAATCCAGATTCCTCTACTTCCCTGTTCTTAGATTTTCTCAATTTTGGCCCATTTCAGGGGCGTCATTTAGGGGGGGCAGGGGGGGGCCACCGCCCCCCCCCAAGGTTTCCACTGTTATGTGAAAAATAACTGCAAGTCCCTTGAAAATTCTGTAACTTCCACAAGGAGCTTTGGGTGCAACTCAAAAAGTCTCAAAAGGAGTTAAAACACTACTTTTGAGGGTTAAATTTCAAAAAAAATTCTGGGGGAGGATCCCCAGCCCCCCTCTAAAATTTTTATGTCTGGTGGTTATACAGATTTTTCCTCCTTAGAATTTCTCCTTCCATTTACAAGAAGCTTTTCCCTTTACGAGGTGCCCAAAGAATTTGAAAGAGATAAATCACTAAATTAAAGGGTGAATTTCAAAAAATTTTCTAGGGCATACCCCCATCAGCCTCCCTCTATAATTTTGACCTCTGTTATACAGTGTTTTCCCCCTTGAAAATTCTGCCGCTTTCAACAAGCTTTTCCTTTTTAGTGCTCCAAAAAGTTTGAAAAAGAGATAAAAACGAGTTTAAAGTGGTAATTTCAGAAAAAAATTTTTTACGTCTGTTATACAGTTTTCCCTTTTGAATTTTACCACTTACAAGAAGCTTTTCCCTTTAGGAGCTCCCCATAACCTGCATAAAACTCAAGGAAACCATCCAGCTACACTGTAAAAAATAATCCTGCAAAAAAAACAGAAAATTTCTGGCAGCAAAAGTTGCCAGAAAAAATCTGTAGGTTGAAAAATCCTGTAAACAGAAAAAAGCTGTAACCTACAGGTAAATGCTGTAAAAAGGAACTTTCTGTCAAGTGGGCTACAGATTTTTCTGTTGCCTCTCAGTAATTTTCTGCTTGTGCGCATGCACTTATTTTAGTAGAGTTTTTTTTAATTTTAATTAATTGATATCCGGGGATAGAACCCGCGACCTACCGCATGCTAAGCACGCACGCTACCACTGAACCAAAGAAGATTCAGTATAACGTTGCCAATAGCTGTATCGGTTTTCAATGCAGTAAGTTTCTGTTTAAGTACAGATAAGCTAAAAAACTAGGTAAAAGCTGTTATTTTACATAAAATAAATAGAAGTGCGGTGGGAATGTTACATGACAGAATATCTCTGTAAACATAAAGTCACTGTTATTGAAATTTCTGTTTTTCTACAGTTTTTTTTTACAGTGTAGGAACTTTAACAGTCGTCACCTGGAACATTAACAGTCGTCACCAGCTCGTTTTGAAGAATATAGAAGATAGCTGAATCGGACTGAAAATTAATTAAGAGATACCCGTGCTTCAGACTTAACTCCTACAACGCAAACACTTTTATATCTCTTAAAGGTGCTAAACCGATTTATCAACTCTTGTTATGCTTATATGAGCTTAAACTCCTGTAGTATCAAACCCAACTAAATAGGAACTTCAAAAGTCACCAAGGTATATCTTGAAAAGCCCGATACAGCTGATAGTTAAGCTGGACAAAAATTAACTAAAAGAAAGGGCAAGTTAATAGGCCTCAAGAAGAGCGGCAAAAGTAACAAGGAGAGGTCCGAAAATCGCTTTCTGGTTCGGGACCACGCGCAAGACCGACCCCGGTGACGTCACGCCCGAAACCAGATGGTCGTTTGCTTTTACCCTTCATTTTCACTTCAGTAGTCGAGAGCGAGCGATCACAGGTTTCGGTCACAGTGAAAGGGCCGCCCCAAAAAGAGCACATTGTTGCGTGCCGCACTCGGATTTGGGAATTAATTTTTCGGAAGGGGACAATAATGATGAGTGGCATCGGAAGAATTGTGTTCTAAATGCTGGTATGTATTATTTAAGCAATTTTATTATCAATTTTTTTTTTCAAATTTTTTTTATTGCTTTAGATTTAGAACTTATATTTATTTTATTGGATATTTATGTTGTTTTTGCAAAGTAATATATACTTTTTAACTGATAGTTACTTTTAATCTTTTTATTAACGAAGTCTGAAAAACCTGATTTTTATCATGATATTAACACTTTTGTAACAGGTTTTGCGTGTACCAATTAAAGGCACCTTAAGTCTTAAAAATTATCATCTGATATTAGACGTTTCAAAATAATTTCGTTTTTTTTTGCGTGTGTGATTTTAAAATTTAAATGGTGGTTCAAAGCTATATTTTGTATTCATAAATCATTAAAAAACTATTAATTAATACCTATCTAATAATGTAATTTATTTTCGAAATTGAAAAAATGTGTCTTGTATTAATTTTTTAGTGAAATACTTGGAGTAATGGTTCCTCAATTTTAAAAAGAAAGTTATTTTAACCACACGGAATAAAATTTATAACATTTAAAATTTGAAAAAAAAATATGTGTATTGCCAACAACTAGGTTTTAATCTTTTGTTTTTTAATAAGAAAATTAATCAAATCCTAAATGATGCTTTTTAAACGTGAAAAAATATTAAACTAAACTCATGGCTTGCAAATACGTAAGCTTTAAATTCTTTTTATTAATACTTTGCTGCAAAAAATATCCAGACAAGAACCCTGCTTTCATAAAACTAAATTCAAAATAAAGTAAGTAATTTAATATAAGTAACACTTTGAAAAATGCAAAAAAAAAGTTCTCAAATTTTTTTATCACTGAAATAATTTTCCAGCGCTTTAAGAAATTTTATTAAATGAATTAAAATTCTATATTTGGTTAAAAAATAATTTGAAAATATATTTTTTTTAATTTCCAATGGCAGGTTACAAGACAACTGAATCGTCATAAAAAAAGAACGAACATAAATACAATAAAAATGACTGTCGGTAATATTTGAAAATATTAAAAACCTTTAAAATTTAATAAAATCTCTCTATTTTCTATGCAATAGATATGTTGGAATACCACGAATAAATTTCTTTTTTCCTCTATGTTATTCTTTTATTGACACAAATACTGTTTTAATTACATACTTTTATACAATTGTAAGCCCTTTTATAGTTTTAAAAGAAGTGCCTAATTTTTTTTTAGTTTTAAAACAGTAAGAATTCTTAGGCCCTGGATAATAAGTTTGATGTATTTTCCCCACATTTTCTATTTAGGTTTAAACTGACTTTTATAAAATTATAAGGATTAAATGAAAGGGTTAACACTGTTTTTAAATTTTTGTGTTATCTTTATATTTTTATCACATTTTTATTCTCAAAGCTGTATTCTACTACTATTTATTTATGAAAAATACCAGAAGCATTTATCAAACTTATAATCACCTTATGAAAAGGGTTAAATATACCTAAAACTGGAATGGTGGTAGGGAAATCTTTCGGCAATGTGACCTTACATCGAACATCCTGGTAACATGAAGTCCCAGAAGATCAAATAATCACTGTACATAAAAATTGGGAAATTGTCTAGCATGTAGGAAAGATCACTTATGCTAAAATTAATATCTCTAATGTCGTTGTTCTAAAAATATAATTATCATTTTAAATTCCACAGAATGACACCCTTTAATAACCAACAGTTTTTCTAACAAAAATAATTTTATTTACGAATTTCATTCAGAATTTACATTCACCTTTCAGGGTTAGTCGATTTATTATTATTATCATATCGGGACAGGATTAACCATTAGGTATCCTCCTATATAAAAAATACACTTTTTTAATTTTAAACCTTAAAAAATGTACGTAGATGTTTTAACGACTTATGAACAAACTAACGAAAGATTGAAATAATGTACAACTTGCACTTCGATGAACTTAAAATATGTGCTAAATATCTAAATTATAACCATACCATTTTTCTTTACAATTGACTACTTCTTGAGCAATATAAAAGAGTTCTTTGTGAATATAGACACTTTTAGTTGGGTGGCTTATTACAAAAAAACTGCAAAATGTGATACTTTCATGAAACTTTCAGGAATGTTAGATAATCATATAAGAACTAAAAAATCGATGGGAGCCCAAAAATTTAGGGCGTGGTTTGACCGTTATGACGTCATAACAAGATGGCGACCAAGAGCCTATATTCGGTTCTTTTAATGATAGAAAGACACTTTTGGGGTCAAATACTATGTTTTAAGGGTCAAAAAACATGATTCTGATGACAAAACGTGCAATTTGTTTTAAAAAGTAACTAAAATTCAATAAAAGCTCATAATAATAATAATAATAATAATAATAATAATAATAATAATAATAATAATAATAATAATAATAATAATAATAATAATAATAATAATAATAATAATAATAATAATAATAATAATAATAATAATAATAATAATAATAATAATACAGTCTATTGCCAGTTGCGTCAAAAAAATTTGTAGGAAAGTTATTTTTTTGACGGTTTTATATGTTTTTTGGGATGCTAATTCCGAATATCTAGTTCATTTCCACGTGGAAGGTCGGCTTCATATCAAAAACTGCAAAAAATGTGAAAAAATCGCCAAATTTTTACTGCATCTTCGGGTTTTCGCTTATATTTAAAAAAATATTAGTTTCTAGAAAATTATTTGAAATACAAAGTTGGAGTAAACAAAATTTCCTACAAAATGCTCCACTCAATTTTTATTTCCAAACAATAGTTTTCATGTTATAGCATATTGAAAAACAAATAATTTTACACAGCATTATTTAAACAGAGGATGATTGTTTCTCTGTTTTTCAGTGGGTTATAACGGCAAAACTATTCTTTGAAAAACAAAAATTGAATAGTGCATTTTGTAGAAAATTTCATTTACTCCAACTTTGTATTTTAAATAATTTTCGAGAAACTAATATTTTTTGAAATATAAGCGAAAATCCGAAGAATGAGTAAAAATTTTGCGATTTTTTCGCGTATTTTTGCTTTTTTTGATACGAAGCCGACCTTCCATGTAAAAGTGAACTAGATATTCGGAATCAGCATCCCAAAAAACATATAAAACCGTCGAAAAAAATAACTTTTCTGCAATTTTCTTTTTCACGCAACTGGCAATAGACTGTATTATTATTTTGAGCTTTTATTGAATTTTAGTTACTTTTTAAAAGAAATTGCACGTTTTGTCATCAGAATCATGTTTTTTGACCCTTAAAACATAATATTTGAACCCAAAATGTCTTTCTGTCATTAAAAGAACCGAATATAGGCCCTTGGTCGCCATCTTGTTGTGACGTCATAACGGTCAAATCACTCCCTAAAATTTTTGGCTTCCATCGATTTTTTAGTTCTTATATGGTTATCTAACATCCCTGAAAGTTTCATGAAAGTATCACATTTCGCAGTTTTCGGGCATTTTTATGTAATAAGCCACCCAACTACTTTGTGAAACTGTTGGTGAATGTGTATTGTTTTTCAAATTTCGCTCATAAATATCATTATGTTACGATTTTCTTTTTAAAGAAAATATAACCTATCGCTCGATGTTTTATTTAATTTTTATAAAATATCACTTCATAAAATTAAATATACTATTAATGAGATGTATGATGTATAATAATCCTAGATTGTGGATATGGAATAATTAACTGAATATGCTATTAATTAATTAGAGAGTTATAGTTTGTAAGTCTATAGGTTTAATAAATAAAATAACCTCAATTGTTTACCCTTTGAGGGTCCTCTTATAAGCTTAGTGATATTTGTTTGGATGTGAATTTATAAAATCCAATTTTTATATACGACACTTATTAAAAATATCAGACATTTTGATATTTTTATATAAAATATATAATGATATCCCTTACGACTATCAAGAAATTACATAATTGATATTTTAACACTAGAAAAAGTAGAAATTCGTGTTAAGTAACTGGAAACGCTTTTGTACTGGAAACTAAAGAATCTCTATTTCTTTTATTATACTAGACTTAGAAATAGATTACTTTACCTTCCTTCAGTTTAATTTAAAAAAAATATATAAGTTCGGTATGTAAATTAAGCTTTTTAATTATAAAATTTCAAAAAATAATGTACAAAATTGTAAAATATTGTATATTTTCGCAAACGTATAAAAGCGACTCACGTATTTAAACAGAATTGATTTAATGGTTATTTCCTTTTTTAAACCCATCATTTTTTTTCTATTTGCAATATTCGCTTATAACACGCTAAAAGATTTTATTTTCATTTTTTAAACTTTTTGTAAACTTTATATTTTTTTTACTATATACATATATGACTGTGCTCAAATAAGCATAAAATTTCACATTTCAGAATTATTTTTATTTGATCTCATTAGTTGTATATATCGAGACATTTTATTAATGATAAATTCAATTAACAGTTTGTTAAATGAAATTTCGCTTATGTACTTTTGAATTTTTAACCAACATCATAGTAAAATGATAATAAAAAAATTATAAATTGGACTAGATTCTGTCTAATAGTTAAGGGATCTTATTTCTTTTGTCTGTTATTTAACTTCCATTTACTAAAACAGTTTTTTTTAAATTGGTTCAAGCAGAGTTTACTAAATTAAATTGACTAGTCTTTTTTTTGTTTGTACTTGAACATACTTAAACTAATTAACTTTCACATTTAGATCCCGTTCAACATTTGTATACAGTTTTTCTAATGAGTTAAAATTTCTAATATTTTTTTGTTTCAAACACATTTGTATTTAGAATTTCTTAAAATGTTGACCACTAACCCTACAATACATGATTTTTTTAATTAATAAGAAAATAATTTGATTCTTTTAATCCTTAAGAAGAAACTTAATGAAAAAATACTCTGAAAGATAAACTGTATGTTTTTCTATCCTTTTTTACAACCCCCCCTAAATTTCTATAGTTTTTCACTTTAACCGTAACAGATAGTTTAACTCCCTACACTATGCACTGTAGGGTGCTTAATAAGTGCCTCAAAACCTGTATCATTCAAAACTTTCGGGAAGTTAAAAGATATCGTGCAAATATCCAACTTATATGTGCGTTACGACATCTTCAATACGAACACTTTCTCCTCACTTTCGAAAAACTCTCTCCCCTCCCGAGTCACTTTCCGTAAAAGGCAACAGAGTAGTTAAAAGAAAGCGATCCGCAATCTCCTCTCGTCCTCTGCTGACCCATTTCGAACAGGACTCTGGAAAATTTTCTTCTCTGAAAAAAAAAAACTGTTTCCACAGGTAGGTAGCCATCTACGAAATGTCCTTGGGGAGTTATATTCCAAGCCCTAATTGCATACATCAGAACAGGTCCGACATCTTTTCAAAGGAGAACTGTTGAAAAAACCTGGGCGAAGCCTGTTGTTTTCTTTCGTTGAGACTGTTTAAGTATTTTCCTTCACAGTTACTCGGTGTCTTTTTATGTAATTAGTTAGCGGAGGTTTACACTGGAGATCCCCAGACGGTACACAGAAAGTTATCTTGTTTTCTCCTGTTTGGTTGGATGAAATAACAGTCGTTTAATGCATTCGTTTGAGACTTCTGATTAAAAGAGTGGAGTGACAACCTGATTGGAGTAGTATTTAAAGTATTTGAAAACTAGTAATGTTTTACAAACATATGGTGGGGGGAAATTATACTTTTAACCGGTAAGGGGTTGTTTAAATATTACTTAAGCACATAGGAGAAAAAGGCTTATTTGATTACTAATGAAAGGATATTGTGGGAGTGATGCTTACTACATAAGGCACTATTTTCTCTCTATATTAAAAAGTAACAGTGACCGCCGGTGTCACCGCTGATTTTGAAAATTTTATTTTTGAACACTTTGGGGGAACTCTTACTACGCAAAAAACTATTCTATGGAATGTTATGAAATTTTGACGATTAGTGGACAAATGTATGAAAGTTCTTTTCGTTTTAAAAGCTAATAATTGAGATAATTAGTTTTGAAGTTCTTTAATGTCAAAGTCGAAAATTATTTTTTAGTTTTTCATTAAAATTACCAGAAAATGCTAACGTATATATCATATAAAGGGAATTTATTTTTACTTATTTTTATATATGTGTTTACATTAAATTTTTTACTTAGACAATTTTTATATAACTGATTATTTATGCTGTGAAGGGGATGAGGGAAGTCAAAAATGACCAGAAACATGCTTATACAATATTTGAAAGATCCATAACAAAATGAAACTAATCCAATTATTTTATCGTAAGGTGGTAGGATTCTTGGACTATTTTTCACACTATTTTACTGAAGTTAGAAAGTATTAGATTTTATTTCATTTACTTCAATTAAGTTAAGGAAATAAACTGTAGGTATATTCACTTTTTCTTATAAAAAATTGTATGATTGACATACATTGACTTCGACATTAGCTTTTGTGTTTGCCAAATTTTAATGTTTCCACTCAAAGAGAAAAGCTGAATTTCTTGCCTGGTGTTTTTTTTTTCAATACACAATGAAAAATCCTTGGTTTTAGAAAATAAAATAAATTGAGGAGTTTTTGATACATTAAAATCACTCATTCTTGGAATTTATACTTTTACGTCATGGAACACTATTAGCGTGGTAATTTACGAGTTACAAATGAATGGTACCATGTAATTCATAAACGCGTGTAGCCTGGAATGAAGGGAATCACGGATGTTTTGCGTGTAAAAAGTATTACTTAGTTTCCCATTCATCTACTGAAACCGACCAATCAGCGATCATATGAAATTGGGACTTTCGTGTGTATGGGAGTTTAAAGAAAAGTGGTGCAACACCGTTTAAAATATGGAGCAGTAACTGGGAGAAATACGGATTTGTTTCGCAGAAAAGCCCAAACAATACATGTAAAGAGAAATTGTTGATAGTAACTTATGTTTTAGATCCTGTTCAGATACCTTCGATAAGTATAGAGTATATCGGCATGATAATTGTAGTTTGTTACTTCAACAGATCTTTCGGGATACAATATTAAGAACGCATTTAATATTTATTTCTATTGTAGTTTGAGGCGTGTTTTAAATTATACTGTGTAAGATTTTTCATTTCCATGATTTACTTCATAGTCTTGTTTAAATTCATGTATTTTTTACTGATCGATTATTTTCAAGTTTAAATAAATGTTATATTTAAAAGAAATCGATAAGGGATATTCATCACTTCTATTAATCATAAAAAATTCTTTTCATGTTATCTCCCATTAAGGATAGCTATTCCCGTTCTGCCCTACCTTTACTTTAAGAGGGGTTAAAACCTCAAAAATATAGAAAAAACCCGCCTGTTCTCTTTCACAGTATTTTAAAGTTAGATTGTGTTAAAGTTGTATAAAATTATTAACAGCAAAGGTAAATGTACCAATTTTTTACGATTCAAAAGGAATTTATCTTAATTTTTTTTCAACAGAATCGTCATTTTTTATATTGCGCCTAGTTACCTCTTATTACAAATCTGATGTTCTATGTTCTATTCGAGTTGATGAAAACTCGGGAGTGTTCGGTTAAGCATGGCATACACATAATTGGACACTCTGGTTTCATCAGGGTGTATACGGACCCGCTACCCGCTTCAGGCGACTCTCCCCGATAGGGAACAGTGTTACAAAAACTTGCAAATACATTTCAAATCATGTATAATAATTTCAGTTTTAAGAGTTGTAGGTAATTGAGTCAATAAGCATTAGCCATCTTGTTTAGAGCATTCTTCAAAAGGCACAACCGCTCCACATTTATTATTTTCTAAAAAAACAATACATACATTGATTTAATCACAAGCATAAATAAGGACCGCAAAGTAGAAAATGCAGTAACTGTCTCTATGAACGATTCAAATGCTATGTAAACATGGTTTTATTTTTAATGAATTCTGCGTGTACGAAATAAACAAAACAACTTCCGAAAAGTAGTTCTTCAATCAATCGAGCTAGTTTTTAATTCTCGTGTTCAACATCCAACCACTTGGGGGTTCTAATTGAATAACTCTTATTACATCATAGTGGTGTGGTGAGGACTTACTTAGACCATTCTTCTCTACCACCAGAGATACTCATGTAAACTCATAAGAACCTAAAAACCCTTCGCGTACCCGGATCAATTGACTTTTCTTTTCAAGTAATAGCATTGTGTAGTAGCACGCTGTTATTACCTTCGTGGTTTCATTTTTTATTGGAGCCTAAACATCCTTAATAACGGATACCCTCATCTTCTAATACCATCTACCTATTTTTTACCTGAGGCTTTTTTTCCCTGAGCGGCATTCTAGAACCCTTTTGATTTATTATTTATAATTTTTTTATGTTAGGCTTCTCGTGAGGGTTAAAATTTCTTGCTATTTTCTTTACTATTCGTTTCTCCTGTATGGCAACGCGTGTGTTTCTTCTAAAAAAGTCCTTTGTTATCGAACTGTAGATTCCGTTTGCCACGTAATTAGCCTTGCATGATCTGGCAACATTTTAGGAGTTCGTGTTTATTTTTTGTGGAATAGAAAAGAATGAGAAAGGAGTAGCAGTAAATAACCAAGTGTGGGAAGAAAGAAGGATTTTTAGTTTATTTTGAAAGTGGGCGATATAACGCAACTAACGGGCGGCATTATCTGAGAGCTGTTATTTGACGGTTCTTTAAATCAACACTTCTGAGACTTTCCATTTGTTTTCTGACGTTAAATTTTAGCCCAGAAAGTTACAAATGTTTCGAAAATAATTAAGCTATGAAGAAATTTGGAATCCCTTTGGTCATAAGGAGCGTGTATAATATCTTTATTAACCTATTTAAAGAGTGTTGTTATACGGCTTCTTGTATTTTGAGTTGGGTGAGTGCATTGTCACTGAAGTTTAACATAACTAGCTTTGTAAGGGTAACTGAAATTACAGCAAGTCTCCATACTTTCTGCGAATCCGTCTTGTTAGAAGACCACAAAGACAAGCTAGATTATTTTGTTGTTATACCTCAAAGTTATTTGTCTAACAAGGAGGAGGAAATACTTTTAAAGTTTTGGTTCTGAAGAATTTTAAATACATGTTTTTTTAACATGCCGAACTCGCGTTGTACTATACTTACTCTATCCTATTTTTGTAAACCGTTCAAATGTTGGAATAATTTCAAGGAAAGCTACTGGATTCCTTTGGATTAAATACAACTTTTACTGCCCCAAACGCTTTGAAAGTGTTACATAAAAACAGTAACTTAATGTCTTACGGAAAGACCTGCTTGTAACAGGTACTGTCTATAACAGAGGTTACCAAACCTCTTAAACAAGCGGCAACCTTTGTAAAACTAAAAGGTTATCACGGCACTCCAGTCAAATAATACCAATGGGACGTATTATTTTATTCTAATAAACAATATCTCGCTTAAGGCGCTTTCTGTCGTGTACTGAGTGATAACTTATGCCCTCATTCTAAACTATACTTTTTAACTCGAATATTTCCTCAAGATCAAGGAATACAAATACAAATTAAGTTGACCTACTACAGGCAAGCTCCCAACAAGGTTGGTCCGGTCCATTTAACCCTATTGGAAAAATTTCTCTGGTGTTCCATAAACTAGTATCAAATTATACTGGATCCAGTATCATTTATACTGGTTCCAGCATCATTTATACTGGTAGCGAACTCAAACTGAAAAAAGGAACTAACTACTTAGAAAAAAAGCTCCCACTTAGGGAACCACTGGTCTTTTACGATATTCCTCCATGGTCTTGGCGAAGTCAAAGCTAGCAATAACAAACATTCCATAACGATATTACAATATTTTTAGGACTCTACAGTACAAGGGTTGTTCCAGATTTCCCTTCTGGGAGGCGCAAAGTTTTTAAAAACATTTTTCAGTAAAATAGCGATATTTTACAAGAATACTGGATGTGATATACATCTTTATCAATAAAGCTACACATTTAATCATTTCAAAGCTTCAAAACTACGTATTATTTAGAAATTATCTTCAGATATAATTTTTTTTCAATGAAATTTTTTCATTCTGGGGAGGGGAGACGTGTCCCCGTGCCACCTCCCTGGATCCGCTACGAACCCAATGGGCAATATGCAGGTTTCACTGTATACATATATTTATAACAAATATTGAATTAGGTTTTTAAGAGCAAATATCCGTTGCAAATGCATCATGTAAGTGCAAGCAAGTTTTGCATTGAATTAGCTTTGAAGCTGTCTATGGATCTGCATTAAAGTAAGCGTATTCCATTTTTAGAAGAAAAAAGGGAAGGGAACTATCTTCGCTGAAGTATCATCACAAGCAACTAATCACATCGTTCTGACAGAGAGCCACGTGCAACGAGACCTGACCAGCCTTCCCAACGAGAAATAATACGACCTAACGCGTGCACTTTCTCGAATTCATCAGATAACGCGCGAATGGCCGCGAAAGGTGACGAATATGGAAACAACAACCCACCCGAGAATTATAATAAACCGAGGAAGATGAACCGATAGCCTCTGAAGAATCCTCCATCACAAGGAATACCAACGATCTAATATGAAAGTCTATGATCGAGATGAACTAGAACAAGTGTTCCGATTCTAATTGCTAATGGCCGAAGGCGAAGCTTGAGCAGAACTTTTGTGTTCCATTTGGCATTAAAATCTCGTCTCCTCGGTCGAGTAGTTTTTTGTTTATTATTACTATTTTTTTGGCCGAGGCTCGTTAGTTTTTACAAGGTTTTTCTCGTGTTCCGAACTTATCGATCTCCGCCTTTTTTTGTGATCTTCATTGTGGCTAGGTGTGACCCTAACGCGCTACTGCAGCTTCGCGGTTAATGAAGGAAATTCCTCTCTTTTGTTCTGCGGTTGTAGTTAGCCGATAGATGGAATGCGGCTGGGAATGGGAAAGTTGGTTTTTTATTATCTATTTTGGACTTAGTAGCTTTTTTTGAATAATTGTGTTGTTATGGTTACCAGAGAAATGGAGGAAGTTGGTCGGTGTTGTGGTTTTTCTTGATATAATTTCTTGGACTCTTTTAAAAGTAAATGAAGGTTGGCTTTTATGTCTTGCTGTGGAAATTGGAAAAATTTCATTTGTTTAGGTCAATCACAATTTGTTGGACAAAATATTTTTGAGAAAATTATTACTATTTCAACTGTAGCTTTTTTAATAATTTGTTTAGTTGGTTACAAGCGAAGTAGAGGAAGTTGTCGATGATGTGGTTTTTCTGAATCTAATTTCTTGGTATCTTTTGAAATAGTAAATGAACGTTGGTCTTTATGTCTTACTGTGGAAGTGGTTGTTGGGAAGTTTTTTAAAGTTTAAGTCAATCATAATTTGAAAGACAAAATATTTTTGAGTGAATTACTAATAAGGCAACCTTTAAACTGTAAAAAATATTTGATTAGTTAGAAAAACAAATAAGTGTATAAAGAGAATAATATAACCTTTTATTATACATACTTTTATGATCTTGAAGTTCTAAGCCAATATAGTAAATAAACTATAGGCGTCTTCATTGTGATTGGTTTATATAAACTAAGTGCGTACAAGTCATTAAAATAAGCTTGATAATTAAATTTTTATATTAATTATTTTAATAAACTTTGCTAACTTTTATATTTTTATTATTTGATATTTATGAAAGAAAATAGTTATAATTGTATTTAATTGAAAGTAATTTCAAGAATAGATGGTTTAAAATAAGGAAGGTCCACCGTTATGCATATTCAAATTACCCAATAATTATAATTCAAATTAAAACATTAAATTAACTTTTATAATGAAATATATACGCACAATTCAAAAGAAAAACCTAATTTATTAAAGGCTTTATTTTATCATTTTATAAATAACTTAATAAGGATTTTTCTTTATAAACTCTTCTTTTCTCTACTAATTTAAATAGGATTAGGTGTCATGTTACCTTCCCGTGTTGTCCATTCACTTATAATATATTTATCGTTTTTTGAGATTAATAATTTAATTTGTCAATACTATAGGAACGATGAGTTGCAAAGACATTTAGCAAAAATCTTTCTTGTCTCGTAATAGTGTCTACAGCACACGTAAAGTATCTTTTCCTCCTATAGTCATAACTCCAAAAGCTTTCCAGATTATATCATTTTAAAAATAATTGAAAAAGGATTTTTCAAGGATATAATCTGGTTTCTCGTTGAATATCAGGATAAAACATGTCAGTCAATCCTACCAAGGTTATCTATCTGTTTCCACACTCAAGCAGAAGTGGGCTCAGGCCAATACTACTTTATTTTTATTGAGTGGTAGGTTGAATAGGCGTATCTGCCATTTTCAGTTGAGGTTAACATAAATGACATGAAATTTAAATTTTACTTACAGAAAGTGTGGGGTTTTCGCTATCGTGAAATTTCATTTTTTTTCGCTCGAAGCATGAAGAGTGTAATCAGTCAGACGTGTGAGTTATAGTCAGTATACTTCGTGACACAAATATTACAGTGTGTGTGTTGGGTCAAGTGCGCAGGTAATTGTAGCTTTCTAAAAAAAAGAAACATAAAAACCAACACTTTAGGAGCAAGGTAAAAAAATCCTAAATATTTTTGGACTATACAACCGAACTGAGGCGCACAGCTCTTAGGTTTTCAATTCTACACTCGGTGAATTACAAACCTAGTCATTCTAGTAAAATGTTTGTGTTTTAACCACCAATTTTGTGATTATGAGAGTAAAAAACAAAGTGAAATGAATATCCTTATTAAGCATGAAAATTAACAAAAATAAAAAATATTTTTCACGTCAATGAGTTAATTTTTAAAAAACAGGCCTGTCTGGCACATTTTGCCCTCACTTGTTTCTCCGTTTTCACCTTTCAGGAATTTCACCTTTTTATTGCAATTTTCATATTTTCCGCTTGTTTATTTCTAAAATGAAGTGCAGACTTTTTAAGTAGATACATCTGTCCCGCCTGCTTAGGTAGGCATTCGGGGAAAATGAATTGTGTAAATAAAATTTTACGAATTATACTCAATTTTCCTTCGTTATTAGATTGCTTAAAATGTGAAAAACGTTTAAGATTAAAAATGGATCTTCGTTTATGCTCAATTAAATGCTGTAACTATTTTCCAAATCATTAAAATATAATTTGATTCTGAGAATGGTTTTGCTTTCCTAATGTGAACGCACTAGGTTAATTTCAAAATCTCACTTACTATTTTTACCTACAAAATTCCATATATGATGATGTTTCTCTCGTCTTTGTTTTATTTTTCAATAGCAAAAGCAGCTCAACCATTCAATGTAACTTATCGTGCGAATAATCGAAGCATGTAATATCTTCGTACAGAAATTACACACAATTTGTCTCAGATCATTCATTCATCTGGATTCCATCGATGCAGAACAGAGTCATTTGCTTTTTAACTAAAAATAAAATGGAACAATATGGAGAAAGGAACAGTTATCGCTTGCATCTGTTTCAATACGGTTACAGTGAATATAGTTTTCCATCATTCATAATTTGTCAATACATGACCTCCTTTACTTCAAGATGTGATCATGGGAACAAAACCCAACTTGATGCCAGATTCCTAATTTAAACCACGGCAAATGTTTTCATTCATGCTCCATTTGGTCTTTTATGTGTGTTGGTTATATTGAGAGAACTACAATTGATTTTTTAATTGAAGGCTACTTTTAAACAGTTTTGAGTGGGACAATAACATCACTCAAATAGAAAAAGGTCTGTTTTTTCTTAGTACCCCTTGAGTTTTTGAAATTTTAAGCATTTGCTTGAAATTAATGACCCTCCTACAGCAATTGTCTAGACTTTTTAAATATTAGTAAATATGTATAATTATTAAAGTTGTAAAGTTATAAAGGTAACTAATTAAATTCATAATGGCTAATTACCATTACTATGATTAGTTATAATATAACTGTAACCTTTTGCATTTTAATGTAAAAATGACTTAAAGTATTTAAAATACAAGAACACTTTTTCATTTAACACAAGAAACTATGAGAAGGCAATCAACCTCTACCAATCTTCTTTTTTTAAATAATTGAACTTGAAGTCACTAAAACCCCTTTTAATCCTACCTTTTCAGTTAGTTTAGAAATATAGTTGTCAATAATTAAAACTAAAAAGTTCTCAGTACAACCTTATGATTTATAACTGATAACCGAGACTATAAATATTAACTACCTATAAATCATTTTTTAAATAACGAAACGCTTCATTACATGAGTGAGTATAAACATAAAAACTTTTAGAAAGCTAATTGAACTGGTATTCATACTTTTGAAAATGAGTAAGGATCCATCTCTCTTTATATATTATTTTTTTATATTATTATTTTATATTAATTTCCCCTCAAGCATTAGTTATTAAATTTATATTTTCATTTCAGAAGCAGATACTTGAGAGACTGTTTTGAAAAAGAAGATGAAAGCATTGGCAGAAATGTCTGACTGAACGGTAAGTGTTCATTTTCACAATATTTAATTCAGTGCTTTCTAATAAAATAAAAGAGTATATTTGAAGTAAAGTTGAGTCGATTGTTTCTATTTTAGTATGATCATTTTATTTCGTAATTTCATCTGTCATATATTGAAAAACTACTTCAGACATTACCAATTTTATGGAGAAACTTTTGCCTAGGAAAAAAATCTTAGTTTTGGAATAAGTATTTATAAATGCCAATAATATAATATACAAAATTTTTTTAATTATACAACAGGTTATAACTTTTTATTTACACATTTAATGAACAACCACTAAAATAACCCTCAAGTAACTTGTCAAAAAGAACGATTAATCCCGACGAAATGCGTCATGAAACTCTAGGAATCCAAGATACGGTCGAACACGTTCGGCCATCATAAAAAGTAAATTCCAGAAGCAACTATGCATTCAATTAGAATCCATACGGCACAAATCCCAAAGTTAAACATCGCTTCTAATAAAAACACGTCAAACTTCCGAAAACATCCCACCTGGCTTCTTTTTCGTTATTACCGCATTCTGCGCTCAGGACTTGTATTATGCAGCTCTTTTTTTCTATCTCTCTCTTACGGTTCCCTTATTTGTGTTGTTATAAGAGCAAAGGAAAAAAAAGCTTCATGGGTCAAGAGAAGGAATGGGGAAAAGGGCATTTCTTTCAAAAAATCCCTTCGTCCTGACCGAAGCTCTCGCATGATTCGTTGGAAACGCTAACACCTGTCCTTCACGTAGCCGCACCGTGAAGGGAAGGAGTCATGAATGAAACAATGTCGGGAGTATTATTATACTACGTCTTTTATGAATGGCTGGATACTTTGCACTTAACGTTGCAGTAAGAAGGATTTTATTACGTTTAAGTCCGGTGGTTGAGGGTGAAATCAAGTTTAATTGATCCATTTTCCGGTAAATGATGCTGTTTTCGTTGTGGGTTAAATGTTCTTATGACGTTATGGGGGAAGTTTGGCAGGTTAGACTGAATTAAGTAGTTCTCTGAATTAAATTTTTGTAGTGTTTTTTACATGAAATTGATGGTAGAACCGTTATAAACGCTGTTGTAAAATATCAGTGTCCATTTCCGATTTCTAAAAAATTACTAATAAGGATATAAGTATTAATACAATTTTCTTTGATTCCTTTCTTTTTCATTCTTCTTTTTAAAAAAGCTTGAATAAAATTCTTTATGATTTCTAATTGGCAATACTTATTATGTTATATTATCAAAAACAATTCTAAGCTTGTTATGCCGTTTACTTGAATTTGTGGGAAATTCCACGAATCTTATAAACAGTAGAGAATTCCAGATGGTGATAGAATTTTCATACTATGGCAAACCTAATTGGCATAAAATGGCCTACTTAACTTTTGAAGTTATGCAGACCGGGTACAGAGCAGGAAAAATCTATTAATGAGCGGAATAACAAAATATAAAACGATTCTTTGTCTACCATTAACTTTTCTGGCATTCTTTATACTAGCAACAAGTGTAATGCCACTTCAAGTTTAATAAAATCCAGTACCCAGCAGAAAGACACCTGCAAAATTGCTTCAAAAAAGCGTCTTAATTGCAGTTTTCTTAATTAAGTCTGCAGTTATTTTGTAGCGATAGAACTTTGCATCGTTTCTGCTTGTAAGCCCGCAATTCTATTACCTACAGCAATTTTGAAACAATGTTAAGGATATTTTAGCGTTTTTAAAAAAACAGCACATTTTCTAAAGAAAACTGCAGATAAAGTGTCTCAATTGCCTTCACTTATTTGAAGCAATTTTGCAGAATTTTTTGGATGGATATCTTTATATTTTATGTCCAATTCGAAATATTTTTGCCATTCCAAGATTTCATTTTATCAATCAATTTTACTTTCTTTAATAATTCCAATAATTATATAGTTTTAGATAATTGGAACTTTTTTGGTGACTTACCTTCAGCTTTGACTTATTCGATTATTCGATTTTTTTGCACTGCTTAACCCTTAATATACTCGTCACTAAATTGAAATTAAGGGATAGTCATGAATAAAATAATCATCTTTGAGAAATTTAATCCACTAGAGCTAATTATTAAAATTGATACTTTTGAGTACCGCCAGTACACTGAGGGCTTAAATATTCTCACAATACAAAAAAATATAGGGATTTTCATCACATTTTTAAGACTTAAAAATAATATGATTTCTTTTTAACTTAAACTAGGGGAGAGTGGGGCAGGTTTCAACAGTTTCGTTTTCGATTAAAATCGTTTTCTCGTTAGTTATGCGGTTGATTGAAATGCCATCTAGTGTTAAATATTGTTTTTAATCATGAGAACATTTGTCCGTTGTGTTTCCACCCTTTCACCTTTAAAATTTTTTATAATCGAGGAAACTTGATTTTGACGTCTCAAAGTAACTTTTTGATTTCTTTGAAAAAATCGGATTTTACAACCTTTTTATTAATTTAGGTGAGTGATTTTTACATATATTATTATTTAAAGTCTTCTGCTTCTATGTATACCATTTTCAAACTGATATCTTTATTCTGAAGGGTATGAGAGGTCTTAAACCATGACGACCAAAGGTGGGGCACCTTTCAACACTTAGGGTGGGGCAGGTTTCAACACACCAAAAATGCGTTTTTCTTGGTATATTGAGCTTTCGCAATGTTTTTTCTTGAAGTAAACTATCCTAAATTACTATCATAGCAAATCATAATGTTTAATGATGGTTAATAATTTATTTTTAGCCAAAAAACAGCTGAAAATTGGTTTATATTATTTACATTAAAATACATGTAATTTTTAAAGTTAAGGCTACTGTATGAGTCTTAAAAACAATTTTTATGCATTAAGTAAATATAAGCATCGATTTCAATAAAACTTTTTATTTTATACCTCTCTCTGACGATTAGTAACTAGCAAAATTTTGAATAAATTAAATGAGCTTAAAAAATAAAGTATTTGGCAAATTCTGATCGAAAAATACTCGAATTAACAATACATTTTTGTAATACAACTCAAAAGAACTTTTAAATTAAAAAATAAAGTAAAACACACTTATTTGAGTCAAAAAACACAAAAAAGAGAAAAACATCAAAATTTGGAAAAATGTTGAGAAATTTTTACCCCAAACTAGTAAAATATCTTTATTATAATGCATACTTCAATGTATTAAAAGTTAAATCAATTGAAACTTTCAAAATTTAGAAATAAACCCGCTGTTGAAACCTGCCCCACCTCTTGTTGAAACCTGCCCCACCCGGTTGCCAGATTTCAACTGAAGAGAACCTTTTTTAAAACGCAATTTTGGACTACTTAATTTTCTCTGAGAACTTGGGTAAAATTACACAATGTATCCGAAAGACCACGGTAGGATATGCAAGTGAAAGTTTTAGGATGCGTCAATTTTTTAGGTCACAATAAAATAAAAACCGAAATCTGTTGAAAGGTGCCCCACCTTCCCCTACTTTTGAGGGAACAAAAATGGCAATCATGGGAATCCGATCCTAATGGCAGCTGAAAGCACGACTTCAGTTTTGAATCTTTTCGAATTTCCCGCTAAAACACATTTCACAGAACCCGTGCTGCCTTTTATCCTGAAAGTGAAAGAAGAAAACTAAAAGAGTGTTCCTGCAAATATCGTCAGTATATTCGTAAGGATGGTTATTCTATGTATTTTAAGGTTGGCGGAACTTGTCCGAATAACTCTCCACGATTCTCCTTTAACTTTGTGCCCTTTAACAACCACTTCTCATCATCACAGAGGCATCAATCGAATTACTACCTTCAAACGTCACCCATAATAATATCATAATAATTGCACGTCCAATCAGCTTAACCTCTTCCTCCAGTAACTTACCGATTTGATCCCCAACAAAATCTCACGCGGCTAACCGTCACTCTCCTCCACCCCAACCATCCATACCACGACAGGGTTCACGACATTCCAAGAAAAATAAATACAAAAAAAATAGCTATGGAATCTGTATGACGTTTGACCCCCCAGAAGAAGAAAAAGGAAGAATCAATACCATCATCACGGCATCACAAAGGGAGTGGAACTAAATGGCCGAACGGCAACTGTATAGGATTGGGCCTCGTTACTGGATAAACCGTTAAGGGTTCTTGTGTCGGGGTCGTGAAAGTGTAGACAAAGGTCTCCTTTTGCGTGTGGAAGGTCGTTTAGAAATTAATCAGTTGTGCCCTTTCCTGGAGGTCAACTCTTACTTTCGGACGAGGAGTCGATGGACTTGTCGTTTGAATTGACTTGCTTGTTCCAGTGGAAAGGTGTTCGAACGGATGATGGGTCTCTCTCGGAACCATATTGTGTTATTGTTGTTTGAGGTTGAGGAATGCAATGAGGGAGGTGACTTATTTATCCTGCCTTAGATTTTCTTCTTTTTGGGGCCGTTTAAATATTAGGTAGGCATGCTTTTGGTCATTTTCGACCCCCTCGTCAGCAAAGATTATGTAAACCTCTACCCAACCCTCATAAGTACGTAAGAAAACTTCCCAACTCCCTTTGCTCTTATTTTGTACAAAATAAAAAATTAATAATAATAATAATAATAATAATAATAATAATAATAATAATAATAATAATAATAATAATAATAATAATAATAATAATAATAATAATAATAATAATAATAATAATAATAATAATAATAATAATAATAATAATAATAATAATAATAATAATAATAATAATAATAATAATAATAATAATAATAATGATGATGATGATGATAATTTATTTTCAATTTTCTGACGTATATTATTAAATTGAAAGAAACATATACGCGACATCTGGGGTTTCTGAACCCATTTATAGATTACCTTAAAATTTATCTTGAATTAAAAGAGGTACAATGACATAAATTAAGATATTGAAGAACACACGAAGTGATAAAGAAACAAAAATAATAATAATGGTAATAAAATACAAAATTGATAGAACACAAACTTGCAATAAATAAATAAGTAAAAATAAATGAATTGAAAAGAAAAATTGGCATAGGTTTAGGCATAAAAATTTTAAGTAAAATTTATTTTTTAGTTGAGTTTTTAAAACACAAGAAAACAACCTTTTAGAAAGTTTTTTTAATATCTTTCGTAAACATCACTCATTTCCCCTTATCATTTCATCCTCATTTCCCCGGGAAAATAAGCAAAGAGCAAACCCCCTCCCCCTTTAGGTGCTTACGTACTATTTGAATGGTTCCCTTTTTTTTAGTGAGGTTAGTGGATTGTTAATTACGCTGGAGAGCGGTAAAATCTCTAAGTGAAGTATTTATTTGTAGGTTAGTGGGAAATGAGTTATTTAAAGTTATTAGTTTTGTTAATGTGCTGCGAGAATTAAGTGCAGTTTACCGTCGAATCTTTCAAAATTAAGGTTTTATTTTAATAGCGAGATAAATTTCTCTATTACCAAATTGAGGACCAAATACAATGGTTTTCCCTCTGAAGTTTTTAAATTCTCGGGTAGGAAAAAAACCCTTGTGATGTTTTAAAATCGCCTCCCATCAAATTTTGCATCATTGGGTGGATGGGAATTGTGCACATACAATTATTAAACGTTTTTAAATTCCCCTTTTATTATATTTTTTTGTCAAATCTCACAAATATTGAACTTTTTACTGGTGATTATTTGATTCAATAACATGAATTCGTTATACAATACGGAAAAAGATTTTACATCACAAAAATAATCTTAATAAGTATTTTATTTTTCAAACATCTATATCAAATCACTAAAATAAATTATTTTAAGTTATACTCTATTTTTCTATAATTCTTTTAGTTATCAACGAAGCCCTTAAAAACAATTTAAATACGGAATGCAAATAGGATTATTCTAAGAAAGTACTATTGTCTCGCCTTTTTATAACAACAACTTAATTGGATTTGTATTAGAACTATGGAATGAAAGGATAAAAACCCAGCGCAATTTTTTTATTTGAAAGCCGTTTTATATCCTCATTGTTTCGGTTAAAGACCTTTCTCTGATGTCTTGTTGTGAGATTTTAGTCAAATCCTCTTTAGTTTTCTATCTACAGAACAGCGTTAGAAATTGGGGAAAAAATCCACTGGTCCTGCAGACCAGTGCTTCACCAATCTTACTGGTCCGCAACAAAAATTACTGGTCCGACAAATTAAAAAGGACCAGTTTAAATATTACTATTATTAAGTAACTATTGCACTGAATGTGAGTACCAAATAGTAATGTTAAAAATTAATACATATTCAATAAGTTACCAGCTGTAAATATATTTATATAAAATAAGTAATAAAATAAATTTATGAGAAATAAGCAATAGCTCCAAATAATCAATTATTTAAAAAATTTCTTATTAATTAAATAACTTTTTTGATTAAATAATATTTCCACTAACTGACATACAAATATATACAATAATCTTCTTGATTAAATAAAATTTCTCTAATTGACATACAAATTGGATACAATTGCACTAATTGGCAAAAAATAAGAACTTTTCTTGAATAAATGATATTGCACACAAATTAATACATAACTTCGAATTTAGTTTTACATTGTTAGTTGACAAACTGGTTGTAATCTGGTTTATTTAATGAAATTTATTTTTTGCCTTTCACCCGATTCCAAGCAAAGATAAATTGCAGGCTTAAACTGGAGGGTGGGATATTTTTTCACCACTGGTCCAGCGGACCAGTGATTTTCTGATTCCACTGGTCCGAGCCGTTTTTTGGTTGTCCCGGACCAGCAATCCAGTACAATTTCGAACGCTGCTACAGAAGATTTAGCAAAAGTATTAGATAGTAAAATCTGTAAAAAAATGTACGATATAGAGGTTGAGGATAAAAACGTTTTATCAATTTAAAGGAAAAGTTCACCAGCCTCTAAAACATTTTGTGCCTTGGCAGGAGCTTAATTTCTTACAAATATATTTAGGCAATTACATAAAGCGTCATCAAGAGTTTACTTCTTTTTGTGAAGAGGGCTTCTTCCAAGTAATTCATCCAAAAAATTGTTGGGAAGTTTTTTTTCTGTACCAGAGAGTCTTTTTCTCGAAATCTGTGTCTCAATCATAAAAGGACCAGTCATCCAATTTTTTGTGAACTTTTTTTTAAATTCTCCGTGTTCCCATTTTTGGTACCCTAAAGACATTAATTTTAAACATCTTCGCATTGACTTTCTTTGAAAATTAGAAATATCAATGGATATATTGGAAATATTCAGGAAAACTAATGACGTGGGAGAATCTTTAATTTTGTTGTAATTGATTTAATTTGTTTTGTTTTAGTGGTAATACAATATTCCCCAGTTTGGAAAATATTTCCTTTAAAAGCCATTTTAATACCTTTTTATTATGTTCGCTAAAACTAATAAGGCAATCGAAAATTAGTTTTTTTGTCATGAAGAGAAATTGAAACAAACATTAAAACATAATTATGAAAAATATATATTTAAATACAACCTTTTCACATAATTTCTCAATGTGCTGCTCTTTCGTCCAATCCAAACTTTCAGTTTCGAACCATGCATAATTATACTATTAAACTAAAAATGAGTTAAATTTACTCATATTTCTTGCTTATTGTAAGCTTTTTAAAAAAATTTCTCTGAATCTTTTATTAGTTGGTAAGATATTAAAATTATTATTTTAATATCCTCCTAAAAGAACATAATCCCATTGGATCTAGATTCTAGGGTAACATTTATCTGGGTTTATATATATTTTTTGGTGTGATGCTCTCGTGTTATCGAATCACAGTTAAATATCAATTTAGTTATTTAGTACACTGTTTATTATGCAAGAAGTTTGCATATATTCTATCCTACAGATTCATCCAGATAATGCAGTTTTTTTTAGTACCAAAAAATAACTTATTTGAAGATTATTCTAGTTATTTATTAAAATGTTTTTTTTTTCTCCTGAACAACTTTGAATACCAGTTACATCCCTGTAAAATCCCTCACCGTATGGACGTGCCACTTCCATGGAAAGGCTTAAATAAAGCAATTAAGAAAAACTTCAACCCGTTTGAAATGTGCGTTATATCGCCCAATCCACATAAAATATTCCACCTGCGTTTCCGACTCCCCCTCTTCCTCTGAACACTTCCTTGACTCATCTCTACGTGATAAAACCCTGGCTAAAAGGTTCCATGGAAGAAGAAAGCGCACAAAAGAAGTTTTCAATTTTTCTTCCGCTTGAACCGCCATACGTATACACCTCTGTAATATCCCGTAACTTTCACTCTCCTTCATAAATAATGCACACGTCTCTTTGTTGGACGCAACCACGCAAAATGCCAGACAAAAATAAAGACTAAACTGAGGAGACTTTAGCCCTAAGGGTCGGGTGATCATCCAAAATGTATATACTGCCCCAACCCATAATTCTGGATTCAGTTTTTTTTTCTGGTGGTGGTGTTTTTCATTCGTTATGATTATGCCATCTTCCTTTTTATTAGCATTGCAGAGGAGACTCTAACAAAGGGAGACAGCTGAGAATAATATCAAAATAATCTTTGGGGGGAGTTTTACGAGGACTAACTGCAACTCGGGAGAGCCAGAGGCGGTTTTCGTCTCCGTTTTTGAACACCGTGCTCTTGTCGGTATTTTGTTGGGTTCCATTGAAAGGCGTGTTTTGAAGGAATGAAACTTTTTGGAACTTTTTCCTCGCCTTTTGTGCAGCAGGATTCGAATGAAAGGTTTCATTCTTCAGCAGAACGTATGGGATGGACACTATCTAGTGTTTAATGAATTTTTAAGTTTGGATTATTACTTTACAGAGGCAGGTGTGTGTTTGGGATATTTTTCGTCTGTGTGTGTTTTAATCTTATAGAGTAACTTATGCTCTTGTGTTTGAATAAATATAGTACTTATAATTTAAACCTGTTTTCGTTTATTTGAAGGATAGTAAGGAGGAAGTCTGAATATGGCTTTTTGAGTTTCATAATTAAGTAGTTTAAATTTATTTGAGTGAATGCAGTTGCTTTAAATTCAAATTTTTGAAGATTAATTAAAGTTTTATCTCTTTATATTAAAAAAGTAACAGTTATTGAAATTTTATTTTTGAACACTTTGAAGTATCACTACGAAAAAACTATTCGAAGGAATATTATGAAATTTTGACCATTGGTACACAAATGCATAATGGTCATGTTCGTTACAAAACCTAATAAAGTAGTTAATTAGTTCTGGAGTTATTTAATGTCAAAGTCGAAATATATTTTTTTCTGCTGCGAGTCCCTCCCAGGAAAATCTATTATCAACAGAAATATGTTTTTTTTGCAGACATACGTATACCCTCAGGTATGAATTTTTGTACCTCGTCGCCCCTTTTTTCGAATTAGTTATGGAGCAATTAAACTGAAAAGTTTCAAAATTTTTGAAGCCTTTTCGGTTTTTTCGTTATAAAAGAAAAACTAATCATGGTAAAAGTGCGATATTTTACACACATATACAATTATTTTTTTATTAAAAGATTCTCGTTTTTTTAATTAGAATTAGTTTTGTAGTTATTAGGAATCAAAGTTCCAATTTTTTCTTATCTGTTTGACCGTTCACTTGAGAAACGACGAGTTTTATGTGCCAGATGTCTTTTATTTTCGACGTTTTATAAGAAACACGTGTAAAAGTTTCTTAAAGGCATGTTTTTTTCTGATATGGTTAATGATAGTTAGTAGATTGCTGGATAATTTTTTCCAAAAAAACATTTTGATAAGCTAGAAAAAGAACATTTAGAAGCAGTTTTATTTTGATACTTCTGGGGGGGAATGATCCGGAATAAATAATTTATTGGCAGGAGAGAAAAAAGTAGTTTCAGTACACAACAATATTTTAGCATTTCTTTCACATACAACATTTTTTTTCATTAAATTACACGGGTATTTGTAACGACTACGTATAAAGTAGTTCTTAATGAGATAGGCCAATCCGATATTATTATGCGGTACGAAAATATAATATCCGTAATTAAACTGGTTTCAGCTGGCTATTATTCTTAAAATTAATTTACTAAATTTGGTGAGGTGGTGAGTGTGCTAGTCACATGTTTACCATTCTAAAATTTCCTGTCTTACAATATCTGTTAATATAATTTTGTAGTTTTTTATGAATGGTACAGTGTGAATATTTTGTATTTTTTTCCCACTTGTATATGCTAATAATTTTTATTTCTTAATACAGGAGGATGATGAGAGTTCTGACGTTTGTTTTCATCTTTGAAGCTGTGAGTATACTGTACTTTTATATGACCCTCGTATATATTTATGTTACGGACAATGTGATAAATCCACAGGCATAACTAATAATGCCCGAGTATTTCGGGTGAAGTGATAAACACTCATTAATTAATATGCCATTGAATTTATTACATTGCCCGCCTCACTTCGCGGGCATTATTAACAATGTCCGTAAGCACTAACATAAAAAGTATAACACTTTGCTCATAACATAAATATAATGGCAATTTAATTTTTAAACTTCTTCTTACCTGCTTTGAAGTTTTCAATTCAAAGAAACATTTATTCAACTGCTATTATGTGTTTTCTTAAAGGAAATTTGCAATATTTAATTAAATTCCCACAGTATCACAAGGTCATGAGAAAAATCATGACCAATTTTCAATTAAATTTTCACACGAGTGCTTGCGGCATGCTTTCTTTTTATTATTTTTATTTTAACTTTTTGCATTGATAAGTGTAATTTTTTCACCTTTTAAAGACATTCACCTTCGTTTTCACTTTAAAATAATTACATCAAACTCTATTAAAAGAGTCGTTGTCATCGTTTATTCATGCTAGATAAATTACACGTTTCAGTTGGCCACTGAAAGTCTGACTAGCAATTTAGTTTCAAGGGAAAGTACAATAAATTTGATTTAAATTCAGATGTGATACAGGTGGATTTTAAACTCATCGTAGAAACCATAGTGGTAGCAAAGAGTTCTTAATGGAGTAAGTATCAATGGAAGCAAACATTTACCTGATTAAAATAAGGTGGAAAAATTTTTATGTTAAAAACAAACTTTATTTTGGCTTGGTTCACTTCACAAGGATAATAAAAGAGAAACTAAATAACTTAAATTAAATTAAATAAAAAAATACAATGAATGGATAATGGTTTTGCCAAATTCAAGGGGCCTATGGGGGTAGTTGTTTTTCCCTCTTTTCACTCATGTGTATAGCAAAGTTTGGAAATTTTTGGAGCCCATAAAGTCAATTTGTCATTTTTCGAATTCATTCCTTTTTTAAAACTGACTATTCAATTGATAGGCCTCGTAGTTAATTTTTAAATTTTGAAAGTTGGATCCTTTTTGTAACTCTATTCGGCTCGTAGGAGTTATAGTCTGTTCATTTAGAATAGGAGCCTGAAACAGGATCAAAAACGCTCAATAACGCCTAATAACGCTCATCATTCAACTTCAGTGACCGATTCTTTTACAGTATTTTAACTACTACTGTTTAGGCTGCCTTATCATTGCACAAGAAAAATTTTTCGATGATAATTACAATAGTAACTGCTCTAATACATTTTGTATCAGGCGCCATTGCGCCAACTCTAAATGAACAGACTATAATAAGGGTTCTTCCATAGATAATTTTAATGATTTAAAAATTGCTTCCTTAAAAAATAATCTTTGGCTTTTTTAAAAGACCTTTGAAACGTCTCAAGATGATCAGGAGGGTTTCACCCAGACTGGTACGCTCATCTTTTCCTATACTCTATACGGCGCTGGTAACTTATTATAACTGAATTTGAACACACTAACTTCAAACCTGCAGATAACTGCAAATCTTGCATGAGCCAGCCACAAACGTCTCATAAAAATTTCTCTCGCAATCCGAAGGCGTTCGAATATCGAAACCAAAAGCGAGTCCTTACCTTTCCGGGGCCCTGCCCTCCCTCGTGGGCCGACATGGAGTGGGTCGATAAGCGGAGAAAGTTCACGTTCCTGCGGTGCCCACGGTCCCACCGTTCACCCACCATCGGCGACAGTTGTTGTTATGATGACGAAGCCTACGCTGGTATATTATGTGGGGTCAGGCTACGTCCAACAGTGGGGGTCATCAGACTTTCGCTGTCGATGTCGACTGTCGCTCTCGAGTAGGGAGTTGTCGAGAAAATATAATTGTTGGTGGAGGTGAAAGGGAGATGATCATCAGGGTGTTCGAGAAGGGGAATTTCCGCGTATTTTCATAAGGGGAAGTTAGTAGATGGATTTTTTAAAATCTATCGAACTTGAGTGTTAGGTGGAAGAAGTAAAAGACCGATTGATGAACTTTTTGAAAAGAAATTTAGATATCCTCGAGTGAATTTTTGACTGTAAACTTTTTTTATAAATGCAGTTCATTCAAATATTCTGTTCAGTTTGATATAACTATATACTAGTCTCAGTTCTAATAAGATCAGTGGTGTCCAACCTTTTCTGCCCAGAGGGCCGAGCTTCATATCAGGATAAAGCTCATGGGTCAGATCAGATACCAAATTTAATAATGAAGTCCTATTTAAAATTTTTTTGTCCTTCAAACAACGTAAAAACATATAAACGGGCCTCACAAATGAGTTTCACGAGCCGCATATGGCCCGCGGGTTGTAAGTTGGGCATCAATAATATACAGTGTACCCTTACCCTACCCTCGTTATCTCAAACTTTGATAGCACAAAAACCTTTTGCATCTTGAAAAAATAATTTTACTATTGAACAGTAAAGTATTGATTAATTTTATATATGAAGTAATCTTGACGGCACTAGAATTTATTTTTCGGTCTCTTCAATTTCGAGATATCAAGGTTAAACTTCGTAAGATAAGTTTCTATGTATTTCATGTAGTATCTAATGAAAGCAATAAGTTTGAAAAGTAATTTTCAATACAAATAAATACGAATTTTTGTTATTTTCGAACATTATGATGCATTTATATAAATTATAAAAACTTGATTGCAAAATCTTCAACAAGTTATTGTACCCGTGTGCAAAGAAATTCTATGCAAAGAAATTAAGTATCTTATCATGATCATTATGATACTAAACATTATGGACTATTTTTAAATTACGCCTTATAAAACAAACTAAATGAAATGAATTACAAGATCGCATTACAAACCCCTGCCAATTCTAATGCTTAGAAACCTAAAACATATTCGCATTTTAAAATTTATCATGTACCTAGATAATTTACGTCATTTAACTCTGTTATTATAAATAATGGAATGTTTTACGTTTGTTTTCTGAGAAATCAAGTTAAAGATGTAAATTTAATTCGGTATTTTGCGTCCTCATGCATTACAACCAGGTTGCTGTACAAACTTTCGCCTTAATTATATTCATACAGAATAACCGCCCACTTAAATACCAAGGCAGAAAAGTTAGCATGAAAGATGGATAGTTTTGCTTGTAAGTAAAACATTCTCATGAAACCAATTAAATGACGACATCGACTTAAAAATACATAAGTATGTTCATATATATCTTCCTTTACGGAAACAAAACATGAATGTCTCACGTGAAAGAGAGAGAGAGAGAGAAACCAAAAAGTTATCTTTTTACCTTTCATAATCTTTTGTTTTCCTTTCTGGTGTCAAATTTCAACATACTGATAGATAATCGAAGTTTGTAGACAATCAAATCGTACGATATGCTTAATCGGGGAGCACAGTAAAATAAAAAGAGTGAGAATAGATATGGTTTTGTTGGCATTTTTCAAAAATCTTTAAATAAAAATTTAATTTTCTTCTTTTCAAATTTATGACGAAAAATTGTGAATGTTTATTTTCCATATAAGAGTTATGTAAATTAATTAAAAACGTTGAATTTGCTGTCATATTTAGTATTTAAAGCATTAATTTTATCACCATGTGTTTATAAACATTAGGCTTTCAAAATATACTCATCACGTACTCTCTTTTAAAGTTGACTTGTTTATTCTCGTTACTCTTAACGAAATGTTTTGCTTGCACTAAAAGCCATATCATGCCTATTAATGATATACATTCAATTAAGAAACTGTGTTTTTAACTTTAACAAAGGTTTATTTTATGACTTATTTTTCAGTAATGCTCTTTTCTCTAGAAGAATTTTTTAACCTTGAAAAAATAAATTCGATGCATGCGATTCACATTGTTGTAAGAGTCACATGAAGACGAGGAATTTGCTCAGCTTGCGAACCGTTTAACACACCTTTCTCTTTTCAAAACAGCGGCCGTCACGAGTTTCCTCATAAAATAGTTCGTCTAACTTTCACCGTCTTTGTTTTAAAAAGTCCTCTGAATCATGGATCAGAGTATCGAAGTTCATTCGGCTTGGTTAATCGGAAGCGTTACTGATTTCAGTACGTGTCTAAACACTCTTAATTCTTTTATAAACTTTTTTAATGTAGTGGAGAAATGGAATAATTCTTTCTATTGAATAAAACTAGTGTTAAGTAAACTACTGGATTTATTTGAAAGGGGAAAAGTACAATAATTTATTTTAAAACATATCAGTCCCACTGAATGGATTGTTTCTTGGAACTAAAATGTTATTTAATTGTGAAATTTGAAAAATTGTTAAAAAGTCGAGTTTTAAAGTGGAGTAACATGCAAAAATCTTTTCGTGTACCTTTTTAAAGGATTTATCTTATTTTTCAAGCATGAGGATCTTAAAATTTCATAAAACCAAGTATCACAAATTTCGTTGTTTCATAAATATCAAAATATCCCCCTGCTGATTTCAGGTATTTTGAAAATCAAGGACTAGTTAACTTAAAATTGGATCTGGTGAATCTATACAGGATGATTCAAAACTCATGGGCAAAACTAATGCGGGGTGTAGTGTAGAATACCCTAAGACAATTCAAATATATTTGGGTGTCTACACCCATGGGCAGATTTAAGGGGGTGCATGGGGTTGCAACGCACCTTCAGCTTTTTGAGATAATTCCATTTTTATAGTGGGAAAATTATGTGTTTAAAGACTTCAGGGATAGCTTGCACCCCCAAGTTTTCAAGGGTTCACCATCTAAATTTGCGCATGTCTACAACCCCCTATAATTTTTACCCATGAGTTTTGAATCACTCTATGAATTTTAGCATAAGGAATCACACAACTAGGAAATAGATAACGCCTTTTAAATGCAAAATCGGTCGAATTACAAAAGAGCGATAAAAGAAAGAAAAGGCTCGAAAGAGAGCATCTACGAAAATATGTGTATAGGTTTAGGAAAAATATTAAGATAACCAGTTTGGAGAGACACCATAAACTTACAGCTTTCTGGGATTTAAGAAAAACAATGACGGAAAGACGACCCCATCCTGGGCCAAGTTTGTCGTGGTCCGATTCACGTTTTTCTTGTCCCCTCCTCCATCCTTTTCTTTGCATTGGTAAGAGAAAAAAAAAGAGCAGAACAAATAGATTCTCTGAAAGAAAGAACACTGCGGAAAAGAAGACAGTAAAGGTCGAGCAAACCGATAGGTTAATGCAAAAAAATTTCTCGACTGTTTACTTTGATCTTTTCACACTCTTTCCCGTGAACTCAAAAAGCGGGTTGTTCAAACCTGACGCGGTAAGTGCTTTTAATTATAGGCTGTGTCCGGCCGTTTTCTCCGATTTCAAAGTCCGCCATTTTTTTCTCCGAGTCTTTGTGCTCTTCTTCCTACAATCGATGACCCGTTGTGGAGTGGAGAAGTTTGCGCCCTGCTTTTGTCTTCCTCGCGGCTTTTGTGTCGGGGCTATTTTCGGAGCCGTCTTAATTCGTGTAATTATTTGGGAGGAAGACGTGAAAAGGAGCTAATACACCTCTTACGTGCCTTTTTTTATTCTCCTGCCTCTTTTCCCATTTCAGTTTGACAGTCCATTTCGCTTTTGGGAAATTTTTTGCAATTAAAGTTTGAAATTATATTGTTTCTGGTGTCAACTCTTGCATGGATAATTTGGTTTTACGAGGTTTTTTTAGCACGTTGTAATGAGTACCGTGTTCTCTCTTTTCTTTCTTTATGATTTATGGAATAAAATATTTCTTCTCGTCATCATGCACTAGCTATTCTTTCAGCACCTTTTCAACTATAATTTTGTTCCTTATAATTACTGAAATTAGTATTTACAAGTTTAAATTCAAGTTGGGGCACTTTTTTCTCTATGAAATCGGACTCGATTATATGATTATGAGCTAATCGACTAAACAATATTTGTTCATTGCGATAAAGTTCGTCTTTTATGTTTTATTATTCTACTGATGTAAAATTCTTTTGGCCATGAGTTCTAAAAAAAGGCGTTCATAAAAGTTATTTGTTTTGACTGATATACAATAATTGTTTTGAACCAAATTATATGATACTTTTTTGTGCTTCACACAACACGGTAATTTTTTATTATTTAACACATAATTAAAATTTTATAAAAGTTCTTAAAGGGTATTTTTTGGTTCTAGGTATCCTAATTACACGTAACCATTAAATTAGGTTTGTAAATAACTAGTACCCAAAAATTCGGTTCGGTTCAAATAATTATTCGATGTACCTACCAAGTAATTTTCCTCCAGTTAAAAATTTCAAACTACTTCTAATTAGCCAAAAGAGGAATTAATTTATACCAATGGTTCATCCATGCCAATTTACTTTTATTTAAAACTTTGTTTTAAAGTAATTTGTTATTATTGCTCCTAAAACTCTTGGGAAACACTACTTTAAAACAGAAAATTAAGATCTTTTTAAATTATACGCCACATGTATTGATCAGTAGTTGAGTGTAGAGGAAACCTTCAGTGGAAATGGTATTCAAATCGAAATTTCAATTTAGAGTTAAAACTGAATAGAATTCTGCAAACTGTGCAAATGCTGCAAGTCAGCTAGAATCTATCAATATTAGATTACAAAATACGAACCAGGAACTCCAACCATGCCTCGTCATCAGGGGGCTTGGACATGGATAGAGGGGTGTTTCTGAATGCCGACCATCAAAATGGTAACGACATCAAGCCCCAACACCAAGAAATGAATTTGGTAGCAAAACAAACAAGTTTATAATGCTATTATCAAAGCCAAAATTACAGTTAACACAGCAGATCAAAAAAATTAAAAAAGAAAATACTCAACTGGCTGTAACTGTAATTTTGGCTTTGATAATAGCATTATAAACTTGTTTATTTTGCTACCAAATTCATTTCTTGGTGTTGGGGCTTGATGTCGTTACCATTTTGATGGTCGGCATTCAGAAACACCCCTCTATCCATGTCCAAGCCCCCTGATGACGAGGCATGGTTGGAGTTCTTGGTTCGTATTTTGTAATCAGTGGAAATGGAACATTCTGGAGAATTGTTTTCTTCTAAAATAATAATCAAGTAATTGCCATGACATCCTCGCTTCTAAATCAAGCAAAAAATACCAGTTCCGAGAACTTTACAAAGAACTCCAATTTCATTTACACCGATTAATGAAAGAAGCACTTTTTCCCTTACCAAGTTCACTCATCAGTTTTTAGTTCCCCCTTTGACCTCCCACAAAATGTAATACAAAGAGTTACATTTCAGAGTTCCGGGGTACACAAAAAAATACAGTATTTTAAGAGCAGCGACATTTATCCAAAAACACCTCCCAAAGCCGGCTAAACTATAAATTACCCGCTAAAATGGGAAGCAATTTCCATCATCTCTTTCAAGTAATTGGTTGGATGGAAGTCAAATAAAACGTGTCGAAACTTGCCTGGAGGCTCAACCCTTGCGATTTCGACACCTCCAAGAAAAGAACGACCCCACATAAAAATAACCTCTATCTCTCTCAATGGAATCTTTTTTGCGCGGGAAAAAGTCGGAAGAATACTGTATACGACTCCAACAAAACCGAATTACCTCGGCTCTGTAATTAGGGCCGACAATTGAGACGGTGACAGGAAATTATAGAAACGTGTTGGGCTAATCTCTCCAGCAACAGTTCTTTTCTGGTGGCAGGAAGGGCCTCTGGACGCCCAGGACGTTGGAATTTTTTGCTTTCCGGGAGCGATGGAACCATCAGGAGCAGGGTGGAGGGTGGTTTTCGAATGGGCTTCTTGCGGTCATCCATCGGATGCCTCCTCCGCCTATACGGTCATTAGTCGGCATTGCGCTGGTCGAAGACATCCCCCAACCGCATTGAAGAAGCATACACCGCAAATTAAGGAAGTGAGGTTTTTATGGGATGGATTGAGTGTGGGAGGAAGGATGCCCATGAATTCGGTAGCTTTGTTAATCAAATTCTTTTATTTCAATTGCGCAAGCTCTGATTGGTATGCCAGGAAGACGTATTTCCTAATATGGGATTGCCAGTCCGTCCTGCGAATGATCTGATTAGTCCTTATGATTCTTAACAAACTTTACCGAGTGGGGTTTGTAAAAATATTCATCCTTGATCAGGGAATGATCCAGGTTTGACTCCTGTGAGGGGGTGCACCTAAATTTTTAAAACATCTCCAGCAGCAGAAATGTCTATGTTTTTGAAAATTTAGAAAGCTACACACTAAACTACACATTAAAACATTGAAAAACTTCAAATTTACGATTTTTGTAATTCTCTTCACGATGTCTTGTTATCCATTAATCCATTGTTATTCATGTTTACCCTTCTGGGGAGGCACATGCCCTCGTGCCACCCCCTGGATCCGCTACTGTCCTTGATCCATAAACCTTGTCCTTGATCCATCCTTTAGTCCCAGCGGGGCTTGTAGACCAAAGTCACGGAGTAAAGGCTCATTTAAACTTGTCGCTTTGAAGCTCATTTTGGAGGAATCATCTAAAATGGCAAGTTGCCTTCTCACTCTTCGCTCCTCTAATTTCCTACACCAATGAGTAATTCATATGAGATGATCACTAATGATTAGTATTTAAAGTGATACAGTGAAAACTCGTGCCTCTACTTACCATTCACCACACACAACCCCTTTTCATAGAAAGGTCACATCTTAACAGTGAGTAACAAACATTATGCATGAACTTGGTTTCCCCGGGATCATGGTTTTTCAGTCATATACTCAAACCATGGACCCTTTGAACCAAATAACTAAAGTAGAGTAATCTAACAACATTTCTACTACATGGGTATTTATTTTAAAATTTACCTAGTAGAATCAGGCTTTTACGTAATTTCATCGTCATTTACACTAAACAAAGGCGGCAAAGTTAATAAAGCTCTCAGTAGTACTGAAAGTTGGCAAATTTCTCTTAAAGGTACAAAGTTTTAAGTCCTCCAAAATGTTGCATATTTAATTTAACCCCGAAGTTTATGGGAGAAACAGATACGTCTATTTCCTCTAGGTATTTAAAAACTTTTTTTCATTTCATCTGATAGGAACGCGTCATTCAAAAAATCAACGACTTTTTCCTCGCTTATAAATATTTCTCGCACATTTTAAAAAAGGAACTCCCTTACTTAACAGTTCAATCAATCCACTAAAACTATCTCTTAAAGTTATTTCACGATAATAATAAAAAAACTGTAATGCATTATGCATATCACCTGACCTTTCTGAAGTGCCATTAAAAGGTGCGCGATGAGCAACGAGGAAGGATCTCTCGTCGGCCCCATTCTGACACTTTTCGGGGTTTTCCGGGATCGTTAAAACCATCAAGACAGGGCGAGGGCTTCCTCATTTCGCCCCGAACGCCCCTCCCCACCATTCAATGTATTGCTCATCACATACGGGGTAATGCTCTTGGAAGAAGGTATTTGCTGAAGTTTCGCACAGTCACTCATACCTGGGATTGGTTTTTTGGTGATCTTTATATCACTGTAAAAAATTATTTCTTCAAATAACAGAAATTAACCGGAAGGACTGTTGCCGGTTAATTTCTGTACTTTGAGGAAATATTTTTTTTCTTTTTAGTCAAATAATAGAAACTTTCCATTTTTTAAAGAAACTTATTAAGGTTCTTTTAGATTAGTTACAAAAGACGTCTTTATAGTAATTGATATAATTATGACAAATTTCATAATTCCGAATTACATTTTAACGTCACCGGCAAGCATATTACAATTACACATCTAGCTACATGGAGATTGACCTTCTCTAATAGCAAAATACCCATGCGAAATACCAAACGATCGCTAGAATTTTGACTTGCTCATACTTGTTTTTTACTTTTTAAAATGTATTCTCTAGTGGGGATTTTATTAAATCACAATTCTCTTTGTGGAAAAATTCACGGAAAAGTCACGCTTTCTAGCCATGCGGGAAATTATCTTCAAAAACAGTTGAAAAATTAGTGAACAGTTAAATTAATTTAAAAACTAGTGTTTTTTACAGTACCTATGGATTAAAAGGCACCATCGTGACGGTATTTTTGTTAAAAGATAGAATATGACTGGTTCTATTCCACAAAAATGGATCTGGTGTCTATCCCTCCAAATATTTTTAAAAATTTGATTGGTTAGAAATACAAATTAATTTTCAAAATATTTATGCTTCAACCTGGTACAAATTTTTGGGTTGCTCGGACCCCTTCACCTCTTCTTGTAGTGTACTGCACTGTTAATCCGAATGCTTGAGCTATTCAAAACTAGCATACCTTGTTCGTGTGCAACGATTTTATTTCCCTAAGTTTGTTTAAGGCTCACTGTTTCACCTTCACTGTTCATCCTGAGGGATTCACTCCTGTTAATCTCTAAAGAAGTGAAGGAGTAAAGAGTGAAACGCCGAATCACATTTTTCACTTTGTGGATGATACCTTCAAAAGGAATGCAAAAATTGATGTCCGAATGTGATCCTTTAATTTTCCTTTCATCTTTTATCATTACTTCTGAAGTTTTATATGTAAAGAGTAAAATATGTAAGCTCATTGCATATACTGTGTTGTTGTTTCTTATGCCATTTGGAATATCCGTATACATGATTTAAGGCAAAGGGGGTGCTGCTCCTAAGAAAGTGAGTCCGAGTTAAGCCTCGGATGATAGATTCCCCCACCATCTATTGCCACCTCCACAATTTTGCCATGTTTCTGAAGGGGAAATAGTCTCCAGACGACCTGGACTCATGGTAAACTGCTCCACGACCGACCATAGATTTAACGAGCAAGTACCTACTCCGCATATAATCCAATAATCGCGGTGGGTCTTCAGCGGTATCGGGAATCGGGTCCGAAGCCGCTTAACCACTAGGATCAGCCTATAATGTACTGTAAAAGTCGTTACTTTGGATATGAATATGTTTTATAAGAATATTTTTTCTTTTCGCAGTTTTTGGGGTTGGTCCTGAGCCAGGAGGGCAAACGAGACGACAGTCACGTGGAGAATGTCGTCCGGCAAGCTGTGGCAGATGAGTTCAGCAGTGAGATTAACACCAACAGAACGAGAGGTAAACAATTAATGCATAACGACAATAAAGAGTGCAACAACCATGAGCATTAAGTTTTCCCCAATAATTTTAAAAATAAAATAAAATGAAATTAGTATTTTTCGTATCACCGGACTTATCTGGGAATTCAAAGCATAAAAAATATTGTAATTCTTCATTCACAACTCACATTTCACAAAAATAAGCTAGAGAATAGGAGTCGATTATAATTTGCAATCTAATAATGTTTAAGAAATTGGGTGCATACTGGAACAAGGAGCTAACTCCAGTGAAAAGATGTGGGAATTAGCTCATTGTTTCTACCAAACACCCCAATTATATCGTCAGATACTTTTTGTCACACTTTTTTAAACTAAAATTACTCTATACCATTTAGTGTACCTATGGGGACATCCATAAATTACGCGCGTGAGGTGTTTTTTCCAAAATCTTTACCTCCATCCCCCCTTGGTGAGATTTTGCTGGACCCCCCTCCCCCCACGTGAGATTTACCTACAACCTTTAAAAATAATTTCCTATCCTATTCGTTTGCATTTTGTGCTTCACAGCACCTAAAACTTTTCCATTATTAATGATGTGGAGGAAAAGGACATTATTCCGCCTAAAAATCACCACAGTATCTTATCTGTGGGTATTATTCCTTTCTCATACTTAAAAAAATCGTTTAATTTCTAACTTAAAAAGTTGACGGGAGATTTTAATCGACCCCCCCTCTCCCCTTGGTGTGATTTGGTGAGATTTTTCCAAACCCCTCCCCCCTTTTTTTGACCTCACATAATTTATGTATGTCCCCTTTAGCTTCACCACCATATTTCTAAACTTAAGAGAAATTTTTTTGAGTTGTTAGGAACTAGGATGTATCCTTCGCACATGTTTTCAAAAATCATAAAATTATATATAACATGTGCGTTTCAGCCTATCTCTCGTGCGCGTCCGGTGAGATGGTCATCAAGCTCAACTTCTCCGAGCCCTTCCGCGGAGTGACCTACACCGACTACGACAGGTCCAGCCCTTGCAAGTTCTACGGCGATGGAAGCAAGTACTACGAACTCCGCATTCCTCTCAAAGGATGCGGTACTAAACAGGTACGTGAAACCATGTTATGACGTTTCTGCGAACTATATGAGTATACCGATTTTATGAAGATGATAGTTCGAGTGAACTATCATCTTTATGAACTGACTTAGTGCCTTCTGAGTTGCATATGAGGTGATGGTTAGAATGAAAGGGGTATAAGTCCACTAAACGTAGTTTTGAGTAATCGAGGGTTTTTTCTAACAACGCCTGTATTGTTCCTATGGAGAAGGCATATTTTAGGCAGCTCTTACGGGCCAACTAGAGAGCCTGTATACGAGAGAGGCGACAACCCGGTATTATAGCTCGCTGATTGGTCAACAGCGTTTTCTGTTCACCGCAGGTTTCCTTCCATTCTATTAGCATGGGAACGAGATCAGCGGCTTGATACAGTTTGGACAGAATTGGAGATTTGGACAGTTTTAATTGTTAATTATCGCTTTTAAGCGAGTTGTCGTCTCTCTCGTATACAGGCTCTCTAGGGCCAACCATTGAGACTTAGACAGAGGCGACTACCACACTATAGTCTGTGTTAATAAAATAGACGGTTCACTACTAGTCGTTTCCCACTAGTCGCAATGTATTTCTATTGTATTGCCAATTCGTTACCATGGTGACGAACCGGTAATTTTATTTACACGGACTATAGGTAAAGGACTTATAAAACAGGGGAAATAGAGAGTTCATTAATTAGAGTTTATATTTTTAATTGAAAAAACTATTTCGTTAGACCCCCAATAATACAGTTTAGAAATTTCTGTCCCTCCCCCTCATAACAATAAAAATCATCCCCTCGATAATCCAAATCCTTGATTTTGCTTCGTAAATAAATGTAAAATAATTTATTCTCCTCTGTTTTAAAGCCCCGATGTTATAGATAGAATGTAAAGCGTACTTCAAAATGTAAGCGACATTAAAAGTAAATATGAGCAATTATTGATAGCTGAAAGTATGTAGGGTTATTTTCCTCCAAAACGAATGAAATAAATAGTAGCAATTAAAAAAAATTAAAAATTTATTTCAATTTCAAAAACCCCAGTGCAAAACTTATTCAAATCTAAAAAAAGTAATTATAGGTTAAAGATACTGAATAAACAGATGAAAAACGTAAAATTTATCAGAAAAATATTGAATATCATGAACAAATTTGTCTCCATCTACAACACTTTCACTCTCAAAAGATTTGCATGCTGAAATCACCCCAAGAACGAACGTCTTAAAAACTTGTGGGCATGCGGTTTGGATAGAGTTTAAATTAAACCTACATTTGTCCTTGTGTCTTTTTTGCATTGATCGAGCACAACGTTTTAGTGTTTGAACTACACTCGTTTAATGATGTTCGTCCTTTACTTCAATCAATCTTTATTTCGGATGTTTTGATTCGCTTTCAATTCGGATATACCCAAGGCTAGCTATTAAAGTAGTTTTAGAAAACTTAAAAAAGTCACACTCAAAGTATATATTGCCTTGGTCTCTGGTCTCTTAAGTGTTGTCTAGGGTCCACATAGTCATTTATACTCTCTTCATTTAGAATTGGCGCTTGAGAAAAAGTGCTTCCCCCCACGCTAGAAGCGTAACCATAGTTACGATCTTCACGCAGCCAATAGTAAGCCTTCTTCATCACTTTGACGAGGATAGTTGCTATGGTTACCGATCGGTGGTGGGGGAAGGAAATATTTCCAAGCGCCAGTTCAAAATGAACAGAGTGTAATATAATATAAGTTTTCTAACCTATTAAGCATCTGTGAGTGAAACTTCATCATTTATACATTTTTACTTCAATCAGATTTTCAAAGTGTGAACTGGATGATACTATTAATATTTTTGATTATTCATAAAAGATGTTTTACTATGCTAAAATTATTAATTACAGTTAAGATTTAAATTACACTTACAAAATTATATTTTTGCAATTGTCTTCCTTTTTAACAAATCTCTTTTACATAACTTAAAGAAACTGACCATGTAAGATTTTAAATTTTAATAAAGAATCCAGAATTTGACATTATATTTATGATGCTGAATGTAACAGCAATGTAGTTATAAGGGTTAATCAGATTCGTTATTAACTTATTTATATTAAAGATATTCTTTTATTTATAAATACTGGGGTAAAACTTTTTATTGTAATTCATTGAATTACTTAATTTTCTTAAAACAAATTAAATTTCTTAAATTTTGTCAAGTCATATTTTTTAAAATAAAAAACGCGTTTTAACCTTTTACGTTCCTTATCAAGATTTTATCCTCAAGTTTATTTTAAAAAACTAAATAAATAGGCAAAATAAATTAAAAATTAGATAATTTTCTTTGTGAAAACTCATCTGTAAACTCATAAAAAGGTTTTTTGTCTGGTTTATTCATCAGATATCAATTTCTGTGTCCCTTATAACTGTAGAGTTGAAGGAAATTTTAAGCTGTAAAGTAATACGACATCTTGTAGGCGTTGGGTTTTACAAGGTAAGCAAGAAGTGGGATATTCTTGAATTTTTAATGAGTGACCTAAAAACCTTATTAACTGGAGATGAACTTGCGAAATTTCATGAAAGTGAGAAGCTTGTTTACATTATCTAAGAACATTTATTCATTCATATTAAGAAAATATTTGTACAAAAATACAGGAACTTTTTATTTCTCAAATGATAGAATTCCATAAAAATTTTCCAAATATTTCTATTTAGTGAATTTTGAAAGCACACAACTAAAAGTGTTTGAAAAAAGTGGATTTTTTTCAAACAGTATTCATTGAGTTGTAGTTTAGTTTCTTTCTTAACATTTCAAAATGACATCTTATATTTATGGATCATGAATTAGAAGGAAACTTTGAATCAATTCAATGACGTTCAGTAGGGGATGAAAAATTTAACTCTATATCACTGATAAAAAGTTTGCACTTAAACCTTTATTAACTTTGTACTTTACTTAAGTCTACCTTAGAACTTTGCATTTTGTTATCTTTTATAAATTCATGCACTTAACTGATAGCGGCTCTATCAATACCTTTTTATGCAATTAAATTGCTGAAATCTATTTTGCAACAAAATATAAAGTCAGATAATAATCTTATGATAAAATATCCTAAAATATACCTTACATTTCAAATACTACCGACACACACAAATAACTTCTTTAAATTTCATTACCTACGTTTTTCAAATTCGGCAAAAGTTACTCTGGAATTGAATGTCCTTTTTTAAACATTTCCTGCAATTTTTAAAGAAACTTCCCTGTAAAAAATTCTAAATAACGGAAATTAACCGACAGCGCTGTTGCTGGTTAATTTCTGTACTTTGAGAAGAAACATCTGTATTTCTTTATGTCAAATAAAAGTTTCCTTTCTTAAAAATTAGTTACAGGAGGAGTTCTTTATAACGATCAATATTATTTTAGTAACTTTCATAGTCTCGAAGGACATTGTGACGTCACCGGCAAACATATTACACACCTTAGCTAAAAAAACAGATTAGCCTCGTTTTAACTAACGGCCGTATTCACCGGTAACTTGACCGGCGGTTAAACGACAGTCAAGCTTCTGATTGGCCGTTGAAGAAGGAAAACTAGTTTTCCACCAATCAGAGGTTTGACTCCCGGTTAACTGCCGCTCAAGTTACTGGTGAATACTGCCGCATATGATCACGAGAAATTTAGACTTACATACTTAGTTGATTTTAAAATTTAACCTTTTGATAGCGATTTTATTAAATCTAAATTAGTATCTTTTTTTTTTAAAATTCATGGAAAAGGTGCCTTTTATTACATTTAAAAAAACACAACAATGTATTTAATTATTTCACACTGTTTCACACATCTGTGGTGTTCTCCTGTTGAAATAAAAATCACATCAGTAGGGAGATAGTAGGGGTTCTGGGCCATGAGGAGCGAGGAGCAGGGGGCGTGGCCTATGACGTCATCAAAAGGGGTGTGGCCTCGTGACGTCAGAGGGCGTGGTTTGTGACGTCACCTATTGTCTCAATTAATCATAATTAATTAATTAATTAACCCTAATTACTTTAATTAGCCCTAGTTAGATGATTTATGATTTAATTATCGCTAATTGGATGATTTATGATTTAATTAACCCTAATTAGATGATTTATGACCCTAATTTACCTTAACCCTTTGAATACTAAATTCGGGACTTGTGCTTTTTCGATGTTTTTCGTTAACCCTTTGAACACTAAATTCAGGATTTGTGCTTTCTTATGTTTAAATCTGGGTCTAAATTACTTAAAACTGAAGTTTTCTTTAAGATGTTATTTTCTATTGCCACCAAATTTTAAAACAATTATAATAAAAAACAATTAAACTTCAAGTTATTAAATATACTGCACTTATAAACATATAAAGAACTTTCATAATCAAAAATGGGAAAGATGAGGCACATTCGCACTGTCCGAATCTGTCCCATCTTTTGGTGTACGAATGTGCCCCATCTACCAGTTCAAGCTTACCACTTCCCAACAAGATATTTATAATTAAAGCAGGGAATTAAAACCTTTCTAGAAACTTACTTTAGTAGTGCCTCAACTGAATAAAATGCTGAATTTCTACTTGAGAGTTATTTTTAAATGATATTTTACGCCAACAAAATGACAAGAAAATTTACTTTGCTGCTTCTAACGCTAGCAAATGTCTAGTACGTATACAACAAAATAGCTCAGGGCTTTGAAAATTCATGCAGGAGGTGGTAGTCATGCTTAGTAGTGTAAAAAGGACAGTTCTGCGGCACTGAGGCTCCGAGGAGGCTCTGAGGCTCTATGAGGCACCGGAAGTGGGCGTGGCCTCGTGACGTCAGAGGGCGTGGCTAGTGACGTCACCGGAAGGGGGCCTGGTCATCTACTGTCTTAATTAACCTTAATGACTTAATTAATTAACCCTAATGAAATTACCCTAATTTAACCCTTTGAACACTAAAATGGGGACTTGTGCTTTTTCGGGGTTTTTCGTTAACCCTTTGAATACTAAATTCGGGATTTGTGCTGTTTCGAGCTTTTTCTTAACCCTTTGAGTACTGGGGCAAAGTGAAGTTGTTTTACTCAATGATTAATCACTAGAGAAAATTTAATTAAAGTATCAAATCAATTTTAATTAATGAAGATCTAAGTAAACAGCAGATGTTCAGACTTGTGACGAGAAAGTATTGACCTCGGAAGGTATGCAAAAACATGTTTTGAAGTAAACAAGTTGTTGACCACATATTTTTTTTTATCTCAGACTCGCTAACTTTTTTCTGTTCACAGAAAATAGAGTCGCCATCTAGTGAGTGAATATGAAACTAATTATTAGAGTTGTCGCCATCTAGTAAACAAATATTTAACTAATTATTGATTAGTATTTTCCAAAAATAGAGTTTTTAGCTAGATTCGAACTCGCAACGTGCTGAATTAGACGATTTATCACTAACCATAATAACTTATTAATTGCATAATTAACCTGAATTACTAATTAATTGCATAATTAATTAATCATCATTATATGATTTATGACTGAATTAGACAATTTTAATCCCTAATTAAACTATTTGGATGATCTCAATCATATCGAAATGAATGATTAAGTAACTATTTATCCTAACTTGATTAATTAACTCAAATTAGGTGTATTTAAGGAGCTATAATACTATTTTCAAAGTTAAAGATGTAGAGGAAAAAAAATAAGTTGTATGTAAAATCAAAGGAAATAAAACGCATGTGACGCTGCGTGGTGAGCAATTATTTAATTACTCTATTATTTAAATTAACTCTAATCAATCACGATTAATTATCCTTAATTACCAAATTACTTATTGCTTATTTAATCATCCTAAAATGGAATTACATGTGATTTAACATGGGACTTGTACTTTTTTTTTTCGGAAATTCAATAGTTGGAGCTAATATTTTTGAGTTAACCACTTTTGGAACATATACATATGAAACCATGTTTTTATAGTTTAACTTTTTTATATAGATTTTTTTCAAACATGGGGAGGGAACCATGTTTTTGTCCTTGTAATTTTTTCCGTATCTTCGAACAAAAGCTAAAGTAAAATCAAAAACTATTGAAAAAATTTAGACGAACACAGAAAAATAACTGAAACCTTTATAAAATAAAGACGAAAACCTAGAATATACTTCATAGTGAAGGACTTTGAAAATCGATGTCCCAAACATTAGTGTTTTTTTTCAATTGTTGAATAAAAACATAATACAATTTCCCAGTGAAATTTATTTTAACTTATGAAAATAACAATCTTTGACGAAATCACCCTGCGACAAAGAGGACAAACATTTAAATTTTCCACACATTTGTTACATGCAACAAGGTGACCACAAGGTTGAAATACAACATTCATTTCTAAATTCATACATATTTTACATAAAAATGAATTTCTAACTGTAATTTTACATTCATTACCATCAAGGTGTGTATTTTTAGAGATTTCGATTCCAACACGATCTTTCCCTTTTTCTAACGAAACAGTAGTCTTTGAAACACTTATCTTTTCCACTATATGCTTCGTTTTACACACTCGATGGCAATTTTCCTTTCTTCTCACTATAAATTGAATATATTTACAATCAGAGAAAAATTTCCTATGTTCAACCAATGGATCATCATCATTTTCCCAATTTCCCAATAATCCACCACAAGTAAAACAAACAACTATATCATCAAAGCCGGAATAATATAATCCAGACTCTGCCATGTCCTTAACATCGGGTTTATCTTCAGGCCAATCTTTAAAAGTATCAAGACGTTTTTCAAAGTGCAACATATTAGGATGTTTTGGGGCAATATCTTTTAATTTTTCAGGTGTTTTTGCTGGTTTAGACTTATCTTTTAGATGCACGATTGGTATGTTTTGAGAACCAGATATTAGAAATGAGCATTTCGGGGATTTTCTCATATGCTCTCTTATCGGCTTTTGTCCTCTAACCCAGTCACGGATAATAACTCGACAAAACGCACACTGTACTTCATCTTTGAATTTCAAGTAAAAAAATCCAGCTGCTGCTAGGTCAGCTGATTTGATAAACGATAGAGGCCAAACCTTAGAAAATGAAAGCATTCTATTAGCTTCATATCTCATTACTTCACAGATTTTTTCAACAGTTTCAGAATTGTGTAGTACATATTCTTTTCTATGAATGTCTGACAGTTCATTTTTGAAATTATTCATTTTAATAAAGTTTCTATTCGCTTCGTTTTACATATACTAAACACTATTTATACCCTTTGGAATTAATAACGAAGTGTACAATCAATTTTACATATTTTATATGTTAATATAAAAGAAAAACTTTATTAAAGAAAAGACTAAAACCTAACAATTTTACATTAAAAAAATTAGTCACATAATGAAACTGAAAAAATTTGCTTGAAATGAACTAGAAAATTAAATATTTTTTACAAGAAATAAAATTCTAAAACTAAAACTTTGTCAGATTAAAGATAAACCCAGAAAAATATCTGAATATTTTGCTAAAAAATAATGGCCAATGCAGAAAAATAACCAAGAACTTTGTTAGAGTAAAGATAAACACAGAAAAATATCTGAAAACTTTGCTAAAAATAAAGACCATTACAGAAAAATAACTAAGTAAGAACTTTGAAAACATTAAGATGAAAACATAAAAATATTAAAAGGATAAAAAGAGGAAGGGTCAAAATCGTTCATGTACTTGAACTTGTTTTTTTTGTGTAGACTTATTCGCTTTTTAATATATTAATCCCAAACGTATCAGCGGAATAATTTATCCACGCTCTCTTCAAAGAGAGGAGGTACTCAATGCTCTCTCTGTTAACATAATATATCTATGGATTCTTCTATATAAAACTAAAAATTTGATTAGAAATGGAGAGGGAAAATGCAAAAAATATAACGAGAAATCAAAACTTAGACACTAACTTGAAAATTTTAATCTTACACTTATGAAAACTTAGACAAAAGTTAAATGTATCACAAGAAATAAACAACTTTAAAAAAAAGGAGAAACGCACCCCTCAAAATATTTCATGAACTTCAAACTTTACACTTTTTAAGATCTATAAAAAGTGATACAAAGTAACTCAAACTTTGATAAAAATACGGATGAAGACACAAAAATATTACAAAAGTTTAGACACTTTATGAAACTAAAAATTTTATTAGAAATGGAGAGGGAAAATGTAGAAATATTACGAGAGATGAAAACTTAGACACTTACTTGAAAATTTTACGACTTGAAATCCCACACTTTCAAAACTTAGACACATAAATTTATAAATTACAAGGAGAAAAACACTACAAAAATATCTCAACTACAAACTTAGAAACTGTTGAAATAAAACTTTGATAAAAATACAGATGTAAACATAAAAATTCAGAAACTTAAAATTTTGTTGGAAACGGAGAGGAAAATTTAGTCACTTGAAAATGTAACCACTTGGAAACTTAGACATGTAATAAATACTTAAAAAAATTATGAAGAGAAAACTTAAATATATTTCAAGAAATAAACACTTAGACTAAAAAACTTTGTTAAAAATGGGAGAAAACCACCCCAAAAATATTTCCAGAACTAAAACTTAGAAACTGTTAAAACAAAACATTGATTCAAAAATACAGATGGAAACACAAAAATATTACGCGAAGTAAAATTTAGTTACTATACGAATCTAAAAATTTTGATAGTATTACAAGAAATGAAAATTTAGACACTTTTTTTTGAAAACTTACACTTATGAAAACTTAGACATGAAGCAATAAAACTTAAGAAGTGAAATCTTAAATATATCACAAGAAATAAACACCTAGACTAAAAACTTTGTTAAAAAAGGAAGAAAACCTTAAAGATTTTTAGATTTATTAAACTTAGAAACTAAAAAACTTAAAACTTTGTTAAAACACAGATGAAAACTTAATATTATGACAAGACACAAAATTCTTGAACATTATAAAGAAATTGAAAACTTTGTTAGAAATAAAACAGACGCTGAAAAATAATTAGGAACTTATAAAAATGCAATTCAAAAACACAAAACTAAGAAATATAAACTTACATTAAAAACTAAAATATTGTAAAGATATAAATACAAAATCCTAAAAATGTTTCAAAAAATATAAACTACGAAACTATAAAACTAAAAACTTTATGAAAAATAAAGGAGAAAGTACAAAAACATTACAAGAAAATAAAAATTTAGACACTATATGAAACCAAAAAACTTAAAAGGAATAAAAAATTTTAAAATATTACAAGAAATAAACACCTCTACTCTATAAACTAAAATATTTGCTAATAAATAAAAACAACCTAAAATGATTTCAAGAAATTTAAGAGTAGGTTCTATATAAAACAAAAAACTTTGTCAGAAATGAAATGGAAACTTAAAAAATATAACAAGAAAGACTGTATAAAGCTTAAAACTTTGATAAAATTTAAGAAAGCATGCAAATATATTACAAGAAATAAAAAACTTGCGGCATTATAAGAAACAAAAAAAAACACTTTTAGAAATGGAAAGAAAGAACATGAACGTATTACTAGGCTTAAAATCTGTAAATCTAAAAACTTGACAAATAATAAAAACCTAAAAATATATTAGGAAATATGAAACTGCTATCGTTTTAAAAGATTTAAAAAGACTAAAAATATTTAAAAAAAATAATTTCCTTAACCCTATAAAACTAAAAACTTCATTAAAAAGATGAAAACCTAAACTAATTTCATCAAATATAAACTGAGACATTATATAATGCGAGAAAGAAAATGAGAAACGAAAAAAATATTACAAGAAAGGCATTAACATCACAAGAAATGCTTAAACATTATAAACTAAAAACTTTGTTAGAAATGAAAAGGAAAACGTAAAATATTACGAGAATTAAAAACTTAAACGTCATTAAGCATGAAATTTTGTAAAAGAAGAAAACCTTAAAATATTACAATAAAATGTAACTACAAGCTTTGTTAAAAAATGAGATCCTAAAAATATTTCAAGACTTATAAACTTTTACACAATATAAAACAACAAATATTGTTGAAAGTTAAATGGAAAGAGTTAAAATATTAGAAATAATGGAAAACGTTATAACAAGAAATAAAATTCTAAAACCAAAACTTTGCTAAAATAAAGGCCAATACAGAAAAATAACTAAGAACTTTGCTAGAATAAAGATAAACACAGAAAAATATCTGTAAACTTTGCTAAAAATAAATACCATTACAGAAAAATACCTAAGTGAAATCTTTGATAAAATTAAGGCGGAAACATAAAAATATTGCAAGAACTTATATACAGAAAAATAACTAAAAAACTTTGTTTTAAATTAAGTAGAAAACGAAAAACTTTATAAGAAATGAAAACTTATGCAGTATTAAACCAAAAACTGCTGAAAAAATTTAGACAAACACAGAAAAATAATTGAAAACTTTATAAAATAAAGACGAAAACCTAAAAATATTACAATAAAAAAACTTAGACACAGTATGAAACTAAAAACTTTGATAAAAATAAAATCTTTCAAACTGTAAAACTAAAAATTGTTGAAAAAAAATAAAGATGAACACAGAAAAGTATCTGAAAACTTTATAAAAATAGACTAAAACCTAAAAACATTACAATAAAAAAAAACTTAGACACAGTATGACACTATAAACTATGTTTTAAATGAACTAGAAAATGAAAAATATTTACAAGAAATAAAAATATTCATTGCAAAACTAAAAACTTTGATAAAAATAAAATCTTAGAAACTATAAAACTGAAATATTTGTTAAAAAATAAAGACAAATATATACACAGGAAAATAATCAAAAACTTTGTTAACAATAAAAAGAATACAGAAAAGTATTACTAGAAATTAAAAGTTAAAAGACACCATAAAACTAAAAATTGTTGAAAAAAATAAAGATGAACACAAAATCAACTGAAAACTTCTTAAAAACATTACAATAAAAATTTAGGCACAGTAAAATGAAACTTGAAACTTTAGTAGAAATGAAAAAAATTACAAGCAATTATTTAAGCATTATAAAACTAAAATTTCCGTAAAGGTAAAGGTGAACACATAAAATAAAACAATACTTTTTATCAGAAGACTTCGGTAAGTTCACAACCTCCTCCCATGGGAGCAATTTTTTAAATTGTTTTGAAAATGGGTGGGCTGTTGAAACAATTTAAAAGAAGCCCACCTAATTTTCATAATTTAAAAAAAAATGATCCCAAGGAAGGAGGTTATGAACCTACCGAAGTCTTCTGATAAAAAGTATGGTTTTATTTTATGTGTTCACCTTTACCTTTACGGAAATTTTAGTTTTATAATGCTTAAATAATTGCTTGTAATTTTTTTCATTTCTACTAAAGTTTCAAGTTTCATTTTACTGTGCCTAAATTTTTATTGTAATGTTTTTAAGAAGTTTTCAGTTGATTTTGTGTTCATCTTTATTTTTTTCAACAATTTTTAGTTTTATGGTGTCTTTTAACTTTTAATTTCTAGTAATACTTTTCTGTATTCTTTTTATTGTTAACAAAGTTTTTGATTATTTTCCTGTGTATATATTTGTCTTTATTTTTTAACAAATATTTCAGTTTTATAGTTTCTAAGATTTTATTTTTATCAAAGTTTTTAGTTTTGCAATGAATATTTTTATTTCTTGTAAATATTTTTCATTTTCTAGTTCATTTAAAACATAGTTTATAGTGTCATACTGTGTCTAAGTTTTTTTTTATTGTAATGTTTTTAGGTTTTAGTCTATTTTTATAAAGTTTTCAGATACTTTTCTGTGTTCATCTTTATTTTTTTTCAACAATTTTTAGTTTTACAGTTTGAAAGATTTTATTTTTATCAAAGTTTTTAGTTTCATACTGTGTCTAAGTTTTTTTATTGTAATATTTTTAGGTTTTCGTCTTTATTTTATAAAGTTTTCAATTATTTTTCTGTGTTTGTCTAAATTTTTTCAGCAGTTTTTGGTTTAATACTGCATAAGTTTTCATTTCTTATAAAGTTTTTCGTTTTCTACTTAATTTAAAACAAAGTTTTTTAGTTATTTTTCTGTATATAAGTTCTTGCAATATTTTTATGTTTCCGCCTTAATTTTATCAAAGATTTCACTTAGGTATTTTTCTGTAATGGTATTTATTTTTAGCAAAGTTTACAGATATTTTTCTGTGTTTATCTTTATTCTAGCAAAGTTCTTAGTTATTTTTCTGTATTGGCCTTTATTTTAGCAAAGTTTTGGTTTTAGAATTTTATTTCTTGTTATAACGTTTTCCATTATTTCTAATATTTTAACTCTTTCCATTTAACTTTCAACAATATTTGTTGTTTTATATTGTGTAAAAGTTTATAAGTCTTGAAATATTTTTAGGATCTCATTTTTTAACAAAGCTTGTAGTTACATTTTATTGTAATATTTTAAGGTTTTCTTCTTTTACAAAATTTCATGCTTAATGACGTTTAAGTTTTTAATTCTCGTAATATTTTACGTTTTCCTTTTCATTTCTAACAAAGTTTTTAGTTTATAATGTTTAAGCATTTCTTGTGATGTTAATGCCTTTCTTGTAATATTTTTTTCGTTTCTCATTTTCTTTCTCGCATTATATAATGTCTCAGTTTATATTTGATGAAATTAGTTTAGGTTTTCATCTTTTTAATGAAGTTTTTAGTTTTATAGGGTTAAGGAAATTATTTTTTTTAAATATTTTTAGTCTTTTTAAATCTTTTAAAACGATAGCAGTTTCATATTTCCTAATATATTTTTAGGTTTTTATTATTTGTCAAGTTTTTAGATTTACAGATTTTAAGCCTAGTAATACGTTCATGTTCTTTCTTTCCATTTCTAAAAGTGTTTTTTTTTGTTTCTTATAATGCCGCAAGTTTTTTATTTCTTGTAATATATTTGCATGCTTTCTTAAATTTTATCAAAGTTTTAAGCTTTATACAGTCTTTCTTGTTATATTTTTTAAGTTTCCATTTCATTTCTGACAAAGTTTTTTGTTTTATATAGAACCTACTCTTAAATTTCTTGAAATCATTTTAGGTTGTTTTTATTTATTAGCAAATATTTTAGTTTATAGAGTAGAGGTGTTTATTTCTTGTAATATTTTAAAATTTTTTATTCCTTTTAAGTTTTTTGGTTTCATATAGTGTCTAAATTTTTATTTTCTTGTAATGTTTTTGTACTTTCTCCTTTATTTTTCATAAAGTTTTTAGTTTTATAGTTTCGTAGTTTATATTTTTTGAAACATTTTTAGGATTTTGTATTTATATCTTTACAATATTTTAGTTTTTAATGTAAGTTTATATTTCTTAGTTTTGTGTTTTTGAATTGCATTTTTATAAGTTCCTAATTATTTTTCAGCGTCTGTTTTATTTCTAACAAAGTTTTCAATTTCTTTATAATGTTCAAGAATTTTGTGTCTTGTCATAATATTAAGTTTTCATCTGTGTTTTAACAAAGTTTTAAGTTTTTTAGTTTCTAAGTTTAATAAATCTAAAAATCTTTAAGGTTTTCTTCCTTTTTTAACAAAGTTTTTAGTCTAGGTGTTTATTTCTTGTGATATATTTAAGATTTCACTTCTTAAGTTTTATTGCTTCATGTCTAAGTTTTCATAAGTGTAAGTTTTCAAAAAAAAGTGTCTAAATTTTCATTTCTTGTAATACTATCAAAATTTTTAGATTCGTATAGTAACTAAATTTTACTTCGCGTAATATTTTTGTGTTTCCATCTGTATTTTTGAATCAATGTTTTGTTTTAACAGTTTCTAAGTTTTAGTTCTGGAAATATTTTTGGGGTGGTTTTCTCCCATTTTTAACAAAGTTTTTTAGTCTAAGTGTTTATTTCTTGAAATATATTTAAGTTTTCTCTTCATAATTTTTTTAAGTATTTATTACATGTCTAAGTTTCCAAGTGGTTACATTTTCAAGTGACTAAATTTTCCTCTCCGTTTCCAACAAAATTTTAAGTTTCTGAATTTTTATGTTTACATCTGTATTTTTATCAAAGTTTTATTTCAACAGTTTCTAAGTTTGTAGTTGAGATATTTTTGTAGTGTTTTTCTCCTTGTAATTTATAAATTTATGTGTCTAAGTTTTGAAAGTGTGGGATTTCAAGTCGTAAAATTTTCAAGTAAGTGTCTAAGTTTTCATCTCTCGTAATATTTCTACATTTTCCCTCTCCATTTCTAATAAAATTTTTAGTTTCATAAAGTGTCTAAACTTTTGTAATATTTTTGTGTCTTCATCCGTATTTTTATCAAAGTTTGAGTTACTTTGTATCACTTTTTATAGATCTTAAAAAGTGTAAAGTTTGAAGTTCATGAAATATTTTGAGGGGTGCGTTTCTCCTTTTTTTTAAAGTTGTTTATTTCTTGTGATACATTTAACTTTTGTCTAAGTTTTCATAAGTGTAAGATTAAAATTTTCAAGTTAGTGTCTAAGTTTTGATTTCTCGTTATATTTTTTGCATTTTCCCTCTCCATTTCTAATCAAATTTTTAGTTTTATATAGAAGAATCCATAGATATATTATGTTAACAGAGAGAGCATTGAGTACCTCCTCTCTTTGAAGAGAGCGTGGATAAATTATTCCGCTGATACGTTTGGGATTAATATATTAAAAAGCGAATAAGTCTACACAAAAAAAACAAGTTCAAGTACATGAACGATTTTGACCCTTCCTCTTTTTATCCTTTTAATATTTTTATGTTTTCATCTTAATGTTTTCAAAGTTCTTACTTAGTTATTTTTCTGTAATGGTCTTTATTTTTAGCAAAGTTTTCAGATATTTTTCTGTGTTTATCTTTACTCTAACAAAGTTCTTGGTTATTTTTCTGCATTGGCCATTATTTTTTAGCAAAATATTCAGATATTTTTCTGGGTTTATCTTTAATCTGACAAAGTTTTAGTTTTAGAATTTTATTTCTTGTAAAAAATATTTAATTTTCTAGTTCATTTCAAGCAAATTTTTTCAGTTTCATTATGTGACTAATTTTTTTAATGTAAAATTGTTAGGTTTTAGTCTTTTCTTTAATAAAGTTTTTCTTTTATATTAACATATAAAATATGTAAAATTGATTGTACACTTCGTTATTAATTCCAAAGGGTATAAATAGTGTTTAGTATATGTAAAACGAAGCGAATAGAAACTTTATTAAAATGAATAATTTCAAAAATGAACTGTCAGACATTCATAGAAAAGAATATGTACTACACAATTCTGAAACTGTTGAAAAAATCTGTGAAGTAATGAGATATGAAGCTAATAGAATGCTTTCATTTTCTAAGGTTTGGCCTCTATCGTTTATCAAATCAGCTGACCTAGCAGCAGCTGGATTTTTTTACTTGAAATTCAAAGATGAAGTACAGTGTGCGTTTTGTCGAGTTATTATCCGTGACTGGGTTAGAGGACAAAAGCCGATAAGAGAGCATATGAGAAAATCCCCGAAATGCTCATTTCTAATATCTGGTTCTCAAAACATACCAATCGTGCATCTAAAAGATAAGTCTAAACCAGCAAAAACACCTGAAAAATTAAAAGATATTGCCCCAAAACATCCTAATATGTTGCACTTTGAAAAACGTCTTGATACTTTTAAAGATTGGCCTGAAGATAAACCCGATGTTAAGGACATGGCAGAGTCTGGATTATATTATTCCGGCTTTGATGATATAGTTGTTTGTTTTACTTGTGGTGGATTATTGGGAAATTGGGAAAATGATGATGATCCATTGGTTGAACATAGGAAATTTTTCTCTGATTGTAAATATATTCAATTTATAGTGAGAAGAAAGGAAAATTGCCATCGAGTGTGTAAAACGAAGCATATAGTGGAAAAGATAAGTGTTTCAAAGACTACTGTTTCGTTAGAAAAAGGGAAAGATCGTGTTGGAATCGAAATCTCTAAAAATACACACCTTGATGGTAATGAATGTAAAATTACAGTTAGAAATTCATTTTTATGTAAAATATGTATGAATTTAGAAATGAATGTTGTATTTCAACCTTGTGGTCACCTTGTTGCATGTAACAAATGTGTGGAAAATTTAAATGTTTGTCCTCTTTGTCGCAGGGTGATTTCGTCAAAGATTGTTATTTTCATAAGTTAAAATAAATTTCACTGGGAAATTGTATTATGTTTTTATTCAACAATTGAAAAAAAACACTAATGTTTGGGACATCGATTTTCAAAGTCCTTCACTATGAAGTATATTCTAGGTTTTCGTCTTTATTTTATAAAGGTTTCAGTTATTTTTCTGTGTTCGTCTAAATTTTTTCAATAGTTTTTGATTTTACTTTAGCTTTTGTTCGAAGATACGGAAAAAATTACAAGGACAAAAACATGGTTCCCTCCCCATGTTTGAAAAAAATCTATATAAAAAAGTTAAACTATAAAAACATGGTTTCATATGTATATGTTCCAAAAGTGGTTAACTCAAAAATATTAGCTCCAACTATTGAATTTCCGAAAAAAAAAAGTACAAGTCCCATGTTAAATCACATGTAATTCCATTTTAGGATGATTAAATAAGCAATAAGTAATTTGGTAATTAAGGATAATTAATCGTGATTGATTAGAGTTAATTTAAATAATAGAGTAATTAAATAATTGCTCACCACGCAGCGTCACATGCGTTTTATTTCCTTTGATTTTACATACAACTTATTTTTTTTCCTCTACATCTTTAACTTTGAAAATAGTATTATAGCTCCTTAAATACACCTAATTTGAGTTAATTAATCAAGTTAGGATAAATAGTTACTTAATCATTCATTTCGATATGATTGAGATCATCCAAATAGTTTAATTAGGGATTAAAATTGTCTAATTCAGTCATAAATCATATAATGATGATTAATTAATTATGCAATTAATTAGTAATTCAGGTTAATTATGCAATTAATAAGTTATTATGGTTAGTGATAAATCGTCTAATTCAGCACGTTGCGAGTTCGAATCTAGCTAAAAACTCTATTTTTGGAAAATACTAATCAATAATTAGTTAAATATTTGTTTACTAGATGGCGACAACTCTAATAATTAGTTTCATATTCACTCACTAGATGGCGACTCTATTTTCTGTGAACAGAAAAAAGTTAGCGAGTCTGAGATAAAAAAAAATATGTGGTCAACAACTTGTTTACTTCAAAACATGTTTTTGCATACCTTCCGAGGTCAATACTTTCTCGTCACAAGTCTGAACATCTGCTGTTTACTTAGATCTTCATTAATTAAAATTGATTTGATACTTTAATTAAATTTTCTCTAGTGATTAATCATTGAGTAAAACAACTTCACTTTGCCCCAGTACTCAAAGGGTTAAGAAAAAGCTCGAAACAGCACAAATCCCGAATTTAGTATTCAAAGGGTTAACGAAAAACCCCGAAAAAGCACAAGTCCCCATTTTAGTGTTCAAAGGGTTAAATTAGGGTAATTTCATTAGGGTTAATTAATTAAGTCATTAAGGTTAATTAAGACAGTAGATGACCAGGCCCCCTTCCGGTGACGTCACTAGCCACGCCCTCTGACGTCACGAGGCCACGCCCACTTCCGGTGCCTCATAGAGCCTCAGAGCCTCCTCGGAGCCTCAGTGCCGCAGAACTGTCCTTTTTACACTACTAAGCATGACTACCACCTCCTGCATGAATTTTCAAAGCCCTGAGCTATTTTGTTGTATACGTACTAGACATTTGCTAGCGTTAGAAGCAGCAAAGTAAATTTTCTTGTCATTTTGTTGGCGTAAAATATCATTTAAAAATAACTCTCAAGTAGAAATTCAGCATTTTATTCAGTTGAGGCACTACTAAAGTAAGTTTCTAGAAAGGTTTTAATTCCCTGCTTTAATTATAAATATCTTGTTGGGAAGTGGTAAGCTTGAACTGGTAGATGGGGCACATTCGTACACCAAAAGATGGGACAGATTCGGACAGTGCGAATGTGCCTCATCTTTCCCATTTTTGATTATGAAAGTTCTTTATATGTTTATAAGTGCAGTATATTTAATAACTTGAAGTTTAATTGTTTTTTATTATAATTGTTTTAAAATTTGGTGGCAATAGAAAATAACATCTTAAAGAAAACTTCAGTTTTAAGTAATTTAGACCCAGATTTAAACATAAGAAAGCACAAATCCTGAATTTAGTGTTCAAAGGGTTAACGAAAAACATCGAAAAAGCACAAGTCCCGAATTTAGTATTCAAAGGGTTAAGGTAAATTAGGGTCATAAATCATCTAATTAGGGTTAATTAAATCATAAATCATCCAATTAGCGATAATTAAATCATAAATCATCTAACTAGGGCTAATTAAAGTAATTAGGGTTAATTAATTAATTAATTATGATTAATTGAGACAATAGGTGACGTCACAAACCACGCCCTCTGACGTCACGAGGCCACACCCCTTTTGATGACGTCATAGGCCACGCCCCCTGCTCCTCGCTCCTCATGGCCCAGAACCCCTACTATCTCCCTACTCACATCGATCCTGTTTTTCTTCCTATTTAAGCCCTCGTGAAGAGTATTAAGAAAATTTCAGCATCACTTGCAACAGCACTTTATTTAAACAGAATTTCCTTTCCATGCACGTCTCCCTTTTCCATCACGACTTCTTACTTAAATCTACACCGCTCCCTTTCAAGCAGATAAAACATGCCGCCAGTAAAAGTAAAGCACAAACACTGAATCCTTCAACCTGAAAAAAAAACGAAATTCCTCAACGCAAAACCACCTCATTTCTCAAGTTGGCTACCTGTTTGATGAGATAAAGAGTGAAAAAAGAGCAAACGCTCGAAACTTGTCTCTCAGACCAATAAATTTACCCAAATCACTTTGATTCCAGACCATGATATACTTGTCCAATTTATTCTTAGATTTTATTAACCAACAGTCGTTTTTATGGCTTTCGATAACAAAGATATTAAAAAAAAACTTTTAATTCAATATAAAAAGTTGGTCAATCGAGGGGAACTACTTATTATGATACCCAAGTGTCTAAAATCACTGTCTTTCATTCTTCACCGTACCTCTTATTAAACTTATTATTCGTTCCATCTCTTTTATTCTCACTTTCTAAGATCTCTATCTCTTTCTCTAAAATTTCCCTCCCTCTGAGAATTTTTAGAATATCTCCCTCCCTCTCTCTCTCTCTCTCTCTCTCTCTCTCTCTCTCTCTCTCTCTCTCTCTCTCTCTCTCTCTCTCTCTCTCTCTCTCTCCAATAGTAAATCTTTAATTATCTCTTTCTCCCTTTCTAAGTTTACCTGTCTCTCTCCTTCCTCCTCATTCTCACTTCCCGAGTTTCACATTCTTTTTCATTATCTTCTACCTTTTCATTCCTTCGAGAAACATGGAATATATAAGTGGCAGTGGAATAACTAGTTATCTTGTTTAAGCAATGATGACTCCAAAAAGAAACTGAACTGAAACAAGGATATAAGATTAAACTTAGGTCTTTCTATTCTTCTAGCAATGTTAACCCTTTCGCATATGCTGTCCCACGGTGGAAAAATTTTTAAATTACGACTGAGGCAACATTATGTCCCAGTTGCTGAAAAACTTCAAGGAACCGAATAAAATGCTCCTTTGGGCCTCCAAATACAACATGATCTAATGGATAGATCATCGCAGTTGCCCCCCAGGAGCTCAAACAAGTGCAAAAATTGCACTTTTCTGATTCCCTTGCCGTATTGAAAGGGTTAAAAGATGTTAGAAAGAGTGAAACGCCAATTCACACTTTTCCCTTTGGAAGATTCCTCCAAATGGACACAAAAAAAGGGATAAGTCTGAATGAGCCTTAACTCTACCACACCAAGAAGGACATAGACATCTCAACTCTTCCGAAAATTCCTCTCAACCACCGTCTCTGCCCACGTGTGGTCGGCCGTCGATTTACGGCCTTCTCCGTAGGACCGCCCACATGAACCGGTTCCCGCCTCTTTCTCTGGGTTCAACAGCTGAATAACAAGGTCGGACCAACGCCTCAGAAGAAATCGAAAGCTCCGTTTTCATCCGAGCCTCTTCTGACGCCCACACTCGAAGCACCTCCGATAATTATTATGTAGTCATTGGCCCTCAATTGTTTGAATCCTTAAGTATGTGTGCACTGGATTTGGGTTAAAGTACATACTTAATAATAGATTCGAGGGTGCGGGTAGCTTGCTTGATGGGGAAAATGGGATGTGTTGAGTCGTGTGAGTTAAGAGATTTAAATCTGGAATCATGATGAATATAAAGAGAAAAGAGAAATTTTCTGCAGCATTAAGTCTCAATATTACTTACTAGTAGACTTTGTTCAAAAGTGATAAAGCTCTTTTTGCACAACAATAAATGCACTGTTTATCGTCAGGTGATACAAGAGACGCTGTAGACATAAAAACATGGAATAGAAAACTACCTCTATCTATAAGGAGGTTTAAAGCTACTTTCTAATAAATTTCTCAAAATTTAGCCTCGTATCCGGATTTAGAGTACTTTTGTACCATTAGAAACAGAGCTCACTCTCTTCCCTACACTTTCTCTTATTCTTTCTTCATCACTCAAATTTTCTCTCTTTAGGCCAACACAGTTTCACTTCCACTGTTTATATCCTGAGTGATACACTTCTTTAGATCGATACATAGTTTGTATTGAAAAATGGGTACTTACGTATTATCCCGTCGACCGTTCAGTGGCCGTCTAATTCAGTGGTACATCAATAGAAAAGTCAATGGGATTGGATAACGTTTTTGAATAAGCGGCACGGCCGACAGTATAATACGTAAGAACCGAAAAATGTAATGAGTAATCAGTGAAACGCCAATTCACACTTTCCACCATGGGTCATTCTTTAAAAATGAGGATGAAAAGGGAAAAGTCTGAATAAGCCTTTATATACTGCTCTTATTCTTTAGCATTTCATTCTTACAGTTTTCCTCACTATTTTCTTTCTCATCCTTTGTAATTATGGTAGAAAGTAACGGTCAAGGAATGAAAGAAAATATGACTTGAAACACTAGCTCCCCAGGGTTAGCTAAAGCGGACAGTTAGTTCTCCTCTAGAATATAAGAATCAAATTTTGATAATCCAACTAACCAACTAAACTAATAAAGAAAAAAAATTTTATTTTTAATTTGTTTACCTACCGTTACATTATAATCTATTAACAGCTTTTGCTAAATTATGTCTCGAAACACTTTCTATGGCTTTCTCTTTGTGGTTTCTCCCTTAGGTAAAATCCTACGATATTTCTTGTGGGTTTGAGAACATTTTCCCTCACTTGTGGTTGCTATTTCAATTGGGACGCTCTGTTAGGTTATTAATTGTTGCGAAGTTCGTCAAAATTCCTCGAAACCTGTACTAGATTGCTTTGCTTTCATCTTTCTCAAATTGAGCGAACACCTTAAGTACCTTATTTCTAATTCACGGCAACCATTAATTTAATTATCCATTAGCGCCATTTACATTTCATGTATTCTGACTTATAATATCTAAGCTAATAAAACGGGTTTTGAATTAAATTATAGTAAGTTATTTACTGAAGAAAATGGCGTTTAATAACAAGTTTTAGTTGGCAGATTTCATCTCATCTTGACATTTTTTACCATCTTTCATCTATTCTATTTCACACTATCTCTCCACCTGTCAATAAAGAGTACTTAAACATTCGGCAACTTTCCCCTTGAGGGTAACATTACGAAAATAGCTTCCTGATTAAATACCAACTTCATTAATATCGCCACTAAAAGATGATGCACTTTCGTCCAAATTGCCCCCAAACAATCACCAACCTTCTCTAACGTAGAGGTAAATGACAAGTTTCATAGGAAAACCATAATGTATCACCAATGATGGATCGTCAACAGTAAACTTTACTGTCGCCTATGTATCACCAGTCTGCACTCAATATTTTCTGAAAAAAAAATATATGGTTGACGCTCTCCAGGATTCAAGCAAACTGGTTGGTTTGTCTTCGAGTTATGTTGATGACCTTGCGCATCCCCTGGTTTATTTGTTACCCTCTGGGCACGAATCAACATATTGCTACGGAAACTGCTGAGAACTTGGGAGAGGCCCTTTTTCGACGCCCACTTTATCCCAAGACTGATCGTTCACTTTCTTTGTGGCCAATTAAGTGTGTCCTTCCGCCATGGTGTGATTCATTAGAGATGCTCCTAAGGTTAGATAAGTCTTGAGTCCCCATCCGTTATCTCTCTGATGCATCTAATTTGATTCAGTCTGCTTTAGCAACAAAACAGTTTATTCATTCTTTAAGAGCAGGAGTTTGAAATCTCATGTGCTATAGTCTGTTCATTTAGAATAGGCGGTTGAAACAGGATAAAAAACGCTTAATAACGCCTAATAACGCTCATCACGCAACTTCAGTGACCGATTCTTTTACAGTATTTTTAACTACTTCTGTTTAGGCTACCTTGTCATTGCACAAGAAAATTTTTTCGATTATAATTACATTAGAAACTGCTTCTAATACATTACGTCTCAGCCGCCAATTCTAATTGAACAAGACCTGTACACTTGGAAGGATAATGTTTATTACAAATAGGGTTTTTTTTTTCATTACACTATTTAAATTTGAGAAAATCAGTATTAGTAACAAGTTTTGAAACGCAGCCTGCCTAAGAAGCTTCTCTTTATACAAATAATTGTGGTTTATTTCATTTTACCAATTCGCCTACTCAATTGCATATCCTACCTGAAAAACCTTGCGCAATTTAGACCTTGATTTATTCAATGTCTTTTTATGTTGCTGAAAAATTAATTGGATCGTAAAGAAGATTACTTATGCGTTGAGTTTTTCAACTATTAAGTGGTTGTTTTATTTTGGTTGTCTACAATGGCAGTTGGGAAAAAAAGATTGGTGGAGTTCAAAATATAACAGTTATTACTATTCTATGCTCGACTTTTGTCTTTTTACACTGCAAAACAATAGTTAATAATAAAGAATTGTGATATTTTCAATTTACATCAAAATATCTTTTTAACGGATCAGTGGTTTACTTGAAGACGTGAAATAAATTTTTTTTCAAAACACAGATTCTTTTATTTCTAATCATTTTCTGAAATATCATTCTACAGGAAAGCTTATTTTAAATAAAAGCATTGTCAAATACAGAGAATGCATCAAGCTTGAAATTCTGCCAGTTATTTGGAGACCTTTGAGGATTGGCAAAAAAACTTCCTTTTCTTTATCGGTCTGATTGCATCTAATTGTGAATCTGATGAAAACAATTTCACTCTTATCATCTACGTTTGAAAAGATTAGATTACAAATCTGTGTTTTCTACATTTTAAAAAATTGTACTAAAGGAACTCCAGTTTTCAAAGGAAGAAAATCAACTTTAAGTCTTTTGCGAAGGCATAACAAAGAAGTTCAATCCTTTTCACTTGGAAGTCTCTTATTTACTTTGCCACACCCGGTTTGAGTTTCTTTAGTGTAGCTATTAAGAAGGGTGAAGTTTTGGATGATACTGCAATTAGCTCATTCCAATTTTTCTGAGTTGAAGTTTGTCCGACCACTCCCTTATTCCATGATTTAAGAAGATAGAGTGCCGGTGTCATAAGCGAACCATTGTAAATGAACCCACCCTCTCTTATAAAATTATCATTGCTTCAAATTGAGAGAGAAAAAATATTTAAATTTACTCTATGTTAAGTTTAAATCGTGTGGAAAAACAGGTTTAAAGGCGGGTAATACTAGAAAAAAGTTTTATTTAGACATTTAGTTTAGAGTCTTAAAAGAGTTTATATGAATTTGTACCAATGAAGTGTTCAATATGAAAAACCAAAATGTTTTAAAAATAGATTTTGCCAATGCAAAAAGTATAGTCAGTTTATAGATAAAAGGCACCAAGTCAAGAATAATAGAAATTTAAGAGGACATTGCTAAAAAAACCCACTAAATTTAGCATAACCTCCCAGATTGTATATTTTGGTCTTTCCTGACTTGGTGCCTTTCTCTCTGTAAACAAACAATATAGTATGCACTTTTAGACGAAATATAAGATATGCATCAGGGTATTTTTGAAGCTTTATGATATGAAATACACGAATTTAAATAATATATTGCTCTTCAACAAGAACTTATCTCATACTTAGGCCACTTTGGACTAAGGGTGACAATCATTCTAAGCAGAACATTGTATATAAGCAATACCTTCAATAATATGGGATTTCGTTTTTTATGGTAATGACGTTTTGTTATTACAGGAAGCTCCTCGAGTGTTCATCAACAACATCATCGTCCGCTTCCACCGTTCATTGGAGCTTGAAGAAGATGAAATTAAAACCATCATTTGTCGTTACCCTCCCCCCTTGGCTCCTACACAAGTGCCTATCGTTCTGTGAGTATATACCCACGTCTGAAACTCAAAGAATTGTGACAGAAATTAGTTCGATTTTTTTCCTATAACGAGTAACAATTGATAAATCATCCATACATTCTTAATGAATAAAATTTAATACGTTAAGAGTTGAACTTAACTTTGACAATAAGAGGATTTTCTGTGTCTTTTCTCCTTACATTAATTTTAGTTTACTAACTGACTTTTTTATATGACTCTTAGGCATGTTGTGCTCTATACAAGCATGCGTCTTTCTCATCTGAAGGAACTGTAGTAAAATAATAGTTGAAATGGGAAATTTTATTGATTAATAATATTCTTATAGTACTTCTGAAATAAAGTGATGGAATGGGTCACATTTTCCAGGTTCATTGGGTTCATTCGGAGTTAACCTATAAGTTTTTGTGTTATGGAAAATTCAGATATTTCGTCATAATACGAATTAAAAAAAGGGAGGTACTTAGAACTCCTTCAAAAGTACTTGAAGGAGTACTTAGGTCACTAGCCCTTCAAACTCCAGTACAACCAACCTCACTGGGTGAGACCATGAGCAGAGCTGTTAAAGATGTGTGAATGAAAGTCACAGTCAACTGAGATAAAGCTCCTCGCGTTTCCCCAAGCTAACCTTGTCCTCATTTTTCTGCCCTAACCGGGAACAGAACTCGGGTCTGTGGGTGATATAACTGTAAGGCCTATGAATCAATAAATTAAAGCCAGAAGGTTACATAAATTTACACAACTTTATTATTGCTTGTCGAGCGAGAGATATTGTAATTTTGAAATTCAAACAAAGATGTTGCCAAAAGGATTTAACTCTATTATGCACTTGGCTCACTATACTCTGTTCATTTAGAATTGGAGCCTGAAGCAGGATCAAAAACGCCTGATAAAGCTGATCACACAACTTCAGTTACCGATTATTTTACAGTATTTTAACTACTTCTATTTAGGTTGTCTTTTCATTGCAAAAGAAAAATTTTTCGCTGATAATTACTATAGTAACTGCTTCTATAGTCTGTTCATTTAGAATAGGTGCCTGAGACAGGATCAAAAACTCTCAATAATGCTTAATAACGCTCATCAAACAATTTCAGTTATAGAATCTTTTACAGTATTTTAACTACTTCTGTTTAGGCTGCCTTCTCTCATTGCAGAAGAAAAAATTTTCGATGATAATTACAATAGTAAGTGCTTTTAAAACATTACGTCTCAGGCGATAATTCTAAATGAACAGAGTATAATACATTACGCCACAGGCACCTATTCTAAAGGAACAGAGGATCCTGGATCGCACCACTAGAGTTACAACAGTGGGGTAGCAGCGAGATGCTCTCTCATTACGCCTATGATGGGCTTCTTAATACACATTAGGATGGAGCGCTTGACTGTAGTTGCATATTTTACTGTCAACTATTTAGCGGTGGCTATAACCCCCTTTCTCTGTTCCAGCCCTCCCCCGACGGCAGCCGTCCCCGTCATCGTCCCCCCAAAACTCTCCGAAATCGAGCTCCTGCTCATCATCTGCGCTCTGCTCTTCCTCACCCTGCTCCTCCTGGGCATCGGCATCGCCTACTACTGCCTCAAGAAGCGGAACATCAAGGTCATCAAGAACAGGAAGGCCATCTCCTCAGGGCCAGGGTCGGAGATCACCAAGCTCAGCGGTTCCACCATGGGTACGCTGTCCATGTTCGACCCCATCCGCATCCCGAGGGCCATCGCACAGTCCACCTCGGGGTCGGAGGCGGCGCTGCTCACCTCGCTTTCCTCCTCGCAGACACACAGCGACACCATCCCCTCCGACTACCCCAGCGAGTCGCCGTCGTCGGTCAATTCCGACGTCGAGGAGATCGTGGAGACGGCTGGAGGAAGGAGGATGATTGTCAACGATATGTCGCAAATGCGGGGTGACCACTTCAGGTATGTAATGAAACCTCGTGGATATATGAATGCTCAAGAGCACTCGTTACTGAAATGACCCTGCTGGAAGCCAGTCTACAATGAGGTGTTGGCGGTGGTAATGAGCTAAATCTTATGTAAAATTGATGGAGTTAGCTTATCCATGCTCTTTTCCAGATTGCTTAAATCTAGTGAGAAAAATTTTTGACGCATTCTCAAAATATTTTTTAATGGATATAGGTGGTTTCTCGAGTAGTACCTCACCTCCGTGGCTTCGGTTCACAGGTGCTCGCTGGGTAACGCTAGGTACTTCTTAGGGCAGTTCAGTGGTAAAGGATACCCGCCCATAGGAAAAAATGGTGGTTTAGAATGGTAATTTGGATTCCAGGCGTCATCACCAGCTTTGGAATTTAGGGGAGGCGTCAGCAGCCGAAATTGAAAATCATCAACATCGAATCGTAAAATGTACCCTTGAGCATCCGGCGAGGCCCTTTCATTGAATATAAGTGATCTGGAGTTGTAGACTGGGCTTACCATATTAAGAGAAAATTGAAATAATTTTACAAGACACTTTAAACATTTCTTATTTTACAAAAATTAAATTCAGTTTTGCTTTTGGCAATTTACTCCGATATAGTGCACCAACTGAAATTCAAAAATAAAAGCATTCCTTTATTTCGATACTTAATTATTTAATTGAGAGCTTACTGATGTTTATACTGTGTTTCGATATTATAATACTCAACTTACAGTAACAATTAACTTACTTATAATACTTAATACAGTAGAACTCCAATTATCCGAATCAATTGGGACCGAACCCCATTCGGATAATCAAAAATTCGGATAATTGGATTTTTTCCGAAAAAAAGGGGTTTACTATAATTAATTGCTGTATGCAAGTTTAAAAATAGGAGGAAAAATTATATTTAAAGAAAAAGAGCTGTTTATTAATCAAATGAAAAGGAATTTCACATACTAAAAGTATTTACAAGTGGTTTTCAGAATACAGTACGTACCGTTCTTCGACAGTCATTGCTTTCTTAACATTTCAGTCAAAGTAAGTTGTAAAAAAGAACAAAGCGAACATAGAAATGTCAAATAGAACACGAAAAAGAACATTAAAAACGGCAAAATTCGCGGCGGAATTTTTTTTATTAATTCTGAAATCGATTCGGATAATCGGCGATTCGGATAGTCGGAGTTCGGAAAATTGGAGTTCTACTGTACTTAACTTAGTTACATAAAGACGTTACAATCCCATTAAATGAATCAACGTGACTAGTGTAAATTACTGCTGGGTTTCCATAGATAACAAGAATATTTCTTTCTATTATGTCTTTTTCAACCTGTAAAACCCAAGTTAATAGATTTACAGATAGAAACGGAATATAAAACATCATTTTTGTACTTATAAGTTTCCATTATTCATATTCCAGGTACGAGAACACTGCCTTCGTCAACGACGAAGACTCCAGCGTCTTATCCGGTTACCCAGAAGACCAGGAGAGAGCAGCCAGCGTCTCGTCCATCCCTGTCCAACAGATCTTGAAACCGATGGAAAGGAAACTGCCCAAAGCCAAACTGGGCAGAGAGCAAGTCCTGACGACAATTTCGGAACGCGAAGACGCCATGCTGCAGCGAGAAGCCCTGCAGAAGACGTACGCTGCGGTCAGGCCAGTGCCCCACGAGCTGCTCCCTCCTGTGGGTTACACGCAGCCCTACACGCGACAGGGTCCTCCCTCCTCCTACGCACCTTCGCTGTACGGCAGCATCCCCGACAACGATAACCGCTCCCAGGCGGAGTTGATAGAGGACGTCCCGGTGGCCGTGCAGCCACCTCCGTCGTCGTACGCGCCGTCTTTGAAGGGCAGCATCCCCGACAACGACATCTGGTCGCACTCCGAGGTCGAGAGCGAGGTGGCTGTCATGCCTTACGTCCGACCGCCCCCCAAGCGGGAGACGGCGACGGTCACGGACTACTTCCTGAGCACGCAGAGGACGACGGAGACGGAAGACGACATCTCGCGTCTGCAGAAGACCACCACGCTCCAGCACCACAAGCCGGTCGAGGAGTTGTTGGCGGTGGTGCCGAAGAAGCCCAAGATCACCATCCACAACATCGACGACGTCTTCCTGACGACGACGACGGAGGTGCACGCCACCGAGACCACCACCAAGACGACGAAGGACACCATCGCGCAGCACGTGAAGGCCGCGCCTCCACCGCCGCCTCCTCCAGAGCCTCCGTCCGGTTGGGATGTCACCATCCGGCAGTACCAGACGGACGACCAGCTGCAGACGGCGACGGAACGGCAGTGGGACGCCTACTCCGAGAAGTTCTCTGAAAAGTTCCGCGACGGGGAGGAGAGCACGACCACCGAGATCCACCGCCACCACCCGGAGTACCCCTATGGCAGCCTCCAGAGCTCCATCCCGCACCCCACCTACACGAGCGTCATCTTCAAGGTGCTGGAACCTCCCCCCGTCGAAGGGGTAGAGCACCTCACCCAGGAGGTGAAAGAACGCTGGCAGACCTGCATCACCACCGACGAGACCTTCCGCTATCTAGTTCAGGAGGCCACCACCGTCGAAGAGTACATCCGCATCACCAAGGACTCTCGCTACGAGAAGTTGTTCGACACGCGCACGTGGCACGTCATCATCCGCGCCCTCAGCACCCCCGATGACCGCTACCCCCCTCTGCGCAATCCCCCTCGCTACCGCAAGCGGGTGGAGTCGTCTTCGGACCTCCCTCGCAACCGCCGCAGCTCCCTCCCCCCCGTCGCTGAGCAGTCGCTTCCCCCTCACTGCTCCTCGCGAAGGACTTCCCGGTCGGGCTCCATCCCGGAGTACGACCTCCGGTCCATGACCGAAGTGGACGTGGACTTTGCGCACGCGGACCGCGAGTCCCTGTCCAGCGTGGACACGGGGTACACGTACCGCACCGCGCGGTCCCTCGCCGAGAGGTCCACTTCCGAGTTCCTCGAAGATGTGCCAACCATGGAGCCTCCTCACTACCCAAACCAACAACAGCAACAACAGTCCCACTTCTATGCCGAGCAGTCCTCTTACCACTTGGAGAACAACAACAACAACAGGTTCCAGCAGTCTGGAGCCACCTCGGGGGTCACCGAGAGAAGGCAGATGGACTGCGTAGTTCAGGAGTTGCGCCAAAAGGAGAGGTTCTCCAGACTGGACCAAGGGTTGGACATGGTTCTCCCTCGGGCCATCGTCGACAGGGAAGAGATCAAATCTGTCACCGAGACGGACGTGATGGACTGGAAGAGGTGATCGCGACGACGCTGATGATCCCTTTGTTGACAGTACTAACTTAACTCCTATTAGTTTTTGCTGTGTGTGTCAGTCGGATATAGCGTGATCCGGTGCTATGAGAGAAGCATAACATTCGTTCGTTGCAACTATGTAAAGCCCGTGTGTAGATTGAGAGTATATAAATCAGATTACTATACATCTAACGAATGTCTGCCGTAAACATTATATTAGCTTGTAGAGTTAATATGGCGAAAATACCTGGACATCCGCTGCTATCAGGCCATTACTATCATTAGAATTTAGATATTCTTTTGAATGGCCTCGGTTTATCCGTCTGTTTTCAATGAAATAGCAGCAAAATTAAACCCAAGTTATATGTAACATTTTTTTAATATTAAAGTAGGTTTATATTGGGGACTGCTTAACAGTGGGCTTAATGAATGACAAGGGACACTCTTATCTACTTTCTTTTCTTTTCTTGATTTAAATTCTTTTGAAAATATCTTAAAAGTAAATCCTTTTAGAGTTTAGAGCTTATATATCAAATGATAATTTATGTTAGCCGCGAACAGTATTAAATAATTGAGTACTTATCCACTTGGAAAAAATTATGGGAAAAGTCACGTTTTACATTTTTATTGAAAGTTGTTTTTATTTCTTTAACTGATATTTAATTTTTCTGCGTCCCCCCTCCCCCCATAAATCTTCGCTACTTTTTAGGGGAGTCTAATCTGATTTATGCATTCTCAGTCATCACATACACCAAGTAGTATGCGTCCTCTCGGTAACATTCATTGTACAATGTTAACTTGCTGAAAATATGCAGAGTTCGATGTAAAACACAATGGTCCCCAGCAAAAAAAATTAGCAAAATTTCTTCAAAAAAGTGAAGGGAATTTAGACACTTAGTCTGCAGTTTTCTTTAGGGAATCTGCAGTTTTCTTTAGAAACTATGTAGTTTTTTATAAGACCGCTGAAATGCCTTTAGAATGTATTCAAATTTGCTGTAAAAAACTGCAGACTTATGTGCTGAAGTCCTATTGCTACAAAATAAATACAGACTTCTTAGAGAAAACTGCACTTTTGACGCTTTTTTGAAGGAATTTTGGACATGGTTTTTTGCTCCATTCTTGTATTTTTGGAAAATAATAACTTCTAATCATGTTATAATCAAGTAATATTTTAAGATCGATGCATTTTTAACTCTAAAAGTATTTTTAGATACATTTTTATCGAGCTCGCTACTTTTTAAAGAAGTATTTTATGTTGATTGTATAGTAAGTTCAGTTATATTTTTTCATAAGTGAGCTATATGTCATGTTGGGGTGCAGATACATGTGTCATACATGGGAATGCTGGAGATTTCAAAGCAAAAAAGAACAGCATGATAAAATATTGGAAGGATATGAAGTTGACTTTTGGAATCTGCTGCTTCGTTTTACAATGAATCTTATCGACAGTTTCCTTTTTTTGAGAGGAGAACCGGGAACTATGTGAAAAGGTTTCTCTAAGCCAATACATGTGGCGAGGGTCGCGTTAACTAATACCCCCTTTTTAACAGTTTTTATACAACGTTTTAATTGCGTAGTTTGTATGTGAAACGTTTGAAACCACTTTCTCACACGAGTTTAAACCACGGTTGACTCTCTGTTTTAACAACCAGGAATGAAACCGTGTTTAAAAAGACATTCCTTATTATGGGTCATATTTGCTTGTTTCGTGTATTTTGTGTTTTATCTAACTTAAGGAACTACTATTCGTTTGCGTTTTATACAGGAGATCATGCAAAATCATGATTTAATGTAAATTGATGGACAGGTTTTTAAAAATGTTCTTGGGGTGTAAAATATTTATTTTACCTTTAAAACAAAACAAATCGTAACCAGCTTCATTACTGCCTATGTAAGTTTTTATACTGTTATATTAGTTATTTATTTAGATATTTACGGAAAAATGGCGTAAAATAAGGTGACACTGCCAAACGTTTACAATTGCTTTTTTTAATTTGTCGGTTTTGCATTACTAAATCTTTTGGGTGGATGGGAAAATGATATAGGTGCCCGTGGGATATAGAAGTATCCGGAATTATAGCTTTAATATAGATCTACTCATTAAAATTTTTAAAAGTTCATTTCAATGGAAAGAACATATTGCTAAATTTTGATATCAATGTTATTTCGAAATGGAGGATATGCACGTTTGTTGATGGGTGAACTAAACAACGGTGATCCAGTTCTTTCCAAATGTTTCAAAGCACCATAGCATAATTCTATACTTAATTAGTTGTAAAGTGTTTGTTTTTTCAATTGGAGTTAGGAAATTGAAAATCAAACTTGAGTTCTCAGTGCAATTTTTAAAACCATTTTTAATACTGAAAACTTCAGAATCGTGTATAATTTCTTCCGAAAATTCTTTGGATTCTGTTAATTTATTTATAACTTTTTGTGGTATATATGTATTTTTTTATTGGAGTACTGTTTTAAACGTTTTTGAGGAGCTCTTTGGCCTTTTGCTTTCTAGTCATAGCGGTTTTGTGGTTCTTTATTCATTCTTGTTTTATTATCTGTATCTTTTGGTTAAATTTTGAACTCGCAATGTGTTTCAGAGTAGTTTCAAACATTTTACTTCAAACTATGTAAATGTAATAGTCAACTAATATTTTGGAACGTTGAGCAATAACACTTTTATGTATTAATGCTATTGTAATAAAAGTAATAAATATGTTTTGAATATATGGTTTTTTGTGTGTGTGTGTGTGTGTTTGAATAATGCCATACAGAATTTTCTTTTAAATTCCTTTAATTATAGACCAAATATACAAGGTAAAGAATAAATGCAATTTTCATAAAGATTTGTCTGCGATTATTTTGCAGCATGAGACACTGAGTCTTTCAGTATGTAATTCTGCAGCTCTTCTACAGCAATTTGCAACAAAGCTGAAGATTTTTCTGCGGTTCTTAAAAAAATAACTGCAGATTTTCCAAAGCAAAGGGAAAAACTTTGAATTAGCTTCATATGGGTACGTTAAATTTTCAGGGCTTTTACAGCAAAAAAACTACTTGGATAATTTTTAACTAGTTTTACATGGATATTAATTTTCATTTTTCCTGAACTATTTCATTTTGTTAGCTTCCATTACTTCTATTTAAAACATATTTTCAACTAGAGCGGTCCATGTTAACATATCATTGATTTAAGTTAATTTTCTCAGAGCCACAGGGCTAAAGAGTTTTCACGTTTGTGGACACGACGCAGTCAAAAATGATCGGAATTCTTTGAAATTTCACATCTTGAAAAATCTACATAGGTTTTTGATATTCGAATTTCAAGGCTGAATTAAACTCCCTTGAATAGTCTCAACAGTAAAATAATTAAATTTAAAAATATATATAGCTAGAATATCTGGCTTAGCTTTCAGTTTATAATTATAAGCAATAAGGATTCATGTGTATCTTTTTACGAGAGAAAGGTATGTTTTTGTTTTGTTTAGTCAATCTTAAGCTGGATTTTTTCTAATGTCCAAGTTTCCCCACGAGAGGTTTTCTAAATAAAAAAAACCCTAGAAATACTTTTTTTAACTATATTTGATATTTATTATATGTCTTACATATTTCATTGCACTTTAAAATTTTACCTTCACATTTATCCATTTGATGGGATTTCACCTATGGAATCACTTTATAGGATTTCATCATCAATTAAATAAAATGAGGAATAATTACTGCTTTAGTAAATCTTGCAACGGCCAAATGTTAATCTTAAAAAAGAAAGTTCAAGAAAAAAATTAAAATAATTGTGTTTGAAAATGTGTCTACTTCACATCAAAATGTGGATCCTTATAGCAGGATCAGATTCATAAAGCTTATTTTTTGTGTAAAAAGTTTTTCAACTTGCATCTATATACCTTGATGAGACTATTCACTATTAAATAATTAGAACTATTGACCAGATAAACTATATTTTACCTGGCTGGACCGAGTGTACCAGAAAAATGAGTCTATGTCCATTAGGCGATAATGGAAATTTAAGAAAAAACATTGAGTATGCCTTGTGATAGGGACCGGGGTGGCGCTGTGATCGCATGTTCTAATATTCATGAAACTCCCTCCTCTCGTCACTTTATCGAGAGGCGAAGAAAAAGAATCTCAATCCTCGAATCCTCTATAAATACTCCTTCAAAAGTGACAGATTGAATGAACATACCAAACTGTGCTCCTATCCAGGGATCTAAAAAATCGTTCGATTCGATTCCGGAATCGATTCCTGAGGTTCGACTCTTTCGATTCATTCCTGATGGCCTGTATCGAAAAAGTAGAATCGAACTTATCTATTTCAATCGCAAATATAGGATAATTAGCTATTATTTTAAATTTAATTAATAACAAGAAAATATTAATTAATTTTCAAGATACTAATTAATAAGTGAACAAAATGGTTATTATTTGAATTAATTAGAAAATTAAGTACCATTCCTAAGATACGATTCCTGCCCTGCTGGAATCGATACCAAAAGAGGACCACTCCTTGTAAGTCAAAATATTCAAGAAAAACAGTACATAAAGAACTAAGATACCTAAAAGGGGGTCTGGAATTTTTTAGAATTGGAAAATTTTAGAATTTTTACTCTTAAAAGTAGTGTTTAGACTCATTTTGAAACGTTTTGAGTTACAACCGGAGGACAGAAATTGGAAAGAAAATACAGCATAAAAAATATGTCAGAATTTCAAGGATTGCTAAAAAATATCCCTAGGAATTTACATTTTCAAAGGTAATTATTATTTTGACTAAGGGCAACCCTTGGTCAAGAAGCCCTTGGTGTGTGGCCAGTCGTCAAAATTTGAGCGAAACTTTTAAAATAGCTTGCTTGCATAAAAAAGGGTGCCCTGCAAACACCCCCTGTCTTATCCTAATTTTTTCATTTAGTGGGCCCTAATGGAAAACTAATGCTTCTGAACCAGGGGCGTAGCGAAGGGGATGGTACCTTCTGCCCCCCCCCATGGGCCCGACCCAAAATTTTTGAACCCTGTTTTAGGCGTTAAATATTCCAGTGCCTACTCAATAGAGGGTGTCTAGGCCCCATAAAAGTGTCTAAAAACCACCTTTTATGCATGTTAAAATTTAAAATTTTCCGGGGGAACCCCCGGTTTCCCCATAACAAACATATTAATTGAGGGAAGATATAAGTGGAAGAGGCGATAAAGGGTACTAAACGAGTAAACCAAACCCTGTTTTTAGGGTCAAATTTTCAGACAAATTTTGGGGGAGTACCCCCAGACCCCCCGTGGGACTTGGATTTTTATTATAAATAGCTTTTTTAAAAGCTTTTATTCTACTTGCTTTTGGCGGCGTTTTACGCGTGGAATTTTAAAACCCGATTTTCGGGCACTTCCCGATATGTCAGGGCCCCGAAACTTTACACATCGGTGGAACCCTCATGACACTCCAATATCCAACCATTATCTAGTCAAACAACCAAAGGATTAAGTTAATTAACGAGTATTTTTAATTAACAGAAAAACCAGAATTTGATACCTTTCCCAAGGGGCTATTCTCCCTAAACCGTGCACAATTGTTTATAAGGCATAACTTCATCATATTCAAAAGTCAAAACGAGAATTGCCCAGTAATTACGATAATTATAGACGAATAATCACTTTTTTCTTTCTGGATGCTTGTACATAATATTTCAGGCACTTCCAAACGATATAAAGTTCTGAAACTTTGCACCTTGGTGGAAACTCGATGACAATGCAATATTCAATCATCAACTAGTCAAAACCTCCGTAATTTAGGTAATTAACGAGTGTTTTTAGTTATCCTTTTAATTCATATTTGAGACATTCCGTGAAGCCAATGGCTCCCAAAACCTGTAAGATAATATACTAAGTATATAACTACAATATTTAATCTTCAAAACGTGATTTTTAACCTTCCAATTAACAATTAAGATAATTAGCGATTTAAGATAATAACCGCGAGAAAGAAATCGCCAGAAGAGCGAGAAATCGCCGAAAATATCGCCGAAAATCGGCGAGAAGAAAAATATGTTCTTTTATAATTTATTGACTACTGAAAAGACTGGATGGTACTGTTTGCTCCTTGATACACACACACTAATTCTGAGTTTCTTACGATTGTTTTTTTTATTTTATTGAATGCTTTCTTTTTATTGTGAATCTTTTTGATATCAATGGATTTCATCGGTGATTGAGCGGATGTGAGGAATATATTCTTTGTGCGAGGTATTTTTCTTGCTCAGCTCTGTTATTATAACGTACCCAGCAAAATTAAATAGATTTTAAAATTAACTTTGGAGTTGATTGTCCTGCTGAGTCGTCAGAGGATTGTTCTACTTTGTCAGATATGTGAAAATTTTTTGTTATACATGAAACTAAAATTCCATCCTAACATAACATTAAATATGGTTGAAATAAATACATTTTTTCTTGTGAGTTTTTGTTAAAAAGTACCATGACTAAAAAGTAGAAAATAAAATAAGTAAAAAAAAGATTTTTTAAAAAACGCTTTTATTGAAGTGTTCTAAAAGGTCAAAAATAATTTTTTCGGTTTGACAAATAATTTATTGGGAAGTAGAAAATAACTTTTTGGTAAGTAAAAAAACTGATTTTCTAATCACTAAAAATAAAAGCGTGGGCGCTAGTCATTCTTAATTCACTATATATTCTAACTTCTTTATTCTATGTTCTATGACGTTAGATTTACAAATTTCTCATTCATGAGTTTTGAGTGGGATGGATTCACTTTAAATTCTCTGTTAGGTATTTTTATTTATATAAAATTATACATAAATGCCGACGTAATGGCCTGGTCGTTAGAGCATCTGACTGATGCAAAGCCGTACGTCTGGGGTTCGAATCCCCGTTTGGCAAGGATGTTAGTGTCACTGTCCTGTAAAAAAAATTAAATTTAAAAAATATTAAAAATTACTAGCGCCCACGCTTTTATTTTTAGTGATTAGAAAATCAGTTTTTTTTACTTACCAAAAAGTTATTTTCTACTTCCCAATAAATTATTTGTCAAACCGAAAAAATTATTTTTGACCTTTTAGAACACTTCAATAAAAGCGTTTTTTAAAAAATCTTTTTTTTACTTATTTTATTTATGATGAGTTCGTCAAAATACAAAACTCCTAGCAAATGATAAATTCCTGAAAATATAGTTTTCAAAATTCGGATTAGGTGTACCAAAACGAGTTGAAAACCTGCTTTTTAGACTAGAATTTCCAAAAATTTTCTGGGGGAGGTCCCCCAGACCCCCCTTAAGGTAATTCGAACACGATTATTTTCAACCTTTTTAATATTATATTCGTTGAGAAGATTCAATTTGATTTTCAAAATTTTTAGCCCCCCCCCCCAAAAAAATCCTCGATCAACTAACTACTGCCTCGTAAACGTCAGATTTTCTATTTTTTTTCCTTAAAAATTATCTGGATTACAAGGAGCGGTGCTCCTCGGTTATTACCTCATAAATGAAGTAAAAAAACTCCTTTTTAAAAATCAAATTTCCAAAAGTTTTCTGGGGGTGGACCCTCAAACCCCCTTCTTTAATATGGAGCTACTGAAAACTCTTAATCTGTTTCTTGTCGGTCTCTGTACATAATAAAAAATTATGTGGATTAGAACTTTCAACCGAAGTAATACTTAATCTTAATTTTTACACTAATTATTAATAAATTATTAACTATATTAATTAACACAGAGAAGAAATTAAAAGTAATGTGAAAATTATAACTTTATTTCACTAATTGTAGAAACTTTTTGATATCCAATGGTAAATTTTTCGCACTGGACCCCCCCCCAAAGGAAAATCCTGGCTACGCCACTGTTCTGAACTAAAGAGGGTCTCCATTTGACAGTTTATGAGAGCGCCCTAGCAATTTCAACGTGTTTAAATAAGGGATTCGGCACCTTGAATATAAACCCCCCTTTACCTTGTTATTTCATAGTTAATCTTTAAATAAAGGCGCCCTAGGAAAAGGGAGCCCCAGCCCATAAAAAAAATTGAGAAGCCCCCTTTTGTGGTATGAACTTTAAAAGGAGTGTGCAAACTCCCGAAATTCGAACAAAGTGAGTTTAAACCCTATTTTTAAAGACACATTTCCAAACTTTTTTGAGTGAGAAAACCAATACCCCACAGTTTGAGAACCTACGCCTATTATCGAAGTTCCTGTGTTCGTCCACGCAGTCATGAAACTGAAACTTGTTTCATCCGGCTGCGCTGAGGCCTCCATTCATTCTGCTGGGCTGCCATTCATTCTGCATTGCTGCACCATTCATTCTTCATTCAGAGCTGCACCATTTATTCTGATGGGTTTGGGTAAGCATTTTTCTGGAAAAATACCTCATCCTGTGGTGTTTCTCCCTGACGTAGTTTTTAAATAGTTAACTACTAATCTTGGATCCATTTTTGAAGTGAGTGCAGGTTTTCATGCACGATAAAATCCCAGTTTATAACCTAAGTGTTTATAACAGTTAAACTAAACCGGTTTAACTCGAATAAATTCAACCCAACTTTATTATGTCAAAATAAAGGATTCAAATGGAACCATGAATTTTTTTAACTATTATTAAATTAAATTCAACATATAGACAAATATTTGATCAGTAAAAATTAATTATTTTACTAAAATAAAAAAATTGATTATGAATAAAGCATAACTGCAACTGCCACTGTGACATTGTTACATAAACAAAAACAAATACGTAAAGGTGTAAAGGTGCGTTATGATTTCTCGGAATTCTATGGAAATTAGGTAATCACGACGGGATTCACCTCCCCCATTTTTTGTATTGCGTATTTTCCAACTACAGTTTCTCTTTCTGTCATTTTCTAACCTTTATATTGCAGTATATCGCTAAGGCGGTAACTAAGTTCCACTCCATACACGTTTAATCCTCATTTTTCTCCAGTGTTTGTACCTCGTGATCGTTTTGCTTTATCAGTAGTGTCTGCGTCGCGGACTGTCAACTGATTATCGTTTATAAAAGTGGTCGATCGCTCCAGGAGGTATTCGTCGCTCTTTTCCTCGTCGGCTACGGTGCTTCCTTCACCATGAGGCTCGCATCTTCTATTTTCGCTCTGCTGGTGTGCTTTTGTACGTTCGCTCCCAGCGTTCTGGCTGTCTTGAACACTCAGCCAGAGCAAGTGCATCTCTCCTATGGAAACGAACCTACTCAGATGATGGTAACTTGGACCACTTTTGATCCAACTAACACATCAACGGTTGAATATGGAGAGCACAAGTTGGACAAAACCAAGACCGGTTATGTCACAAAATTCGTTGATGGGGGCTCCAGCAAGCGAGTCCTATACATCCACAGGGTCTTGCTGACTGATCTGGTTCCTGGTACTGAGTATGTGTACCACTGTGGTAGTACCGATGGTTGGAGTGCAGTGTACTGGTTTACTGCCAAGCAAAATGGCACCGACTGGAGCCCCAGATTGGTAGTGTATGGAGACCTGGGTAATTACAATGCTCAGTCTCTCCCTCGCATTCAGGAAGATGTCCAAAAAGGAATGTACGATGCATTACTGCATGTGGGAGACATGGCCTACAATTTAGATACAGAAAATGCAGCTATTGGAGATGAGTTTATGAGGCAGATTGAGACCATTGCCGCATACCTCCCTTACCAGGTCTGCGTGGGTAACCACGAAGAAGCTTATAACTTCTCTAATTATGTCAATAGATTCAGCATGATGAACTTGGAGGGGGACATCAACAACCACTTTTACAGTTTTGATGTAGGACCTGCCCACATCATTGCATTTTCCACAGAGTTCTACTTCTACGTCTGGTATGGTTGGGAACAAATTGCCAGACAGTATGAATGGTTGGAGAAAGATCTCAAGAAGGCAAATGAAAACCGTGCGGAGCGACCATGGATCATCACCATGGGCCATCGTCCCATGTACTGCAGTACCAATGACACAGATGACTGCAAACTCAATGAGAGTATCATCAGAAAAGGACTTCCCCTCCTTCACGCTTATGGGCTGGAAGACCTCTTTTACAAGTATGGTGTTGATTTAGAATTCTGGGCCCACGAGCACATGTACGAGAGAATGTGGCCTGTGTATGATCAGAAAGTGTACAACGGAAGTTACGATGCTCCGTACACCAACCCTAAAGCACCTGTTCATATCATCACTGGGTCTGCTGGTTGCCAGGAAAGGCTGGATCCTTTTGTGTCTAACCCCTCTGCTTGGAGTGCTGCAAGGTTTTCTGATTATGGCTACACTCGGCTTAACATTATCAATAAAACACATTTATACATGGAGCAAGTATCTGATGATCAAAACGGTAAAATCCTGGATTCAATGCTGCTCATCAAAGATAAGCATCTTCCTTATGATATGTTATGACTTAATTCATAAAAAAACTGAATAACTTTCTATTATTTATTGAAAGCAAGACATTTTTCTTTTTTTTACATACTCATTAAGTCATGACAACTTATTGATTAGTATTTATGATGCTGAAAGAAGGTATGTAGATGTTTTGTTTGCAAGTACTTTTGACTCGGAAGACCAATACTGCTCTTTTTTCTACTTCGGAATTAATCTTTCTTAAGAATTGTGTTGTATTATTTTTGTGTTCTTGTTTGCACTTAATATATGTATACTCAAGGATTTATGTAGTAAATTACTTGTATTTTTTATTGGTTTGTTTTCTTTTTGCCTATTTTTAATGTATGAACATGAACTTTACCATCCTACTCTTTAAGAAAATAATCAAGTTTAAGTGTTCTTAACAAACTCTTTTTAATGGGGACTGACCAAAATAAATAAATTAAGAATTTCCTATTTAATGTCGCTAAATTCTAATAGTAAAAAGGTTTTTTTTCCATTAAAACTATTTTCAGTATGAAAATAAGTTTGAAACACCATATTTCACATTATTTATGATTTGATATCTTAGGTCTGATAAGATGCACAATGAAAACAATTAGTAATGTTCTACTCATCTTTATCATTTGTTTAGATTACAAAGTGCAACTCTTTCCTCACTATTTTTATTTATTGCAGGTTCTTTTAATGAAGGAGTGATTACAGAAAATAACAAAAAAATTAGCAAAATAGAGTAAATTGTATGTTAATTTTCTTTTCTTTCCAAATTTCTTTAATGTTTGTTTTAGTTACCAATGAATATAAATTATTTTTATTTTGCCTTTATTTGAATTTCCCTTGTACTTTATCAATTCAAAATTATTAAACTAATATTAGTTTTAGACATAAAAAAGCAAAATTTCTGGATTTTGAAAAAAATGCTACAAATGAAAGTGCAGGTTATTAGTTTTAGTATTGGCATCTTTAATATAATAATTCATTTTATGTTGCAATAGATCCTTGATAGAGTAGCCCTTTCCGGGAAGTCCAAAAACCAAAAGTGGTTTGAAAATTGTTTTTAGATTATTGATAATTTTAGAATGGTTTTCCAGTTTTGTGGAGATTTCAAAAGTTATGAATGCTGTTTTTGTACTACAAACCCCTTCATTTTCACAAAATTCCATTTGATTTTTCACAAAATTCCATTTGATTTTTCACAAAATTCCATATAAATTTTCACAAAATTCTTAAAACAGGACCCTGACAAAAAATCTGGATGAACCCCTGCTTAATTGCCTACATATAAACTAAAAATGCAACTAATTTTTAAAAACAACTTGTTCTTGTAATAAAAAAACCATTTAGACTTGATAGGTGGTAAAGCTTGTTGAAAATCTATTAAGGAAATTTGACTGGCTGGACATTTTAACCTTTTATGCCCCGACGGGACTTGTAAGTCCCACTTCCCAATGTTCCAAATTCGTCCAATTTTCGTCATATAAGGCCCAATTTCGTTTACTTCTAGTTGCAGTTACGTAAACTTGACATATTTGGGACGAACTGTGCTTCTAGGGTTAATATGAAGCTTAGGGGGACTGATTACTTATTATACTTATAGGGATAACGTATAAAAAATATACAGCACAATTTTTCTGAAAAACATAATTTGGGACATAAAGGGTTAAAGTCTTTGGACGTGGAATCTTTTTAGGGGGACTGATTTCATATTCCTTTAAAGTAAAAGATGTATCATGAATTTTTATACTCTTATAATTTTAATATAAGTAGGTATTAGACTCTAAATTAAGAGTAATTAAATTCAAGTTAGCTCTAATGTAACCAGTCAAAATTACTTGGAAATTTAATTGTATGAAATATTGATAACCATTTTTTGGCAGCTTAATTTTAAATTCACTATTAATAGGGGAGAGGAGGGAGGAATGGGACAGTGGGAGGAGTGGGACAGCTGAAATTCTGGAAAAATAAATCAGTTTATTTTATTTCCAATTTGGTCATTAGATGGCCTTCTTATAGCTTCTTGTTATTTCCTTCATTTAGTTTATCCAGCAGCAAGTGTCTGTTTATAGTTGTAAAAATTTGATTTTCCCACTTCCAAAGTTAATATCCAGTCTATCTTGAGTTTTATTTCATTTCTCATGTAATTTGCAGAACAAACATTATATAATGCCATTGTAATCTAAAAGATATAATTTATGCTAATCTGCAATTTCATAAAGCCTAACACCAGCATAGTTTATGTGACAAGTTATATTTTAAAAACAATGTGTGGAGGGAGGAATGGGACACTCTGAAAAATGTAAACAAAATCTGCAAAAATGTAAACAAAATTTGAAAATATTAATTTCTGATAGCTTTCTATCGCTTCAATTGAAATGCTTTTCATTTCTTGAATAAACAATTCCAAGTATTACATTATATTTCAATTTTTGATTCTTAACACCATGGGAAAGAGTTCAAGTGTACTAAATATTTTTTAAAAATTATTCTATAATAGATATAAAATTGAAAGCTGTTTAAAAATGTGGGCAAAGGTTAAAAGAATAGTAGGTAAAATACTAGGCCCTTTCTCATTATTACATTTTACTAATTTTCTTTACTTTTCAAAAGTGTCCCATTCCTCCCATACTCATGTCCCACTCCTCCCACCCATGAGGGAGGAATGGGACAAAATTCTTGTTAATTTGAATGATCAAAAGTGATAAAATTAAACAACATTTAAGAACTGTACATTTTTAAAAAATTAAGTTAAAACATTAAAGTTTATTATCCAACCATTTGTATCTATGAATAAGCAGGGGATAATGAATAAAAAAATATTTAGTGAAAATTGTCCCATTCCTCCCTCCTCTCCCCTATTTAAGGTACAATGACATTTTTATTAAGTTACTTCTGAATAAGTAAGAAATTATTGTAATAGTATTAATCTGCTCACACACAGAAGTTAAAATAATATGAAATGTTTGTACTTGTTAGGGATATTGATATATTTTAAAAACCTGCCTAGCTTTGCATTCCAATTGAGTCTCTTGAAAAGTTGCCCAATAAATCTCAGTTCATAAAAAAGCTTGATAAGTGTGAAAAATATCTATAATTTTAGAACTGTACTTGATTTAATACAGGTAAGTTTATGAAATATGTAAGAAAAACTCTTAGGAACCAGGATCCAGATTCAATAATATGGGATTTAAGGTTCAAGATATAGAGAATGACTCTATCCATTTAGGACTCATACCTATCTAAGGACCTTTGATATAAAGAGCGGGACAAATGATTTCTTTATAGTATGAGTATCTTAACTTTACTTTAAATATTTCACAGAGGAGATAGTAATATCTAACCTTTTAACAAATTATGCTCATTGGCATCAGCTGTTTCTCCATAAACAAGTAACTTTTTATTTAGGTTTTTTAATAATTGAACTAAATCTAAAAATTTTACTGTATGGAAAGTGTACTTGGTATAATTTACAATTTAAACGGAGAAAATTCCTGGTTTGGTTATTTTCCAAACTTAATTTTAGATTTTTAAGAATAAGTGGTTATTGGGATGAATGGGACAAAAGTTGTGGGGATGAATGGGACAGTTCCATCATCCCTTCATTTTCTGGTTTCAAAACTTTCCATCAATAGCTTGTTATATTCAACTCCTTTTATTAATTTCTGATAAGGTAACTGAAATGGGTTTCAAAAATATTTGTTTTGTGTTATTTTTAACTGTAATAATGCAAATGTTTAGAGTGCAAACTTGTAACTTTCATATCAAATATGTTATATAACAAACAAGTTTGGTTTTTACGCTAAATTTTTAAAAATATTCCTTCAGAATGGCAGAAAAGGGATGACTTTAGGGATCTTTGTTTCAGATTTTTAAAAAATTATCTAGTTCCTTTTCTAATACACTGCTCACAACAATTAAATGATATTGGTAGTTTTGGTACATATTTAGGCTTACCATATTTTCTCGGGTCCAACCCAGGACATAGTTTTGAAATTTCTTAATAAGTGCTTTATAAAACTACCAAAGATTAAAAACTAAGAAAAACTATTCAAACTAATAACCCTCAAACAGAAATATCAGATTTTATATTTTCCTTTAACATTAATTTTTCAAAAATTGTTTGATTTACTTAATTTTTATCACAAAATTAACAGAAAGTAAGTTTTCTGAAGTAAAACAGACGTTAGAAAATGTAAAAAAGCGCAATTTTAAACAGCTTGGTTGGGACTTATACCGAAAAATGACTGGGAAATCCTAAATGTATGAAACCCCGGACATTTTTCAACCCAGGACATTTCCCCGGACAGCCCTAAAAACCCCGGACTGTCCGGGGTAAACCCGGACGTATGGTAAGCCTATACATATTGGCAAGCAAATAAAATATTTGCAGTGGTTCAAGCATTTTTCATTAACTTAGGGCCATTTCAAAGCTAAATCCATGCAGTTATCAAAATAAAAATTTTATTTTTACTTTTTTTTATCAAATTGGAAAATGCTGCACATTTTGTGTAGTTAAGCAAAAAAAGTGAAAAGTCAATCAATACTTAATTGAAAACCCATTTCGCTTGGGGTATGCTTTCTCCTGACTTAAAACAACGTTGTGGGTCTGTTTGCCACCAGGTTTGTTTGGTTTTTTATGAGGGGCTGGGGTATTTTCTCCATTTTCCCCTTTTAGAGCATTTTTCAGCACTTGAACTGTTTGGGAGGTATTGGAAGGGCAGCAATTCGTTTCTCAAGCATGTCCTAGACTTGTTCTATTGGATTCATGTCGAGAGAACGTGCCGGTCGATCCCTTTCTAGAGATTTCTTCATCTTGAAGAATATCTTTAACTATACTCTGTGTAAATAAAATAGGCGGGTGGACGTCACAGCTTAAAAATCGTTGCCTTGGCAACTACGAAGAAAGTATAATCAAACACCTTTTATTTTTACACACCAGTTAAGGCAGAGCACGAAATTTCCGCTCGCCAACTTGAAATTGGCGAGTAAATTTAGTCACTTAATTCGTTTGCTGTAAGCATTATTCTCTCAATTATAGATTAATTTATTTTCACTAAATACTTCTTTCTTAATGGTTTATGATCTTAAAGATCTTCTAGAACGATCTTTAGTCTGTTATAACGATCTTTAAGATCTGCTATATTATAATCAGTCTGATTAAAGTTTTATGGGTTTGATCAATTTTTCAGCTCCCATAGAAATATAAAAGTTAAAATCAAAATATTTTTCTTAAAACCTTATTTCAACAACGAAAACAGATGTACGCAAAGATTTATAAATCTAAAGATCACAAGAAATTATTGATATGTTATACGTATTATTTTATAATCATCAATACTACCTCTTATTTCTCATTTTGATTCCTTCTGAAGCGTTCTGACTTGGCGCAATACATGTCGTGGGAAAAAATTAAGATTTGCCGAAACCATGGTAACGTAGTGGGGAAGGTGCGGCGGGTAGAAAAATCACGTGACATTTCAGCCGCCGATTTAAATTACACAGACTATACTGCCGTCCTAAGCGAAATGTACGTAAACGAGTTTTCTTAAAACTTCATTTTCTTTCTCCCTTGGCGCGTTTTTAAATTGGCAAGAATATCGTCTCCAATCAAAAACTACTATCTCTGAAAATTCACGCAGCTTAGTAGTTCATTCTGCTCGTTTTGTTGGCGGTTTTGGCGTTCTTAAAGGGTTGCTGCTATCCATTGTTAATTCACTTCAGTCCTAGAAAGGGAAAATATTGAAACTTTGAATCTTAATAATTCTAAAACTAATTCGAATTTTTTAAAAAACAAAACGACGTATTTTTTTAAAAAATAATTGTATATGTGTTTAAAATATTGTACTTCTACCATGATTAGTTTTTATTTTATAACGAAAAAAGAGTTCCAATTATTTCATTGGCTGCTGCAAAACGCACTTTTTTGGGCTTAGCTAATATTTGATCTTAAAAGTAGGGTCTACCGCATAGAATTAAAAATCCGCCAAATACTCTTTTGGCGAGATTTTTCTCAAAGTAAATCTGTGAGAAATTGCGTTAGTGTACACTTTCGCTTAGGACGGCAGTATAGGGTAGCACAATGTTTTCTGCAATTACCATCCCTGAAAGTTAAATTATCCCCGATTTCTCCTGCATGAGGGGCAACCAGATGTGTAAGGATATTGACCTTATTACCCTGAACCACTAGATATGGTTCCTTTGGCTGTGGGGGGTCTTTATTCCATAGATAGAGATGGTGCTCTATATCATCACTCCACATCTTCAAATCTGACTTCCTCATGCACAAAAAATGGGTTATTTTGTGTTCCTTGTACCCTCCAGGCAAAAATCAGAAGTTATCAGGATGAACTGATAGTCAGATTTGAAGATATGGAGTAATGATATAGAGCACCATCTCTATCTATGGAATAAAGACCCCCTCAGCCAAAGGAACCATTTCTGGTTGTTCAGGTTAATAAGGTCAATATCCTTACACATCTGGTTGCCCCTCATGCAGGTGAAATCTGGGATTCAGGGATGGTAATTGCAGAAAACATTGTGCTACCCTAGTTAAAGATTTTCTTCAAGATGAAGAAATCGCTAGAAAGGGATCGACCGGCACGTTCTCTCGACATGAATCCAATAGAACAAGTCTAGGACATGCTTGAGAAACGAATTGCTGCCCTTCCAATACCTCCCAAACAGTTCAGGTGCTGAAAAATGCTCTAAAAGGGGAAAATGGAGAAAATACCCCAGCCCCTCATAAAAAACCAAACAAACCTGGTGGCAAACAGACCCACAACGTTGTTTTAAGTCAGGAGAAAGCATACCCCAAGCGAAATTGGTTTTCAATTAAGTATTGATTGACTTTTCATTTTCTTTGCTTAACTACACAAAATGGGCATTTTCCAATTTGATAAAAAAAGTAAAAATAAAATTCTTATTTTGATAACTGCATGGATTTAGCTTTGAAAGTTATTGAAAAATGCTTGAACCACTGCAAATATTTTATTTGCTAGCCAATGTGTACCAAAACTACCAATATCCTTTAATTGTTGTGAGCAGTGTAGTATACAAACTCATCAAGAGTGAGTGGCATTATTTATAGAAATAACGCTAAGTCACAACCATTGAACTGAAAGAACAAAAAGACTTACATCAGTTTAAGTTAATTTTATGTTTAATTGTTGTTAATCACTGGGATGAATGGGACAAAAGCAAAATACATACATTCATAAAAATTTTGCAGTTTAAATTATGCCTAATTGATTGAATACATGCATTTACAATGTAACCAATAGTTTAATGTTTGGTTTTAAACTTGTGTCAGAATTGAAAAATTTAAAATTTTTTGCAATATTAGTATAAATGTGAAATTCGTTCCATTCATCCCTACTCACCCCTATACTACTAAAATATTTATTTAAGTCAATGAGCATGTGAGTCAAATATTTTAAATTTAAGTCCAATTCAAATTGTTCTTACTTTTAAAATTTAAACTTCGAAAAAATATCTGAAGGTGAAGTATCAAACCTTAATACATTATTTTATTTTAAAAATTATTTCGTAAATTTTTCCTTTTGCCCCCTTCCTCTTGAAGTCAAACAAGACCGGCTATAGGTCTAATAATCTTTAAATAGGTATGACCACATTATAGTTATTTCTATGATTTAAAACCCAATTTATAAAATGAAGCATGTTACATGAAAGAAATTTAGTTTTTGAGGAAGGGAAATAAAACAATAACTTCGAACACTGTTAAAAAAGGTTAAAAAAACTGTCAAATTAAGCCAAATGAAGTTCTCCCCTTTTATCATGAAAAGCAATGAGGTACTTAAAGGTAAGAATAAATTAATTATTATAGGTTAATATTTTGACTGAAAATAAAACTCCCCATGGATAGTATGATTGCAGGTCTTACTCAGAAAATTCATGTGGAACTGTATTCTACTAGTATAGGAGTTCTAAAATTTTCCTAGATCCCTTTATTTCTGCTGATATTTGCTCTCCAAGATATTTCATCTTAAAATGTTAATCAATGGTGCTTTATCGAGAAAGAATAGCATACTAAGTATTTTATGATTGACGCCCTCCTAATGACATCCCCGGTATAGGATTTTTGGTATCCTATATCATTTCTCTGACAAGAGAAATGATTATCAGAGAGGCAAACATTTAATTTTTTTAGATTTATTTCATTCAAATAAGGTTACTATTTAGAATATTTTCAAACCGTTTTATGTAACAAAAGATTTAATAAATTGCCCGTTATTTATCGATATTGGCTACATAATATTACCGATTAATGGCCCTGTGCTACCTGAGACAAACGGATGGACGAATTTTATAAGAGGGGTTGCCCTCCAAGTTTTGTGAGTGTTTCCTTGCAATGGAGAATTGGTTTGCTATAGAAGAGCTGGAGCTTGTATATCCACCTACGGAAGGTAGACAAGAAGGTTCACTACAGGAAGGTAGACAATCCGACCTGACTTGCAGTCCACCTCATAGCAAGCATTTCTACAGGGTGTTTCAAATGTCCCATTCCCGGCTTTTATTTGGAACCAACGTCTGCTAGGATCATGGACGTAAGATCCCTAGAGAATATATTGAGAAGGACTCACAGCGCCCCTAGCGGTGAAATAAAAAAGTCACAAAAATTTATTAAAAAAATACCAAAGGAAATGTTGCAAAAACCTCTATGATAATATTGTTTCCAGCGTTGAGAAAAATAAATACAACGTTTTGAAAAATACATATAAACGTTATGAAAAATACATTGAAAAAATTTCATGAAAATATCGGGAATATTCGCGGAGATATTAGCATGTGAAAATAGCTCCTTTTCAGGTCTCAAAAAAGATCACTTACCTAGGAGTGGACCTTACTTCCATGATCCTAGGAGACATTGGTTCCTTTGACCGCTCTGCTACAGAAGTAATCGACTACAGCTCTTCTCAAGCCCCTTCTTTATCCCCTCCTCTTGACAAGGATCTATGGGCCGCGCGAGGATTTTTAGTGACTGTGTAGGGCCGAACTAAACTTTTACAAAGGGCAGTAGGGGGAGATAAGATATTTATGTGGGGGTTTCCCCTAGCATCCCCTTTAGCCCGGCGCTCCACTACAGCCTCTCGAAACGCCCGAAGTCGTAAATCAGATTGGGGAGAAAGCATGGAGTTCAGCCTGAGACTCCCCCTATCTTGACAGGAATCTTCATTCCTGTCAAGATAGGGGTCTAGGCTTTCTCCATGCTTTTTTTATGGAGATTGATTGCAGTAGCGACCATAAGCCGCCCAGTGTGTCGCAAGGCTTAGAGGAGGGAAATTCTTTTGTTCGCTTATTGACAACAAATTGATAAAAACTGACAATCGTAAAAGTTAAGCTCTGCCCTAAAAACGGAGTACACTGTATAATCGCCATACCTTTCTTTCTGTAGGCGATGGCCACCGCCACCATGAACGCCTACCTTCGCCGGGCGGTGCGGGCGTCGGCCCTCTTGGGCCACCGGCTGTTCGGCAAGCACCTCCTTCTCACCAACGCCGCCTTCTCCGCCGCCATGGGGGTGGCCGGAGACCTCGTGCAGCAGCACTACGAAGTCCTCACCGACCGCGCGACCAGCGTCAACGCCGTCCGCACGGCCCACATGGGGGCCGCCGGGCTCACCACCGGGGTGCTCTCGCACTACTGGTACATCGCCATCGACCTCATGGTGCCCGGGTCGTCGCTCCGCGCCGTGGTGAAGAAGGTCCTCTATGACCAGGTATGCATATATTGATTCAGATTGCATTGATCTGAGGCTACTGTGCCTAACGGCCGTATTCACCGGTAACTTGACCGGCGGTTAAACGACTGTCAAAAGCTTCTGATTGGCCGAAAAATTGGAAGAAGGAAAAGTAGTTTTCCACCTATCAGAGGTTTGACTCACGGTTAACCGCCGGTCAAGTGGTGTCCCCTACGTTTCGCCGTAAACCACTTTTCCTTCCCCCCTTACATCCTGCTGCACTTTCCCTGTGGGGAGATTTCGGCCAAACCTCCGAATCGAATACCATAGAATCGATGCCGAAATGCTGAATCGAATGCCTGTGAATCGAACCTACTAGTGATGGGCGATTATTTGAGGAGTTAACTCAGTGAACTAACTCCTTAAACTGAGTGAAGGATCAAGGAGTGGGGAAAAAAGAGTGGTAGCTCAGTTGTACTTTTTAAAATTTACCTTTTTAAGATTTAATTTGTGGTATTACCTTGAAATCCTTGTGATATTACCTCCAAGAAACACTAGATGGCAGCACGCCGCCGGCTGCCGGTGATTATCATCTATGAGATACGAGAGCGAGCGAGCGGTGCGCCTACGTAATCCGTTGCCATAACAACCCACTTTGATCAGAAGAACCGAAGGAATTACGTCTTCCTTTTAGGAGTTGAAAGGAGTTGACAGAGTTAAAAGAGCTGCTTGCTCCTAGTCTCCACTCTTTGGGAGTTATTTGCTGTGTGCTCTCAACTCCTTTGATCCCAGGAGAGCTGGGATTGGGAGCAGATGGCCTCAGATCGGTCTTCCCACTCCGACAATCCCACTCCCAGGGATCAGATAGTTCATAAGAGTTAATTCCTCACTCCCAGCGGTTTCTTAAGATCGATTTTTGGAGGCCATGATTGTTTATTATACACCTCTTCTACACGGCACTGTGAGCGTGATTATACATTGTCTTAATCACAATGTTTAGGTTGACAAAATTTGCTGCACACAATTAAAAAAATATTTATGGTTTTATATTCTCACGATTATCAAGTTCTAATAATCCTTTAATATTTAGATATTCCAATAAAAATTTCGACGATTAAAAAAGATTGCGAAAAGATGAATTTCGTTAAACGAGCTGCCATTATTGAAAGGCATACATTTACTACTTCTGACAGCTATTGTTAATTAAAATACTAGTTGTTAATAAAAAATATTTGATCTTAAACGAAAGGATTGCTGTATAAATTAATATTTTAATGGTTTAGCAGTGTTTTATTTGATTAATGAGGCGATTGATTTGGATTTAAAAATTAAATTTTCAACTGATTTTTGAGAATTGAAACACGAGCTATGCTTGTCTACCTCTACCAGCTATGATGGTGTCTTCAAAGGGCGGGAAGGAAGGAAGGGTTTGTAGTTCATTTCCAAGAACGTTGGCGTCTTGCCAAAACCTTCTGCTCTTAGTGTGTTTTTTGTCTCAAACTCGCCATTTTTTAGATGAATGAGTGATTAAAACTAAATTACTTATTAGAAAAATTGTACTGGTTTTTCATTCTGGTGACCATTACTTTCCAGTAAATTTAGAATAGTTAAAGTTTGCAGTAGAATGTTCGCGGATGAAATTGGATTGGATGCCTGAATTCGAATTGTAAGATAGGTGGTTATTTTTGAAGTGAGTATTTTTTCTTTTGAAATATACCTAGTATTGCTGATTAATATATTAAACTTGATGTGTTAGTGTCTGAATATTTGGTTCTACGGTCGTTTCCCCTAGTGGGGAATTTCCTTTCCCTCTTTCTTCTGTTTTGTAGGTAGGTTTTTGTTAGTAAATTGTTAAAAAAATTTCCAGTTGGCGAAATATTAAAGGTTTATTTCCGTTTTCGTTTACAGTTCAATATAAAAGCTTTTATTTTTTGAATGACTTTTCCGGCATACTTTTTAGTTGATGTATGTACGTAGTTAAGATTAAGAAGTTATATAATACTAGCGCTGACGCGCTAGACACGGGCTTCGCCAGTCCATATGTAAAAAGGAGCATTTTTATGTTCATACTACAACAATCGATGTTATACCTTCAACAATTAATGTTATATTATCTTTAATTACAACAATTGGTGGTTTTGCCATGATGTCATGGTTTAGGAATGAAATACGGGTTTTTTTAGCCGAAAATAGACCAAAAAAGTTATTGGGATGCTTCAATTTCAAATTATTATTCTTCAGGAAACTTTCTGGGAGCGAGTAGCTTTCTGGTATGGTTTAAAGTGAATGTAGGTTCGAAAAGTTTAAAACTAAAACGGACTTACATTCAGATGAACATTCATCTATGTATATAGATTTTGGGAGTTACTGAGTTACATTAAAGAGTTAACTCCTTAAGGTGAGTGAATTACTCAGATCTGATCTTGCAAAAGAGTTGAATCGCCCATCACTAAAACCTACTGAAGAATCGATTCCTAGGAATCCTGGGAAAGTGGGGAAAGTAATTGGCGAAACGAATTGAAGCTCTCCGGGGGGCATGGTGCATGGTGGTTTCTTATCTAAACACAGGTGTTAATAGATGTTGAATTTGTCACGGTGGCTACCCTTGTATTTTGAAGAATGCACAAGGAATGTATGACGAATTCTTTTTCAGTATGGTGAACTAAACTTCTAGAAAGTGAAGTTGGTAAACTTTTACTTTCATTTATATAAAAAATGCAGTTAATATTTTTAGCTGCGTCATAAATTTTAGGCTAATATAAGAAAGTATTAGATTGGAATAAGTTTTTAGCTGAGGAATTCAGTATTTAATATTTGGGGCCAAATCTTGGTAAAATAACGTAAAAAGAAAAATTGAACATTCATTAAAATTCCTTTCTTAATAATTATTTTCTCAGGAATTTAATTAAAATTTTCGGTGAAATTATTCAAGAATTCAATAATTAAAGCCTATTCCATGGACACTATTTTAACAACAATGTTATTCCATTAAATTTTTTATTTAAAAAATAAATCCTGAAAAAAATATATTTTAAACTAACACTTACCAGTTTTAAAACTTTTAATTTCTTTGAAACAGATTTTAAAATATTAGTATGATTTTTAATCGATGAGTTATATCTAGTTTTTCCTGTTAAAAAATTAATATTTTGTGTTATCTTTTCTTTTTAACAATGGGGTGAACCGTGAGCGGATATTTTTTTAGCAGAAATAAAGCTATTTTCAGCCCAATGATAGCAAAAAGAGGTCAAGGGATCATTTAAAATTTTCGAAACATAGCCTCTATGCTTTTCCTTGGGTATTTATACATAAGAACATAAGTTAGAAAAAAAAATGGATTTGTGTAAAAGACAAACACACACAATCAATGACTTATATTAGATACCTCACAATAAGGAAGTTGCATGTGTCAGATTTTCAAAAACAAGTGTTCCGTACGGTTTTTTGTATGGTAAAATGAAATATCTAGTCAATTTGTCAAAAAAAATGCTCAGGTAATTTAATATTTTAATTTAAAAGTTGAGAAAAAAACTGTTTTATTGCTGAACTGTTTTAACTGTTTTACTGCTGAAAACGTTTATTGTTTAAAGATATCATCAATCAAACCATCAATTCCATTGCTTTCCAACAATGTTTATCGTATGATGACGTCAACGTTCGATGATCCCAGACTTTTGGCGTTTTCGCGCGCTTTTAAAAAGTGGATCTTTGTTAGTTTTTTTGGCATTCAAAAATTTCTCGATCGGCCTCAAATTTTGGGTAGTTGCTTATTTTTGCAAGAAGAATCGATCAAAAAAAAATCATGCAACTTCCTCAATAAACCTTATACAGAACAGAATGTTTTTGTCTAAACGAGTTAAAATAACTTTTGAAAATTAAAAAAAAAATCTGAGATTGAAGATTCTTTTACTGTATTTTTTTAAAATACACATATTTAGTAAAACCTTATAGGTACCGGAATTTTATATAGCAAAGTGTAATTTACGATTTAAAACTGCGATAAAAGAAAGCAATGTTTTTTTATTTTAATAATGTTTAAGCACTCCACATGTACTCTTATACAGAAAACCTTACTAAACCTTATACAGAACAGAATGTTTTTGTCTAAACGAGTTAAAATAACTTTTGAAAATTAAAAAAAAAATCTGAGATTGAAGATTCTTTTACTGTATTTTTTTAAAATACACATATTTAGTAAAACCTTATAGGTACCGGAATTTTATATAGCAAAGTGTAATTTACGATTTAAAACTGAGATAAAAGAAAGCAATGTTTTTTTATTTTAATAATGTTTAAGCACTCCACATGTACTCTCATTACTCGAAAGTATCCATTTAATTAATTAGCTCTAGTGGATAGAATTTTCTAAACATGATTATTTTATTTGTTCTCATTCCTTAATTTTCAATCGAAAAATATTCATGACTAAAAAAATAATCGTACGTATACAGAGTACGTTTCTACAGAGATTATAACCCTTACCTATAAATAAGTAGGATTTATCGATCGTTTTCATTCTTATACAATTGAATACTTTCTTAATGATAACTTTTCTATCACCGTTAAGTAAAAATGCAATAATCGGGGAGCAGATTTAAATATAAATTTAGTATTGGATCTTGTACCTGTGATGATTACCTTGATGTACTTGTTTTGTACAGTAATGGCATCGCGAATTTCAATAATATTCGAATTGGAGAAATTGACACTTCTTCAACTTATATGGATCATTTTTAAGTAAAATATAATTCTCAAATCAAAATTTCTGGATGTTTACGTTCCATAACTGATCATTACACCTTTATCATTAGAGACTAAGAATTTTTAGACAATATCAAATTTTTTACAACCCAGCATTTTGGTTTTCCTGTAAAAATTATCGTTTAGTGTGAAAAAAATCGCTTGATTATCCTTTTCCCAAGCAAATAATCTTAATAAGAACAGGCTGATGCAATATCCTTGAATATTAGTAAATCTTATGACAGCTTAAATCAGGAGATTGTTTTCTGTATAAATTAAATGTAGATGGTATTCTAGGAAACTGTTTAAATTGGTTCCAATCTTTAATACTCGAAAGCACCGCGTTAAGTTAAATATTTTATATACAGTCAATTTATCTTTGTAAAAAATGTAATACTATGTAAATTCGTTTGCATACAAATTAATATCTCCTTAAATTTTATAATTTAAAACAATGAAAATGATTTTGCATGAATGGGGTAATGGGGTATATACTATTAGATCCCTCTGCGGTGAAATCACGGATTTAATGCAAAATTTTAGTTTGTGGTTGCAGTAAAGTGGGAGATTAACACTAACATTAAGCGATTAATTAACTTACCAATATACTCTTTCCGGAAGAAGTATTATTAAATAATGTGCCACACATTTCCATTCAATATATTTGCAAACTGGTATGAAAATTTGTAGTATGAGTATGCTTTTATTACACTATTATTTAGTATTAGGATTTATTATTTAGTACACTGCTGTGCAAAAATTAAGGACGGAACTGTTTTTTCAACTTAACGAATAGTAGAATTATTGTTTATCCATGAAAATCATACCAAAAGATGTTTATTGGGTGAGAATACAGGGCCCGAGAAAAAAATTTTCCCTATCAATACTTTAAGGGGGTAAATGGGCCCTCCATTGATAATGGAGTTCCATTACACATTTAGAGCAGTGACAGAAACTTCTACGGTAAGAGGTATTTAACCAAAAAAATTTAAGTTTTTTGCAATGAATATGATTATTTCTGAACTTAATGCAAATTTTTAAACGTTTGTGCTCCCTTTAAATGGTATTTTTTAGGTTTTATTGAGAGATATCGGTCTTATTATCATTTTTGGCAAGTTTTAACTTCTGGGTCATTTTTGGTGAGTGGTATCTTAGCGTTAACCATGTTTTAGTAGGTCTCCCACATGCCTAATTGCGTTTGGGTCTGGGAGCCTGAAAAGTAACTTTATTCTTTCAATATCGTTATTTATGAAAAACTTTGAGTTAATCAAATTGTGATTTTTTGCCTATTTTTCACGAATAAAGAGAAATCCTTGACCCAATTCGATCTCTTTAAACTTCATTTTAAAGATAATTGAGATAATTTTACAGATATATCTTTCTTTTCAGCCACGTATAAGTCCATAAACACTAAAAATGCTTCATTTTTTTAACGTTAATAACATATTTCCTTTCTGTGAAACTATGCAATTCTTTGTGCCGTTTCAGCACCCCTTAAACACAGAAATTTTCACTGATATCTGCAATTGCGTACCTGTGCTCTCATGTCCCTTATACATCTTTTAGAGGACCTCTCGGGTCAAATATTTCTCTTTATTAGTTAAAAAGCTGCAGAAAATCATAATTTCACTACTTCAAAGTTGTTCATAAGTAACGATATTGAAAGAATAAAGTTATTTTTCAGGTTCCCAGACCCAAACGCAATTAGGCATGTGTGAGACCTACTAAAACATAGTTAACGCTAAGGTACCACTCACCAAAAATGACCCAGAAGTTAAAACTTGCCAAAAATGATAATTAGACCGATATCTCTTAATAAAACCTAAAAAATACCTTTTAAAGGGAGCACAAACGTTTAAAAATTTGCATTGAGTTCAAAAATAATCATATTCATTGCAAAAAACTTAATTTTTTTTGGTTAAATACCTCTTACATAGAAGTTTCTGTCACTGCTCTAAATGTGTAATGGAACTCCATTATCAATGGAGGGCCCATTTACCCCCTTAAAATATTGATGGAGAAAATTTTTTTTCTCGGGCCCTGTATTCTCACCCAATGACTTATTTTATACCCAACACTTATTTTATATTTTATACAGGGTGAATCAAAATTCAACATCAATATTTGGTGATGAGGTAGAGGGGACCTAGACAAGCATATTTAGAATAGGAACGAGGGGGCGCAGCTATAGAGCTATAGGATAGGACCTAATGTAGTGCGAGAGCGTTACAAAAGGCTGTTTTGATAAACCCCGTGTAACGAAACAAAACATAATGGAATGAAAAAATTATTGCATGAGGTAAACCAGTATCCGTTCTACTTACTCCTTAAATTTGATAGAAATTGAACCACTGGCTAAACCATGGGGTGAGTTTTAAAAGTGCAATATTAATCTTTTAGCTATGAGGTTAAATTTACAAATTTCTCATTCATGAGTTTTGAGTGGGATGGATTCACTTTAAATTCTCTATTAGGTATTTTTATTTATATGAAGTTATATACATAAATGCCGACGTAATGGCCTAGTGGTAAGAGCACAGAGAACAGAGGTTTCATCGCCATAGACGCTAATGGTAATTTTTTAAACCAATCAAACAATTTGCGAACATAGCTCCACCTCCTACCGCCGCGTCCCATTTGTCCGCGCCGCGTCCGAAGCTGTCTTCAAATTGATTTCGCTTCTTCTGATTGGCTGCTAGTGAGAATTAAATTAGTGTCCGCGGATTGACGAAAAGTGCCTTATGACACCTCTGTTAGCTCTGTTCTCTGTGGGTAAGAGCATCTAACTGCAAAGCCGTACGTCTGGGGTTCGAATCCCCGTTCGTCAGGGATGTTACTGTTACTGTCCTGTAAAAAAATTTAAATTTAAAAAATTACTAGCGCCCACGCTTTTATTTTTAGTGATTAGAAAATCAGTTTTTTTTACTTACCAAAAAGTTATTTTCTACTTCCCAATAAATTATTTTTCAAACCGAAAAAATTATTTTTGACCTTTTAGAACACTTCAATAAAAGCGTTTTTTAAAAAAATCTTTTTTTTACTTATTTTATTAATTTAAGCTTTTAAAAAGAAAAATATCTTAAAAGTCTTAGAAAAGGTAAAATTATTACCTAATTATTTTTTCAAATTAAATTTTAAGGTGCATAGAAAACTTGACTTTTGAAATTATACTCGCTTTTAATTTTGTTATTTTGTTTGGTTATAAATTAAAATATTTTTATTTCAAAATGTTTGTATAAAAAGTTCTATAAAATGTAAGCAAATTAGAGGCAAATTTTTGTAAGGGAGCGGTGGTCTCAAAAAGTTTGGGAACGTATGGGTTAAAGGATATTACTCTAAATCAGTGTTTCCCAACGTGGGGCGCACGCCCCACCGGGGGGCAATATCATTTTCTAGGGGGGCAATTTGAAAATTTTCAACCAAATTGCCCCCCAGGTGGAGCCAATCCATGGGGAAAATTAAAAAAAACTTTTTAAAATGAAGTTTGTCAAAATCTGATCCTATTATCCCATCTGAGAATGTATGTCTGAAATCTGGACCAGTATGTATCAAAACCAAGTTGAAATCCTGTTTTTAGTCTAATTTTCAAACATTTTCTGGGGGATGTCCCAAGATCTTTTTGTTTTTAGAACGCTTATATTTGAAACTTTTTTTACATAAGGTTCATCAAAAATGCAAATCTTATCTAAAAATTAATATCCGAAATTTCCCAACTTGGGGTACCAAACTAGTTAAAAAACCTGCTTTATAAAGTCAAATTTCGGAAAATTTGCTGGGGGAGGACCCCCAGACCCCCCCTTGGTACTTAGAACTTAATTACTCATAACTTGATAGTTCTTTATCATGAAAATTTACCTAAAATTTCTGAAAAGCTTCATCAGACTTATTAAATACATTGGATTGAGGGGATAAGAAATAGTTTTGGCTCCCTCTCAAAATATATTTCTAGGTTAATGACGCGAATCCGGCCCGAAGATTTTCAGCGCCAAAATTGCCGATAACAATTCAATGCTCGGATGCCATCGGTTTTCCACTTGGCGACAAAAAAATTGCCCAATTCAGCTTGCCACTGAAACCGGGGGGCACGGAAAATTTTGAAAGGCTTTGGTGGGGCATGGACCGAAAAAGGTTGGGAAACACTGCTCTAAATATTGTAAAAAGCATTATTTATTAACTATAATGTCGACAGGGCCGTATCCAAGGGAGAGGTCAAACCCCTCTCGAAATTTTGACATCAATTGAATCGTCAGTTGGAAGAAGGGAATAAGTCCAAAAACCAAGTTTTGAGAAAATCGAAAAAAAAACTGTATAAATAATGGAATTTTCATTGTATAACCACCAAATTTTTACTGGAAGTTCAGAACCCTATTTAGAAAACAGAGCAATCATCAAAACAAATATAAGTAAATTCAAAAAAAATATACAGTCAAAATAAGTTGATGGACTTATTCCCTTCTTCCACCTTATGAAATTTTTCTGATGAAAAAATCTTTAAAAACCCCTAAATTCACATTTAAATTATATTTCTCCTTAGTTTACACCACAAAAGGGTGAAATAAAGAGAATAAGACAAATAAAATTCAAAATTATAGTGAAACTGAGTTATTAAAGCAGTATCAATGGAGTTAGTGAATATGAATGGAGTCAAACATTCCCTGCATAAAAAAGTTCGAAAAAAAAATTAAATTAAGAGAAAATTTTATTTTGACTTAGTTTACAGCATAAAGAATATGAAAAGAAAGACAAATTAACTTTAATTCCAAATTAACTTAAAAATACAATGAATGGACATCGATTTCTCAACTTCAAGGGGCGATATCTCCCTATATCGGTTAGTTATTTCCCCCTCTTTTCACCCATGTGTAGAGCAAAGCTTGAAGATTGTTTTGAGCACAAAAAGTCAATTTGTCATTTTTTGGACTTATTCCCTTCTTCAAACTGACGATTCAATTTTTATGTGGCTTTTTACTTTTAAGTTATTTGATTTCTTACAAGGAATTGTCCTTTTCTGGAGTAACCCAAAGGGAACACACACAAAGGAAAAGGAACCCAGATAATTTTTAGAAATGACTAAAAATACAGGGTTTTAACTCATTTTGGTACTCTTCATCCAAATTTCGGGGGAATCTTTTTGGATCTCTTATTTTATTGATTACAACACCACATATTCGTAGGGTTGTTTTTTTTTAGTAGAAAGGTATCCGCGGGCCGGATGAGAGGGCCTTGCGGGCTGTAATTTTGAGACCCCTGATGTAGACTAAAGGGTCTGTCTCAAAATGAGTTAAAACACCGTTGTTAAGGGCAAATTCCAACATTTTTCTGGGAGAGGATCTCCTGGACTCCCAATTTTACATCGATTTCACATTGTTTAGATTTAGACATTTTTCAATTTTAATGCACCGAAATTAAAACTTATGTGTAAGTCATCTAATATTAACGTACAATCAATTAACGTTACCTCAGAAAAAATTTCGAGTCAAACCATCCCTGAAACAAAAGTCTGGTTATGGCCAAAAATTAATAATAAATTTTGCTCCGGCCTATTTCCCATACCCACACAATAGTAATTTGATTCAATAGTAACCTGATGCTGGACCCCCACATGATCCCCATAAGCGTATTTGTTGCTCATTTATTGACTCCGAAGCAGATGAAAGGACTGAGTTGTGAATTGACCCATCCCCATGAGACCAACCAAGCAATATCCTCGAATCTGGGTCGATATACTATAGTGCCCATAGCTTGACAAGCTGACCACTGCACCTCCATAGCCACTTGAAATGTGATGTTTTATTCTGTGTGGTAAATTTTTTTACCCTTTCTCTTCAATTACCTTATTCATTAATTTCTTTGGATCTTTAACTTTTTAAGGTGACCACTAGGGTGTCTCATTTTTTCGAACTTTGGAAATCTTATCGGGCCGTGTCCCAAAAAGTTTCCTTTTGGCACCAATAAACTTCCCAGAAATTTTTAAAGTTGTGGTACAACCCTAACTATTGCCTCAAAGCGGTTGAAGTTACGAGAAAAGCCTGGTCTAGGCTGCAGCTCTAGCTTCATAACTTCATAACGAGACCTATTACGCAACTACTTGCTTTTGCTTACCTTTTTTATGCCATTTTTAGACTGTTTGGATTGAGATAATGTAATAATAATATTCATATAATACATGCCTTTATTATGTCAGTTTTTTATTGCACTAAAATACAGGGTGTCCCACGAGAAGTGGCCCAACCCTTTAACTTTTGAACCCCTACAGATATAGTCATGAAAGTGGGGTCTAGGTATAGTAAAGTGACCATGCTCTATCCGATGAGATAACTTTCAACGCCCTCTAGCGGAAAATTTAGGAGTTATAATTTTTATTTTAAAAACTGTGTGAGGTATGTGAAAAAAGTCAATGACTAAGTTGTAGAGCATCATCTATTTAGTAGGAAAAGACACCTTAAGCAGAAAAATATCTTGAATAAAACCCCTAAAACGCAAGCTCAATTAGGTTGAATTCACGTAGTTTTTACGTCTTAAGACGCCCCTCACGAGGTGAAAATGAGAAATTTTTATTTTTATGATTTAAGTAAATGACTAAAAGCATTCTTAGTTCATTAAATTGAAAATTTCTCATTTTCGCCTCATGAGGAGCGTTTTAAGATGTAAAATCTACGTAAATTCAACCTATTTGAGCGTGCGTTTTAGGGATTTTATTCAAGATATTTTTCTGCTTAAGGTGTCTTTTCCTACTAAATCGATGATGCTCTACAACTTAGTCATTGACTTTTTTCACATACCTCACACAGTTTTTAAAATAAAAATTATAACTCCTAAATTTTCCGCTAGAGGGCGTTGAAAGTTATCTCATCGGATAGGGCATGGTCACTTTACTATACCTAGACCCCACTTTCATGACTATATCTGTAGGGGTTCAAAAGTTAAAGGGTTGGGCCACTTCTCGTGGGACACCCTGTATACACTTTCTATGTTAATGCTCCATGATAATTTTAAAATTCATGAACTAAAGTAGTCTTATCTGTCTTAGAAAACTTAGCGAGATATTTATTGACAGTTTGTTGGAGATTTTTCCTCTGTGCTTCAGTTTTCAATCTAGGGAGGTATACTCTTATGTTAGGGCCACTCCTAGCAGCGACATCATAGGTGACCGCCAAGTTGTTGAAAAAATCTCGGCACCACTTGAATTCGTCTAAGCTTTCCCATTCAGTAGGAGACTTTAAAATGAAACTTATAGGTAATCCAATCCAAATCTTTGAAATAAATTCAAAGTTAAGTTGTTCCATGGGGGGTGAAAAGCTCGCTTTGACCGAAAAAGGAGAATGCTCGCCGGCGCTTGCGGCGGGAGCTGGATTGGCTGGATGAAAGCCTCACATGGAGGTTTTATTGAATATTTTTCCTATTTTACTTCAGCTGGCATCATCTGATAGTCTTGTATCTCAGTTTTGGGAAGTAAAACCCTATGTAAGGCCTTCATCCAGCTCCCGCCGCAAGCGCCGGCGAGCATTCTCTTTTTTCGGTCAAAGCGCGCTTTTAACCCCCATGGAACGTCCCCCAGTAGGTTCTATTGAATGTTTTTCCAATAGGATCTTGAGACAATGATGTCCCAAAGATGATGTATGGGATAACGTATCTGGGAAATTTTACAAAAAGAATTCCCCATAGACTTTTGAAACACCTTAATGTCTCACTCTCGCAGAGAAGCAACTCACTCCTACTTTCCCCTGGTGTTATGGAATGTTAACATTCAAGATACGAATAAAATATGATACCGTAGAAAAAAGAATTTTATCTATCATGCAGTAGATGTCTAATTAAGTGTTTTCTTTCAGAAGTTGTTTTTATTACTTTTTCAACGTTTCATTTGGATCTTAATGCCATTATTGGAATGTTAACCTCTGGTTTTGGGGTATTCCCATGAAATCCAAATATTTTTATTTGCTAAGTTTGATGTTTTAAGTTGAAAATTTGGTCAACAGTGACAGTTTTTCAAGGTCATTGCGATGCGTAAGTGTTTTAGAGGTAGAGGTTGCTTGCCTCTCAATATAGAGATTTCGCTCTCGTTGAGGCAATAGTTAGAGTGAACAGAATTAGTTTTAATTTTGCAACTGACCTTCTAACACCAAAAGGAAACTTTTTAGCTAACGGCCCGATCACTTTTCAAACTTTTCCAAAAAAACGCACTTTTTGAGACAACCCTAGTGACCACTTTAACTTTTATTTGACTAATCAAGCTAGTGTTTTTTTTCAATGATAGAAATCGAATTCTTTTTTGACTAAATGGGTATGTTTCTTGATCCCCTTAATTTGTTGAAAAAATACTAGGGTTGTTACATTTAAAACACTTGTTTTAGACACGTCTAAAACAAAGCAGAAAACGCATGTATGACACATGACATGCATTTTTTAGCAAGTTGCTCCCTTTATTAAGGCAACAAACTCACTATTTTCATGTTTGGATCACCCAGAGCTTAAAAAGATGGTGTCAAGTAATAAGGCATGGGTGCAAACCACCAAATCGCCAGGACATAGGCAGGAGCATTGTTTGGTAAAGAGCATGTGATGCTGTGAAGAAAACTTACAAAAATCATTTAAAAGAACGAACTGTTTATGGTGTACTTATAAGTATAGCTTTATTAATCTAATTTCAACTTGAAAAGACAAATTTAAATTTTAAAAAATCATGGGTTCTTTTAGCATTTCTATGTTGAGAGTAAAAATAAAAAATGAAACATGTTTTAAACAAAAAAAACACGTTTGAAACAAATAAAACATATTTTTTTTAAAATAAAAAACAAAAAACATGTTTTATTTGTTTCAAACGTGTTTTTTTCTACTCTGAAAAATACCAACAAATTAACTTGTATAAAAAATTAGTACACATAATCTCATATAATATTTTTATGCTTTATAGATCCTGTTCTCACCTGTCAACATCACCGTGTATTTTGGAACTGTAGCAGTCTTAGAAGGATCGCTTTCTCAGTTAAAACAAGAATTAATAGAAAAAGGATCAAAGCTGTACACTGCAGAGTGGCTGATTTGGCCACCCGCACAATTTGTGAACTTTTACCTCTTGCCTCTGAAGTACAGAGTATTCTTTGACAATTTTATTTCTTTTGGGTTTGACATTTATTCTCCTTATGTCAAATACAGAACTAAGCTGAAATTAGAAGAAACGGAATCTAGTGAGAAATAAAATAAGTTTTTTTTCATGAGTCTTTGAACTTGAATTATTAAAAATGCATTCAAGAGTTTGAAATTTAAAAAGTCTGTCTCCACCACATCATGTTAATAATTATGATGATAATATATTATTATAATATATTTATTATATGAATTAAACTTTTATGTAGAGACAGGTTTTTTTTATTTAAATCACTTGATTTAAAAAAAATCATTGATTTAAATAAAAAATGTTAAATGCTAAACGACCACAATTTCAATAAAAAAATTGTTGTATGCTTTAAAAATGGTTTGCAGGATTATTTGCATGTAACAATTTTTTTAAATTGCTAGATAATGGTTTAAAGTTACTCTACTTAAGGCGATATAGTACCCAAAATATCAAAAAACATTTTATTGGCTTAATCCATACCATGGATCTTTCTAAATGTGTCTTCAAAATTTTAGAGCTCTATCTTAATAATTTATGAAGTTATTTACATTTTTCTGATGCGATGATGAGGGTTTTCTATGAAGAAACGAAATTTTAAGTTGGTTTTTCTCCACGTTCAATTTTTGTGTATTTACAATATTTTGAAAGCCTAAGGCTTTTTATGTACATTAAATATAAGTCTGAAAATTTTTATATATATTCTGAAATATATGTATTATAGAACTGTGCATGGGTTTAGCTCTAATAAGGTTAGATTTTTTTTAAAAAAATATTAAAGTCAAAAATGATGAATTTTTTCGGTTTTTTGGGGAGTTTTTACTACAAAAAATTCTAGAAAATAAAGTAATATTGATAGAAAGAAACCCATGCACATTTTTATGAAGTATAATATAATGAACCAATAAATGAAAAAAAAAATTAAAAATATGCATAATTAAAAAAGCCTTAGGGATTTAAAAAATGGTCAAAAATAGTGAAAAATTTAAATTTTTAAAATTCTGATTATTAAAATCCAACTTTTTTTTAACGGAATGGGTATACCATATTACCCCACTAAATATGCAATTAAAATCAAAATCATAATATTAAAAACTTAAAAAAAATATATTTGGGTACTATATCGCCTTAAAGTTGCCTGCAATTTTAAGAAAAAATTTTTACTGACAATAACAAAAAAGGTTTATGATGAAAAAGGGTAAATAGCAGGGATTGGAGAATCATTGTGATTAACTAAAGAATAATTAAAATCTTAATTTTTTTACCTGGTATCACCTTTTTAAAATACAAGTATGTGGATGATTTTTATCGAAAGCTTGTTTTATAATTTTAGTCATGTTTTACAAACAAATTTTTTCTTATACAAAACCACAGAGAATAGAGCTCCATTCTCTGTGTGCATGACTGTCAATAAGTACCGTATTTAATTTCCTTTTTTATCACTAATTAATTATTATTTTTAAGAAATAAACACAAATATTTGAGTAAATTAATTTAACTGAATCAATATAATTTAAATATTGGTTTTAATTTTTACACCAAAATGAGGCATAGTTTTTATAGTAATCCTTGTTACAACTTTTTTTTCAAACTTGATATTGATTTCAGAATTTGGCAAAAATGGTTATAGTAAGAAGAATAAAAATTTCAGTAACTGATAATCAATTATTCATTCTTCCTTTTAGGATGGGCAGTAGGGTGGGCCGAAAACACACTTTATTTTTTATTTATGTTCTAATAGTGCGGAAAGGGTGCCACTTGGGTCCAATAAGGACTGTGCAAAATATTTTTTCGATTGGATAATATCTTAGGCTCCCGCATCGCACTTAAAGTTTGAAAAAATGGATGACTTTTGTACAAAACACCTAATGACCATCATTTAAATTTATTTTCAAAATTTAAAAAAGTGAAAAATAAAATTAATTAAAAAAAATTTTTTTGAAAAAAATTTAAAATCCTTTTGACTCTTACAGCCGTATTCACCATAAACTCTAACCCAGTGGTGCCCAACCTTTTTTTCCCGAGGGCCAATTTGCTTTTGAAGATTTACCTCGCGGGCCACATAAAAAACACTTTTAAAGATTTTTCTAAACATTTCATACCCGTTTTCAAAAGCAAAGGTAAGGATACAAAACAATTTTTCCAGGGAATTTGAAATTGCAACTGGATTGAGACAGGGCGATGTTCTATCGACCTTGTTGTTTAATGTTTGCCTTGAAAAAGTGATGCGAAACAAAATATCAAGTAGAGGTGGAACTATTTTTAATAGAACAAAGCAGGCTCTAGCTTTCGCCGACGATGTTGTATTGATGGCAAGAAGCAGGGTTGCCAGGTGAAAATGCTGACTTGAGGCCAAATCGAGCTCGAAAAAAAGCCAAAAAAGGCCAAATATTTTTTAAAGGTAAAAAAGGACCCTAAATTAACCAAATTTATTTTTTGGCTAGTATTGGTTTAAAATAACATCCCTAAAATGCTAAATTCCATTTAATGTTTTTAAAATAAAATTTATACTAAAGTATAAATTGTAAAAATTTTGAAATTCGAGAAAGAATCACAGAAAAAAGTACTACGTTATAACTTAAATTTTACACAATATTAATTTTGTGAACGTAAAGATTTCTGATCTGATCTAAACTTTTTCCCACCAACCAGTTTCCAAAGTGCAATTCAGTGGTGTGGTAGAGAATCGCTCAAAAATCAATTAAATTAATTATCATCGGGTGGGTAACTTTTGACCTTTCATTATACATTTCAATAAGCTCTCAGAATCTGGAATTTCGTGAATTTAGGACGAAAATTAGGGTCCCTGGACCCGTGCGTAAGTTGCACTAAAATTGCGATTTCTACCAAAATCTAAAAGCGATATCGAGTTTTCGACTTTAAAGTCTTAAAATATACCCTGCCATCTACATCCTATTCAATTTTGGTAAAAATCGGCAGTAATGGACTTTAAAAAGGGTTCAGAATTCAACGAAAAAACACAAGTCCAAAGAAAGCTTTTAAATTCGAATATATTAGTATTAACTTTTTTTTAGAATTTTTTTTATAGTAACTGTAATTGTTATGGCAAAGTTTTTTTAAGAATTTCGGGTTTCAATGGGGATTTTTACGTCATCCAGGATTTTTAGAACAACACAGGAAATTTCGTGAACTCTAAGCTCTACATTGCTCAATTCAATTCCGGAGAAATTTACGAAAACCAAATGCTTTTTGAATAGTATTTTTAGCAATTTTTTTTCAATATTGTGAACTTTAATAGGACCCCTTAGTGTCAAATAATAAATAAATTAGTAAAAAAAACTAATATTTTATAAAATCCATAAAATTTGTTAAAAATCCTCAAAAAAAGCCAAAAAAAGGCCAAAAAGCCAAACACATTTTTCCAAGCCAAGCTAAAAAGCCAAATTTCTCGAATTTGGCCTTAAAAAAGCCAAACTGGCAACCCTGGCAAGAAGTAAAGATGCACTTGTTGACCTCTTTAAAGAAATGACCAGAGAGGCCAGTCTCTGGTTTAGAAGTAAATGTAAAAAAGACCAAATACATGATAATGGATTGTAGGGGACACAGACAAGAAGAGACAGACCGGTCAATAGGCGGGGCTTATCCAGAGAGCTCAAGTGGCGCCTCTGACAAGCGGTACCGGCATTAATCGATTAATTTAATATTTTTTAATCGAAATCTTTATACATTTTTTTGTTGACGAAACTTGCAATATTCGATTTGGAAAGTAAACATGAAGTTTGTGTGAATCGTTTTAATGGGACTCTTTTCAATTGTTTTCAAGATTTGTAAATCATTTTAACAGTGTCTTATTGCATTAAGGCATATTTTATCTCGTTTCTTCCCTATTTTGCAATGTATTGGAAAATCTGTGTTGCATTCTTGAACTTGATTTCTAAGCCTGATAGAATTCGGTATAAATCGCGTTAATTATAGGCGTATATATTTAATTCAGATGAAAATGAATCCTAGTATTATATATTTTTATTGTCAAGAATTCATTTTGAATGTGCCTGGGATCTGGGATTCGTATTTGCAAAAGATGTGTTCGTTTAGATTCACGGGGATTTCAACTTCATTTACACATCATTTTTGTCTTAAAAAGCCAAGGGGTTATAACAAATATTTGCAGTTATTGAAATATGAGATTCAATAAAATCATTTAGATGCATTACTTGTGTGATTCTTGATTACTTCATATTTAAGCTTGTATTTTTACAATCGAGTTTTTCATCATATGCGATCACGAAATTTTGTTGATGAACAAACCTTAATGATTTAATTTAAATTTTCTATTATAATAGCAAATTTTAAAAATTTGTTGAAAGAAAATAAATTTTTTAATTTTAAAAAGCATTAAAATGGCTTATGTGATCGCCAAGGATCGCTATCCTGGTGATCATATGGTCGATGGATTACGTCTTCGCAAAACGTCTCCATGGTTGCCAGACCTAAAAGCTTAACTGTAACCACAGTTTTAGTGCAGGTACCGCGGGTTGAGGGCGTTCGTGTCGTGGGCCGCCCATTGACCGGTCTGTCTCTTATTGTCTGTGGTAGGGGAACTGATAAGAGCACAGAACTAAAGATAAATGAAAAGGAAAGATTTGAAAGAGTTACAGAATTTAAGTACTTGGGTACAATTGTCTCTGAAAACAATAATATTATGCCAGAGATTAAACAAAGATTAAATGCTGGAAATCCCAGCTTTTTTGCACTTAAGAAAATATTAACATCTAAAATAGTAACAAGAAAAACAAAGCTTCAGGTTTATAAAACTATAATCAGACCAGCAGTTACCTATGGAGCAGAGACCGGGTTCTAACTCAAAAACAAGAAAAGATGCTAATCATCTGTGGGAGAGAAAAATTCTAAGAGCAGTTTTTGGACCTTTGAAGGAGGGTGACCTTTTGTGGAAGAGATATAATTGTGAAATTAAGAGAAAGACGTAATTAATTATACAAAGAAAGACCAAAAGAATACAATGGTTGGGACACCTCGAGAGAATGGAGGAAGATAGGGGCAGTAGAAAAATCTTCAAGGGCCTGTGCCAGGGACAACGAAAAAGAGGAAGGCCAGTCAAAGGGGACATCCATAAATTACGTGAGGAATTTTTTCCAAAATCTGGACCCCCTCCCCCCAACGTGAGATTTATACAACCTTTAAAAATAATTCGCTTGCATTTTACTTTAAAAAACAAAGAAAATCGTATAATTTCTAGCTTAAAAAGTTGATGTGAGATTTCAATCGATCCCCCCTCCCCCTTGGTGAGATTTTTCCTAACCCCTCCCCCCTTTTTGACCTCACGTTATTTATGGATGTCCCCAAAAGATGGTTGAAGTCCGTAATTGGAAACAAAAAGCAAGGAACAGAAGGCTTTGGAGGAAAATTGTTGGAGAGGCCATAGTCCAACATGGGCTGGCATGCCAAGGAGTTAGTTAGTTAGGTGGAGGGAAATGTGATAAATTCAATGGCATTCATCAATGAAATTTATCACTTTGCCCGCCTCCACTCTGGGCATTATTAATAATGCCCAATTAATCACTTTGCCCGTAACATATATACAATATACAGGGTGTTTCAAAAGTCCGTTTCGCGGCTTTTATTTAGAACCAACGTGCCCTAGGGTCACAGAATGAGGTATACCCCTAGGTAAGTGTCCCTGGGGAATCCATTGAAATGACTTACAGTGCCCCTAGTGGTGAAATAATTAAGTTAAAAAGTTCTGAAAAAATTAAGTTCTGTAGCCACCCTAGTTATTTTCATGAAACTTTTCTGTGAGTTCTTTATAATGTTGGCAACAATACTCTCACTGAGGTTTTTGCTCTATCTACTTTAGTTTTTAAATTAATTTTTAAAACTTTTTTTATTTCACTGCTAGGGGTGCTGTAAGTCATCTCAATGGATTCTCCAGGGTCATTTATCTAGGGGTAGACCTTACTTCCATGACCCTCTAGGACATGTTAGTTCCAAATAAACGCCGCGAAACGGACTTTTGAAACACCCGTATATATCTTAAAGCTTCGTTTCCCTTTCAATTAAACTTTGGGGTTATAATACTATAAAACAGGGGTCTCCAATTGTTTTGTTTCAATGAGGTATTTGCATGATTTTATACTTTTTTGATACATTATGGTTTAAAACTTCTAAATTTCTGATTTTTAAGTTCAAAAATTTGTTTTAAATAATTTAAAATTCAATTTTATTTTTGCCAAAACGTCAGAAAAGTAGAGATGTAAAGGCTGGAAAAAACCGGGTTTATTCCCGGGAATAAACCCAGTTTTTTGGGATGGGAATTTTGAATATTCCCGTTTCTAGATTTTAGAGTGAAATTTTGGGAATTTTGATTCTTTAGCTTTTTGTAAAAGGTAAGTAATTTCAAATATTTTTCATGAGTCATAATACTCTTATATGTATAATTTTAAGGTTAATTTTAATTCTAAGACTTGGATTTCGGTTTAAGCGAAAAACAGAGGTAAGCGATATAATATTATAAACCTCCTGAAATAATCTAAATAGTTTGAGGGGACAGTTTTTACTGTCGCTTTCAATATCAGAAGGCATTTGTGTTGTCTTTTAAGGTTTTTAATAGCACACACATATAACTACAAGAGACTACTCAAACTACATCTAACATATACGAAATCAGTAAATGGAATGGCTGTTTTTCGTTTGCTCCCTGACTTTCGGGGGTCTCGAGTGACTTGCCTCCGCCCCACTACAAATTCTATTGGTTAAGGGGTTGACGTCATTACTGTGGTTTGCCAATCGGCGGGTTTAATTTGGAAACGGGGTGTTAAGAATTTATAGTGGGAACTGTCACAACAAGAGGGACCGTGGGAAGAAATGTCTCCCTCGCTGTCAACCGGAGGTCAGAGAGCATGTGAAAGTTGGTTTGCAGGTGACTTCTAAGATGAGGGTGCACCGCAGTACTCCCTCCCCAGTGTCAACGATATCCCAAAATCAAACGATCTGGGAAATGCACTCGGCGACCGGAACGAGTTCGATACGGCGCCGAAACAGTTTGGTTGGGCATAGTTGCAACAGGAACAGTTCGGTTGGGCACAGTTGCAACAGGAACAGTTTGGTTGGGCACAGTTGCAACAGGAACAGTTTGGTTGGGCACAGTTGCAACAGGAACAGTTTGTTTGGGAAGTGTAGGAGGCACCGAAACGCGGGAGTTTTGTGCTGGATCATTGATTATGAAGGCAGGCTTCAGTCTATCTATCGATACATTAGTCCTCACACCCTGCCTGTCAATCGTAAAATGTTTATCACTGCGTTGCAACACTAAAAAGGGGCCGTCGTAAGGCCGCTGCAAAGGTCCGCGCACAGTATCGCGCCGCACAAACACATGTGACGAGGAGCCCAACTCTTTCGGAAGGAACACCGACGGCTTGCAGTGATGGGAAGTAGGGACCGGGCGGAGGGAGTTCATAAACGTCCGGAGTTGCTCTACGAACGCGGGGGGGTCTGTCACCGCAGAGAAGTTCGGCAGCGGTGGCTTTGATGTCTTCTTTCAAAGCAGCTCGTAATCCGAGGAGGATCGTTGGTAGTGTTCTTGTCCACTGGTTCTCTGCGTGGCACTTAATTGCGGCTTTGAGGGGGCGGTGCAAGTTTTCGATGAGTCCGTTGGCCATCGGGTGGAAAGCTGTTGTTCGAATTCGTTCGGTCCCCAGGAACTTCATTAGAGATGCGAACAGTCGGGACTCGAATTGGCGGCCTTGGTCCGTCGTGATACGGCTTGGGACACCGAATCGGCAAATCCAGTGGTCATAAAGGGCTCGGGTGATGGTGGGTGCCGTTATGTCAGGTACAGGCACAGCCTCTGGCCACCGTGTGAAGCGATCTATTATTGTTACGCAGTAGGAGTGTCCTTCCGAGGGGGGTAAGGGACCAATTATGTCCACATGGATGTGGTCAAAACGTGTGGAACACGGTGGGAATTTTCCTAAGGGAGCTTTTGTGTGCCGAACAATTTTCGATTGTTGACAGGGCACACAATGTTTAGCCCAGTTCCTGACATCCCTATCTATGGAGGGCCAAATAAATTTCCCCTTTATCAATTTAGTGGTTGATTTTATCCCCGGGTGTGACAGATTATGCAAGCAATCAAATACCGGTTTTCGAAACTCTTTTGGAATAAAAGGCCGCGGACTTCCTGTGGATACATCGCAAAAAAACTCCGCGTCAGATTCGGGGAGTTTAAAAAGCTTAAAATCCAAGGAAGTTGAGTTAGTCCGCAATCTCGTTAATTCCTCATCTGAAGATTGCTGCACAGCGATCCTGTTGTTGTCAATCGTGGGTGGAACGGATATAATCGCTATCCGCGATAAAATATCCGCAGCCACATTTTGGGTTCCTGGCAAATGGCGAATATCAGTAGTGAATTGGGAAATAAAGTCCAACTGCCTGATTTGTCTTGGGGAGCACTTATCTTGCTTTTGACGGAAAGCAAAAGTTAAGGGCTTGTGGTCCGTAAACAAAGAGAAATTTCTAGCCTCCAACATATATCGAAAATGCTGTATGGAAGCATAAGCTGCTAGGAGTTCCCTGTCGTACGTACTGTATTTTGTTTCACAAGGAGTTAACCTGCGTGAGAAAAACCCAAGCGGCTGTAAGCCAACCTCCGTAATTTGATGCAGAGCACCCCCGATCGCAACATCGGAAGCGTCTACGTGCAGGGCAAGTTTAGCCGATGGTGAGGGATGGGCTAAGAGTGTGGCGTTAGCCAATAACTCTTTGCAGCGGTTAAATGCCACAAGTGCCGGTTCCGACCAACTAATTTTAGTCTTATCTCTTTTTTTCTTAGAGCCTTTAAGCAAATCATTTAGGAGAACTTGGGACTCAGCAGCATTTTTAATAAACCTCCTGTAGAAATTTAATAATCCTAAAAATTGCCTTAATTGAGCTATGGTTTCAGGTTGTTTGAATGATTTTATGAGTTGTACCTTACTCTCTAGTGGTTTCAAACCTTTCTCATTAATAGTATGCCCTAAAAATTCTAATTCCTTTTTTCCAAAGACACATTTAGATACATTTAGCCTGAGGCCAAAATCATTAAGCCTTCCCAAAATTTGGCGGAGGTGGTCTTTATGCTCTGTGTAAGAGCTGGAAAACACCAGGATATCATCCAAGTATACAAAACAAAAATTTAAACCGCGGAGTACCTCATGCATAAAGCGCATGAAAGTTTGCGCCGCGTTAACTAAGCCAAAACTCAATTTTGTATACTCGAACAATCCCCAAGGTGTGGTTACCGCGGTTTTGGGGATATCAGCCTCCGCAATGGGTATGTGATGGTATGCTTTAAATATATCAATTTTGGAGAAAACTGACTTACCGTGGAGGGCTTGCGTAAAATCCTGAAGGTACGGAAGGGGGTAGGAGTCGAACTCTGTCACCGCATTAAGCCTCCGATAGTCCCCGCAGGGCCGCACCTGATTCGTGCCGGCTTTGGGGACACAGTGAAGGGGGCTGGACCAGGGGCTTTTGGAGGGGCGTATTATCCCTTGCTCGAGGAGGAAATCGAATTCCGCTTTCACCGCGGCAGCGGTTTTGGGATGGAGACGCCGTGGTCTCGATGCTATGGGGGGACCGCGGGTCATAATGTGATGCACCGTGGAGTGGGGCATGGATTTCCCTATGAGTGAAGGGTTGGTTAGATCGGGGTACGCCTTGAGGGTATCGTGGAACTCGTTATTCTCACACACGAGGTGGACAGAGGGCTGTGCTGTATATCGCAATTCCCCGAAAGAGCGCAGAGATGTTTCTGAGTTGATGAGCCGACGATGAGCCAAATCCACGATGAGGTTAAAATGGCGGAGGAAATCGGCTCCGATGATGGGGCAGAAGACGTCAGCGATCACGAAGGTCCATGCAAAAGGTTTTCGCAGACCGAGATCCAGCTGTCGGTGGAGGAATCCGTATGCTGAGATGTTGGTGTTGTTCGCGGCGAACAATGAGAATCCCGGCTTGGAGGATTTCCTGTGCACAGCTGATGGGGTTAGGGCACTGACGTCACTACCGGTATCAATCAGAAATTTCTGACCAGAGATGCGGTCGTGTACAAAGAGTCTGCTGGAACTTGAAGGAACGCCTGAACTCGCCTTGCCAGCGGAGGCGAGATCTAGGCGTTTTTTGAATGGAATGTGCATCCAGACTCGCACATCCGCGCTTCTTTGCCGAATCTGCGGTGGTAATAGCAAACGTCGTCGGTGGGTGTTCGGTTGGTGCTGGTTCGATGGGGGGAGCCGGGACGTCGACGACGTGGAGAGGGGCTGCGGTCCCGTGGGCGACGATGGACCAAGCTTGCCAGCTGATTGGAGAGGTCCTCGATCTTTTTCTCCAATTCAGAAATCGCTGGGGGCTGGGGTGTTGCAACGGCACACACCGGGCCAAGAGCTGTTGTCTCGGCGACTCTGTCGGCGATTTTTGCCAAGTCATCTAATGAACCGCCTTGTGTGCACAACGCCGTCTTGATAGGTAGTGGGAGACGGTCAATCCAAAGGTGCTTTAAAGCCTCCCCTTGAAGAAGACCTGTGGCCAGCAACCGTATTCTTCTCAGGAGCTGACTCGGTTTTTCGTCTCCTAGGTGAGTATCGTTGAGGAGTCGTCGGAGTCGAGCACTATCCGATTCTCCAAATTATGACCGCAGGCGGCTGCATAGGGCGTCGAATTTGTTCTGCGCTAGGGGGTGAAGGATAATATCCGCAACGCTGGAGAGGGTTTCACCATCAATGTTAGAGACCAGGGCGGAATATTTAGTGTCATCGCTCGTAATTTTCGACAGTGCAAATGCGTTATTACACTGCGCAAGCCAGATGTCGATGTTGGCTTTCCAGAATGGTGGCAACCGGAGGGTGATTCGGGAAATCTGCGCCGAAGGGTCATCTGTTTGGCTTTGGTGATCGGAGGAGACCGGGGGAGTCATCGTAGAAAAGGAGCTCGTTGGGCCGGGGAGAAAATCGCAGCGCTAGCAGGCAGGTAGTCCGTCACAGAAGGGGAGTAATCGGAGACGTCCGAGGGTCGCAGCGGGGAGTCAATTACGGGGAGCGAGGAAACGCATCGCTCGCTGATGGGAGGAAGCGCTGGGTGATTGACCTTGCTGGTGTTCAAAATACCGGGTCATCAGTTGAGGGGACAGTTTTTACTGTCGCTTTCAATATCAGAAGGCATTTGTGTTGTCTTTTAAGGTTTTTAATAGCACACACATATAACTACAAGAGACTACTCAAACTACATCTAACATATACGAAATCAGTAAATGGAATGGCTGTTTTTCGTTTGCTCCCTGACCAGAGCCGTGCCGTGGTAAAACGGCGCCCGGGGCGAAAGTAGCTAATTGGCGCCCCCCCTCCATTTTTAACACACCAGGACTTTTTGAAAAACTTTAATAGATCCCCCATCTTTCTATATAAGATGATTTAACTAAGAAATGTAGGTGCCCACTTTCAGGGTTGTTTAAGATCTGATTTAATATTTCAAGTAGCAAATGCGACAGAAATACAAGAAAATTTTCATTCAATATTTTCATGGTAATATTTCAAGTATAAAATAAACGAAGGAATATATAAGAGCACAACTTTGATAAAAAAGAAACTTTTTATGAGTTACTTGCTATGTTTTCACGTGACTTTAACACTTATTGTCCACTTAACCAGCGATAAATGGTGAACTTCTCCTTTCATATGCAAGATTCATAGTTGGAAAAATGGTAAAAAAAATTCCGTTTTGGTTGTAGCTCTATCTTTATTTTAAAATAATAAAAATAAGATAAATTTGTGTAGAAAATATAAATATTTGGTTAAGTATGACTATAAAGGGAAAGAGAAAGTGTTTCAACTAGCATTTTTTAATAAAAATTTAAATCCTGAGAAATTCCTCCTATACTCTTTACTTTCATGACTAAATTTTATATTTAAAGTCCACAAATGGATCTTAGATCACCCCATATCTCAATCTACTCAAATGGTGTACGTATTTAATATGGAATTGAATGAATCGTATTAAATTAATGAATTTTTAGAATTTTTCTAACTTGATACACAGTAAAAAATTAAATTAAAATCTTTATTTTTAATTTTTAGCCTTTTAATACGACAAAATAATCTTTATTTTCAATCAAATTCGCATCAGAATCAAAAAGATATAGAATTGCTCTTTGTCCATAACTTTAAATTTTAATGCAAAAATTCTGGTTTATCGGTAAAAAAAATAAGAATTTACGAAAAGATAAGAATAAAAAAATTAACGTGGTGTTCTATTTTTGATTGAATGATGACCCGATTCTAGTTGTTTTTTCCTTTCAGCCTTTAAAAACAAAAACAAAATTCTTTTGAATTAAAAAACTGGTTGCTGGGAGGAGTTTTAATGGTCGTTAATTGGGGCATTTTAGCATTAGGAGAATAGAGGAAAAAATCGGTGCCTTCAAAATCCGGTCGTTAGAAGGGGTGGTCGCTATATAGGGGTGGTCGCTCAGAGAGGTTTTACTTAGCAAAATAATACATTTTTTTAACTGTAATAAAATACGATTTTTTAAACGTTCCTTTATTTAATAAAAAGGTTTTTTTAATATAGGATTCTTAAAAAGAAAAACTTATTAAATGTCATTATTCTGGGTTGCCATTTATTGATGTGTTTCTAAAGAAATACAAAAAAAAGATCCTATACTTCAATCTATTTTCCCTGTATCATCAAAACTTGACCTTGGCCTTATAAGTTGTAACAGATAAAAAGAAAAATATTATAATTTTCTATAATTGTACGGACCCTTTATTCAGAGACCCAATATATCCGGAATAACAAAAACAATTCGTTTTCGGAAATATCCAATGCGCGCGTAGTAATAAATTTTCATTGATCTGAAAAGTAATTCTGGAGCAAAAACACTTACGGCGCGGCCACAAAAATTTTTACACTTATGGGCGCATCTGATCTCAATATTCCATTTATAAGAAAGGGAAAGCACTGTTTAACTAAACAGTTGCATCATTAGGATACAATAAAATACGAAAAACAAATAAGACCTTACCAGAAAACGATGTTCCGATTTGTATTTTTGAACAAATTTAGGATAGTCACTCTCTAAAGGCTAAACTCTTCTGTCTTCTACACTGCGAATTGAGAAGCAAAACGGAGCTTATTTGGAAGCAGTCTCGTGAACACATTAAATGAAAGGAGATGAAAACCAACCCCCAAATACACAGGATTGGTTCTTCGTAAAATGAACCAATAGCTGATGAAGAGCCCATGAAGCGTTGGGAATCCTTTATCTTCGATTTAATTATGACCCCTTTAAGCTACTTTAAGCAGGTGGCAATGGAACTAATTGAACGTTCTTTTCATCCCTGAGCACTCAAGATTTTCCTGGAATTCTTTGGTCAAGAAACCTAAAATGTTTGTTATCACAACAGCACCCCCTCTGAAGTAAGCCCCAGGCAGTACAAAACCTTCCTAGTCCGTCTGGGCCATAAATCCTTCACACGTCCTACCCCATTCTCTGTCAATCGTCACCCCCACTGTGTCTTAAAACAACATTGCAACCGAAGACTGAAAAAGGACACATCTGTTTTACAACCAAAAAGCGTGCCGCTCTTCCTGCTTCATCTGGAGACCAGCAAATAGGCGACCCCCGCGGCGTCTCTCCCCCGTGGCATTGTGTTTGTGAGTGACCGTGTTCTATGGTTCTATTCGCTTCCTGCGCCTCAAGTGGAAGACAAAAAGAAATCGGGAAAAAAATTTAATAGTAACAACTCATAAAAACTTAGTTCTCAAACATGAATTTGGCGCCCCTTAGTGCATTTGGCGCCCGGGGCGGCCGCACCCTTCGCCCCCCCCTTGGCACGGCACTGTCCCTGACTTTCGGGGGTCTCGAGTGACTTGCCTCCGCCCCACTACAAATTCTATTGGTTAAGGGGTTGACGTCATTACTGTGGTTTGCCAATCGGCGGGTTTAATTTGGAAACGGGGTGTTAAGAATTTATAGTGGGAACTGTCACAACAAGAGGGACCGTGGGAAGAAATGTCTCCCTCGCTGTCAACCGGAGGTCAGAGAGCATGTGAAAGTTGGTTTGCAGGTGACTTCTAAGATGAGGGTGCACCGCAAGTTTATAGAAAGAACTATCAATTACTAGTGTTTGATCATGTTTAAAGTTGTCTTAAACTCCTCAAAAGTCCTAGAAAATGAAAACTGATGGTGAAATATCGTTGTGTTTGTTTACGATCAAAATTCCCAATATTCCCCTAAAATTCCCGGTTTATTCCCAAAAATCCCGGGTTTTTTCCCGCCTCCCAAACAATGTGGGAATTTTACATCTCTACAGAAAAGTCACGTTATCAGAAAACGGGCTTCTATTGGATGTGACATCACAGCGCATGAAAACCATTGTGTTAACTGTTTTCACGTGATCAGAAAACGGGCTTCTATTGGATGTGACCTCACAGCGCATGATTTGTGATTCGAGAGTGTTTTCGCGCCCAAACAAAAAACGAAATTTCAAAAATTTATATCTCAGAAACTACACTGTAAAAAATTTTGGATGGCAAAACACCAAAAAGGGTGGCAACTGAGTTGCCACTCCTAGTGGTGTTAAAGAACACCAGTGTTTCATTACACCAAAACTATCCTACCACTGGTAGAATAGTTTTGGTGTAATGAAACACTGGTGTTCTTTAACACCACTAGGAGTGGCAACTCAGTTGCCACTTTTTTTGGTGTTATGCTGGTGTTTTAATACTAGGCACCTTTTTTGGTGTTTCATCATCTTATTTCTGACTTGCCTGGGTAATAACTTGAAATTTCAATTTCAAATTGCACTAATTTATATTTTTAGTACATAATAAAATATATTAAAACTTTCAGTGAGTTATATAAATCAAATAAAATAAATCTTTCAAATCAAGAGCAATTAATTAATTAGTAAATTGAATAAATTATTTTTATAATTTTCATAAAAGGGTATTTCCACAGGTAACTGACTGACATTTTCAAAGAAAAACAATGAGTATTTTGTAATTTACTTCCCAAAATAAATAAAAAAAAAGGATTTTCAACCCAGTTTATTGCTTTCTTGTTAGCTAAATTTAATGGAACAAATAAATTTGAATGGTAACATGTAAATTTAAATTTACATGGTAACTGACTGACATTAATGAAACCTTTATTTCAGTCAGTTACCATGTTGTTTAAAATAAAAAAACATATTTAGAAAATTTAATTGTGTCATTGGATTTTGTTAACAAAAAGGCAGTAAACCGGTAGAAAAATCTTTATAAAATTTATTTTTGGGAAGTAAATTAGAAAATACTTATTGTTTTTCTTTGAAAATGTCAGTCAGTTACCCATGGAATTACCCAAAATAGAAGTAAATTATTCACCTCTTATAATAATTTAATACAAGAAAAAGAAAATTTCTTGTGCTTTTTGAATGAATACTGTATAATTGTAACAACCAAACCAAAATAATTTCACTTTATTAAGAGTTTGAAACCTTACTTTGTGGTTTTTAAACACATATTTTTTTAGAAACTAAATAATCATTTGTTGTATAAAAAATCATTAGTCATTATATACTATAAGTTATTTAATCATTAAAAATAATTCCTCCGAAATAAATATATGCAGCATTTTACGAGTAATTTTAAAAGAAAAAAAAACTACAGTTTTTATAACTATAATAATATATGTAATAAAATGTAAAGCATGTGATAGTAATAAATAACATTAATTTAATATTTATTTACTAAACATAAAGTACTTTTGATGAATTAATTTTGTATACAACATGATCCAATAACAAATAACAGATGGTTGCTATATTTAACATCGATATACATAATTGATCCTAACCTTTTTCCACATAATCATTGCAATTATGTTTTCTTAGAAAGGTTGAGAAGTTTTAATACATTCTGCCAATTCTAAAAAAATGTTGAAGTCATTGCATAAAAAAATTAAAAAATCATTCATTGTTTTGTTTAAATATTTTTGGAACTTATTTTTTTATTATTTAATTTTCATGATATTATTGTGTTCATTGTTCAATAAATACTCATACACCATAAATATTTTTTAAAAGCAACCCTGTAAAAAGCCTCCAATAATCCCTAACTTCTGATATAAAGTTTTTTTTTAAATTCAGATAAAGCAGAGAAACTTGAAGTAGTAAGTCATTTCATTTGCTTATGATTTTAGACAATCTGATTTAATGGTTAAAATATTTTTAAGATGCTGCATTTTATAATTAATATATAAGAATATCAAATTTAAATTTCTTCTAATCCTAATTAATTGGTATTATTGATATTTATTTGCATGGCATTATTATTATTTTTAGAGAGTAAAATAAATAACATTTGGATGTTAAAATAATTTATCTTGCAGCTTACTTTTTCCAAATTTGTGTTTTCAAATGAAATATTGAGTATAAAAAATATCAAATGAGAAAACATTAGAATGTGAATGTAGAAAATTTTTAATTTCATACAAACTTAAAAATTTTCGATTTTTCACGAGTGGAAGCCAACTTTTTGGGGAAAAAATGATTGCATGGTTAAAATTTCATTCTTTATAAGTACTTTATTATATAAGAATATCATCTAAATAATATTTTTTAATTGATATCACGGTTATATAAATTCTAAATAAAGTATTTTAAATTAACATTTTCAATTTTTCCGGAAAGAAATAAACCCTTCGGGAAAAAAACTGGAAAAACGTTTCCCCCCCCCAAAGTTTCCGGCCATACCCATCTCTACTTTAAATACAATGGGAGCAAAAAATTGCACTCACCTTTTCTCAGAAGTCCAACGGGGAAGCTTGTCTACATCAAAACCTGGAAGGTAGTGTATATGGGTTGGAAGGAAACACTTCTTAGTTACCGATACTCAAAAATTTAATTTCTTAATATTTACATTTTGTACAGATATATGATAATACTAGGTGAGAAGTGTGTGACATTCAGTCAATCTTTTTCTGCAACAAGGAACTCACATTAAAATAAAGCACACACCAGATCAGAATGGAAACCTATCATTCGTTGCCATAGGAAATGAGAAACTTGATCAATAGGATTGCCAGTTTTTCCACTTCCTTCCTTGAGTTTTTTTAACAAAGTAAATTAAAAGTAAAAAAAAAGTTTTCATAGTCACAGTTCAGCCAGCACTTGTTTAAGTGTACAGTTCAAGAACTACTTTCAAACTCCAAGAACCACGAAAGTGTCCTGAATTGAAGTCTATGAGGAACCAAGGATCTCACCAAGCACAGGAACCGGGAGCGCAGGGGAACTAGGAGCACCTTCAGGAACCAGGAGCGAAGAGGAAGCTAAGACTCCTACAGGGACCGGAACCAGAAGCGAAGAGGAACCAAACCCCTCCACGGACAGGAACTGGAAGCAAAGAGGCACCAGGCGTGACACCTCCAGGAACTGGGGAGTCAATTCTTTGAAAAAGTTCACGATTCTTATCTGTAAATAGAGGATTATTAATATGACATAGAGCACGGTCAAGGCACGGTGCCTTGATCAACTCGGAGGGAGAGATGTTAAGGTCTTCGCCGACCACAAGATGACTGAAAAAATGGCCAAAACTGACTAATTTAAAAATTCTGAAACACAGTAAAGGCAGTGAAAAGTTATCAAAGCCCATTGACTGTTCTATAGCTGTGCGGCTGAATTTGACGGTCGCTGAATGGTCAAAAGGATAATATGTATAAGTACCAAAATTTGTTTTTGTGTCTGCGTATTAAAAACATATAAGCTTTATGACCATTCAGTCACACAGTTATAGCTCAATTAGTGAGCTTTCATATTTTTTCAGAATCAGGGATTTAGGTTTTCAACATTTTTCTAAATTTGGTTCTTTTTGGGTGCCCTTCCACAAAATATTTTGAGAGAAAATTTTTTTTCACAAAGTCAACTCACAACCCCACTGGTGGGTCCCCGATCAGTGTTTGGAGGATCACAGCATTTTGAATTCGTCTGAAAAGTATTATATGTATATATATGTTACGGGCAAAGTGATTAATTGGGCATTTTTAATAATGCCCAGAGTGAAAGCGGGCATAGTGATAAATTTCATTCATAAATTTTGTTGAATTTATCACATTAACATGCCCAGGCATTATTAATAATGCCCAATAAATTACTTTGCCCATAATATGTATATTAAGTATATTTTAAAGTATTAAGAAAATTATATTTTACAAATCATCATAAACCTAATGGAACAAAAAGAGCAAATAATAATACCAGGTGCTTTAGGATTAGACGAGTACAAATCTTTCCAACCTGATTATATTATAGGAGGCAATGTTTTTTTATTTATACATAAAAATATATAGCAAAATTTAAAAGTTGAGATATTTGATTTGTGTTTTATATTGATGTTTGATTACTATGAGCAATATAGCATCATTGTACTTGAAGCTTGCACCCAGCTAATCCTTAAGTACCAAATACCCTAATATTGAATTCTGTAATGGACAATTAAAGTAAACTAAACATGTCATTTTAATGTGCTTATTCAAAAATTATTAGTTATTCCAATAAGATTTGAAAAAAAAACATTTTTAAACCCTGTTCCTTACTGTCAAATTCAAATATTTCAATAAGTGAGCCGTAAAACCCCTCCTTTATATTACGGAGCTCATTGCTGCTCCCCCAATTGGTTCAATTCCGTTAACGTTCCTGCTAAATATCGCCTATCACTTAACACCATATAATCAAATATCGACAAACTTTTCTTATCTTTAATGAAACTGAACAGTTATTGATCTTCTAATTAATCATTTTAATCTATATATGTATTTGAAATTATTTAGCACGTTTTCCACTTTTTGTGTCCATTACATTACAATACAACATGGTGGCAGGAATGCAGAAAATGTGTTTACTTTCAAGATTTCCCTCAATCCATACAAAAATTTCCCCAAAATTTAAAAAAATTATAAAGACCTTCAAAAATTCTGAATTATTGTCAGTATCATAAATCTGTTAAAAAGTAGTGACACGAATCGCCACGTATATTTTTATTACTGTACTAAAATTCAATTCAATAGTATACTTTTCCACAAAATTTCCCCAGATGGCTAAAATTTCCCCCGATCCTAGATCGCCGGATCTGACATATTCTGCATCCCTGCATGGTGGTAATTAGCGGGGTAAACGAAGCGAATCCGGTCTGCAACTGAATTTGGCGACTTTTAGGCCAAGTGCAAAATCAGTGGTATCCGAGGCATTGAATCGATATTGCCAAATTTAGCGGTAAATAACTGCAGGCCGGATTCGCTTCATTAACCTTTAGCAGGAACATTAACGGAATTAAACCCCACAATTTAATAATTTGATATGCTCAGGTTTAAATCCTTCATTTTATTTTTCAAGAGTCAATTAAACCTGTTATACATACAAGCAATTTAGGCACAGCTGGGATATACGTCGACCAGATGCCATGTTTACTCATAGCTCAAATTAGATCTATATTGTTGTGTGTCATCATTTGAGCTGTGGGTAAACATGGCGGCTGGTCGACGTATATCCGAGCTGTGCCGCAATTTATTATTCAAACAAAATAGGGTGCTTACGTATTATCCCGTCGACGTTCCATGACTCAAATTCAGTGTGGCACAGCCATAGAAAAGTCAATGGGTTGTTTACCGTTTTCGGATTCAGTCGTACAGTTGACGAGATAATACACAAGAACCCAAAATCATATATGTGACTACTCTGACAATAAATTGGGTGAAAATATTTTTTAAAAATTTTGATGGCACTTAGATTTTCCTTCATTTTAAATAGATGGGGTCCATTGGCTTCTACTTCCCGAGATCTACGATTCGAGATGCTAGCGTCATATTTTTTGGCTTAAAAAATAACTGCTTTTCATTTAATTTGATAATTTTTTTATTTTATTTTAAATTTATTACTAGGTAACCTTCGTGGCCAGAGTTTTCAGTAACAAAAAGAATTGGAAAATCAGAAAGTGGAATTTGAGTTTTGCAAATCGAATTGTCGGACTTTTAATTTTGCAAGCAAATAGGTGGATTCCGCCAATTGGGGGAAGAATCACATGTATGCAAAATAGTTAGTGACAAAACCCCACAGGCACATAGCTTAAAATCTTGAAGGGGATATGGGGAAATTGGTCAATGAAGCGAATTCAGGCTGCAGATTTTCATCGACAAATTTGGGGGATAACAATTCAATGCTCGGATGCCAGCGTTTTTCCACTAGGCGTCAAAAAAAAGTTGACACATATTCAGCTTCAGCTTGTATTCGCTTCATTTACCGGGAAATTGACTGAAGATGAGGTTGTGAGTCGCATTGAATTTGTTCATAAAAAGTGGGAAGCAAAATTCAAAAGTCAGATCCATGTTTCAACTTCTTAAAAACTTTTTGGAATTTCTCTGAAATAATTAAAAAGCCATTCAACCCATTAAATATTTTACAATTTCAACACAGCAGGACCCTATTTCCCTACTTACTCAAAAACACGAATCTGCTCGAACACTATTTAACGCTTATTTTAAATTTCCAAAATTATGTGAATTTTTACAATTTCACAAAACAAGGGCATTTCACAATAGGTAAAGACTCTCCTCATCAATTCTAAAAGACATTAATAAAAGCAGAAGCCGAGAAAAAAACTAATCTAACAACGACGAGGGTAAATATTACCAACCATTCAAGCTATAAGCGCGAAACCTTAGCCTGTCGAATCGATTGGGGAAATAAATTAGCCGTAAACAATAGTTCACACAGTAACAAGTTATTTTCATACTAATACCTAATAATTAGTTTATATATATTTTTTAATTCCTATTTTGAGGAAATTTCATTAAGTTTTAGCTCAAATAGTTTTCACTTAGACTTCTATAGCCAACGAACATAATTTGAAAAAAATTTGAAATTTACAAAATTAAGTTTTTTTTTTCAATTCCGAAAAACCAGGTCCCTTCACATATATGAGAAGACCTGTTAAAATAGGAAAGCTCTTTTTACGTTCTTAATCTTTTGACGAAATATGAGCAGGAAAACATCCGACCTAAACTAAGTCTGACGGATCGGTCGCGACCGATGAATTTAACCCTTAACTGTTCTTCTACCTATTTAATAATAGCCAAAAATATCATGTCCGAGTTCTTATTTTTATCACCAAAACGATAAGCATAAAAGTACAAAACTTAAAACCATTAGCACAAATGCATATCACTCTACAATGTCAACAACAATGTCAATACTATAATGTAAACCAGGTATGGGCAACCTTTTCGAATCCGCGGGCCGGATTCAATGATTATAATGACGTGGAGGGCCATAGAGTAGATAATAGGTAATATTTTTTAAAGTAAAAAATGAGTAGTTTTACTATATATAGTTATGAAGTTTAATACTAAAGTTAAAATTTAATCTGGACTTATACAATATATTGATTACATATTACATACACTAATTGAATCGTCAGTTTGAAGAAGGGAATAAGTCCAAAAATCAAGTTTTGAGAAAATCGAGAAAAAGAAATGGAATTTTCATTGTATGGATATCGATTTCACAACTTCAAGGGGCGATATCTCCCTATAGGGGTTAGTTATTTTCCCCGTCTTTTCACCCATGTGTAGGGCAAAGCTTGGAGATTGTTTTGAGCACAAAAAGTCAATTTGTCATTTTTTGGACTTATTCCCTTCTTCAAACTGACGATTCAATAATAATGAGTTACATTAATCTGGACTAAATAATATCTTGATTACGTACAATAATTATAATGTTTAAGTTACATTAATATGAGATATAATGATATTCAGAGCCCATAGTAATGAAAAAATATTTCAGGACAGATATTTAACAATGAGGAAGTTGCATGATTATTTATTTTTTTAATCGATTCTTCTTGTAGAAATAAGCAACTACCCAACATTTCAGGCCGATCGAGAAATTTTTTGATTGGCAAAAAAATTAACAAAAATCCACTTTTTAAAAGTGCGCGAAAACGCCAAGAGTTTGGGATCATCGTATGTTGACGTCATTGACATCTTTAAACAATAAGCGTTTTCAATTACGTGTTTTTTTTTCTCTACTTTGAAGTTAAAATATTTAATTACTTGTACATTTTTTTGAAAAATTGACTAGATATTTCATTTTACCATACAAAAAACCATTTGTTTTTGAAAATCTGACACATGCAACTTCCTTACTGTCATTACATGATACAGAAGAATTAATGGAGGAGAAATTAATTTTCAGGAGGACCAATTAACTTTAGCAGCATTGGGAAAGGCAGAGAATGAATATAGTCCGTCGGTCGGGAGGGGAATATCAATCGTCGGCGATCGTCCGTCGTGAAGTAACAACTCTCCCACGCTTATAGACGCCTCCCAAGAACGAAATATAGTAAAAAAGCACGTTTTAACTGCTAAAATTAAGTTATTTTCGGAGGAAAGTTCTGTATCCCCTCTTTCGCTCTTGTTGACGAAAACCAGAGTGTTTTTGGTACAATTTTTTAAATGTTCCGCGGGCCGGACCAAATGACGAGGCGGGCCGGATCCGGCCCGCGGGCCGTAGGTTGCCCATCGTTGATGTAAACAATGTTTAAAACTGTCCTGACGAACTTGATCAAACCAAGTCTCTAAACTAATGGTAATATATTAATACGTGGAAAATAATGTCATGAATTTAGATAAAATAACATTACTTACCGGTTGGTTGACTAAATATCTTGTTGATGTTGATTTGGTTACATATATTTTCCGGTTTGGCACTTGATCTCAAGGATCCGCTTATTAACTTTCGTCAAGTAAGACAGACTAAATATGATATTTACTGACACAGAGGAGGAAAATACACCCAGAGGCGAGGTCAGAATCGAATCAAACTGAGAACGGAAACAGAGTACATATTATAAAAAAAGCAGACAGTATTCTATAACAAGGGATGCATCAAGCATTGATGTTAAGACTAACGTGGATGACTACTGACGCTGTGATGCCAGTTTGGTTTGGTGGTGTTCGAATAGTCGATTTGGATACTACGCCAGACAACACCAGAGATAGAGTAGCATTTCTCAGTGTATGGCGCTTTTGTGGTGTATTTTGAACTCAAAAAGGGAGACGTAATACCTTTTAATTCTTACAAAACCATTCTAATACTATGCTTACACTATATTTGTAGTTGACACCTTATGTAGTGTTCAATTACATCACAATTAATGTCTCTACTCTCGAAATAGGTGTAATAATGGTGTTTTAATACTCTTTTCTTTTTACAGTGTAGGCTACGAAAATACTTGATGTAAACGTCATTCTTCATGGTTTTTTATCTACTATTTTAATCAAATTTAATCACCAAACGTGAGAATACCTCATTCTGGTTTGACTAAATTAATGAATTTTTATTTCGTTGGGGTAACTTTGGCCCATTGGTAGGGTATCTGGTGCTAGCGCGGATCCAGCACTGCTCCAAGGAGAGAACTTTTGCAGACAAGATCCCCTTGTGGTACCATTGGGGGTATTGGGGTCCTCCCCCAGAAAAAAATTGAAATTTGACGTGAATAATTGACTTTAATATTTTTATGGTGAAATATCGGTAATAATTCATTAGCAATTGCATTAAATTGAATAATTAGGTTTTTAAATTAAGAAAGAGAAAAAAGGCGGTAGAAAGCTCATTTTATGCTTTCCTGTTAATGCGCAACTCCACGTTTTCCTCTACCCATCCGGGGCAGTGGTTGCGCTATGAACCCGGCTCCCCTGGAAAAACGGTAAGGGTTAAATTTTTTTAAATTACCATTGCGTGATCCCAGAAGCCTTAGTAGTTGATTCCAAGCATTGCTAACCCCAAAAAATAGTGTTTTTATGTAGCGCCCGCAGCGCCCCTGAAAGGGTTAAAGATATCGAAATGCATTTTTTTATCTCTTTAAGTGCAGAATGAAGACAGATGAAGTTTTCTTACTGGGGGGTTAATCTACGGGGGCCGTATAAAAAGTTACTTTCTGCATATTCTAAAACAGACCCCTCCATGGAGTTGAAACTAGTCTCGTCTAATTGGCTAGTAAAAATTTTTTCAAATTTAATTTTTCTTGAGAGATTTTCATAAAAGAAGATAATCGGTGAAGAAAATTTTCTTATCCGATCGTTAGTTAAGGGGGGAAATTTGAGCAGCCTAAACCGATTGGTCGGAACAGTTTGAGCGATCGGCGGCTCCTTTGAACTAGTTACTCATTCGCAACTGTGACGTCACACCCGGTTTTTCTCCATTGGAACTTTTAAATGATGAGGATTTAAAATCAATAAGTGTTTTAAAAAATCTGAGAAAAAATTAAAAACTTGTTATTTAGAGCCTTTTGTGATGATATACAATAGTCAAAATCATTAATTTAGATAGGTGTTTTTATTGTTTAATTGTTACCTAAAAAGTTCATTTTATAGTTAGAACCATTGAAAAATCTTTTATAACAATTTGTGTGAGGTTCAGCCATTTTTCGCTATTTTCAGGAAATTTAAAATAATCTCTCTATTCTAAAAAAAAGTTTTTGGTGAACGGTTTCCAGAGAAAGGCTTTTTAATTACTGATCCGTATAACACATACTTGGTGGTATCAAACTGTCTGGATTCTTTTGAGGATGTGCAAAGTGCCTTTAGAATTTCTAAAAAAAATCTCAATTTTAAAATATTTCCATTTTTTTTAGATTTCGGATAAGGTCGCCGTTACAAAGCAAGAAACTATGAATTTTAAAACAATTGAAAACATATTTCACTGGTTTTTTAATATTCAAATAGATTAAATAATCATCTTTCTATTTATAACACGAATTTAAAAAATATATTTTGTGTTATTTTTAACAATATTTATATTTTTGTTGTTCAAAGGGTTTAATTGTTGTTCAAACGGTTTTCATAAAATTTTAGGCACTGTATATTTGGACGGCTTTTTTCAACTAAACTCTACTCTAATTTCCACGGCTAGGCTACAGCTCGGCGTTTCATTGGTTCAATCTCACTAAGCGCCGAGACTGCTACGTAATCACGAGACCTACAGCGCATGCGCCACTGGCCGTTTTGGCCGTCCAAATATACACTTCGAAAATTTTAAACTTATATATAATTATTTTATTTTTTATTTTTTAAATAACAAATTAATATTTTTATATTTATCTTTGTAGTTGTGGCAACCTAATCATTACTATATTTACAATAAAATATACACTCGCTTTCGGAAATTTTGAATTTTGCATTTATTTTTTATATCCTTTTGCAAGTATGTTTTTTAAGGTAGTAAAATGTAACTTTATTTCATAATGACAAAACGCAAACAACTAAGTAACACGGGTGAATGTTTTAGAAATAAGGATGAAAATGTTGGAAGTCTTGACATTCGGTGTCGTTCATAGGCGCCGACTTCATAGGGTTTGGGGGGGCCCGAGCCCCCCCAATATTTTAGGAAGAGGGACTGGGCCCCCCCAATAATTTTAAAGGTTCAAAAATATTTGACATTTTTTTCTATTCTTTAATTTAGACATAGAGAATTTCCGCTTCCATTCATTACAAATCAAATTATATTATCAATATCTCATTTTATTCACAGAAATTCAAACAAATCCACTCCCTAAAATTTGGATATTTCCCACGCCTTTTTTATTATTTTCATTGAAAGATTTATTATTTCCTGTTTGAGCAAAGAAGCAAATTCATTTTGCTCATCTGTTCTTACTTTTTTTGTGAAAAAAAATGAATTTATCTAATAATTCAGTCAAAATACTACTTTTGACAAGCATTAATAGGATTGATTCATAGAAACGAATTTATTTATAATTTTGGGTGAACTACTTACCTTTTAGGGTTGTTTTAAATGTGTTTGGTAAAAGAAAATGTTACTTCGAAAGCGATTCCGTTCAAACAAATGATTTCATTTTGGTTTATACTGCATACGAAATGACTAGGATATGGACTGTAAACGCGTAATCTTGACGATTGCAGGTAAGAATTCTGTGCACTTTTTACATAGATAAACTAAGTTGCATATAAGAAGAAAACTAATTAAATTTTCAGGAATTTAAAACTAAGAAATAATTATCTAATATAAATTTAAGAATGGGATTTAAGGAAAGCGAAATTTCTTAAAGTAAATAATTAGGGTTTTAAAAATATAAAATTTTTTTTACAAAATGTTACTCATGTGCCATGCAAGTTCAGCGACGGTTTAGTGACAGTCCCAAATTAGTAATGATTAGTGATGGGCAAAATCGATAATTTTAGGTATCGAATACTTTGGTATCGAATACTTATAGGTATCGAATACTTTGGTATCGAATACTTATAGGTATCGAGTACTTTTTTCAATGTCGGGAAATGAACCTGAAGGGACAATTTTTTTAGGGCCTATCCATAATCAGACTAATATTCAAAAATCTGAAAGCGATCCATCAAAAAGCCCCGTAGCTACGGGCCTGGAGGTGGATAGAGGCGAAGGATTTGGCGGGGGAAAAACCTTGCCGCGTCAAATTTCTCTCGCGGATGATAACGACTTGGGTTTGAGCGTTGCAAAATGAAAACGGAAACAGGCTGCGTTTGATCTACAGTAGGTATTATAAAGATTACTTCATTGAAAAATTTAAAACGAAATATGTCAATAAAGTATCGATACTTTTGTGGGTATCGAATACACTCGATACCTATAGGTATCGAGTACTTAAGTATTTGGTATCGATACCTGCCCATCACTAGTAATGATGGACCAATTTTTTTTAAGTTTTCTACTTCGATTTTTTATAATTGGTGGTAGTTTATTAGCTTCTCTCCCAGAGACGTAGCCGATAAAAAAAATCAGAAGGGATGTTGGGTTGCCTTTTTGGTCAAAAGTGGATTTTTTGAGTTTCAAGGGGGATACATCCCCAAGCTACGGCCCTGGGCCCCCCCAATATTTTTCCGAAGTCGGCGCCCCTGGTGTCGTTGCTATGAAAATGACACAACTTCGAAGTTTGTTTCTCATGAAGATAAAATTCTAAATTTTCGCGATGTTTAAGATAATTAATACATTTTTAACAGTCAATCATTACAAATTTTAAGAAAGTTAAATTTATTCCTGAGATATTTCAATGCTTCCCTTAATGTATCTGTGGAAAACATTACCTTAGGGAAATGGGTAAAAGAATGTTTACATTGCTTTGTTGTTAATTTTCTTGGGGTTCAATTCCGTTATAGTTCCCGCTAAATATCGCCAATCTCTTTCGAACGCTCAATATTCAAATGTAAACCAATTTTTCTAATTTTTAATGATAAACTGAATAGTTATAGATCTAATTAAACACTTTAATCTATGAATTTGAAACAATTTATCAATATTTATACTTTATAGTGTCCAAAAGAGATTAGTGATATTCAGTGGCGTAACTAGAGTTGACTCATGGGGGGGTTACACCAGTTAACCAGGCACTCAACATATTTCATAATTATCATGTAGCTTTAATTTAAATCAATGAATTAATTTTTTCAATCCATCAATTAATTTAATTTATCAATCATTAATTAATGAATTAATTTGATTAATTAATCGATTAATTAATTGCCAAAAAATGAACTTGAAACTGAAGTACGATTTTGTTGGTGAGACCAAGATAAATAGACAGCGGTGGATCCAGGATTTGTTTTTTGTGGGGGGCTAAGAATTCTTAGTATCAAAATCGTCTTCTAATGTCTTAAAGGAGGGTCTGGGGGTCCTCCCCCAGAAAATTTTTGGAAATTTAAGTAAAAAAAGCAGATTTTCAATTCGTTTTGGTAATCTTAATCTGGATTTCGGACATGTATTTTCAAGAATTTAATTTCCATTTGGTTGTAATTTTGGATTTTGACAAATTTTTTACAAAAAAGTTGTAAATGATAGAGTTTCAAAGGGGGGTCTGGTGGTCCTCCCCCAGAAAATTTATGGAAATTTGATCCCAAAAACAGGATTTTAACTTGTTTTTGGAGTCACTTTCCCCTTTTTTCTCACCCCGAGTTCCCTCTTTCTCAATGTTAGTGCTTATATTCCTATTGGGGAGGGATAAAGCAAGCTGAAGAGGACCACCCCGTAAGTCCCAAAATTCCAATAGGTTTGGGGGTTATTCCCAAGAAAAATTTTAAACCTTAAAAGTAGGGTTTTATGCATTTTAAGACGATTTTTTAAGGAAAAAAATAAGAAAAAAATTGTTGTCGAAATTTCGGTGGGATTTAGGACCTCCGAACCCCCCCTCGAATACGGGGCCCAAGATGAATTAAATGTAATTAAACTACAAATAAAGTTTGCATATCTGTTATGCCATTTCTAAAAATTATCAAATAATTTATCTTTTAAATAAACATAAAGAATCATAAACAAACACACTCCAACAAAAACTGAATGTTTAAGGTGATTAAAGTTTCAAGTCTATCGGACACTCGAGAAGACAGGAAAATGTGACTACTATGTTTAAATTGAACCCATCTGCTGACCAGCTGACCCCTTCCAAAAAATACCACATCCCTGGGTTCTAAATCAATTAGCACCACACTGTCCCTCAACATTTCTCCCCAAAGAGGGAAAGAGGACATCTGGTATTGCAAGGCTCGCGGATTCAATCTTGGAAAGATAAGAAACTGGTCAACTCCTTGGGGGGGAAGTATTGAAAGGAAACAGTGTGTTTGTTTAGAGAGGAAGTGTGGAATTGCGGTATGCAGAAAGATAAGTTTTTGGGGTTGGGTGTGCACGTGCACCTCTCTGCAGCAAGATCAGGACCCCATTCTTAAATTAAAAATATGAATATATTAAGAAAAAAATAGCATATCAAAGCAATGGGGGGGGGGTTACGTCCCCAATAACCCCCCCTCGTTACGCCTATGGTGATATTTAGCGGGAACTATAACGGAATTCAACCCCAAGAAAATTAACAACAGAGCAATGTAAATATTTTTACCCATTTCCCTAAGGTAATGTGTTTTTCACAGATACATTAAGGGACAGTAGCGGATCCAGGGGGGCACGGGGGCACGTGCCCCCCCCCCAGAGGACTTAAAAATACACTGCATAAAAAGGCATATTTGGCACTTTTTTAGGGCTTAAAATCAAAAATTTTCTAGGGGTGACCCCCAGACCCCCCCTTTCTAGAGAGTTCTCAACTGATAGTCATATTCAAACCGCAGGTGATTGCAAACCGCAGGAGTTGAGGGACTAGCTAACTTCAGCTACTTTTACATATCGGGTTTGCATATTTCCGATTTCAGCATGAGAAGCGCAATAGTGTACCGATAGACCAATAGGATTGCTGTTTTAGCCCCTCCCATCAACTAAATCAGGAAAGCATAAAAAAGCGAATATTTAAAGTTTTAAAATAATATATGTTTTTGGATTCGTTTAATTATCATCACAACTTTGCTTTTAACCCTCTCGGTACCAGAACATCAAAAAAGTGAAAAAAACTTTTTTTTCTTTTTCTCAATACATCCAAAATGCCCTTATAATTTGTCTGGAAAAATTTTTTTTCTTGTGTGCACTCCTTCCTAGTTATTTTTATGAGCCTCATATGAGGCCATATGGACCATATTTTTTTTTCATTTTAACAGAAAATACTTGGTTTAGAACTTATTAAAAGACATGGTCATAATATTAGACGATTACGAAATAAGAAAATATCTACCAACCTATAAAAAATTTTCTACAGAGGCTAGTATCTAGCTAGTATTTTCTCTTCACAAGCATCACAGCTTAAAATGTAAACATTGAGGTATAAATCCTATTGCTGCTATTTAGGAACGAATTCAGAAACCATGTAGAAGTCTCATATGTGATCTACATGAATCAGTGAAGTCACAGATGAAAAGAAAATAAATTTGCGTGTTTACATCATACCAAAATTGAGCTCAGAAGTAGGAGCCTCACATGAGGCCCAGGGTGGCGAGAGGGTTAACTTGTTAAGCATACATGGGAAAAAATAAAGATTTTCTATTTTAAAATTATTTTAATTTATAGAATAATATTTCTGATAACGTATGAAAAAAATCTTTAAAATAAATTTCTTATTGGAACAAAAGCGATTTCAAAAATCACAATTTCTAATTATCTCAACCTACTCAAACAATGTTGTACTTATGGAATTAACTTATTTTAATGAAGGAATTTTCTGAATTAATACTTGCTCCACAGTAAAACATAATGAAAAAGTATTAGAACGAAAAAGAAATTAAAAAGGAATCGCTCTTCATTCACAACTTTTAAATTTAATACACAAACCCCGTCTCATTAAAAAAATAAGAATATGCATACATTGGTTATAACATTGTGTTCTTCTGAGTTCTTATTTTAATAATCTTTTGCTGTTATGACGAAGGAGACGAGAGGAGCTAAAGCGGGAATCATTGAATCTTATTGGTCTATAGCAGGGGTCGGCAACTGGCGGACCGCGGTCCGCATCCGGACCGCGTGAGGTTATTTTCCGGACCGCCAAAACGTTTTGAAAATCATAAGTATGTATTTTTACACTACAAAAATTACTTCAACCCGCTTTTAAGGGTCAAATTTCCAAAAATTTCCTGGGGGAAACCCCCAGACCCCCGTTTTTCATGTAACAACTTTTTATAATATTAAATATAACAACATAATAAAACAAATGCGTACTCAAATTACATCTTTGTAAAAATATATGTGTATTTGAAGAAAATAATTTAAAGTAGTAATAGTAACCTATTTTTTCTCCGGACCTCGATGAAAATTTTCTAAGTTATTTGGACCCCAAGTAAAATTACTTGCCGACCCCTGGTCTATAGGTACACTGTTGCGCTTCTCATGCTGAAATCGGAAATATGCATCGGGTTTACTCTACTTAAAATTACTTTTCATATTAACTAATCACCCTACCCTAAATTCTATATTTTTTTTATTGGGGAATGGCGTTGGAAAGTTTACGCACAATAAGGGGATGGTAGCTTTAAAAAGTTTGAGTACCAAAGGTTTAGAATTTCTTCTGTCTTAAATTATTATTTAAAATTTAATGCTCACAGTTAAACTAACTCTGAAAATGAAGGCCGCCAAGTACTAAAAGACACTTGTTCATGATACGTTTACTGAAAAGTTATAAGCACTTGAAAGGCTATTTATTTAATTATAAGTTGTTTCATGTTAGGAATCTAATAAATTAGTCATTTTTTATCACGACTTAATGCGATTCTTTTAAGTTTTTTAAGATAAGTTTTCTCTACACGTAGCACAACACTTTCTCTATCTCTTGCATCATAGGTCTGTCAGTTTATGGCCATTACCTCATTGTTTTAAAACAGAAAAAAAATATTTTTTTTTAAACCAAATAGTTAAGATTCAAAAATCGACACATAAGTTAAACTTTTCAGGTTTATTTTATTAAAATACTGTGTTTTTAAATGTTTTTTTACCTTATTTTAAGCTATTCAAAATCCTCCAATATGTCCCGTGCGAAAATATTAACCAATTTTCTTGTTTCTACCAGAGTCTGTTAAATACTGTGAAAATAATGTTGTATATTTATTATTAGCAAATATCATTTTTCAAAGTAAAATTTAAAACATTTATTGTGAAAAATAAGAATACATAACAGTTTTTGAGAGTATCAGCTTTTTATATGTCAGGGCCGTATCTGAAAGTTTTTAGGAGTTCAAAATCCCCAAGTCCGTAATTTTGACATAAGATTGTTTTACTTTTTAAGAATTCTACAACTTACAAGGCGCAATCTGAAGAGTCTCAAAATGAGTTATGACAGCACTTTTTAGAGTCAACTTTCAAAAATTTTCTCGGGAGCAAACCCCCAAACCCCCTCCAAAACTTGACGTCTTTTAACATTGTTTTTCCTTTGAAAAATCTGCCACTTTCTAGAAGCGGTCCTCTTGGGGTGTTTTCCAAAGATTTTCAAATTAATAAAAAAAAATTTAAAATTCTGGGGGAAGACCCCAACCCTCCAAGCAATTTTGACGTCTATTTATAATTTAGATCCTTCAAAATTTTGTGGATTAAAAGGAGCTGTTCTCTTTCGATGTAACCCAAAGGTTCTCAAAATATTGAGTTGAAACACTACTTTTAGAGACAAATTTTCATAAAATTTCTGGGGTGATCCCGAACCAGTGTTACTTTTAAGCGATTAAAAAAAGTTAACGCATATCTGTACTCGTTTGGGGTACCTTAGAATTAACGTTGAGTCAACCCCCCCCTGAAGAAAAATTCTCGTTATATGCGGTGTCCCAGGTAGGACTAAAATTTCAGTGGTGCCCCCCCCAAAAGAAAATCCTGGATCCGCCCCTGTTAAGGGAAGCACTGAAACATTAAGGGAAGGTTAATATTTAGCAGGAAGCAGGAACTATATATGAACCTTTCTTGGAATTATAAAGCGATCCGCCAATTCATGTTACCATAAAGGAAATGATAAAATTCCACCACTGAATAAATATTCGCCATTTTTGAAAGAATACCACGGAGAAGTACTACCCCTGTGTTAAGAATGTTTTATAAAGTGAGTAAGTGCAGTGAGCTGGGTTTTGTGGGGAATTATGAAGTGGTCCAAAAGTTACTGCGTCAGCAGTTAACGGGGGTTGGCGAGCGATAGCGAGCAGGGGGCGGTAGCCCCCTAGTATATTAAAAAAACGAAGAGAAAGTGAGACCATTTTTATATTTAGTCTATTAATCGGAGGAGCGCTGACAGTCACAGACAGGTTTGGCGCGAAAATTGAGAGCACACTAGAGCCTTATTCTGTGTAAAGAAATCTATCTATGTACGTACAACTAAACTTTATATATTTATGTTTTTCAAAATAACGAACATGATCGTAGTCGTTAAGGCCTAAAACAACTAATTAATTATTATTTTTGAAATATTTTCGAAAGAATTCATGTAATCTATTAGATTCTTCTGATCTTTATTTAGTGTTTCATTTGTATTCCATGATTTTTTAAATTTCGTTTTAATCTCCCATCTACCTCAGTATTGTGGTTAAATCATGGAGTCTTCTCAGTCTTCTGTCAAAGCTCATAGCTTTATAAAAATGATCAGCGGTCCAAACGCTGGGAAAATATATCCTCTTTTTTCTACATTGGTGAGTTAGGATTATTTATCATCTGAATTTGGTGTACTTGTTTTGTTTTATCTGCTTCATAGAGTATTTTCCTTTTTTGTACCCACTGATCCTAATTTCAACTTGTGTTCTTTTTTTAGAGTACTATTGGTAGAGCTGCTCATAATACAGTGTGTATATCAGAACCTTTTTTATCTCGTAAACATTGTTCTATTCGATACGAAGATTCAACTTGGATTATTACTGATTATGGGGTAAGTGATAAATTGTTAATTTTGTCTGTGGTGATTGTTTTAAATATTAGGGGAGAGTGGGGATGAATGGGACAAATTTCACATTTTGGTTAATGAAGCGAATCCGGCCCGTAGATTTTCAGCGCCAAATTTGGCGCTAACAATTCAATGCACAGATGCCATCGGTTTTCCACTTGACGACAAACAAAAATCGCCAAATTGAGCTTGCGAGCCGGATTCGCTTCATTTACCCACATTTTTGCTAAAATTGAAAAAAATATACATTTTTCAATCCTGTAACAAGTTTAAAACCAATAATTGAACTCTTGGTTACATTATAAATGTGTGTTAGGGCCATTCCATGGTGACGGGTGTGACAATCAGAGAAAATTTTCGAGGTTGTATCTAAATTTGGGGGGATATATTACCCATTAAATCTCTAAAAAGTATTTTTAGTATGCTGTCCTATGCTTATACTTAATTTTAGAAGCAAAAGTAAAACTTCAACAACTTAAAAATTTTTTTAAAAAAATTTTAAAACGCTGTGATGGGTGTGACGCTCCCGGGACAAGAGTTTTCACTTACCTACACATTTGTTAAAATTCCTGTGAATTTATGAATGTTAGATGAATCAAGCATTTTTTTAATTATAAAGGAGATTCAAATAAAGAATAATACATAAAATTTATTAAAATATTTATGTAATTTAATTTATAAGAATTTTTTTTCTGCTGTGACGGGTGTGACAGGATTTGTGACGGGTGTGACACAGTGTGAATTATGCTATTTTAAGGCTATTTACTGAATAAACTATGATCAATATAGGTAGTTAACTTGGTTAAAGCTACTATACAAACATAAATTTATAAAACTGACCACATTTTATGATGTTTTAAAAACTTTTAGGGTTGATTATTTTTTTTGTTGGGTTTGATGAGTTTTCCATCTATTTATATCAATATAAGTTTATTTTCTAGCATTTAATGTGGTGTAAAAAGCAATGTTTATATTTCCCTTATTTCCTGGGTTCATATAAAACCTTCCATATCAAATTTTAGTGTTGCTTTCCGTAATTTTCCAATATTGCACGTCTAGACTTAGGAATACCTTAATTTTATAAAGTGCATGGTATGTGTAAAAAAGTGTAAAATTTCATTCTAAATTAAAACCAATGAGAAAGTAGCATATACTTTAAGAATGATATTTGTTTTTAAACTGATGCTCAACCCGTAAATAACTAAGTTATTTTAAAGTTGAGAAAACTTTTCCGACTCTAAGGATATTTAAATACAAAATTTGCTTCAATTTATCACTGATTACTACAACATATAAAAATGGGAATCATAATGATTTGAGAATGAGTCTATACCTATAGGTATTAGTAAGTACTGGACAATCTAATAGTATTAATAAATTTTGAATTAAGTCAACCATAAAACTCTTCACTATAAAATTTTTTTCAATTAATAGCTATGATTAGTTAGGAAAATGTGAAAGTAGTTTATTTTTTATTAATTTTTATTTTTTATGTACATTAAATGTCATGTAAACAAATGTCTTTTCTTTAAAAACCTACAAAAAGTTTAATCAAATTTTGATTAACTCGCATTTTAAAAAATAATTAAATAAATTATTTATTATTTAATAATTAATTTTTTTGCTAGCCATGACTGTCTTAATATGTTTAAAAATTATAATGATACAATTTTTTTATTTCTTTTAGAAATCATTCAACTATTTTAAAAAAAATTTTAAATGTTGTCACACCCGTCACAGGGATTTTGTCACACCCGTCACACTAAAAATCACACAAAATAAAAATTTTAAAATTTTTTACTACATCACATATGTTCAGAACTGAAACAATCAGAACATCTGAAAGTTTTAGGGATTTATGATAAAAATTGAATCTTGTAGAATAACTTTTCTATCTTTTTTGTGACGGGTGTGACGGAAGGACAACATAAATTCAAAGGCACCAAAAATTAATTTTCAAAAAATATTTTTAAAATTTGAAGGTTTTATAAGGTAAACAAGGTCACAAACAATGATATTATGCATATTTAATGAAAATTTAGCTGCTTTTAGTATTGTTTAGGTCAAGATGAAAATACCCTATTTTACTTACTTGAAAAGTTCTTAATTTATTCTAACTTTGAGCCTTCAAAAAGTATACAAGAAAATTTTTTAAAGCTTAGCTCTCTGTAATTTCATCTGGGTCATATCTTTACCTTTAATTTGATGTATAATTTATAGTTATAACACCCATTTGAAATTTCAACCCTCATGTCCACTTTTTCATGGAATGGCCCTGTATTCAATCATTTACCCATTATTTAATCACCCAGAAAAGTTTTTATGAAGGCATGTGTTTTGGCCCATTCATCCCCGTGGTGGGGATGGATGGGACACCGAGTGGGGATGAATGGGACAGTTAAAAAAGTTCAAAAATTTACAAAATAACAAAGATATTTTAAATATTGCGCAACGTTTAGCTTTTTAAAGGAACAACACACTTCTATTTTCCAAAGAAAAAAATTGAAAAGGCATTTAAAGGGCAAAAAACAACCTTCATTTGTTCGACTTTATGACGAGTAAAATTAACACATAAACTGAAGCTGGTGTTATTTCTATTGATGCTACTAGCTTTTTATGGGTTTGTACTTTTAGGAGTACAAATAGATAATTTTTGATGCCTGAACCTAACCCCCAAAGCCATTCCTCTCCTGCAGTAACATTTTCCCTGCTATTTTGAAGGAACTTTTCATAAAAATAGAGCATTAAAACCTAACTTCTTAGAATAATTGGTTAACCATAACATATTAGAAATGACAGTTGCAACTATTTGCTCATAGACTTTGCATATTCACACATGAGTTTGGAACATAAAAAACAAGTTAAAACAAATATTTGCACCCTATGGTAGTAAACTTTATCAGAAATTACTTACATGAGTTTAATATAGTAAGCTATTGATGGAAAGTTTTGGAAACGGGAAATGAAGTGATAATAGAACCGTCCCATTCATCCCCGTACCCACTTATTTTTGAAAAACTGAAATTAGACTAGGAAAAAACCCATGGATTTTCTTCATTTAAATTGGAAACTGTACTAATATAAGTACTCTTTCAACACACTGTAAAATTTTAGCTTTAGTTAAATTATTTTTTAATAAATAATTATGGAAGTAAAACGATAAAAGTTACTTTTGGTATGGACACCAAACATTTGTATGGAACCAAACATTGGTATGGAAAACACATTTAGTAGTCACTGATGTCAATGAACACAATTTTTTGAATAGGCTAGGTACTACTATCTTATGGCTGAAATAATTAACAAACATTTAAAGTTAAGTTAACGTATAAAAAATTGAGCTGTCCCGTTCATCCCCTGTCCCATTCATCCCTGTCTCCCCTACTTACTAAAAGGGATGTCAAAATTTCAGGGGGGGGGTCCGTCCGTTTCTTACGTAATTATGGTGGGGGGGGTTGGAGGTTTGCTTATCTGCTGACAAGGGGGGGTTAAAAATGACCAAAAAAGTGCTTAAGTAATATTTGAACGGCCCCTTAACTAATAATACTATTATTTGAAAACTTTAACTCCCCTTACCTTAAAATGTATATGTAAAGTGATTTTTAAAAACATATTTTTCAATTCATTTTATTACATCATGTATTTTATTTTCACAAATTAAATTTTTTTTCACAAATTTTTTTAAAATTTTCACAAAATAGGTAGTTGGCAAAAAATCCTAGACAGATCCCTGTATCTTATGACTGAAATAAAAATTTAAAGTGAAGTTAAGGAAGGTATAAAAAATTGCTGTCCCGTTCATCCCCTGTCCCATTCATCCCCGTTCTCCCCTATTGTTAATCATAAATGCTTTAAACATGTTGTTTTGAAAATAGCTTGACTGGTTTTTGCTTAGCCTATATCGAATTTTATTTATTTTAGGGGTTAAATGGTACTTACCTTGATGGTAAAAAGATGCATTCGTCTGATTATCGTGTTTTGACTGACAAGACTATTGTTTTTCTTGGGGATCCTGAAGAATCAACTTGTGGATTTATATTTTTGACAAGTGTAAGTTTTTTCATCCCATTTTAAGTATGTCTTTAATTTAAAAAAGGGCATTCGTGGAAACCCTTTGATCATCATGTAACGTTTATATTATTGATTTGATTAATAAGTACTTTATTTATTAAAATCTTGGTGTTATTTTATTCAGCACTGATGTTTTTCCTGAGAGAAACTTGTTCCTTTTTTAGTTAAAAGTTAGTACTAGTATTTGGATTTTAAGCTTTCATTTATCTGTATGTATTTAAGTATACTCACCTAGGGTGCACCTGAGAACCAGAGCAACCAAAAGGTACTGGTAGTATTTCTACCAGGGTTGGCAAAAAACCGGGTTTTTTTAAAAAAACCAAAAAAACCGGGTTTATTTGGTTTTTTTGGTTTAAACCAGGTTTTTTTGGTTTAAACCAGGTTTTTTTGGTTTAAACCAAGTTTTTTTAGAATTTTTTTTATCAGAATAAGTTATTTTAGCATTGATGTTTGAAATTGAGTTGTAAATGAGACATTTATTTCAGGGGTTGTTTATAATTGATAAATGATTTGTATATTTCAATTAATTAATTTAAATTAAATTAATTTGTTTTAAAAATAATTTTTGTTTCTAAAATATTCCAATTTGAATATCTAATATTATTGTAGTGAATAAAAATCAGTGTTAATTTATCTTGGATAAATGGTTGAAATAATCAAATTATTTATCTTAATTATATATGGATTAATTTATGAACTTAAGAAATTTCTTTAGAGAGAGAAAATTTTATTTTTTAAATGAGAAGTAAAAGTGAAATGTAAACAACTAATGTTAATTGAAATTGGATAATTGATAAAGATAATTAATTTGATTAATTATTAAATGGTAAAATAATCAAATTAATTATATGGATTATTTATGAATTTAAGAAATTTCTTTAGAAAGAGAAAATTTAACTTTTTTAATAAATAAAAGGGAAATGTAAGCAACTAATGTTAGTTGAAATTGGATAAATGATTGAGATAATTAATCCGATTAAGGAAATTAACGGTTTTTATTAATTTAGTAAAAAACCCAACTGGTTTTTATCTGTTCATAAACAAACCAACCGGTTTTTAGTTTTTATCATTAAAGAAATCAACGGTTTTTATTAATTTACTAAAAAAACCAACTGGTTTTTATGACTGACAAATAAGACAAATTGGTTTTATTAATTAATTAAAATCCAAGCCATATTTTATCAGTGAAAAACAGATAACTTTTGTGTAAGTTTAGTTACTGTTTGAAATAATGCTTCATTTTAAAGGAAATTAATAAATGAACTATCTCTTGCAAAATATAATAAGTTTAACTTAAGCATTTAAGGTTAAGTTTAGAGAGAATTCAATAATTAAAACCATTGAATTAAAAGATTTCTGATTTTTGATCACCTTAAAATGTCAATTTTTTTTATAAATCTGACCTTTTAATTTTGTGCAAAAGATTATACTTAATAACACTTTCTTTAAAAAATCCTGAAAATATTTTATTATTTCTAAAAAAACCAAGTGTTTTTTTTGGAAAAAAAAACCATGGTAAAAAAACCATGGTTTAAACCAATGGTTTAAACCAAATGGTTTAAACCGGCCAACCCTGATTTCTACTACCATTAAAAATCCATTATGAAACTAAAAACCTTGGTAAAATTCTATACGTTACATTACATGAACATGCTCTCTCTCGCTTAAGGGGCTTGCCTACATGTAGAGGCTTTTTTTAATAATTAAAATTTTGACCTAATTTGTGGTTAATACAATTAAATGCATCTAAAAACTATGAATAACATAAAAAAATTAAATATTGATTCAAATTTTCATATTATTGAAGAATTTATGCATAAAAATCCCAAAAAGACGCCTTTCCGCAAATCATCATAACTCAAATTCATATGAAGATATTTTTGTTTTGTAAACTTTGTTATCCTCGTGAACTTATATTTTAGGAGGCCTACTACTTTTATGTCTAAATTTATTTAATATCAAAAGTTACAGAACCAAACGTGAAAAATGAAAAAAAAACCCACCAAAATTCAGTAAAATTTTAAGTTATACTATTCATAAAATAAAAAATATTACATCCACAACCAAAAAAATAGTAGGGCTCCTAAATCATATTATCTCAAGTACTGTGCCCAAATAGAAATTCATTCATAATATTTTGAGTTATGCAGTTTTGCGGAGAAGGAAAATAGCAAAAACGTGAGTCTGAGAAAAACGCAAATTTCTTTATTTTTTCCTTAATAAAATGCCTATTAAGCTGTGAGTAAAATTTCTGTAACTTTGGTTCTAGGAAAGATAAAGACAGAATTTAAACTGATTTGGAAAGCTTAAAATGTGCTTTTTGAAAGAAGATAACAAATTTTTTTTTGAATTTTGGGTCCAAAACGGCGTTTTTTAGGTAGGCAGGCACCTTAATGTGATTTTGAAAAATGTGGCCATTAGTATGGATAATTAAACATTAGTATGTATAATTAATTAAAGTAATAAATGCAATAATCCCTGCTTAATCCACCGTATAGCGTATATAGTACTAGGATTAAGCCAAAACCTCTGCACAGTTATGATGTATTGTTAATAAAATGGGAAAGTAGTTTTTTTTTTCTTATTAATTTTTATTTTCAATATTATAGATTTATTGCCATGTTTCTGAAATCATTATTAAATCTCATGGTTGAAAAAAAACATTTTTAAAAATAAAAATAAAAAAACATGTTTTAATATTTGTTTTTTCTTTAAAACATGTTTTATTTCTTTTTTCTACCCTCGGTGTACAAATGCTAAAAAACCTGATTAAAAATGTAAATTTGATTTTTCAAATTGAAATTAGATTAATAAATCTATACTATTGAATATACCTCAAACAGTTTGTTCTTTTAAATGATTTTTGTAAGTAAGTTTTCTTCACAGCATCATGCTCTTTATCAAGCAATGTACTGCCTATGTCATGGCGGTTTGTGGTTTGTACCCAAGCCTTATCAGTGTTCGCGGTGAACTGTTGTCAACCTGAGTCCCCAGGGACCCACTTAGGGGAAAAATGTGGGTCCAGAAACAAAAAAAATTGAGTCCCTTAAATTTTATGGGAAAGACGTGTTTTTAAACAAAGGAACACAATAATATTCCACAAATTATTATAAAATAAGAAAGGATAGATTTACAAATTCAATCTCTTTTGACAAATTTTTTTTGTTTGCACTAACTCTTTTCAAATTTTTATCTATTGAATTTTTTGACCCTTGCAAAGATATCATCATTAAATTACTGATCTTAGTACTCCCAATTATTTCTTAGGCTTGTCTTTACTCTTTTCATGCATGAGAGGCCTCTTTTAACAGGGTTCCCACGGTCCTTAAAAGTCCTTGAATTTTTTAAGGCGAAATTTAGGTACTTGAAAGTCCTTGAAAAATGACTTAGGTCCTTGAATTTTCACTCAGCCACTAATCGAACTTAATTTTTTCAGATCTTTCTTTGTTTTTTCCTAGAAATTTTCGTTAAAACTGCTCTTATGAACTTGTGGCCAGTTTTACAAATGTGAAAATGACAGTGAAGAGCGACTTCTCCTCTCGTTCCAATTGTATGTGGGAAAAATGAGTTGTCTTGAAATACGACTAACTTTTAAATGTCTGCGAAAAAGGTCCTTGAAAAGTCCTTGATTTTCAATGTTTTCAAAGAGTGGGAACCATGCAACTACAGCATAGCTTACTGAAATAACTAAAATTTACTTCGTTTATTTTTGCGAATCAGGGGAAATTCTCACTATAATTTAGGGATATAAATTTTAATTTTTTCAAATAATCCACACTTTTTTTAATTTCCTCATTATTTCCTAGAAATATCGCAAGTTATTGCGTTAAAACTCGTAAAATCCCGACTTCTTCCATAAGTTTCATTTTGCTTGCGGAGTGTTTCGTATTCCCGTGACTGCTTTCGAAAACGGCCGCAGGCGTCTCGCGTTGTTATTGCGATGTAGAAAAAACAACTTAACCGCTGTCAGAAGCCAACAGGACCAATTTGCTTCTAGAAGTTAGGCCAAATTTGCGTTTCTTGTCCGAAATCGTATTTTTTCGCGTCTTTTCTTTCAAAATTTTCTGGGTCCCGCGGACCCGATATTTTGGCGGAGTTGCGTCCCGCTCTCGCAAATTTGCGTACAAAAACCGCTATAGCGCGTAAACGCGAACCCTGACTTATACGTGACACCATCTTTTTAAGCTCTGGGTGATCCATACATCAGGGGTGCAGAAAATGTTTCAGGGTGCAAAATTTCCCCAGAACACATTTTTTTTCTCTAAAATTCCCCCCAATTTGAGGTTTCATTTAAAAAAATTAAAATTTAGTTTTTTCAATTATTGAACTTCTTTCAGATTCAATAATATATTCGCATAATCCATAGATTTATATTTTAATGTTATTTAGACCAGTTATCTGTTTTAGTCTTTCTTACACTATTTACAATTATAATATTATAGCTCAGGAGTGCCTTTTCTTAAAATGTGAAAAACTCTATTTTTCTCAAATTTAAGCTAAATGTAAACTTCTCCTCAATTAACTTAACTTTTTAGAAAATGGGGTATTCCATGTCAAATCAACACAGTTTTGGGACATTTTAGGACTTCAAGTCTCAGATTTTCTTGATTTTTGGTATGCAGTAAGTCATCATAGAGATATGAAAAAATGCCAAATTTCAGCTTCCTAGCTCAAATACTTTTGAAGTTATAAATTTTTAAAGTTTTGAATTTTCCTCAAAAAACTGCACTTTTTGACATCTTTGATTGCCTGTAAGTTGGCAACCAATTATAATACAGTCTTGGGAGTGGTATCATTGTAAAGCCCATTCATGGGGCTTTAAAATGATGTGCAGCAATACCGGATCACCATTAAATTTTTTTTTGAAATTTTAAAATTAAATTTTAAAATTTAAATATCTCAAAAAATGGTATTTTTAAAAATCTGAAAAAATTACCAAAAATAGTTTGTGTTGACTACTTACTTATGGCAAAAGCTTGTGATGGGATCTCAATGGGATCAGGTGATAATTAGCACCCAAAAAACACATGTTTTATGAAAACTGTAAGGATATGTACTAATGAAGATATTTTTATGTACTAATTTTGCTTCATTGAGTATGTAGAATATGTAAAATATTAGAAAAGTTGGGATTTCCCATATTAACAAAAAAACTAAGCAAATTTAACAAATTTTTAAAATTTCAAATTTTTTAAAATTTTTAAATTTTGTAGTACAGGCATGTGATACATGTCTATATGCTATATTTTAGTGCTATTTACGAATATCAGGCCAACTTTTGAATAAAATTTAGAATAAGTGTGGAAAAATTGAATAATTTATCTTTAATTACTTCTTTTGTTTAAATTGCTTCAATTTTTCCACACTTAATTTAAATTTTATTCAAAAGTTGGCCGAATATTCGTAAACAGCACTAAAATATAGCCTATAGACATCTATCACATGCCTGTACTATAAAATTAAAAAATTTTAAATTTGTTTAAAATTTAAATTTTTTGAAATATTTTTTGTCTTTTTTAAATTTTAATAATTTTTTGAATGATTCATTACCAAATATTGTCAAAATATTTTCTGTTCCATTTGATATAAGGATTTCACCCCCTGTATCTTTTTCAAAGTTTATTTGAAAAATTAATTATTAAACTAATGACTAGATCAGGGGTTTCCAACTGGCGGCCCGCCGAGTCATTTTGTGCGGCCCGCGAAGCTCTCTGAAAACCCTCCAAAAAGTAGCTACAAAACCCTTTTTAGCACACTAAAATTCAAAATTTTTTCGGGGGAGAACCCCCAACCCCCCCACCCATATACCTCTCAGATTATGGACTAGCTTCGATTCGATCGTTTTCTATGGTACTTGAATTAAAAAGTTTGAGGTTGTTTGTAAAACCTGAAATTTCCCCTCAGCGTAGAAGGGGGTATGAAGGCTTTTATAACCTTTATCATGAAGAGGGACAAAATGGAGTATCAAAAAATTAGGTAAAACAATCCTCTAAGGAAAATTTACAAACATTTTTTTGAGGAAGACATTTTCATTTAAGTAATATTCAGATTATTAAATATATTCAGTATTCCTACGAGTTGTATAAGAGTAAAAAAATTCATATATCCTTTGGAATTTTGGAAAATACAGTAGTGCATACATTCAAAATATGTAAATAACCTTGGTCCCTCTTTTGTTGGAAAAGTTTGATATTGAAGACTCACCCCAAAAAAATTATCATCGTTAAAAAGGAGCCAGATTACTTTGCGGCCCACCACTAGACTAGTGATTTCGGTTGCGGCCCGCGAGTACTTAGAAGTTGGAAACCCCTGGACTAGATCGTAAATAGAGGTTTTTATATATAACTATAATATCCATGGAAAAGGACCTTGGTAAAGATGCTTATCATTTAAAAAAGTTGATTTTTGAAATAACACAATGTTACACACACAAAATAACATATAAAAATAGTCCCTTGAAACTTTGAAAAGAAAATAACTTTTAATTTTTACATGTTATTTTGCGTTAAAAATTGTGTTGTTATTTCAAAAATTAACCTTTTTTAAATAATGAGGCATTTACCAAGGTTCTCTATCCATGGATATTAGTTAGATAGCTTTATAAAAAACCTCAATTTATGATCTAGTCATTAGTTTAATAATAATTTATTAAAATAAACTTTGGAAACAATATAGGGGTGAAATCATTTTATCAAATGAAACAGAATTTTTTTTGACAATATTTGATGATAAAAGATTTAAAAATATAAAAATTTTTAAAAGACAAAAAATATTTCAAAAATTTAAATTTTTAACAATTTTAAAATTTTTTAAATTTTGTAGTACAGGCATGTGATAGATGTCTATAGGCTATATTTTAGTGCTGTTTATGAATATTCAGCCAACTTTTGAATAAAATTTAGAATTAGTGTGGAAAAATTGAAGCAATATAAACAAAAGAAGTAATTAAAGATAAATTATTCAATTTTTCCACACTTATTCTAAATTTTATTCAAAAGTTGGCCTGATATTCGTAAACAGCACTAAAATATAGCATATAGACATGTATCACATGCCTGTACTACAAAATTTAAAAATTTTAAAAAATTTGAAATTTTTAAAATTTGTTAAATTTGCTTAGTTTTTTTGTTAATATGTGGGAAATCCCAACTTTTCTAATATTTTACATATTCTACATACTCAATGAAGCAAAATTAGTACATAAAAATATCTTCATTAGTACATATTAGGGTGGGCCGAAAAAACCTTTTATTTTTTTTCGAAGTATTAATAGCGCGGAAAAGTTGCGAATTATATAGACAAAGAAAAGGAAAAAAAATTTTTCAAAATCGGTTAATATCTTCCGATCGCGCAAAGGCCCCAAAGTTTGAAAAAATATGCAAAAACTTGATTTTTGCTTTTTTTTTATTAAAAAATCAGAGATTAAACTATCAAATATTGTTCATGATTTTTTTATGTGAAACTAATATAGTTATAGACATAATCGTTCAGATTCCATTCTTCTATCACTTTTTTTTCGTTAGATATAATTTTTTTAATGTTCATACAAATTTTGTAAAGTTGTTTTTCCTGCATTTTTAAACAGCTAATAACTCTAGAACTATACAACTTAAAAACTTGAAATCAGTCCCATTTTGTTTGTAAATTTTTTGTCTTTGATTTGGTGTGCATCATGATCATCATTTTCAAAAAGTTTTTTTTTTAATTTGAAAAAAGTAAAAAAAAATTTAATAAAAAAATTTTTTTAAAAATTTTTTTTGAAAAAATATTAATAGCCTTTTAACTCTTAAAATGAACATAACTACCCAATTTCAAGTTGAAAATAAAATTTAATCATGTATAAAAAAATAAAAATAACCGTAATTTAGTCAAATCCCTAAACATTCCCTAAAATTATTCACCAAGAGCAATTCACTCATGGAAAATTTATCAAATCACTTGAGGGTGTTCATATGACTTAAAACATGTAAAAAATGTCACATAAATTTCAGAAAATAAGACAATTAACAGGTTCGGTTCAAAATCTTACAGTGCTAGTTCCCAACTTTAAGTTAATTCAATTTGCATGAATTTTACCTGAATATTCCTTAGAAATGTGTTTATATCCAATTTTTTATGTTCTAAAACTTTAAATTTACTTTGATTTGACTTGTTAAATTAAAAAAAAGTACATAATTCTTAGAAATTTTCAGGAGAAATGCATGCAAATTGAATTAACTTAACTATGAAAATGTAAAATTTTCAATATTTTGGCAAATTTTGGGGCTTATGCGCGATCGGATTATATTAACTGATCTAAACCAAATTAAAACTGAATGTTTTTAGGCTCTATTAGAAGACGTTGCAAACTATTACGTTACGAAAACATCAAATTAAAAAAAATAAACGCAAAAATCAAGTTTTTTCATATTTAGTTAAGTTTGCATGCATTTCTGCTGAAAATTTCTAAGAATTATGTTTATATCTAATTGTTTTTACTTTTAACAAGTCAAATCAAAGTAAATTAAAAACTTAAGAACATAAAAAAATTGGATATAAACACATTTCTAAGGAATATTCAGGTAAAATTCATGCAAATTGAATTAACTTAAACTTGGGAAGTAGCACTGTAAGATTTTGAACCGAATCTGTTAATTGTCTTATTTTCTGAAATTTATGTGACATTTTTTACATGTTTTAAGTCATATGAACACCCCCAAGTGATTTGATAAATTTTCCATGAGTGAATCGCTCTTGGTGTATAATTTTAGGGAATGTTTAGGGATTTGACTAAATTACGGTTATTTTTATTTTTTTATACATGATTATACTTTATTTTCAACTTGAAATTGGGTAGTTATGTTCATTTTAAGAGTTAAAAGGCTATTAATATTTTTTCAAAAAAAAATTTCAAAAAAAATTTTTTTATTAAATTTTTTTCACTTTTTTCAAATTTAAAAAAAAACTTTTTGAAAATGATGATCATGATGCACACCAAATCAAAGACAAAAAATTTACGAACAAAATGGGACTGATTTCAAGTTTTTAAGTTGTATAGTTCTAGAGTTATTAGCTATTTAAAAATGCAGGAAAAGCAACTTTACAAAATTTGTATGAACATTAAAAAAATTATATCTAACGAAAAAAAAGTGATAGAAGAATGGAATTTGAACGATTATGTCTATAACTATATTAGTTTCACATAAAAAAATCATGAACAATATTTGATAGTTTAATCTTTGATTTTTTTAAAAAAATAATCGCAAAAATCAAGTTTTTTCATATTTTTTCAAACTTTAGGGCCTTTGCGCGATCGGAAGATATTAACCGATTTTGAAAATTTTTTTTTCCTTTTCTTTGTCTATATAATTCGCAACTTTTCCGCGCTATTAAAACTTCGAAAAAAAATAAAAGGTTTTTTCGGCCCACCCTAGTACATATATCCTTACAGTTTTCATAAAACATGTGTTTTTTGGGTGCTTATTATCACCTGATCCCATTGAGATCCCATCACAAGCTTTTGCCATAAGTAAGTAGTCAACACAAACTATTTTTGTCAATTTTTTCAGATTTAAAAAAATACCATTTTTTGAGATATTTAAATTTTAAAATTTAATTTTAAAATTTCAAAAAAAAATTTAATGGTGACCCGGTATTGCTGCACATCATTTTAAAGCCCCATGAATGGGCTTTACAATGATACCACTCCCAAGACTGTATTATAATTGGTTGCCAACTTACAGGCAATCAAAGATGTCAAAAAGTGCAGTTTTTTGAGGAAAATTCAAAACTTTAAAAATTTATAACTTCAAAAGTATTTGAGCTAGGAAGCTGAAATTTGGCATTTTTTCATATCTCTATAATGACTTACTGCATACCAAAAATCAAGAAAATCTGAGACATCAAGTGTGAATGAGTGTGTTGATTTGACGTGGAATACCCCAAATAACATTGGTGTGATTGAACAAGAATGTAATTATCGGAAAATTACCCATCCTGCCACAAATATGTTGTTTTTTCTGCATAGCAAGGAAAAGCCAACTTTCAGGTATTCACCTAGAAAACTAAGATTTTTAGCGCATATTCGTAGTTTTCCGACTCAACATCCGTAACTCGGCAGTTTTCACCTGATTTTCGTTGAAATTGGAGGTTATGATGCAGTCACTACCTAAAATATTTGTTTGTCAGCTAATGATGATTGGAATTTTTAGTTTTTCTTTCTATCTTGGGGCAAAAATTTCCCCAGAGCTGCTTGAATTTCCCCTGAACCTCGTTGGGACATATTCTGCACCTCTGCCATGCATGAAAACAGTGAGTTTGTTGCCTAAATGAAGGGAGCAACTTGCTTAAAAATACATGTGTTATAAACCATGTTTTTTTGCATTGTTTCAAATGCGTTAAAACAAGTGTTTCAATCGTAACAACCCTGTATAAATCTTCTTAAAAATCTAACCCTTGTCATCTTAAATTCTTAATACTTTTTAGCTTTTTCATGTTTTGTCTTAGAGGTAAATTGATTTTTACAGCTCCCTGTATCAGCACAGCAAGCAGAATCAGCAGGAACTACAACATCCTCTTCAAGCTTAGTCCCTGCCTCAGATCCTGGTCCTTCGTCATCCGATCCGGGTTTACCCTCTTCGAGCCCTCCCATGGAATTGGGCGATATATCAGATCCATCACCAGATCAGTCAGATGATGTTTCATCCACTCGCAGTGTGCTTAGTGCAGATAATGCTACAGAAGTGCCAACTTTGATGGTTCCTACTAACTGGGAAAACAGGGAAAGGGAAAGACTTGAAAGGAGGAGAAGGGTCATCCAAAGGAGAAGGGATGCATTTTCTTCCATAAATGATAGGATGGTTCCTACTTCTTATGATACAAATACTGTAAGTCGTAATAGTGCGCCTGATAACGTTAGAAGAATCTCAAAGCTGAGGCAAATGATGATCCAAAGGAGAAGTAATACACTGTCTCCCCTAAATGACAGGATGTTACCTATTTTTTATGATGCAAGTACTACTAGTCCTAGATCCGCCCTCAGAAACAATACAGATTTAGTTTATCCATTTCTGCCTTCCTTAGGCTCCTTTAGGCCTTACCCAGGCCAATCGACTTCCCCTAATGCACAGGTAATTACCATTGATGATGTCCCAGACGAAACTGTTTCTGAAACTAACACGCCGGAGCAGGCAAGAGCCTCTTCATCTGTTCAAAGCACATTCTCTTCTGAGGCGGGAAGTTCGAGAGGAACGGCTTCAAACCCGCCTGAATTTGATGTGTTAGATATGCTTGTGGATAGTGTTGATTCTGACGGGAGTGACTCCGATTGCTCCATATCCAGCATGGATAGTCTCAGGACAAGGATCCGAAAGCAGAAACTCAAATCCAGCCGGGTCCTGGCAGATGGGGTGAACCAATCTCTTGACAACTCCCCCACAAAGGGATTGAATTCTTCCTCTTCAAGTGACGAAGTGAAGGTGGTGGAGTCAAGATTATTTAAGTTTGCAAAATCGCAGACCAAAGCAAAATCGGAGCTAGTGAGTGTTCTTTCTATGTACTTATAGTCTGTCCATTTAGAATAGGCAGATGAAACAGGAGCAAAAATGCCCATCACACAACCTTAGTGACCGATTATTTTACAGTATTTTAATTTTAACAACTTCTGTTTAGGCTACATAGTAATAGCAAAAGAAATTTAATGGTATTTAATTTAAATGGCCTATATCAGGAGTTTCCAACTGGCGGCCTGCAGGCCGAGGCCGCATGGGACATACCGGGTCATTTCATGTGGCCCACGAAGCTCCCTGAAAACCCCCTAAAAGTAGCTTCAGAACACTTTTTAGCATGCTAAAATTCAAAAAATTTTCGGGGAGGACCCCTGAACCCCCCTCCCCTAGTTTAACTTTTTACATTATGAAGTAGCTTTGGTCGTTTTCTATGGAAAAAAATTTATAAGTTTGAGATTTCAAGAGAGAGGTTATATGTACCCTGAAATTCCCCCTGATTGTTGCAAGGGTTTATGAAGGCTTATATCAAGGAGGGATCAAATGGAGTATGCAAAAATCGGATTAAACACTATTTTTAGGAAAATTTACAAACATTTTCTTTTTGTCCCTCTTTTACCTTTTTTATTTCTAGTAATCCAATTGTAGGTTTGTAATGTTATGCTGAAAGTTTTTCTGATGTAAGTTTTCAAAAGTTGGCAAACAAAGCCTATATGCAACAAACAAAGCCTATTGCACAACAACATTGTGCCAAACATACAAAGAATACCCCCTCTCTCTTAACATGTGACCATGGCCGCCCATACATAAGGGCAGAGGGGGGCCCGGCCCCCCCTGGAATTGGAAAAATTTACATAAAATCTTCATTTAACCATAATAATTTTTATTCAACATTCTATTTTATATTTTCTACTATATCAATACTTTATTATGATTTTAAGCTAATTCAAAAGCAATATGAAAATTGTTTCCAGCAATTTCATACACTGAAACATTGTCATATCTACCACCCCAGTAACAAAATGAAGGATATCCTGAATAATACTCTTATCATACATGTGATTCTTCTGCCAATTGGCGGAAATCTGCCAATTTGTTTTGCAAATTTAAAATCCAATAATTCGATTTGCAAAAATGAAGTTCCACTTTCTTAGTTTCCAACCGTGGTTTTAACTGAAAACTAGCCGCTAGTGTTGTACAGTAATAAGTTTTAAGTGAAATCGAAATAATATGAAAACTAGTTGATTTGAGCTAAAAAATATGACCAGCATATCGAATCGTAGATCTCGGTAAGTAGAAGCCAATTGACCCCCTCTTAAAATGAAGGAAAATTTAGGTGTCATCGAATTTTTTAAAAATATTTTCCGCCAATTTATTGTAAGAGTGATCACATGTATGTCTTATCATGAAAATCATGGGTAACAATCCTATAAGGTTGTTGCCCAAAAGTGTTCCAAATGAGTTAAATCTCTACTCTTAAAAGTAAAATTTCAAAAAAACTTTTGGGGGGACACCCAGAACCCCTCTTTTTAGTATCGACTAGGTATATTGTGAACAAGTAGATTTCTACATTAAGTGTAAATTTGAGGGTGTTAAAAAATACTACGCACAATGCACAATACATGAGTGAAACATAAACAGCTATAACTCTGAACCAAACCCTGCTCCCCTCGAATCAAAAAACAATGCCTGACTGAAAACCTAAAATTTTTCTTGGGGCTCCTCTTGAGTTTTAACATATGGGCACCCATGCATGTGACATAATTTGTAAATTACCTATTTTGGAAGCACATAAATTTCAATGGTGTAAGTAAAATTAGCTTGACTGAACACTAATAACAATGGCTAATTTGGTATTGCATGCATAAGTATTGAATTTTCATTTATTTATTCAAATGAATTTTGAACAAAGAACAAACCTATCCTGACTAAATTTGAACCATGATACAAACCATTTACTCTTTTGGGATTTTGTAATATCTTGAGACCTTGTAAAATTTTATGATGGAGGCCTACATTTAGAGAAAAAGATGTCCCCATACCTTTAGCTGATGAAAAGGAATTGTTTAAATTATTGAGTAGTACTTCTAATGATTTATTTGCACCTTCGACCATTGGTCAAGGTACCTGGCTTTTTGCCCCTATTTGTAGTTCTATCTAATGATTTATGTGTATTTATTACTAATGCTTTTTAAACACTATAGGAGTCTCAAAACTTTCAAGATTCTGAAAGTTTAATTCAAAATATTGAAGATGGAGTCAAAGACTGTGTGACAAAATTGGGAGATGAAGACTGGATAAGTGCATCAAAGCCAGATGAATCTGATGCACTCCAGTATTTAAAAGATAGAGTTCTGAAATTGCAGAAAAATGTCATGGATGCAACAGAAGAACTTAAGAACGCTCTTGAGAAAAACAAAGAACAACAGGCAATTATACAGGTAACTATTGCTAAAAGTTCTCAATTTAAGGAGCATAAGGGAATAAATAAGTTAAATTGTAAAAATAAGGCTGGTGCCCAAGGATTTAATTATCAAAGACTTCACTGGACCACTAAACCTAAAGCTTAAACAACATTTGAAAATATTTTGGCTTAATTCTGTTGTCTGTTCCATTAAATACAGCCAAGCGGTTTTAGTCTCCAAACTTTTTATGGTTGTCACTTTATAATTGAATCAGGGTTGAAAAAAAACCATGTTTTTATTTAAATAAAAAGCAAAAAAACATAAACATGTTAAAACATGTTTTATTTGTTTTTTTACCATCAACAAAAAATGCTAAGAAAACCCATGATATTTTAAAATTTAAATTTGATTTTTCAAATTTAAATTGAAGACGGAGAGAATGACTCATCGAGGCAAAGTGTCCAGGCCTCCTTGTTCTAGATGCTATGTTTGTACCAATGCCTATACTTGACACTCTCTTTTTAAGCTCTGAGTGATTCTCACTTGAAAATGGGGTGAGTTTGTTGCCTAAATAAAGGGAGCAACTTGCTAAAAAATAAATGTGTTTTAAACAAGGTTTTTTTGCTTTGTTTTAATATTTTGCCTTGTTTTGGTATTTCACCTGAACTTTATGATTTTTGGTGCGCTGAATCCAAAAATAACCTCCATTTTGTCCTGGGGCGTCACGTTTTTTGGCAATTCAGGTTTTTAGGTTTTATTGGGAAATGCCTTAAAATTTTGAAAAATTGACTCTTAATACTAATTTTTTTATTCAAATATTCAAATTTCTCCATAAAATCTTTTTTATGTTTTTTTGATGTGCTGAATCTAAAATTGGCAGGGTTGCTGATTTTTTTTTTAAAAATTTGATTTTTTTTGAAATTTTTGATTTTTTTTAAAAATAAAAAAAATCAGATTTATTTGATTTAAATCGGACTTTTTTGATTTAAATCAGATTTTTTTTATTTAAATGAATTACTAGTTCTGAACTTCATGAAACTGGTTAATAATATTCTGATATTGTAATTTCAATGTGATACGTATAATACTTTAGCATTACTTAATTACCCAATTTTAGTCTATTTTATACATTAATTAAGTAATTGAATTAATTAAGAGAAGCAGTTCAGTGGTATCTCACCGATGAGAAGCCCATTCGAAAAGGGTGAATTGTACTCAATAACTAAAATTTTTATCCTTCTTTCTATAAGGGGCCGTTTAAATATTACGTAAGCACCCAAGGGGGGAGGGGGTTTGATCTTTGCTTATTTTTCCTGACAAGGGGGGAGGGGGGATATGAGTGATGCTTACGTAAGATACTGCATTTTCAAAAATATGTTTCTTGCATAAATAATTTCAAACTCAACTAAAAATAAATTTAACAAAAAGTTGAATTAGGAAATTTGATGTAACCACTTTTTCTGGGGATTGACCCCCCAAACATTTTGATATTTTAACCCCGAAAAGTAGTGTTTCGATCCATTTATGAACCGAACCCTTAGCGCAGGGGTCCCCAACCCTATGCCCGCGGGCACCATGGCGCCCGTCGATCGGTCTAGGTGCGCCCGCTGCTTGTGCCCAACGATAAAATATTTCAGTTTTCCACTATCCCATAAAATTCTAGAAATGAAATCGCAACATACATTTCAGAATTTCTTCGAGTAAGGCGAGAATAGAAATTTTGGATCTTCAGGATGACATCATCCTCAAAACTATTATCAGATGAGATGAGAAATTCTGGAATATAGTTGATAGAAATAAATTTCCATTCTTAAAAAGAGCAGCATTTAAAATAAAGTAGTTCTTTGGTTCCACACACTTATGTGAATCATTTTCGACAATGAATATAATAAAATAAAAAATCAATCAGAATGATGATTGAGAATCCTGTCCCCCTGACGAAGAGACCTGGGTGGAGTTCATGCAAATTTTTTGTCTTTGTTTCGTATAAAATAAAAAAAATATAGATCACGACGTACATATGAACACCTTGACGATAGCTTGCGGGCAAGAATTTCATCATAATCTCCCAATTATGAAGCGCTGGCCAGCAGTGGCGGCTCGTCCATAGGAGCACGTGAACACCCACCGAAAAAGTAGAACAAAAATCGAAATCAAAGATAAATAAAATATCAAAGGAAATATATTCTCAATTTCTTTTTTTGCTCAAAATTATGTTTCTCTCCCCCCCCTTCTCTACTCAATAAGAAAAATTTACTACCGGAAACGCGAAATAAATCGAAAAAAGACTGAACTCTTATTTTTCTTTCCCCTTCCGCACGTGTGAGCGAAAAAAATATGAGAATCCGAAGAAACCCCGAATGCTTGCCGGAGATCATTTGAGCTTACGGCAACGCGCAGGAGATCTCCGCTAGCACAGATTTAGTGTGCCGAGGCTTTCACTTTTGAGGCACATCTTTCTTTTTTGACGTCTGATAGAAGTGATTGTATCGGCTAATTGGAAAGTACGAGTAAGATCACTCTTTAAATACAATTTAAATCTTTTCATCAAAATATTTTAATACTTTTGTTATTAATTGAATCGTCAGTTTGAAGAAGGGAATAAGTCCAAAAATCAAGTTTTGAGAAAATCGAAAGAGAAATGGAATTTTCATTGTATGGATAGCGATTTCACAACTTCAAGGGGCGATATCTCCCTATAGGGGTTAGTTATTTTCCCCCTCTTTTCACCCATGTGTAGGGCAAAGCTTGGAGATTGTTTTGAGCACAAAAAGTCAATTTGTCATTTTTTGGACTTATTCCCTTCTTCAAACTGACGATTCAATTAGGATTTTTTTAAATGATGGCTGTAAGTAAAATTTCCGTGTTTGGGTTAAAGCATCTGTATTTTTCTCAATTGCCGCTGGAAAAAAAGTTGAAATAAAGAACTTGAGACCAACTCCTCATCTGACCATTGTCCAAGTTACAGATGGAAAAGATAGCAACTTTAAAAGAGAATTTAAAGATGACATTTATGACATAAACGGACTAAATTAATGGAAATTTTAATTTTTATATAATTGGTGTGAACACCCTATTAATTAACTCACGAGCCGCCATTGCTGGCCAGTGAAATGCAATGTATTTTATAAATAATTTTTATACTTCGTATGTTTTGCAAGCAATTTAGTAGTAATTTATTTTACAAAATAATATTAATACTAACTATATTCATTATGTTAATATAATTTTTAAAATTAAATTTTTTGTGCATTATATGTAGTGTGTATTATTAACTATGTCCGCCAACTATAAATTTATCTTGAAAAAATGGTGCCCCCCATTCGACCGATATTCTGGTATGTGCTCTTAGGTACAAAAAGGTTGGGGACCCCTGCCTTAGCGTTACACCCAAAAAGGACAGCACCTTGCATAAGTCACCTAATTTTCAAGAAAAAAAACCCAGTACTTTAGTAAGTACTGTTGTCAAAATTTTGGGGGGGGGGTCTGGCAGTTTCTTACGTAATTATGGTGGGGGGTTTGAGCAGAGGTGCAGAATATGTCCGAACGCCCGAACAATGTTCGGGGGAAATTCGAGCAGCTCTGGGGAAATTTTTCCCCAAGATAGAAAGAAAAACTAAAAAATCCAACATCATTAGCTGAAAAACAGATATTTTGTGCTGAGACTACATCATAACCTCCAATTTCAATGTGAAAACAGTGGGAAAAACTACGGATCTGTGCTAAAAAAACCTAATTTTCTAGGTTCTTAACCTGGATGTTGGCTTTTCCTTGCTTTTCGATTGGTATGCAGGAAAAACAATCTATCCGTGGTGGAATGGGTAATTTTCACTATTCATAGCGTTATTTTCAATCACATCAATGTTCTTAATTAAAATGTTGAGTTCATTAAGGAGAAATTTACAGGTAGCTCAAATTTGAGATAATTAGAAAATTTTTGATGTTTTAGTTTAGGGAACGGGGCACTTTTTTGAGCAGATTATAAATGTGTAAGAAAGACTAAAAAAGAGTATAAAGATAATTAAAATTTAAATTTATGGATTATTTGAAAATTATTGAATCTGAAAGAAGTTAAAGAACTTAATAAACTATTTTTTTAATGAAATTTCATTTTGGGGGAAATTTTGGAGAAAAAAATTCTGTTCTGGGGAAATTTTATAGCCTGGAACATTTTCTGCACCCCTGGGTTTGAGGTTTGCTTACCTTTGCTGACAAGGGGGGGAGGGGGTTAAAAATGGCTAAAAAAGTGCTTACGTAATATTTGAACGGCCCCTAACTATTATTGCCAAATTTTGATATTAATATCAGGTTTGAAAATAAATTGTGACAATGATTACTAAAAACATCATGCCTCATTTTTGTGTAAAAATTAAAATCAATCTTTAAGAGGCAGATTTTATAAGGAGCGGGCAGAAATGCGGGGGTCATTATTGTGACCATTTTTGATTTTGATGAAATTTTTATGATGGATATTTCTAATGATTTTAGAATACCCCTATTTTTTCTTTTTAACGAAAAAAATTTTTTTCGGCCTACAAAAATTCTCAAAGTTGGTCGCGACCCGGTATTTTTTTCGAATCGACATATCTTTGTACAACATTTTCTCAGTGCATTGAGGGTCAACCAAAGTAATTCTTGCGGTAACAACATGTCCTTAGATAGCTTAATCAAATTCTTTTGTGAATTTCATGGTTCACCTTCCCTGCAAACTGGAAGGGTTCGCCAAACTTTGTCGAAAAAAATGAAAAAATGCCAAATTCGAGCCTTTATTGACCCCAGCATTGAGGGTCAATCACAGTTTTGAGGGTTAAAGTGTGTAGTACTGCTCAGTATTAACTTAATTAGCCCATTGGTTGTATGGTTAACCCTCATGGCTGCAGAAAAATGGCTACTTTCGTAGCTATCAAAACAAAAAGAGGTCATTTTGGTGACCCCGTATTTCAGAGCATTGAGGGTCAATCAATAATTCGAAATATACGTTTCTTAGTACAATACCTCTACTTTAAGAAACAGTTGACAAACCTATGGACTCTCGATCTGGGATCACGTGAGATTGATTTTTGTGACTAAAAAAACGGAAAAAAGGTCATTTTTGGGACCCTGTATTTCAGAGCATTGAGGGTCAATGACAAACTGGAAATATGCATTTCGTAGTATGAGACCTACCCTTTAAGAAACAATTGACAGAATTATGGAGTCTTGACCTGCGATCAAGGTTGTTAAGTATTTAAATACTTAGTAACGGAAATACTTTTTAAATACTTTAAAAGTATTTAGTTACATTCGTTACTTTTTTAGTATCGAACTGGTATTTAACTACAATAATTAAAAAGTAACTTAAATCTTTGGTACTTAAGTACCTATGCTGTACTTCAGTTACTTTGTAAGCCCATAATTAAAAATCTCAATCCAAACATTGGAGGGGAAAACAAACACATTTTCCTGCTTTCCGCAAATCCCGAGGGGAAAAAGCGACCTCGGCGAGCGATTCGAATTCGACCCCCTTGTCCCCTCGCTCTCGCAGACGGCGAGTCGGTGACAGGGGCTCGCCGCGCTGACAGTCCTCTATAAGAATATTTATAGCCCCCTGATAATTGAAAGGGCCGTCATTTCTCTGGGTGGTCTCGCAGGAGATTGAATAGCCGATATGATACCGTTTTATGGCCACTAATTGTTAGTAGTTTCTTGTTTTCACTTCCAAAGGAAGGGGGGACATTTACCGGTAGATCAAATTTTACGAGAAGACGTCTTTCAGTCGCTTTTTTGTAGTGCTCTCCGAAAGGCTGCTGGTTTTCTGCTCAGTCGGTCGGCGCTAGGCGTTTCGGTGTGGGGACGATTCGGCTTGAGAAATGAAATGAAATTAAATAGAACCTTTTCAAAATCATTCTAAAAAACTAGACAAATATTTTCTTTGTCTCGCGCTGAATCGTCCCATTCCGTTCCTGCTTCCTGGATTAACATTGTTTGTATAATGTCCCAAAAAGAGGTAGGGTTTTTCATAATTTTTTTTAAAAAAGTAGTGAGGGGATTGATGATTTATGTTTTCTTTATATTTTTATCTAGATAATTACAATGGATTTTTATGTTTTGATATTTTTCGGCATGTAGCTTAACTTCCCCCACTTTTGCCCAAAAGGGTTAAAAGCCTTTCATTCAATCCTTTAAAAAGCTTTTCATTCAAGCCTTTATGTAGTATATTCTTACAAGATTCTATAAAAAAATTCACTTAAAAGTTCATTATTACATTCTCTCTTCCTCACTTTTTTGAAGAAAAACTAAACGTAATAAAAGAGTTACAGACTTAAATTTAACTTTTTTTAATTCTTTTAAAAATGACTGAAATAATTTTCTGCTAAATATGAATATTCCATTTGAATTGGAAAAAAGGCAAAATATCAATTAAAAGATTAATTTCAAATATTTGATAATCGAAGAAATTGAAACATCGCTCAAAACTCAAAACTACAAAATAGCTGCAAAAGAAGTAATTCACCTGTTTTTTTCTAAGAAATGACCTAAATAAATGACACCCTAAAATTGGCAAAAATGGGACAAGTAAAAAAATTTAATTTTTAAATCCTCCTGTTAAAAAAAACTTTTGAGGCATTTGTCGAGGTCGTTCTTCCTCGATTGTGTTTTTTTATGTCTAGTTGTGTTTTTTATTAATCGCCAATTATTGGTGATTTAGTCATTAAGTAGTTAATTAATTAATTTATTAAAATGAACTTATTTATGAAAATATTTTGACAATAGTAAATTAAATTTCCAAAGAAAGAGTGGGGAAAGAAAATGAAATACTTTTTTACTAGCTAATGAAAATAATTATTTTATTAAAAATTGGATAATAATGAAAGGAGAGAACATTATATCTTTAGTCTTTACAAACTTTTAAGTTTTTAAAGTAAAGTACAAGTAACCTTAAATTTTGAGTTAAATGTAACTTCTTTTTTAAAAACTTTAGCAACTTCCATTAGTAATTTATAATTAAATTTCTTTTTATTTTGATATTTTGGTATGGTTTAAATTAACTTATTATGTAGTCGAAAATTCAAAAATTTGGAGTATCGGTTGCTTCCATGCACCTTCTTCCAGTTGAGAAGACATCGTTCGCTCACTTAAGTTTTAATTCAAATATTAAAATTTTATTTTATTATTAAAATTATATTTCAATTTTTTAAAAAATAATTAAAATTAATTTTAAAATGAATTGTATTAGTTTAAATTTATAAATTGATTAAAATTTTTTATTTAAAATTTAATTATAATAAATTATTTATTAAAATTTTAATTTATTCGATTAAATTTTATTTAAATTATTTTAACTTTTAATTTTTTAAATTTAAAATTTGCGGGTAAAGTAACTGAAGGTAGTCTTAAATACTTTTCATATACTCTATTTGTACTCTATTTAGTTACTTTTTTCGGGTATTTGTACTTAATACTTAGTTACTTTTTCTGAAATACTTGTATTTGTACTCAAATACTATTTCAAAGTAACTTTAACAACCTTGCCTGCGATCACGTGAGATTTATTTTTGTGACTACAAAAACGGAAAAAAGGTAATTTTTGGGATCCTGTATTTCAGAGCAATGAGGGTCAATGACGAACTGGAAATATGCATTTCGTAGTATGAGACCTACCCTTTTAAGAGACAATTCACAGAACTTTGGTATTTTGCCCAGCGGGCACGCCTAAGACTTACTTTTCTACATAGCGAACACATAAAATATGCTATGCTTACAATTAGCTTTGTAGGTTATTTTCAAAAATTATTTTCAAATTACATTTGGTCTCCCAAAGGAAAGACCTCCAAAAAATAAACCATTTAATGAGATTAAATTTTTATTTGGGCAGTGATTTAAGAGAATTTGAAAAACATTAGCCTTGAACATATAAAACAGCAAAATATCTCAAAGAATTTCAATAAAACAGCAAAATATTTCAAAGAAAGAAGTTTTAACAAATATAAACACAAAAAAGTTTATTTCTCCCGAGTTATTTCATCTTCTTTAATCTTTGAAATTATCTTTTTGATTTCCCCAACAGCTTCAATACCGAAATACTGAAATAAAATAGAAATATAAATGAACCTTAGATTTGCAGATGATAAAAGAAAAAATTACAGTAGAGCAATGGTTCCCAACTTTTTTCCGTCTGTGGCCCAGCTAAGCCTTTCTAAATTGTCTATGCCCCCCACTTCATTTTTTTTTTCGAAAATCTTTGAAAGTGTACAAAATCTGGTTGTCCATGCCCCACAAGGCGACAATTTGGTTAAAAGTTTTCAAATTGACCCCCTAGAAAAACTTATTGGGCCCCGATGGAGCGTACGCCCCACGTTGGGAAACACTGCAGTAGAGATAAGAAAAATATGTACCTCGTCATTCAAATCTTCATCAGTCATAACCTCCATTTCCATCGTTTTTTTCGTTTCTTTAGTTACAAAAATAAATATCACGTGCTCTCAGGGCAAAATACCAAAGTTCTGTCAATTGTCTCTTAAAAGGGTAGGTCTCATACTACGAAATGCATATTTCCAGTTCGTCATTGACCCTTATTGCTCTGAAATACAGGATCCCAAAAATTACCTTTTTTCCGCTTTTGTAGTCACAAAAATAAATCTCACGTGATCGCAGGTCAAGACTCCATAATTCTGTCAATTGTTCCTTAAAGGGTAGGTCTCATACTACGAAATGCATATTTCCAGTTCGTCATTGACCCTCAATGCTCTGAAATACAGGGTCCCAAAATGACCTTTTTTCCGTTTTTATAGTCACAAAAATCAATCTCACGTGATCCCAGATCGAGAGTCCATAGGTTTGTCAACTGTTTCTTAAAGTAGAGGTATTGTACTAAGAAACATATATTTCGAATTATTGATTGACCCTCAATGCTCTGAAATACGGGGTCACCAAAATGACCTCTGGGTCAATCCATGTGAAATCATCCAGAAAAAGAGAAAATTGTTGCTCCACATTTTTGATTTTTTTCATTCTTTGCCAGTTAGTTAACCTTACTTTAGAGATACTAAAACAAGTGTTTAAAATTTTTTAAACCTTTCCAATTTTTTTTGGCGGCCATTTTTTGCCTGGTCGAAACCCGTTTTCGGTGAAAAACACACTTTACGGAAACCCTTATTACTTTTTTTCTATCCAACATATATAAATGATTTCAAAGCCATTTTATTTATTAAAGAATGAACTAATTTAATGTGTTAAGTATTTTTATGATAATAGTTTAAAACATTTTTTTATATATTTTTGAAAATCAAATTTTTTGAGTGAAAAATTCGGTTTTTGACCTAAAAATTTAATAGGAAAAAACTGAAACTCACCTTTGCAAATTTTTCCTCAATATATCCCTTTCTAGACAATGTTTTAGAAGTGAAATAAAACAATTCAAGCCTGTCCCTTTTTCATAAAAAATAGTCAAACTTGGCATCTCGGCTAAAAAATGCCAAAATCAAAGTTCAATATCTAAAATTGGACAGATAGGAAAATTATGAAATTTTTACAGGATAGTCTTCTAATGTATATAAACAAGTAGTAAAAATTTCATGAGTGATATCTGGGTGGTTTAAGAAATATGAAGCTTCGAAATTGCATTGAAAGACCTATTTATTTACATTCATTTTTTAACACAAACAGCTTATATATTGCACAAAACATAATTTTCTCACTACTTAAAATAAATATAGATGTGTTTTTTTATTTCAAAAAATTAATATTGTAAAATATATACAAATCACTATAAATATGACGTTATTTAGACACTTAAAGGTTCCATTAACTTTATTAAAAATAGGTAATTGTTGAATCAAATCAAAATCCGTGAACAAAAAGTGATGTGGTATTTGAAATTTTGGAATATCAGAAACTTAATTGATGAATAAAATGGGGTTTTCTTCTGGTTATGAAGTGTGAAATAAATATTAGAGATATTTCATTACAAAGTGTTTCAGTAATATTATAACTGCGTCCTGTAACAGTAATTAATTTCAATGGAGTTAATGTCCAAAGCACATTAGATACTTCTACCCAAACTGTGCCATTTTTGGATAATTGAAAGGATGTTTTGGGATCATAATGGATGAATAAAGTGAATTAAAAGGTCACTGTTTTCCCCGTTTAGTTCGAGAACTTTCCCAATCCACCACTTATTTTCATAAATGCACACAATGTAGTTATTAATTTTGAGAAGTTAATGGAACCTTTAAATGTCTAAATAACTACTGAAACCTCTAATTTCACCATTCAACCCATTTTTTAAAATCAGCCTCTACATAACAAAATAGGCATGTTAGCGGTCTTGCCCTGAAGCCTTTATTTTATGCACATATATTTGACACAGACACACCTCAGTTTCCAATGAAGTATTTCTGATTTTTTATCCCTCTTTGTTGTTTGCTTTCTCTAGTTTTTATATTGTGCAATTCGAATCTTCAGTCAATAATTTACCATGCAATATCAGGTTTTTTGTAGAGAAACACCTCCTTTATTGTTTTCTTCTAGTTTTTTTGCTGTGCAATACGAGTTGGTAGTCAAAAACTTAGTAAAATCAGTTTATTTTGTCAAGAAATACCTCTGCATTGTTTTCTTTTTCTAACTGTGCAACATGAGTTATTTGTCAAGAATTTACTATGCAATTTACTCAGTTTTTTTCATCACAAAACACAAAGATTTTCAAGGCTTCATATTTCATACTAGAATACATATATGGAGCAATGAGTGGTTCTGAGTTAAGAATTTTCTATACAGTATCAGTTGTTTTTGTCAAGAAATACAAGGACTTTCAAGGTAATTCCGAGGCTTCATATTTATAGTGATTTGTATATAATTTACAATATTAATTTTTGAAATCAAAAAATACATCTATATTTATTTTAAGTAGTGAGAAAAATATGTTTTGTGCAATTTATAAGTTGTTTGTGTTAAAAAATGAATGTAAATAAATAGGTCTTTCAATGCAATTTCGAAGCTTCATATTTCTTAAACCACCCAGATATCACTCATGAAATTTTTACTACTTGTTTATATACATTAGAAGACTATCCTGTAAAAATTTCATAATTTTCCTATCTGTCCAATTTTAGATATTGAACTTTGATTTTGGCATTTTTTAGCCGAGATGCCAAGTTTGACTATTTTTTATGAAAAAGGGACAGGCTTGAATTGTTTTATTTCACTTCTAAAACATTATCTAGAAAGGGATATATTGAGGAAAAAATTTGCAAAGGTGAGTTTCAGTTTTTTCCTATTAAATTTTTAGGTCAAAAACCGAATTTTTCACTCAAAAAATTTGATTTTCAAAAATATATAAAAAAATGTTTTAAACTATTATCATAAAAATACTTAACACATTAAATTAGTTCATTCTTTAATAAATAAAATGGCTTTGAAATCATTTATATATGTTGGATAGAAAAAAAGTAATAAGGGTTTCCGTAAAGTGTGTTTTTCACCGAAAACGGGTTTCGACCAGGCAAAAAATGGCCGCCAAAAAAAATTGGAAAGGTTTAAAAAATTTTAAACACTTGTTTTAGTATCTCTAAAGTAAGGTTAACTAACTGGCAAAGAATGAAAAAAATCAAAAATGTCGAGCAACATGGCCTGGATGATTTCACATGGATTGACCGCTCTTTTTGTTTTGATAGCTACGAAAGTAGCCATTTTTCTGCAGCCATGAGGGTTAACCATACAACCAATGGGCTAATTAAGTTAATACTGAGCAGTACTACACACTTTAACCCTCAAAACTGTGATTGACCCTCAATGCTGGGGTCAATAAAGGCTCGAATTTGGCATTTTTTCATTTTTTTCGACAAAGTTTGGCGAACCCTTCCAGTTTGCAGGGAAGGTGAACCATGAAATTCACAAAAGAATTTGATTAAGCTATCTAAGGACATGTTGTTACCGCAAGAATTACTTTGGTTGACCCTCAATGCACTGAGAAAATGTTGTACAAAGATATGTCGATTCGAAAAAAATACCGGGTCGCGACCAACTTTGAGAATTTTTGTAGGCCTAAAAAATTTTTTTTCGGGAAAAAGAAAAAATAGGGGTATTCTAAAATCATTAGAAGTATCCATCATAAAAATTTCATCAAAATCAAAAATGGTCACTATAGTGACCTGCCCGCTCTTATAAAATCTGCCTCTTAAATTATATTGATTCAGTTAAATTAATTTTACTCAAAGAATTATGTGTTTTTTTCTTTAAAATAATAATTAAATAGTGATAAAAATGAAAATTCAGCATTTAATAATTGATAGTAGTCATGCACACAGATAATAGAGCCCTATTATCTGTAGTTTTGTATATGAAAAAAATTAGTTGGGAAAACATGAAACAAATTTAAAAAAAAGAGCTTTCAATAAAAATCATCTACATACAGTAGAGCCCCGATTATCCGCGCAATTGGGTGGCAAGGGTACCGCGGATAGCGAAAATCGCGGATAACCCGAAAAAAGACAAAAAATGAGGGGAAAACATGAAAAAAATATTTCAGCATAAAAACTATGTTTTATAGAACAAAAACATGATGTGTAAAACTTTTAAAATATGTACAGTACAGCAGAAACCTTTGCTCTACATCTAAAATGTCTCTAATTTCATCTAAAATTTGATCTCATCGTTAAAAAATTTGTTTTGGGGCACTCGCGGATCATCCGCTCGCGGATAATCGGGGTTCTACTGTACTTGTATTTTAAGATTTGATACCAGGTAAAAATAAGATTTTAATTCTTGTTTAGTTTATTGCAATTATCGATTCCAAACCCTGCTGAATTTACCCCTTTTTGTCATTAACATTTTTGTTATTGGTGGCAAAAATTTGATCTTGAAGTTGCAGGCAATTTTATGTAGAATAACTTTAACCTATCTCTCCTAGTAACATATCTAGCAGATAAATTTTTTATTTAAATTGTGGCAGTTTGACATTTTTGATTTAAATCAATGATTTTTTTTTTAAAATCAAGTGATTTAAATCCAGCAACCCTGAAAATTGGCCTCCGTTTTATCATAGGACTTAACACTACTTCACATTTTAAGTAAAAAGGCCAATTTTTTATGAAAATAAAAGTATTTATTTAAAAAAACTTATTTATTTTTTCGACTCAAACTTTATCTAAAAAATTTTTATATGTGTGCTGAACCCAAAAATGACCTCTTTTGATTTTTAAGACATTGCATTTTGTAACGAATTGAGCAAATGTAGCAACATTTCACAAAAAATGTGAGTACACTTAAGAAGTAGATTTCTTAATCCTAATTTACTATCAAGGTAATACATTAGTATTACATGTAAATACATTAGTTTATATGTTTTTGGTGCCCTGAGTTTAAAAATGGTCTCTGTTTTACCCTAGAATGTCATGTTTCCTGACCATTTAGGTGAAATGTAAAATAAGTAATTATTTCAATATTAATGAAAATAGGTTCATAAAATAAGTTTTTTATTACATATTCTTCATAAAAATCATTATATAACTAAAATAAACTCATTTCCACACTCTAAAGCCAACTTTTCCTCCTTATGAAGCTCCTCTTGGTACATTTACCCTTTTGAGTAGCAACAAGAACGTTTCTTTGAACTGTACTAAGAAAATTCTTCATTATTGCACGATTAAAGCTTCCCTAATAATTTCTTTCCATCTATAATGCACGGATGCAGAATATGTCCGATCCGGCGATCTAGGATCGAGGGAAACTTTAGCCATGTGGGGAAATTTTGTGGAAAATAATAATATTGCACTCAACTTCAGTTCAGTAATCAAAATTTATGTAGCGATTTCCACCTTCACCACAGATCTAAGGTTCGCTTTCGTTTTGAGTTTCCAAAATGTAAACATGAATAGGAATTTTTGTAGATCTTTACTACTTTTTAAAATTTTGGGGAAATTTTTGTATTGATTGGGGGAAATCTTGGAAGTAAAAACATTTTCTGCATCCCTGCTATAATGTACTGGTGAGATAGTTTACTATGTGCATCATTCATAGCTCCTAATTTTAAAAAAATAAAGGAGTTAGAAATGTACAAAAACTATGAAAAATGGGAAAATTCGAATATAATTTTGCAATTTGTGAAAAATCCTGATGTATAGGATTTTTTTTCGTAATTAGCACACCAAAATACATAGGAAATGGCTAAATTATTCAAACAGCTTTTTCATTGCTGACCTGTGTCATATTACTCTAAAATACTAATTCATTAAATGGAACTTAAATCTACCATGTGTAATAATATGAATACCAAATTGTAATAAGTAAAATATCCATCTACATTCTATTGGTTGTCGATCAGGTCAGAATTATCTGTATTTGTGTTTGAATAAATCGTTAAGAATGATTACTAGTAGAAAAATTGCTAAAATGTTATAATTATAATTTTTTTGTTTAAATAATTTTGTTGTACAATCTGCTCATTCTTTTATTTGCTGATTTTGTTGGCCTGAACTTGATATTCTATCAGTTTTTGTTAACATTTATAAAAGGTCCTCTTCATAAAATCTTTTTTTTTCATAATTGAGTAGCAATAAAACAATTCATAACCAATTAAAATTTTATTAGAAATATTAGTAAAAATTTATGCAAAAACCCCTTACGAAGTGGTTTTTTGCTGATCTACTTTAACCTCTTCTTCAACGTTTTATTTTTCAATTTCTGACCCAAAATTTTCCATTTTTTATTGTCTAAAATAAAAATTTGTATTTTTGACACTGAAAAGTGCAAAAGTTTTTATCCCCGGGCCCTTTTTGCCCATTTTACATGCAGGGGTGGAAAATCTGCGCCAACTGCGCCAAACTGTGCCGAAATTGGTTACCTGCGCCAATCTGCTCCAAAAATGGCAAAATTCCGATTTTTGCGCCAAACTGCGCCAAAAACGCGATAATCCGTTCAATCTGAATTTGTAACCCTGAAAATCCAACTGATAAGAAAAGAACCAATCCTCAGACACTATGATCGATTCTCTTCAAGCTAGGATCGCTATGAAACGGGGGGCCGGATGCAACTACGTTTTGCGACGATTTTGAGACCGGTCGAATCCTACTTCCACAGCTCGCGTTGCTACATGGTGGAACGCTTCAGCAAATGAGGAGGAAAACGTCGTAGAGCCCGATCGTCCGGCGCGGTGGAAATTGAAATACTAGAACGATTGTAACGGAGTACGTTATGCGTTGATTTGATTTTTGGCCGTGTTTTTCGGTGATAAGCACAGGGTTCGTACGCTCCTTGAAAATTAATTTCATTTTCAAGCACTGGAAACTCCTTGAATTTGGGTTGTACTCCTTAAAAACTTTTAAATTTTCATCTTTAATATTTCTTCTGTAAATTTATTTCTCCTATAAAATAGATTTCAATCCGCAGCGTTTAGTGCGTTGAAAAGTCGGAAATCGCGATATTTTGCGAAAGTTTCGGGGGTTTTTTTCTTGCGGAATGTCCCGTTCTTCCCCCGACTTTCTTGGACGGCCCGCGGGTGCTGCTGTTGATTCAAGTTGGCTTCTTTATGCGTCATTATTTGCGAAGAAGAAAAAACAACTTTACCGTGGTTAGAAGCCCACAAGTCCGGTGTTCCGGAAGCCCGAAAAATAGCAATATTTCGGAATTTTTTTTTCGGAATGTTCCGTTCTTCCCGCGACTTTGTTGGACGGCCGCGGGTGCTGATTCAAGTTGTCTTCTTCTTGCGTCATTATTGCGATGTAGAAAAAACAACTTTACCGTGGTTGGAAGCCAACAAGTCCGGTGTTCCATCTAGTCTTCCGGAAATCGGGAAAATAGCTACTTTTCGCGACAGTTCCGTTTTTCAGGGTGTCCGCTAACCCTGGAAACCGGGAAAACCTGGAATACTCAGGGAATTCGAAAATGCCCTGGAAAACCTGGAATACTCAGGGAATTACGAAAATATTCTGGAAAAATGTTATTTTGTACGATACGTAACGTTTTCCAGCCTTTCTTTACGTTGTGGAGTTACCATCTCCGGTAATTAGTCAAATCAACGGCATCCTAGCTCGCACGCGGATCGGCACGGCGGCGATGCGATCTCGCGACTCGGCCTGTAAAGGCCCCTTCTCCTCGTTCGTTTATTGTATTACGGAAAAACGACTTTTATTGGAAGAAAGCCGTGTTCATGCTGTTCCTACCATGCAGCCTCAAGATGAGGAGAAGCCTATTTTACGAGGCGTAATCGTCGGCTTCTCGCATTTGGTGTATTGTGGAAAACGGACTTGAGCTTTTTCATGGAGAGATATTCTAAAGTCAAAGACTTGCTTATGAAGTCTTATTTTAATGGTGCTCAAATTAAACTTATTTTGAGTAGAACAATTGAAAGAAACTTTATTGGAAAACTTGAATTACTGCTTTAGTCTTAATTTAAATTTAATAATTTCATAGTTATTGTATGGTTGTGAGTGATAGGTAGTTTTTCCTCCAAAAAATATAACCTGATAAGATTTTCAGCTTATTTATGAAAATATATTATGAAATTTCTTTATAAGGTAGTCTTTATACACAAATAGGATTCTTTACTTAAAATTGAAGTTTTAATTTTTCTCAGTTAAATTTCTGAATAATTTGATACTTTTTAAGCACTAGCCTTTTACAGTTAATTTTTACTGAAGGCTCCTGATTATCAATTAAACATTTCTAAATTTTGTTTTTTTAGAATAATTTGAAGATCAAATATAATCTGACTTCAGTTTTCATTAAAATAATTTCCTTTCGCAAAAATGCACCCCCAAAAATTAAACCTGGAGTACTCCCATTCTAGCCAGTGTATTGTATAGTCATTTCACAAATCTTGTATTCCTTTTGAGCTCTTGCTCAGTCTCAGAATTGGTCGAAGCTTTTCTAGAGAAAAAGAAAACGGATTATTTTTCTCAATGAGTAAAACATCTATAAATTAAATGTCTAATTTTAAAATTAATATATCATTTAACGAATTAATACTAATCTATAGAAGATATTTTTTCAGTTTTTTTTATCAAGTTTATAGTATGAATAGAAGGAAATTAAAGTTCCATCTTATCATCAAAAATTAAAAAAAACGCCTTAAAGCTTTAGTTTGACCGAACCTGATGCTGATTCACTGTAAACTGATACGGAAATGAAATTTGCGTTGATACAAAACCACTAAAAGCTGATACAAAAATGCATTTTGACTTGATACAAAACTGCCCTAAAGCTGATACAAAAATCATTTTTGGATTTTCCACCCCTGTACATGTGTTCAAATACTTGAAAATTTGCTTACTGATATGCAGTTTTTCCCGCAATACACCTAGTGAACCATTGAATTTTCCACAGTTTTTTTTATTAAAATGTTATGAATTTATATAAAACCATATTTTTGACTCTCTGAAGTGTTTGAGATAATTACACTGTTCTACAAATTTGACCTTCAAAATTTTTTCCTTGATGAAAATAGTCAATTCTTATAGATTTTGGGTCGCTGAATACGAAAATCACCATTAAAATTCTCAATTGACTCAGGATTTTCGGGGAACAGCCCCTCCCCCTTTTTACGTTTTTCGACGACCTTATAACTTTAAACTCGATTTTCAGGGTCAAAAAGCATTATTTTAGTCTTCAAATTGCTCCCCAGTTAACAAGAAATGTTCAAATTAATAAAATATGATAAATTTATAACAAATGGATAGGGTTAAGGGGTAATTACCCCCCTAAAAATACAAAAAAAATAGCTAAAAATTATAGAGGTTTCTATACGCTATTTTTTCCTCTTATTTTTTACGCAAATCCCGTTTGAAGGGTCCTAACCCTTCCCCAAGGACCCAAATTTGATGACAATATGCAGCAATAATTTTTACTAAAAGCGGTTGAGGTGTTAGCCTCCCAGAAGTCCCCACGGAAGAGTTCGGAAGACTTCCAGAATCGCGAAGGCGCTCGCGAGTTCAGGAATTAATATCGATGATTTTGAAAAGATTACAAATGATGTTTTTCTTATATTTTGGGTGTATCCTAAGTAGAAACTCTTCAGTTCTTTAAAAACTGACCGGTTTTCGGGAGTGAGGATTCCATGTTTCAAGATGTTTACAGATGCACGGCTGTGGATAACAATTAGGGGGCATCCCCTTATAAACTGAGGGTGATGGAGGAAAATGGGTGTCATATTTGAATTCAGCAGATCATTTTACACAAGAATCAGCTGAAATTCAGTAAGTGGCTTCAAATGTTTTTTTGTACAGCACAGTTAAACTATAAGTGCGGCATTGATCCCTTCCGTGGGTGCTCTGGGGGCGCTCTCACCTCAACCGCTTTTAGCAAAAATCATTGCTGCATATTGCCATCAAATTTGGGTCCTTGGGGAAGGGTTAGGACCCTTCAAACGGGAATTGCGTAAAAAATAGGAGGAAAAAATAGCGTATAAAAACCACTTCAAATTTTAGCTATTTTTTTGCATTCTTAGGGGGTTAACTACCCCTTAAACCTATCCATTTGTTATAAATTTATCATATTTTATTAATTTGAACATTTCTTGTCCCCTGGGGGGCAATTTGAAGATTAAAGCAATGCTTTTTGACCCTGAAAATCGAGTTCAAAGTTATAAAGTCGTTAAAAAACGTGAAAAGGGGGAGGGGCTGTTCCCCGAAAATCCTGAGTCAATTGAGAATTTTAATGGTGATTTTCGTATTCAGCGACTCAAAATCTATAAGAAATGACTATTTTCATTAAGGAAATTTTTTCAGTGTAGAACAGTGTTATCTGTCCTTAAAAAGAAGATTTAAATATAATTTATGAAGCGCTTTCTGTTCTGATGTTTTTCCTGCAATGCACCTGCATTAGAAAATCGCCCTCGACCTTTACGCTTCGTGGATCTTTACTCAGACCATTGATAGGGGTCCAGAACATCTGTCTGCAAAATTTCCAGGAACTCCGAGGGGGGCTATTGCGTTTCAGGGGGTCAGCAGAAGAGGAAACAGTAGTGGGAACTTTCAATGGAAGATCCGTGACGGTTTTATGGCTTGTAAATCTCCAGACCAGTCTGGAACGCCCCTTGAATTCTTCGCATTCGTTACTGAATGGGGAAGAAGGTGGGAAAGTACCTTTGGACAAGTATAACAACAAAGTAACCCACATTGTGACGAATTAAATGCGCGTCGCATGACATGCGACCGTTACAGAAATGAGCCACTTTACGTTGGACGTATGACATGCGTCAGCAACAGAGAAGGGTTTAAAAAATATTTTCAATTTTTGCCTCCCACATTATATTGTATTCTGCAATAACATTCATTACATTGATTGGTGTTTTAAAAAGCATGTATTGTCTTTTTTAGGATTTACATGACAAGCAAGGAGTTTCCAGAGAGCAGCTGTGTGAAGATTTAGAATCTGAGCTGTCTTGTAATATATGTACCGAAATATTAATTAAGGTATGGTTGGGAGGGTTATCCTTAAAAAAATCAGTGGGTGTTATATATTTTAAAGTCTTAAGGTCTTATTATTATATTTATATTTGCTTTTATTTAATACTTAATTGATGTATGATATTAATATTGTTATTAACTGGAAATTTTGGGACAAGGATACGAGAAAAACTAATTTAAATTTAAATTTTGTTATAAAGTTCACAAGCTTTTAACTTAAATGAATCAGTTGTTTCCTATTTTTATAAATAAATCTAATGCAAGCTTTTTGTTTATATTCCCAATAGCCTGTTATTCTGGATTGTGGGCACATCTTTTGCCAATATTGTATTGGTGTGTGGAAAAAGAAAAAGAGGCAGTGCCCAAATTGTCGAGATCCTATCAAGACGGAAAACGAAGTTAAAGTCCTAGACGGTTATCTTAGCAAAGTAGTTGAGCATTTGGAGCCAATGTACCGTATGAAGAGAAACGAGCTGATTGAATCAAGAAAGACTGAAACAGGTGTGATTCATGTTTTAACCTTTGTTGTTACATGGTACAACAAACATGGTACATGTTTGTACAGGTTAATAGTACATTGCTTTTTTTAAAAGTAGAAAGTAAAGGATATGTAAATAATGCAGTATAAAATTGTAATTATCTAAAATAGTAAAAATTTGCAAACACAAATTTTGAAAATTAAACCTCTTTCAAAACTTCTGAGTTTTTTTAAATGTTAGATAAACACCTCTTGGTGTTCCAATAAGCAGCAGTCAAGTTTAAAAACATTTAGGTGTGAAAAAAAACTTCCACCTAAATGTCCCCGCTACTAACTGTGATGTGGGAAAATGGCCTTGCCACTAGATTGAGGTTTTGCAGTATATTTAGAAAATAATCCATTTTTATGGACTTGTTTCCACAAATCACTTGAATTTTCTAGTATTAGTATAAATTAGTATGAATAACAACTAAACTATCTGCTTATAATTTAATTAATTTTCACCTATTTTATCTTATGATAATAGAAATTTTTTTAGTTAATTATTTTAATTAAGTTCTTAAAAAATGATCGGAATGGGATAAAAAATAGTCTCTTGCTTTTTATATTTAGGTATGACATTTAATCTAACTCATTAGCAAAACAGCCCTAAGTTGGCCAAGGCCTACAATGCCTATCTTTGTTTTCATGTGGGGGGCTAGGCATATGTCCCAGTTAGGTGGTTAGTATAACGCTATACCCCTAGTGCAGTGTTGGGCAAAATTTATTCGTGCAACTACAGATAACGAATAAATCATCTAGATGAACCTACGAATAACGAATGAATCAACCGTCAATTGCGAGCGAGCACACGAATAACGATTGATTTATTCGTCAATTGCGGAGGAGACGATTGACAATTAATTCAACTGTTGTTGTGAGAGAACCTACGAATAACAATTAAATCAATCGTTATTCTGAATGCTTCCATGGCAATTAATTAGGTATTACTGGATCGCTTCGCAACTTCATCGGAGTGGTCAGCTGCTTTATTGGATCGCTTCTCAAATTTACCGAAGTGGTCCGAAACTTACCGGAAGTGGTCTGTTAGTCACCGGAAATGGTCCGTGAGTCACCGGAAGTGGTCTGTAACCCACCGGAAGGGCTCCGTAAGTCACCGGAAGTGGTCTGTAAGTCACCAGAAGTGGTCCGTTTTTAACCAGAAGTTGCCCGAATTTAACCAGAAGTGGTCCGTATTCAAACGGAAATGGTCCGTATTTAACCGGAAGTTGCCCGAATTTAACCGGAAGTGGTCCATATTTAACCAGAAATGGTCCGGAATGTTTCGGACCACTTCCGGTAACTTACGAACCACTTCCGGTAAGTTGCGGAACATTTCCTGTTAATACGGATCACTTCCGGTTAGAGATGGACCATTTCCGGTTAAATACGGACCACTTCCGGTTAAATTTAAACCACTTCCTCTTATATATGAACCATTTCCGGTTAAATACGGGCCACTTCCGGTTAGAAACGTAATACTTCCGGTTAAATTTAAACCACTTCCGGTAAAATATGAACCATTTCCGGTTAAATACGGGCCACTTCCGGTTAAACTGGGGCAACTTCGGGTTAAATGCGGACCACTTCCGGTGACTTACGAACCACTTCCGGTAAGTTGCAGACCACTTCTGGTGACTTACGAACCACTTCCGGTAAGTTGCAGAACATTTCCTGTTAATACGGATCACTTCCGGTTAAAGATGAACCATTTCTGGTTAAATACGGGTCATTTCCGTTTAAATACGGACCACTTCCGGTGAGTTGCAGACCACTTCCGGTTACTTACGAACCACTTCCGGTTTGTTGCAGACCTCTTCCGGTAACTTACGAGCCACTTCCGGTAAGTTGTGGAACATTTCATGTTAATACGTATCACTTCCGGTTAAAGATGGACCATTTCCGGTTAAATTTAGACCACTTCCGGTTGAATTCGGGCAACTTCCGGTCACTTACGAACCATTTCCATAAATTTATGGACCACTCCGGTAAAGTTGTGGACCCTTCCGTACCAACCCTGAGAATTTTTTTGCACCCCTATATGTACCTTCTGTAATTAATTTGTCTGGTGAAATTATTCGCAATTGAATAATTATTCGTCATCAACGAATAAAGTTAGTTGTTAATGAATTTTCAATTGCGAATAAAAATTCAATCGTCGGTGACAGATAACTTTATTCGCAATTGATTTATTCGTAGCTGAATTTATTCATACGATTGACGAATAAATTTTCATTCGTGTGAGTGCCCAACTCTGCCCTAGTGTTCAGTTCCCAAGCTTGCTTTGTCCTCAATTTATCGACCCACTGAAGGGATGAAAAGTTGAGTGGATCTTGCCGAGCCTTGGAATCGAACCCTGGATCTGTTGCGAGGAAGTGCGATGTGCTACCACTATCCCACCGGGCATCTGACATTTAATCTTAAGAATGCTTAATAGACTTTTAAATATTGAATTAATAAAATATGCAGATAGCAGTAAAATATCCAACAATTAAAATATGCAATTCAGTCTCTTTGATTTACGTTTTAAAAAAGTAATAATCAAGTAATTTAAGTTTATGATTTTACTAATAATTGTTTTGCCTCTGAAATTTATTACACTTGTACTTGTAATTAATTTTGTCTTGGAAATATGCTTTTGTGTGTTAAGCTGTTGGAGTTGCATTTTCTTCCTCTGAAGATACTAATAATCATAAACTCTTGAATAAATGCCTATCAAACCTCAAATCTCTAGAAGAAAGTAATCACCAGGTTCAAAAAGCTGAAAAGCTTACATTTATCAATAAGTTTGAGTTTGTTTCCTTCGTATATGGACTTCAATTATATCTTTTTGTATGTTTTTCTTTTGTGCTCTGTTTTTTGAACCAAATTTTTTCCTCTTTTGGTCAATCACACCTCCGTATTATGGTGGTCTTATAAAAAGGTATGTTACATTCAAAATCCACATAAAGTGAATGCATTTATTGAGTTTTTACATGAATCCTAATTTTTACTTTAAAATAATAACTTATTTTTGAAATTTTTAGTGTTGATTTTTGAGTTTAAAACCATTTTTTTTCTGGTAAAATGCCTGTGTTTTAAAAAAAACATAAGAATTGCCCATTTAAACAAATGCTGCTGTGTTTAAAACTTTGCTATCTTTTTTTTTCAGTTAAACTGAAGAAGTCTAGTCGGAAGCGCACACCAAGTTATCGGGTTGCTGCAGCACTCGGGGCTTCTGCGCGCACAGACATTTTTCCGGAACTGAATTTGTATAACAGGTTACAGAATGCTAACAACACACGCCGCAACTTAACCTTCAGATTGAGACAACTGACCAACCAACGTACTGATACGCAGATACCCAATCCACTGATACGCAGGCTTGTTGACAGAATTGAAAGGGGCTCCCTTCAAGGGACAACCCCTTAATCTGCTTATGGTGAGTTTGTTTGATTAAAAATTTCCATATGTATTGAATAGTAACTTCAAACAGTATTGAGGTGTCTGCTACTTTCACCCCTTCCACATTTTATTTTTCAATTTTACTTTTTACTTCCTAAAAATCAAATATGTTACATTTTGAGAAAGAAAAGATCTAAAACTTTTGTCCTCAAGCTATTTTTGCCACAGTTCAAACATTTGATAATTAACTTACTAATCTTCAGTTTTCTTTGCAATTCACCTTACTAAAATTAATATTTTCCCACAGTTTCATATAGTAAAATGTAATGAATTTATATGAAATAACATTTTTGACTCTGAGGTATTTAAGACTATTGTCCTTGGCATTCATGCTTTGTTGACCTCTACTCAGATCATTAATAGCGGTCCAGAACATCTATCTACAAAAGTTCAAGGACCTTTTAGGGGGTTTATTGAATTTTAGGGGATAATCAAAGGAAAAAACAGGTGTATAAATGTTCAATGGAAAGCCTGTGACAGTATTAAGTCTTTTAATTGTACAGATGTGCCTCTTACCTTTTTGGCTTTTGGTATTGAGTTGGAAATGAGCTGGAGAAAGTGTACTGAGTAACAAAATAACAAACAAAACTACAGCAACAAAATAACTGAGTGCAGCAAGTTTTCAACCTGTCGCGTGACATGCGACTCACAAAAATAAACACAACATTAGTTATGACATTCAACTCTGACCAAGAAGGGGTTAATGGAAAAAGAAATGTAATTTTTTATAATGGTTATTTATTTTGGGATCCCTACCAGTCGTGGGTTACACAAGTTTTTTCGAGAAAGAAAAAGGAATAAAATCCCTGAATCATGAAAAATATTGACATATTTTTTATGTTAACATACATATAAAAAACACAGTAATAAGGACTAATTAAAGGATAAAACTTGAATTCAGCATGAAAACTTTCCTGTGATTGCTAAACCATCTTTGTTTTTATTGTTTTTAGTCCTTGAACTTTAATTGATTGTCTTCTGTTATGTACTGTATTATAAAAAGTAAACATACTTTTATTGTTCATTCCCCCATCAAATATAAGAATGGTACTTTTGTAATAGCCTAGCATAAATCTCACTAACCAGACTTTATTGGATATGTTTTTACAAATTGTTTTTACAAAAATATGTTTTTACAAAAGTTGCAAAAATAAGCAACTACCCAAAATTTGAGGCCGATCGAGAAATTTTTTGATTGTCAAAAAAATTAACAAAAATCCCCTTTTTAAAAGCGCTCAAAAACGGATGTGACGTCATCTTACAATAGGCATTGTTGAAAAGCAAAGGAGTTGATGGTATTATTGTTGAAGTCATCCTACAGTTTAAACAATAAACGTTTTCAGTCACATGTTTTTTTCCTGACTTTTAAATTAAAATATTTAATTACCTGTACATTTTTTTGAAAAACTGACTAGATATTTCATTTTACCATACAAAAAACCATAGTAACACTTGTTTGTTTTTGAAAATCTGACACATGCAACTTCCTTGTTAAAAGAAATAGTACTAGTCAAGATATTTAAAGATTTTTTGTTTTGATTTGATTATTTCGTTGATTTATTAGACTGCGCCTGTCTGTTTGTCAATTTTTATTTGTCTCAGATGAAAAATAATTATTTGCTTTTTATCAAATATGAGTTGCTGAATTCATTCACATAAAACTCGGTAATAAGATTACAGATTTTCTGGAATATACCTTAAGCTTATTTTTACTTATTTCCTGCTTCTGAATCTGATTTTCCTACTTATTTCATGTTTATGAGCTTTCTCAGGGGACTCTACTTCCTGCCTGTCACTAACACCCAGAACTTCTTACTAAGTTTGCTGTCTTAATGTGCCAGGGATTTTCCATAGCACTTCTCCAACCTCAGTGATCCCACTCATCTGGATGAATTAATGCTTACATATTAGCTAAATATCATAGTTCTTTGTCATATTAGTAATCTTAGTATTTTCCCTAAAATATTCTCCATCAAGTACAGCGGTTCCCAAAGTGGTCCATATGGACCCCCAGTGGTCCACAGCAACTTCCAGGGGGTCCACGGGCATGAAAATGAAAATTGGGGGTCCACAGAAACTTCTAGGGGGTCCACAGCGACTCTCACAGGTTCACGGGAAACATTTCATTAAAATGGAAAACTGATAAGTTTCAAAAATTTTTTCTTTTTTTAATCAAATTTTAGTATAATTTGAAAAGTTGGTTATCACAGAGTCCTCACAACGCTAGTAGGGGCGATGGAATTATTTCTCTTTTATCGCGGTGAAGAGCCCCCGACCAGCCGCGCATAAATTCAATTGCATAAATCAAAACTCAATTTCCGTAATGGGCTTCTTATCATAATATTGAATTTTCAACTAAGAATTACTTTTCATAATTCTTAATTGAATATTGTTTGTTAACATGCCATATATTAATTGCGATTATTTCTGAAATTTTATGATTGGGTGAATGAATAACTCACTCATAAACCATTAACTATGACAAGCTTGCAACCAAAACTTATTGTTAAAAGTTTTTGTGTCTTGAAATGTAGTGATATTAAAGTTCAGATTTGTTTTTATTTCAAACGTTTTAAAAGTTTGATTGCTATAATTTCCTTAAAAATATTGTGTGAAGGTATAAATAAAAAAAGTTTTTTTTTAAATATCAAATATGAAATCAAATGCTCATCAATGCACGAAAAAACACTTGAATTACAAAATTTATGCATGGTTTAGAAATTTATATCAAAAACATATTTCTAGCTACTTTTTGAACGGTCCCTTAGACAGGGGGTCTACGGGGTACGAAAAATGTCGTCAGGGGGTCCACGGGGCAAAAAAGTTTGGGAACCCCTGATCAAGTATAATGAATACACCAACTTTTGCACTTTCAATCAACTTCTTTTTAAAACAGTCAACCCCCTAGCAGTGCAATTAAAAGATCAAGCTTTGAGATACAGTAAACTCCCGTTAGTACGCCGTTCAAGGGGATTTGTGAAAACGTAATGAGCGGTACGACGCTATATGCGGAATTCCATAAAACACCGTTTTGGCGATCCATCTAAAACCCCGTAATACCTAATCTTACCTAGAAACCTTTTAAAGTAAGTTTTTATCACTATATTACAGGGTTGGCAAAAAACCGGGTTTTTTTAAAAAAACCAAAAAACCGGGTTTATTTGGTTTAAACCAGGTTTTTTTGGTTTAAACCAAGTTTTTTTAGATTTTTTTTTATCAGAATAAGTTATTTTAGCATTGATGTTTGAAATTGAGTTGTAAATGAGACATTTATTTCAGGGGTTGTTTATAATTGATAAATGATTTGTATATTTCAATTAATTAATTAAAATTAAATTAATTTGTTTTAAAAATAATTTTTGTTTCTAAAATATTCCAATTTGAATATCTAATATTATTGTAGTGAATAAAAATCAGTGTTAATATATCTTGGATAAATGGTTGAAATAATCAAATTATTTATCTTAATTAGGGAACGTACCCATACTACGTGACCCATTCAGGGGAGGGAGGGGGGTCTTCAAAATACCACGCTCGGTCACAGGGGGGAGGGGGGGGGCTTAGGGTTTCGTCACGTAGTCAATTTCTTCTAGTCAATACGACAAAATTAAGCCAAATTAATTATTGAAATTTGCCAAATTAAGACTAATTAAGACACATTAATTATTAAAATTAGACAAATTCAGCAAAATTAATTTTTTTAAACTTTCTGTTTGCAAAAAATGATGGCAAACCGTATTTATGAATTACTACGTGAAAACTAGAGGGGGAGGGGGGGGTCTTGGCATATACTACGGATGGTCACCAAGGGGGGGGGAGGGGGGTAAAAAATGGCAAAAAATGGGTCACGTAGTATGGGTACGTTCCCTTATATATGGATTAATTTATGAACTTAAGAAATTTCTTTAGAAAGAGAAAATTTTATTTTTTAAATGAGAAGTAAAAGTGAAATGTAAACAACTAATGTTAATTGAAATTGGATAATTGATAAAGATAATTAATTTGATTAATTATTAAATGGTAAAATAATCAAATTAATTATATGGATTATTTATGAACTTAAGAAATTTCTTTAGAAAGAGAAAATTTAACTTTCTTAATAAATAAAAGGGAAATGCAAGCAACTAATGTTAATTGAAATTGGATAAATGATTGAGATAATTAATCCGATTAAGGAAATTAACGGTTTTTATTAATTTAGTAAAAAAACCCAACTGGTTTTTATCTGTTTATAAACAAACCAACTGGTTTTTAGTTTTTATCATTAAAGAAATCAACGGTTTTTATTAATTTACTAAAAAAACAAACTGGTTTTTATGACTGACAAGTAAGACAAATTGGTTTTATTAATTAATTAAAATCCAAGCCATATTTTATCAGTGAAAAACAGATAACTTTTGTGTATATTTAGTTACTCTTTGAAATAATGCTTCATTTTAAAGGAAATTAATAAATGAACTATCTCTTGCAAAATATAATAAGTTTAACTTAAGCATTTAACGTTAAGTTTAGAGAGAATTCAATAATTAAAACCATTAAATTAAAAGATTTCTGATTTTTAATCACCTTAAAATGTCAATTTTTTTATAAATCTGACCTTTTAATTTTGTGCAAAAGATTATACTTAATAACACTTTCTTTAAAAAATCCTGAAAATATTTTATAATTTCTAAAAAAACCAAAAAAACCAAGTGGTTTTTTTGGTAAAAAAACCATGGTAAAAAAACCATGGTTTAAACCAATGGTTTAAACCAAATGGTTTAAACCGGCCAACCCTGCTATATTAGAAACAAAAGAACTATGTTTAAAAACAGGATAAACATTCTTACCTTTACATCTTTTATTGGTATATATCTACAATCTTTACACTTTGTACACCGCAATCTCGTATTTTTAATTTTCTATCTGATTAAAAAAAATTTCATAAGGAGTTGCTTCTGTTTTTCTTTTCCATAATTCTGAATTAGGAAGGTTTCCATTCTTTCTAAGTTTGTTAGGGTTATCATATCATCTGCATTATCAATAGCTGAGAGGGACTGCCTCAATACGGCTATTGAATCGCAGGCTATGGAATCCAGAAGTCGAATTGGAGTAGAGGGGAGAATTTCCAAGAAATTCAGGGAGTGTTCTGATTTGTCACAGGACAACCCACGTGCCCTGCAAGGCACTGGTCATCATTGTTTTTGAGGGCGCAACGGGGGGCCATTCAGGGAAAATGGGGAGTGGTTGGAAAAATCTGTTCTACCATATTGTTCTACTCGCGTTTTCAACGGTTCTGTAGCTCATACATTATTTGAAAGGAACTCGACGATGTAATAACCGGGATTTTTCTTCGGGGGACTGGAGAAAAGCGGCGAAATATGTGGGAAGTCGTAATAAGCGGGGGTGCTATAAGCGGATAGTTTTTAATGATAAAATGCCTATTGGTACCAGGGACCGGAGAAAAACGTCCTAATATGCGGGACGTCACACTAAGCGGGGGCATACTAACGAGAGTTTACTGCATTTAACTTTTTATTACTTATTTAGTTTTTTCAAATCACTTATATTATACCAACTAAGATGTGGTCATCTAACATTTGAACAAATCTGAAGTTTTTAAAAAGTTTAAGTTTTCAAAATATTTGTTCTTAAATGTTTTGAAAAATTAAATAAATAAAAATTAAAAATTGACGACTTACAATGATCAGAATATATGCTTGGGTTTTACATCCTTTGCATGTAAGAATTTTAGTCTGCTTATTTTGTTTTTATACTTGAAATTTCAAGCTCTGTAACTATCTTATGTTTGGTACCTATCTATAACAATCATTTAAATACTTGTAATCTATCTTTATCTTTTAAATTTTCTTGTTCAATATGAATACTTATCATAACACTTTCATTCTAGGCAAATGTGGTTATCTGAGGGGAAAATATGTAGCTGTGTTCAAAATCATGTACCTTCTCAGTGCTGTTTCTTTCTTTCTTTTTTTAGATTTATGTCTTTGTATTTTTTAAATTGAATTTTCCTTTTTTTTGTTTTTATGTGTGTGTGGAATGTATTTGGACGATTCATTTATTTTAATTGATTTCAACAATTTTAGTGTAGTTATTTTTTGTGATAAGGGGCCATTCATTAATTACGTAAGGCTCCCGAGGGGGAGGGGGGTTTGGAAAAATCTCTACATACCCTTACTTGGGGGGTGGGGGTCAAACCAATTCTTACGTAAGATTTTCTAAGTTAATGTAAACAAATTCCAATCAAATAACTATTGAGTAACCCCAGAAAAACTTAAAAATGCTGCTGATCTCAGTATTTTATCGAAGCTTTAATTTTAAAATAATGAGGGTATATCAGTCTTTTTTATTCGAGTTTAAACTGATCAAACGAAATAGAATCTTACGTAAGAATAGAGGGGAGGGGTTTGAACCCGTACATGGGGGTAGGGGGGGTTAAAAATTGCCAAAATCATCCTTACGTAATTAATGAATGGCCCCTAAGCAGTAAAATATTACACTATATAAATACAAAGTTTTTTTTAATTTTTACTCATACTTTGTAAATATTTCTTTGTCATAATAAAATATTTTTAATTGCATTATCTAATCTACTTTTCTTATTACTAAGTTAATTTTTTATTTTAACTTCCTCGATTCGTTTTAAAAAACATATCGTCACTGTAAAATCAAACTTGCATATCTGCAAAACTTTTTGAGTTATTGGTGTCCAAAAATTCCTTTTTTCTATTTTTATGTCAAACTGGCATATCGCTAAGTTGAATATAAAACTACGTCAGATCGCGTTGGACCGGTATAGCTGTAATCAGGAATATCCATTTTTTTATCAGAAGACAGATCTATTGCGCAATACACCAGTTTCTTCAAAACCTTCAAGGTGGAAAGATGTCCATCATCTAAGTCAGGGGTTCCCAATAGGTGGTCCGTGGGCTGTGTCCAAGGGGTCCGCGAAATGTCACCGAGAAATTAAGTACTACATTTTATTTTCCTTTATTTGAAGTAACCATTATCCTACTCAGTGCAGTTCAATCCTTAGTTTTGTTTAGTGATGGGCAGGTATCGATACCAAATACTTAAGTACTCGATACCTATAGGTATCGAGTGTATTCGATACCCACAAAAGTATCGATACTTTATTGACATATTTCGTTTTAAATGTTTCAATGAAGTAATCTTTATAATACCTACAGTAGATCAAACGCAGCCTGCTTCCGTTTTCATTTTGCAACGCTCAAACCCAAGTCGTTAATCATCCGCGAGAGAAATTTAACGCGGCTAGGTTTTTCCCCCGCCAAATCCTTCGCCTCTATCCACCTCCAGGCCCGTAGCTACGGGGCTTTTTGATGGATCGCTTTCAGTTTTTTGAATATTAGTCTGATTATGGATAGGCCCTAAAAAAATTGTCCCTTCAGGTTCATTTCCCGACATTGAAAAAAAGTACTCGATACCTAAAAGTACTCGATACCTAAAAGTACTCGATACCTATAAGTATTCGATACCTATATGTATTCGATACCTAAAATTATCGATTTTGCCCATCACTAGTTTTGTTAGTAAATTGTCACTGTAGTGCAAATAGATTAATGTGGGTGGTGCAGCCTCTGTTTACTACCAAAGATAATTAGATAATCCATCTTTTGTTTTTTGCAATTTTTTATTGACTAAAATACAATAGTTTCAGTTTTGAATACATCGAGTTTCGGTTTTGAAATCGATTGTTGCTGAGGGCAAACTTGCATTTTTAAAAAAAATTTAAGCCTTTAAGTTCAAGGGGTCCTCGTCAGTAAATTTATAGTAAAGGGGGTCCTCGGCAAAATTTTATGGGGAACCCCTGATCTAAGTAAAACTGAACTATCTCACAGTATTACAATTTTATTATTTTTTTAAGTATCACATGCGAAAACTTCCTTCAATCAAGTGTGTGAAACAAACTGTTTTGACAATATTTGGTAATAAATCATCCAAGAGTAATTAAATTAAAAAAAGAAAATCTTTTTCAAAAAATTTTAAATTTTGTATAAGCATGTGACATCTCCGTGGGTTATATTTTAGTGCTGTTAACGAATACCAGACCGACTTTTCAATAAAACTTATAATAAGGGTGGAAAAACAGGCATTTATCTTAATACTTCTGTTTTAAGTTGTTAAATTTTCTGGTGTCTGGAACTCCATTATCAATGGAGGACCACTGTACCCCCTTTAATTATTGTTTTAGTAATTTAACCTCTGATGGGCATATATTCCTACTCAAGCAGATTCTGTGACATGAATGCCATTGATATGGAATTGAGGTATGTGTCATTATTCTTAAAATTACAAACTACAGTAAATCCCTTTATAACGAACTTCACGGTACCGTAAAATTCCTTCGTTGTAACAGAAATTTCGTTGTAACCATACTATCGTTAATTCAAATACAAACGGTTGGGGACTATCTGGACTTTTGTAATAACGGGATTTTTTGTTGTATCAGTATTCTTTGTAATGGGATTTCACTGTATCTTTAATTTTTGGGGCACAAGTGTATTTTCGGCTAAATGGTCTGCTAACTTTCTCTCAAGTTGAAAGCCACAGAGGAAGACTAGACTTCAAAAACGATATAAGTGCCAAAAAGTAAATTTTTTCATATTAGAGTGCCAGTGGTTCTTTAACTGGAAATTGCAGGCAATTATAAGTAGAGTAAGTTTAATCCATCTCTCCCAGTTACATATCTATTAGCAGTTAAAAATTGTAATACAAATAATCTTAAACCATTTTTAAAGCATACAAATAAATTTGTTATTTAAAGTGTGGTAGTTTTACATTTTTGATTTAAATCAATGATTTAAAAAAAAATCAGTGATTTAAATCAAGCTACTCTGGTTGGCGATGGTGCTTAGATTGTTTTTTTGGGGGGTTTAACACGTATTTTTTTAAAAATTTTAAGTACTTATCTTGTTTTTGAAGTCCAATCTTCATATATAAAAATGAACATTTTAGGTTAATTATGAATGGACTGAGATCGATCCGTAAATGTCTTTATTTTTTTAAAATACCTAGTACATATTAAATGTTGTCACAGTTCATTTTTGGTTTAACGTCTTTCCAACCATCTTCTAAACACCATGATGCATGAGAAGTATCCTACCCAGGACATAGATGTCAGTTCTGATAGAGAAGTGGCAGTTGAACAGGCATTAGAAGCATGCGTGTAGTGAGCACAGTGGTCGTCTAGGAGTGGAGTGGAAATGCTTTCTAGATGCTTCCTAAGGAAGACTCCAGAATCTGCGCCACAGTCCCGAGTTATGTGGTCGTACTTGCACTGGACGAATGCATTGAAGGCGCTGAGAAAATAGATCATAAATTAAAAGAATGAGATTGAAAAGGGCGCAAATAACGCTGCAAAACCATAAACCAGTGGTTCCCAACCTTTTGTGGCCCATCGCCCCCTTTCTAGAGGCTGCGACTAACACCTATCACCCCCTTTTCATTTTATGTCTAACTAGCTGATTTGCCCGGCCTTGCACGGGTGGAGTGTATAGATTCCTTTTTTTAAGTTCTCCCAAGTTATATGTCCGATTTTTCTTATCACCAATCATCCCGGTGTCCCCGGTGCTTTTTTCATATACTGGTGTTCCCGGTAATTTTCATATCCCGGTTTTCCAAGCACCTTTTCATATACCAGTGTTCCCGGTACTATTTCATATCCCTGTGTTCCTTGTTACCTATCATATCCCGCTTTTCCCGATAATTTTCATATCCTGGTGTTCCCAACAATTTTTATCCCAGTATTCCCGGTGCCTTTTTCTCATCTTAGTTCCAACTGTGTCCCGGTAATTTTCATCCCAGTATTCCCGGTGCCTTTTTCTCATCCCAGTTCCAACTGTGATATCTCAACCCATCCCGATTTTTTATCTATTAAACATTCATAATTCCTATGTGATAAAAACAATCCACTTCAAATCATCTCTATCATTTGAAATCCAGTGTGTAAAATCTTAAACAGAATTTTCATAAAGTATTCCCGCTATCCTTTTAAGTTTCTGCAAAAATTATATTTCAAAATAAATAAATTTCAAAAATCCCTAGATAAAAAGTTATTAAGTAAGCCTGTCTTCTTATTAATAAAACCAACTTCTTTAAAAGCTACTCTGAAAAAGTAAAAACAGATTGCTAGTTGCTATTAAATTAAAATCTAGTGATTATATAGTCTAGTAAACCATGCTCTATGAAACAATGAAATTTTATCTCTGTTTCCTTGGAAACTTTTAAATTCTTGCTATTACATAAATATGTTTATTTTTGAGAAATTAAAATATTAAAGAAAGTAAATTAATTTTAATTATTTTAATTTACTTCGGTTTTCTGATAGCTGTTATAATATTTAAATACAGATATTCACACTGTTTTTCTTAAATTTAATTGTAAATTATAAAATGTTTTGAAGTAATATTTATTCAAGTGAGGCAAGACGACGCCTCAAGATAGAGAAGTAAACACTGCAATTTATGTATTTCAACAATGCACAATGTTATTTCAATGGGTAAAAAAGGGAGTCGAAAAAGCGCCGAAAAGCAGGGAAGGAGTCGTTCGATTTTAAAATCGTTTCTTAGTGCGCGTCTAATGGCTGAGAGGAAAGTCTCTGTCAAATTTCAAGCCTATCGGTCCGGCAGTTTTGGAGATTTCGTGATGAGTGTTATGAATGAATCAGTGGTATTTGGATTTTATATATATACTAGCTGATTTGCCCGGCCTTGCACGGGTGGAGTGTATTAATTCCTTTTTTAAAGTTCTCCCAAGTTATGTGTCCGATTTTTCGAATCACCAATAACCCCGGTGTCCCCAGTACTTTTTCATATTCCCGATAGTTTCATTTCCGATTTTCATGTTCCCGATAGTTTTCATAACCCGGTTTTCCTGGAAACTTTTTATATCCGGGTGTTCTCGGTACCTTTTCATATCTCGGTGTTCCCGGTACCTTTTCATATCCGGATGTTCCCGCTACCTTTTCATATCCCGGTTTTCCCGGTACCTTTTCGTATCCCGGTGTTCCCGGTACCTTTACATACCCCCGGTTCCCGATAATTTTCATATCCAGGTGTTTCCAATAATTTTCATCCCGGTATTCCCGGTTCCTTTCCCCATCCCAGTTCCAACTGTGACATCTCATTCTATCAAATATTTATCCTTTCCATGTGATAAAAACAATCACATTAAAATCATCTCTTTTTTAAATCTAGTGCTTAAAATGTACCTTTTAAAGTGTACCTTTTCATATCCCGGTTTTCCCGGTACCTTTTCATAACCCGGTGTTCCCGATAATTTTAATGTCCTGGTTTTCCCGATAATTTTCATAACCCGGTGTTCCCGATAATTTTCATAACCCGGTGTTCCCGATCATTTTCATCCCAGTATTCCCGGTGCCTTTTTCTCATCCCAGTTCCAACTGTGATATCTCATTCCATCCCGATTTTTTGTCTATTAAACATTTATCCTTCCTATGTGATAAAAACAATCTACTTGAAATCATCTCTGTCATTTGAAATCCAGTGTTTAAAATCTTAAACAGAATTTTCTTAAAGTATTCCCGCTATCCTTTTAAAATTCCGCAAAAAATGAATTTCAAAATAAAATAAATTTCAAAAATCCCTCGATAAAAAGTTATCAAGTAAGCTCGTCTTCTTTTTAATAAAACTAACTTCTTTAAAAGCTTCTCTGAAAGAGTAAAAACAGATTGCTAGCTATAATAAAAATCTAGTGATTATAGTCTAGTAAACCAATTCCGCTATGAAGCAATGAAATTTTAGCTCTGTTTCCTCGGAAACTTTTAAATTCTTGCTATTTATATATATTTTTCTGAGAAATTAAAATATTAAAGAAAGTAAATTAATTATTTTAATTTACTTCGGTTTTCTGATAACTGTTATAATATTTAAATACAGATATTCACACTGTTTTTCTTCATAAATTTCGTTGTAAATAATAAAATATGTGTAAATGTTAATCAGTTATATTCATTCAAGTGAGGCAAGACGTCGCCTTAAGATAGAGAAGTAAACACTGCAATTTATGCATTTCAACAATGCACAATGCTATTTCAATGGGGAAAACGGAGTCGAAAAAGCGCCAAAAAGCAGGGAAGGAGTCGTTCGATTTTAAAATCGTTTCTTAGTGCGCGTCTAATGGCTGAAAGGAAGGTCTCTGTCAAATTTCAAGCCAATCGGTCCGGCAGTTTTGGAGATTTCGTGATGAGTGTTATGAATGAATGAATCACCCGTATTTGGATTTTATATATATAGATATATTTTAACTTAGGCTAAGCTAGCACTAACGGCCATATTCACCGGTAACCTGACCGGCGGTCAGGTCAGGAAACCATGGTTACAGCCTCTGATTGGTGGAAGGAAAATATTGAATTATGATTCCACCAATCAGAGGCTGTAACCATGGTTTCCTGACCTGATCGCCGGTCAGGTTACCGGTGAATATGGCCGTAAGAGACTTCTGTCTCGGCGACTTAAAACACTAGTCACTCGAGAGCAATGCATTTCTATGAAGAAATTCTTGGCCTAGTGATCTTGGTCTCGTCGCCATGTGCGCGCACTCTAGCTTCTTGCAATAGCCAGGGAAGCAATTTTGTCTTTGTCTCCGAGAGCAATTTTGTCTTTGTCTCCTAGTGCGCGCATAGCCTTAAAGTAAAGTGTAAATAATAAAGCAATGAGGAAGTTTCATATTTTTTTTTATTTTTTAAATCGATCCTACCTTACGAGAAAACCCTAAAACCGAGATATTTTTTAATTCTGATCATTATTTATTTTTTTACTGCGGTTTAAAGTTTGCGCTCTGAAAAAGGCGGGAAAAACAGCGATTTCAGATTCGTGATGTCACTCGGCATGTCAAAACGACTACAACTCGCATCTCCTCCTCAACTATGCAGCCGGCGTTGACAAAACTCGGTACATAGACGTATCTCGAGGCGAGGACGATCACTACCAAGTTTTCCAAGTTCGAAAATCGAATATTTACAAGTAATAAACGATTTTATGGCTAAAAACGCTTATTTCTCCATTTCTCTGCTAGAGTGGATCTGCTTGACTCACTATTTTAAATATGAAAACCTCAGGATTAAATATTTTTAATAAGAAAAGCTCTATAATTACCAATTTAAAAGTTAAATCAGCAATGAAAATACCAAAATAAAAGCAAATAATTTATTTTAAAACATTACATTCTTATATTTTAAGATTTTCCCCCTTAAAATTCAAATATTTATGGAAAATGTATTATTAAATATTTTTTATTAAGTGGGACTAATCCCCATCTGGTCTAATGAAACTAGACCAGATCCAAGAGGTCATAAAGACCTCTTATTTTAATAATGAATAAACATCAACAATGTCTTTTGTTTAGTGTCGAGTGACGTCAAATTTGATTTTTGAGCGTTTGCGATTGCATCATTTGTTTACGACTTTTTTCAACTTTTATTTCTTCTATATCTCAGTAAATAAATTTTTGAGGAAAATTTGGATTGCAGATTTGGATTTTTCACATCTTATATTGTATTAATATACCCCAAAATCGAAAATTTAAAAAATATGAAACTTCCTCATTTTATGTCTTGCGGTCCTCACCCTGAACGTTTTTGTAAATAAGACTCCAAAAAAACAGGTTTTTAACTGGTACACCTTTTCTGAATTTCAGACATATTTTTAGGTAGGATTTTTATTTTGAAGAACTAAATATAAAAAAGTCTTGAAAAAATTAAGTTCCAAGTACAAAAGAGGGGTTTGGGGGTCCTCCCTAGAGATGGGAATGGCCGGAAAAAAACCGGAAACTTTGGGAAAAAAACCGGTTTTTTTCCAGTTTTTTTCCGAAGGGTTTATTTCTTTCCGGAAAAATTGAAAATGTTAATTTAAAATACTTTATTTAGAATTTAAATATTAACCAATATCAATTAAAATATTATTTAGATGATATTCTTACACAATAAAGTACTTAAAAATGAAGTTTTAACCATATAATAAAAATTTTTTCCCAAAAAAGTTGGATTCCACTCGGGAAAAGTTAAAAATTTTTAAGTTTGTATGCATTTAAAAGTTTTCTACATTCACATTATAATGTTTTCTCGTTTTATATTTTTTTATTCTCAACATTTCACATGAAAACACAAATTTGGAAAAAGTAAGCTGCAAGATAAATTATTTTAACATCCAAGTGCTATTAATTTTACTCTCTAAAAACAAAAATAATTATGCAATGCAAATTAATATCAATAATACCAATTAGGATTAGAAGAATATTAATAAATTTGGTATTCTTATACTATATTAATCATAAAATGCAGCACTTTAAAAATATTTTAACCATTAAATCAGATTGTCTAACAATCATAAGCACATGAAATGACTTACTACTTCTTCAAGTTTCTCTTTTTAAAAAAATTTAGATCAGATTTCAAAGTTTGGGATTATTGGAGGCTTTTTACGGGGTTGCTTAAATAATAAATGGTGTATGAGTATTTATTGAACAATGAACACATTAATATCATGAAAATTAAATAATAAAATAATAAGTTCCAAAAATATTTAAACAAAACAATGAACGATTTTTTAATTTTTTATATAATGACTTCAACATTTTTTTTAAATTGGCAGAATTTAATTAAAACTTCTCAACCTTTCTAATAAAACATAATTGCAATGATTATGTGAAAAAGGTTAGGATCAATTATGTAAAGGCCCGTATTTAGGGTTTTTGCCGCCCTGTGCATATCGATTTATTGCCGCCCCCTATTTCATTTTCTGTTTCAAGTAAATGCCCCCTCCCATTTGACTCTCTTTTAACTCCCTTTGACTGTCAAAATTTAACTCACCTTTCTCAGAAATGGTGAAATTCTCCTGTTTTCCCTCTCATAATGAATTCTTTTGGGGGTCTGGGGTCCCCAGAAATTTTTTAAAAATATGCCTCTAGAAAACTGGGAATTCACTCATTTTTGTGTGGTACATTTTTTTCAAAATTGTATAGTGTGTAGCATTTTGAATTGGTGTTATCTGCCGCCCCCCAAAATTTTGCCGCCCTGTGCTACAGCACATGTTGCACGTGCCTAAATACGGCCCTGATTATGTATATTAATGGTAAATATTATAGCAAACATCTGTTATTTGTTATTGGATCATGTTGTATAAAAAATTAATTCATTAAAAGTACTTTATGTTTAATAAATAAATATTAAATTAATGTTATTTATTACAATCACATGCTTTATATTTATATTGCATGTATTATTTTATAGTTATAAAAACTGTATTTTTTTTGTTTTAAAATTACTCGTAAAATGCTGCATATTTTTGTTTTGGAAGAATTATTTTTAATTAATTTTTAATGATTTAATAACTTATAATATATAATGACCAATGATTTTTATACAACGAATGATTATTTAGCTTCTAAAAGAATATGTATTCAAAAACCACTATTTTCTATGCAAAAAAGGTAAATTTTTCCGACTTTTCCAATTTTTCCGGAAAAAAAACCGGTTTTTTTCCTGTTTTTTCCGCCTTCCCAAAATTTCCGGAAATTTTCCATCTCTAGTCCTCCCCCAGAAAATTTTTGGAAATTTGACCCTAAGAAACAGGGTTTTAACTTGTTTTGGTGCATTAAGTCTGAATACAGTCTGTCAGTACAGTACTATTTTATTTGCCCCCTTTGAATACTCATCGCCCCCCACTTATTTATCGCCCCCTTGATAACACAAATCGCATACCTGGGGGCGATCGCCCCCAGGTTGGGAACCACTGCCCTAAACCTATTTGCTGAATGTTTCTCAAGACCAATTTGAACTTAAACTAAATTCACCCATCGTCAGGGCCGCCTAAAGCCCTGGATAGCAAAGCTGATAAAAGATAATTTAGCGGTAAAATGCACTAAAATAGGAAGCTAAGCTAGTAGGTTTGAGCTGAGTTCCTTCCGTACAATAGGACTGTGACTTTACCGACTATGCCGTCAAGGACGTTTCGGAAGCTGCTTCTGGTCAAAGTGGAATTATCAGTTCTTAAAATTTAATTAAGCTGTAAAATGCACTAAAATAGGAAGTGAAGTTAGTGGGCTTTGAACTGAGTACCTTCCGTACAATAGGACTGTGACTCTACCGACTATGCCGTCATCAAGGACGTTTTGGAAGGTGCTTCTGGTCAAGGTGTGCAGTGTGGAATTATCAGTTCTTAAAATTTAATTTAGCTGTAACATGCACTAAAATACATTTTATAAAGTGTTAAGTTAGAGGGCTTTGAACTGAGTACCTTCTGTACAATAGGACCTCGACTTTACCGACTAAGCTCTGAAAATTTTTACATCTATTAATAATGTTACATCTCCATGAAAATTCTGCTGTGGGCCGATTCCGACTTAAAATGCCTGGGCCAAAATTTCTTCCCTGTTCGTAATGCAAAAGATTAACATATCATGGAGGATAGATAGTTGTGGAGTGAGCAATGAAAACCCTAAGAAATGGCCAAGATAGTTTTCAGAAAGACCGCCCAACTTGAAATTGAACTGAACTTTTACTGAGTCTCCATTTCTATTTCTCCTCTATGGAACATATTGTCAGTAGCAGTTGATTCTTACCAGCAAGATTGTCTTATATCATCCTCCACATTTTCTCTCTCGTCCACTTTAGTAGAGAAGCTAATCAGGTGTTGATATTGTTGAGCACATTTTTCTAACTGGGATATGTTTTTGTAGCAAGAAGAATGTCTAAGGTAAGCTATTTTTCATCATGACAGGGGAAAAAACAAAGAACAGGCATTAATTATTAAATGATTTCCAAAAGAAAAATATATAATGTCTATTAGATAAAGTGAAATTCAACTTCAGCTCCAAGGCCAGCCAGAAGCGTATTTACAAATATCTCGATAAGATTTTATCGAGGGATCTGATTAATTTGCCGGAAGGACATCTTATTGCCATTCACTCTTTTAATAGGTTCTTGAGAATCTTGCTGGTGAGTAGGATTTCCAAATATGCCAGCAAGATGCCTTTAAAATGTGACCTCCGCAACCTGGTTGGTAGGTTGTTCAGATTATTATAAAGAATTTAAATTTGACCAAAAAAATTGGCCCAAAAATACGGCACTTCGGGGAGTTACATCTCCCAATGATATTAGGACTTTTTTTTGTGTAAGGTGCCGTTTTTTACAGTGTTTTTATGTTCTCGTCTTATTTTTTGGATAAAGAAAAAATATATATACTATTTAGTGAAATGAGATTTGTTGGAAAGAGCAAGAAAACCCCCCGAAAATTAGCTAATTTTTGACCGAAAAAGCTTGGAAACTAACATGGAAAAGTCAAAGAAATTTATTTCCAAAGTTGAGTGTGAACACACAGTGTATCACAGAGTATAGAGCAGTGGTTCCCAACTCAAATATGTCTGCGGACCACTTCACTTAAATTTGAACCTCCTCGGACCATCTCTATCCCTAACTGTATCTTCAAAATTTTAACTTTTTTTCAGTACATTCATTCCTGATGGAGGGTCTCAAATTTTGACTTTTTTTCTGAAGTAAGGGAAACTTAGGGAAACTGAGTCTTACAATGTTTTTAAATAGAACTTAGAAAATCAAATAATCTATTAAACTTAAAAGAAAAATTAACAATACATAATTTTATATCTAATTGTTTAAAAATTAACCTTTTATAAAAGACCATTTAACCATTTTTATCAAGCCTTTTTATCTATTAACCCTGGAAGGGTTCACACCTACACAAAAGTTACAGGTTTAAAAAACAGCAGCATAAAATAGTTATTTTTCTTCTTTTTCATAACCAACAAAAATAAGGTAATATGTTATTAGTAGATTTAAATTTGAAAGAAAGTACTTAGCTTTAAATTAAACTGCAGGACGAATGAGATAACCAGGAATTCTGTTGATAACAAAAAAGCAAACTGGACATTAACTGTTAGTTGTGGCAGAGGAAATTCTATAGGCGAGGCGGGCAAGGATGATGTTTTCTCGAAAGAAACCGCGTCAAAATTCAATAATTAAAGCGATTAAAATAGAAAATAATGGCAATGAATTTGTCTCATATCTTCGAACAAACCTATTTCACGTGTATCTCAGAAATTTCCTCTTTTCATACCACAATTTCTCGAAGACCCTCTGTCTGACCATAGCATCCCAGTTTGAAGTATCTTTCAGAACTTCCACGCTTCGCTTCGTATCAAACCAAATATAAGACCGATCATTCGATTCTTTACTAGCCCCACCCCGACGCCTCTTAGTTTTAATTAATCTAATGCAATACTTTTTCACATCATCACATTTCGTTTCTACTCTGTAATAAACTACTACTGTTGAATAAAACGATAAAACTGTGCAAAATAATAGAAATGAACAAATGATTCATAGAAGAGAAAGAGAACATAACATTTTATATTTATGAGACGTATAATTTTTTACTTATGTTTTTGTATCTGTAGTGTTTTTACTATTTCCTGGAATGTGTGATTAGGAAAACTATTTTTTTAATATTCCACACATTTTTTGGATAAGTATTTAAAAATCTACTCACGGACCACCTCTGAAGGCCTCACGGACCACCAGTGGTCCGTGGACCACCTGTTGGGAACCACTGGTATAGAGCTTAACAGAGTGTTCATCTCCATAACGCTAATGGCAACTTTTTTAACAGGGCTTTTCCCATAGACAAACTTTAGGGCCTCCTTTAATACCACGTCATTCCTGCTAATTCTGTCATTCGCCCACTGAAGCTGTCACTCAAATCCAAATCGGAACTGGAGGGGAGGGGAAAAACAACCCCGATGAAATTAAAATGCCACTTGATAGAAGTTCCATATCCAATTAAGAATCACTTTCGTATTTAGCTTTTTCTGATTGGCTGCTAGTGAACTGAATTATAATCTGCGAGCTGAATTAAATTAATTACCTTAAGAGGAAAACGGCCGTTTGGCATCTCTGTTAAGCTCTATTCTCTGTGCAGTGTATTAAGTGTTTGGAGCAAATTAGAATTTAATAATTATCAAATAGCGAATGTAAGTTAGACTACGCATTTAAAATATCTAGTAATATTTGAATGTTTCAAATTCAAGTGAAGAAAAGTACCCTATGGCCTACATTAGCTCGATGAATTACCTTCTTGAGTCGGTCCTGGTTCGCATAGCTCTGAAAGGAACTGCCTCGCGCCTTCCACTACGTGGTTGAACACTTTTCTCTGGATGGATGAAAAGCAAAGTTTCATGTGATCATCCACGCACCATACGCCATCTTTCAGAATGCTGCGAAGGAAATTATCTGGTTTTGACAAGAATATTTACTTTGCCAAAACTGAAAAAGTGCTTTACTTCAAATGAAAGGAAATCGAAGCATTCTCATCGCGGTGTCTGAATTTCGAGTGAAACAAAGAACGTCAATTTTAAAATATGATTATTTCGTTAAACCCATGTATAAATAGTGTCTTTTTATCACAATCCACGTATCGAAATTCCTCCTATCAACCCAACAGACTTTGTGTTTACTCACTGTCTCCTTCGCATAGTGACGTACTGGGTTTAGGAAACGTTGCTGTGAAGTATAGTATTATTCTGGTAAATAAAGTAAAAAAACATCATGACCTTTTTTTCAAGTCGATAGTTCTTTTGCTTGTTTGGGGCTTAGCCCATTGATTATACGTAGCTAAAAAGGGAATGATAGGCTGTGTCAAATACATAAAGAAAATATTTTAAAATCATTATTCATTCATTTATTCATCAAATTACTTCTTTGCCCCTGTAGGTGTGACAATTCACAGAAAAAAAATCATCGAGGCGCATTTTAAAGTTTTTGAACGTTATGGAAAATCTTTCAAAAATACCTCATTTTTAGTTTTTGGAAACTGTTAGAGAATATCACTTACTTGCAAACGTATATGAGTTCCCTCCTCGTTCCAAGGACTAATTCGCTACCCTGAGTCAAAGACTGCCACGATTCCAGACAACTTTGTAGTTGATGTAGAGTACATTTCTCTTCCGAAACGGCTGCTGTAATACAATAAAAGTCACAAGGTAAAAATGCCTAAGTTTATGATACGGTTTTTGTAGTGGCGACCTCGCCGTGGTGTTCGATTCCCGGCTTTCGTAGGATCTCTAGGCTTTTGCAAGGAACTGGTGACGTTTCTACCTACCGTTAACTTTAACTGTGATCGGCGCTTCAAGTATAAAAAGCCTGACGGTTCAAAGCTCAGCACTTCTTCCCTTCTCTTATTTTTCCTGCCTTCACGGGGCGTGCGCCGGCCACTGTCCAGCCACCATATGAATCAACTGGATCCCCCACGAAGTCCTTTTGAGCCCGGGAACTACAGAACTTCCAAAAGTAGCTTCAGAAGACTTTTTAGCTTGATAAATTCGAAATTTTTTTTGAGGGAGGATTCCCGAAGATCCACTAATTTCCTATGGTGAAAAAAGGGGGGTCGGGGTGGGCGTATACCCTGAAATTCCCCCTAGACGTAAACAAGGGGTTCGGGGCTAAGGTCAATTTTTTCACACGGGGCTCCAGTATCCCAAAATGAAGTTAAACACTATTTTATAAGAGAAATGTACAACAAATTTCTAGAGGGAGACCCTAACTTGTACGTAAAACAGCGGTAAGACCAAAACTCTATAATATAGCGGAAATATTTCAAAGTCTATATCTGAAATCTTCAGAGTCTACTCTGAAATCTTTGAATATATAATAGTACCTTCAAGTAAATAAAAGTTGGATTGAAAATTTCGTAAATTGAAATAAAGTGACCAAATACAATCTTGATTCACACTACTAGATAAAACCTAATTAAAAACTCATTCCCTATCATCGATCCCCATGTATATTAGGGTGTATCGAAAAAACTTTTTTCGGATTTTGATGATGCTTTATGGGGGATTTACAGCACATTTTCGGTTTGCTGCAACAGCGACGAAATTTTTTTCAAAAGGACCAATAGGAAGCCTCGAAAACTATCGCTGGGAAAAAATCGCTACGACATCAGCGACATAATTGCGATCACTGGCGGCCATTTTCTTGAGGCGGTTCCGGAAGATTAAATTTCGGGATGTCTGAATTTCTCAAGTAGAAATGTAAAAATTATCTTCCTATATAAATTTCGTGTTTCCTTGAAATTCCAGGGCTGTTGCATAACCAGAGTGTTCCGATTAATTGAGTAAACTAAGTAATTAAATCCTAGTCACAAGATGCCTGCCTTTTGACTTAGCGTAACATGTGCTGCCATCTAGTTCAAATGACAAATTCACCAGTACTTCAACAGCGGAAAAAATTTGTTTTTGTTTATCAGCCTCAGTTAATTATTTCGGCTACTTGTGAATATATAGGCTTGATATTTTGTTTTCAAATTAAAATTTTTACATTCTGTCTGGCATGAAGTCACTTAGAAAAGGACTGAAGGATAAGCGAGCAACGACCATCCGCGAGATCCCAGAAAACCGAAAATGTCGCTGGGCTGTCGCTGGCTATTGCTGCGCCATCTTTTGCCAGTCGGTAGTTCTACGAAAAAGTCTCTGATGTCGTTTCTGCAGCAGTGGTGTAAATCCGCCATTAGTGTGGAAAAGTTGTCTAAGGTGGCAGAGAGTACCTGTGATTTTTTTTTCAGAATTTTCGGATAATATCTTGAAGTGCCACATTAACCCTGAAAGTTTGTTCCCCATGTTATCCTATGGAGCGAGCAAGTCAAAAAGGCGGCAAAATTGGTTTTTCGCCCCTCATTCCTACACTGCATAAACAAAGACGTTTTGTATAACCAATTTCCGGTTGAAAAAATTTAAAACCTGGTGTTACAGAGCACTGCTGTTGGTGTCAACCTATAAATGGTGTAATAAAAAAGGACTGACTTCAAAAAATGCGCCTAAAAGTGTGAGATAATTCAAGAAAAAACATAACATAATTAATTAACATAATTTTATAAACATTAATTAACATAAATTAATTTAACATAATTTTGAAGTCGAAACACTTTCACACATAATAAATTGACATTCCTCGCTATAAGGGAGAAAAACCATGTAGGCTTATAACATATTACAAAAGAAGTTGATTACATTATAGTACTTAACATTTTAAACTTTTCTAGAATAAGACAAGGCTTAAACGCCTTTTCGAAGAGGGAAAAAAGCAAGAACATTAACTTTCTTCTAATGCAATCTCAAAATGCAATATATATTAAAAACTGCTATCAAACATGTTTTATGTGGTTTCATTTCCTTATATTATATGATGGTTACATTTTTAATAGTCTAATGGGGTCGGCAAGTAATTTTATTTGGGGTCCAAATACTTTTGAAAATTTTAATCGAGGTCCGAAGAAAAAGTAGGTTACTATTTTTACTTTAAATTTTATCTTTAGATACACATGTATTTTTTACAAAGATGTAATTTGATTTGAGTACCTTATTTAAATTGTAAAAATTATTATTAGAAGTTTTGACATTGAAAATGGGTGTCTGGGGGTTTCCCCCCAGGAAATTTTTCGAAATTTGACTCTTTCTGAGTCGTAAAAATGCATATTAATTATTTTCAAAATGTTATGGTGGTCCAGGAAATAACATCACGCGGTCTGGATGCGGACCGTGGTCCGCCAGTTGCCGACCACTTGTCTAATGAAATGTTATTTAAAAAGAAAAGCTATTATGCGATAAAATACGCGAAATTATGAGATACTAAACATTTTTAATGTTAGCTAGGAATATTAATTTGCTGTTATGCCGGAAAGTGTTTCGACTTAAAGAATTATGTTAACAAGTTGTATTGTTGTTTATTGGATAAAAATCATTTCACACTTTTAGGTGCATTTTTGGAAGTCGGTCTCTTTTTTGTAAAAAAATTAATCTAGCACTTAAACGTATTATAAATGTTGGATGAGTTTTAAAAAAGATAGTTTTCGTCTAAATATGTCTTATTTAATATTTTTCAATATACAGGGTGTCCCATAAATGTTGGGTCACACTTCTAGGGGGGGTAGTAGACACCTAGACGAATCAGAATCACATAGGATTTGGGGGTCCTAGACCAAATCCCAGGGAGTTAAAAATGGAGCGACACCCCAAAAAAATTATTGAAAAATTCAATTTGAAGAAGAACTACTATTGGTAAGAATTTAATCATGGTCTCAAAAATTAGGGTTTAATATGATCTTTAAAATTAACTCAAAAGTCTTCACTTTAAAATTTGTTTTAATATGAAAAAAGTTAAAAAACCACAAAAAATGTGAAAATTCTGCCAAAACCTCATTTTGTATTTCGAAATCCTTTCTTTTGATTTGATAATCTGAAAGATCATAGTTGAAAACCCTTAAGTCCAAAGTTTCACATAAATACAATCAATATTAAACGCTTGAGATCCTGTTAAAGTTCGTTTTTTGGGTGCGCAAAGTGGTTTCCTATAGCCGTTTCCAAAACGGCACTTTGCGGGCGCAAAAAACGGACATAAACCATGCTTTAACAGGCTCTCAAGCATTTAATATTGGTGGTTTTTACGTGACACTTTGGACTTAAGGGTTTTCGACTATGATCTTTCAGATTATTAAATCAAAGTAAATTATTTCGAAATACAAAATAAAGTTTTGGCAGAGTTTTCACAATTTTTTGTGGTTTTTAAACTTTTTTGTAATAAAAAATATTTTGAACTGAAAACTTTTAAGATAAATTTAAAGATCATATTAAAACATAATTTTTGAGACCATAATTAAATTTTTACCAATAGTAGTTCTTCTACAAATTGAATTTTTCAATAATTTTTTTGGGGTATCGCTCCATTTTTAACTCCCTGGGATTTGGTCTGGGACCCCCGAATCCTATGTGATTCTGACTGATCTAGGTGTCTACTATCCACCCTAGAAGTGTGACCCAACATTTATGGGACACCCTGTATAAGTCAAGTTTTTACGCATTAGTTTTATTGATGAACTGCTAGTTAACAGGATCAGTTATTTGCAAGAAAGCCTTGTTCATTGCATTCTGAAGGGCATTTGGTCTTTACCGTGATACTTTACCGTCTTCAGTAACTGCTATTTCAGCGACAGATGGTGCGAAACATCGACTATGGTGCGAAAGCCATGTTAAGGGCCTGCAACATTGACCTGCTGCTTCTTGTGTCCCTTGATACCATCATAGTGTCTCCAATCGGCGCTGCTCCAATCGGAACCCCATCGTCCATCTGGTCGAAAGGAAAGGCCGGTTCGCCGACTTGAGGGTTTCTCCGTGGATAGTTGGCCTGTCCCCAAGCTACGAGGCTTTGGGTTGCAAGCAAAACAAGAAAGCTGAGTGCGATACTCATTTTGATACTGAGATCAAACCTTTAGTGATTTCTGATAGGTTTGGTTGATCTTTTATATCAAAGAGTTCGTGACTATGTATTTAATATGAAATTCACGTGGCAGTGTTTTACTCGTGTTGATGCATTCATTACTGCCCTGTTGCGTAGTCCCTGCGTCTTTCAGGTCGTGCTGCATATTTGTAATGAAGCTTTATCACTGCATTCGTGACATAGTTTTTGCTGTCGAAAATGATATATTGTAATGGCAGGACATTTCGGGATATATCTTAATAAGAAATTGAATAACTCATTTTTTGGAAAAAGACTCTACGGGAGCACCCTTTAAAATAAGTTACCCTTATTAAATTAAACCTTATTTTCTTAATGATATATGTGTATGGGAACGAGTTTTTTTTGGTTTAATTCGTATTCGACATAATTAAGTAATACTCGAAAAATTATTCTGAATACTATCATAATAGAGATTAGTTGTTTTATAAAATTAACTAGCTGATTTGCCCGGCCTTGCACGGGTGGAGTGTATTAATTCCTTTTTTTAAAGTTCTAACAAGTTACAAGTCTGATTTCTCGTTTCAGCAATCACCAATCACCCCAGTTTCGCGGTACTTTTTTTTCATATACCCGTGTTCCCGATAATTTTCATACCTCGGTTTTCCCCGGTACCTTTTCACATCCCTGCTATCCCGATAATTTTCATATCCCGGTCCCTTTACCTTTTCATCCCGGTATTTCCGGTGCTTTTTTTTCATTTCTGTTCCAAGTTCCAATTGTGATATCACATTCCATTCCTACTCGTTTGTCAATTAAACATGTTTCCTTTCAAGTAAGTGATAAAAACAATCATATTAAAATAATCTCAGTCAATTGATTTTCAGTGATTAAAATCTTAAACAGAATTTTCAAAAAGTATTCTCGCTATCATTTCCCTCGATAAAAAGTTATCAAGTAAAACACTATTAAAAGCTTATATGATAGTACTCATAAGAATTATATGATTTTCGAAACTATGTTTTTCCGGTTAAACTCTCATGTAACCAGCTCTCGGACTGAGGTAGCAATGATAACCAAAATCATAATATAGATGCAATTATCGCAATCCGATTAATCATATTTCAATTTTTATGAAAAACTGAAGTTGAATCGATTCTAGTAGGGAATGTTTTATTATTTTGTTACTTTGATTTTAAAAATAAAGAAACACCTACTAGAAAATAATTTAAGAAAAACCGTAACACATATTGCTTTTCTTTTTAATTTTCATCAAAATCATTAACATTTTTCTGACATTTTAACTCAGTTGCAACTTAACTTGAGCCTGTAGAAATATGCTGAGAGCAACCAAAGAAAGTAGTTCCCAGCGAGGTGTCTGAATTTTGATAGAAATTTAGAGCTCCAATTTTGAATATTGATTAGTTTTTTAAATCCACGTATATTAACCTTTTAAACGCCACAATTCAAATTTCAAATGCCTTGTTTCATCATTACTAAAACCATTCGGGTCATTTTTTGGGAGAAAAAAAATCCTAAGTATGATTTTGAGGATGTTCCCATTTGGGAACATCGGCGTTTGCAGTGAAGTTTTTAGGGGGATTTTCAAAAGGCACATATTTTAAAATTAAATCAAATAAAATGATTGAAATAGGTGTCTACTCAATAATTATGAACATTTTTATGATAGTGGACGGATTTTTAATTTTTATTACCCATATTTGGTCGATTGGGTAAAATTTTTTAGATTTTGGTAAGAAAAAATTGACATGTTCATTACGTACGCGAAGCTTTTCCGCATATTTTTCTTGCACTGTGGGTAATATTTTTGTATAAAAAATACATAAGAGTGTTACCATGCGCTTCGAAGCTAAACAGTTACGCAGAGACTCCAACTACTACGGATTCTCCGTAGTTTCTACGGATGCCGTCGTTAAACTACGGACTACGGATAACATCGAAAAAGCTACGGAAAATCGGAAATCTATCATAAAAAGCACTTAAAAGCGCAAGTTTTTTTCCCAATTTTGCTCTATTTTTAGGATATTTTCAGTCTACATAAAACAGGGTGGCGAGCGATAGGGTTTCGTGTTTCTTGCGGGGTATTCCGTTCTTCCCGACTTTTTTCTTGGACGGCGGGCGCCAAGTTGAAATCGGCTTCTTGCGTTGGTAGTGCGATGTGGAAAAAACAACCTTATAGTGGTTAGAAGCCGTCGTCCGTTGTTTAGGACCGCATTCGACGGAAAAGTCGAAAAATAGCGATTTTTCGCGTAAGTACCGTTTTCCCGGCGCGTAGTTGAAGCTGGCTTCTTTTCTCATTGTAATTACTCTGTAGGAAAAATTTAAGCATGGCCAGAGAAGTCCAATAAGTCCAGTGATACCTCTCACATCGCGTTTTTATCGATTTTAGTCAGTGTTTTCAACTAATTTGTTTTTCTTGATATCCTAAGTTGTAAATTTTTATTGTTAGATCACTCTGAAGCTTAATTCAGTATTTTTAAAAATCTTGTTAAATTATAACCTGTTTCAGATATGACATCAAGGGGGATGGCAGGGGATCCACCCCTAAAAAATCGGAATAGGTGTCTAAAACAAAACAACCCTGTTTTTTGGGTCAACTTCCAAAAAAATTTCCTTACTCATAAGGACTACTGACAACCATCTTTGAAAGTTGGAGTCTCTGGTTACGTTTATGTGTGAAAAATTAGTTTTAATTACGGTAATACAGATATCTAGCATAAAATCCACTAATTGCATTCAAATCTAATTAGCTTTCAAAAGTGATAATCATAATTATCTCCATTGATTCATTAAAGCTGTGTTTCTCATGGAAGATTTCGAATATAACTACATATATCTTACATCCACCTTACGTTAGAAGAGTTTTTTGATGTACACACTTTTCCTTATTTTCAAATTCTTCAATTTTATTCCTAAAATTTTTATGTAAAAAAAGAAGTACTTGAACAAAATATATACCTAAATCCCCTCAGAAATACTCCAAATATGCTCTTTGCATAACCCCAAATGATTATTACTGAAATTAATCGATCGGGGAGTTAGAAAAATATACAAGTGTAAGAATCTGCTATAAAGATTTGGCATTTATTTCTCCATGAATCAGGTGAAAAAATAAAAATTACAGATTTTTGAATTTAAAACATCATTCTTAACCTGTTTAGATCCTTTGAGACAAAAAAGGTTCAAAAAATTAAAGAAAATAGGAAATAACTTGAATTTTTGCATGTTATAAAAATCCCTCAAATACTATACCCCAAACGCCGATGTTCCCATTTGGGAACATATACGTTGTATTGGTAATTACTCTCCAAAATTGAAATATGAAGCTATTCTGTCAAGCCAAGTGGAAAGATGTGTACTTAAGCTACCTAAACACAGCAAAATTATTTAAAACTAAATTTATTGAAACTTGTACAACTTTTGGAAGAGACAAAAATCTCTAATTTTGATGTAAATTCTACAAAAAGGATTAAATTACACCTGAAAAACTTTTGCATGTAAAATAACTTCATATCTTTGAGTTGCTTTCTACCAAGTATCAAATTCCTGCATGAAAAATTAGGTGGTAAAAAATTCCTTAAAATGATGTTCCCCTTTGGGAACATCGGCAGGTAAAAGGTTGCATCTTTTCATCCCGATATGCATAAAATGTTCAGTATTATTATTTTATAAAGTGGCGTAACGCGTAGTAGTACAACTCGCTCTCAAACTCGCCAGCCAATAAGAGCTTCTAACAACCCAGTAGGCTTTTTGTTTACTCAGATCTTCATCCTCGTGGTCATGATGTCAGGCTCAACTTAAGTTGCATTCGAGTATAGCTAGAGAGGTATTTATTTTTTGAACAGAGTAAAACATAAAGAAAAAATCTCTAAGAAATATCTTTAATCAAATTACACTTCGTCAATCTATACTTCATACAGTGCTTTCCCACAACTTCGAAAATTATATGAGTTGACATAAAAAAGCATACTAGTACTTGCATGTGTTTTCTTAATTCCATGAAACAATGAAGAAATTAAAATGTTTCATTTGATGTATAAGTAGACAAAAATATCTCCCTCCTTTAATAACTTTAAACATTTGATGTTTTTCTCAGAGAATTTCCATAATATTTTTTTAATTGTGCAATTTTCTCCATTAAAATTGTTTGCTAATTTTACACTTTTCAGTATAAGACTTGAAATTTCGAAAAAACAGTAATATTTTTTCTTTAATTTTTTTGTTGAGTTTTCTGATGACTGAGTAATAAAACATTATTTTTAGGAATTAATTCATTTTACCATTTTGGTATAATTTCATAAAATATGAGTTCCCTTTTTTTAAAATATCTCGTGAAAAATAAATTTTGAATTGTTAACCACATTTAAAAACTTCCGAAATCCGTGTAAAATTTTTAATAACAAATAACAAAAAATTAAGAAGTACGTTACACTTTTACAGATAAGAGGTAATGTTCGTTTTTCTGCTGTAAAACTACCCTCCAGGAAAAGAGGGTTTTACAGAACCTGTCTTGATAAGCAGTAAGCACATAGATAGGTGATATTCGCAAATAGTTTCGCTTCTATGAGAGAGGAAGGACCGCGTTTGTTATAAAATGTGAAAAAGGGGGGGGGAGAGAACGTTTTTAACTAGTTTGATGGTTTAAATTCACAGTTGCATTATTTTATGAATAAATATAAATAGTTTTGTAGAGATATCGGGTAAAGTTTACATCTCCTTTTACAGATTTATTACTAATCTATCTATTGGAATTAACGACTATTATACTGTTTTAGGCTGGTTCAGAAATATTTACTTTTAAGTTTGAAAACGCTATATTTCGGAAAAGGATAAAAGTTAAAAAAATAGTAGTGAAAGGAAAATGACGAGAAAAAATATCTTTTGCTTTTGCATGTGAGATAGGTTCTTGTAACTTTGAGATAGGTTTTAAAAAACTTCTGAAAATATCTCAACAAAATGGAATTAAAAAAAAAGAAATACAGTTAAAAAACCATTTTTTCATCAATTCATATGACTATAGTATGATCATTTAGAATAGGCGCCTGAAACAGGATCAAAAACGCTGAAAAACGCTTAATAACGCCCATCACGCAACTTTAGTGATCGATTCTTTTGCAGTATTTTAACTACTTCTGTTTAGGCTGCCTTGTCATTGTACAAGAACAATTTTTTTCGAGGATAATACAATAGTAACTGCTTCTAATACATTATGCCTCAGGCGCCTATTCTAAATGAACAGAGTATAGCAAGTATCAGCAATAAGAAACTGAGTCTTTTATAAAATTATAATTTTATTATTGAAAATTTAAAAAAAAGGCGATTTCAAATGTAGCATTTTTTACTTATAATATTTTTCACGTAACTAACTGCCTAATGTTTCGTTATCATCCTAATTAAGAGTATAATATTGAAAATAATGCCCTCCAAAAAATTCACTATAACATCTTTCACTTACCTGAGAAGACAGCTAAGTATAAGAAAAAAACAACTATCACATTGCAAAATTTGTTCATTCAAAGAGCGGTTCAAAACGGACAACTTAGCAGAATTTAGCGAAGTTTTAGAATACTTTTCAACTCGCTCAAACTTTGAGCAGAGTGAGACACCTGGTGGAGGATTGTAGTAGTGTCTTGGTACCTACCTGCTCGATCAATGCAAAAAAAGTACGGAATTTTTCTTTTGATAAGACAATCGATTCTCCCACAAAAAAAACTACTGGTTATTACCATGAAAACTTCTCCAAAAAATATTAGTTTCTTTTAATGATAGAAGAAAGTGGCCAAATGTGGGATATGTGCCTAATATGGCGGTCCCCTAGATCTGCTCTATGAGGAATTGATACGTTTTGTGAGTGGCTTTGGAAAAAAAAATTGGGTTCAATTATAACCTCGAACATCATTTTATCAGCAGATATAAGTCCTCTTTAGCCTTAGAGGCACCGCTTTACTTTACTACGGAATACTTTATTAATTTTTATACAGTTTAAAGAAGAGGGCCAAACGCCACCCTAGACATAGGATAGCCGCTTCAAGCTCTAAATATTTTACGTTGCTTTTAGGTATTCGTAAATAAAGTATTAAAATAAATTATTATTTATATTTAATAATCGTAAAAAATATTAAAATGAAAGTGGTGCCGTATGACACTATCTCATACTGAGAAGAACACAGGATGTCTCATAGTAGGAGCATTTTAAGTTTTCATTAAAAGGCATTTTTAGGGCAAATGCAGTTTGTTTTCATAAAAAGGCGACATGTTTTTCGAATCAGGCATGTACACAATATACAAAACCACTTTTTGTTTTTAGAAACCCTTTTTCATGTAAGCGTAAAGTCGAATAATAAATGTGGTATCTCACTCTACCCCTATACCCGTAAAAATATTTATTCTTTTTTTTTTCAATTTTATCAGTCTTGGGTGACTGAAGTTTGATATTATTTCCGTGTTTCTCTCAATAAACATGGTTTTTGATCTACGCAATTTTAAAGCTTGCGTGCATGATTTCACTCAGAAATTTCTTTCATGGGAAGTTAATATCTTTTGTGATGTTCTCAACGCTGAGTTCAAAGTTTGCTCCAAAAATGGCATGTTAAGCTGTCGTTGTTGTCGTGTGCCACTTGCATTTTAGATTTCAATCACTTAAATGAAATTTTATCGTATATCCTGAAAGATGCCTTTAAAGAAGGTCAAAGTAATCTGTGTACAAGTGAATTTTATTCCTTACTAGCTGATATACCCGCCGTTGCTCGGGAAAAAAAGGATTTTCAAACTGGGTAATAAAATAAATAAGAATTATTTTCTTCCCTACTTAATATTTATCAACCCCCCTTCATCCCGCTGTTTTCATAAATTCAAAGCAAATAAAAAATAAATACTTTCCTGAAATCTAAAACAAAACAAAAAAACTTTTTGAATTAAAGTGTTAATAACCGAATTTTTAAAATTGAAATTAAAAAAGGTCGGGGAGAGACCCCCTGAACCCCCCTTGGTTGATTCAGAAATTTTTTTTTGGAATTAAAGTGTTAATAACCGATTTTTAAAATTTAAATTAAAAAAAGGTCAGGGGGAGACCCCCTGAACCCCCCTTGGTTGATTGACAAAAACGTTTTTGGAATTAAAGTGTTAATAACCGATTTTTAAAATTAAAATTTAAAAAAAGGTCAGGGGGAGACCCCCTGAACCCCCCTTGGTTGATTTATTACCAACTCATTCATTAAAGAATCGCCTTCAAACATGAAATAAAAGTAGACATCATTTGAATTATTGATATCAACAATCTAAAATTCTTCTGATGAAATATTGCTATTTTAAATTTCTATTGAATGGAAAAAAGTTAAAAATTTTCGGTGAAATAGTTTTAATTTATTGTAAAAATTTATTTTATCACAAATTATTTCTTTATCTGATTTTTAAAAAATTCTACTCGCTATAAAATATTTTTAAATAAATATTTCTAACAATAGAGGTTTTGCGTCACTTGGAAGGAGCAATAACCGTTATCAATTTATAAGAATTTAGAAAAGGGCCAAAAAAGACAGCTTAGAATGGTTTGAATTCAAAAATTATTTTTTGAAAACCTTCCTGATTGTGTGAGGAACAGCATGCTAAAATTTCATGCTAATCGCATTAATAAGGTGGGCGATAGAAAGCAAAAACTAAAAACCGGAGTAAATATTCAAACCCCCGTGCACCCCCTCCAGAATGAAATATCGAAAAATCCAAAAATTACTTTCTTTGAAATATTCTTAAGAAGATAATACCAACCGGTCGCTTCGAAATAACAAATTATTAGTATGTTTTTCTTCTAAAATGTAAAACTTTGTTTATGCTCAGTAAAATTGGGTTTTTGAATTTTTTAGACCCCTTAAAATTCGAATATCGAAAATTTGAAAAATGCCTTTCTAGATATTGTATCTAGGTACCTTTCTGTTAAATTACAAAGAACTGGGGTCATTTGGGACGGAGCTAGGTTCAAAAACGTAGAAATCACTCCAAGCACCCCTGTGGGTCAGAAAAAAGGAATTTCGAAAAATCCCTTCTTAGTGCGCGCTTACACCGTAAAGTCTTTCACCACACCAAGTTTCGAGTCTTTAGCCCCGGTAGATTTTGCTGTGCGTTGATAGGTGAATCGATCGATCGATGAATGGTAAAGCTCTTTTATTATTATAGATTATCGTGTATTCACACAAGTAAAATTATAAAAAGAAATACCGAGTACCTTTGAGCAAATTTTGAAAATAAAAAGTTAAGTATAGTAAAAGGTAGAATTAGTAAGTAAAAGTATTAGTAAGTAGAAAAAAGTTTATTCATCACGGGTGTTAAAATGAATGGTATATTTGATACAATAACAGGCATCAGTTTAAAAGAAAATTAAATTCTTATATTGGATCAAAACTTTTTGAATAATAATCATAATTACGACATTTTTAAATGGACGTATCTATGATCTTGATCCAGGAACAAACTATTCTAGCCCGCTTTCGAAGTGGTCACCTTAAATCAATGAAATTTTCCAAAGGATCCAAGGGGTTTGAAATTTGTAATAACTGTTCCTCGCGTGCCTGGAGATCTCCAAACAGGAGTTAGATGATGATCCTTTGACGGTGTTGGATTTTTTGAGGGTGTATGACGTCTTGGACCTGGTCTAGCACTGCTGGCCAATGGGGGAGTGTAACAACAACAAAGACAACAACATCAACTTGATTTTTTTTCTAATGTAGATAATGATCAAGTAGGTTAGAAAGGATTAAAAGATCCATACTTTAGAGTCTGAAGATAGGGCGATGGAGATGGAAATGAGTTATACAGTGAATATTTTGCTTGGGAGTTACTTTTTTTTCTGCTGTTGACCTGAGCCACACATTTTGAAAATCAACAAAAATTTAATTTTGGATCAACAATGGAAAAAGAAAAAAACTTTTAAAATATTTTATTGAAACCATTTGACCCAAAATGCAAATACAAATATTGACAACCAACAACAGGCGTGAAGCCCAACTAGGTTGGTCCAATCAACTCAAACTACTGATTCCCAGTATTTATCTATTTTATCCTTAAACTCCTTTACTCCATTGGAACTTACTATCGATTCTGGCAACCCATTCCATCTATCCACAACCCTGTTGTAAAAGTGATGCTTTCTGCTTTCCCTGTTTACATGTGCCTTGTTTAATTTGAATCTGTGACCCCTTGTTCTATTATCCGTACTTAAGATAATAGAACAAGAGGTCCCAGATTCAAATTAAACAAGGCACACCTTCTAACGGCTGGCGTGTTTAAAAAAAATTTAAAAAGTATTTTAAAAATAATTTTTCATTCGAATTTGAGAGCGCAAGTTGGCAAAAGAGGGAGTTGTATTGATCAGAAACTTTTTACACGTTCTCCACTTAGTTTAAAAACCCCAGTCTAACACAAAAAGATATCTCCCAATCCTTAATCCTTTATAAAATGAATTCCACATACGCTATCTTCTTTGAATCCAATCGAAGACACTCATCCCTGTTTTTCGAATATCTCCCCTTTCCAGGATTACCCCCTATACCTGCGATTTATTTCCCATTTTGCAATATTTTCCGGAATAAAATATGAGGCTATCAGGGCCAACCGAAATGATACCCCACTTGTTTCACGGCATTCGAAATAAGAGAATGCGGCAATTTCCTTCCCATTCTTGGATACAATTTGTTTTTGTGGGATGTATCTACCCGCTGATCGGAGGTAATATTACGTTTTAAGCATCTGAATAATCCCCGCCCACTTTATCCGGCAAGATAGTATGCCCCTATCCTTACTAAGGTTCGTAAACACCCGGAAAAAGTTCGCCTGACGTATTTCAAAAGAGATCTGATGGTTTTTTATAAGAAACTTACTGTAGAAAAAGGGGTTTTCTTTTCCAAAACGCCCGTAGATAATTGAGTTGCTTTTTCCCCCCAAACAAAGATCAATATATCTGGTTGTATAAATTACATAACAGTTATTTTATATCCCTTTACATGTTTTCAAATGTTTCTACTATTTTGATGTAAAATGTATAGAAGTAAAATACTGGGTTGAAATTTTTACTTTGTTTCAAGAGATTTGTTTATCCCTGTAAGTAGTTATGAGTTGAAAATCAAAATTTTAATTTTCAAGGCCCTAGAAGCAGAGCTCATACTCATGTTAAGTCACTGAGCTATAAAACACAACCTCCAATGAGGAAGTTGCATGATTTTTTTTAGTTTTTTAATCGATTCTTCTTGCAAAAATAAGCAACTACCCAAAATTTGAGGCCGATCGAGAACTTTTTTTATTGCCAAAAAAATTAACGAAAATCTCCTTTTTTAAAGCGCGCGAAAACGCCAAGAGTTTGGGATGTGACGTCATCGTACGATAAACATTGTTGGAAAGCAAAGGAGTTGATGGTATGATTGTTGACCTCATCGTTACTTTTTAAACAATAAACGTTTTCAGTCACGTGTTTTTTTTCTCGACTTTTAAATTAAAATATTTAATTAGCTGAAATTTTTTTTTTGAAAAATTGACTAGATATTTCATTTTACCATACAAAAACCCATACGGAACATTTGTTTGTTTTTGAAAATCTGACACATGCAACTTCCTTATTAAAATTTGCAATTTCTTTATCGGGAAATGCCTTTTTCAATTTCCCAATATTTATAGATTTAAAATATGCAATAAAAATACACAACTTTTGAAGCAGTTTTGGCGATAATAATCCATTTTATTTGAGTACGACGGACGGTTATCTCTCAGAACTGCCACTAACTTTGCATCGAAATTTTCCTACTTTTAACCTTCCTTTAAGGCAACGATGGGCAACCTCCGGCCCGCCTCGTCATTTGATCCGGCCCGCGGAACATTTTAAAAATTGTACCAAAAAATCACTCAGGTTTTCGTCAACAAGAGCGAAAGAGGGGATACAGAACTTTCCCCCGAAAATAACGTACAACTATATTTCGTTCTTGGGAGGTGTCTATAAGCGTGGGAGAGTAGTTACTTCACGACGGACGATCGCCGATGGTTGACCATACGGACTATATTCATTCTCTGATGCCTTTCCCAATGCTGCTAAAGCTAATTTGACCTCCTGAACATTAATTCCTCCTCCATTAATTCTAATGTATCATGTAATGACAATTGTTAAAAGTCTGTCCTGAAATATTTTTTCATTACTATGAGCTCAGAATATTATTTTAGCTCATATTAATGTAACTTAAACATCATAATTATTGTAGTTAATCAAAATATTATTTTAGTTCAGATTAATGTAACTAACTTTATAATTATTGTATATGTAATATTATTCTAGTCCCGATTAATATAACTTCATAATAATTATTGTATGTAATCAATATATTGTATCCAGAGTCACGCATCGGTTCCTTTTGGCTGGGGAACCGCCACCGACTTGCCCTCATTGCCAGAATATTTTAACAATCAAGCACATTTTAACCTCATGCCCTAATTTATTGTTTTACTATGTTCACTATTTTAAAACTACATCACCAGTTTTAACTGAACTTTTAGGTCCTCAACATCATCCATCATTATTTCCGTTTTTAAATGCCAGCGGAATAATAAACGGCATATAATCGTATACAATTGAAAGATGCTGGCATCTCTAAATTTGTTTTTACAATATAAACTTTTTATGAATGGCGTATATGTTAGGCTCAAACCCCGAAATCGCTCACTGAGCGAAAAAAACGACCACTTCGCGGAGTGGCATTTGCAAAACGGCCACAACCCGAAATTCGGGTTGTGGTATTTTCAAAAATGCTCACTCCGCGATGTGGTATTTTCAAAATGCCAGAACGCGATGTGGCCGTTTTTCAATAGAACCACAACCCGAAATAGACTTTTGTAAAGATGGTTGGCGCTAATGTGGGAAGTTTGGCCAAATGAAACATTCCACAGACTTTCTTTGGCTGGTTTAGGATTTTATGATACCAGACCCATTTAATACGCCGTACCATTCTCCGAAAGGTTTTGCCGAAATTTAATTTATATGTATAGTCTAATTCAATTTGTTCTTTTAAGACTTTTGTACTTAATTTAGATTTATTAAAGTTTTTTTTTTTAATTTTTTCAGTTTTAAATTTGGAATTGTCCTTGAAATTTTCGGTTTAATTTCTATTTAATTAAATTTAAATTACATTTTTTATTATTGTTGCATTATTTTAAAAATTTAAAATCAATAAAACGCTCAATTTTGTGACATGTTTTCATCGTTTTTTCATTTATTATACAAATAAGTCCGAGCTGTGGCTTCTTTGGGATGTATTTGCAATTGTTTTTTTTCTTTTAATTCTGTGTAAATTTTTGTTTTTGTTAATAAATTGATTGATTGATTGATTAAAAGTAAATTAAAAAGTATAATTGATTAATTGCTTGCATAAAAATTGAGGGAATAATTTTTAAACAAGAGTCAACTGGTAATACGTCAACAATTATTGTCAAAAATCGAAGTAATATTAATTAAATAATTATAAAAACAAATTTAATAATGACATACCACATTGGAAAATACCACATCGCGGAGTCAGCGTTTTTTAAAATACCACAACCCGAATTTCGGGTAGTGGCAATTTGCAAATCCCACTCCGCGATGTGAGCGTTTTTGAAAATACCACAACCCGAATTTCGGGTTGTGGCCGTTTTGCAAATGCCACTCCGCGAAGTGGTCGTTTTTTTCGCTCAGTGAGCGATTTCGGGGTTTGAGCTTAACATATAGACTACGCTCGACTACGGACTTCACGTCCGCATCTTTTAAACATTTTAAACAAACTTCATCTTTTATAATGGTTGGAAACAGACATGACTTTTAATTAAAATATTTTTAACTATTGATCTTGTGTTTGGCGCGGAATGTCCGATACTGTCTGTCTATCACAAGAAGAGCTCTGGTTTACATCTCTGTTGCCAAGGCAACAGGACTCTGCTCATTTTCAACGGGTGAAATCAGAAGAAAGGCGCAACCACTTGGGCTTACTGAGCGCCTTGTTGGGGAATTTGGCGATAACTTTTAGAACAGGGTCGAATTGGCTGCGTTTGGTGAAAATCTCATTTCATCATGATCCATCGAGTGATAAATAGTTTTGTATTTTTAAAACGCATTGGATTTCTGTTACAGGATGATTAAAAATTAGAGGGAGAAAAGCTAGAAGGGAAGGGGCTAAAAGCGGATTACAACTTAACGACTTTTTTGAATCCTTAAGATTAAGAAATTCACGATTGTGATGTGTTAGCCCTTGACTGAAGTAAACATTAAAACTTTTGATTTTATAAAAATGCCGGAATCGAGCGATATTTCTAGGTCTTAAAGGGTAAAGCGTATATTCCAGATCTGGATGGTTCAGTCTTAAAAATCACATGTCGCATTTCTGACCTTGAATTGCTTTGTGAATCCTAGTCGTCAAGGTTATATCCCACCCTTTTCCTGGCATTTTCCCCTCTGGTTTTGAGACAGATTGTATTTAAATTTTACAAAAAAAATTATGAATAATTCATGTGAAATTTATTGCAGGAAGTAAAATCGTGGAATCGATAAAGATTTCGACGATCCCCTACACTTGAATGAACACTGTAAATTATTTTTCGCGCTTGCGATTTTAATATTTCACCCTTTTTAAAATGAAATGTCATCATGTAATTTTAAAGAAATAGAAAATTGATTGATATAAATCGAAACACAATCCAAAGGCAACAGTTAAATCAAATCAAATATGTGTAGGAAGCGGAGTTATCAATTCTTCTAAAAAACAAAATTCTAATTTTTTATTACATTTGCAAAATTCAGAAAAAAGAAACTTAAATCAATTATCTATCAAGTCAGTTCCCTAGAATATACATGGTTAATTGAATCACTATTCCTCTTTGTTTATTATTTTAACAGTTCACTGCATCAATCCGAGAAGAAGAAGACCGTGCTTGGGATCGCCAAAAATTCGGCCAATAATCCTCCATCAGCTTTAATCTCCGCCAAATCCTTATACGGTTTATCCCTATTTAAAATGAACCAGTCTTATTGCTATAGCGACCGCCATAATCAGACAAACTGGCGGGAGCTCTTCTTGTGATAGACAGACAGTATAGGGACCTTGCGCCATAAAACCTAAAACAACCAACCAACCATCAATATATTGTATATAAGTCCAGATTATATTTTAACTTTAGTATTAAACTTCGTAAATATATATAATAAAACTACTCATTTTTTACTTTAAAAAATATTACATATTATCTACTCTGGCCCTCCACGTCATTATAATCATTGAATCCGGCCCGCGGATTCGAAAAGGTTGCCCATACCTGCTTTATAAGGTATCCGCCTACCCCTAAAATGACGATTTTCGACTGGTTTGTCGAAAATTTGGTTCTTACTTTTTCATGTAGTTTAGACTTTTATCTTTCCAAAACTGTTTTCATTTTACTTGTAGGTGAATTAAAAAAGAAATTACATCATTTTTTAAAAAACAGATATACTCAAACGCAATGTTTCTTGTCCATGAAGAAAAGATGCTGAGAGCAAAGAGAGGAAGTAGTTCCCAGCGCTGTGCCTGAATTTCGAGTTTAAAGCCGATTTTCATTAAAGAAATACTTCAGGTTACTTTGATCCATTCATTTATAGCGATTATTTGTCGTAATTTTCAAATAACGTTGTTCATTTTAAGTTTTACGAATGCATAACGAGGAGTATTCTTCCGCGCCTCGTGACGTAGTATGGACAAGAAAGACTGCTGTGAAGTATAGTCGTTTGCGATCGTATACAAATATAAACTTTAAAGCAAATTTTCTCAGAACTAAATTTTGCATAACAACCCTCCACTATTTACATGATTACTCTAAAACTATCCAAGATATTCACTCCAAATTTTTAACAGAATATTAATTTTATTGTTATTAACCAGATGGACTACAGATTTTTATCTAAGTTTATATTTTTTAATTTTATTGGCCTTTTTTTTGTTAAATGGTTGTAGAAATTTTGAAAATTTTCACTTACCTTTACATTTTATGCTGTAAAACAATTACTTTTCAAAATATATCTTTGAAAATAGTCCATTCTGAAGATAAGTGTTATACGATACTTGTGTCCAAAGGAAATTTATATAGGGGTAATAGTTTTTGAGCAAGAGTGAGAGGGGTTTCATAAAAATTCACTTAAATTTTACACTAATTACCCCATATTTTAGAAAATAATATAATTAATTTTGTTTTTTTATCATTTATCAATGTTTTGATGTACATTTAAACTAAAAATTAAAAAATAAATTTTGTAAATCAAGTATTTCGAAAAAATGGTCTCAAAGGTAGGCGGATACCTTAAGGGCGACTCCCACAGCTTTAGGAAACTTCAGAAACGCAGAAGAGAATTCTTGGTTTGTAAGATGAATTCTTTCTCTCAGCAGAGCATCGTCGAGAAATTGATCGTCTTTTTACGGAGTGACGCGCTGAATCCCGTTCTTTCCAAACCATCTCCCACTGTTGGGAAGCAAAGTTCTATGTATTTTTTTAAAGAAAAGGAAGGAAAAAAGTAGTATAGAGACAGCAGTTTAGGAGTTCATTTTTTTCAGTGTTTTTTACTGTGTGAATCCGAATTGGGGGAAAGGGGATGGAAACCGAATGGTTGTAAATACGTTGGATTGTTTTGATGTTTTGAAGGTGATTTATTTCGTTGAAGGGGGAATAGAGAAAATAACCGAACTGGAATTGTGTGACAAAAGTTCAAAATAACTAAGTAAAAATATAAATGGCTATACAGGGTGTATCTGAAATGGTGCAACAAACTTTCAGGGATGATAGTACTCATCAAGACAACAAGAATTGGTATAGAAAGGGGGGTCCCAGATCAAATCCCAGGGAGTTAAAAATGGAGCGACACCCCAAAAAATGATTGAAAAATTACATTTGTAGAAGAACTACTATTAGTAAAAACTTAAATATGGTCTCAAAAATTGTGGTTTAATATGATCTTTAAAATTATCTCAAAAGTCTTCACTTTAAAATTTGTTTTATTATGAAAAAGTTAAAAAACACAAAAAATGTGAAAACTCTGCCAAAACCTTATTTTGTATTTCGAAATCCTTTCTTTTGATTTGATAATCAGAACGATCATAGTTGAAAACCCTTAAGTCCAAAGTTTCACGTAAATACAACCAATATTGAACGCTTGAGATCCTGTTAAAGTTTGTTTTTTGCGTGCGAAAACAGCCGTTCTGGAAACAACTCTGGAAAACTGCTAGCGCACGCAAAAAACAAACTTTAACAGGATCTCAAGCGTTCAATATTGATTGTATTTACGTGAAACTTTGGACTTAAGGGTTTTCAACTATGATCTTTCAGATTATGAAATCTAAAGAAAGGATTTCGAAATACAAAATAAGGTTTTGGCAGAGTTTTCACAGTTTTTGTGTTTTTTAACTTTTTTCATAATAAAACAAATTTTAAAGTGAAGACTTTTGAGATAATTTTAAAGATCATATTAAACCACAATTTTTGAGACCATAATTAAGTTTTTACTAATAGTAGTTCTTCTACAAATTGAATTTTTCAATAATTTTTTGGGGTGTCGCTCCATATTTAACTCCCTGGGATTCGGTCTGGGACCCCCTTTCTATACCGATTCTTGTTCGTCTTGATGAGTACTATCATCCCTGAAAGTTTGTTGCACCATTTCAGATACACCCTGTATAGTTTGAAAACCTTTACGTGACACTGTTATTCATGATATTTTACTAACTGTTATTGCTTTTTATTTAAATAATAAGGAAGTTGCATGTGTCAGATTTTCAAAAACAAACAAGTGTTCCGTATGGTTTTTTGTATGGTAAAATGAAATATCTAGTCAGTTTTTCAAAAAAATGTACAGGTAATTAAATATTTAAATTTAAAAGTCAAGAAAAAAACACGTGACTGAAAACGTTTATTGTTTAAACTATAAGATGACGTCAACAATAATACCATCAACTCCATTGCTTTTCAACAATGCCTAGTATAAGATGACGTCACATCCAAACTCTTGGCGTTTTCGCGCGCTTTTAAAAAGGGGATTTTTGTTAATTTTTTTTGCTATAAAAAAATTTCTCGATCGGCCTCAAATTTTGGGTAGTTGCTTATTTTTGCAAGAAGAATCGATTAAAAAAATAAAAAAAAATCATGCAACTTCCTCATTGTCTCTATAAATTGTCTATTTGTTGGATTTTTTAGGGCAAAGAAGTAATATATGTTCAGTTGGTATTGTTAATCATTTTTATAAACAAATAATGAGTGGATTATACTTAAAGTTGAACAACATAACTAACTTTTAATACTAGTAAGAGAGAACAAGGGGTAAATGCATACTAATGTTTTCCCCTCTTTCTATTATCGATTTGTTTTTTACCCAATAGGGGCAAGGGGCAGTAGCAACCACAACAAAAGTTCAAAGCAATATTCATTATACTTGAGTGGAGTCATCATTTATATTCTTTCCTCCAACTGGAGGATTTCTTTATATTTTTTTTAGAGAATCGGGGCTTAAATAAAAGCAGTCTGTTGTGTGTATCGTGTTTTTATTGAAATGATAAATGCTGGAGGGAATTTGTTTTGGGTCTTGGAGGAGTTCTACTTGGAGAAAAATAAAGCAATAGTTGCTGGTTCGAAGTTGGAAATATATTTCTGGTTCTCTGTAACAGATGGGCGATTATTTTTTTCCAATATGGAATGCTTTGTTTTTCTTCACAAGACAAAATGAAGTTTCATAAAGAATGTAACGTTTGTATGAAGACAGGGGAGATGATTAGGAAAAAATAGATGGATAGCCTAAAAACTCCAAAATAGTATTAAAAAATAACTTGAATTATTAGTGGGTTTTCCAAGTATTTTAAAATAAATATGAGGTATTTTTATAAGTTTTTACAATGTTTAAATTTTAAAAGGGATTTTAATTTCTTATTACCTCTTTATCTTGCAATCAACTTGAAAGATATTTTTTACGATGTATAAATGGTTTGAAGTCATTTCATTAAGATGAAGGTAATTTAATAACAACTATTTAAGATTAATATGTGAATTAAAAGAAAAGTCTCGATTTCAATGGAGAAGGTCCTTTATCTATTCCAGGTTTTACTAAAATAATTATTATTTATATAATTTTAAAACACTCGTACCTAACTACTGTTTATATCTTCATATAGTTAACTGAAATATGCTTAAAAAATTTCCTTTATATAAAACTAATTTGAATTTGGGCTTTCACATCGCTTGAAAGAACACTACCAAAAGGCCTCAAAGTGATTTAAAAATATTTTTATGATAAATTAGAAACGATGGCTTAACAAGATCTATTTAGCTTACTGTAGGCAAGTTACCCTTCTCACCGCTGAGTCATATTTAAAAAGTATTGATCCACACGGAAAAGTGTCTCATAAGTGAAGAGTTAATTTTAGAAAAAAAAGCAATTTAAAACGTTGGGGAATGATGCTAAAGAATTTTAAATAAATAAATGATCTACAAGGAGTGGATATATTTAAAACTAGGTTAGTTTTTATATATACAAAAAACTGCGATAAGGAAGTTTTTCATGCAATCAATGCATATTAGGCAAAGCTGGAGTCCATACTTTAAATTGATCACCTTTTAGCTAAGCATACCGATTTGTTACCTACTCTTCGTGGCCACATGAGCCAGCGAAGTAACGATGATACATCATCTCCGTTTGAATATTCATACAATTACAAATAAAGAATGCATAATCGTCGCTTTTGGGAATGAAAAATGTTCGGTTTTGCTGGCATACGAACGTGTCTGCGTTGTTTTGGGAAGGGAAATGTTCCAGCTGGAAGGGTTTCGAGCCTTTTCTTCTGACCAGAATTGTCCACTGGTCACTGGAGCATGTAATGAACCATTTCGCACAGAACAGTGTATGCAAAGTCCGATATATCTGTGTGGAGGAGGGAAATTTTACGTTGAAAGTATGCATGCTACTGGGAAATAAAATGATGAATTAAAAAGTATAGGAAAATTTTTTACCCTAAATTTAGTTTTTGAGTTTGTTTATGCTCATAAATTAATACGGAAGGACAATTAAACTCATTTTGAATGCAATAATTAATTAAAAGAATTAATAATTTTATAATTAAAATCTTCCTATCTAGGGAAGAGCAGTAGCTCCATAAGGGCAAACATCCTTATTTTTATGAAATTATTTTTTAGTTTAATGAGTGATTTAAAATTGATAGCGTGATTTCGTGTATTTTTTATATTTCTTATTTTAACATGTACTTTAAGTACTTAATACATGCTACTTTTCTGTTTAAAAGGGAATGTATACTCAAATTTAAAGCCATAACCACACTGAAAAATATTCGTCTCTTTACCCTTAGTTTTCTTTTGACGAAAATTTTCCCTATGCCGTGAATTTTTCCCTTCAAGAAGTTTCTCCAAAGAGAATTATGATTTAATAAAATCCCCACTAAAAACATAAATTTTGAAACCAAGTACGTGCAAGTAAAAAATATATAAAACTAGTTTAGTTAATATAAGGATAATCTTCTTTTAGATAGGTGTGTCATTTGGGATTATCAAAACTGTTGAAGTTATAATGATTGTCATAAAAGCCGCCTCCTGTAACTAAATCTAAAAGAACTCTCAAGTTACTTCAATTAACGGAAAGTTTGTGATTTGACTGAAAACAAAAAAAACATATTTAATCTAAGTACAGAAATTAAACGGCAACAGTGTTGCTGGTTATTTGAAGAAAGAATTTTTTAGTTTGCAGTTATACATCCTATTCCAGGGAATATATATAATATATATATTCCCTGGTCATCCATAAATTACGTGAGGTCAAAAAGGGGGGGAGGGGTTTGGAAAAATCTCACCAAATCTCACCAAGGGGGGAGGGGGGTCGATTAAAATCTCACGTCAATTTTTTTTAACTTAATTATAACTTAATTAGGTGCTATGAAGCACAAAATGCAAATAATTTTTAGAAAATAATATTTAAAAGTTGTAGGTAAATCTCACGTGGGGGGGAGGGGGTCAAGAAAAATCTCACTAAATCTCACCAAGGGGGGAGGGGGGGTCCAGATTTTGGAAAAAACACCTCACGTAATTTATGGATGACCCCTATAGAGTAAGTTAATGAAATACAATAACTGATGATTCCTGATTCCAATGCCCATGATTCAACTGTGACACCTCTCTCAAGTTTAATATTATTTAAGTGAGAAAACTATATTTGAGTTCGTAAGTAGGATTAATTTAATTATTACAAGTTAATACAATTTAAATACAAGTTTTCTTCATTTATACATACATTGTCAAAATAAAAAGTGTAGTTAGTATCTTTCTCTTATTTCTAAAAGTTAAAGAATTCAGATGGAGTCTCTAGCTCTAAAACTAATTAGAATATTTTTCTTGCAGGCTAAACAAAAATAAACTTCAACGAAAAGAAAAATTTAAGATTTACCTTGTTTTTGTTTACTATTTCACAGCTAATAATGTTTTCTTATCTTATGAAACGGTCTTAAAATTACGCTTTTTAGAAGCTTCATTCTCATTCACATATTTCTACATTCTTCGCTGATGCTATTTAAGATAAGAACTCCTTTGTGTACTTAAAGGGTAATCTGAACTCTGTAATAAATAAAGAGAACCAAAAAAGAAATATTTTGTACTTTGCTTTCACAAAGATTGAAAAAGAATCATGGCACTTAAGGAAAAGAGGTTACTTGTCTTGAAAACTATTGCTGGTGGGCAAAAACTCAGATTGGTTGATTGTTATTTTTTTAGTTCTTAAAAATGCTTTTGGTATTGAGTACTTAGGTAGATGCTTTGTGCATCAGTAACGTATCAAATATGAGTGTATCTCAAATATTTCTTTAAAATTTTCGACATTTGGAAAATTCCAGACCCTGAATTCTGTGTTTAAATTGAAATGGCTAGTGAGGCCTAGGAGTAAAGGAGTCCCATAATTTAAGGGCCCCTAAGTACAGGCCCGTGCTGGTCAGGGGGGACAGGGGGACGTGTCCCCCTGCGCCCTTTGCTCAGGCGCCCTTTAAAAGAGACTTTTCTACAATTTGTAATTTACTCGTGGATTTCTCAATGTTTTTATGGGCTCCTTTTCCACCAAACTTGAACCACTATTGGTCTAGTCACTATACTATTGGTTTTACAATTCATTCTTGGTTCATTAAGTCTGATGCGCGAAGGCATCTAAAAGTCTTTTTAACCTCCCCATTTTCACCTTACCATCAAATTTCGTTATGAGTTTTTATTTTTAGGGCGCCTTTATTTAAAGATTAACTATGAAATAACAAGGTAAGGTGGTTAATATTCAAGGCACGTTGAAATTGATAGGGCACTCTCATTTAAACTGTCAAATGGAGACCATCTTTCTTCAATAAGCATTAGTTTTCCCCTTGGGCACACTAAATGAAAAAATTAGGGGAAGACGAGGTGTTTGCAGGGTGCCCTTTTTCATGCAAGCCAGCTATTTTAAAATTTTCGCTCAAATTTTGACGATTGGCCACACACCAAGGGCTTCTTGACTGAGGGCTGCCCTTAGTCAAAATAATAATTACCTTCGAAAATAAAAATTCAGGGAGATTTTTATAGCAATTCCTGAAATTCTGACATTTTTTATGGTGTATTTTCTTTCCAATTTTTTCCTCCTGGTGTAACTCAAAAGGGTCTCAAAATTACTTTTCACTACTTTTAAGAGTAAAAATTCTAAAATTTTTCTGGGGGAGGACCCCCAGACCCCCTTTTAAATTTCTTATTATTCATGCACTGTTTCTCTTGAATATTTTGACTTACAAGGAGTGATCCTATTTTGGTGTAATCATCCACACAGAAGGGGCTCAAAATGAGCTAAAATACCATTTTTTAAACAAATATCAAATGATGAAATAAAAACAATAAAAAAACACAAGTAGCAGTATTGCTTTGTAATTTTTAAAATCCCGCCTATCTTTAAAAAATGTTTTTAGGTTTAATAATCATTGTATGGTTGCGCCCTTACACCCTTTGTCCACCGCCCTCTGAAGGTACCCAGCACGGGCCTGCCTAAGTATCAAAATTATCTTAAATTTTAAGTATAAAAATAACTTTTATGTTTTTTCGAATCTAATTCCAATACTTTTTCCTTCAAAATGTAAAATTAAAAATTCTTAAGTTACGATTTTAGTTTCCTTTTGGTGACATCTTTGAAAAAATCAGGTGCTAATTGAAGCTACAAATTACTTAGCTGTAAATTTGTTTTTAAGATAAAGATTAATATACTATATGGGGGCCTCTTCTTGCGTGGTGTACCTTCTCAGAACATTTTCTAAATCGGCTCTGCTATTACCTTAACCGTAACATATTATTTTTTTAGAGAAAAGTTCTCCTCATCTCCTGTGAAGGAATAGAACTAGAAATTTCGTGTTTATTTTGGTGCTGCCATCTTTTGCCTGAAGTTAAAGAGCTATAAAATAGATTTATTGATAAAATGTAAAATACCATAAGAAAAAAATGTAGTAAAAGGGATTTTAGTACAAAAAATCTGAAAAGGAAAAAGCTTAAGTATATTTGAAAAATTTTTGTAACGAAAAGTTTCTTGATGCTTTTAAAATTGAAATATCTTTTTGAAAGTGAGGTATACTCTTTATTCTATCAGAGGAAGAATGTTTGAAAACTATTTTTAAACTTAAGTACATCCTTTTCAGTTGGGAGAGAATACTCGAGGTAGATTTCAAAGATTTTTCACAAGGATTATAAAATTGCTCTTGATTTTGGGAGCTATTATTTAAAATGTTATATACTTGTATCTAAAAGATGGCAGCAGAAGCATATTGATGGCATAACTTGGATTCTTCACTTTAGATTATCACAACTCAACAAAAAAATAGGGTCAAAATGCTTCTAACACAAATCAAGTAGATTCTTATGTAAAATGCCCCCCTGAATCCGACCCCCGTTTTTCTCAATCAGGCTCAGATTTTCGGGGAACAGCCCCTCCCCCTTTTTGCGTTTTTCGATGACTTAATGACTTTGAATTCGATTTTCAGGGGCAAAAACTATTACTTTAGCCTTTTAATTACACCCGAGGGAACAAGAAAGGTTAAAGCTTCTAAAATATGCAAATTTATAGCAAATGGATAAGTTTAAGGGGTTATTACCCCCCTAAATATGCAAAAAAATCGTTAAAAATTATAGAGCATTTTTTTGGCTATTTTTTCCTCAAATTTTTAAGCAATAAGGAAGTTGTATGTGTCAGATTTTCAAAAACAAACAAGTGTTCCGTATGGTTAAAGGAAATATCTAGTCAGTTTTTCAAAAAAATGTACTGGTAATTAAATATTTTAATTTAAAAGTCGAGAAAAAAACACGTGACTGAAAACGTTTATTGTTTAAACTGTAGGATGACGTCAACAATAATGCCATCAACTCCATTGCTTTTCAACAATGCCTATTGTAAGATCACGTCACATCCAAACTCTTGGCGTTTTCGCACGCTTTTAAAAAGGGGATTTTTGTTAATTTTTTTGGCAATAAAAAAATTTCTCGATCGGCCTCAAATTTTGGGTAGTTGCTTACTTTTGCAAGAAGAATCGATTAAAAGAAAATCATGCAACTTCCTCATTCATCATTAAAGGGTCCTAAACCTTCTCCAAGGACCCAAATTTAAAAAATGTTTGTCTAGTGAAATAGGGGTTGTGCACGTGAACGGTGAATATCAAATTGCTGATTTTTTCACCTAACCATTACCTACCAAAGCCTCGTTTTGAAACTTTGCGATATGCCTTGGGACTGAGTGAACTGGAAAAGTGTTAAAGTGGACTAATATAATGTGTTCTTTCTAAAATTAACCATTGTTCATGTTCAAGGGAAAGTGTTAAAAGTTGTACATGAACAACTCAACTCATCTCAATTTACTCAGATCAATGCTTATTTTTGAATTGCTTCCATGTCATCCTTTTTCTAACGATTATTTTCAATTTACTGCTAGTATCTATTTAAGTGTTTGAACTTAATAAAGTAACTTAATTAATTGCCTTTTTTTCGACTCTGCGAAAAGAGGAAGGTTACAACTTTTTCCAGGTTCGGAAACATGAGTACCAGAAATTTTTAATTGCTCTGTATAGTTTTACAGGATGTTTCAAATAGAGTGTAACAATAAGCTATTCTCTAAAATAATAATTTTCTAAAATATTTATTTTTCTAATATAGGGGTTTCCAACTGGCGGCCCACGAAGCTCCCTGAAATTCACCCAAAATATAGCTTCAGAAAACTTTTAAGCATACTATAATTCGAAAATTTTTCGAAGAAGGACCACCCGTATTGACCAATACGGATTAATCCCGGTTTGACAGATTATCCGCAGATCCTAGGAGCTTAAGCCTGGATCCATAACTTCAAATCGAATCCCCAACATAGGCGGATTGATCCGATAATAATTTGCAATGCAAGCGAAAATGAACAATTAAGTAAGAATTAGATGACAAATTATATTTATATTTGCGTATATTTGCTTTAATCATCAATATAATGATTGATTAAAGTGTAATAAAGAATTACTATTACAGATCATGAAACGACACGGATTGAGATTGAGGCGACACCGCCAAAAGAGCGCTCAAGCGCCAGAAGAAAGACTTTTGGCGAGCGCAACACCAGCGCCGCGAAGCAACCTTGCCCGGGCAGCTCTCGCCGGGCAGATCATATTCCTCAACGAACGACGGACACTCTGCGCGCTCTGTTATTTCTCTCGTCCTCGTATCGCGGCTAAGCCTAAACGCCACGCGCGTTATTGTTATGTTTTTAATAAATAGTTCATAAAAAGCAATCAGCCTTAGTTTCATTTATCAAGTAGATGGTGTAGCACTAAAATCTTATAAGCAGTAATCCAGAGCACCATCTCAGTGGTGACCAAGACGTTCAGTGGTGATACGGACGTTCCAGGACTTTGGATTTTTCTTCTTCTAATGGAGTCAAGCAACGACCTGCCATGTTCTAAGTAAGTGCGTGATTTTTTTTTCGTCTCGTTTGGTCAGCCGGGCAGATCATATTCCTCAACGAACGACGGACACTCTGCGCGCTCTGTTATTTCTCTCGTCCTCGTATCGCGGCTAAGCCTAAACGCCACGCGCGTTATTGTTATGTTTTTAATAAATAGTTCATAAAAAGCAATCAGCCTTAGTTTCATTTATCAAGTAGATGGTGTAGCACTAAAATCTTATAAGCAGTAATCCAGAGCACCATCTCAGTGGTGACCAAGACGTTCAGTGGTGATACGGACGTTCCAGGACTTTGGATTTTTCTTCTTCTAATGGAGTCAAGCAACGACCTGCCATGTTCTAAGTAAGTGCGTGATTTTTTTTTCGTCTCGTTTGGTCAGCCCTCTTTCTTTCCCTTACTTATCTTGTAATTTATAAGAATTAAAACTAAATATGGGTAATACTGAAGAATCTAATGAAAATGAACAAGGGGTAACTCCTCCCGCAGCACAGATAGCTAGGGTAGCGTTAAAACTTCCCCCCATCTGGAAAGCCAACATGCGTTTGTGGTTTATCCAAGTAGAACAGGGATTCGAACTTTCGGGAATTACTGCAGACACAACAAAATATCAGAACATCGTAGCATCCCTAGATCAAGAAACGTTAACTCACGTTTCAGATATATTGTTCAACCCCCCAGCTCAGGACAAATACTTAGCCCTAAAAAAAAGGCTTATTAACGAATACACTGATTCGGAAGCGAAGCAGTTCCGGAAACTCGTCTCCGAAATGCAGCTAGGCGATGACAAGCCGTCCCATCTCTTGAGAAGAATGAGAGGTTTGGCGGGCTCATCAGGAGTGAAGGAGGAATTCCTAAAAACGCTTTGGATGGAGCGCCTTCCCCCTGATGTGCAAACGGTTCTCTCCATTAGTTCCGAGGGATTGGACTGCCTGGCCACGATTGCCGATACTGTGTGTGAAATCAGTATGAGGACCCAACAGAACCAAATTTGCACCATGCAGCGAGGCGAACCCAATATTGCTCCTAAAGAGGACCAGCTGACCCTAGAAGTAGCCACGCTGCGAAAGGAAATAGCCGCTTTAACCCAACAGGTTGCCAAAATGGGCAGGGAGCGAAGTAATTCTCGCTCCCGGTACTCGCGGTCCCCCCGTAGGAGACGGCATAGGTCCCCGGTGCACACAAACGGCGAGCTATGTTTTTACCATGACCGTTTCGGGGACGAGGCCCGTAAATGTAAACCTGGCTGCCCCCGGTTCGTAACAATCCAGGAAAACTAAATTCGGCTGTCGGGGTAAACATATCGGCAGCAAATCTGCCGACAGCCGCTAAATCTAGCCGCCTGCATGTTTACGATAGAAAAACCCATTTTAAATTCCTAATTGACTCTGGCTCCGACGTTTCGTGTATTCCGGTCCCTAAAAACAGCAAATCCTTAAAACCTGATTCTTTAGAGCTATATGCAGCAAATAACTCAAAAATTTTCACCTACGGTACCAAATTACTCAGCTTAGATTTAGGTTTCAGGAGAAATTTTGAATTCAAATTTTTAATTGCCTCCGTACCAACCCCTATTATTGGTGCAGATTTTCTTCAGCATTTTGGCTTACTCATAGACTTAAAAAATAAACGTATAATCGATAGCACCACAAAATTCAAACGACAGGGGATAATAGCATCAGTAGATAACTTTTCGGTCAAGGTAATCTCTGGAGATTCCCCGTTCCATAAAATGCTCGGAGAATTTCCAGATTTGTTGAAAGTTAACCCTAATGTAACAAACATAAAGCACAACACGGTGCATTATATTGAAACGTCCGGACCCCCAGTCTATAGCAAACCCAGACGACTAAATCCTAAATTGCACAACGAAGTAAAAAACGAATTCCAACACATGATGCAGCAAGGGATATGTCGACCCTCTAAATCTCCTTGGTCGTCCCCTCTCCATGTTGTCACTAAAAGTTCAGGTAGCATTAGGCCGGTAGGAGATTACCGAAAATTAAACTCCTCTACCATTCCGGACCGCTATCCCATTCCTCACATACAGGATTTCTCCAATGCTCTCTTTGGCAAAAGCATCTTCTCAAAAATCGATATCGTCCGCGCATATTTTCACATCCCTGTACACCCAGACCACGTACAAAAAACAGCCGTGTGTACACCATTCGGACTTTTCGAATTTCCTTTTCTAAATTTTGGCCTTTGTGGAGCTGCTCAAACTTTCCAAAGGTTCATGAACGAGGTACTTGGAGAATTCTCTTTTTGTTACGTCTACTTAGACGACATTTTGATTTTTAGTGATAACGAGACGGAGCACGAGAATCATGTGCGCAGTGTTTTGAAAAAATTAAACGAATACGGACTCACTATAAACGCTTCGAAATGCGTGTTTAATGTCAAAGAAATCTCATTTTTAGGACACCTAATTTCTAAAGACGGTACAAAACCCTTACCGGAAAAAGTGCAACCTATACTAGATTTCCCCCGACCTACCACCATTAAGGAACTACGACGGTTTCTGGGATTTATTAATTTTTTTCGGAGGTTTTTGCCAAAAATTGCTAGCAATCAAACCACATTAAATGGGTACCTCAAGGGTGTTAGGCAGAATAAAAATACTAAAATCGACTGGACCGAACAGGCAGAAAAAGAATTCCAAATTTGTAAAGAGCTCCTTTGTAATGCTACACTATTATCCCACCCTAAACCGGATGCAAAATTAGTGCTACAAGTAGACGCCTCTGATTTGGCTATAGGAGGTGCCTTGTTCCAATCAATTGATATCGAGTTACAACCGCTCTCGTTTTTCTCTAGAAAGTTATCAGAAACTGAGCAGAAATATAGCGCGTACGATAGAGAACTGCTAGCCGCGTACGCAGCAATCAAACATTTCCGACATATGCTCGAGGGCAGAAATTTCACCCTAGTCACGGACCACAAACCCCTTACTTACGCTTTTCGACAAAAAGCGGATAAAGGATCACCGCGTCAGAGTAGACAACTTGACTTCATTTCCCAATTCACAACAGATATACAGCATATTAAAGGAGCCGAAAACATAACTGCTGACACATTGTCCAGGATAGCCACGATAACCATACCAAGCGCGATCGACTTTAATGAAATTGCACAGGCTCAGCTGAGGGATACAGAGCTAGGGGAGCTACTAAAAAATCCCCGGGGTTTTCAGTTAAAAACAGTTACCCTCTCAGAATCCCAAACCCCAGTTTACTGCGATATCTCAACGGGAGCAGCCAGACCATTCATTCCCGAACAATTTCGCAAACAGGTTTTCTTAAACTTGCATAACTTGTCCCACCCCGGCACTAGAGCCTCAACTAAACTGGTCAAATCTAGATTCGTTTGGCCCTCAATTAATAAGGATTGCACCACTTGGGCGAGGGAATGTTTAGCATGCCAAAAATGTAAAGTGTATAGACACACTAAGACCCCCCTCGGTTCCTTTCCTGACCAAACGAGGCGATTTGACGGTTGCCGGTATTTCGGAAGGAAGGGTGAGAAATCCTAACCAATCAGATCGCGCTATTCTTTTCGCCGATAAATTGGTTTGTGCGCATGCTCGAGTTGGCGGCAGAGATTTGGCGAGAATTTGGCTTCTTTGGAGGTACTGAGTTTAAAAAACGTAATTTCAACCGAAATGATGTGCAGCCGTGGCTCAGTGGGCAGGACGCACGGTTGCTGTACCAGTGGTCGGGGGTTCGAATCCTAGTAGACGCTTGTTTTATTTTACCAAATTGATACTTGATTTAAAGATTTTAGATTTTGTTTAATTAATTATTATAATTTTTGTACTTGATTTAAAGAATTTAGATTTTATTTAATTAATTATTTCCATTAGATTTGAAGATTTTGAGAAAAGTTTTGTAGTTATAATGTGAATATTTTAAAATTTGATAACATTATTTAATTTAATTAAAGAATTTAGTATTAATAAATTAAATGAAAATTTGTTAGAATTTTTTATTATATTTAAAAATTTTGAGAGTTTTGTGTAGTTATAATGTTAGTGAATAAATTTTGATGTCCTGATGTTCATAATTTTAAATATTTTAATATATTAGGGATCGTTTTACAATAGTTTCCTGTGAAACTATTGTATACTATTTCCATCGGGTCCAGAACTGTTTTTTGAAAAACAACTAACCAAGTCAACCAAAGTATACAGCACAGTTTGATACCTAAGAGAACGTCGCCAAGTTAGCGATTCCTTATAACTATTGGAAAGCTATAGTAAACCTAAACTGCGTCATGCGCTACGTAATCGGAATAACGCTCTGCGATTGGTTAGGATTCTTCTCCCTTCCTTCTGTATTAACGTCTAGTCGATTTGACCACGTACACATAGACTTGGTTGGACCCCTGCCGCCATCCAGAGGATATAGCTACGTCCTCACCATGATCGACCGCTTTACACGATGGCCGGAAGCCGTGCCTATCCAGGATATCACTGCCGAGACAGTGTCACAAGCGTTCTACACCACCTGGGTGGCAAGATTCGGCGTTCCAGCGTACCTGACGACGGACCAGGGCAGGCAGTTCGAAAGCCAGCTGTTCCGATCCCTCTGCAGTCTTCTGGGCGTCAAGAGGATCCGTTCCTCTCCTTACCATCCGCAAGCCAATGGACTCGTGGAGCAGTTCCACCGTCCCTTCAAGGCGGCATTGAAGGCCCACAGCACGGAGCAGTGGACCTCTGCCCTCCCGACCATCCTGTTGGGCTTCCGTTCCGTCTTCCGGGAAGACCTACAAGCGACCACCGCAGACCTCGTGTATGGGCAGAGCTTGCGTCTACCAGGCGAGTTCTTTTGCCCGTCAACTGACGAGACCACGTCGTCACCCAAGCAGTTCCTGGAGGACCTGAGGAGCTCCTTCGCCGACGTCCGCCCAACCCCCACTTCCAGCCACGGCCAACGCAGTGTTTTCGTGCACCCACACTTGGAAAAGTGCACACATGTCCTGCTACGACATGACGGTGTACGCACACCGTTACAACCGCCTTACGACGGCCCGTTCGAGGTAGTTTCTCGCCGAGAGAAAAACTTCGACATCTTTGTGAACGGACGCCGAACAACGGTGTCCCTCGACCGTCTTAAACCAGTGTTCCGAACTGTAGACAAGGACTATTTGGTTACTCAGCGCGTATCTACGCCACCTCCAAGCAAGTGTGATAGTGACAATTCAAAGACTGTACAAGATACGTCGCCGACTGAGCGACCGGTGACAACACGCTCGGGTCGAAAGATTACCCTTCCCAGAAGATATGTCACATTCCGTTGACACTGGGGAGGGAGTGTGAGGCGACACCGCCAAAAGAGCGCTCAAGCGCCAGAAGAAAGACTTTTGGCGAGCGCAACACCAGCGCCGCGAAGCAACCTTGCCCGGGCAGCTCTCGCCGGGCAGATCATATTCCTCAACGAACGACGGACACTCTGCGCGCTCTGTTATTTCTCTCGTCCTCGTATCGCGGCTAAGCCTAAACGCCACGCGCGTTATTGTTATGTTTTTAATAAATAGTTCATAAAAAGCAATCAGCCTTAGTTTCATTTATCAAGTAGATGGTGTAGCACTAAAATCTTATAAGCAGTAATCCAGAGCACCATCTCAAGATCAACCAGAAAGTATAGAGTTCGCTCTCCTTTCGATAGATGGCGCTCTAAAAACTAATAAAGGTTTTAAATATTTAGTACGGCTCTTACTTAAGTTTCAAAATTTTCCCCTTTTAACTATTAATTCCTTTAAATTATTTAAAAAATGTTCCTCATTCAGGGATTGCATCAGATAACCATTGTTGTGAAAACAATTCCGAATGTTAAGCAGGAAAACAAGGACACCAGTTCAACTCATTTTTTATTAATTGGTTGTATAGTTGTTATTATTAGTTGTGATAGAAATGTTTAAAAGCAGGTGGGGAATTTTATAGGAAATAATTTACACTGGACTATGAACTTGAGCGAACAGCGCGGACGCCTGGACTCGATCGCTGGCGTTATCGCGGTCCAATCATAATCATGTCCAATCATGTTCATCGCAGTGATTCCTTCCTGTGAAAGACTAGTTCAGTGAACAGCTTTGTTGGCACTTTCACTCTTCATCAGACTCGTTCACTTTCATCGGTTGTTTATACTTACCAGGTTACTAGATACTATACAGACATTGTTACCATGACAACCTATTACATTTACTTAAACAAAAAATACTTTTTTATGACCATTATAAGTTTTTTAAAATGTATCATAAAAGAAAAAGGAACCTTCTTCTCAAATCAGGTATAGATGTATCATCCCAATGTTTAATTAGGGAACTACAAGAGCTCTTTCAATCCAATGATCCACGCCGTTGGCGGGTAATACCATACATTTCAAGGAGAGAAACCCACGGAGCTTCCTCAACACTTTTTGAGGAATGGTGCAAAGAAACTTCTGAGGAATACGAAAATAATTTACGAATGACAAGGGGTCAATTTTCTATTTGCTAGATAAAGTAACTCATTCAAAAACAAGATACTTGGATTAGGAAGCCCCTGGAAGCCAAGGTAAAATTGGAGAGGGGACATCAATAAATTACGTGAGGTCAAAAAGGGGGGGAGGGGTTTGGAAAAATCTCCCCAAGGGGGAGGGGGGTCGATTAAAATCTCACGTCGACTTTTTAAGTTAGAAATTACACGATTTTATTTTTTTAAGTATGAGAAAGGAATACACACAGTTAATGTGGAGATTTTTAAGCTTCATTCCTTCTTTCTCAGTTTGAGCGAACCGTTGGATTTTTTTATCTCTTTTGCATGTCATAAGTTTTCTCAATCGAAATTTTGCGGTTTTGCACCGCCGTTTGTGCCTGTTCATCTTTCAACACTTCCACGTTCGTAACCTTTCTTGTACTATTCGATTCCTCTTCTCTGTCGCCTGACTAGTCTTAACTTTTCCGTCCAACGTACTCTTTTAATAGCTAATATTTTAAATTAATTGGGGAGATAAGAATACCTTGTTGAACCCATTTAAAATTAAGTATATTATTTAATTACTTCATTGGCAGTTTTTCTGGTGTAAATGAATGTCTATGGAATGAGTAAAAATTTAAGCTAGATATTGTAAAATTTTAAATAGTTTTAAGTGATTTTTATGATAAAGAAAACCTGATGATAACATAATGTCCTTTTACCCCCACATCATTAATAATGTAAAAGTTTTAGGTGCTATGAAGCACAAAATGCAAACGAATAGGATAGAAAATTATTTTTAAAAAGTTGTATAGGTAAATCTTATGTGGGGGGAGGGGGGGGGTCCAGCAAAATCTCACCAAGGGGGAGGGGGATCCAGATTTTGGAAAAAACACCTCACGTAATTTATGGATATCCCCCAACAGGGGATAACCCTGGCACACTGGAAGCTCTTTACCGAGTCCCCAGAAATTCTTATTATATAGAATTCAACATAATGACAATTAATAAAAATAATCAGCTAAATTTATTTTAACTGTTTTTATTCATCAGCAATTGACCGAATTTATTGAAACAACAAAATGAAACGGCAACGAACTAAAAACCTGGAAATTCTAAACAGAATAAGGAAATCATAAAGTAATAGAAAAAATAAATTTTATGTGTGATTTATGTAATTTAATGGACATTTTACAGCTAAAATATTTCCTTTTAATTATTAAAATTAATATTTTTAGAAGCAATCTTTAATAATGTTAAGAATATTTGTTCCGAAAATTAAAACGCAAAATACAAACAGAAAAAGTGAATAAAATGAACGGAAGGTGATCTAGAACTGTAAATAAAAAGAATATTTATCATTTATATTTATTTCATTAACTTATAACTATCATTCCCTAAGTTAAGATTTATTCGAAGCAAAAAAACATTATTCTGTCACAATTGGTATAACATGGCTCTTAAAATTTCTAAAGATAGTTCTATTAAATAGTTATTCTTGCAGAGGAATTCATCGGCAGAATTTAATCTAATTCAATAATTTAATTTAATAGTAAAGTTACAAAACATTAAAATTTAACATTAAAATTATAGTCGGCTAGACTAAAAGATCTTCCTCCGCTCTCTTGCGTTACCTTCCTATACCGTGCTGATGAGCCCTAACAAGGGCGAAACCGGTCCACGGTTGGAGGCGACGCTTGAGAGCTGGAGTTTTCTCACATTAAAATTTCGTTTAAAAATTATTTTTACACCTTTATTTTCTATAAAAATTTGTTAAATTTAAAGAAACATTTTTCATAAACACGCAGTTTCCGTTAAGCAAAAAAAAACATTGCGTTTGGAAGGTTTTGATCGCACAACCTCTGTATATACAAGTCAACGTGCTAACCACCAAGCTATAAAAACCAACAATAACTACAGTAAAATAATAAATATAAAATTTGCCAAGCAAATGAAGGAAATGTAGTGCCAAGAATTTAGATGAATTCTTAGGTTTTAAGAATAACTAAAACTATTTCCTTTTTTGCATACATTAATTTCCAAAGCATTTAAATAAATCTTTTAGAAGGATGCATATTTTAATTATCTTATTTATAAAATAATTTTTCTATCTCGGCAGCAATACACGTTAAAAAACCGCTTTACTGCGGATTTTAATTGCTGTGATTTAAGAAGTTTTAAAATTTTAATATACTTTTATACAATTGTAAAACAATTTTTTTCTTAAATAATTACACTTTAACACTGATAAAAAGCTTCTAAAGTCTCAGAATTAAGTAATCACATTTTTCTTTGACGTAAGAATACACTGGATGAGTTCATCGGTGAAAGGCCCAGTGGATCTTTTCACTGTTTCATCTTTCATTTTCACTTCTGATGAAAACGACATTCACACCCTTTCATTTTGGGTGTTTCATCGATAATGAACAGTGAAAGTGAAACAGTGTGAATGGGCCTTTACATTCAACCCTTCGGATTGAAGAAACCGGGATTGTCGGATGCTGGTCGATAAGGACCAAATCTCGTCCTCGATTAAACATCAATCTGGGTTTATACGATTTATCTCTCAATCTACTCGTGATGGTAAATATGGCTGAAGACAGGGGGTCCACGGGGTACAAACCACGGGCCAAAAAAGAACAGGTTCAAAGAAGTCAACAAAAGCATTGAGTTATAAAAATAATTTTTAGATATTTTCATAACTCATACTAACAAAATACTTAATACAGCTTTTAAACTTTGATAAAAAATAGAGAATAACAAACTTTGATACTTTATTTAAAAAAGTATAAGAGATAAAAATAAATTGCATTCAGAATTTTATAAGAGAAATTACTTATGGAAAAATAGTTTACTTTTTTATTTAAACAAAAGGATGAAGCTTTAAGAAAATGTGGTTTAGAAAACTCCATGGTTCGTACAGAAATTCAAAGAATAAAATTAAGCACTTTTTAAGGACTTTCTAAGGATTTTTTAAGGACCTAATTCAATGCTGTTCAGAACTGTCAATATAATGTTTTCAGTTACTTTTTAATAGTATTTGATGAAGTTTTTGATTCTTCAATAGGAACAAAATTATAGAGTTTATACAAAACATTGTATAGTTTGTCTATCCTCGCCTCAAATCAGAAAGTGGAAATAGTAGGACAATTAAGTGGCCTTGCATAAAAAAACGTTTTACTACAGGTTGTGCTAAGGCTCAAATATCCCTGCCAGCTCCCTTTTAGTATATTTTAAATGAAATCTGATTAAAAACCTGATATTGTAAAAATTAATTCTATCTTTGCAACTTAAAACAAAACTTGGGTAGCAATTAATTAAAAAAATAACCTTCTAAGTATATACTCCAGAAGGGTATAAAAAGTAACTATTAGTCTCACTGTTAGGTAGGAGATGGTTCGAGGTAATTTTATTAATCACAAGGTACATTCAAGTTACATGTCTCCAGTTTTGGAACGAAAAATGGTCATACAGTAGAAGAAATTGGCCCAAGTATCCCCTCACTCTCCTAATGGTCTCAGATTAACTAATTTTGTTGAATAAAAAATTTACTAAACTAGCTTCAAACTAAATTCCAACTTCCAAATAATCAATTAAAATATCTAACCCATTAGTGTTACTTTTAGGTTTAAGAACAATTAAAAAATAGTCATTAATAAAGTCCTGTTTTTGAGATAGTATTTGTGACCTGTTTATCTTAAACTACCAAGCATTCATTTTATTATGAAAAATATAAATCAAATATAGAATAACACATAATTCCTTTTATTTCCCTTATTTTACTTAAAATCACTGTATAAAATAAACTGTAAAGTAATATATAGCTCACAGGAATAAAAACACCCAAAAAGAAAAATCAATTTGTTACTGAATTTTTTTCATAAGATATCATATTACAATAAAAATAAAGAATTATAAATACAGGAATTCATTTAAAAAAATCCAACAATAAAAAAACTAGGCTGAATCATTTTAACAGCAAAGAATTTCAGACAGTCAGGAATGAGAAAAAGAAACTGAAATTTCTATGAATAAATACTTTATTAAAATAGCAGAATTTTATTGAGTAGAACCTCATAGTAAATTAATTCACTTAATCCCTTAAAAATAATAAATGACTCACCTGTAGCATGTGCTTTTAGAGCTGATTCACCCATGTTGCCCAAGTCAATATCTTTGGAACACAAAATACATTTGGCTTTGTATTTATTTGTTGCATTTTCAGCCAGCCAATCTTTGTAACAATCTTTTTCAATCCACAAAGGATTGAAAGAACATTTTCCTGGCATTTTATACACTCACAGAAAAGAAACAACACATATCCAAATAAATCGAAACTACGCGCGATCGGACGATCTGATAGCCATCATGAGTTGTAAGGGGTTAGAGACATTTGTTTGCTCTGCTTCTGCCACTCTACGTAATGAAAACAAAGAAGGTTGCGAGTTGAGTTGTTTAAATGCAACGTAGCATTTAAAATTCAAATTAAAGAAAACTTAGTAACGGAACGGCATAACTTTTTACGAAGTGTATATTTGGACGGCCAAAACGGCCAGTGGCGCATGCGCTGTAGGTCTCGTGATTACGTAGCAGTCTCGGCGCTTAGTGATTGAACCAATGAAACGCCGAGCTGTAGCCTAGCCGTGGAAATTAGAGTAGAGTTTAGTTGAAAAAAGCCGTCCAAATATACAGTGCCAACTTTTTAATGAAACAAAAGAAAATTTGATTATTTCTGTCAAAAATAAGCACTTTTTAAGGATTTAGGTTTCAGGAAAAAATTCTAAGAACCATATTAAAAATTAAGCACTTTTTAAGCACTTTATAAGGGCCTTATAAACCGAAACAAAAAGTAAGCACTTTTTAAGGTTTTTAAGCACCGTACGAACCATGAACTCGCATGATCATTTCCTACGCATTTTTTTAAATGAAGGTTCACCAAATTTTGCAGTATTAATACACACTCTTTCAGGAACTAACACTCCGTCATCCCTGCCTACAGCATCCACATTAGCAAGTCTGCCATTTAAATATGCAACTGCTTCAATATTATTTCGTGCTTCTGCAATTTTAAGTGCTGTGTTACCCTCCTTATCCACAGCATCTACAGCAGAACCCCTTTCTACTAAAATTTTGACTATTTCAAAACGTCTTTTCATCACTGCTTCATGAAGAGGGGTCCTTCCCATACTATTTTCTGCATTCAAAGCTGCACCTCTGCTGATTAACAGCTCAAGTACATCAATTTGATTGCGAAAAGCAGCAATATGAAGTGGTGTATCACCATATTTATCATACTCATTTACAGAAGCACCACTTTTAACTAAAACTTTGACTGTTTCAAAACGTCTATTCACCACTGCGTTGTGAAGAACAGTCCTTCCAAAAATATTTTTAGCATTTAAAGCTGCACCTTCGCTGATTAACAGCTCAAGTACATCAATTTGATTGTAATGAGCAGCAATGTGAAGTGGTGTTTCACCTCTGTCATCATACTCATTTACAAAAGCACCCCTTTCTACTAAAACTTTGACTATTTCCAAACAATCTTCATTAACATCTTTATGGAGTGTGGCTTTGCCATAATTGTTTCCAGCATTTAAATATGGGCTACCAAAATAATTTCCAGAAGCTGCTAAATGCAAGGCAGTTCCTCCATATGCACATTTGGAATCAACATCGAGGGTTGGAAGGCACGACAGCAACATCTTGACCATAAAAGAGTTTCGCTTTATCACAGCCAGATGAAGAGCAGTGAATCCGTCCATGTTCTTTTCATTCACCCGAGCAGCAGGGAAGGACCGAAGTGCAGCGCGAATGTCGCTTTCCCTGCAAGAGTCACTTGGCTTGGAATTGTTGAGCACCAGTTGATGAATCAGGTAGTTTCCATAGGGATACTTCACGTTACAAACGAAGGATTTCAGCGATGAAGGTGAAGGTAGTTGGTCACATGATGAAGAATCCATTCCTGCAAATTACTTAACTATTAGGGAAGCAAAATATTTTTCATTCAACTATTAATGATGCATATAATACTATACATTAGGGCAGGGGTTCTCAAACTTTTGAACATCGCGACCCACTTTTTAGAAACAAAATCTAACGCGACCCACTTCATCTTCATTAAATTATCTCATGCCCCTCAACGGAATTTTAAATTCTTGACTGGGGGGGTGTTCACCAACTATTTTTAGTCCAAGAAAGTTAGCTCAAAAAAGGGCTTCAAGTGGAACAAATTGTAAAAGAAGGTTTGATGGTTGATTCTTATAGGAAATTTTCCGTAGAAAACGATGGTGAAACGTATACCAAAATTAACCGTGTCCTTTAGCCAATATGGCGGATTTTCCAAAATATCGGACAATCGTTTTTAACTTATTACTTCCTAAAAAATGTTAATAAAATTATAATTTCTGCAGTAAATGATTAGAATTTAGTAGCAAAAACAATGTGGAACTGTTTTTTTCTCTTACGATTTGTCATTTATCCAATATGGCGGATTTTCCAAAATGGCGTCCACTAATGTTTATAATAAAAAAAATTACGATGATAAAATCGTAATTTTTTCAGGATATGGTAAGAATTAAGTCATAATAATATTCATATCAGTTTCCTCCCCTCAATGTATCAAATATGGCGGCTTTTTCAAAATGGCGGACAATCGTGTTTTACTTATTTGCTAAAAATCGTTAATAAAATAAAACTTTTGCAGTAAATTATTAGAATTTAGTATTATGCGACCACGAGATCCTGGCGGCTCAACCTCCGTTGACCCCGGACAAGGGGTCCCCAGAATTTCCCCATTCTCCCTTCTTGGCTAGAGAGGAGGGTCGGATTTTTTCCCCATGGGATAAGATCATTTTAAGTAACACTCAAATATTAAACTAAATATGTTTCGCAGAGTGCAGTAAATTTTTCTCCCTTTGTTTAAAAAGACGTCTTAAAACCAAATATTTTTTTACTATAAGATTGTAAAAGGATTAATCAACGAGATTAAATTGTAATTTTACGGTTCCTTCACTGTTAGTTCACTAAAAACTATATAGATCTTAAATAATTTTGATAATTCCTAACAATAAGTCACTAAAAACTTTTTGGCTCTTATAAAAATTCATAAAGGCAACAGTTTTTGTCGTTATTCCCATACGCAAACTTTAAAAGATTTAGACCACCGGATGGTCATCTCTGATTGGAAGGAGATATTTTAGTGTTTTATGGCTTTGTGCATAGGTTTTCGAAATAATGGGCTAAGGGATGACCCTCCAATAAAAATACATTTTTCCTGTCAAGCGACTTCGGACCTCCATGCTTTTATGGGGAGCCTCCAGAAACCATTGATCCATCAAAGTTCCACAGGACCGTAACGTGTCCAAATTCTGAAAGTTAACAGCTTTCTCTCATCAATCAACATAATTTCTTCAATGCTATGTCTCCAACACTTGAACATTTATTATTAAGTAATATCATTTGTGAAATATTATCCTCTTCTATACAAGCATAAAAATTTAAGAAAATGTGCTTGGATATCTTATGGGATAATTGAAATTTTTATCCGTAGGGTATGTAATTAAGTTTCTGGAAAAAAGCATATATTTTTTATATTTCCTAAGGGGCCATTCATTAATTACGTAAGGATGATTTTGGCAATTTTAACCCCCCCTACCCCCATGTAAGGATATGTAAGATTTTTCAAACCCCTACCCCCCATTCTTACGTAAGATTCCATTTCGTTTTTCAAAATAATAAAATGTTAGGAAAGGGTCTTAAATAAAACCCTCAGTTTGACGTAAATCAAAGATTTTTATTTTTCAACAGATAAGTAATATTCTTGCTGTCAACTACATATATTACCATTATATTATTATCTCTAGTCTTTGGAATATCATTGATCAATATAAATTTAAAAGTAAGTTTTTAAATCTCTACTGAACATTATAACTTGGGAAATCTTACGTAAGAATGGGTTTTACGTAAGAAAAAAAATTAAAATTTAAAGATAAAGTTGGATAGGGATGGTCCGCACGAGGTTCAAATTTAAGTGAAGTGGTCCGCAGACATATTTGAGTCGGGAACCACTGCTGTAAATGAAGTCTAAATTTTTAAGACTAAGTTATGGCATTTTGAAGTCTGAAAAAAATCCTCAAGTCCTTCTCCGGTCCTCTCAAGATACTCTTTGGGGTTGTACCGATTGTTTCCGATTGCTCCGTTGATACTGATTAGAAAGTCAGAAAGAAATCTATCAATCATTAATTAAAATAATTCTAAAAAGGATAAAATTCTTAGTTTAAAAGGAAATATTCACAACAAGTACTTAATAATAAATAAATGGAAACTTAATACTTAAAAAAACTAATTAAAATCAATAACCAATAGACTGATATAATTATAGAATAAACTATTAAAATCATGACATTGTAAAATATTGTTTTTTCATCTAATGGAATAATCCGATTAAAAGTAAAAAGACATTTAAAAGATAAGTAGTATTTTTATTGGAAAAAGAAAATGTTAATAGCATGCAATGGCTCTACAGACTTTAGTTCAGGTATGGGCAACCTTTTCGAATCCGCGGGCCGGATTCAATGATTATAATGACGTGGAGGGCCACAGAGTAGATAATAGGTAATATTTTTTTTAAGTAAAAATGAGTAGTTTTATTCTATATATTTACGAAGTTTATTTCTAAAGTTAAAATTTAATCTGGACTTATACAATATATTGATTACATACAATAATTATAATGAAGTTACATTAATCTGGACTAGAATAATACGTATTACATACAATAATTATAAAGTTAGTTACATTAATCTGGACTAAAATAATATCTTGATTACATCAGGCGCGGATCCAGCACTGCTCCAAGGAGGTGGCACTTTTACAGACAAGATCCCCTTAAGGTACTATTGGGGGTATGGGGGTTCCCCCCAGAAAAAAATTGAAATTTGACGTGTAGGAACAGGGTTTTAACTCATTTTTAAAAACGTTTTGAGTCTAAGGGGGGCACTTTTCAACACCATTACCATTACTTTTTGACCCAAAATGTCAAAATTTTGGGGATTTCCTAAAAATAAACACTGAATACCCCATTTTGATACTAATGGGGGGTATGGGGGTCCTCCACCAGAAAATTTTTTAAAATTGGACCTGTAAAAGTTGGGTTTTTACTCATTTTGAGAACCTTTTTGGGTCTCCAAGGGGGATCACTTTCCAGAGTGCCACCCCCTCGATCCGCCACTGGATTACATACAATAATTATAATGTTTCAGCTACATTAATATGAGCTAAAATAATATTCAGAGCTCATAGTAATGAAAAAATATTTCAGGACAGACTTTTAACAGTTGTCATTACATGATACAGGAGAATTAATGGAGGAGGAATTAAGTTCAGGAGGACAAGATTCGGTTACAAGCCTTTTCTCTACTGCCAAGTTAGGGTGAAACGGGAGGGGAATATCAACCGTCGGCGATCGTCCGTCGTGAAGTAACAACTCTCCCAAGCTTATAGACACCTCTCAAGAATGAAATATAGTTGTACAGCACGTTTTAACTGCTAAAATTAAGTTTTTTTCGGGGGAAAGTTCTGTATCCCCTCTTTCACTCTTGTTGACGAAAACCAGTGATATTTTGGTACAATTTTTAAAATGTCCCGCGGGCCGGACCAAATGACGAGGCGGGCCGGAGGTTGCCCATCGTTGCTTTAGTTCATCAAAGTTGTCATATCGTTACCACCACGCCAGAAACACGAATCTGCATTGCGTTCGCATTGCAGATTCGTGTACTTATTACGTGCTTATTACGTACTTATTCGTGTACTTACGTGCAGATTCGGCCACTTATTTAGAGCCTTTTTATTTTTAACGTTTTTACATATAAATAAATTTTATTTTGGCACAATATAAATAATTATATATTAAATTATTTATAAAATGGTATATTAACCAAGATTTTGCGATACATTGAAATATTTTCCAAAAAGGCGGCCGCATATTTCAAACTAAGTGGTAAATAGTTATTTTTGAATTTCTACCTACCTTTAACATTATTTACGAGTAAATTTTAGTAAATTATAAGTATTCTGCTTATATTTTACCAAATTACATTTAATATTTCTAATTATTAAGAAAATAACAATTAAAAATAAAAAGGATCTTAATAAGTGGCCGCCATTTTGGAAAATCCGCCATATTTGATACATTGAGGGGGAGGAAACTGATATCAATTTTATTATGACTTAATTCTTACCATATCCTGTAAAAATTACGAATTTAATATCATAATTTATGTATTTTAAACATTAGGTGGACGCCATTTTGGAAAATCCGCCATATTGGATAAATGACTTATCGTAAGAGAAAAAAACAGTTCCACATTATTTTTGCTACTAAATTCTAATAATTTACTGCAAAAGTTTTATTTTATTAACGATTTTTAGCAAATAAGTAAAACACGATTGTCCGCCATTTTGAAAAATCCGCCATATTTGATACATTGAGGGGAGGAAACTGATATGAATATTATTATGACTTAATTCTTACCATATCCTGAAAAAATTACGATTTTATCATCGTAATTTTTTTATTATAAACATTAGTGGACGCCATTTTGGAAAATCCGCCATATTGGATCGTAATCGGATACAAATCGTAAGAGAAAAAAACAGTTCCACATTGTTTTTGCTACTAAATTCTAATCATTTACGGCAGAAATAATTTTATTAACATTTTTTTAGGAAGTAATAAGTTAAAAACGATTGTCCGCCATTTTGGAAAATCCGCCATATTGGCTAAAGGACGCGGTTAATTTTGGTATACGTTTCACCATCGTTTTCTACGGAAAATTTCCTATAAGAATCACCCATCAAACTTTCTTTTACAATTTGTTCCACTTCAACCCTTATCTTTCTTGGACTATTTGTTACAACAATAAATTACTACTTAATAAACGTACTATAGAAGATAAATTAATTTTTTAGAAAATTAAAAGTAAATATTTGAATTTTAGCGTATGAAATAGCGTTGTGAGATAACAAGGATCCCCACAATATAAAGGGGGTCTGGGGGTCCTCTCCCAGAGAAAAATTTGAAATTTGACCCTTAAAAACAGGGTTTTAACTTGTTTTGTAATAATATGGAATAAATTGCAGTTGCATCATTTTCTAAGAAAATTCTTAAAATTTGCAAATCAATCATTTTTTCAAATCTTATTTGAATAACCGACTTAGTTTTGCATTATCGGCATATTAAAGTGAGTGACACATGTGTATTTACATTAATTGCCTTTTCCGTTCAAACCAAGTCTGGTATTATTTCTTAAACCTCTTATTGCTCTTATTTTTATTCTTTTTACTTATGGTAATTTGATAAATTTCAAAAGTCAATATCACGTTTTTAAAAATTATAAAAAAGATACTACTACATATTCAGAAAAATTAAAAATCTTGTCGCGACCCACCAGTGGGTTGCGACCCACATTTTGAGAAACTCTGCAAGTCTGCATTAGGGCATATCGCATATTGTAAAAAACTTTTTTTGTAAATTCAAAGTTGAAATTTCAAATAAAAATGTAATAGAAACTTTTTATGACTATTTTTGAAATTAGCACCAAGAAATACATTCAGTTCTTACTTCTTTTGTATTTTTCTCATCGCAGGCCAATGTTATTGTCAAAACTATGAGGGAACCTCTAAGTTAATGAGAACAGCCTAATATTTCATAGTATTTATGAGTTTTATTCTAGGTTAGTTAATACTTTACATCCAGGTTACATTTCATGTCGTGACCCCTTGTTTACAAAACATTCTTCTGCCAGTTACAGTACGCCAGCCAGCGTAATGTGGCTCGTTGTTAGAACCTCCAACAGTTATCGTTATCAAAGAAAATAATCTATTGATCACAACAGACATACCTGTCAACATTAGTATATCCTTACTAGTGATGGGCAAAATCGATAATTTTAGGTATCGAATACTTATAGGTATCGAGTACTTTTTTTCAATGTCGGGAAATGAACCTGAAGGGACAATTTTTTTAGGGCCTATCCATAATCAGACTAATATTCAAAAAACTGAAAGCGATCCATCAAAAAGCCCCGTAGCTACGGGCCTGGAGGTGGATAGAGGCGAAGGATTTGGCGGGGGGAAAACCTAGCCGCTTCAAATTTCTCTCGCGGATGATAACGACTTGGGTTTGAGTAGGTTTGAGCGTTGCAAAATGAAAACGGAAACAGGCTGCGTTTGATCTACAGTAGGTATTATAAAGATTACTTCATTGAAAAATTTAAAACGAAATATGTCAATAAAGTATCGATACTTTTGTGGGTATCGAATACACTCGATACCTATAGGTATCGAGTACTTAAGTATTTGGTATCGATACCTGCCCATCACTAATCCTTACAAGTTAAAGTGTTGTCTTACTGAAAGGAATAAAAATTAGGGTTGGTTGTTGACTTATTTCGTTGAAGACTATATCAATCACATTCACACCTCAATATTTACCATAATTCCTAGGTCTAAGCTGAAAAGTTTACTCAAAATGTTCGCATCTCTATCCGTTCATATTTATCCTTCTCTTCCGGTCCTACTCACCCGATATTGCTTGAAGAAAAAAACTGCACGCGTTAATTGGAAAATTTTTTCTCTCCTCCCTCCTCCTTCTATGATATATGATACATTGATGCTATGATTTACTTAAACAGAGCACAAGATAAAAAAATAAAAAGGAAACCACAACTTAAAAGGTTGCATTTATATGTCAATTACTGGGATGAAATATATTTCAAGGTTGCCAAATATGAATATGTATCACGAAAAATGGCATTGTTAGTAGATGTAACATATTTTTTAAAATTTTGATTTTTCAATATTTTTTGAAGTAGTTAAACTTTTTGAAAGTAGTTGGAACTAGTAGTTGGTGAAAAAAGTAGTTAAACTTTTTGAAAGTAGTTGGAACTAGTAGTTGGTGAAAAAAGCAGTTAAACTACTAGTTCAACTACTCTAAACCAAACACTGAGCTATAAAACAAACTGGATTGACAACCTCCGATACTATAACAAGCGACGGATCGTGCCAGCGCCGAAGGTTAAATTGCCACGATTGCTGAAGCAGTCGGGGCACGCTGGAAGCAAAGTTGGAAGAGCGTTTCCCCCTTTTAATCCGACCATGCCTGTTTTTTAAAATATTATGAGCAAAATTTAGAATGGTCGTTTCATTATGTGCATACAACTGTGCAAACAGATAGGGAAAAGTAAAAGAAGATGGAAATCCTTTCAGCGGTGTGATGCGGTTTCGGCACGCTAACTAGTCACTCCAGTTTGTTTTATAGCTCAGTGACCAAAAGTAGTTGAACTACTAGTTAACTGTAGTTGCAACTAGTAGTTAACTACTTTTCAACTACTTTTAGTTAACTAGTGCCGAACATTATCTGTAATCCGTCCTTTTGAAATCTCCGGTTTGTCGCTCAAATCGTATTTTGAGCAAACATGTTTTCCATAACCCTTAAAAAGAAAATTCTTTTACAAAATATTACTTTAAAACCCTTTTTAAAAACACACATAAATCAACTTTTATCGAATAAAACCCCGACAGTATATTGAAGAAAGCATGAAAAAATTGCACGCAAATAAAGCTAGTACAAAGAAATGCAGCTGCAGCACACTCAAAGTGTGTGATTGCAAAGTCAAGAACAGCTAGCAGAGGAAAGAATTTTCTCCCCGAGCCAGCATGACAAAAGCTTTTCTGCTTGCCTTTGCCCATTAGAACGTAGAATTTGCCGGTTCTGCCACACTGCGCCACATAACTTATACATCAATTAATATTATCTTAAAATAATTTAGAAAGTCACAATTTAGCTTCTTGTTGTTGCATTTGTTCTAGAGGCCCAATATAGTGGAAGAGCTGCAATTTGCTAATTTTGTCCAAATTACAGTTAAACAGCGGTTACAGTTTGTTAATAGTAAATAACTTTAGTAGTAACTGTTAATAGTAAAATAACTTTAACTTCCTGCTGTGTCTTAGTGGTAAAGTCCCAATATAGTAGAGGAGCCTCAAAGTATCTTCGCATTTTGCCCAATTTTGTGGTAGAGTTATTAAATGTCATATTATTAATGTCCATATTATTAAATGTCTGACAATTATATGAGGACATTTGGGTTTTTAATCACAAGAAACTTTACAACAAAAATTTAAAAAATACGTATAAAAGAAGTAATTTAATTGGAAATTGTATTACTTTTCAGAAATATCTGAGATGATAATAATTTTAGAAAAAAAATTTGAGATAGTACGTATCTATTGAGTGCATTGTAAATATTAAAATGTTTGACTTCTTTTAACATGGTTCCCACCCATTGAAAACATTGAAAATCAAGGACTTCTCAAGGACCTCGACAAAATTTTTCAAGGACCTTTTTTGCAGACATTTAAAAATTAGTCGTATTTCAAGACAAGTCATTTTTCCCGCATACAATCGGAACAAGAGGAGAAGTCGCTCTTCACTGTCAGTTTTTAAAACTGGCCGCAAGTTATGTTCATAAGAGTAGTTTTAAAGAAAATTTCAAGAAAAAAACATAGAAAGATCTGAAAAAATTAAGTTCGATTAGTGACCTAAGTCATTTTTCCAGGACCTAGAACGTTTTTCAAGGACTTTCAAGTACCTAAATTTAGCCTTAAAAAATTCAAGGACTTTCAAGGACCGTGGGAACCCTGTTTAATTGAAAATCACTTGATTTAACTTTTATTTAAAATCTTGTACGGGAATGTATTTTTACTATAACTCATTACAAATTATAAACTTGACGCATTACAAAACTAATTTTCATAACACATGGATTTTTAGTAACAAGATGCGCCATATTAAAGCATATATATTTTACGGGCTTTGTGATAAAACGGACATTATTAATAATGCTCGAAGTGGAAGAGGGCAATGTGATAAATTCAATGTTATTTATCATTGAAATTTATCACTTTGCCCGCCTCCACTTCAAACATTATTAATAATGACCAATGGACAATTCCCGCATATTTTTATTATTCGAAAGAGTTCGATAAAAAAGGAATTTTGGTGCAAAAATTTTTTAATGAGGAAATTGCATGATTTTTTTATATTTTTTTAATCGATTCCTCTTGCAAAAATAAGCAACTACCCAAAATTTGAGGCCGATCGAGAAATTTTTTGATTGCCAAAAAAATTAACAAAAATCCCCTTTTTAAAAGCGCGCGAAAACGCCAAGTGTTTGGATGTGACGTCATCTTATGATAGGCATTGTTGAAAAGCAATGGAGTTGATGGTATTATTGTTGACGTCATCCTACAGTTTAAACAATAAACGTTTTCAGTCACGTGTTTTTTTCTCGACTTTTAAATAAAAATATTTAATTACCTGTACATTTTTAAAAAAACTGACTAGATATTTCATTTTACCACACAAAAAACCATACGGAACACTTGTTTGTTTTTGAAAATCTGACGCATGCAACTTCCTTATTCCCATGTTTAGTTATTTTTTAATTTAATTTCAAAGTTTGTCTTTTTAAAAAGGCACGAAAACGGCTGCTACGTCACAGACATTTGTTTGACGTGAGTTGGCATTAATAACAGTACGATCATCCAATCAGGTATATCCTTTCGGCAATTCTTGATGTTAGTTTGTGCCTAGTTACGTCACGCCTGTTTCGTCGGCAACTCAAATTTAGCTATTTTTATTTTCAAATATCCAATTAAAGAAATTTTTTTGAAACTTTTAAAGCTAATTTTTGAAAGTAAAACCATTTGTTTTACTGGAAATATTACTTTTTATCCAATTTAAAAAAATACGGGAAATGTCCATTAATCACTTTGCCGGTAACATATAGATTATTAAATGTTTGAAAATAAAATAGGTATTTAGCAATTTATGTCATAAAATTTCAAAAAAAAAATTATTTGAAAGAGTTATTTTTTATTACGTTGGTGTCTTTTAGAAATCTTTCAAGAACAATAATATATGATAATTACTTAAATTGATAAAATTAAAAATTTGTATCTTTAAAATTGTATGCCATGAAACATATCTAAAAAAACTAAGTCATTAACCCTCTCGGCACCAGAACATCAAAAAAGTAAAAAAAAAACTTTTTCTTCTTCTCAATACATCGAAAATGCCTCTATAATTTGTATGGAAATTTTTTTTTCTTGTGTGCACTCCTTCCTAATTATTTTTATGAGCCTCATATGAGGCCATATCTTTTTCATTTTAACAGAAAATACTTATTTTAGAGCTTATTAAAAGACATGGTCATAATATTAGTAGGTTACGAAATAAGAAAATATCTACCAACCTATAAAAAATGTTCTACAGAAGCTAGTATCTAGCTCAGGAAAACTGGCGGCCCGCCGGGTCATTTTGTGCGGCCCGCGAAGCTCTCTGGAAACCCTCCAAAAAGTAGCTACAAAACACTTTTTAGCACACTAAAATTAAAGATTTTTTCAGGGGAGAACCCCCGACTCCCCCCCATTTACCTCTCAGATTATGGACTAACTTCGATCGTTTTCTATGGTGCAAGAATTAAAAGCTTGAAGTTTCGAGAGGTCGTTTGTAAAACCTGAAATTCCCCCTGAGCGTAGCAAGGGGATATGAAGGCTTTTACCACCTTTATCATCAGGAGTGACAAAATGGAGTATCAAAAAATTAGGTAAAGCAATCCTCTAAGGCAGGGGTGGCCAACCTTTTTTGGAAGAGTGCCACTATTTGAGGGGGAAATTTTAAGCGTGCCACTTACTATTTTTCTACCCCACCAAAAAATATAAAAAATTGAAAACAAAAATTCATAGGCTGATAATAGGATTTTTATACACAAATTTTTCATGTGAATTAGAATAGTGCAGGCAGTTTTAAAATCATGAATTGCGGTATTAGTCCAGTAACTTTATACATTTACAGTATGCGTCAAATCCGGTAGTTCTGATTTTTTGCAGACTTGTTTATGATGTTGGCCTAATGAATAATCCAAGTTTGTGACCTCGAGCGTCGAACGGAACTTTGTCAAAAATCGAAAAAACCTAGAAAAAATCGATTTTTTTTCAAATTTTGGCGATTTTAACCCTAAACGACTAGTTTTTGAAAAAACTTTCGTATTACAGAGTTAAAGCAAACAAAATTTCCTACAAAATGCACTCATCAACTTTGATTCTATGAAGAGTGGTTTTGCCGCTAGAGCGCGCTGAAAAACATCGATTTTTTGGCCTTTCAGCAAAAAAAAGGAAAATGGGTGCTTCTACCATCTACAAAATGAAAACTATTCAAGTTATCAACAAAAATTTTACACCACGTGAAAGAGCATTTAATTTTCTATAAATAACGTGCTTTTTATTATCATTTTTTTAGAAGAGGGAAGGGAGTGAGGAAAAGATCGATAATAAAACTGTTACACCTCACAGACCAAACGGACTTATGCGGTTGTAAATATGCAATCAGCGCTTTATTTCCGGTATATTACCAATAAAATGGGTTGTTTTGGATTCATTGATGACTAAGCATGCTTAAAAAAATAAATTTTTAAATTTATTTATGAAATATTGGGCGTTTTAGGCGGAATTTCGATCAATATTTTAAATTCATATATTAAACTATGGGAGTGTTTTAATGAACGAATTTATATGTGTTTTGCATCGCTAAATCCGAATTTAAAGTTTGTTTTCATTTTAAAAGTCATCTTCACATTAAAAATTGCAAAAAATCTCAAATCTTTGCTCTTTTTTTCGGTTTTTCATCGATTTTTGAAATAAATATTCCTTTTACGAAAAATATCATGAAATCAAATTAAAGAACGTAAAATTTCCTATCAGATACGTTGGTTCATTTTTCTTTTGCAAAGAGCGGTGTACGTTTTATAGCGTTTTGAAAAAAAGCAAGTTTCATGTTTTTGTGTGACGTCAAGAAACCGCTGTAGTTTAGCGAGCTCTAACATCAATACCTTTATCATAAAATCAAAGTTAAGTAGTGCATTTTGTAGAAAATTAAATGTACTTTCATGTGGTATAAACTATTTTTCGGTAACTTGTTTTATGTAGAGCTGTAGTGGGGTAAATCGAGCGTTCACTACTTTTTTGTAGAAAACCAAAAAAAAATTGCTACACTTCAAAACTTTATAAAACGTACACCGCTCTTCGCAAAAGAAAAATGAACCAATGTATCTGATTGGAAATTCTACGTTCTTTAATTTGGTTTTGTGATATTTTTCGTAAAAGGGATATTTGCTTCAAAAATTGCTGAAAAACCGAAAAAAAAAGAGCAAGAATTTGAGTTTTTGTGCAATTTTTGATGTGAAGATGACTTTCAAAATGAAAATACACTTTGAATTCGGATTTAGCAATGCAAAACACATATAAATTCGTTCATTAAAACACTCCCATAATTTAATATATGAATTTAAAATATTGATCGAACTTCCGCCTAAAACGCCTAATATTTCATAAATAAATTTAAAAATTTATTTTTTTAAGCATGCTTAGTCATCAATAAATCCAAAACAACCCATTTTATTGGTAATATACCGGAAATAAAGCGCTGATTGCATGTTTACAACCGCATAAGTCCGTTTGGTCTGCGAGGTGTAACAGTTTTATTATCGATCTTCTCCTCACTCCCCTCTTCTAAAAAAATGATAATAAAAAGCACGTTATTTATAGAAAATTAAATGCTCTTTCACGTGGTGTAAAATTTTTGTTTATAACTTGAATAGTTTTCATTTTGTAGATGGTAGAAGCACCCATTTTCCTTTTTTTTGCTGAAAGGCCAAAAAATCGATGTTTTTCAGCGCGCTCTAGCGGCAAAAACCACTCTTCATAGAATCAAAGTTGATGAGTGCATTTTGTAGGAAATTTTGTTTGCTTTCACTTTGTAATACGAAAGTTTTTTCAAAAACTAGTCGTTTAGGGTTAAAATCGCCAAAATTTGAAAAAAAATCGATTTTTTCTTGGTTTTTTCGATTTTTGACAAAGTTCCGTTCGGCGCTCGAGGTCACAAACTTGGATTATTCATTAGGCCAACATCATAAACAAGTCTGCAAAAAATCAGAACTACCGGATTTGACGCATACTACCCTATGGTAAAAAACGACAAAGTTACTGGACTATATCCTCTTTATATTTTCTCTTCGATGTCGAAGGTTTACTCAAGGACATATTTAAATTTTTAAAACAACAATCGAAGACAAAATTTTAAAAGCTGAACATTTACTTGGAAGATAAAAGCAAACTGAGCCAGGCAGGAAGCACAGCGAACAAGAGAAATTTTTTTTATCCATAACTAAAATATGTTTTTTTTTCTGGTGGACGCTTTTTCTCCAAAAAGTAAAGCCAAAACCAAGACATGATGGTGCCAAAGCAAGGCAACGCAAACGGATATACGAAAAATCTAGTCACTGCAAAAATCGGTCAGCAAAAACCGTTCAATAAAAACAAATTTATTACATGAGTAAAGCTATGAGTTTTTTTGTTTTTTGAACGGTTTTTATATGACCGGTTTTTGCATTGTCTGGATTTTTCACGACACCACGTAAACTGCGCTCAATCCATCTGTCATTGATAACGCCTGATAATATTTTCCCCAAATGTTTTCAATACCTACGCGTGCCACTGGTGAGGCTCTGCCGTGCCACATTGTGGCACGCGTGCCGCGGGTTGGCCATCCCTGCTCTAAGGAAAATTTACAAGCATTTTTTTGAGGAAGCCTTTTCATTTAAGTAATATTCAGAATATAAAATATATTCAGTATTCCTACGAGTTGTATAAGAGTAAAAAAATTCATATATCGTCCCTCTTTTGTTGGAAAAGTTTCATATTGATGACTCACCCCAAAAAAATTATCATTGTTAAAAAGGAGCCAGATTACTTTGCGGCCCGCCACTTGACTTGTGATTTTGGTTGCGGCTCGCGAGTACTTAGAAGTTGGAAACCTATGATCTAGCTATAGTCCAGGCAATCTGTAACTTAACCGGTAAAAAATTGATACATTTAGTTTTTCAACGGTTTTCGATTGGGAATGACCTAAATAATAACATACTAAAAATCGGACAAAATCGGTCCGTGGGAAGTTTAATTTTTTTTTTGAATTTTAAAAAATGGCCGAAAAAAATTTCAAGAAATCAAATAATAGAGATCGAGACTTGTGATACATGTTTATAGGTTATCTTTCAGTGCTGAATACGAATATTCCATTTAAATTTTTTTTAAATTAAAATATCTATTTTTAAAATTAATTTGAAAATTTCGATAATCGAAAAAATTAAAACACCCCTAAAAACCACAAAAAAACTAAAAAAGAAATATTTTCAACGGTTTTTACTCAGAAATAACCGAAGTAACAATATATTAAAATTTTATAAAAATCGGACAATAAAAATTTAATGTATTTAAGATTTTCAATTTTTTTACCTCGAAAATCGACCTTTTTAAAAATTCCTGTCAAAAACGTTTGAGGCATTTGCCAAGGTTATTTTTCCATGGACATTAGGGTGGTCCTTATTTGTATGGTAAAAATTTTTTTTGGGAATTCCGGTGGTGACGCCCCCTAGTTTTGTGTCACTATATAAAATAATAATGTATGCAAAATATCAGCTCATTCGAATAATAAACACCCGTGCGCAGTTGCCTTGAAGTTTCAAAAAAATACTGATTTTTTCACAAAACATCCCAAAAACCATAGGTTAAACCCTCCCATCTTCTTCTTGATTTTTTAATGAGAATCTAATACAATTATTGTTATAATGTTCCAGATTCCATTCTTCTATCACCCCTATTTCGGTAGTAAAAATTTTTTAAAGTTAAAATAACTCCTGTAAAGTTGTTTTTTCTGCATTTTAAAACAAGCTAATAACTCCAGAACCATACAACTTAAAAACCTGAAATTTGCGCCATTTTGTTTGTAATTTTATTACCTTTCATTTGATGTGCAACATAACTGCTTTTCTTTAAAAAATTTTCTTCAAAATAAAAAAAATGGAGAAAAAATTAAATAAAAAAAAATTTTGAAAAACATTTTTATTAAATAAATTTTAAGTTTTTCCACTCCCAAAATGAACATATCTGCCAAATTTCAAGTTGAAATTAAAATTTGATCATGTAGAAAAAAATAAAAATTTCCGAAATTTTGGCAGGTCCCTAAACGTTTCATGTAATTTAACAAAAAAAGGTGTTTCACTCATGGGGATTCCAAAAACTCCCTTGAGGGTGTTCATACGATTTTTACCATGCAAAAAAATTCACTTAAATATCAGAAAATACAACTACTAGCCGATTCGGTACAAAATCTTACAGAGCCCTGTCGGGTACCAAATGGTAGACTGCGTTGTGCGTAGTCATCGGGGTATGATTTTATTTTATTCTTTTATCTTTAAACACTTTTAATTTCATTTGATTTGACATGTTGGAAGTGAAAAAATAACGTAAAAATTTAATTCTAAGGGAAATTCAGGTAAAATATAGGCACATTGAATAAGGTTGGATACTAGCTCTGTAGGATTTTGTACCGAATCGGCTAATAGCTGTATTTTCTGATATTTAAGTAAATTTTTTTGCATGGTACAAATCGTATGAACACCCTCAAGGGAGTTTTTGGAATCCCCATGAGTAAAACACCTTTTTTTGTTAAATTACATGGAATGTTTAGGGACTTGCCAAAATTTCGCAAACTTTTATTTTTTTCTACATGATCAAATTTTAATTTCAACGTGAAATTTAGCAGAAATGTTCATTTTGGGAGTGGAAAAACTTAAAATTTATTTAAAAAAATTTTTTTTCAAAAATTTTTTCTCCATTTTTTTTATTTTGAAGAAAATTTTTTTTTAAAAAGGCAGTTATGTTGCACATCAAATGAAAGGTAATAAAATTACAAACAAAATGGCACAAATTTCAGGTTTTTAAGTTGTATGGTTCTGGAGTTATTAGCTTTTTTAAAATGCAGGAAAAACAACTTTACAAGAGTTATTATAACTTTAAAACATTTTTACTACCGAAAGAGGGGTGATAGAAGAATGGAATCTGGAACATTATAACTATAACTATATTAGATTCTCATTAAAAAATCAAGAAGAAGTTGGGAGGGTTTAATCTATGGTTTTTGGGATGTTTTGTGAAAAAATCAGTATTTTTTTGAAACTTCAAGGCAACTGCGCACGGGTGTTTATTATTCGAATGAGCTGATATTTTGCAAAAACTATTTATTTGTATGATGGAACAATTTGGGGGGGCGTCGCGTTAAGATTTCCAAACTTAAAAAATAAGGACCACCCTAATGGACATTGTAGTCCAAGAAAGTTAGCTCAAAAAAGGGGTTCAAGTGGAACAAATTGTAAAAGAAAGTTTGATGGGTGATTTTTATAGGAAATTTTCCGTAGAAAACGATGGTGAAACGTATACCAAAATTAACCGTGGTCTTTAGCCAATTGGCGGATTTTCCAAAATGGCGGTCAATCGTTTTTAACTTATTAATTCCTAAAAATTGAAATTTTGCAGTAAATGATTAAAATTTAGTAGTAAAATTAATGGCGAACTGTTTTTTCTCTTACGATAAGACATTTATCCAATATGGCGGATTTTCCAAAATGGCGTCCACTAATGTTTATAGTAAGTAAAATTATGATGATAAATTCGTAATTTTTACAGGATATGGTTAGAATTAAGTCATAATAATATTCATATAAGTTTCATCTCCTCAATGTATCAAATATGGCGGACAATCGTGTTTTACTTATTTGCTAAAAATCGTTACTAAAATAAAACTTTTGCAGTAAATGATTAGAATTCAGTTGCAAAAATAATGTGGAACTGTTTTTTTCTCTTACGATAAGTCATTTATCCAATATGGCTGATTTTCCAAAATGGCATCCACTAATGTTTATAATACATAAATTCTGATGATAAATTCATAATTTGTACAGGATACGGTTAGAATTAAGTCACAATAATATTGATAAAAGTTTCCTCCCCCTCAATGTATCAAATATGGCGGATTTTCCAAAATGGCGGCCACATAATTAGAGCCTTTTTATTTTTAACGTTTTTACATATAAATAAATTTTATTTTGGCATAACATAAATATTGATATATTAAATTACCTATAAAATAGTATATTAACCAAGATTTTGCGATACATAGAAATAATTTCCAAAAAGGCGGCCCCATATTTCAAACTTAGTGGTAAATTGTAATTTTTGAATTTCTACCTACCTTTAACATTATTTACCAGTAAATTTTAGTAAAATATAAGTATTCTGCTTATATTTTACCTAATAACATTTAATATTTCTAATTATTAAGAAAAAACATTAAAATTAAAAGGTTCTAAATAAGTGGCCGCCATTTTGGAAAATCCGCCATATTTTATGCATTGAGGGGGAGGAGGAAACTTTTATCAATATTATTGTGACTTAATTCTAACCGTATCTTATACAAATTACGAATTTATTATCCTAATTTATGTATTTTAAACATTAGGTGGACGCCATTTTGGAAAATCCGCCATATTGGATAAATGACTTATCGTAAGAGAAAAAAAACAGTTCCAAATTATTTTTGCAACTAAATTCTAATAATTTACTGCAAAAGTTTTATTTTATTAACGATTTTCAGCAAAAAAGTAAAACATGATTGTCCGCCATTTTGAAAAATCCGCCATATTTGATACATTGAGGAGAGGAAACTGATATGAATATTATTATGACTTAATTCTTACCATATCCTGAAAAAATTACGAATTTATCATCAGAATTTTATTTATTATAGACATTAGTGGACGCCATTTTGGAAAATCCGCCATATTGGATAAATGACTTATCGTAAGAGTACAAACAGTTCCCCATTGTTTTTGCTACTAAATTTTAATCATTTACTGCAAAATTTATAATTTTATTAACAATTTTTAGGAAGTAATAAGTTAAAAACGATTGACCGCCATTTTGGAAAATCCGCCATATTGGCTAAAGGACAAGGTTAATTTTGGTATACGTTTCACCATCGTTTTCTACGAAAAATTTCCTATAAGAATCACCCATCAAACTTTCTTTTACAATTTGTTCCACTTCAGACCTTATCTTTCTTGGACTATTGTAGTCATATAGCTATATAAACGAAAAAACCCAAAATTGATGGTTAAATCATTAATTAATTAATTAATTTAATAAAATGAACATTAAAAATAGTTGGAAATATTTTCAATCAAGATTTAACAGTTAATATTTCAACAATATTCAGTATCAAATAATTTAAAAATTAATTAAATTTACAAAAGATAACAAATCTTGATAAAATTTAAATTTTTTTTTAAATTTAAAAAATTTTAAAAAAATTAAATTTTGCTTTATAGACTTGTGATACATGTTTATAGGCTATCTTTTAATGATGATGTCGAAAAACAAACCAATTTTGGGGTAAAATTTTAAAAAAGTGTGAAAAAATTTAAAAACAAACAAACTTAATAAAATATGAACACAAAACCTCAGACAAATTACTATTTCACTTTTGAAAACATTTTTGATAACATTTATTCAAAGAAGCTCCTAGAGTGTTTTTTTCCAAAAAAATTAATTTAAAAAATTTAATTTTAAAATTTTTGTTAAAAAATTGTTAAAATTTTAACAATAGGCTTGTAATACATGTTTAAAGGCTAACTTTTAGTGCTAGTGTTGAATATCAGGTCAATTTTGTTGTAGAACTTGAAAAAAGAGTGAAAATTTAAATATTAAAAAACATATAGTAGCAGACAGTTCGGACAGTTGTCGAAATTGGTGCAACCAAACGACACCTTTGATCTAAGCCGACAAAGGAAGCCGTGTGTTTTCTAAGAAATTTTTCTCGGGAGGAGTACTGGGACCACGCCCGTAAGAGAGTTCAAAGCATTCTCAAAACTTAACTAAACAATTTGTTAAAATGTAGAAAATATGCTTAGAATGTTCAAAATATTAGAAAGAAAGAAAGACTATCACGGGCCACCATTTCAAAACAATCTATTGGTTGAAGTTAAATTTTGAAATTGTAATTTTTTATTCCTAAAACCGATTTTGCGGTAGGAAAGTGTTACAGCAGCTCCCAAGTTTGTTAAAAATCCAAATTATTTCTTAAAATTCAAAAATTATGCGTAAGAGGTAAAAAAAGTAGTTGAATACTGTAGAGTAGCTGAACGCCTCCCAAATCCGTTTTAAGAGTGAAAAAAATTGAAATACTTGAAAACAAATTAATAAAGAAAAGCTTAGCTAAAATTTGAATGAACCACAACCTAAATAAATAGCCGATTTTTGCAAAATTTTCAGCAAATTTTAAAAAATTTAAATTTTATGTGGTCCGATTTTTTTGTTATGCATTCTGTTTATGTATATAGAACTAACTGTATATTTTATATATATTTCTGTCAGTAGTAATTTAGTATTCTGTCAGTAATTAGTAAACTACTACTCTAATATTCTGTAAGTAGTTTTTTAATATTTAAATTTTCACTCTTTTTTCAAGTTCCACAACAAAATTGCTGATATTCAACACTAGCACTAAAAGTTAGCCTTTAAACATGTATCACAAGCCTATTGTTAAAATTTTAACAATTTTTTTAACAAAAATTTTAAAATTTAATTTTTTAAATTAATTTTTTTTGGGAAAAAAAACATTCTAAGAGCTTCTTTGAATAAATGTTATCAAAAATCTTTTCAAAAGTGAAATAGGTAGTAATTTGTCTGAGGTTTTGAGTTCATATTTTATTAAGTTTGTTTGTTTTTAATTTTTTTCACACTTTTTTAAAATTTTACCCCAAACTTGGTTTGTTTTTCGACATCATCATTAAAAGATAGCCTATAAACATGTATCACAAGTCTATTAAGCAAAATTTAAATTTTTTAAAAATTTAAATTATTTCAAGATTTGTTATCTTTTGTAAATTTAATTAATTTTTAAAATAGTTGATACTGAATATTGTTGAAATATTAACTAGTGATGGGCAGGTATCGATACCAAATACTTAAGTACTCGATACCTATAGGTATCGAGTGTATTCGATACCCACAAAAGTATCGATACTTTATTGACATATTTCGTTTTAAAATTTTCAATGAAGTAATCTTTATAATACCTACTGTAGATCAAACGCAGCCTGTTTCCGTTTTCATTTTGCAACGCTCAAACCCAAGTCGTTATCATCTGCGAGAGAAATTTGACGCGGCTAGGTTTTTCCCCCGCCAAATCCTTCGCCTCTATCCACCTCCATAGTCGGAGCGGTTAAGAGCAAAAAAGGGCGAAATACTTCACTTTTTGATGATGGGATGACACTTGGTACACTGATTCCAGGGACCATAAGAATCAGTTTTCGATCAGGAGTAAGCCTCAACTTCCCTTAGAATTTAAAATATTTAACTTTTTGTGAAATTTTTAAATTCGCGTTTTACCAGTTAACTATCACACTTTTCAACATGTGAGGTGACTTTTCTATACAATTTGAGGTCGTAGATTACAATTATGAAGTCAAAAATTTCATAAAAGTGGTTTTTGATGTGTTTTTTTAAAAAAAACTAAATTTAAAAATTTAAAATGTTTAAAAACACAATGCTAAACGTAAGTTGGTATCTTGAAATTTTTACCATATATTAAGCTATTTATAACTATCATAAATCCAAAATTTCAAGGCTTTTCGTTTATTATTAACCGAGACAGGAGACTTTGAATTTGGAAAATTTTCAAAATGGCGGCCATGTTGGATGCGAATACTCATCGAAAACTTCCCATAACTCGGTAAATTTTTGGTCAAAATGAAAAGATAAAACCTTTTTTTGAAAGAAGAGCAAAGTCACTCCCCTATTAAAACATTAAAAGAGCAATAAAACTTTTTTAAATTGGTTTTAAATGAACTCTAAGATAGATTAATACTTTACTATGAGAAGCATATTAGACGCTTCAAAAAATGCTTTCTTGGTGAAAAAAAGTTCTAAATATTTTACTAAATGTTCACCCTCAAATAAATTTGCGACATTAAACCATTTGAAGGAAAATTTTGCCTTACAAGCGCCTGGGTGCAAACGCGAAAATACTTAATAAACGCGCGCTTCAAATGAACTTTTTCTATCAAAGAATCAAAAAATTGTACTTCCTATTAGGATTTTCGAACTCCATGTTGAAGAAACAAGCATTCCTCATCTTAGGTATCAGAAAAAAATGCATAAAATTCAATTTTTCAGGTTAAAAAATTGCATGAAATGCAATTTTCAGGTTAAAAAAATTACCTTTTAGACGAGAATTTTCAAGCTTTTCTATTTAATGCATTAAGTAATGAAACATCGTAGACATTCATGATATATTAAGAATACTTAAAATTATTACTATCTTAGAAGTTCCTATGAAGATCAGGAAATCAGGAAGTAAAATCAGGAAAAAAAAGAATTTGTGTGCCAAAAGAATCAATAAAATTATTTAAAATCCTTAAAAGGCTTGTAATACTTTTTAACACTCTTTATGTAATTATTTAAATTATCTTCAATGTTCTATTTTTACCTATTGAAGGGAGTAGAGGCAATACGTGCTTTATTTTTAAAATCTATTTAATTTAGAAAATATGCAAATTCTCAAGAAAAATATATACGCTTTTTTTAAAAGCCAAAAAAATGAAAACAATGTTTCGATCAACGATCGATCATGGTGTGAACACATTTTATATGTTCTTACATGAAAAATATATTGCCTCTACGACTCTCATTAATAATAATAAAAAGTAATTGCAAAGGGAATATGCTTTAACCATTGAATAATTTCACAGAAAAATTTAATTCAAATCCTGTATAATTACTCAAGGGCTCTAAATGGGAATATTTTTTTTTCTAATTTTTCTGTTTTTATGGGGATCATGCAGTTAAATGTAGAAACCATTAAAAATTAGTAGGTTTAACAAGTGGATGGAATTTAATTCTTTTCACCCGTTAAAATAAGATGTAATAGAATGTATTGAAAATTTAAAAAAAATAAAGCTATATCTCCACCCGTGCAAGGCCGGGCATACCAGCTAGTTAATAATAAGAAAAATCCTTATTTTTCTATTTCTCCATACAGGTAAGTTTATCATATTGACATTACTTATTTATGAAATACAAATGAATGTACGGTGATTATTAGCGAAAGATTTGGATATATTCCGATATTCTTAATTTCTAATGAATATATACAGATATTGAAAATAATACTTGTTGGTAAGTCTTGACTTCTAAAACTAAAGTTCTTATAAAATAAAAAAGGCTTTCTTCTTACAATGTAAGTTGATTATTCTTTATAAGGTTTGTTGTGATTTAAATCTCTAGGTTTCATTGTCTCAATTTATTTGATATAATGATTAAAAACAAAATGTTTTAGGTTCAAAGGGTGTTATTATTAAAGGAAATGATTGATGCATTTCCCTTACTCGATTTTCATAAAAATATAGCAAGTATAAAAGTGTTCGGTAAGAGTTTGAATATTCTGAATATATCATGGATGTCAACGATGTTTCATGTTTTAATGCATTAAATAGAAAAGCTTGAAAATTCTCGTCTAAAAGGTATTTTTTTTAACCTGAAAATTGCATTTTATGCAATTTTTTAACCTGAAAAATTGAATTTTATGCATTTTTTCTGATACCTAAGATGAGGAATGCTTGTTTCTTCAACATGGAGTTCGAAAATCCTAATAGGAAGTACAATTTTTTGATTCTTTGATAGAAAAAGTTCATTTGAAGCGCGCGTTTATTAAGTATTTTCGCGTTTGCACCCAGGCGCTTGTAAGGCAAAATTTTCCTTCAAATGGTTTAATGTCGCAAATTTATTTGAGGGTGAACATTTAGTAAAATATTTAGAACTTTTTTTCACCAAGAAAGCATTTTTTGAAGCGTCTAATATGCTTCTCATAGTAAAGTATTAATCTATCTTAGAGTTCATTTAAAACCAATTTAAAAAAGTTTTATTGCTCTTTTAATGTTTTAATAGGGGAGTGACTTTGCTCTTCTTTCAAAAAAGGTTTTATCTTTTCATTTTGACCAAAAATTTACCGAGTTATGGGAAGTTTTCGATGAGTATTCGCATCCAACATGGCCGCCATTTTGAAAATTTTCCAAATTCAAAGTCTCCTGTCTCAGTTAATAATAAACGAAAAGCCTTGAAATTTTGGATTTATGATAGTTACAAATAGCTTAATATATGGTAAAAATTTCAAGATACCAACTTACGTTTAGCATTGTGTTTTTAAACATTTAAAATTTTTAAATTTAGTTTTTAAAAAAAAAACACATCAAAAACCACTTTTATGAAATTTTTGACTTCATAATTGTAATCTACGACCTCAAATTGTATAGAAAAGTCACCTCACATGTTGAAAAGTGTGATAGTTAACTGGTAAAACGCGAATTTAAAAATTTCACAAAAAGTTAAATATTTTAAATTCTAAGGGAAGTTGAGGCTTACTCCTGATCGAAAACTGATTCTTATGGTCCCTGGAATCAGTGTACCAAGTGTCATCCCATCATCAAAAAGTGAAGTATTTCAACGTTAACCGCTAAGACTACCAGGCCCGTAGCTACGGGGCTTTTTGATGGATCGCTTTCAGTTTTTTGAATATTAGTCTGATTATGGATAGGCCCTAAAAAAATTGTCCCTTCAGGTTCATTTCCCGACATTGAAAAAAAGTACTCGATACCTAAAAGTACTCGATACCTATAAGTATTCGATACCAAAGTATTCGATACCTAAAATTATCGATTTTGCCCATCACTAATATTAACTGTTTAATCTTGATTGAAAATATTTCCAACTATTTTTAATGTTCATTTTATTAAATTAATTAATGATTTAACCATCAATTTTGGGTTTTTTCGTTTATATAGCTATATTACTACAATGTCCATGGAAAAATAACCTTGGCAAATGCCTCAAACGTTTTTGACAGGAATTTTAAAAAAGGTCGATTTTTGAGGTAAAAAAATTGAAAATCTTAAATAAATTAAATTTTTATTGTCCGATTTTTATAAAATTTTAATATGTTGTTTGTGGTTTTTAGGGGTGTTTTAATTTTTTCGATTATCGAAATTTTCAAATTAATTTTAAAAATAGATATTTTAATTTTAAAAAAATTTAAATGGAATATTCGTATTCAGCACTGAAAGATAGCCTATAAACATGTATCACAAGTCTCGATCTCTATTATTTGATTTTTTGAAATTTTTTTTCGGCCATTTTTTAAAAATTCAAAAAAAAATTAAACTTCCCACGGACCAATTTTGTCCGATTTTTAGTATGTTATTATTTAGGTCATTCCCAATCGAAAACCGTTGAAAAACTAAATGTATCAATTTTTTACCGGTTTGACCTTTTTTTTCAGTAGATTTACAGGACTACTTGTATTTTCTCTTCAGAAGCATCACAGCTTAAAATGTACACATTGCGGTACAAATCATCTTCCTGCCATTTAGGGACGAATTCAGAAACCTTGTAGAAGTCTCATATGTGATCTACATGAATCAGTGAAGCCACTGATGAAAAGAAAATAAATTTGCGTGTTTATATCATACCAAAATTGAGCTCATAAGTAGGAGCCTCATATGAGGCCCAGGGTGGCGAGAGGGTTAATTTTTTATTAATGAATATAAATTTATATCGCCATCATATTTATTCACCACTTAACTATATAAAAGTTCATAACAAAATGTTTTTAAATAAAAACTTAGTTAACACTTTATACTGTATTTAGCTAACAATAAAAATTTAAAATTTTATGCATAGGAAAAACTTGAATTGTAATGCTGTAAAAAAATCCCACCCACGTTATGAAAGCTAGGAAATGCAATTTTCAAAAATCAAGGATAAGAGGATTTCATATTTATAACAAATAGTTTTAAAAAAATTTAATAACTATAGCTTTGTCAATTAAATATACACAACTTTGCTTATAACATTTAGACGCAAATTATACCTAAAATGTATTAGAAATTTTTATTAAACCTATTAAATAAGTGTGGGTGGGGGCTAGGAATAAATTTAGGTCCCTCACGAAAAAAAATTTTTAGATACGCTACTGAACAATGTCTTATAAACGTTATTAATCGCACTTGTCCATCGCTTAGCTACAAGGATTTTGAAGCGCCCTCTGGTTGTACCCGGCCCGATCAACAGCGTAGCTGTGCTGAGTATTCGCTCGCGGCGGCCCCGTAGTCCACTGAAAATAGCGAAAAACAGGGCCGAACCTCGGACAAATTGCAATAAAAGGCTTCTCAACGGTTTTCACTTAGGAATGACCTCAATAATAACATACTAAAAATCGGCCGGGGGGAAGTTTAATTTTTTTTAAATTTTTAAAAAATGGCCGAAAAAAAACCCAAAACAATAATAAAGACATGTGATACATGTTTATAGGTTATTTTTGAGTTTTGAAACCGAATATTGCCTTTAGTTTTGAAAAAAAAATTGAAATTTCAATTTTTATAATTAATTTGAAAATTGAGTTATATGAAAAAATTAACCCCCCCCTAAAAACCTAACAAAATCATCAAAAGAGATAAATCAAACGGTTTTCATTTAGAAATGACCTAAATATTAACATACTAAAAGTAAAAATTTTACTAGTAGTTAAAGAAGTTCAATTTTTTTTAAAATTTCAACTTTTTTTTTGCGAAAAATGCATTTTTTTTTCAAATTCGTGCCAAAAACTTTAGAGGCTTTTGAAAAGGTCATTTTTTTGTGGATATTGTCCACAGATAGTTATATAATGGAAAACTGGTAGAATTGAATTGACCCTTAATGAATTAGTTAATTCATTAGAAGTTAATTTTTTACTAACGCATTATAAAATCTAAAAATTTGTCCTCTTTAAATGCATTTTCAAAAAAAAATTTTTAAACGGGCAATCAAATTTCTCAAAAACTATCGTGTTGAAAATTCCAATTGATAATTTAACGTTAAAGAACTTTTTATTTTCCGCTTGCTTCATTTCATCTTCAATAACAAATCTTTTTATCAAATTAAAACCAGTACATTTGCATTCAGAATTACACTGTAAAAAAAGAACGTCTTTTGACGTATTATTTTCCGTGAATTTTTCATGGATTAATTCCGTAAACTACAAAACGGAATTTTCATCGTGAAGTTTCCGTTTTTTAATTTTCCTCTCCTCACGCATGCGTATTGTACGATTTCTCCACTAGTTCTGGTGAGACTCAAATATAGTTGTAAATAAGTAATGGAAGTTTGTGCAAGCGTCTTCAGGCGAAACGAACCTTCAGCAAATTTATTATGGGTAAGTAAGTTAAATATATTGTTTTTATTTTTTGTATTATTGGCCGTAATCGGGAATGACTAGGCTGCCGACGGGTAACCGTTGTGCGCATGATCGGGCTAAAGGCGTGGCTTTAAAGTATTTAGGATGGAACCTAGCGGAGCTCGAATGGGGTTGTGGTAGCGCGTTTGTCTAGAGTGCACATGGTCGTAGGTTCGAACCCCAGTAATTATTTTTCAGTAAATTTAATTTTAAATTTTTATTATTCCATTAAAAATTGCAAGAATTAATTTCTCTTGTTTAACAGTCATTCCTTATTTAATTAAATTCATTGTGTTTTTTAAATGTTTTACTTTATCTAATTTTTTTAAAATTTTTTTTAAAATTATTAATTAATTGAAAATAAAATTATTTCGCTAAAATATTTTATAGAAACATCAAGAATCAAGTCCACAAGGATGCGCATTGCTAATAAAGTATAAAAATCTTGCAGGGATTGTGAAATACAGTACAAAACAGTACGTCGGCAGCCTAGCAACGGCCGTAGTAAACGTTACCATGCTTTAAAATAGAAATACTCTGATATACTATTTTTAAACAGATATTTAAACATCGTACGATCGCTTTCTTCACCACGTAGCTGAAGTCTTAAAATATTGCATACCTAACTAGTCTTATTAGACCGCAAAAATGTGATCTAAATTAGTGATGGGCAAAATCGATAATTTTAGGTATCGAATACTTATAGGTATCGGTATCGAATACTTTGGTATCGAATACTTATAGGTATCGAGTACTTTTTTTCAATGTCGGGAAATGAACCTGAAGGGACAATTTTTTTAGGGCCTATCCATAATCAGACTAATATTCAAAAAACTGAAAGCGATCCATCAAAAAGCCCCGTAGCTACGGGCCTGGAGGTGGATAGAGGCGAAGGATTTGGCGGGGGAAAAACCTAGCCGCGTCAAATTTCTCTCGCGGATGATAACGACTTGGGTTTGAGCGTTGCAAAATGAAAACGGAAACAGGCTGCGTTTGATCTACAGTAGGTATTATAAAGATTACTTCATTGAAAAATTTAAAACGAAATATGTCAATAAAGTATCGATACTTTTGTGGGTATCGAATACACTCGATACCTATAGGTATCGAGTACTTAAGTATTTGGTATCGATACCTGCCCATCACTAATCTAAATACAGTCGAGTCCGCTTAATGTGATCGCAATTGTCCAAGACTAAACTGATAACATTATCCGATCTATAACAATAAGCGATCTCATATCAAAAATCAGCAAACAGTGTAACTAGATTGTTTGCTTTAAAATCAAAATTATGTAATCGTAATAAATGTATTCAAAACTATTTTTACACTAGGTAAAATTTTAAGGGGAAAATATAAGAGTAGTTCAGTTAATAAAATTTAAATAACCACTTACTTTTGTATTTTTAAAGAAAGGTCTCTCTTTTTTCCGCCTTATTATATCCTTCCACTCCAATAAACCACTTATTTATTACATAATCTGAATTCCAGTAAACGAGGGAAAATCAAAATCTCTTATCAGAAACATCTGCAAAGCCTGGATCTTGGTGTTTCTTTAACCAATCACAAGTATGGATTCGGACCCCCCTCCTATAACCGCTTTTTTCAATATAACAGGCGGAATGTTTTATTTTTCTTACTCATAGTGAGTTTCAGAAAAAAAGAAGCTCCAGATGTTATCATGGAGCAGATGTTTACTTGTAAAAATTGACCTTCAACATGAAATTAGAACTCAAAAGTGGTAGTTTTAAAGGGGACATGGACAAATTTTGATAACATTAAGCGGAGTGATGATGCAAATTTGATCACATTAAACGATGTATTTTACATTAAATTATATAGGAATGATCGGGCCCTGTCGATTTCGATAACATTATCCGATTGATAACATTAACCGTGATCACATTAAGCGGACTCGACTGTAGTTGTGATAACTTGTAACTTTTGATTAGACTTGTATTACTGTGATCGGTAGTGTAAATTATTTAAAAGAATCGTCTATTTGGATTTTACGGATTATTTTTCTTTTTTTTTTCAAAATTATAATCAGGAATATACTGAATCACAATAATATTAGTAATAATACGAACAATCCCTAAAATAACGGAAAGTTCCACTCCAATGACGAAAAGATATTAAACGAACGTTCTCTAAAATAACGGAAGGTTTCCCTCCTTTCACAGAAAAATACAAAACGGACATTCCCTCAAATGACGGAAAAAGAAAATACGGATACCTTCTCAAATGATGAAAATAATCCGGCAGCTGTGCTGCCGGGATATTTACGTTTATTGAAGAAAGATTTTTTTACAGTGTATATGTTACAGTTTAAGTCCGGAAATCAGTTAATTTACAGATAACCTAGGTAATTTGCAGATTAACGAGGGTGATCCGTTAAAGAGCGAATTTTTTTTCAATTTCTAAGATTACCTAGGTAATCTTGAAATTACCTAGGTATTCTGCACCCTACCGACTAGACACTCGTTAATCTGCATACTACCTGTAATCAGTTATTTTACATATTAACGAGGGTGATCCGTTAAAGTACAAAATTTTATTTTATTTTATAAAAAGTTTAAGGAGGTTGGGGGGGCTGCCGCCCCCCCAAACCCCCCTGCCCTAACTATAACCAAACTCGTTTTGGGGGTAAACAGTAACAATGACGAATCAAAAAAGGGGGATCGGTACTTTTTTCATATTACACAAAACACGCAAATCCCACAAAAATAGTAATGAAATAGCAATTTTAAAACTAGAATATAAAAACAATAATAATAGAATATTAAAGTACCAACTGAGATTTGTATCAATTGTGGTTTTCGATCTCGATTTGACAGCGTATTTCAATGAGCACTTAAACTAGCAAATCTTAATGAAAGCGCGGTGTAATCGGCTGGCAGCCTGCACTGAACTATTGCTAGGATTCGCGATCGATTACATATGTTAAACCCTTGCCCAGGTTCCAGCGATTGTTGAATTAACGTTTGTTGAAAAGATATTTCAACAGCTGGGACATTTGCTTTCGTTAAAAGAAATCTCTGTCACTCTGAAGTCGGAGCTTCAACACAATTGTTTCAAAATACCCGTTTTAGTAGTAATATACTGTACTTAATCATGTAAATTTACAGTACTTACTTGCTTGTATTATTTTGTTTTAACATTCAACATGACAACTACCAGTGCTACGCTCTAAATTTGAAATCAAAACACCAAATATGACAACAAACTACGTATTGAAACCCAACTGCGCAGGGGTAAGCGCATGGCGCAGTAAGCACCTCAACATTTTAACAGAAAGTATTGAACGAAACAAACTATTTTGAACTTTAACTATCAAGAGGCCGTTATAGTGTAGATTCCCTAGGTAAAATGCGAAAAACTCAAAAATCCGCACATTAACGACAGAAATCAGTTAATCTTAAGTTTACCTAGGTATTCTTCAGATTAACTAATTATCAACTTTAGCGGTAACATATACAAGGAAATCATTTTATACCCAAGACAAACAAAGAAATACTTCATAAATCCCATGCTTTTTTAGGACCTCTCTCTCTTATCTGTTTAATAAGTTAATTGAAAATCTTAAATCTACTAACAGTAAATTTGAGTTCAAATCTGGTTTACATGATTTCATTAATAAACTAAGTGACACTGAACCAATGTTCAAAATATTATTACATTAGTCTGCCCAGCTTTGTTGCCATTTTGTAAATTTTTTTTAGGTATCAATGATGAGCTTTGTGCTCTTTTGTGGTTCAACATACACAGTTTTGTATACATTTATTCTGTATGTTATAAACTAAATTTACATACCAATCACTCCAGAAATTATTCGTACCCCCAACAAATTTGCACGTATACCTATTACGGCGAAATTCCGCGTGCATAATCCAAACAAAAATTACTTTACCATAGTGTGTTTTTCTTCTTTACAATCTACCAAAAAATATCAGAACAGTTAAAAAAAATATTAAAAAAAATGAAGATATTTGGAAGCCCAAACAAGTATTCGTACTCCTATACACTAACATTCATTAACCCTACAATGCATGATTTTTTAAATTCACTTGAAAATCATTTATGTGACTTCTATAATGGTGTATATTAGTAAAAAAATACTAAAAAAATTAATTTATTTTTTTTCTACTTTTTATTGGCAAAAAACTTTGTCCTTGAGAAATTAATTTGTGTCACTTGTGAAATTAATTGTGAAGTGAAATAAAACAGAATGCTCTAAAAATATAAAAAAACAACTTATCTTTTCAAAACAATTTTGTTTCAAGCTGAAATTTTTTTTATTTGAATTTATAAGGTCCTTTTAATTTGGCATTTTCTGTCTCTTGACTTTCGTTTCACTAGCTAGTAACAAATGTCTCAAAATAGTACCCCTGCTGCAATCTACTGGCAGTCTAAAGTGCTAATACGATGAAATGTTATATCTATTGTACTTATTGCATGGTGTTGCCGTTTGGAAATGGAAGATCGAGTAGGAAATGGGGAAAAATGTCGTGTTGCCAAATGGCATCAGTATGCACTGTAGGGTTAAGTTATAAAAATAATTTTTACATATTTTCATAACTCATACTAACAAAATACTTAATACAGCTTTTAAACTTTGATAAAAAATAGAGAATAACAAACTTTGATACTTTATTTAAAAAATTATAAGAGATAAAAATAAATTGCATTCAGAATTTTATAAGAGAAATTACTTATGGAAAAATAGTTTACTTTTTTATTTCAACAAAAGGATGAAGCTTTAAGAAAATGTGTTTTAGAAAACTCGCATGATCATTTCCTACGCATTTTTTTAAATGAAGGTTCACCAAATTTTGCAGTATTTACACACACTCTTTCAGGAACTAACACTCCGTCATCCCTGCCTACAGCATTCACATTAGCAAGTCTGCAATTTAAATATGCAACTACTTTAGTATTATTTCGGGCTTTTGCAATTTTAAGAGCTGTATTACCCTCCTTATCCACCGCATCTATAGCAGAACCCTTTTCTACTAAAATTTTGGCTATTTTCAAATGCCCTTTCTTCGCTGCTTCATGAAGAGGGGTCCTTCCCTTACGATCTTCTGCATTTAAAGCTGCACCTTTGCTGATTAACAGCTCAAGTATATCAGTTCGATTGTCCCTAGCTGCAACGTGAAGTGGTGTATCACCATTCTCATCACACTCATTTACAGAAGCACCACTTTCAATTAAAACTTTGACTGTTTCCAAACACCAATTCTCCACTGCGTCATTAAGAGCAGTCTGTACCAAAATATTTTTAGCATTTAAAGCTGCACCTCTGCTGATTAACAGCTCAAGTATATCAGTTCGATTGTCCCCAGCTGCGACATGAAGTGGTGTATCACCATCGTTATTACACTCATTTACAGAAGCACCACTTTCAACTATAACTTTGACTGCTTCCAAAAACCCATTCTCCACTGCGTCATAAAGAGCAGTCTGTCCAAAAATATTTTTAGCATTTAAAGCTGCACCTCTGCTGATTAACAGCTCAAGTATAGCAGTTTGATTGTCCCTAGCAGCGACGTGAAGTGGTGTATCACGATCGTTATCACACAGATTTACAGCAGCACCACTTTCAACTAAAACTTTGACTATTTCAAAATGTCCATTCACCACAGCGTAATAAAGAGCAGTCTCTCCCCAAATATTTTTACCATTCAAAGCTGCACCTCTGCTAATTAATAGCTTAAGTATTTCAATTCGATTGCAACCAGCTGCGAAGTGAAGTGGTGTTGCACCATCGTTATCACACTCATTTACAGAAGCACCACTTTCTACTAAAACTTTGACTATTTCTAAACAATCTTCATTAACATCTTTAACGAGTGTGGTTTTGCCATAATTGTTTCCAGCATTTAAATATGGGCTATCAAAATAATTTTTTGTACAAGCTGCTAAATGCAAGGCAGTTCTTCCATTTGCTTCAACACATTTGGCATCAACATCGAGGGTTAGAAGACACGACAGCAACATCTTGACCATAAAAGAGTTTCGCATTAACACAGCCAGATGAAGAGCAGTGCACCCGTCCTCATTCATTTTATTCACCTGAGCAGCAGGGAAGGACCGAAGTGCAGCGCGAATGTTGCTATTCCTGGAAGAGTCACTTGGCTTGGAATTGTTGAGCACGAGCTGATGAATCAGGTAGTTTCCATAGGGATACTTCACGTCACAAACTAAGGATTTCAGCAATGTAGGTGAAGGTACTTGGGCACATGATGAAGAATCCATTCCTGCAAATTACTCAACTATTAGTGAAGCAAAATATTTTTCATTTAACTATTAATGATGCGCATATACATTAGGGCATATCATGAAAAACGTTTTTTTTTTTAAATTCAAAATTGAAATTTAAAAAAAAATGTGACAGAAACTTTTAATGAATATTTTTGAAATTAGCACCAAGAAATACATTCAGTTCTTACTTCTCTTGTATTTTTCTCATCGCAGGCCAGTGTTGTCAACATAGGAATAGCGTAACCTTAAACGTTGGGGGGCACAACCAAAAAGTTTTCAGAGAGCCGTATTTGCAATTGAACCTTATAAACGACCGCTCATGATGAATGTAGAAGAAACTTTATTTGTAACCGTAGGTGAAAGAACTTCTAGTTGTGGTCTATAAAATCATACTTTACTCCATTGATGTCATTTTTAAAACAACTTTTTTCGTACATAACCTGAATGAAATGCGAAACTTCGTTAAAGTATGAAAAAGGTTTTTAAGGTAATTGCTTTCTCCAAAGAGATAGGGGGGTGAAATTTGGCTTGAAATAGAAGATTTTTTTACTCATTTTTGTCTGTTTATACCTTTTGGATAACACCTAAAGCACTTTTAAAAAATTTAAAAAACATTATGTAAGTATTTAAGAGAATTACGGAGGGTGACTCCCCTATTCCCCTTGTATTCGGCCAGGTCATTTGAGTTTATATGTTTAAAAAAATCCAAAGTTTTTTTAAAGCATAAAAATAAAATGATTTTTATATTGTACTAGCTGATAATGCCTGACCCTGCACGGGTTAAGTTATAGCTCCCTTCTTTAATTTTTTTTAATTTAGTGATTTAGTGCGGCCCACGAACTAATTTGGATATTTCAGATAATCCCTAATTTTTGTTACTTTCCATATTTTAACCGAGAAACATGATGATTTATAGGGGAAAAAAGGATTGATTTTGAAAACTTGACTCCTAAAAACTGCTTTTTAACTAGTTTAGGTACACCTAGTCCGAAATTTTGATTTATATTTTTCAATAAGATTTGCATTTGGATGAACTTAATATGAAAACAAGTTGAAAATAAATGAGTTCCAAGTAGAATTAGTCCAGACAATCTGTAACTTAACCGGTAAAAAATTGATACATTTAGTTTTTCAACGGTTTTCGATTGGGAATGACCTAAATAATAACATACTAAAAATCGGACAAAATCGGTCAGTGGGAAGTTTAATTTTTTTTGAATTTTTTAAAAATGGCCGAAAAAAATTTCAAAAAATCAAATAATAGAGATCGAGACTTGTGATACATGTTTATAGGCTATCTTTCAGTGCTGAATACAAATATTCCATTTAAATTTTAAAAAAATAAAATATCTATTTTTAAAATTAATTTGAAAATTTCAATAATCGAAAAAATTAAAACACACCTAAAAACCACAAAAAAAACTAAAAAAAGGAAATATTTTCAACGGTTTTCACTCAGAAATAACCAAAGTAACAACATATTAAAATTTGATAAAAATCGGACTATAAAAATTTAATTTATTTAAGATTTTCAATTTTTTTTACCTCAAAAATCGACCTTTTTTAAAATTCCTGTCAAAAACGTTTGAGGCATTTGCCAAGGTTATTTTTCCATGGACATTGTAGTCATATAGCTATAAACGAAAAAACCCAAAATTGATCGTTCAATCATTAATTAATTTAATAAAATGAACATTAAAAATAGGTGGAAATATTTTCAATCAAGATTAAACAGTTAATATTTCAACAATATTCAGTATCAAATAATTTAAAAATTAATTAAATTTACAAAAGATAACAAATCTTGAAAAAATTTAAATTTTTAAAAAATTTTAAAATTTTTTAAAAATTTAAATTTTGCTTTAGACTTGTGATACATGTTTATATGCTATCTTTTAATGATGATGTCGAAAAACAAACCAATTTTGTGGTAAAATTTTAAAAACGTGTGAAAAAATTTAAAAACAAACAAACTTAATAAAATATGAACTCAAAACCTCAGACAAATTACTACCTATTTCATTTTTGAAAACATTTTTGATAACATTTATTCAAAGAAGCTCAATAATGTTTTTTTTCCAAAAAAAATTAATTTAAAAAATTAAATTTTAAAATTTTTGTTAAAAAATTGTTAAAATTTTAACAACTAGGGGGCTCTGCCCCCTGCTCGCTATCGCTCACCAACCCCCGGAACTGCTTCGCAGTTCTTTGAAGATCGCTTCGCGATCTTAGCGAGCAGAGCTCGCTTGTTTCATTTCAACAATCCAGGCTAGTCGGCTTTGTTAATGCTCCTTTGATACAGAAGCTACTCATCTCTCTAGTTTATCAATGATTTAATTCGAATCATTCATTCCCTCGAAGATATCAAAATAAAACTGTTTCTAAAATATTCATCTCTTAACTTCAATTCTTCTTTCTTCAATTAGTGAATAGAAATGTTTTTAAAAAAATATCAAGCAAGTCTACCAATTATCATCAACCAACTTAGAGTAAAAACAACCCTTTAACACTAGAACCGCCGGAGCAGTCATTTTGACTGTTTTGCGTTTTTGATTCTAAATATTTTCAAAGATATTTGAGTTACACACTTGTGATTTCGTGACTTTTCCTAATTTATGCTTCTATATACGTCATCCAAATTTTATTTAATTTTGAAAAGCCGTTCCGGAGATATTTATTGGTCTACCTAGAACCGCCAAAACAGTCATTTTGACTGGTGGATATTTAGCGCGTCTATTTCTTGCATTACCACTTAAATTCTTACAGTTAATGCTTTCTAAAAAATATATCGAAGTTCTTCAAACAAACTTATTATATTTTATGGTCTTGACAGATGCAAATGGTCAATATATCATTATAAATCCCAGAAATTCATGTATATACACTTGCTAGAAGTTTTTGATTTCCCACGCCTTTTTTTATGATTTTCTATGAAAGATTTATTATTTCCTTTATGAGAAAAGAAACCAAGCTCATTTTACTGTACTGTTCTTACTTTTTATGTGGAAAAAAGTGTGTTTATGCAATTATTCAGGCAAAATACTGCTTTACATAGTAATGCAAGCAATTGATTTTTTGAAACGCGCTAAAACGGAGTTATGACTTTATTATTTAGTTTTAAGTGTTGTGAGAAAGGGTTTTAGTGAAATATATATTTATTCAAGAAATATTTTGTTCATAATTTTTATTTTTGGCTAGAACGTTGTATAAGTAAAAATAACCTATTTCTTATTATTAACAAGGAAATTTAAGATGCAAAACTAAATAAATGTGTTTGTTTTAAATTGGATTAGTGTTATTTATCCTTTCTTCAAGTATAAGAAGCAATTTCGAGCTCAAAATATTATTTTTACCGGTAGAAAAGCTTAGCAGTCAAAATGACTGCATCCGGCGGTTCTAGGTATGCGGTACTTGCCGGCGGTTCTAGTGTTAAGAAACTTTAAATTTTTAATATGCACGTAAACATCTAGTGAATCGTCGGAAATTAAAGAAATAAGACTCATAAAAGTAAGCTGTTTCCCTAGTGAAAGACCAGAAAGAGAAGAAAAACTTGAAACTTTGAATCTCAATAATTCTAAAACTGATTCGAATTTTTTAAAAAACGAAACGCCAATATTTTTATAAAAAATAACTGTATATGTGTCTAAAATATTGTACCTCTATCATGATTAGTTTTTATTTTATAACGAAAAAATCGAAAAATTGTCAAAAATTTCGAATTACTCAAAAACTAATTCGAAAAAAGAGCGATGAGGTGCAAAAATTCATGCCTAAGAGTATGTGTATGCAAAAAATAACGTTTCTGGAATCACGCAAAAATTCACGTTCACATTTTGCTGGAGGCGAACTCGCAGCAGAAAAAAAATAATTTTCGACTTTGACATTAAATAACTCCTGGACTAATTATCTAATTAATTAGGTTTGGGAACGAAAATGATTATCATGCATTTGTCTACCAATGGTAAAAATTTCATAATATTCCTTTGAATAGTTTTTGCGTAGTTAGAGTTCAAAATGTTCAAAAATAAAATTTTCAAAATCAGCGGCGGCGGCGGTCACTGTTACTTTTTTTTAATATAGAGAGATAGGCTTGTGATACATGTTTAACTTGTACAATAGGTTTGTGATACATGTCTCCAAAACTATGAATCTGACGAGACTGATGATGAATATTGGCTTTTGACAGAGACATTTATTTTTAAGCAATATTTAAAATAATTCATGGATGATTGAAAATTTTATTCACTCTTTTTCATTAGTGTTTTTTATAAAAAATAAAAACTTGGATTATTTCAACAAATGGTAATGCTTCTTCCTTTGAAGCCTAATTTTCTATTATATAAATAAGTTGCAATTTTGTAATGGAATGCTTTTAAGTTAACCCAAAACGTTACATTCGTGGATTCTTTAAAATGTTATGAAGTAAATAAAAATCCATCAAAATCAATTATATTAAAAAGAAGTCCGGTTACCATTTTGCAACATGTTAAATTTTGAAGTAAGAACGTTGTGTTTTTTGTATAAAGTTACTGACTTAAAAATATTTATAGATTTAGAATTCAAAAACTCTATGGATAGCTTATTATGATTTTAAAATATAAATTATTACCTCACTAAAGATGCGCAAAATAGTTCAAAATTAATTTTTTTTACCTGTTATCGCTTGTTTCTCCTACTATATGTTTTTTTTAATATTTAAATTTTCGCTCTTTTTTCAAGTTCTACAACAATATTGACCTGATATTCAACACTAGCACTAAAAGTTAGCCTTTAAACATGTATCACAAGCCTATGGTTAAAATTTTAACAATTTTTTAACAAAAATTTTAAAATTTAATTTTTAAAATTTATTTTTTTGGAAAAAAAACATTCTAGGAGCTTCTTTGAATAAATGTTATCAAAAATGTTTTCAAAAATGAAATAGGTAGTAATTTGTCTGAGGTTTTGAGTTCATATTTTATTAAGTTTGTTTGTTTTTAAATTTTTTCACACTTTTTTAAAATTTTACCGCAAACATCAACATCATCATTAAAAACATCATCATTAAAAGATAGTTTTCAACATCATCATTAAAAGATAGTTTTCAACATCATCATTAAAAGATAGCCTATAAACATGTATCACAAGTCTATAAAGCAAAATTTAAATTTTTTAAAAATTTAAATTTTTTCAAGATTTGTTATCTTTTGTAAATTTAATTAATTTTTAAATTATTTGATACTGAATATTGTTGAAATATTAACTGTTTAATCTTGATTGAAAATATTTCCACCTATTTTTAATGTTCATTTTATTAAATAAATAAATTAATTAATGATTAACCATCCATTTTGGGTTTTTTCGTTTATATAGCTATATGACTACAATGTCCATGGAAAAATAACCTTGGCAAATACCTCAAACGTTTTTGACAGGAATTTTAAAAAAGGTCGATTTTTGAGGTAAAAAAATTGAAAATCTTAAATAAATTAAATTTTTATCGTCCGATTTTTATCAAATTTTAATATGTTGTTACTTTGGTTATTTCTGAGTGAAAACCGTTGAAAATATTTCTTTTTTTAGTTTTTTTGTGGTTTTTAGGGGTGTTTTAATTTTTTCGATTATCGAAGTTTTCAAATTAATTTTAAAAATAGATATTTAAATTTTTTTTAAATTTAAATGGAATATTCGTATTCAGCACTGAAAGATAGCCCATAAACAAGTATCACTAGTCTCGATCTCTATTATTTGATTTTTTGAAATTTTTGTTCGGCCATTTTTTTAAAATTAAAAAACAATTAAACTTCCCACGGACCGATTTTGTCCGATTTTTAGTATGTTATTATTTAGGTCATTCCCAATCGAAAACCGTTGAAAAACTAAATGTATCAATTTTTTACCGGCTTGACCTTTTTTTCAGTAGATTTACTGGACTAAATAGGGGATCTGGGGGTCCTCCCTCAGAAAATTTTTGAAAATTTGACCCTAAAAACAGGATTTCTACTTGGTTTTGGTACACCTAGGCCTAATTTTGGACATATATTTTGAAGTAGGATTAGGATTTTGATGAACTTATAGTAAAAAGATTTAGAATAATGAAATTCCAATCAGAAAGGGGGATGTGGGGGTCTTCCCCCAGAAAAATTTTGGAAATTTAAGTCTAAAAAGCAGATTTTCAACTCCTTTAGTACACCTAATCCAGATTTCAGACAAACATTTTTCAGAATTTTATTTACATTTTGATAGGATTTTTGCATTTCAACGAACTTTTTACATAAAAAGGGGTAAATAATAGGGTTCCAAATTCTAAAGGGGGTCTGGGGTCCCCCCCAGAAAATTTATGGAAATTAATTTCAATTCAAAATAAGTGTTTTAAAATTCTTGAACCTAGGTACTCAAACCCTTTAAAATTTAGAACATTGAAATTATTACCTTTTTTAAGATACAAATTTTAAAGACTCCAATAAAGGCCAATAGACAAAGTTAACAACAACAACAACAAATTTATGAGGTTAACAAATTGTAAAAGGTAATTTAGAATAAGCGACACAGCAATACACCTGCACAGCACGCAGGCAGGCAAGTAAAAAGGTAAAGAGGAAGAGAAACAGGAAGAGTGCTACGCACTTATATACACAAGTATAGAGGTGTTGCCACAAGCTTCCTAAGTAAAGTTCTTACGAGTAGTCATAGTCAATAAAGCTCAAGGCTAAGAGTTCGAGTCCAGAGATGACACAGGGGTCAAGGGAAAAAGTTCGAGTCCTGAGACGCCACAGGGGTCCCCCACCAGTCCATAGTGCGGTGATACTAGGGACGATAATGGTCCACGAAGTGGACTCGTCTTCCGGCTCTTGTGACGGTCGTCATGGGATCTGTAGGAGTAGACTCGTCGACAGGAACAATGCTTGAAGGGGCTACTGGTTCGTTTAAAACAAAGGCAGGTTTTAATCTATCCAGTGACACGGTATCCTGGCGACCATTGATGTCGAGTTCAAAGTACTTTTCAGAGCGGGACAGCACTCGAAACGGACCTTTGTAGGGTTGCTCCAACGGTCGTTGCAGCCGCAGGACGAAGTCGTCTCATCTGGGAACGAAGGCGATGAACAAAGTCTGTCCCTGCGAGCTCTAGTGAGGAGGAGTTGCGGAAAAACTCGCCGGGCAATCTCAAAGAAGTGCCGTACACCAACTCCGCAGCAGTGGCTTGAATGTAGAAGGCTACACCGGATGCCTAGGAGGACGGTAGGCAGGATGTCGCACCATCTTTCGGTGACGTGGCACTTAATGACTGCTTTGAGCTGCCGGTGCATGCGCTCGACCATGCCGTTGCTCATCGGGTGATAGGATAAATTTATAACAAATGGATAGGTTTAAGGGGTAATTACCCCCCTAAAAATGCAAAAAAATAGCTAAAAATAATAGACGCTATTTATAATAATAATTTATAATAATAATATACGCTATTTTTTCCCCTTATTTTTTATGCAATTCACGTTTGAAGGGTTCTAACCCTTCCCCAAGGACCCAAATTCGATGGAATTATGCAGCAAGGATTTTTACTAAAAGCGGTTGAGGTGAGAGCGCCCCCAAAGCACCCACGGAAGGGTTCAATTTGGCATTTGGAGTTAAACAGTGCTGTACAAAAAAAAATTTTTAAGCCACTAACTGAATTTCAGCTGATTCTTGTGTAAAATGATCTGCTGAATTCAAATATGACACCCATTTTCCTTCATCCCCCTCAGTTTTTAAGGGGATGCCCCCTAATTGTTATCCACATCTGTGCATCTATTAACATCTTGAAACATGGAATCCTCACTCCATAAAACCGGTCAGTTTTTAAAGAACTGAAGAGTTTCTACTTAGGATAGACCCAAAATATAAGGAAAAACGTCATTTGTAATCTTTTCAAAATCATTAATATTAATTCCTAAGCTCGCGAGCGCCTTCGCGATTCTGGAAGTCTTCCGAACTCTTCCGCGGGGGCTTATGGGAGGCTAACACCTCAGCCGCTTTTAGTAAAAATTATTGCTGCATATTGTCATCAAATTTGGGTCCCTGGGGAAGGGTTAGAACCCTTCAAACGGGAATTGCCTAAAAAATAAGGGGAAAAAATAGCGTATAGAAACCTCTATAATTTTTAGCTATTTTTTTGCATTTTTAGGGGGTAATTACCCCTTAAACCTATTTATTTGTTATAAATTTATCATATTTTATTAATTTGAACATTCCTTGTTACCTGGGGGGAATTTGAAGACTAAAATAATGCTTTTTGACCCTGAAAATCGAGTTTAAAGTTATAAAGTTGTCGAAAAACGTAAAAAGGGGGAGGGGCTGTTCCCCGAAAATCCTGAGTCAATTGAAAATTTTAATGGTGATTTTCGAATTCAGTGACCCAAAATCTATAAGAAATGACTATTTTCATCAAGGAAAAAATTTTGAAGGTCAAATTTGTTGAACAGTGTAATCCATGTTTTGTTTTTTGCAATTTTTTTATGGACTAAAATACTATAGTTTCGGTTTTGAATACATCGAGTTTCGGTTTTGAAATCGATTGAAAATTTAAGCCTTTAGGTTCAAGGGGTCCTCGTCGATAAATTAATTGTAAAGGGGGTCCTCAACAAAATTTTATTGGGAACCCCTGCTCTAACCATTAGGCCAGTCGGGCCAAAAGTTTAAGCTGTGGTCAAACATGGCAACCGACAACCTATACTAAAGATGAGCTCAAATGGACAAAAACCATTTTTCCCCGTACGTCTTCTTATGCATTGTTGTTTTTTAATAATACGAGCAAAAGAAATTTACGTGCAAAGCAAAGTAAATATACCTTAAAAATCTTACCAATAATTTTAAGCTAGTCCTCGTAACAGAAATGTCCTTTTTTTCTTGGTTATTTTTTCTGCTATAAAAATAAACAAATCAATAAACTCCACATCCTTTCATGATTACACAAAACTATGATTGCACGAATACAAGCAGACAGAGTTGCTGACTATTTACAACTAGCTGATTTTGGCCATGTTCAGAGTTATGTCAAAATAATGTCAGTTTTTCCATAGTTAAGTGGGTTTTTACACTGAAATTTAAAAAAATCCTCCTTAATTTTTTATATCTACTTTAAACTTTAAACGTCCTAAATTTTGAAAAAAAAAGCATTTAATAATGAAAAAAACCCACTCAATTATGAATGAACCTATTTAACTTTGAAAAAAAAATCTCACTGAAATTGAAAAAACACTATTTAATTTTTGAAACCTAGTTTTAATTTCGAAAAAACCCATTAAAATTAAAAAATATCGTAAATTTTAGAAAAATAATGTAATATAATATAAATAGAAAATAAAGCTAGTACAAAGAAATGCAGTTTCAGCACACTCAAAGTGTGTGATTGCAAAGTCAAGAACAGCTAGCAAAGGAAAGAATTTTCTCCCCGAGCCAGCATGACAAAATCTTTTCTGTCTCCTTGCCCATTTCTCAGTTGTATTTTACATGCTGTTGGAAGTGAATTATTCAAAAAGTACGTTAAAAAAAAATTCTAGTTTTTTAGGATTAGCCATGCGGAAGTGTAAAGTTTGATGCTAAATTGCTCAAGAACAATGAAGTACAGAAATAAAACACTTAAATTATCTCTATTTTAGCAGTATGTTTCTCTTCATTGTTTTCGTTATTTAAATAGAAGAGAAGCTTGAAAATCACCCAGAATACAGTAAAATTTGGAATAGTTTTTTATTAATAGTTCCTTTCCTTTGTTTTAATTAATCTAACCAGGGCTTAAATTCTTACTAAAGAAGTACTGGAGCGCTATTATTTCAGCATCAGTTAAAATGTAAATATTTACTGAAAACAAAAAATACCGAATTTAATTAATTACTTTCACTGGGGGTAAACGTGCTAACGAATGTCTTCTTATGAAAGAGCACTAGCTTCCACAAAAATGGGTGTTTCTAAATTAATTACCCTAATTAAATTATGGGTATTGCTAAAACAGGACCGGTTAAACTTTACTACCCGAGGCCTTTTTTGCCAAGTTGGCAATCAAGTTTCCAATGTGGCAACTTTGTCATTTCTCCAACAATGTTGCTAAGCGAGTTATGGCAACCCTATTGACTATTTCAGCTGGAGCATCCCCAGACCTAATGGGGGTCCGATCTCCACATCCCCGATCCGGAGGAGTGGGTAACGTCACCCACACTTGCACCCTCGACTAATTAGGGGGATTTTACTTATCTCAATCTTCTAAACCTTTCCAGGCGTTTTCGCGGGGGTCAATTTTGAGCGTCTCTCTCTTTTTGTTCCTGCTCTTCGTTGAGTGATGACATGCCGTCGCTGTGGTCCCGTGGATTTTCTTCTCGTTTCTTACTACCCGCTTTGAAGGTAGCTGCGCTTAAGTAAGTGATCTTTTTTTTAAAGAATGACTGAAAATTAAGTTTGATTCTGCGATTTATTTGTGATAATTTGCGTTTGTAAGGAAGTGTGAATGTTGCAAAGCATAACAATGTGAGTGATGGGTATGAATGCAGTTGCCGAAAGAAAGGAGAGAATGAACATGGGATTAGATTCAGTGTGCGTGCGGGATCGAGGTTCTAACGGGAATTTAATTGATTCATAATGGTTTTTAGTATTTTGGACTTAAAAGCATAGGAGTATGAATGAGATTAGTGAGCTTGGATGGAATGGATGTAGATCGCGGATGATTGGAATAGCGTTAAAGTTGCAAAGGTTGCTTAATGTAGAGGTGGATGAAGATGAAAGTAATTTTGGTGGTTCTCTGAAAGTGGTTTGATTGGATGAAAGGTTAATGAAGAGAATCCGACCTGCAGATTTTCTGGGCCAATGCTCGGATGCCATCGGTTTTCCACTTGGCAACGAAAAAAATCGTCAAATTCAGCTTGCGGGCCGGACTTGCATTTACCGGATGAAAACTTGGTTCTCTTTGAGAAACGCGTGTTTGGCGCACTTGGCACTAAAAATCGGGGCCTCGGCTTGTTAAGTTTAACCACAGGACCCTGGCAGAATAACCTGGTGACACTAAAATAAAATATATTGAGGATTTAACTTACTTGAAATAAGAAGGCACGCGACAATCTCATGAAGTAAACAAACAATAACATAACCTCGTGTTGCCATATGCAGAAGTAAAATCCAATATATTCCTAAACTAAGTGTGGCTCAATTTATAGAATAAAAGTTATCTCATTTGATTTGAAAACATCCTCAAGAGAAATCTTGATAAAATTTTAAAAGTCAATTTGAAGTTGAATTAGAAACAAAAAAATTTTTAAGGGAGTTTTCACATGACGTCACTTCCGGCGAAAAAAGTTTCGTTTCGGAATGCTGGCGCTCCAAATGGTGCCCAAATCCCATAGGCGGTAATGTTAGAAATTTCTTTAATAAATTACATTCAGAAATATAGGAAGTTTACAGCAAAGAAGAGGTACTCGTGATATTGAACACAGCTTTGTTTTGCTTTTGACAAAGTTTTAGACATAAATATTTGAAATATATTATTAAAATCTACATTTTAAAAATGGAACCGATCAAAAGCAGACGAGACAACCATTCAATGAAGAAAATATTTATTGCAGGTAAGATATATTTTTGCTTTTTAAAGTAAGATAAAGATAGTTATTTTGTTTACGAATATATATATAGGTATTTAATGAATATATGCAGCAATGATTTTTACTAAAAGCGGTTGAGGTGTTAGCGCCCCCACGGAAGGGTTCGATGCCGTACTTAAGGGTTAAACTGCTATATAAAAAATTCAAACTGTTACTGACTGAATTTCAGTCGATTCTTGTGTATAATGACCTCCTGAACTCAAATATGACACCCGTTTTCCTCCATCACCCTCAATTTTTAATGGGACGCCCCCCTATTGTTATTGGACACCCCTAATTATACTCTGTTCATTTTGAACTGGCGCTTGAATTGAAAATATTTCCTTCCCTCACCACCAATCGGTAACCATAGAAACTATCCTCGTCAAAGTGTCAAAGTGACGAAGAAGGCTTTCGATTGGCTGCTCGAAGATCGTAACTATGGTTACGCGCTTCTAGAGTGGGGGAAAGCACTATTTCTCAAGCGCCAATTCTAAATGAATAGAGTATAATAGAAGCCCACGCTTCTATTAACAGCTTAAAACATGGAACCCCTATCCCCTAAAACTGGCTAGTTTTTAACGAACTGAATAATTTCCCTCAGCATAGACCTGAAATATAAGAATAATGTCATTTTTGAGCTTTTCAAAACATGAATATTAATTCCTGAGTTCACGAGCGGCGGCGCGATTCAGAGAGTCTCTTCCACGAGTTCTTTGGGGGCGCTAACACCTTAACCGCTTTTAGCAAAAATCCTTGCTGCATATATTCATTAAATTTGGGTCCTTGGGGAAGGGTTAGGACCCTTTAATGATGAATTGCTTAAAACATTTGAGGAAAAAATAGCCAAAAATAATCTCTATAAATTTTAACTATTTTTTTTTGCATTTTTAGTGGGGTAATAACCCCTTAAACTTATCAATTTGCTACAAATTTGTATATTTTAGAAGCTTTAACCTTTCTTGTTCCCTCGGGTGTAATTTAAAGGCTAAAGTAATAGTTTTTGACCCTGAAAATCGAATTCAAAGTCATTAAGTCATCGCAAAAGACGCAAAAAGGGGGAGGGGCTTTTCCCCGAAAATCTGAGCCTGATGGAGAAAAACGGGGGTCGGATTCGGATTCAGGGGGTCATTTTACATAAGAATCTGCTTGATTTGTGTCATAAGCATTTTGACCCTATTTTTTTTGTCGAGTAGTGTTATACGTATTTATTCCCATCTTTCTCTGTCTCGCAAGAATTTCTCATATATAATACAAAATATGAATACAAAAAGAGATAATATCAAGATTTCGATTATAATTTAGGTGTTCAAAAAACTCAATGTTAACCTAACTCAAACAAATTCAATGTTAACCTATAATTTCCCCTTTCTGAATTTTCTTATGGTAAGTTTTCATATTAATTACTAATAAAAGCATTTGTAGGCTTAATGATATTATATAAACATTTACTCTTGGTTTTAATTAATTAATTTAGAAGATCATCCTACACAAATTAAATCCCCACATCTTATGCGCTTATTTTTAACGGCATTTTGAATAATTTTGTTATTTTATTTCGAAACTAAAACATAAAAAAAAATTACCCCAATCGTCCAGTTTCATCCGAAACACTGACTAGGTTTATTTTGATCTTTTTTTAATAGTTTAATGCATTTTAAGATATCATCATCGGAATGTTTAAGCAGGCAAAATACACACCTCAAATAATCCCAAAATTATCAGGTGAGTTGTAATAAAACATATCTAATTTAACTAGCATAAGTTGGCAGCAAACTGAATAAAAGCATTAAATGTACTCTAATATTGTTTAGTCATTTTTATAGTAGAAGAGTCAGTGGAGTCAGTCGTATCTTTTGTTTAAAGGAATAGTGCATTTATCAAAATGCTATTCCTTTTCGTTGCTTCTCTTAAGTACTTGAATCTAAAACTAAAGGTTCAAGACCCATAAAGTTTCAAGCAACATTAAGCGCCTCTAACGTAAGTTTATTCACTTATAAATTACACCAGGGATCTAGTTGCACGAACTTGTTCCGTTTTTCATTCCTGGTTTATTTCGAATATAAATAATTCGCTTGGTTACATTTAAGATTTATGGTCGCAAATATATAATGTAATACAGAGTGGACGTGGATAACTATGTAGAGAGCTGATCTTGGATTTAAGTACAGTTTACCCATCGTAATATGGCATTTTCATCGACTCTTCTAAATTCTTATTTTTAAATTTAAAGGAATAAGCGAGTGTCAACGAGTATTACTCATGTTTCCAGTGATATTCTTAAACAGGGGTAACTATGTCCTCATTTTCCATAATTTTGCTAAAAGTTTCACAGAATATCCAAAGAATTAGAAATACTCGATTAGTATTAGAATAATGTTCTTTATTCCTCTATGTGTTATAAAAATATACTATTTGAATTAAGGGAAGAAGATTTGCTTTACATTTAGTAAACAATCTAAGTATATAAATAATCTAATCGTCGTGATAGGGTAAAAATATTTTAAAAGATGTTCCACGGTTTTATTAGATTAAAATTATTTTTAAGTTTTTACTGTAATGTAATTTTATATTTTTCTGTAAAATAAATGCATTAAAATTTTGAGTATTTAAAATATCCTACTTTTATCTATATTTTTTTACAAAACTTATAAAAAATTTGGAGAAAAAGAAGGTAAAATACTGTCTAAATCATTGTGTGATAAAAAAAATAAGGATTTTAGTCCCTTTTGATGATTTTACCATAAAACTCTAAAAACATGGGCCACTGTTTTATCTGAAAATCTTTCGCATTCAATGCGAATACATCCAAAACCTCTTGAATATAAACGTTAAATATATGCACTACTCCATAAATCTTTCGAAAGGTTTGATCAAATGGTTTAAACTGAACCTTTTTGTCACCGTTTATAGTTGGAGCAATCAAAATGAAACAATTTTTCAAATTTAGTGAACGGCTGAGTCAGAACTCTTTCATACCTGCGTTGACAGTATTTGACAAATGCTTTCACCGGAAACTGGGTTAGTGGATTCTCGGCGAAAAATCCTCTTTTTTTTGACAAAAGGCAATTTTGCATCGCGATGACAGATATCTAATTGAAATTCAGAAGTTAAACAATGGGGTAATTGTTTTTGACAAAGCGTAACGTGTGTCAAAATGTTATTAAAACAAAAAAAGGTAATTAATTGAATCGAACTGCGTCGATCTAGTTTTCTTTTGTAGAAGCTTCGTCTGATACAGAGAACCCAATTAGGAATTAGGAGAACACATTCTCGGCAAGATTACCAGACTTTACATTTAAATGCCGACTTTAAGAATAATCAGGAACATTGATCCCATACATAGGGGATATGTCTCCCTTAGAGTTTGAGATATTTGATGAAAAGGTAAAATCCTCCTTAAAATCCTCCCCAAAAAACACAGTGTCCACCCCTTTTAAATTTTGAACCCCCCAGGTATGGGCGTGTATAAGGGAGGGTTAGGGGGGTCCAGACCCCCCCCATTAGCCTAAAGCAATAGTTTTTTTAAGCTAAATACCCTGATGATGAAAAAAAAATGATGATGTAATGAAATGCTTAAAATTGGTTATTTTGGGACTTTTTAAAAAGAAAAATATCTTTAGAAGGAACGAATAAAACCAAGAATAATATTTTAATATCACAAGTCTTACTCAGTTTAACTTGATGTTAATAATTTATTCCTATACTTTTTATTTTTTACATATACCCTAATTATTTGAGCTAGACCAACTGAAAGACATTTTTATGGACATTTCAAAAAATATTGATTTAATACAATTTTCATCATCAGAAAGGTTTATAATTTGAATTATATCAAAAAGAAATTTTAATACTTGCTTATTTCGATTGTCATGCAGCTATCACTCCCTCATTTTCCTTAATTTATAACTCCTTTTGCTTTCTTTACTCGCTCAACCATCAAATGATATCTATTTCTCAAGGAAGATCAATCGAGGAATTGTTAAACAGTCATTTAACCGAATCCATCGACAGATGTTCGAAGAACAAAATTGTTTTCCTTCTTTCACACATCACAAAAATATTTAAGTGTAGAGTAGGGATAGGATAAGTTCATAAAATTCTAAACTTAACTGACATATTTTTGAGGGGTTTATAATTTGAGAGAAGTTGTTTGGCCCTCAACGCACACAACACAGAGGAAGTATTGAAGAGAATATAACTCAGAGACTATACGGGGTGTATCTGAAATGGTGCAACAAACTTTCAGGGATGATAGTAGACCCCTAGACGAGTCAGAATCACCTAGGATTCGTGGGTCCCAGACCAAATCCCAGGGAGTTAAAAAAGGAGCGACACCCCAAAAAATCATTGAAAAATTCAATTCGGAGAACTACTATTGGTAAAAAATTAATTATGGTCTCAAAAATTGTGGTTTAATATGATCTTTAAAATTATCTCAAAAGTTTTTACTTTAAAATTTGTTTTATTATGTAAAAAGTCAAAAAACCACAAAAAAATGTGAAAACTCTACCAAAACCTTATTTTGTATTTCGAAATCCTTTCTTTTGATTTGATAATCTGAAAGATCATAGTTGAAAACCCTTAAGTCCAAAGTTTCACGTAAATACAATCAATATTAAACGCTTGAGATCCTGTTAAAGTTTGTTTTTTGCGTACGCAAACGGCTGTTCTGGAAGCAGCTCTAGGAAACTGTTTGCGCACGCAAAAAACAAACTTTAACAGGATCTCAAGCGTTTAATATTGATTGTATTTAAGTGAAACTTTGGACTTAAAGGTTTTCAACAAGGATCTTTCAGATTATCAAATCAAAAGAAAGGATTTCGAAATACAAAATAAGGTTTTAACAGAGTTTCCACATTTTTTTTGTGTTTTTTTTAAACTTTTTTCATAATAAAACAAATTTTTAAAGTGAAGACTCTTGAGATAATTTTAAAGATCATATTAAACCACAATTTTTGAGACCATTATTAAAATGTTTACCAATAGTAGTTCTTCTACAAATTGAATTTTTCAATGATTTTTTTGGGGTGTAGCTCCATTTTTAACTCCCTGGCATTTGGTCGGGGACCCCCAAATCCTAAGTGATTCTGACTCGTCTAGGTGTCTACTATCATCCCTGAAAGTTTGTTGCACCATTTCAGATACACCATGTATAACAAGCATATTTCATCAAAGGAGCAAACAATTTTTATCTTAATCATTTGAAACGGTTTTCCTAAAACCGTACCTAATTCTTGAAATAACTATGAAAAATTGTTTTAAAACAAAGAGTTTGCAAGAATGCTGAAGGAACATTGAAAGGGTAGTTAATTTACTCATTATAACTAAACCCCATTGCACAAGGAATGAGGTATTTTAATGAGTGAGGGATTTGCTTGATTTTATGCTTTTTTGATACATTATGGTTTAAAACTCCCAAATTTCTGATTTTTAAGTTCAAAAATGTGTTTAAATAATTTAAAATTCAATTTTATTTTTGACAAAATGCCAGAATAGTCACGTTATCAGAAAACGGGCTTCTATTGGATGTGACCTCACAGCGCATGATTTGTGCTTTGAAAGTGTTTTCGCGCCCAAACAAAAAAATTTATAGCTCAGAAACTAGGCTACGAAAATACGACAGCAAGATAACTTTGAATACACCTAATGGTGCCACAAAAAATAAAAAAACGATTTCTGTAGTGAAATGAAATGAAGAACATAGTTTGCCCGTTGATAAGTGAAAAAAGCAACCCCGTTCAAAAACACAAGTCCATTTAAATTAGAAATGTTGGTAAACAGGAAAAATTTTAACTTCTTTTACCATTGAACAATTAATGAGGTATTTGCATGAGTGAGGGATTTGCTTGATTTTATACTTTTTTGATACATTATGGCTTTAAACTCCCAAATTTCTGATTTTTAACTTTAAAAATGTGTTTTAAATAATTTAAAATTCAATTTTATTTTTGCCAAAACGTCAGAAAAGTCACGTTATCAGAAAACGGGCTTCTATTGGATGTGACATCACAGCGCATGAAAACCATTGTGTTTGCTGTTTTCATGTGATCAGAAAACCGGCTTCTATTGGATGTGACCTCACAGCGCATGATTTGGAATTCGAAAGTGTTTTCGAGTCCAAACAAAAAACGAAATTTCAAAAATTTATATCTCAGAAACTAGGCTACGGAAATACTTGATGTAAACGTCATTCTTCATGGTTTTTTATCTACTATTTTAATAAAATTTAATCTCAAAACATGAGAATATCTCATTCTTCAATGGTTGGGTGATGGTAGTAAAAGAATTATAACTTTTACCAGGTTTAACACCTGATGATCCATTGATCTTCAATAAATTATATATGCAAACAGTAAAAGTAAAAAAAATTATATCAAGATAACAAGCATGATGAATAAAAGTATATGCGGGGAATGTATTGATATTTGTTACCCAGATTTATAGTATAGACTTATGAAGAGTTTGTATTACAGACTGACAGGAGAAAGGCACTAAGTCACTTTTGTTCTTATAGAATTTTAGCTCTTTCGAAAGGGGTAGAACGACGCTAACGAGAATCGGATTGCCTGAAGGTGATCACAGATCAGTTGGTTATGGAAATTACATGATGCTCTAAAAAAAAAAAGCGGTGGGCTAAAATATTCCCTAAGTTTGCTCAGGATAGTTGAGACAGATGTGTAAGCCGATGTGTAGTTTGCCTATGTGTAGTAAGCCGATGTTTTCTGTAAGCCGATGATATAGTTTGTTTCAAATGGATGCAATCGATCGTGAATTTTTGAAGGTTCTTCTATTTTTTTGGTCATTTTATTTTGGCTTATTGAGCTGCTTAGATTAGTTTCGAGTTATGAAGGTTTACTGTATCGGCCTTTAAAAAAGGCATGGTATAAATGTTGTAAAAAAGAGAAAGTAATGCCCTAACTCATGCTATAAAATAAAAACCTATCTGCAAACTTTAATTTTTTCAAAAATTTTTTCAGAGAGAATTTACACATTTCTTTCTTAAATGCCCTTTTATTTAATAAACTGTCTTATAATTTAACTGTCCCCTTTTTTCAGAATGCAAATAGTTCTGAGCATAATAACCATGATACACGGATTCTGATGATCCGATAATATCGCCTTGCAGTTTTTGCGTAAAAAGAAAGCCTGGGAAGACGGATGCATTCGGGGAAAAACATGAGAAAAATTCATCAAGAAAAAAAACTGCAGAAAAATTTCTAACAAATTTTTTATACCGTTTCTCTCGCAGAAATTTTCTACTGAGGGCAAAATTTTCTGCTAACGCCGTTCGTGTATATTATACGGGTATGGAAAGCCTTAATGAAGGCATTACTCAGGGCTTCTCTTATAGAACAACTATCGAATTATTGACTTAATCAACTACAACACTAAATAGAGAATCAAACTGTTAAACCCAAATCCATACTTATATCAAATTTTGTAATTTTGGACTTATGTAACTGTAATTTCGAGCAAGTCATTTCGTAAGTAATACTTAGATAGTATAGACATGCAGAAAATAACGCCATTATTCCGAACCTGCCGATTTTCCTTATCAACAACGACCTAACATCAGAGCCCCGACAACATCCCCAATCCGTACATCCAAACCCCAATCAACACCTTTTGTTCTTCCATCCCCAAAAACTGACCAATCACCGAAAAAGACCGTCACGGCCAGGCACCGAGCATATCCCACCGAAAAGGCGGCAGAAGAAGAAAAAAAAGAAGATTCCGTTTCCACGTTCCAGAATGTCCTGAGACAATTCCTCTGTCCCAAGGTCCCTGACACTCTGCGAGTCCAGCGAAAGTCACCACTTTCCTCTGGCTGGTGGTTCTCCAAGCGCGACGATACCGTTAGATATCGTTTGCTGTGAGTTCGCGGGGTGGAACAGAACAGATCGGGCAAGAGTCCCGGCTGGATGTGTGACTTGGGCAGTTGCTGGGGATGAGCAGGAGTTCGTCGCAGCATTCTAGAATGGCCGGAGGGGGCCGGTCGTCGAACATGAAGTGTGTGGTGACCGTTGGGATTATCTTGCCGCTTTTGGCGGCTGTCATCGGTAAGTCGAACCTTAAGGACACATTATTACTTCAATTTTAGCTGATTTTTGTTTTTGTTTTTTCATGTTCATATGAACATTTAACCGAGTTTAAAAGGAAGGTCTCCATGAAGGGTGTTTTTCACACGGTTTTACCGCTGCTCAGATGAAGGGAAACGGGACAATAAAGATATGGGTTTGAAACAAGCGCGGATCCAACACGGCTCCAAGGGGGGACACTTTTCCAGGCAAGATCCCCTTGTCGAACCATTGGGGGTATGGGGTCCTCCCCCAGAAAAAAAATTTAAATTTGACGTGTAATTGTAGGGTTTTAACTCATTTTTAGAAACGTTTTGAGTCTAAGGGGGCACTTTTCAACACTATTACCTTTACTTTTTGACATAAAATGTCAAAATTTTGGGAATTTCCTAAAAACAAACTCTGAATACCCCATTTTGATACTAATGGGGGGTATGAGGGCCCTTCCCCAGAAAATTTTTTGAAATCACATGTAAATGTTGAGTTTTACTCATTTTGAGAACCTTTTTGGGTCTCCAAGGGGGGCACTTTCCAGAGTGCCTTTACCCTGGATCCGCCACTGGTTTGAAAGCAGAGGTCCAAAGATGGTAAGACGAGTTTATAATTGGGGTCTGGACCCCTCATAGTCACGTCAGCATAAGATGAAAGATACTTCTTTCGCATGGAAGTGCCGGATCTCTCACTGAGCGACTTTTCGACATGTTTCAAATTGTTAGAATTCTGCTACAGGTCCATTGTCTGCTCCATCAGTTAATCGATCGTCATTGTACCAAAATTCACCAAATATGGTTTTCTTTACAGCGCTCCATTGATGGAATTCTATTGGTGCATTAAGCTACCATGAGATCCAGAAAAAAAAGGGTTTCGCATTATTAACTGATAACAAATGGTCCTTTTAAACAAATCCTCCTTCAATTTTGGTTAACATGACACCTAAATTGGGTTTGGACGCTATGCCGAAAATCGACATTTTTGGAGTGTTTTATCTTGAGTCTGTGGTGAAAAAGGGATGTTTTTTTTTACCTGGAGCACTATTGGGTACCATGGACAATTTCATTAGATAAAAATGTGGGCAATCTCATTCCTTAAAAAATTTTATAAAAATTTTTCGAGCAAAAAGTTAAACCCTATCTTTGAAGCAATCCTGAAGCTGTAATTCATCAGAAAAAATCCCGTACAGATGTTTTTTGGAATGTTCCAAGCTTCCATTACATCCAATAAAAACAGTTTCTTTCTCGACAAACTTCTTTATCCAAAATTTCACCTATGGAGCTTGACTAAAATTTTGTAGTTTATCCGCCTACTCAAAATGCCTGTTATGTTGGCAAAATTGGCAACCTTTGGATTTGGGATGAAACTTGGGCGAAAATTACCTCCTCAGTCAATATTTCAATCTGTTTGATTCTATGACCTGTCGTATAGAGGGTTTCATTGCAGCTCGTATGGAAGACATTAAACACTGATTTCCGATATTTAATTTTTTTCCTTTGTTCTGAAAATTATATAATTTATTTGCATTCACAAAGCTCACTTGCTGTGTAAAGTCCTTCATGGTGTTGCATTTTTTATGAACAGGAGTAAATACAGAAATGAGGTTCAATAAAATGAGGACCAGGTTAGCTTGGAGAAACAAGGGTAATTTGTCTCAGCTGAATGGGACTTAGTCACACGTTCTGCAACAACTCTGTTCATAGCCTCCTCACCCGGTAAGGTTAGTTACATTGTAATTTGAAGGTTCAACTCCTAAGTACTTCCTCAAGTATCCCCTGTTATTTTTTTTTCAAATTTAATTATAGGAAAGTAGCCCCCCTGTAAATAGAGGTTCTGCGATCGAATGTGCTTGTGGCGCTGGTAGCAGTACCTTACCTCTGTGGTTCAGGACACAGGTGCCCGCTGAGTAACAATGAGTAGGTTAGTACTTCTTATTGCAATTCAGCGGGCAAGGATTAAATATCCGAGTAGTACCCACTCATTACCAAAAAAACCCCCCTTTTTGTTTCAAAAGTATATTAAATATGTAAGACTTTCACCAATTATGCAGATGTGTTTCTACATATTACACTGAAAAACTAAATTTATAAGGGGTTTCGTTAAAAACATTTATTTGTGACTCGAGAAATAGGCAATTGTAATTATTAAGTAAATGAGAGTATATTTAGTGAGTATATTTTAAAAGATCTCAAACAGATTATACTTTTCATGAATGCTATTGTAAACATTTGAAGCTTATTATTGTTCGTTCGATTGAAGAGGAAGTAATTATACGCTTCTCTCAATAAGAAACTAAATCTTGTACTTATACCTAACTATTCAAGTGAAAATTAGATCCTTTTGTAAATATTTACCGGTGATTTTTCTCGCATTTCAAATGCAATATTATTTAAAGAGTACTAATTTGATTATTCGAATAAAAATAACAGGAAAATCTATGTAAACGCGTTACCCTAATGTTTCCACTTGCACCTTTATTTCGAAGTTATTATTGACCAAATCAAGGCTTTACTTTAGAAATAGTTTAGCAGTTTTAAGAATTCAAAGGGGAGAGTGAGATAGTTTCATTTAATCAGATCTTTAAACTCTATCTCAACCAGCCTCACTTACATTAGTGATATATTAGTGAGGTTATATGCAGTTCTATGTCAGAAAGAACGTATGACTGAAAGGCACGAGTGAAAAGCCTGGTGCTAAGCCTTTGCCATCACTTGCCACCTGTCTTCAAAAATATGGTTTAGACTTTGCGAAGTAATAGGCAGTAGTGCTGTATGTGTGTAATTGGCTCAGATGGCCCGTTGTCACCAAGCGAGTGCTAACCTTCTCTCCTTTCAGATAACACTGGGGAACAGCCATTTCGTTGTCTTAGAACTGTGACTTGTTTTTGAATCACTTTTGGCCCCTGAATCCAAAAGTAACTGTAGTTTTTGTCTGTCACGTCCACTTTTTTGTCAAACAGCCCTGCCCCCTTTTTATGTTTTTCAATAATTTAATGACTTTGAATTCGATTTTCAGGGTCAAAAATCATTACTTTAGTCTTTAAATTACACCCGAGAGGACAAGAATGGTTAAAGTTTCTAAAATATGAAAATTTGTGGCCAATGGATAGGTTAAGGGGTTATTACCCCCCTAAAAACGCAAAAAAATCGTTAAAAACGATAGAGTTTATTTTACGCTATTTTTTACACTTATTTTTCACGCAATTCCTTTTCAAAAGGCCCTAACCCATCATCAAGGACCCAAATTTAATGAAAATTGGCCGAATGATTTTTACAAAAAGCGGTTGAGGCATTAGCGCCCCCGAAGCACCCACGGAAGGGTTCGGAATACTCTCTTTCGCTTAGAGAACGCGAACACCTCAGCCGCTTTTAGTAAAAATCATTGCTGCCTATTTTCATTAAATTTGGGTCCTTGGGGACGGGTTAAGACCTTTTAAAGAGGAATTGCGTAAAAAAATTAAGAGAAAAAACCCTGAAATGCAAAAAAGGAACGTTATAAAGGATTGAGGTTATTTTAAGCTTTTCTTACTCTTATTTTTTATGCAATTCCTCTTTCAAAGGTCTTTACCTTTCCCCAAGGACCCAAATTTAATGAAAATACTCAGCAATGATTTTTACTAAAAGCGGTTGAGGTGTTATCGTCCCCGAAGCGAAAGAGAGTCTTCCAAACCCTTCCGCAGGTGCTTCGGGGGCGCTAATGCCTCAACCGCTTTTTGTAAAAATCATTGCTGCTAATTTTCATTAAATTTGGGTCTTTGGAGATGGGTTAGGGTCCCCAACCTTTTTGTACCTAAGAGCACATACCAGAATATCGGTCGAATGGAGGGCACCATTTATTTTTTCAAGATAAATTTATAGTTGGTGGACATAGTTAATAATGCACACTACATATAATGCACAAAAAATTTAATTTTAAAAATTAATTTAACATAATGAATATAATTAGTATTAATATTATTTTGTAAAATAAATTACTACTAAATTGCTTGCAAAACATACGAAGAAAAAAAATTATTTATAAGATATATAAAATACGTTGTATTTCACTGGCCAGAGCTTCATAATTGGATGATTATGATTAAATTCTTGCCCGTCAAGGTGTTCATCTGTACGTCGTGATCTATATATTTTTTATTTTATTATATTCATTGTCGAAAATGATTCACATAAGTGTGTGGAACCAAAGAACTACTTAATTTTATATGCTGCTCTTTTTAAGAAAGGAAATTTATTTCTATCAACTATATTCCAAAATTTCTCATATCATCTGATAATAGTTTTGAGGATAATGTCATTCTGAAGATCCAAAATTTCTATTATCGCCTTACTTGAAGAAATTCTAAAATGTATTTGCTATTTCATTTCTAGAATTTTATGGGATAGTGGAAAATTGAAATATTTTATCATTGGGCACAAGCAGCGGGCGCACCTAGACCGATCGACGGGCGCCATGGTGCCCGCGGGCATAGGGTTGGGGACACCTGGGTTAGAACATTTTGAAAAGGAATTGCGTAAAAAATAAGTGTAAAAAATAGCGTAAAATAAACTCTATCATTTTTAACGATTATTTTTCGTTTTTAGGGGGGTAATAACCCCTTAAACCTATCCATTCGCTAAAAATTTTCATATTTTAGAAACTTTAACCATTCTTGTCCTCTCGGGTGTAATTTAAAGACTAAAGTAATGATTTTTGACCTTGAAAATCGAATTCAAAGTCATTAAGTCATTGAAAAATGTAAAAAGGGGGCGGGGCTGTTTGCCAAAAAGTTGACATGATAGAAGAAAACTAACAACAGTTTTCTAATCAGTGTGCCCATTGAACTCTAAAATAGCCAAAAAATCGAAGTCAACAGAAATTATGTTAAAAATTGTTCCCCAGTGTAATACGCATAATACACATACACTCAACACCATAAGAGTGATCAGAGTAGTACTAATGAAGTCTTAAACTAACATCCCTGCAAGGTTTTATGTGAGAGATAAGGAAATCTGGGGTTACATTTTCACCCCAGCAAAATTTTAAAACTGAAATGAGAGTTATGTATACGAATATTTTCGGAGAATCTTGTTAGTTTCAAGTATTAAAATTGCCCAGTTTGAAGAATTTCAAGCAAGTGGTTAAGTATTTCATCCTCAAAATTCACTTATTTTGCGTCGGCTTTTAAGTACATCCATAAAAATTTTTCTACTCTGTAGGAAATAAGTCCAGAAGGCTAAATGTCTGTTATTCAAATATTCTTTTATTTCACAAGGTTTTTATCTTCAAATCACATATCGTTGAAAAATAATTCTTGATGAAAATTAAAAACTTTCACATCAAAAATTAGTAATTCCTTTGAAAAATAATTACACAAACAGTGAATCCCATTTTTACACTTAATTGTAAACTCTAGAGAATGTCGAATGCTTTATGAAGGTTTCAGATCAATTTTTAAAACTACTTATAATTTTCTCTGAGAAAAAAACATATAAGAATCGTTGGACGCATTTGGAAACTAACTTTAAAACTGATTTTGTTTCGTTTTAACTTGACAAAAATGAATTTTTAATCAAATCGTTTGTTATTTTCAAGATCATGATTTTGACAAAATACTAATAGTTTTGAGAATCTGGGCTTCTTCGCTCGATATTATTCCAGAAAGGGTTTAATGAGTTTTTCCTTTCAGTCGAAAATCTGCAACCAGCAACTATCTTAATTATTAAATGTCTGTCTTTTCTATCTTAATAATTTTGTGAATTTCCACCATTGACACAATCAAGTTCAAGTAGTAAAACACTGAAAAGTTGTTGAAAAGTGTAAATTGTCAGATGAATTTTTATACCTTGTTTTGGTTTAATTTATTTGAAAAATGCTCAGCCATTTGAATGAATAAATTTTATAAATATTTTTTTTCACAAAAGCTTTATACTTTTTCATATTCTGATGGTATAAAATGGTATAAACGAGTAAAATAATGAGTGTATTTTTAATCAAACTTATCCTTTAACAAAATTGTCTTTTTAAGAGTATAATATAATTATTTGAGATTATAATTAATGAAGTAAAATATTAATCTTTTTCATGAATTACATTTATACTATCGTAAAACGGGGTGAATCGGATCAATTTTGAAGTTTGAACTACTGCCAAAAGTTTAATAAAAAATATTTTTGAATGCTTTGAAAACAATATTTCGAGTCCCAATTAATACTTTAAGAACCCGTTGAAAAAATTCAATTATCTTGAATGGTTTGTTTTATAATAATTTTTAAGTGCCGTGATCCGATTCACCCTCAATGCGGGGTGAATCGGATCACTGCCAGTTTTTGTGGAAAAAACGCAATTTTTAAGTCATAAAGTGATAAAGGATACTGAAATTAGCCTTCAAATAGTCTAATAAGGTAAAAAATGATTACATTTTACTAAATAATGAACATTTTTAAAAATAAAATCTAAGGTTTTCAGAAAAGTTATGATACTTTTTACCAAAGTTTTATGTTTGAAAATTTGTTTTGAAGAACTGGTAATAGGTGGAGATTTCAAACGAAGGTTATTTTGGTTTATGTATATCTAAGAGTATAATGTAGGGTTTTGGAAGTTCTGGTGGTATTATTTCTTTTCAAAATGGTGGTTAGAAAAGAACGCAAATGACTATTTTCGTAATTTTTTTTCGGCTGCTTTAAAAACTGTGAAGAATGCATTATTCATGGCTAATAAAAGTTTTGCTGTATATTTACAATGTTTAAATTAAGATGCGAAAGATTTGAGATGATTTGATAAGTTTAAGATAGCAAATTTTGGCTGTAAAACTGCATATAACTGGTAACTTTCCATTGTTCTTTAACACTTCACTCGCTCCGTTGAGCAGCTGGTGTATGAAATAAAATCAAGACAGATGTTTTCTGAAATAAATTAATTATTAAAGCATTGAAAGTTTTCCATAACATTATTGTTTTATCTGTTTCCAGTTTCGAACAATAAGTGTTGCTTTTTTTAGTGTTTTCAATTGTAGAAAACAATCGCTTCGTTCGCTTTACCGTAAGTTAAGCGAGTAGTGCAATTCTCAGAAGCTAAAAAATAATGCGCTCTTAAATATCCCACTGATTTCTGCACCTATATTTAAAGATAATTTAATATACGGCATATTAATAAACAGCTGGGTCTGTATGTACGTTTTCTTGTTGATTTTGATGTCGTTTTAGTGAAAATTTCTTTCGAATACTGAGAGAGGTTTTTAACAATAGATTTTATGTTTGAGATCAAAATCTCCCATCTAAAACTTATTGGTTAACCTTAAACCGTTGACACATTGATGTAAACATACAGCAAAACTTTTATTAGCCATGAATCATGCATTCTTTCCAGTTTTTGAAGCGGCCAAAAAATTTAACTAAAATCGTCATTTGATGTCTTCTTTTCTAAGCTCCATTTTGAAAAGAAATAATACCACCACAACTACCAAAACCATACATTATATTCTTAAATACACATAAACCCAAATCCCTTTTGTTTGAAATCTCCAACTATAATCAGTTTTTCAAAAAAAATGTTCAAACACGCATTTTTATGACTGATCCGATTCACCCCGCATCAGTAGTCGGAATGGACTTGTTTTACTAAAAAATTCAGCAAAAATCGGGATTACAATTTATTTAAAATTTGACTGCAAAGAAACCTTTAGAATATTCGGGACCACACGGGGGATACCAAAAATTGAGAAAAAAAAGTTATTTTTTTGGTTCAATAAGCAAAGTTTTGACAGCCACGTTTTTGTGACCTTTTTTGTATACAACTTCACAGCTGTGGTAGACCTAAGATATTATCACAAAATAATTTTTGATGGCTGAAACAACATCTGAACAATGCGTAGAATAAGTCAGAATTTATCCTGATTTTCTAACTCTAACACAACCGGAGCTATGATGGTTTAAAAAACTTTTTTCAAAAGTGATCCGATTCACCCCGCTGATCCGATTCACCCCGTTTTACGGTATATGAAAAAAATCAAATCAACATGATTAATCACTAGTTGCAATTGGTATTGGTCCCAGAATTACCTACGATACTCGCTGTTTGATGTTAATTAAGCCGTGAAAAGGGTAAAAATGAGTTCGAAATTATTTTTTTTTTCCTTTTTTCACTTTTATTTATTTATTTATTTGAACATTTATTTGAACATAACACTTGAACAAGAGGAACATTTAAACACACAACACAAAATTACAAAAAAAAAAGAGAACCATAATCACCTGGGACCTATTGGTCCATTTAGGTGACCAAATATATATTTAAATAAGAAAATATATGAAAATACATATTTAAATAAGAAAATATATGAAAATACATGAGTGGCTAACAGGGTGTTGGTAAAATAAAAACAATATTATCAGTCATACAGATTTAAAATTACAAAAAATATGTATAAAACAAAAATAGCTACATTAAAAAAGTTTCAATATTTTCTATTGTGAACAAAAATTCTTTTAGTTTCTTTTTGAATAAGTGTTTAGATGGGCTATTTTGGATTTCAAGTGGTAACATATTATAGGGGAGAGTGTTGTACCTACGGACGGTTGTACCTTCAGCCACCTCATTTTAAAATTCGGGAAAAAATGTAAATTTGAATTTGAGGTCGATTTTGAATGTAAACAGATGCTATCTAATTGCTAACGTGAAATCAGCTGTTTAAAATGTTATTTAAATTTTCTAAAATAAAAATACTGTTTTTAGGTGCTCAAAGTTTTTTTTAGTGCATCACTACATTAATTATTTTCTTCCTCTATGATTATGGTATGATTAAATGGGATATATGGGGGAATCCCAGAGATTTTGACTTTTTAGTTTTGATATTAGAAATCGTCAGATCTCAATTCTTTTATCTTTTATAGAACTTTGAATGCAAAAACACCTGATGCTGTACCTTCGGACACCATGAGTGTTGTACCTACGGACACGTTCTTGTGGGTGTCTGTAGCTAATCGGAGTTTTAGAATCAGGTTTCATTTAACTGAATACATTTTAATAAATGTTATACTATTTCTAAATGGTAATCTATTTGTCAGCGATTATATTCAAGTGAATTTTACATGAAAAATCAAATATTTTGTGATATAAACTACTTTTTTAAATTTATGATTCTACTTGGAATTTAATGTAAAATATGGTATAAAACCCTAAGCACCCTATCGCATTTAATTATGATGATTAAAAAAACTTAAAATTTCCGCTGAAGAAGATTTACCACCAAATTATTATTGTTATTACTACCAAATGCTTGCACAACTAAGTGTCGATCGAATTGTTTTTTTTTGGATCAGTGAAGTTGTCAGATCAATCAGCATGATTGATGAAACTATTACCTTAAATTCTGATCTGAAAATACCATGTGATTTTTGTGTTTTTGGTAAAAAATCAAGACTTTTATCATTCAACTTCGTTTTAATGATCATTTACGATCTAAAACTACATTACTTTAAAAAATCTATTTTCAATTTTAAAAAGGCTTGAAATAGGTTATTAAAAGGTAATTCATCAATAAAAATGTTCATTCTTAGCTTTTTTCAACTAATTCTTCCCTTTTTAAGGGTGTCCACAGGTACAACTGGGTCTGTCCATAGGTACAACAGGTTGTTGTACCTTTGGACACAAATTTTTCCAAGTTATTATAAATGATTAAAAATCCAATTTTCAAAATTTTGACTAATGAAAAATATATCTCTACTCACAAAGGTTAGAACTATAAGTTGGGCACTTTAAATATTCAAAATGTGATTTTACCTGTCTTAGAAAAATCCAAACGTGATTTTTGTCCATAGGTACAACACTCTCCCCTACAGTTTGGGGGCTATATATTGAAAATTATTACAAAACATTACATTTGTTAAAATTGTTTGTTAAATTTGTTTTTTTCAAGAAGGAGAATCGATGTTATCATTATGTCTACAGGGCTAATTTACAATTAAGTAGTTTTAAGCTTACAGTTCGTAAAAACGGGAGTGCCCGTTAAAAAAAAAGTCCGAAGAAACGGGCGTCGCCTTTAGGGGAAGGGAGTATAAGAGAACACAAGATAAGGATAAGAAAGTATCGGCTTTATACAAAGTATGTTAAAAATAAAAAATAAAATAAAAAATTGACTGTGTACGTGGGACTATCAAGCGTGGGTGTCTTAAAGACCATGCCTTGAGGCCAAAAGTACACACCCTGATAACTTGGTATGAAACGCAAAGCTTGGTATTAAAGACGCTGATGTATAAATCCTCTAAAACCATCTTGAATCAACCCTAAAATTCACTCCATCAAATTCTAACGATGCCAAATTGTTCACAAAAAAGACATTAGCATTCACTTTATAAGCAATCCTTAGTTCTTTAGGGAACGTACCCATACTACGTGACCCATTTTTTACCATTTTTGACCCCCTCCTCCCCCTTGGTGACCATCCGTAGTATATGCCAAGACCCCCCCCTCCCCCTCTAGTTTTCACGTAGTAATTCATAAATACGGTTTGCCATCATTTTTTGCAAACAGAAAGTTTTAAAAAATTAATTTTGCTTAATTTTTCTAATTTTAATAACTAATTTGGCTCAATAAGTCTCAATTTGGCAAATTTCAATAATTAATTTGGCTTAATTTTGTCGTATTGACTAGAAGAAATTGACTACGTGACGAAACACTAAGCCCCCCCCCTCCCCCCTGTGACCGTGCGTGGTATTTTGAAGACCCCCCTCCCTCCCCTGAATGGGTCACGTAGTATGGGTACGTTCCCTTATATAAAAACAAAATCTAGAGATTCTTTCTTAGAAAACTTAGATGCTAAGCCAAAAAAATCACATTTTTGCTTATAAACCAAATACAGAATACATGGAAATAATAATGACAGTCTTTTACGATAGCTTACGCATGTGTCCATATGATAGCATTTTATCCCCCTTATACAGTTCCCAACAGGGAAACCGCTGCACAATCTTACCCTCCATTCCCTAACTATGTAGATAAAAAAATTCTAACTTTCCAAAACAAAGATCTTACTGTGTGTCTCTCACAATAAAACAAAACTATCTCGACTTCACAGATAGTTCTTCCTCGATTACCAGAACTCCGAAAGAATCCTGAGAAAACATTCCACCGAAAGTGGAACGCGCGTCCCTGGGTCATTAACTCCTACCCCTCGACTCTCACTCTCTCTACCTTCGAAAAAGAAACAAAAACAACCAAATCAGCAAAATAAAAAAAAATCTTCGTCAATGCATGGACTTATCGGGTGAACCCAAGCGTGGACTTCTGGGTCTCCAGTGTAAGACGGAGATGGTCCATCTGCATGAAACGATGATTACTCCTGTGGCGAGTGAATGAAATGATGATTACTTTACTAACAGCTGGTCACTGTCTCTATGACAACAGTGGAGAAGAAATTGGGCGTTCACTATCTAGTATCCATTCCGAGATGATTTGAATTCTAAGTGTCCGTGACGAGTTATGTGTTGTCGTTTGAGAAACAGTGTTGCACCGTCTTCGATGAAGCGTTTTTTTGAAGCATCGAGAGTAGATTGGGTTTTTGATGGTGGTGGCTTTTGAGGTGTTTTTTTGGACACTGACTCATGGGAGTGATTGTTTAGATGGAGTTTTCGTTTTCTGGTGTGTTTGGTTTTTATGTTATTATAAACAATCCTTTTTCTTAAAAAAATAGATATCAGTCGTCTAATCACAGCAATCTATTAAAGTATTTCCTACTTCGAATGTTTCGGTATTTGGCTTAAATTTATCACCCTTTTTTTGCATAAAATAACATACAAAATGGGCCATCTATCGAAAAAAAACACCTAGCAAGTTTTAGCACGATCAACAAGATACATTACTCTTTTCTAACACAAATCAACTTCACTCTAAAGTCTAAATTGTTGTAATTCATTCTAATGAAACTTTTGACGCATTTAAAATAACATTAGCAAGGATATTTTTAATTTTTGAAAAGAATAAATAATCGCTACTTTTATTTCAATAGGTTATTTTATAGAAAATTCCCTTGCTATAAAAAATTATCAGAAATGCCTCAAAAGTTTCATTTGAATGAATTTTAATAAATGTTGTGGTGCAAAATACTGACTCAGGATTATCATGAATACTCAGGATTATCATGGTCTTATCAATCAACTTTTATGAGGATTACTACTGTTTAGTAACATATAATTTAAGAATGTAATATGGACTACTAATGCTTAAGTTACTTTTAAAAAATTATTTTAATTATCTTTCACTTTTATGTTTGTCTGAGAGAGAATGTAAGAGAAGGAAAGACAGAATAGGGAAGTGAACTCTTAATTCAGAAGATTTGAAATAATAATTATTTTAAAAATAGTGTATAGTGGTTAGTAAAATATTTTGACAGAAGGTAGATCTAGATTTACATAGACATATTATGCAATGGTTATGGAAAAAAAAGTTATAACTGTTTATAACTAAATAAATAACTAAAAACTACTTCTTTTTGCCTACCAATTCATAAACCTATTATAGTAATATGGTATATCTAAGAACGTATTTAACCACTTGGTAAGACAACAGCTGAACAGTATTTTTTTAGAGTTTTCCTCAACTAAATTACATTTTTAGCTTCTGATGTTAAAGTGTAATTATTAAAAACATTTTACTAACATACATAATATTAAATTGTCACCAAGGGGAACTTGGATTTGGAATTTAGAAATATTCCCCTACGATTACCCTATCTGAAATAACGGAATAACACTGTTCAAATGTATTGTTTAAGAGAGAGAATAAGTGTATACAATTAGAAAATTTCTCTCTCCAGGTGTTGCAGCTTGGACACTAAGCAATGATTCTGCCAGCAAGAGAGAAGACGCCAGTTCCTTTTATTCGGTGAGTGCGTTATTTCAGTATAACATTGTATACTAAGTTCTGTAAATTTAAAGTAGTTTTTTGTTTGAATTACAATTACACAGCGATATTAATAGGTTGAACTTTACCCAATGATGACATTAGTTAAAAATTTTTGATGTTATACGATAATTTTTTTTATTTCATTCCATGTCAGGTTTATTAGTCTGCAGTGGGTATTTTTAACTTATATACATGGAAACGTATCCAAATAAATATATTTCGTAACATCCCCCCTTTTTTAGCGTAAATAGCATATGACGTCATACAATATTTCTATTGCGTATTACTCAAAAACTGTGAATTGTAAGAGGACATTTTTTAAGCATTTATAGTAAGGAATCTGGCTGTGCAGAGTTTCGGTGGTCTTGTTAAAAACCCTGTATGATTGAAAACGTTTTTCATAATTAATATGGATCGTAAAGTTTCAATGATCGACCCAAGAAATTTTATCAAAATTAGACTGCAAATACTCATACACAAAAATAAAAACACCAAACACCAAAATGTCCCCATGTTTACAACACTTTCAATGTGTTGTCAGTAAGAACACTTTATTAAGAACATAATAACAACACTTTTTGCTTAAAGTGTTTATTATTGTGTTGCGAAAGTGTTTCTCCTCTTACTTGCAGTGTAGTCTTCATAATATTTTGTATCACAATTTTAAGTATCTGTATTCACTGCAAACTATCTACGCTAAAAATAAACACTTTTCATTTACACAGTTGAGAAAATTTTTTGTCCCAAAATTGACAATACTTCTGTTGTTTGGTTAGGTAAAACACTTTAACACCTTATTGTGGTGTGAGAGTGTTCTGAATATGCTTGTTAAGATGCTAAGTGTTAGAATTGTGTGTTCTATACAGAAACGTGTTCTAAAATTAGTGTTGTAAAATATGTTTTAAATCAGAATGATTTTTAAACTTGTATCAAAAACACTTTTAGAAAACATTTTCTGTCTATAGAAACACTTATAGAAACACTTCTTTTATCACACAAAATCGCAATATAATCAAAACGCTTTTGGTTAGAAAGTGTTCATTTTATTACGTTGCAAAAGTGTTTATATGCATTTACAATATTTTCTGATGAAACAAAAACATAGTGTATACGTATACAGGCAAATGACGCATGCGTAATAAATTCATTGCCCAGAAATCGTCATATTCGACCCGTATAACATTTAAATTTTAACAACGAACGATCTTGGCAACATCTCTGATGGCCTCTAGCTAGATGGTATAGTGTGCAATTCATAATCTTATGTTCCCCAGATAGAATCCCATTGGTATCTATGCTATTTTAATTTAGAACTATAAACTTTTCTAGAATTCATAGCAAGAGCAGGGTTTAGTTGTAACGATTTACTGATTTTCCTGTACGTATCCAGTGCCATGGAAAAAAGACAAAAGTTCTACCTTTAGAAAAATTTTCGGAGCCATGTTAGATTTAGAAGGCAGAACTGAAATGTTTTTCCCCAATAGAGGATATTACACATGTATTTTTTTAATCAGCAAAGTATTCATGACCCTGAATTTTCCAAGGTCGAAAACATCACTAAATCTCAAAACACATCATCCAAAATACGTAATTTCATCCACGGAGAAAAACTCCCTCACCGAAACTCCTTCGGAACCCATTTCGAAAACTAAACTTTTAAACACCGTAAGCACTCGCTCGGATTCGCATAACACTTTTTCATTCTTCCAAACTCCCAGCGTAAATATTAGGCCAGGAAAGCTGAGAACTTTCATTCTGGATGTGATTTGTTTCTGAAGGGTTTAATCTCGGAATTGGTTCTTTCGCGGGGCACACAAATCGATCGACATTTAAATTACTTCCGCTTGAGATTTCCTACGAAATCCGTCGCGATTTGACGGTCTTCCGCCATTTGAAGTAGTAGGTACCCCTGCCGAGATCCACCCAGGAAGTGGAGTAGTTTTTGTGCAGCTTCGGTGGCAACAAATCTTAAGCTTTGTTCTGTCATTGTAATAACCTGAGACTCGGGCATTTTTTGAGCTTAGTGTATATTTATCTTCCGTCAAAGGAACATCATTTGAGGCATTCATTTCATTTAAAAATTAATTTTGTTTCACTTAGTTTACTTTTGTGCTGCAGAATTAATTCTATTGAATGGGATAAAAGTTGAAGTAATTGAAAGTTAAAAGAGTAATTAGCTTGATAGAAAGAAATTGTAAGGAAAGATCACGACAATCGCTTATGGAAATGCCATTGTTGTTATTTTTTATTTTGCTAATGCATAGCCCCAAGCATATATCTATTCTTTTTAAATACTGATAAGAATGACACCTATCTGGTATCAAAATAACCGGATTTTTTTGTATTTCCGAGTAAGCTATTGGCTGTTTCTTTTTTAATTAACGGTTAAAAAATATTTCCACTTTTTTAGATTACGGATAAGGTCGCAGCTACAAAGCATGCAACTGTCAAACAACTTATTATGCCGATGCTTTTCTATATCATTTTTACAAGCGGATTTTCTTAAATAAGTAAAAATATCTATTTTTAGGTAATTTGAGTAACAATGATTTCTTATTTGTGCTGACAAACCACTATAGTAGATGCTTTTGAAACTTTTATAACTTTTATGGTGTTTGTCCCGTTTTAGAACCATTCGTTTTTATTTTTATGCTAATTTTTTAGCGCAGTCTTACGTTTTTTTTTAAATATAAAAATTATTGTTTAATTTATTCCTACGGATCATAGCATATAATTAAAAATGTAATGTTCACAAAAACTAATTAGTTTTACTCTTTTATAAGATTGTGCAATAAAAAAATTACTAAAAATAAACTCAAGTACTACCTTGTATTTAAAAGTTAAAGATTTAATCGCAATATAAAAATAGATAAAGATTATCTATGCCCTAAATATCAGATAAAAAGATGCTTTCATTCCATGGAAAATGAAAACGGACTGTTACACTAATCCTTCAGTTTTCCGCACTTATCCTCGGGTACTACACATAATTTGTCTTCATCTTTCACAAATGATTTGAGACCGTAACTCTTAATTTACTGAACCATCTATCGTATGGGTAAAAGTTTCCCTCAGCCCTTTACTTAGAGCGTGGAAATCGTTAATATAACCTTTTAGGAAGACATTTTCGATAATTTTGTCACCCGAAATTGGCAGGTTTATTGACTAATGATATCTTAGAAGCAGGTTCTACCTAATAAAGAATATTTCCCCCTCAAATTAAGATGAGGCAGAAGGAGTTCATCTTACAAATTTCTCACCCACTTTTTAAAAAGAGATAGTGATTTTTCACTCAACTGTACGTCTAGACTTAAATGCATAGAATGTTGATAGAAATAGATTAAGCACGAAATATCCCATAAACTTATTTTTAAATCGTAGGTTAAACTAGATATTAGTATATGAATTCTTTCTATCTGTGTATACAGGGTGTTTCAAAATTGCGTTGCACGGCTTTTATTCGGAACCAGCCCCTCCTAGGGTCATGGAAGTAAGGTCTACCCCTAGGTAAGTGACCCTGGAGAATCCATTGAGAGGACTTACAGCGCCCCTAGCGGCGAAATTAAAAAGTTAAAAAAATTAATTTAAAAACTAAAGGAGATAGGGCAAAAACCTCAGTAAGAGAATTATTGCCATTGTCAAGAAGAACTCAATGAAAAAAATTTGATCAAAATATCTTGAATATTCGCGGAGATATTAGCATGTGAAAATAGCACTTTTTCAAGGGTCAAAAAGTAAAAAGTTCGCATATTTGCAAATATTTTTGAATTTTTGATTAAATTTTGTGTTCTTTCAACTAAAAAAACACAAAACTACACAATTTCACTGAAAAATTTGCAAATATGCGAACTTTTTACTTTTTGACCCCTGAAAAAGTGCTATTTTCACATGCTTATATCTCCGCGAATATTCAAGATATTTTGATCAAATTTTTTTCAATGAGTTTTTCTTGACGTTGGCAGCAATACTCTCATTGAGATTTTTGCTCTATCTCCTTTAGTTTTTAAATTAATTTTTTTAACTTTTTAATTTCGCCGCTAGGGGCGCTGTAAGTCCTTTCAATGGATTCTCCAGGTTCACTTACCTAGGGGTAGACCTTACTTCCATGACCCTAGGAGGTGCTGGTTCCGAATAAAAGCCGTGCAACGCAATTTTGAAACACCCTGTATAGTCAAATGACGATAGAGGGAATTTCTAGGTTATATATTTTTCATCAAAGCTATAAGTGGCTACGACTGATGAACTCTTAACTATACTACAAGCTAATAAAAATATCACTTTGCTAACAGTTAACTCAAATTTTTCTTCTTAGCTAGTTTTCTAGGTATTACAAAATATTCAATATAACTACTCGTTAATTGGTCAAAATATATTTTAGTTTTTACTATGAAAAAAAAAACAAAGCATTCTCTATAAGTAAGATAATTATTATTTGTTTTCCTCTTTTCACATAAAATTAAGGTAACACTGATATGTTTTTAATGAAAAAGGAGAAAAGCATTTGGTTTTCAAGAAAAACTATTTTAAGTATTGATGGAGGAGAGGAAATTATATAACCTCTTTTTTTATACAAATCACAATATTTCGTCTAAAACTTCTGTTAACTTAATAACTTTTCAAGAAGTGGAAATCCTAGAGCAAAACTATTTTTGAAGTGTCTTTAAGCTATATGTTTACATAAGGTGTGCATTTAGGCTATTTTGTTTATGGGAACAGAGATAAGTCATTAGGTTTTATAAGGGTCATTTCGTTTAAGAACGTTATTTTTGTTTCAATTAGTTTAACTTTTGTGTTTTAGAACTAATTCGGTTCAAAGTGATTATAATTAAATTGAAGAGATGTAATAAAATATTAGATAGATAGGAAGCAAATGTAATCCCACATTTTACATGAAAAATCCCAATTCCCCTCATTTAATAAAAAGCGATCTTTAGATCTGCCAATATTAAATCTTAAAAGAATAAGTGAAAAATACCCCGCAAAAAAGTCCTTCAATGAGGAAGTTGCATGATTTTTTTTATTTTTTTAATCGATTCTAAAAATAAGCAACTACCCAAAATTTGAGGTCGATCGAAAAATATTTTGATTGCCAAAAAAAATTAACAAAAATTCCCTTTTTAAAAGTGCTCGAAAACGCCAAGAGTTTGGGATCATCGTATGTTGACGTCATCATACGATAAACATTGTTGGAAAGCAAAGGAGTTGATGGTATGATTGTTGACATCTTTAAACAATAAGCGTTTTCAGTCACGTGTTTTTTCCTCGACTTTTAAATTAAAATATTTAATTACCTGTACATTTTTTTTAAAAATTGACTAGATATTTCAATTTCATTTTCCCATACAAAAAACCATACGGAACACTTGTTTGTTTTTGAAAATCTGACACATGCAACTTCCTTATTGTAGGTGACAAAGTAACAATATTTAACGCTCAAGCCAGGCCACCACCGTGTGATTAATAAGCCATTTCTTTTCGTTTCCATGTTAGCAGTGAAAGCTAGAGGTGGATGGTTTATTATAGCTCATAATTTCCAATTTGTCTGCTTTATGTACCTTTTCACGCTGCAAACAACTCAACCGTGCAGTCCATCTTTCACTTTACTAGGAAATAGACCCGTATCACTTTTTACTCTGCATTCGAATTGTTCTTTTCCACAAAAGCGTGGAAGATTTTTTTTTCTGCTAGCTCATCGGTAAGGAGCGTAACAGGTGGACAAATTATACGGGAAACAATTCAGGCGTGAAAAAAAATGAACATTAAGGGGAACTGAATGCTAAACATATATCCTTCCTGGGTATCTCATTATGATGAACGTAATTTTCCATTCCATTTAGGGTGGGAATCATTAATCAGAACAATTAATTCAATTAAATATGACTATTAACTTCGGGCACCGATGCTTAGAGGTTCATTTGTTGATGCAGTTAAATTAATGAATCATTCTGTTCAGCGATGGGATTATTAAGGTTATGACTGCATCGTGTCATTTTATGCATTCAGCGTTTGAAACAGTGATAATTCCTTTCCTTGCAACTTCGCAGATTTGATTAAGTTACTTCAAAATTACATAGGTTTGTGAAAAATTATAATTACGTTATCTTTCTTTAATTTGCATTTGCTTTAATGAAATGCTTTAAGAACTTAAACGAAATATCCTACATGAATACTAAAGAAAAGTTGTTAGGTTTTCCTTGTGAAACCTCAAAGCTCTTAAACCGAAAAACTTTGAAAGCTTATAGATAGCTTATAACATTTTATAACGAGTGATAGGGAAAACAAATGCTTTTGCTATCAATACTTAAGTAGTGATTACTTTAAAGTGGCAACAATAAATGCAAAACGATCCTTTTACCATGAACTTACAAGAATGTTTTTTTTTATAAAAAAATTATTTGAACTTTGATTTTGATAAAACCTAATGATGACCTATCTATTTGGTCCATCACTATTAATTTTAGCTTATGACTGAAAGAGTTTTAATATGTTTTAATACTTTGAAATAATTTCTAGGTTTTTGAATTGATATTTTTACAAAAGGCAAATTTCCATAGTATAGGCAAATGTAGTTGATTCTTAAGGTTTGACCAACCTAACTTTAATGTTAATCAAAATTATCTTTGTTGAAGACACAATTTAGAAAAAAAGGCAATGCACACATAAAATACAAAGTAAAAAAACTTGTTACTTGGATATTACAAAAGAAAATGCTTGCATATGATTTCTTAAATACAGTGATGTGATTGCAGATAACGCTTCTATTATTTTAATCATTTGAAGATAATTTCTATTTATTACTATGTACTTCTATAAATTGTATAATGTTCACTTTAAATTCTGCTAAATTAAAAATAAGTATGGTACCTTTATTCAGTGTGTTAAATATACAAACATGAAACTTTAAAAACACACTATTTATAAAACATTTCTTTACACGATATAGTCGTTACTACCCATTATTTCTCTTGTTAATAGTTAACATCTTTGAATTCATTAGAACGGGTAAATAATTTAAGCCCATTTATTTACCCATACCAAAAGTTTCCATCGAAACCGAAAGCCTTAAAACAACTCAACCCCTCCTGTCGGAGGCCCAACAGAAAATATTCTCTCTCATTCCACACTTATTATTAATTCAGAAACGGACCAACTTCCTTCAAGTGGAAATCAACCCTAACTTCCATGACTCTGGGTCAATAGCACGAGGATACGGGGTCTAATAGCTCTGTTCAAATCTCAAGGAACATTTCCTTCAGAGGGGGGTGTGCCCTAGGGGAGGTGCCTGCATTTGACAGAACGTTCGAAGAATTCCATTCTATTCGAACTGATTTAGAAATTAAAGCCGGGTCTTTAGAGGGGAACTTAGGAAAGAGAGGGTTAATTCAATTAAGAATTTGTGGGGTTGAAGTTTGGAATGTTTGGAAATTATAGTTTTAATTAGGGATAAAATGGTTGCGGTCAGTTCTCAGGGAAGAGTGGAGGAATTTGAAAGTTCCAATCAGGCTTAATTAATCCAATGCTGTAGGGAAGTATGTATATGTTCTTTGAGAATTGGGTAATTCTATATTTTGGAGTGTCTACGGTTAAGTTCAAATGAAGGTTTAACTAAATGATGAGGATTTTGTGTGACATTTGGAAAGATGGAAGGATGTCAGATAATCATGTAATAACTCGTGATTATCTTCAAACATTTGTTAAGCTTTGAAAACGGCTTAAGTTTATACAAATATTTAATTATTGTATTTACACAAAAAAGAAAAAAAAAGAACTCATTTAAACTTTAAAACAAAAATATTCAACAAATACTAGTTTCTTTTTTAAAGGAAAACGTTGATATATAACGTCTATACTTTAGAATAAAAGATTCTCCTCCTGAGCGATGACGTCATAAGCCAGATTCGTCAAGTACTGCAGTTTTTTGTTGATAGCGACGTCAGAACAACTTTAAATGCGTTATAAATCAAATTAATTTGATCGAATTGCAGTTTAATTAGAATTTTTCAACGTAATTTTTCATGCTCTTTCATTTAAAAATGAATTTGAAAATCATACATACTGTCTATTGCAGATTTTTTAAAGTCAATTTTGCTTAGAATGGAATTTAAGTAAATAAATCTGAAAATAAAATGATATTAATTCTTTCTAATAATCACAAATTAAAAAGAAAAATATGTTAAACATCAGAACACCAAGTAAAATGCAAAATGTCTTCAACTTTATTGGAACTCAGCTTTCACAAAGTATAAGTTAAAAACCGACATCACCCAACAATACGTCAGCCCTTTGTGAAAATTAACCAACACTTCACTGCCATCTCCCCCTCCCTTTGTAACACACCGAAATCCACGGTTACAGTTAGTAGCCCACACAACTGAAAATATAATCCCGCGACCGATACCCCCTCTTGCGTGCATAAAGCGAACCAAAGTCCTGACAGGGAAAATACTGCATAAATCTCCATCGATCACCAAAACTGTCTCAGTTACGCCATAACCATACATCACAAGGTGTAAGGGAGAGTGCATTTAAACAAAAAAAATCCATCCCCCCATTTTCATGCTTGAGTAATATTCGGCTCTATAGGAAATTCCTTCATAGCCAAGACGGCGTTATTGATGGTTTAGAACTTAGGTGTGTCTTGTCTAGAGCTTCCTTGAAGAATTTAAGGTTAATGCGGCTGTTTTTAAATGAATATTTTGCATGTTATTTGGTTGATAACGGCGCATAAGAAAGTATAGTATCTATGTAAACAGCCATCATTTGAAAAGTTTGTATTTTTTAAGGATGCCTGCCAAGTAAAAACGCTTTAATAGATTTTCTCCCTTTGGTTGGTCAAAAAGTTACCTAAAAATCCCAACAAAATTTTTTACCCTATTTTTTGCCTTTTTGTTTTAAAATAATAGTATAAATAATAGTGAGGTAACAATACATTACACACAAATGTTCTTTAAAAATAATTCATGTAATGAAAAATTTTGCGTCCAGAATTCTACCCGAAAACAAACATTTTTTTATTTAGCAGTTAATAAAATGGTCTCTAATTTTTTAATACATGTCCTTTTTTTTTGTAAATAAAACTTAATATTCAAATATCTAAAGAGCAATGATTTTAGTAAGATGTAGACACGCTATGGGATGATTAATTCTTTATATAGTCGACGATAATCTTAATACAGAATGCACAACATTTTAAAACTGTATAGAAATGTTAAGTTATTGAATCAAGTTTATTTAACTTTCTTTCTTTAAGAAAAATATTGTTTTTTAGATTTCATAAACACACATTACAAATTGAGGTACACGACTTTTTTGTATTCCACTTATACTGAATGGAAAATTAATATGAAATATTTTATTTAAAAAACAATAATTAACACAAAGTATTTTGCTTACATTAAAATTAATTATTAAGTGTAATTAAAATTGAATTATACAGAAAAATTAGCAGAAATAGAGAAAAAAAATGTTTTTTGCATTATCTAAGGTCAATTGATTCGAGTACTGAGTGAAAAATAAATAGTAATGAACTTGTCAATACTTTCATGGGGCTAAGTTCGGATCCAGTTTACAGTTCCTGTAAAAATTTGTGTGTTCGTAAAGAGAGAGGCTCTTAAAAACGAGCGTCAACTACTGAGATATGAAATCCTATGACCTATTAACTTAAAAAATTGAAGCTAAACAGTAATATTCCTTTAAGTTATCTTAGGTGATGAGGGCAATTAATGATTTGATATTCATGACCAATTTTCGGCCTATTTATCATTACCCACAACATAAAGACAATATACTACATTCAAGTGGCACACTACAAAAACAACAAATGATGCTACAAAAGAAATTACTTAACTATTTAACTACCTATCCGGAATAGATACCACAAAATGTAAAAAGGTAACGAGTGAACAAATAAATTAAATTAATTAAATAAAGGTGATAAAGGAGACATAAGTTAACAAATAATGTATATATTTTTTTAACGTAGCTAATAATCAAAAAATTATATATTAGACCAAATTACTTATCATCGAATAGAATATCAAAGCAGAAATGAAACAATATAAAATCAAAAAGAAAAAGAAAATGAAACGATTTTCCGTTGTTGGTCCCTTCCCGAACTGACATCTTATTGACATACTCTGTTCTTTGTTGTCGTTCCTTCAGTGTGTCACTAAGTAAACAAGGAAGCGTCTCAAGAGTGACGTTTTCCTACTGGAAAAACCTCTGACCGTGAAACAAGGGACAGCTCTAGCGCCCGAAGACATCTAAGAAACCAGGCATTCGCACAACTAAACTCAGCCTGCAGCGTTATTTCTCTGCGCACACACGCTGGGACTTCACTTTCACTGCAGCTTTTAGAACCGAGATTAAGTTGTGAAACTGAAAGTTTTATTATCCCCGCCATGTTTAAAGGAAGGATTGGTTTGTTAAAGATAAGGATTTCTCGCAGTTTTGAAAAAAATAAAATAGTTTATCTGTTGAAACCGTTTTAATCAGTTATTTAATGTTCCTTGTTATGTGTAAAGTAGTCTGATAATATCAGTATTTAAGTATTTATATCTGGGGATAATACTGTTTAGTAGTTTCATGCTTAAAATTTGTATTTTTTCCCTTTTTTATTTACAAAACTGACTATATTGAAATAAGTTTACCAGATAAGTTAAATGTATATGTTGAAAAATAATTAGGTTGTAAAAACCTTAATATCATGAATTTTTACAAGCTAATCTTAAGATATTGTTTATTTATCTGCCTAAGTCTTTTATGTTACCTAGTCTTTATTATAATTAAGCTTTACATTTCTTGATACTCCTTTTAAGAAATGGAATGTTTTAAATATATTTCTGGTACGTTCCTGTTTTTTGTCCTGTTTGAATATCACAAAAATATTTTAGAAACCAAAATTTTAAAATTCCATTAATCAGTATCAAATGGAGTAAATGGATATCAATTTTCAAACATTCTCTTATGAAAAAAGGAATCCATTTTAAATAAAAAACAAGTATCATTTTTGCTTAGATTACTGCACAAAAAATAAGAAAAGAAAGATGAAACAACTTAAATTTGAAATCAAATAAAAAAGTACAATGAATGATGGGCATGAATTTTCTCTACATTCAAGGGGTATCAGTCTATAGAGAGTAGTTATCTTTTCCCTCTACCCACTCATGTGCAGAGCGAAGCTTGGAGATGTTTAACACAAAAAGCAATTTTTTGTGTTTAATCTTGATGTAATGATTCAATTACTGGCATATTCCTAATAGTTCTGAGTTCACTTGGGGATTTCAACAGGACAGACTACCGAAAAGTAACATTTAAGGTACTTGCTTTCCCAAATTCATTTTTAAACTTGATAATTTTTCAAAGCTACCTATTTGGAGAAAGAACTCTATAAGATTTGTTAATTCTGAATACTTTGTCTGTCTGCTGTAACTAGTTACTCAACCATCGTTGTAAAACTAAAAATTCTCTCCATATTACCTATTTAACTTCGTAAAGTAAACTATTTTGACACTTCTGTGATCAGCCGATATAGCTTAACTTTTAAAGCAAGAGTTGTTTATTATTGGACAGCAGAGATTTGACACTGAAGGGCACTTATTGGAAACTAGAGAAATTGACTGGAAGGAATAAAAATGAAGAAGAGGAGCTATGAATCAAATTAAAGCTACTAAAGCTGCTTTGAAAACTTTTTCATTAAACTTAACTTGTATAATGCAAATAATAATAACTGATTATGCTTACATTATTATAATGTTAAATATTAAAAAGTATACGTACATTAAGTAGTAAATGTATTCACACACTTATTATAATGTTAATTCAGGTAAAATGAAGTTTTAATCGAACTTTGATATTGGTTTATAGCACGGTTTGTTTAGCAATATGTTTTACTTAGTTATAAAAGAAAATGAAACCATTTTCTCCTGTATTAAAGTAAAAAGCAATCATTAGAAAATAAAAAAAATCAAAGTGTTATCGAATATATGCTTGGTAATATTCTTATATCGATAGAAGTTGATAGAAGTTTATTTTAGTTTACAAATTATCAAAAAAAAATTTTTGCTCAATAAACTATGGTAATATCTCTATATTAACCATTATAAAATGTTATAAAAAGATTTTTTTACATAATTATGTTTACTTCGAAGTTCTTTTACAGATGTTAAAACAATTTTTAGTGATTCAAAAAATTATCTCACCATTTTTTTAGTCGTACGTAACTTAAAAAGGAAAAAAATGAGTTGAAGAAAGTAATATTTTTTACTTTGACCCACAGAAGTTAAAAGAAGGGTTTTCTGATCATGATTTAATTAAAAGCACGCACTACACAAATGTAAAATGCTGAAAAAAATGTTTTCTTCTTTTAAGGATTGATATTTTTTATACATCTCTAATATTAAGAATCGTAATGAAATAAAACCCCAAGGAACTCTAAATTAGAGGCACAATGCATTCTCATAATATTATTCTGGATGCTTATTTACTTATAAAGAAAAATTAGCAATTTTAACATTATCTAAACTCTTTAAGAGAAATATATATGAGACCTGTCTCTAAAGATACTGAAGGGACATATAAAACATTATACCGACAGTTACCTATTTCTGGGTTTGACCTTGTTGGGACCATGAACAGAAAATCGGAATAGACTGGTTCCCATTATAGTCAGTATCTTTACACCCAGATTTCATTGCATAAAAAAATTCAAACTTTCACCTCTTGAAAAACCCCACAAACTAATACTCCCCCAACCAACACTAGGTAAAAACAAAAGCCAATGGCAAGGTGCCAGAAGTATAACACATTCAACCATGCATAAGCCAAAGCTGCTCGATTACCTTTCGTGTGAAAGTGATGCGATTAGCCCGCGCAGCATTGAGAAACCAATAAACGAAACAGCTGGGGGCTCTGGACAATAAGCATTCAATGAAGGGTTCCTTGTTTTCTGTGAAGGACTTCTTATGAGTGATATGGGTCGAAGGGGAAAGTATTGGGTATGTTGAGGGGGTGATTCATCTTTTTTATGACAGCATTTTGAGAAGCGTATGGAAGAGATTTGTCTGAAGTAATGCCAATCATATGGATGGCAAATTTTAAAGGTGAGATTTTATGTATATTGTGCTTAGTTCATGTGAACACATTTAAGGCACCCTGTCAGCTAATGCCTTAAAATATTTTTAACCCCAAAGAAAATTATTGAGGATTTGGATAGACTCTCACATAATTGTGTTATCCAAGTCGGCGGCTACTTTTGTTTATATACTAAAATTATAATTTAATCGTCCGTTTGAGAAACGGATTACGTCCAAAAACCAAGTTTTGAGAAAATCGAAACGAAAAAAAAACGTATAAAAAATGAAGAAATTCAGGACCCTATTTGGAAAAAAAGGGCAATCATCGAAAAAAATTAAAGTACATTTAAAAGTAATTTATAGTTGAAAAAAGTTGATAGACTTATTCCTTTTTTAAACCTTATGAAATTTCAAGCGAAGAACATTCTTAAAAACCACTTAAATTGAAGTTTAAATTACATTTTTTGCTTAGTTCACAACACAAAAGTGAGAAATAGAAAGTCTAAGACAAATAAAATTAAAAAATTATTATGAAACTGAGTCAATCAGTATCAATGGAGTAAGTGACTATGATTGTAGTTAAATATTTCCTGGGTAAAAAATTAAAAACGCTTTTAAATGAAAAGCCAATTTTATTTTGGCCTAGTTTACACCACAAAGAATAAGAACAGAAATACAAATGAACTTTAATACCAAATTAACTGAAAAAATACAATGAATGGACATCGATTTTGCAACTTCAAGGGGCTATATCTCCCTATAGGAGGTAGTTATATCCCCCCTCTTTCTACTCATGTGTAGAGAAAATCTTGGAGATTGTTTTAAGTATTAAAAGTAAATTTGCCCCTTTTTTGTACTTATTCCCTTTTTACTGGCGATTCAATTACGTTTCTACTTTTGGTTATTAGTGATTGGTCATAGTTTATCATTTACTTAAATGTTTTTTTTTTGTTTATTTGCTGATTTACTACCTACTTGGTACTTAAGGGGCCGTTTAAATATTACGTAAGCACCTAAGGGGGGAGGGGGGGGGTTTGCTCTTTGCTTATTTTTCCTGACAAGGGGGGAGGGGGGATATGAGTGATGCTTACGTAAGACACTACATTTTCGAAAATATCTTCTATCATTGCATAAATAATTTCAAAACTCGATCAAAAATAAATTAAACAAAAAAATTTAATTTCGAAATCTGACGTAAACACTTTTTTTCTGGGGATAGATCCCCCAAACATTTTGAAATTTTAACCCCGAAAAGTTCTGTTTCGACTTTCGACTCATTTTTGAACCCTTAGGGTTATACCCAAAAAGGACAGCTCCTTGCATAAGTCACCTAACTTTCAAGTAGAAAAAAACAGTATACTTAATAATAGGGATTCAAAATTTCGGGGGGAGGGGTCCGGCAGTTTCTTACGTAATTATGGTGGGGGGGTTTGAGGTTTGCTTATCTTTGCTGACAAGGGGGAAGGGAGGGGTTAAAAATGACCAAAAAAGTGCTTACGTAATATTTGAACGGCCCCTAAGTGGGTTGTAGAATTTCAAAATAAATAAAATAAATAAAGATAAAGTAAATTATGAGGGTAAAAACATTTCTCTGAGAGAGCTTTTCTGATATAAAAATTCTCACCCAGTCATCAAATAAATGGATAATTAAAATAGAACGAGTTTGTTATTCCAGAACTCATATTGTTAGTCTCCATTTCCTTGTTTGTTTTTAATTATTTACCTAATCGGAAAAACCTGTAATTCAAAAATCAAAAGAGCAACCCCAATGGACAAAAGGCAGACTAGAGTAAGAACAAAAACGTTAGGAAACAATTAATCTGTCATCACTAATCGATATGTTAATGTTTTCGAAGTTTCTTCGCGTCGCTGGGCAACTGGAACGTTAAGAAAGTTTTTCGAGAGAAAGTTTGGGTTTTTAGCAGCTCGTTGAACCTTTTCCTGATACTTAGTTTTCTTTATTGTAAGGTGATCGAATTTACTCAAGTTAAGGAAATTTATTTTTTTCATGTTAAAGTGTAATAGTTTCTGAGCAAGGTACGCTTTGGTCTGACGTTGTAGAATTATTGTGTTGTTTCCAAACAAAAACGTAAAAAGATTCAGGATGAAAGAATGATTAAGTTTCGAGAAATAATCATTGGAAACCTACTTCTGAAATATTCTTTTTAAGTCTGCTTTTTAAGTTCTGGTTTAATTTTAAGTGTAATTAAACAATATTTTCTACTAACTATCTTTAAAATCTTTAAACCAACATCTATACCTGTAATTTTTCAAGAAATTACGGACATTGCGTATTTAGGAAAATTAGGACTAGTGGTTACATTGAAAAAATCCTTGACCCTTTAAAAAAAATTGAATATCATAAAAAGCAGGCAAGCATTGTTTCCTCACACTACCATCCGTAAATACATACACAAATGGACGCTTGCTTTGGAAAAGGTTAAAATATAAAATTAGAGAAATGCAACTACAAAACTCTTAACTGTATCCTTTTAATAAAAATAACCAGAAATTTGTTTATCCTGATATAAAAGTATCTGGAGAGTATAAATAGAACAAACTTATTACTAAAGTTAAATCATAATTATACATCCTTAATTGTAGCATTCAATGTTCTTTAAATTCAATCCCTAAAATAATATCTCCATACATCTTTGTAGCAAGACATATATATCCTAACTGTTGTTCCTTTTGAGTTCAACTTTTTTAAATTTAAAAATCGACGTTAAATCTCCTGAAATGAGCGGTTTTATAAAATTAACCACTCGGTTTCCTTCTATCGCTTATTTTGTTACCGTTTTATAGAAGTATTCGTTACAAAACCAAGATTCTTTTAAGCTCCCTGAAAATTTTGCAAAAAATTTTGCAAGTCAGACTGCCGCCAAAAGAAAAACTTTTCACATCGTATACTATTTTGGCGGCCGATTAATTAATCAGATTTATGCACTCAATTTTGTAGGCGCTGTAAAAACGTTTTGTGCCAAATCTGTCCGGTCGGACTATACACGTCTTTTTATGCCTTGACAAGGTAATCGTTTACATTTTTTTTCGACATTTTGCTTCGTAAATTGGAAGATTTCTATTAGAGGAGAGGAAGTTATTATTTGGAATAGTCGGGTAATTTGGAATACCGAGGTTTCAGCCATCTCTCGGGCTGTCCTCACATGGGAATACCACTAAACACTTAGACTCCCATGATGCTGTGAACAAAGAATTAAATTCTGGTTGTTGTCGTTACAGTCGCTGCAAAACAAAATGTGTTTTGGGATTTACGAAACTTTTTGCCGGTAAATGTTCGAATATTTTAACCTACAAGTAATTAAGAGACTTTAAAAACTTTGTTGTTATATAAGCATAACGCATGCACTAAAATAATACTAGTTTCTTATACTGCAGTCTTTTTTTAGCTATCAATGTTTAATCCGCCAATAAAATGGTTCATAATCCAAAATGGTGTGTCGGGTATTATGGAATACTAGGTCCATTTTGACGTATCATCTGAAATTAAGTTCATGCCATCAACTAAAAGACCAAAAAACAAAGATGCTGAAGCATCTTAAACAAAGATATTTTTTGTAACGGAAAATTCTCCAAAGATCAACGAGGAGAAATTTAGATTCAATGCATAGCTTTGCTCTAAGGGCTTCTAGACTCAAAAATAGAATAAATAGGCTCAAAAACATAACTATTTGAACATAATTTTTAAAATATTGTTTTCATAGTTAAAGGTTTTATGCTCTCTGAAGTCTAATCCGTTTTTCAATAGTTGTTAACAAGTATTCCATATTACCCTCCTTTTTTTCAAAGTACCTTTTTCCTTAACAACAAAATAAATCATGTTTTATTCCACCATTGACATCTCATTGCCATTAGTTATAGTATGTGCTTAAAATGAGTTTGTGGGTTTTTAGCTAAAACCAGTAGAGTTATTCCTAAAAATATAAATGGTGTTCCATATTACCCTCCGCTCCTCTATATTCCACTCTCCCACTAGAAAAAAGACTGATTTGCTGTATAAATTTCGTTTCCAAATCTATGACAAGAACATCCTCTCTTCCCAAACATACTCCTGGTCCCTATCCACTTCCTATGTCAAAGAGGTCTGACAACTGTAATACTAAAATCGATTCAAAAGTGACGCCTCTGTAACATTGTTTTCCCCTCAGGGCAGTCACTCCCCGTTCCGGTCCCGTGACCACCACGGGTTCGCCGAGAGAAACGACGACGAAGTGGCCTTTGGACAGAAACTGCCGATAGGTGCCGCTGTCAGCAAAGACGTCCTGGGATCGGAAGTGGTGGAGGAGAGGGACATCCTTCCTTCCGAGCCACCACCACCCCCTGAGGATCCCCTGTATGTGGTGCACTATGTGCCTTCTGAAGCCACTCCCAAGGCTGCCAAGGAGCCTCCTAGTCCTGATATGCTGGCGAAGATACTGTCTGCAAGCAATATTAAGAAAGGTGGGTAGGAGACGTGTAACGAACTTTTTAACCCTTTATTTACATAATTATGAAAAACAATAATGTGCTATACTGAATTTTTTTATATTACATACGTGGCTAATAAGAGATATCTTAAATATAAATTTCATTTCAAATTTTTAGAACAGCTGGTATTAGCTGTATAAGAACAGCATCCACAATGGTACAGCTTTAGAATAAGTCCGCTTTTTGAACGGTCGCCAAGTTGGCGGTATTTCATGGCAGACAGGCCATCGTAGGTAAACATGGTGGCCGGGTTTCAAATACGGCGGCCGGCGCCAAGGTTGCCAAAAGCGGACTTATTCTAAAGCTGTTCCGAAAAATTATAAGTATTTAAAAAGTAGGGGTTATGTGAGCGAATGTGTGTCTGGCGCGGGTAGGACTACCTCACCTCTGTAGCTCCGGTCCCCGTTGGCCATGCGGAGTAGATACTTGTTAGGGAAATTCAGTGCTCAAGGATGACAAATCCAGTACCCACCCATAGGTTAAAAATTATTTAAAATTTTAAACTATTGCACAAATATAAATATTGTTTTATTTCACTATTGTGTGAGTGGTATACGCTCAATAAAAACTTCATAAGTAGTTGTCCCCTTTCAAACAAAAGAGTTTAAAAAAATACCAATCTGATTGTGAAGTTACCTTTCAATTAATAAAAACATCTGTTGAAAAGGTCAACTTGTTAGTTTGAAGTTTCGAGGCGTCATATCAAAAATTTTATGATAAAAGAGTAACTCAAATAATTCAAAACGCAATCCCCTATGATTTTAACTGCAAAGTGTTTTAAAGGAAATTTTAAATGCAAACGCACGCTCTTTTCAATTATTTTCCATTTTTATTTCTCACGGTTACTAACACAATTAAAAAAAAGATGGTCATGTTTTCCTTGAGACTTACTCAGCGTGACATCTGACTGGTTAAAATTAACTCAGTGAGAAATTGTATTTGAAACGTTTAAATCAAATGACAAACAAAAAATGCATTGAACTTTTTATTTAACTTAAAATGATTTAAAATAAACAAACCAGTTAAAAAAATAGTTCAACTATGATTAAACTAAACGAATAACTACTACATTGCTTGCATAAAGTTCATTGACATAGTTCGATTTAGGATATCATGACCATAAAAGTCGCGATGTTCCCAAGAACTACTCTTCTCTAAAAATGCATTACTTGGTTCTTCGTAAATAGTTCTTAATTTCTATCTTCTTTTCTTCATTTACGTTTTGAGGTGTAGAGATATATTTTGTTGTGTGATTGCATAAAAATAACTCTGGTGTTGTAAATTCACCTAATTTATGTCTGTGATCTAGGAAAAGGTACACCGCAGTTTGTTGTATTCGCCCCATCAGTAACAAATGAAGAAGATGAAGATGAGACTCCAAGACAATCAGTCAAGAAAGTAAGGAGGAGGAAAAAACCGAGGAAAGAAATAGTTGAGTACGATGAAGACGAGTACACTGATCATTCTCAAATAAAGCAACAGGTGATTACATTAATTCAAATCAATCAAATCAAACAAATTAAAAGAATATCCGTGTGATAATTAATTCAATTTAAATACCCTTTCTAGAGTGGACTAAAAATATTGACTTTATTATTTGCATAAAGAAATAGAAATATAACGAATTGAAAAGAACGAAAAATAATTGCCCACAACAGAGAATAAAATGCAAACAGTTGATTCGGCAATATCGAGAAAACTAGAGAAATTGCATATTTTAAGTTCTATCTTAATCAAATATTATCACCTAGAAAATATTTATTTTAATTTAAAAGTAAATGCATTCATTGACGCACTGAAAACTCTAAAAATTAGTTTTCATAGATTGTTTTTTGTACTTTTTTTGTGGACTCGAGTATAAAAATAACAAAACAATCTATTTGCTTTGATAAGTATATAAACATTAAAAAAATCATAACGGCTTTAAATTTTAATATTTTAACACCATGTAAAATAATTTTCTTATGAGTTGGAAGAAATTATTTAATGATTTCATTTAAACATAGCAAAATCAAATGATAACACAGGAAAGAACAACATAAACTATTAAAAACACGACTTTGATTCTGACAATTTAAAACTACAGTAGCATTTCTTTAAAATGACCCCTCTCCCGATGTAACGCCCTTTCGTTACAACGATCGATAAGAAAAATACGAACTGTTTCATCCTACATCCTGCGTTGAATGTTGTTCGTTCCATGATGACTAGGTTCTGCTGTAGCAAAATTTAATGCTGGAATATTCAGTTGCTAAAACAACAAAATTTATTGAAGTAACTAAAGAACTATGAGAGTAAAACTAGTAAAATTAACTATATGTACCTCGGAAATCAGAATTTTCTAGTACCCAAATAAAACAACAAACGATTGAATGTTCAGCTCTATCCCATCATCAACCACCTAACCAAACCTTCTTCCAGGTCCAGCAAAATCGAATGGTAAAACAAGAAGGAATAAAATGAACTATTAAAAATACGAATTTGATTCTGACAAAGGTAGTTAAAAACGAGTAATATCTAATTCCGAAAGAATTTTTAGTTTCGGAAACAAGAGGATTTATAAAAGTAACTATAAAGAACTAAGGGAGTAAAACTAAGAAAAAAACCTATTCACAATATGTACCTCCAATAACAAACAATTTAGGATTTTCTAGTACCTAAACAACAAACATTTAATCCTAAGCAGCCCAATATTACTGTTGAATCCTATGGAGACAATTTGGGGCAACTAGAACTATAAGGGTTGTTTTAAATGTTCAATAAAACTCTCCCATCATCAACAACCTTACCAAAAACCCTTCTTCCAGGTGACGGTTCCCCGACGCCTCCACCCCCACCAACTCACCCACCACCAACCCCGCGCAGGGGACTTCGACTCGGCCGAATACTACCCCAAAGACCACCACCAGCCCTGCTGCAACCAACAGCAGCAGCAGCAAGGGGGCGGCATGATGCCCCCTGCTACCGACCCCCCAAAGGGCATCACCATCCAGATGGGGTCAGGGCTTCCCGTCAGCCCCTTAGGGATACTCAGGCAACTGCTGAGGCCGAAGATGGACCTGAGGAAGAAGCTCTTCTTCGGCGTCCAATTGGACAACGGGATGGTGTTCGGCGGAGATCAGGGGTCCACCATGGCACCTGCTATGATGCAGCAGCAACCGCAGCAGCCTCCCATGATGGGTGGTCATGGGCAGCAGAATGGGATGATGTACCATTTTGGGTAGTTGGAAACTACCCATCGTTGGTTGGAAAGCGATAAATGGTTCTGTTAAGTTTGTTTCTTAAAAGCCCAGTGTGTGCTTGGAGAGTGTGTTTCTTAAGCACTGCGGTTTTTGACTCACTCTTCAAGGGGAATTAATGTTAATCAGGAACCGATGTCTTTTGATATCTATGACAAAATCAAAGATCATGTTGAGATGGAATGATTTGAAATTTCCTTTGCCTTAAAGGTAACTGCCAATGATGTGGGTGTTTCTTTATTCTTCAAATTATAACTAAAAACATGGGTTCAATTCCGTTACTTGTTTCTGTTAAATATCGCCGAATTGTTTTGGAAGCTTTGTATTTAAATATCGCGGAGCTTCTATGGTTTTCATTAATATAGCCGAACTGTTGTTGGTATATCTGTTACATTAATTAGTATGCAATTTTTGACAGTATTTTTCTTGCAACCCAAAACAGCTTGATGTAGTTAAAGGAGAGAAGAGAATTGAACCCAAATTTCGTACATTCACTATAATTTTTTTATCAAAGATTATATAAACAAAAAAAAACACCGAAATTAGGACAATTTTTACATTTAGGCCAACAGCTCTAAGCATCTGACTTGGCTATTTTTTATTTCTAATATTCTTAAAACAAACATAACTAGAAATTAAAGAAACGAAATTAAAAAAATTACTCACAACCAAAAGAATCTAAACTCCAATTATTCCTAAAAAAATTTGATTTAAAAAATTTAGTTAAGCTGAAAAGAAAAGTTTTGAGTTAGTTTTTTCCTTCTTTGTAACTTAAATGAACAGTTTTATTATTCTGAGAAGTTTGGGATTGATTTAGGATAACATTTTTAAAATCTAAATCCCGAAATTTCTCTATCATAGTGCAGTTTTTGTTGTGTTGAGAGATAGAATATCGTTTTTAATAATTTTTTTGTCTGTGATACGCGCATTTTAAAATTAAAAAATAATGACATCTCTTACATTGATGGTGAAATTTAAAATTTTTTGATACGTTGAATAAGATGACATGAAAGCAAAGCTATATTACCGATGATAAATGTTTTCAACATTGGACTCTTTTGATTTAGTTAAACTAATAAAAATGAGCTTATATAATTAGGATTTTAGAAGAAATTAACTGAAGAATTGAGAAGATGACGATTATTTTTATTTAAATGCGTGAATGTCTGTAGTTTTGTCATAAAGGTGTATTACATATGTGACATGTTTTTAGGTTTTTAGTGCTTCTAGCGTCATTATATTAGGCAGGGGGCCTGGTAACTATTGGGAGGTGTCGGTAACATTATTATTTCTTACCTAAAATCTTAACTATTTATTTTTAAGTTTTCTGACTTTGTAGATTTTGTGTATGGTTAGTTTAATGGTTGGGAAACCATTTATTACATATCTTATTTTCTCCCAAGTTTGTTAAATTTTTTTACTTCTCAAAAAACGTACCTTACTTTTCTTGGGAACTTCGATGGTTTCTGATTTGATGAGATTTCATAAAGATAGTCCCTCAAAATGTATTTCTGGAGGGAAAAATCATTTTATTTATTTGTAAAATTTCAAACATTTCGTGGACGTTTGATTATAGAGTTACATAATCTAATTTTAAAATAATACATGACATGTTGAATTCATATATAAATGAATAATTTCATTTAAAAACTCGGAAAGATCAGAGATGAATAACATATAACATGCACGTTTACTTAACTTTTTACTCAATACCTTCTTAACTTTTGAATTAATTGAAAATATTAAAAAAGCATTTACAAGCTTCTGTAATAAGTTTGATTAAAATGAAAATATTACAACATTCAGTAGCAGAATACCTTGAACATGCGTTTCGAATACAATATTTTACAATCTATTTGAAATTTAATTTGAACTAGGCAAAAAGATCAAACACTTGAAGTGGCATTTTGAGAGACCGAGAACAAATTTAGTTTAATTGAATTTTCTCTCTTAAAATGAAAAGACAGGATTTGAATTGAAGATAATTTAGACACGTGAAGTGAAATTGAGAAAACGATTTAATTTATTCCCGTGGTTACTTTAGAGAGAGATTTAATTTATCACTTAAATTCTTGCTTGCACTTTTGGAATATTTGAAATGATTGGGGTATGAAACTTTTAATACCTATTTGCTATAAATAGAGTTTTTGTAATTTGAAAAATGGAGAAGCTAGTGAAGAGTTCTTATTCAAAGTGAGATTAAAGATTAAAAAATTGGACAAAATATATTTATTACATGGTTTGATACTGTTTTTCATACCTCAAAATGGAATAAAAAGGAAACTTTAATTTAAATTGTGTTAAGGTAAAAAATGATTTTTAAGGGCAAGAATAGAAATTAGTGAATAAAGATAAATGAAATGTGCACGGGCATTTTTTTACTTGAAAATGCCAAATCAAATAACAAATGTCCAGCTACAAATCTAGTTTTTAAAGTGCTTTTAAATGTGTTTTTTCAACCATCCAAACAATGACATAACAGGGATAAATTTACTAGGGAAATCTCCAATGTGGCTTTAGTTCTAATTCAATTCTACGTTCTTCTTATAAATCAGTTGGTTGCTTTGTTAATGTAAGTCTTTGTATGGAAATAAAAATTAAGTGCCAGGACTAAAGTAACGGCACTCGAGGTATTGAAAGAAAGAAAGATTCACTTTTTGTGAATGCTAAAGAACTGGTGACCAACCTTATGTAACAGATGTCTCTAAGCGGAAATAAAGCTTTTCTGTGTGTACATCCCTGTTTGTCTCTTTTCTTTATTTCTTTTTCTTGGACATTTACATGACAAATAGAAAACTCTGAGGAAGAAACGCGGGTATTTTACGGTGTTTAGAACTTATTTACTGGATTTATATCTTTGTTCAGTTTTCTGTTTTTGTTGGTCCTTTAATTGAGTGGTTACTAAAATGCTTTGTAAAATTACGACGAAAATTACATTAAATTTATTTATTCCCGGTTACAGTAATGATTATTTTATTTAAAGTCATTCACATCGCATAAAATATACTGTGTTGACATCATATGAAGTTTCCGGAGTCATGCAGCAAATTAGTAAATTAAAATGTCCTTCAATATTTTACAATTACCTAACATCACGTGAATATAAAGTTCATAAGCAGAAAATAAATTTATGAATAGGAAGAGCTAATTCATTAAATAAACAATGTAGCTTAATTACAATAGAAAATGAAGAGTGTCACAAAAAATTTCCCCACTTAATGCTAATTCTATAACTCCAATTACATACTGTATGAAAAAAAATTCCCTTAAAATACAACGCTATCAAATCAATTTAAAATTAGAGTAGCTCTAAATATATTTCTTTAAATTTCACTCATTTAGACTATATATTACTGATATACAGTTTAGAACTTTTTTACTTAGAAGAGAACAATGATAGTGAGACAATAAATGATCTTATCATATTTAAAGAATATTTAGATTTCATGTAATCAAATCTGACAGAAGTAATATTTATTTAAGAACTTTTTGGTTAATAACTTTTTAAAAAAGTGAATATCCTGTACAAATAACTAAACAAGATTTCATTTTAAGTTTATTTATATTTTAAAATATAAAAAGTTTAACATTACAGTTTTGAAATTACAAAAAATTGCAATGGCTCATAATTAACGATACTATACATTCTTTGATATATTGACACCAAATAAAAAACTATGAAACTAATAATTATAAATTATAACTATAAATTATGACTAGTTTTCGGAGCTTTAATCATATTTTTAGTATAATTTTAGTATAGTATAATATAATTTTTTAGATCAGAAAACGATATGAAAAAGATAAATTCAATAATTTTCTTACATAACATTCTTTATTTCCAACATATAATTAAATGCATATTTTAACTCAGTTTTTCCATTTGTCAGGATTACGGATAAGGTTACTGCCGTGCAATTTATTATCCTTCCAATCACACCAAACGACACCATTCATTTTACGATGAAAATAATTCCTTTAACGCTTTAAAAATGCGCTTCAAAATATATTTTCTATATAAAATATCTTTAAAATACTTATAAGGGTGCAGATTCCGTAGATGGGCCTGGTTTGCGAGATCGGCAAAAATTCGAGATCGAGTTTTTCGCCCAGTTTTTAATGCGTAATAGCTATTTGCAGAAAGATTATTTTGTCACAAAACACTCTTCAACAAACTTTTGGCAGACTGTTGGATGTCTTGCTGACGAAGAGGATCAAAGTATACCAAAGAACTATTTTTAAATTTTTAAATATTTTACGTGCAAAATAAAACCGTTGCTTATTTTAAAAAAATCACAGTCTTGCACGGAGGATTTCATTCTTAATCTTCAACACTTTATTTTTCTAAAAATCCGTAATAAACTTACCGTTAACTCAGTAGAAAACTTATGGATTTCACATTAAAATTAATAGAAAATTATATCCAACAGTCTACAATTATATTATTTACATTTTAAATTTAAATTGAAATTGAAATGAATAAAGTCGCTTGCAGGGTCACTTTTTCAAGAAAAACATGTTGACTAAATAATTGATAAGCTGGAACCAATAATTTTTTAGAGATCGTTATTCATGAAGATGACCTGTGAGATTTTGAAAAGTTGTTTGACGTTTCTTCTACTAATAAGGAAGTTGCATGTGTCAGATTTTCAAAAACAAACAAGTGTTCCGTATGGTTTTTTGTATGGTAAAGTGAAATATCTAGTCAGTGTTTCAAAAAAATGTACAGGTAATTAAATATTTTAATTTAAAAGTCGAGAAAAAAACACGTGACTGAAAACGTTTATTGTTTAAACTGTAGGATGACGTCAACAATAATACCATCAACTCCATTGCTTTTCAACAATGCCTATTGTAAGATAACGTCACATTCAAACTCTTGGCGTTTTCGCGCGCTTTTAAAAAGGGGATTTTTGTTAATTTTTTTGGCAATCAAAAAAATTCTCTATCGGCCTCAAATTTTGGGTAGTTGCTTATTTTTGCAAGAAGAATCGATTAAAAAAATAAAAAAAAATCATGCAACTGCCTCATTATATCGTTGTATAATATAAATAATTTCAGTGAGCAAAGTTATAGGTAGTGATTGCGCTGCGATTGGAGGTTGGTGAGCGACAGAGTGAGCAGGGGGTGGTAGCTCCCTGAATTTTTAAATAAAAACAACATTGTAAAATAGTCTCCATGGAAACGAGGATGTAAATCAAGTCAATCAAAATGTAGATTTTACAAGAGTTGATTTAACAAAACAAAACCTACCCTACAACCAGAAAAGATTGATTGTTTTTCTTTAATTGAAAAAGGGAAAGGCATTAGTTTTTGGTTATTGAATAATTTCACCGAAAGAGTTAACGAAAATATTGAAGATATGATTAAACAAAGGGCTTTAAGTGAGCATATTTTATATATAAATTTTAGTAGAATATTTTTTATAATTTTTATACTTAAGGGATCATGTCGTAAGTGTAGAAATCGTTCAAAACTTATAATGCATGAAAAATGGATCAATTTAATTACATTTTATCCAAAATATGAAATGACATTTATTAAAACTGTTAGAATAAATCTATTAACATCACCCGTGTAAGGCCGGGTATATCAGCTAGCTACGCATCAAAGCTAAAGGAAGTGTCACGTGAAGCTTTTATGGTATTATTTTTCACGAAAAGATTTTTTCTATATTTTTTTTGTAATGTAATTGAGAATTAGGTTAATTCAATTTGCTAAATGAGCGAATTCCCTCATCTCCATTTTGCGATCCTTTTGATCTCAAATCATTATATAAAATAAATTATTGAAGAGTTAAGTATTGAATTTGCTTTTTATGTATGAATTTATATTAGAAGGTAACAGCTTCTATCAAATACAGATGTGAATAATTTTTATCCCGCAATTAGCTTCTTTTCATTACTTTTTTCACTCTTCCTCTTCTCCACATACAGAGTGTATCTGAAATGGTGCAACAAACTTTCAGGGATGATAGTACTCATCAAGACGAACAAGAATCTATATAGAAAGGGGGTCCCAGATCAAATCCCAGGGAGTTAAAAATGGAGCGACACCCCAAAAAATGATTGAAAAATTCAATTTGTAGAAGAACTACTATTGGTAAAAACTTAATTATAGTCTCAAAAATAGTGGTTTAATATGATCTTTAAAATTACCTCAAAAGTCTTTACTTTAAAATTGTTTTATTATGAAAAAAGTTAAAAAACACAAAAAATGTGAAAAATCTGCCAAAACCTTATTTTGTATTTCGAAATCATCTCTTTTGATTTGATAATCTGAAAGATAATAGTGGAAAACCTTTAAATCCAAAGTTTCACGTAAATACAATCAATATTAAACGCTTGAGATTCTTTTAAAGTTTGTTTTTTGGGTGCGCAAGCAGTTTTTAGAGCTGTTTCCAGAACAGCTGTTAGCGCACGTAAAAAACAAACTTTAACAGGATCTCAAGCCTTTAATATTGATTGTATTTACGTGAAACTTTGGACTTAAGGGTTTTCGACTATGATCTTTCAGATTATCAAATCAAAAGAAAGGATTTCGAAATACAAAATAAGGTTTTGGCAGAGTTTTCACATTTTTTTGTGTTTTTTAACTTTTTCATAATAAAACAAATTTTAAAGTGAAGACTTTTGAGGTGATTTTAAAGATCATATTGAACCACAATTTTTGAGACCATAATTAAGTTTTTACCAATAGTAGTTCTTCTACAAATTGAATTTTTCAATCATTATTTTGGGATGTCGCTCCATTTTTAACTCCCTAGGATTTGGTCTGGGACCCCCCTTTCTATACCGATTCTTGTTCGTCTTGATGAGTACTATCATCCCTGAAAGTTTGTTGCACCATTTCAGATACACCCTGTATATTTAAAATGCATAAATCATCCAGTAAATAACTCGTGGCGGCATCTATTGTACAGAGATGAAAAGGTTTGATGAATTTCTTGTTCTGTAAATTTTCGTACAGGGGGTTGAAATTAGAAAGTAGGTGATTGATTCAGGTTTTAACTGAAATCCTACTTTATTGCATAAGTACTCAGTGCATGGAAAATTTATAGAATTGTGAAAACGCGAAAAATCTCGCAGAATTTCCAAAAAAATTTAAGTAAATGCAAGTTTTGATAAGAATCAAGGGCACTTTTTTTCACATTAATAAGACATATTTTTAATTGTGCTACATAGAATAAAAAACTTAAAATGGGATAACATTAAAATCTATGCATAAAGTAGTTAACAAAGCAAGGAAACGATTTGTTTATTAATTAAGATACTTATATTCTTTTCTATATAGATTTATATAGCTTTTCAAAGTAAAATTTTGTTTGACAGGAATTAAATGTTTGGATTCATCACAGATCTCCAAATCAGATTATGGGTGCTTAAATATTGTTAATTACGAAGGAAATATAAAAACAAGTTACTTCAAAACTGTTTTATAATTTCTATAACCGATTAAAAAAAACTTAGACAACCTATCATCAGTTGGTCAAGTGCAATGGATGTAAGGAACACGTTTCTAGAAAAAAATCTTCCAGAATTTTCTTTAATAATAATTTACTGTCTTAACATTATTGCGGTTGAAAATTCCATAAAACTTCGAATTCCATTACCAAATTCCACTCTTCATCCTATAAACACAAACATATCATTAACAAGTACCCAAAACCCCGCACGTTATACCCCCTGATCCTATAACCCCAGACAAAACCGAGACGAAAATAAAAACCCCTCCTTTACACCCTAATCTCAACGAGGCTGGATCCGATATTAATAATTCTCCTGGTTTATGGAGCGCTAAAGTAATAGGACAAGACATCCGACAACAGAAAGTTGTTATCATTATGATTAAACCCGGGTAATAAGAGGCCGAAATTCGGCTTGGGTGCAGTTGCCTAGCAACGACCGCAGTGGGAATAAAACTCCAGCCCGGAATTTTATTTCCCTTTCCTTAATAATACAGGAAGGGATTTCTTGTCAACTGCTGTCACTCAGACGACAAGGGGTCGAGAGAGAGACGCAGTCTGGTGTTTCATTGGCTGCTTTCTGTCACCCCAAAGTGGGCATCTGAGATCTTTCTTTTGTTTCTGAATCAGTGGGCCAACGGGTTATTCTGTTTGGTTTTTGGGATGGGCATTTTATTTGCTGTGGCTAACTAAGGATTTATTTTGATGGATGCCTTGTTCTCCGTAAGAACTGTGTGGTGATATCAACTGAGAGAATGAGTTACACTGGATTGAATGGAGAATTGGTAAAATTTACAACTCAAGAGTTTTAAAAGAAGCTACGATTTATCTAATAAATTGTTCTTCTGTTAAACCTTTCAGGGGCTCTACATAAAAACACTATTTTTCGGGTTAGCAATGCTTGGAATCAACTACTAAGGCTTCTAGGATCACGAAATAGTAATTAAAAAAATTAGCCCATACCGTTTTTCCATGGGAGCCGGCTCCATAGCGCAACCACTGCCCCGGATGGGTATAGGAAACCGCGGAGTTGCGCATTAATGCACAGGAAGCTACTGACGATGATTAATTTTATCATTGAGAGTAAATTAAAGCTCATTCACACTCTTTCACATTCACTGTTATTCTCAGTGATTAACACCTGTGAATTGCTATTTTGCATGGAAAAGTGACGTAGTAAAGAGTGAAACGACAATTCTTAAAAAGTGACAAGTCTGTGAAACATCTTTTAGTCAATTAACTTCGCTTATTCTGAACGATTTTAATACCTACAAATTATAAAAGGAATAACTCATTTTCAGAGTTTGGCCTAGAAGAAGTCAGATGATACTGAAACGTATTTAAAAAAAAGGCTTATTTGGTTTAGATTAATCCTAAAAAGTATTAACTCAAGGATCAAAATTGATTAAGCAAAACTTTTACAGAATTTTAGTAACTTCCTTACTAGCCAGTACACCGTACCACTTAATCCGAAAACGTTATCAAAGTCCGTTATGGTCGCACCACTAAATCTGAAGGTCACTAAATAGTCGAAGGACTAATACGTAAGAATCAAAAATTATTTTATGAACTTTTAATTAGGGTTATCTAGAGATTAACCAACACAAAATTGGGAAAGACAATTACTTATGCAAAAGTGCGAAGGCAATACATACTTATTTCTCGCCTGAGTTTTTGCAGATGTAATGAAATGCAAGGACTAGAAGAAAACTCGTATTTATTCTAAAAGAGTGATTTCTAGAATGTTCTAATTCAACAATAACAATGTAAGAGTATTGTAACAGTGTAAGTTTCTATTGTAAAATGAACATGTCCTAAGAAGTATCAATAATTTCACATTTCCTACTAAAATAAAGATAACTATTTTCTTAATGTTTCAGTATTTATGTATTGTTCCTGCCTCACTTCTTAATGTATATTCTACAGAGAGTATGATATCGATTGAGGTTCTGAATATCTCTTTAATAAGAAAATATTTTTTCAACTTTTCTAATGGCAACAAACATCTTGGGTATTTTGATAGGAAGGATTTAATGGATATTTACAAGATAACTATTAAAAGGAAAAGGGAATAAAAAATACATGCCAAAACTATTCACAAAACAACCACTTTAATTTATATTTTCTCAAACTCTCCATTCTCCAACAAAATACCAAATTTTCGATTCACTAGTCTAACTAGTTTTCTGATTTTAGTCTTACTAGTTCTGCAACATTATCACCTTTTAGTATCCACGAGTTTTGATTCTTTAAACTGTGCGTTTAACATTCAAATAAAAATCAAAGACGAAACTCACGAATTAACCCCGGAATCTCCCCCACTTTTGACATCAGCTTTAGCCCCTATAAGCACCATTAAGCAGGTATTACCGCCCATTTACCCACTGAAGCTGTCTGGTTGGTAATCTCGGAGGGATTCGACGAGACTTATTTTTAATCGGCACCTCCCCATCGGGCTTTCCACCCCCCTTAGACAAAGCTGGGGATTTATGGCCCCCGATTTGTTTTCGCTTTCACGACCCCTCTCTTGACGCAAATTGCAGATTTAAAAGTTTTAACGAAGCAGTGGTTCGATAGCGATTACAAATCAATTCTCGGAAGAGTTATGAGGTCAGTTTTTAGGTGTTTAGAGTGTCAGTTTTAACCCCACTTTGCTGCTAGCTGGTTATTATCTTCATTGCAGGGCAAAAATTGATTTTTGTTTGAGGGATAGGGGTGCTGGGCTCAAAACGCTTGTTATAAGGTGTATTAGAAGGTTATCTTGTTATGAGGTCTAAGGTTATAAGGTATATGTATGATTTTGTGTATCCTTTTGAACATTTACAGCAAGGAATTGTATCTTAGCTTGATAATTGCTAACATTTTGTGCATAATACTCAGTTTTATGTACTTAATTTTCTTAAGGTATAGAAAAGGGGCCATTCAAATATTACAGAAGCATGTTTTTTTGTCTTAATTAACCCCCTCTTTACACCAAAAAAAACCGCAACCCCCTAATAACTTCGCAAGATACCTGCTAAAAAGTCAAAATGCTTAAAATGTTTTCTCCAGATAATTTTTTTTGCAAAATTTATTTTTGGTTGCATTTTGAAATTATCGATGCAAGAAACAAAAAAGTTTTCGAAACTACGATTAAATCATGGACTATTAAAACTACTATTAACCCATGGACGAGCAAGTTGCTCCTTTGGGATAAAAAAAATTATGGATCAATGTATTTTCCCACCTTTTTTTTCTCTTTTTTCTTTTTTGTATATTTTCTTGTCATAGTATTTTGTTTATTGTAATAAATTTGATTTGATTTGAACTACGTTGCTTGTAATATCTATTTAAGCATCTTTCATAACCCTTCCCCCTTTGTCTAAAGAAAAAAATAAGCAAAGAGCAAACCCCCTTCCCCATTAAGTGCTGCTTACGTGCTACTTGAATGGCCCCAAAGTGCTATTTTAATTTATTTGGAACGCTTTGAATGACACCAAAACGGACTATTCCTTGTAGTATACAACAGAGAATTCAGGGTTTCGAGGGAGAGTATTATTAGTTGAGAAATTGCAGCAAAATTTCGAGGGAAGAAGAACCCTTATATAACCCCTCCCTTCTTGAATACCAGACTGCTTCGATATTCTTAGATAACTTTGTCTGTTTAGATTTAAGCTCTTCCTTAAGATTTCCCTTGCTGTAATTTTTAAGACAAATATAATACGAAGGTGTTTTACGATATCCAAAATCAGGAGATCTATTCAATTTTTTATTTTTCCAGTATTTCCAAGCGTTTTTGGGATGGAAACGCTCATAAACTCCATTGTGCAGATGGAAATGCAACCTATTTTAAGAATTTGTTTTTAATAATTTTAATTTTAAAACTCTATTTTCTATTATCAAGAATCGCTTGAACTTGTTTTCGGTGGAAAATTCAACATTAATATTTAAATTGAGAGTATACTTCAATTTATGTTTATTTGAGTTGAATTAACAAACCGACAAAATATGGTTCTTTTATTCTATTTGGACTACCTACTAAATTAACTCACAAAGTTCCTTTTAGGGTAAATACATAATTCTTGTAATCATAATAAATATGAATACGCAATAAAACGTATTCTTTGAACTCTACACTCTCAAACATACTGTGTATTAAACACATACAAACACGAGTCTCCTATTACTATTAACATTTGAGCTGTTCATAATGACAAATATTAAAATATTTTTCTATAGTTTTTTATGCTATGGTATTTATTCAAACACAGCCAATATACTAAATATAGTCCTTTGCGCATCTAATAAAACTATTTCCAAACAAATATCTTCAGGGAATTCATAATAACAAATTTAAAAAAACCTCTTTTAATGTCCCAAGGGTGCCCTACCAGTGGCCCACCTTGGGACACTTCCAATAATAGCACAAAAATTAATTTTTTTCATTTGAAACATACAAAAATATCACAAATAATGAAAATTATTTGTCTAATAATTTCAAATTAGACATTTAACTTATTTATAATTCCAAATTTTTCTCCGATTTCATCATTTTCATCAATGAAAAATATGTCTTACAATTACAAATTAGACATTTAACTTATTTATAAGTTATCCAAATTTTTGTCCGATTTCATCCGAGATATGGAATAAATCGCAGAATTTTTTTGCTTACTTCTAGGACATTTTTTGCATCAATTTCTAAATTACAATAATCTTTGTTCTTAAATCGTTTAATTGTTTAATGAAAATAATTTTTTATCACTCATGAGAGGTTTGGGGTATCTTTTAACATGTCCCAAGGTGCCCCACCTTAACGCTTTGGATATTAAACTTAATTACTATTTTAGGTTTAGCAATAAATTTTCTTTTCTAAAATATTAATGGATGCATGTTCATAACTCTGAGAAAAATTGTAATTGCATAAATATATTTATTTATTTCAAAAATGCTTTTGAAACTACGATGGATTCGATAACATTGCACCGCGAAAAACCAGAAAAGTTAAATAAATAATTATTTAAACGCACCAAATATTCCAAAACACGTTGAGGAGTAGATTTTAGTTAAATTTAATAGTACCTACAAGCACGAGTTCATATCTATAAAATTGCGTCTGAAAAATCGAGTGCCCAAAGGTGGCCCGTGTCCCAAGGTGCCCCACTCTCCCTTACTCATTGTGTTGTCTCTAGCTTTATATTTTTAAGTATCGAAAATCACGAAAGATTATGTTTACAACCTCATAAACTAATGTTTAAGATTTGATTCTGTCCAGTGACTTGAAGCTATATGGTTAAGCTACATTTAATCCGATAAAATTTGAGAAATTCTTTCAGCAATACAAAAATAATCTTTTTCATACAGAAAAGATCTGTATGCAATAAACGGATTCCATAAAAGGATCCCTCATAAATTACTAGGGTTATATCGAGCAGAAATTTGACAGGATTTCTGTTAATAATCAACAGGTTTTTTCATAGTATTCTTACACCAGTGTCGCTCAGGAATCAAATTTGTTTTGAGACATCTAAAAGCGTTAATTTACTTATTCCACCTGCGTGCCCATTTCAATAAACACGACTCCACCTAGTACAGATCCCAAAAGACCCACTTACCTCTCCCTACGTCCCTGGCATTTCCAAGTCCCCGTCCCATTTAACGGTAACCACGAAACAGGACAGAAGCAAATGACCGACCTTCAGAAAAAAACAGCAACAGCCCGCTCCACTTTCCCTTGTTTTGGAACAGATTGCGTTCCTCGCGCTGACCTCGATCGGACATCTGATGTTCGATACGTACGGAACCCCCTAATTGGATACATTCGATCCGTGGCGTGAGAGGCCATCCTGTAATTATTTCCCGATGACAAATATTTTGAAACAATCAAGCAGAGGTAACCGTATTTGTTCCATTTAGTGTCACCCCTGCATATTGGGGATAGGCCAATCTGGTAATGTCCCATCTATAGATGAGCGGCCGCTCTGATTATAGAGATGAAGGCGCAATAGCAGGAAGAGAATGTCCGAATTGAGGGGGGAAGAAACACCCAATTTATCATACTTAGAATAATACAAAGGGTTTCGAGACGGTTATTAAAGGTATGTGTTGTCGTAATGGTAATAGGTAGAAGCCAAACGGCGTATAAGAATGCATGCGATGGCAGCAAAAAGAATTTGTGGAATTTCAATTATAGGTAAATCTGCGATGGTTAAACGTCAATTTCGTTTGCATTGAAGTTACATAAGTTATACATGTTAATAAATCAAATTCCCATTTTAAAGGATGTTTGAGTCGGTTCGCACTCACTAATGTTAACTCTCTGGGGAAAATTAAAACTAACTTAAATAGTAGTAGGGACCACTCTAAGGGCTTTATCGTATCAACCAACCTTACATTGCTACACTCGAGCCCGACCGCTTATTGTAACACTGCCGCACATTGGCCACACATTGTACTTTTTCACTTTTGGTCAAAAACGCATTTAAAGCGACGTTATTTTTCCATGAATAATCATGATTGTACGCAACTTTTGAGACGAATTTGGTTTCGATTTTTAAAAAAATTATTTTTCCCGTCATAGCCTATATCAGTGATAAGCGATCTTACAATGGGCGCTATAAATTGAAAATTTCACCCATTCTAGAAATATGAAAGGTTTCAAACTTCTATTTGGCCTTCTATAAGTAAGAATTCACCCAGTTATGGTTTTTTAAAAAAGGTTAAGTGGAGTAGAATTATTTAAAAGTCATTTTTTTGAACAATGTGATGAAATTTCGAAATTTCAAAGGGATTTAGGCAACTGAAGATATCAATGGATTTAGCTCATATTTTGGAATAATAATAGGCATGACAATGGAATATTCCCACTACATCTTTTCAATTTCGAAAATATTTGTTTTTCACTCCACCCTATTATACATTACTAATTACGTTAGTTATGATTATTAACCCGGGAAAGACTGAATTAATTTTTTTCTCTAATTAAATTTTACTCTTTACTGTATGCTTATGACGTAATTTGAAGTAGCCTACAATAGCCTAACATATACCTCTGCTTTCGGTTTTGCAAAATCCAAACACCATCCCTTTTACTCATAATAAAATAGCGAAACCCAAACGAAAACAATATTCTAAGTGCTTAAGCTGTTTACTATCCTTTCTGTAACCAATAAGTAGATTTTTTTAGCGAATATTCAATAGAATCTACAAGAAAATAAAGCATCCTAAAAGTTAGAAAAAATCCTTTTGTTGAAAAATAAATTCCAAAACACATGAACAAAAAACATTGCGAAATTCCTTACCTCCAAACAATTATCTCTTTAATACAGTCCTTGAAAAACTTACACCAAAAAGGATAATGAGTTTCTACTACAAAGAACACACAGCAGAAGAGGCGTATACATAAGATAATTTTTTGTTGAGGATTCAAGTATTTTTCTAAATCACCACCCAGTTACCAGACGAGGTTTTTAAAAAAAAGAACAAGAAAACATGGAGTACTTTCAGAAAGTGGAAGAATTCTTGGGACGTATCTTCGGAAGATTTGCTGTTGTTGCTGCGCAGTTAATGTCAAATCCATAAAATTTACAATGCGGGGATATAAGCTCTTTATTGGTATTAAAGTGCTTCTCCCAAACTTTCAGAAAACTAGTTTCTAATATTCGGTTCCACGGAAATGTAATTCTTTCCTCTTGTTTTTTGGCAACATAATCCTGCTCCGAAGAAGGAAAGAGTTATATGATGGGGTTAAGGTGAGTGTATAGAGAAACATATTTTATTTAAAGATATTTTTCAGTTTTCATTGATTTTACAAATTTTATAGTTTTATAGAGGAATCGAATTAGTTTTTCATGCAGTACTAAAAAAATGTCTGTCTGTGGATCAAGTCATTTTTATGCTCAACATAAAATTCCCATTTTATGTATACGACTTCAAGATCCACTGCACTTTCAGAATTACATATTTTTATAAAAACCGCATTGTGCTTTCACTAAACCTCTTGCATACTAAAATCCCTTGCATACGTTTATACAAAATTTATATCCCTTAAAAAACCCTTTAATGTTTGTTATAATACTAGAAGCAATACGTATTTTAAATTATTGAATGCTTTTAGATGGATAAGTTGCAAGACCATTTATGGTTATATATCCAAATGCAAGTGTCTGCATATAGCTATGAATATTTTATCAATGGAAACATTTAAAATATTTTATTCCACTCACGATATTATTTTACAATTTGTATTGGTTACAAGAAACATTGAAATTCATCAAATCTTCCTTGTTTTTACAGAGTTCTTTATGTGATTTTTTTGGGCGATGAAACTACATTTAAAAGCATCGTGTTCGATTTTAAAAATTGACGTTAAAAATAAATTGTTTTGTTATAAAATATGGCGTCAAATGGTCGTTGTGATTGGTTGCCAAAATGATTGTTTGACAGTATACGTGCTTTGTAACTGGGACCTGATCCGTTATCTAAAGAAGGGGGAAATATTTTAAAATATATAATTTGTTTAAAAAAATCGAAGTGCTAACTTGGAAATCCGGAACATGAAAATCCAGATATTTTAATACCAGATATGTGCCATTCGGTTCAGTAATTAAAAAGTTTTTCTCTGGAAACCGTTCACCAAAAACTCTTTTTAGAATAGAGAGATTTTCAAAGTGATTGTTGGTTTTCAATTTAAAGTAAAGCCGAAAGAGATCTGACGTCATTTAATCCTAAGCAAAGGGAACTGGGATTGTCGATTTTTATTTTTAAATATTGAGTTAACAAAATTTTTTTGAAACTTTTCATGTCGATTTTTGAATTAAGATCTATTTCTTTTACTAGAAAAAGCGCATTTTTCCTGTTTTCAAAAAATACTGGTATTGCCCATTGTAACACTACTAAATACTAACAAAGGTATAAAACTTTTATATTCCTAGAAAAAGCTAGGTGAAAATATCTTAGAAACTGATTAGATGCGTTTCAAAGGGGATTATACAGGGTGTCCCATAAATAATGGGTCACACTTCTAGGGGGGATAGTAGACACCTAGACGAGTCAGAATCACATAGGATTTGGGGGTCCCAGACCAAATCCTAGGGAGTTAAAAATGGAGCGACACCCTAAAAAATTATTGAAAAATTCAATTTGTAGAAGAACTACTATTGGTAAAAATTTAATTATAGTCTCAAAAATTTTGGTTTAACATGATCTTTAAAATTATCTCAAAAGTCTTCACTTTAAAATTTGTTTTGTTATGAAAAAAATTAAAAAGCCACAAAAAAATGTGAAAATTCTGCCCAAACCTCATTTTGTATTTAGAAATCCTTTCTTTTGATTTTATAATCTGAACTGAAAGATAATAGTTGTAAACCCTTAAGTCCAAAGTTTCACGTAAAAACCATCAATATTAAACGATTGAGATCCTGTAAAAGTTCGTTTTTTGGGTGCGCAAACGGGTTTCCTATACCCGTTTCCAAAACGACAGTTGGCGGAAGCAAAAAACGGACTTAAATCATGCTTTAACAGGCTCTCAAGCATTTAATGTTGATGGTTTTTACGTGAAACTTTGGACTTAAGGGTTTTCAACTATGATCTTTCAGATTATTAAATCAAAAGAAAGGATTTCGAAATACAAACTGAGGTTTTGGCAGAATTTTCACATTTTTTTGTGGTTTTTTAATTTTTTTCATATTAAAACAAATTTTAAAGTGAAGACTTCTGAGATAACTTTAAAGATCATATTAAACCACAATTTTTGAGACCATAATTAAATTTTTACCAATAGTAGTTCTTCTACAAATTGAATTTTTCAATAATTTTTTTGGGGTGTCGCTCCATTTTTAACTCCCTGGGATTTGGTCTGGGACCCCCAAATCCTATGTGATTCTGACTCGTCTGGTGTCTACTATCCCCCCTATTAGTGTGACCCATTATTTATGGGACACCCTGTATATAAAAGTACCCAGTAAATAGTCTAAGAGATCTCTTTGTAACATTCTGCCATTTCTGTTGTCTAGACTACGTTTTAACATTCTCACACTAAAAAGATTTGCTGTATCCTATTAATTCACTTGTTGATCGTCACAAGAAACGTAAAATTGAACATGTTTTTAAATGTTTTCAGATAAAGTAAGTGTTCATTATCTCTAGTTTATCCTAAGAATATAATTTCCAAAGTCGAATGTAGTAATTTAATTGTTTAAATATTTCTATGTGCAAATCTTTTTGATTATTAAACAAAAATATAAAATTAATAGCGCTATTTTTTTTATCGATTTTAAATATACACATATTATAGAAATATTTTGTAAAATACATGAGCGCACTCTCTGTTCACCTGTTGCACTCAAAGACACTGGTATAAAGTATCACGATTTTTAAGTTTAAGTAAAACTTCTCCATTCAGGTATTGAATAGTTAGACTGTGAAACTAAACTTGGATACGTATTCACACTACTTTAAATAAAATAGTGTTTCATAATGAAGCATCTTACAGCTGAAACAGTTTCCGATAAAGTGTTGAAAAGAGATGCTGTATTAAATTCAACTGTTTATTAAAATTCTATATGTATCTCAAATAAAGTGGAAGCATAACTACATAACTTGAATAATATACATTCTGGTAATGAGAGACGAGTACTACTTCAAATTTCAAAATTACCAACAGTCTAAGGTTTCTTTGGCGAACAACTATTCAAACTTTAAATACTATTTATAAATTGTTGGAAAAATGTTTTATTATCATATTCATGCGAAAATATGCAATAATAGGGAATACAACGATTTTTCATATTTAATTTATTTCGATAGAGATTCTTTAAAAATATTTTTAAATGTTTTTTCAAAATCTGATCTTAAGTTAATTTCAAAAAATTAAGATCTTCAATGCTCAGAAGAGTTTGGGGTTTGCCGCATGACGTCATTTCTGTCTTCGGTACGAAACACTTGTACGAAAGAGTATTCGGCAATGGTTAAATCTTTTCTTTGAAGGTATTGATTGGTTGCAAATTCGAAAGCAGAAGTAACTTCACGTAGGCCACACCTCCAATTCTAGCGAGCGTAATTTTTGAAAATTAATCATAAAAAACTAATGATAAAAAAATCTAAAAATTTGAAGATTAAATTTTTGCTGGAGCTTAGTGAGTGGCATCATTCGATTTTTAATGTCGTCTACATTAACGTGGTACCGGGTTTTTTTTCGAATTTCGTGCAGGGGACGTGTATGACGTCATGAATGCAAGAGGACCACCGCAGGAAAATTGATGTAAATAGCGATCTAGAGATAATATCGGATTTATATTTGGACGAAAATATCAGAAATAGATAGATTTATCGAATAGTTACCGAAAAAAGAATCTGAATCCGTAGATATGAGAGTTTATGACGTCATAACAAAAAAATGGCTATTTTAACCAAAAACACAGTATTTTGTCATCAAATACCTTAAATAGATGCTATTTTCAAAGTGAATGTAATGAAAATATGTTCCTAATTAAAAACCAAACAATGAAAGTTTCATTGTTGGATTTGGACTATTCATTGACTATTTCAGCCTCCGAAACTACTGCCAGGTTGTTTTTAGAGGTTTATTTGTGTCTTTTACGTTGTTTTCTCTTTCTTTTTTTAATTCAACCAAATATTACTGAAAGGAACAAAGCTATTGAAATACAATGGGATTCAAAAAGGGAACGAAATTTAATCAACTTTCAATTGAAAAAAATGTACTGCGTTTTATTTCTTACAAAATAATAAAAAATTATGATTCGAGGCAAAAAAAGGAAGAAGAAAAACCATTAAACAATTACTCCTTACATTTACAAAATATTATTAATGTGAACATTGTGCTGTTAAGCTTTATTAGAACATTTCTGACGGAAACGTTTCAGATATTTATTAAAATATTCGAATAACTAAATTTTTACATAAATTTTTGTTGTAAGTAAAATAATCACTATAAAAACTAAAAGAAAATGAGTAAAATAGCACATTTTTACCCTTCAGGAACATTCTATAACTATGACTCCCACTTGAGTAAAATATTTTGCTTTTAAATTAAGTTCTAAAATGCGGATAGAAAAAGTCGATAATAACATTTTGTCAACGCGGTTTTATAAAATGTAGAAATATAAACCAGTTATTTTTTATTTCTATTTTCTTACTTCTTAAAGCGTTGGTTTATTAGTCTATAAAGAAGCACGATAGACAAAGTCAATAATACACTGCTCGAGATGACTCATTCTAGCTAAATACTACATCTCGATCGCCACGGGTGCTATTAGGAAACATAATTAACTCGCACAAATCAGCCTCCAAATTAATAGGCACCAGTTGAACGAGAAGGAAAAAACAACCAATCATGACCCAGCCAAATTAATCTAATTACCCAGCAACGTGACTCACTACAGTAAAAAAACGTATCTCAACAATCCTAGAAGTCCGAAAAACAATCCAAAGAAACAACCCTTTGGGCATAAAAAAATAAAGTTATTCCCTCTTTAAGGAAACTCTCCCATTAATTCGGTTATCTTTATCGACTGTAAATTTAGAACCTAAAAATGGATCCCTGAGGGAAATTTCTGATATTGATGAATTATCTTCGAACTCCATAATTAGCTTAAACAAATTTTATTGGCGTTCAAATTTTATGGGGTGTCATTATTGTTATGCAAAAGGGGATCTGTTTTTCTTGGTAAATCGCTAACGGGTGATAAATTATTTCACGGATACCTGTGATTGATCGATTTTCGGATGAGTTATTTGTGAAGGGGATGAATATCCGTCTTCCAGGCTTGATCAGACGTTATGGCTTTTGCGCCTTTTTCATTACTTCTTATTGAGCCTCCTTGGAAAAGTTGAGGGGAAGTGTTGTTTGATGTATTGTTTCTCTAGTAAATGATTTTTCATAGATATCTCCTCCGTTTAATGAATAGAGGTTTTCTTAGATGTGAAAGTTGTGTGGGACGTTAAGGATTGATTTCCGTGATGATGGAATTGCATGGTGTTAAAATTATCTTCTCAATGCAAAAGGTTTATTTTTAAGTTAAAAAAAGTCACGCTACAAATAATCTTAGCTTAAGTCTTTAAATCACAACTGAAGGATTATCATTCGATTAAATTATAAATTATATCTACCATTGGTTTTCGTTTTGTTTAGGGATGGTTTATAGATGAGAGCAACTAAATTTTATTTATCCTGTATACAGATTTTCTGTTGTTGGTGAAATCTGAGTTGTACCTTACACTACCTTTTGATGTAGGGTGAGTCATAACAAAAAAAAACTAAAAAGAAAAATTGGAAAAATAGTTATTTTAGTATTTTTATTCACAATTATGCATTTTGGCTTTCAGCATTTTTAATGAAAATCAGAGACATGATGGAATATTTTTTAAAATATCGTCCATTTTTAAAGAAAAAGACCTTCTTAACTTCTGATGATTGACTTTCATATGTACTCCTGTTCATAAAAAATGCAACACCAAGAAGGAATTGTCCGATCAACTTGAAATTTTTCAGGGTAGGTTCATTATGGTTTGATTATGAAATGATACCAACTTCAGACCAATAGCGCATGCGCGAGCTGAGCAGTGTCTTCTCAACCACTGATTTATTCGATTATTTGGGGGGCTGTAACGGGACGTTAAGGGCTTGTAAGAAGGTTGTTTACCGTTGATTATCTTGTCATTCGATGTTATTATACCCCTTAGACCTTAACGTATGTCATATGAAACTTTAACATAGTTTTAAAGAGGAATAATGTTAGGCTTCCCGGAGGGGTGTTTTTCACACTGTTTTACCATTGGTCAGATGAAGGGAAACCGGACAATATTGATATGGGTTTGAAAGCAGAGACCCAAAAAGGGTGAGGCGAGTTGAAAATTTGGGTCTGGACCCCTTATAGTCACGTCAGCTTGGGATGAAAGAGGCTTCATTCGTATGGCAGTGCCGGATCATTGAGTGACTTTTCGACATGTTTCAAATTGGTAGAATACTGTTACAGGTCTATCATTGTCTGCTCCATCAGTTAATCGGTCGACATTTCACCAAAATTCACCAAGTATCGTTTTTTTACAGCGCTCCATCGATGGAATTCCATCGGTGCATAAAGCTACCATGGGATCCACAAAAAAATATTTTCGCAAGATTACTCATAACAAATTGTCCTTTTAAAGAAATCCCCCATCAATTTTGGTTATCATGACACCTAAATTGGGTTTGGACGCTATGCCGAAAATCGCAATTTTTGGAGTGTTTTATCTTGAGTCTGTGGTGAAGAAGAGACGTGTTTTGACCTGGAGCACTATTGGGTACCATGGGCAATCTCATTAGATAAAAAATGAGGGCAATCTCATTTCTTAAAAAAACTTCTAAAAATTTTTGGAGCAAAAAGTTATACCCTACATTTGAAGCGATCCTGAAGCTGTAATTCATCAGAACAAATCCCGTACACATGTTTTTTGGAATGTTCCAAACTCACTTTACATCCAATAAAGACAGTTTCTTTCTCGACAAATTTCTTCATCCAAAATTTCACCTATGGAGCTTGACTAAAATTTCGTTATTTTGTCCTCATGCTAAAAATGCTTGTTATGTTGCAAATATTGGCAAACTTAGGATTTGGGATGAATCTTAGATGAAAATCACCTCATCAGTCAAAATTTCAATCTGTTTGATTCGATGACCTGTCGTATAGAGGCTCTCATTGCAGCGCGTATGGAAGACATTAAACACCGATTTTCGATATTAAATTTTATGCTTTTGTTCTGAAAATTATATCATTTATTTGTATCCACAAAGATCACTTGCTGTGTAAATTTCATCAAAATCTAACGAGTTCTTCATGGTGTTGCATTTTTTATGAACTGGAGTATAAATCGAATAAAATTCGATAAAATTAATTTTAACTAAAAAAACTTTCCCTTGCAATTAACTCCTTTTTTTCAACAATGTAAAAGTGTAATTATTATGAATTACTCATAAAATAATTATCAATTAATAAAAAACTAGTCTTTCAGTCTTTTGCTAAGGCCGTTGTTAGGTGCAGCAGTATCTGTTACTGTCATGTGATTGCAAATGCTTTAACCCTTTCAATACGGCAAGGGAATCAGAAAATTGCAATTTTTGCACTTGTTTGAGCTCCTGGGGGGCAACTGTGATGAAATATCCATTAGATCATGATGTGTTTGGAGGCACAAAGGAGCATTTTATTCTGTTTCTTGAAGTTTTTCAGCAACTGGGACATAATGTTGCCTCAGTCGCAATTTCAAAATTTTTCCACCGTGCGACAGCATATTATGTCCCAGCCGGTGCGAAAGGGTTAATAGAAGAATTCCATGACCAGTTTATTTTTTTTTGCTGTTAACTGCTGTAAATCAAACAATCCCTTGCTAAGACCGTTGCTAGGTCCAGGTCATGTGATTGAAAATGCTAAATTTAGGAAAAAAAATCTACACTGATAGAAATCAACTTTTCCAAAAGAAAATTTAATAGCCATTAGCCAAAGTAGTATTGACAGAAATCTTTTTTTTATTTCACGGAAAAAAGGAAATCTAAGATATTTCAATATCTTAAAATACTACTTAATAATATTTTAAATCACGAAAACCCCAAATTGTTTCGAGGAAGTTAAAAAAACCAGTTAATGATTTAAATGATTTTACGAATACATTACCTTAAATTTGAGAGTTTTGGTATTCTTGGGAAATAAGTTTAATTAACTATGATTAAAATTTTGATTTTGCTGAAACTGAAAAAAAACGTCATGCAAAAGTTAAATTTTTCCAAAGTTATAAAAACATATTGGGGTAAAATAATTGAAACAAAGAAATTGTCTTTTTTTATTCAATTTACCACTGTTCCGTTTTGGTGTATTATGTTTCAAACTGTTTAAAAGTTTAAAAAACAATAAAACATCATATTCATAATTAATTATAAAATGTGGACTTTCTTTAAAAGTTATAAAAAGAGTGAATAAATCTTAATGTTGTCACATTTCTCAGAAAGATGTTGAATGTTTTCTTTTGCAGTATTTCTTTATTTAAAATTTAAATAACTAAAAAAATATTTTAGCTGCAAGTTAAATTTTATTTCTTTAAAATTTTATTTCTTAATTTATTTCTTTTATTTGTTTCTATTAAAATTCTTTTTGTTTCATTTTTTCGTAATTAAAATTATTACATTTCCCAAAGATAATCATTTTATTTATATGTATATGCTTTAATTTTCCATTTTAGGGGGTTTTCTAACTTGATTTCACGTGCTTTTTCGTGATTATGCTTAGTGAAAATAGCCATTTTGTTCCTTAGAATCTGTAGTTTACGAATCGCGATGGTGGACACTTCGGGTCTGCGCCAGGGGATGGTGAGAGGCGCAGAAGTGGAAAATCGACGAGTTTCAATTTTGTGTTGTTTGGAGTCAAAATGGTTCCTTTTACTTTTTTAATTTGCTCAAATTCTCCATAATACGAGAGAGGCGAGGGAGGACTAACGGGACATAGAGTTTGGAAAGGATCAGTTCACTCCAGTAGAAGGGGTGGAAGGATAAAGTGGAACGTAAAAATTTGTAAGCCTATTTTCTCTGAGGCGCAGGCTTATAGTCGTCCATTAACGTAATAAAAGGTGCCATTCTTTTCCTTATTTTCAGGCGAGAAAGAATTGCGATAGTAGAAATCTGGCAACGGTCACTAGGGGTAGGGAGAGGGGCAGGAAAAAATTACGAAAATCAGCAATATCTCCTGAAAAATAATTTCTTTTCTGCACCAACTGCGGTTGAATGTTTTGTAAATTGACACCAAAAATGGGTAAAATGCATTAAACCGATTTTCGAACGATTCTTCTACTTAAAATAGGGCCTGAAAGGTGTAGAAAAAAATAAGGGGAAATTCTCAACTTTTAAGTCTTTTAAAAACTTATTTTTACTCGTGAAGAAGCACTAATTTCAGGCTAATTTTTCCCTTTATACACTTAAGAATACGAAATACCATCGTAGATATCTGGGACCTGCGATTAAGGAGGGGGGCAGGGGCAGAAAAAAATATTCCTGTTTTTATACTCTTCGTGAGAGTAAAATTCAAAATTTTCTACTTTTAGTAGAGTCATAAGTGGTGCAAATAAAGAAGATAGATACCTGACATGTCTAACAGCCCGTTAGAAAAGAGTTCCTCCCATTGGAAGGTGAAATGGAATGGTTAAGCGGAACATAAGGAATTATATGGGATGTTTTGAAAAAAATTGTGTCTATTTTAGTGAAATAATGTAGAAATCTATTTGAGCAGGTTCTATGTAATCTGTAGAACTGGAAATGCGACAGTAAGTAACTTTCATTCTCGACCGAGGATAATAATTGGGGCAGAAAAAAAGTTAAAATTATACTTTACTGAGAAAAAGAGTAATTATCCTGTTTAAAAGGTTTTATGGACTGAAATTTTTGATTGAGGTCACTCAAGGTGGTCTATCCTGAGAAGCATAAACTCATCTTTGGGGGTTGAATGGATGAAATGGAATACTAATTCGATTTTTTGACAAATGGCGTGAAATTTCTTGGAAGAGAGTGATAATAAACAAATCGATTCCTCTTTCCAACTCTCTCGAATGGTTTACCCGACAATGAAATTTGGGAATCAAGACAAGGGTCCGTGGTCGGCGCAGAAAAATTTTATACATTAAATTTCAGTTTGTATAATTGTGTCTAAATAAGATAAAATATCCCAAAAATAAGAAATTTCATAGCAGATATGAAGGAGACCCATGTTAAAACTGTTTCTTGGAGGGTAAGAGGATAAAATAGAATATTAGGGGTATAACATTTTACTATTTTACTAAAAAGTGAGTATTTCTCGCAAAAATTGCATTAAAAGGATTCGATTTTCCAATTTTACTCCATGGAATATGATACGTTTAAGATAAATCTGTAGTATTAGGAAGGGGAAGGTTAGTTGGGCAAAAAAAACCCTGTAATTATTACAAATTTAAGTCATTTAATTATTTCTCAAAATATTAGAATATTATGAAGTTTTTTTGTCTTAATTTTGTAATAATTACAGGTTTTTTTTGCCCAACTAACCTTCCCCTGCCTAATACTACAGATTTATCTTATACGTATCATATTCCATGGAGTAAAATTGGAAAATCGAATCCTTTTAATGCAATTTTTGCGAGAAATACTCACTTTTTAGTAAAATAGTAAAATGAAATACCCCCTAATATTCCATTTTATCCTCTTACCCTCCAAGAAACAGTTTTAACATGGGTCTCCTTCATGTCTGCTATGAATTTTCTTATTTTAGGGATATTTTATCTTATTTAGACACAATTATACAAACTAAAATTTAATGTATAAAATTTTTCTGCGCCGACCACGGACCCTTGTCTTGATTCCCAAATTTCATTGTCGGGTAACCCATTCGAGAGAGTTGGAAAGAGGAATCGATTTGTTTATTATCACTCTCTTCCAAGAAATTTCACGCCATTTGTCAAAAAATCGAATTAGTATTCCATTTCATCCATTCAACCCCCAAAGATGAGTTTATGCTTCTCAGGATAGACCACCTTGAGTGACCTCAATCAAAAATTTCAGTCCATAAAACCTTTTAAACAGGATAATTACTCTTTTTCTCAGTTAAGTATAATTTTAACTTTTTTTCTGCCCCAATTATTATCCCCGGTCAAGAATGAAAGTTACTTATTGTCGCATTTCCAGTTCTACAGATTACATAGAACCTGCTCAAATAGATTTCTACATTATTTCACTAAAATAGACACAATTTTTTTCAAAACATCCCAAATAATTCCTTATGTTCCGCTTAACCCTTCCATTTCACCTTCCAATGGGAGGAACTCTTTTCTAACGGGCTGTTAGACATGTCAGGTATCTATCTTCTTTATTTGCACCACTTATGACTCTACTAAAAGTAGAAAATTTGAATTTTACTCTCACGAAGAGTATAAAAACAGGAATATTTTTTTCTGCCCCTGCCCCCCTCCTTAATCGCAGGTCCCAGATATCTACGATGGTATTTCGTATTCTTAAGTGTATAAAGGGAAAAATTAGCCTGAAATTAGTGCTTCTTCACGAGTAAAAATAAGTTTTTAAAAGACTTAAAAGTTGAGAATTTCCCCTTATTTTTTTCTACACCTTTCAGGCCCTATTTTAAGTAGAAGAATCGTTCGAAAATCGGTTTAATGCATTTTACCCATTTTTGGTGTCAATTTACAAAACATTCAACCGCAGTTGGTGCAGAAAAGAAATTATTTTTCAGGAGATATTGCTGATTTTTGTAATTTTTTCCTGCCCCTCTCCCTACCCCTAGTGAGCGTTGCCAGATTTCTACTATCGCAATTCTTTCTCGCCTGAAAATAAGGAAAAGAATGGCTCCTTTCATTACGTTAATGGACGACTATAAGCCTGCGCCTCAGAGAAAATAGGCTTACAAATTTTTACGTTCCACTTTATCCTTCCACCCCTTCTACTGGAGTGAACTGATCCTTTCCAAACTCTATGTCCCGTTAGTCCTCCCTCGCCTCTCTCGTATTATGGAGAATTTGAGCAAATTAAAAAAGTAAAAGGAACCATTTTGACTCCAAACAACACAAAATTGAAACTCGTCGATTTTCCACTTCTGCGCCTCTCACCATCCCCTGGCGCAGACCCGAAGTGTCCACCATCGCGATTCGTAAACTACAGATTCTAAGGAATAAAATGGCTATTTTCACTAAGCATAATCACGAAAAAGCACGCGAAACCCATTTTCGTGAAGTTAGAAATCCCACTATTTAGTGACTAAAAACATTTGCATGAACATAACTGTAGAAAATCATATAATGCGAAAAATGAGGGTTTTAAGAGCAGAAATTATTGCAAAAGCGTGTGAAGAAATTAAGGAGATTGCGGACGCGTAAATAAATGCGGCACTTAGATGTTATTAAAGGAGGGACTCTTCTGTTAAAGGGTGGAGGAGCCTCTTTTGTTTTATTGTTGATGAGGTGGAAGGAAGATTGAGGTTGTTTATACTGTATTCTTTTTTTATGATAATGATTCCAAGATAGAAAGCGGGGAAATGTTAGGGGAAATATCGATTGTATTTGCTAGTTTGTGAAAGATATGAGTGATGGAAATTCTGAAACATATTTTAATATTTTTATTATGTTAGGTTATTATGGAATTTCTTTACTTTTAGAGATTCCCACTTTACTTTCTATAATAGTAATAGACGGTTAAGTAACAATTAAATAGTAAAATAATATTAAATCTGGTACATTTATTTATGCATGTATATGTTTCGGGCAAAGTGATTAATTGGGCATTATTAATAATGCCCAGAGTGGAGGCGGGCTAAGTGATGAGTTTCATTGATAAATGTCATTGAATTTATCACATTGCCCTCCTCCAATTCGGGCATTATTAATATTGCCAAATTAATCACTTTGCTCGTAACATATACACCGTGAATAACAAAAAACATCCCAATTTTTAGTAAATAATTTTTTTAATTATCATGTGAAAGGACAGAGACATATTAATTGATATGTTTAGGTCTAAAAAACTGCAAGTAAATTAATAATCAGAAAGTAATATCATTAATTAAAATTTCATTTAAAATTTCACTCCTTTTGTAATGATGAAGCGCTAGATACAACCGTTGGATAAGAAAGAAATAAAGTACCAAACACACACACACACGCACGCACGCACGCACGCACGCACGCACGCACGCACGCACGCACGCACGCACGCACGCACGCACGCACGCACGCACGCACGCACGCACGCACGCACGCACACACACACACACACACACACACACACACACACACACACACACACACACACACACACACACACACACACACACACACACACACACACACACACACACACACACACACACACACACACACACACACACACACACACACACACACACACACACACACACACACACACACACACACACACACACACACACACACACACACACACACACACACACACACACACACACACACACACACACACACACACACACACACACACGTGTCAACCAAATAAGGGTAGTGTGCTAAAAACTAGTGATGGGCAAAATCGATAATTTTAGGTATCGAATACTTATATGTATCGAATACTTTGGTATCGAATAGGGTAGACTAGGGATACTTGATCCCTAGGGATACATGATCCCTAGCCAAAAAATGCACTAAAATAAAATGTCAGATCTTTGAAATCTGGCAACAATTTTTAAGTTATACTTGTACACAAAAACTGGCAATACTACATCTTTTTCAGTCATTTTATTTCAGCGCAAGAAGTGATTGCTTGAATCTTGCATGGAAAACTTTTTTCTATGTAAATTTGTTATTTTGTGTATTGTCTGTAATATGCAACTTAAAAACTTAAACTAAGTGTAATTTCAAAGTATAGGCTGTCTTTAACAATTAAGTAATTTCATTAGTGAGCATCCTTTGATTATTTACTATTAAAAATGTATGTTTTGTATGAATCGCATATTAGGGATACTTGATCCCGTTCATTCGAGGGATACATGATCCCAGGATCAAGTATCCCCTTCGAGGTATACATGATACAAATAGACCTAGACAGGTCAAAAAGAAAGAATCAACCAAAATTTTAACAGACAGTCCTATAAGAACTGATGGATGAATTAAAAAAGAGGGAAACTAAAATAAAACTGAAAATTCAAAAATTGTGCATTCAACCAACTTTAAAGGCAAATAAAAAGATTCTGCAAGGAAGCACTTCAGTTGAGGATCCTTCTTACATCTTAAATGATGAGGTTGAACAAGCTGGAGTAGATGATCCTTCTTTAAATAAAAATTATTTTGTTTTAGTTAGATTTGCCACAAAAAGTAGGGTTTCCCATTATGTTGGTCAAGTAGAAAGTAAAGTTGGATTTTCACAATTCGAAATCAACTTCTTAAAAAGAAAAGGTACCTCACTCAACCAATTTATTTTTCCTGAAATAAAGGACAAAGTGTTGTAGAGGAAAATGATTGTGTTTAGTTGCCTCCTCCAGTTAGGATGAGTGGAACTTTAAGAACTGCATCAACTCTAATGTTTGTGTTTGACTTTTCTGATTTTGAAAACATTTGCTAAGATTTCTTTTTTTCCAAGTAATACTTTTACCTGCATACACCTCCACTTTTGTTTTCAACAAATACAATTATTGTTACAAGAAGTAAATAAGATTTTATAATTTTTATTGCAAAGTATTTGCATTATTCGTTGTAGTTTTAGCTCCATTAATAAAACTACTTACTATTTGTGTACAATTTTCATGTTTGTATTGTTATTAATACCTAAGAAAATGAATTAAAATTATGGTTATTTTAAAAATAATATTTAGTGAATGAAATTTATAGGTAAATTGTTTGTATGATGAATAATAAGGTAATTTCTGAGTGGGAGCAAGTATCCCCCACGAAGGGATCATGGATCCCTAGGTGTTGGGATACTTGATCCTTTTATAAAAAAAATTAAAAACTAATTTTACTAAAAGTATCTGTTTACTTTCTAGTAATTTTGCTTATCTTTTGGGTAGAGGATAGTGTTACCAATGTTCATGCCAAAACTTTCTGAAAAGTGATGATTTGAAGCTGAGAAAACAATTAAAAACCAAAATGGGGATCAAGTATCCCTAGTCTCCCCTACTTATAGGTATCGAGTACTTTTTTTCAATGTCGGGAAATGAACCTGAAGGGACAATTTTTTAGGGCCTATCCATCCATAATCAGACTAATATTCAAAAAACTGAAAGCGATCCATCAAAAAGCCCCGTAGCTACGGGCCTGGAGGTGGATAGAGGCGAAGGATTTGGCGGGGGAAAAACCTAGCCGCGTCAAATTTCTCTCGCGGATGATAACGACTTGGGTTTGAGCGTTGCAAAATGAAAACGGAAACAGGCTGCGTTTGATCTACAGTAGGTATTATAAAGATTACTTCATTGAAAAATTTAAAACGAAATATGTCAATAAAGTATCGATACTTTTGTGGGTATCGAATACACTCGATACCTATAGGTATCGAGTACTTAAGTATTTGGTATCGATACCTGCCCATCACTACTAAAAACACTGTTGTATGGATAAGTTTTACTTTGCACAGAAAAGTCCATCTCTGGTTTCTTTTTTGTTGTGTTTCTTTCTACAATAAGTATTTGGTTTAGAGATAATTTAACCATTCTAATTATAAAAGAACACTACCACGTTCATTTGGTAGAGGCAAGGTTATGACTAGTTTTTTAATACTAGCTACAGTCACCTTTGTATTTATCAGGTAATAACGATGAAAATATCTATCCAAAATACCCCCTATTGCAATAAAGAACATCTCCGCATTAACAGCGTTAATTTATCTACCCCCACGAATTTACAGATACTTCTAAAGGGTGTCAAAACCACAGACACTCTCATCATTTATCACTAGATGCCGAGTTCCCAGCTATCATTCGGGCGGGGATCAACCCTGAGACTTCAAAACAGACCATTTAAAGACCCTCTAAGCCGTATACGTGTGCCAAAGTCTAAAGCTCTCTTTCTAAAACAGTATTAATCCAGCACAAACTCAACCTTTACCCGAGAGTCAAGTTTCAAGAAACGGTTCTGGGTCAATGCCAAAGCGTTTTCTGTCCGAATTCAAATTGGGGGATTTAATTCCGCGGGAGAAGAGTGTGTGTTGCGAATATTTTGTTCGGAAAAGCACGATTCGAATTTAAATCTCTGCACCGTAAGGGACTCACTTATTGCTTCTTTATGGGTTGGATCTCAAGCTTTGTTTTGGGGAGAAACAGAGAAAAAGAAGTTTTAAATTGATGCGTATTTAATACTGTTCCGCTCGTGTTGCTATTTTCAGATTTGTTGTTTGGGTAGAATTTTTTATGTATGGAGTTTTTATGTTTCACCCTTTATTCTTACTTTATAAAGGGAAGTAAAATGCATTGGGAATACAGGAAGTAAGCTTATGTAAATATGACGGCCACTAAATTATTCTATGAGTGAGAGGTAGTTTTACACGATAGAGAAACTATAAAACCTTTTTCACTCTTTTGGGATATTTTTATTTTTCATTGTAAAGAGTAAACTAACTTGTGCCTTTATATTAGATTCCTATAGGATTTGGGAAGCATAAAATATCAAGTAGCTAAAATCTGAGTGATGGGGTTCATAACTATTTATATAAACATAAAAACTAACTGTAAAAAATTATAAATTTTTGATACAATAATAATAATAATAGGAATTTCTGTGGTAAGAAATAAAGGCACCGAAATAAAGGCACACAAAATGTTATAAATTCCACATTTTTTGATACAAAAAGATACCTTTCCCCCCTAAGTTTGAAACTTGTTTGAGTTTTTTTTCCTGTAAGGAAGGTTTGTTTTGAAGTTAATATATTCTCCTGCGTCATTTCACAATCCATTTACTTACTAAGCATAATTTGGTTCAGTAATGCGTATTAAAACGGTGTAAATACTATAGAAGAGAATGAATTAGGCGAATTGACATTTCCTCACCAACAAATTCGTGTCGAGACATAACCTTTACCACCAGATTACACAGAAAGAAATTAGAAAAAAAGCTGAATCCACGGATATTTTTTCTTATATAATAGAATAATGTAAATTACTTCATCAGAAGAGCAGAGTCAAAGAACTTTCCCGCATTTTGTTGACTTCCGAGTTCTTTAATCTGTTACTTCGAAAAAGCAAGGTAGTAATCAATACTCCGAACTAATGCTTTTTTTTCTCTCGTGTATCGAATGCAGAACAATGCGAAACGGAATATTTAAACCGGGACTCCACTGGCCTTTGAAGCGGTTTCGTTCTTTCGAATGATTGTGTTTTATGCAGGCGTGATTAAATTTCACTACTTTTTCCGAAGTTTTTTTTTAAAAGACACGTGCTGTGTTGCTTTTCTTTCTAGAAAAAAAACGAGTGAAATAGCAAACAAGAAACACGAATGAGGATATTTGAATTTTTGTTTACGTGACTTTTTATTTGATTTAAAATTTCGGAGGGATTCAGTATATTACACTAAATAACTTTGAATTACGTTTTACAATTTGAGGGTTTGTTCATCCAGTGTGCAGAGAAAGTGTTTTTTGTAAATTTTTCTTTTAAATTATGTTCAACTAAATAGATTTAACCTTAGTTTGGAAGTATGCGAATTCAACTGTTAAGTCCCAGTGCTGAAGAGGATTTTTATTTTGATGTATTGTATACCTTCCCTTCATACGAAGTATATTTTGGTCAGTTAGCTAGTGCAAAGAAGTTGCGTTAATTAAAGACAGCTACTTAAAAATCCAAGCCCTTGGATATTTTAAAAATAAATTGTGATATACAATCAAATGGTAAGATTTTCAATCATAACAGTTATTTCATATTTTGCTGTTTTTTAAATTATCCAGACTCAAGCGTACATTTATTTATTAGTTTCTGAGATATTTGCAAGTAGCAAATTCTTTCCATTTTCTGCTTTTACATTTAACACAAACTCATTGTTGTGGAATAGTAAGAAATTTCAAGCATACAACCAGCTCTCGAAGAATAATTTTTTTGTTCGATGATGTTTAAATTTAGAAACTTAATCATTTTCATAACAAGGAATTTTAGAAAGTGTTTTCAAAATGATCAAAAGAGTTTAGACTTGCTAAGGGTATTAGCTTTAACTCCATTTTTGATGATTGGGATGTCTTGATAATTATTTTGTATATAAAAGAAAGGGGGGGCTAATGGAACAGTCTTTTAATAAATGTAGTTATTACAGTCAAATCCGCTTAATGTGATCACGGTTAATGTTATCAATCGGATAATGTTATCGAAATCGACAGGTCCCGATCATTCCTATTTAATTTAATGTAAAATACATCGTTTAATGTGATCAACTATGGATCATCAATCCGCTTAATATTATCGAAATTTGTCCATTTCTCCTTTAAAACGACCGCTTTTGAGTTCGAGTTTCATTTTGAAGGTTAATTTTAACAAGTAAATATCTGCTCCATGAGAACATCTGGCGCTTCATATTTCTGAAACTCAGTATGAGTAGGAAAAATAAAACATTCCGCATATTATATTGAAAGAAAACAGTTATGGGGGTCCGAATCCATACTTGTGATTGGTTAAAGAAACACCAAGATCCACGCTTTGCGGATGTTTCTGATAAGATATTTTGATTTTCCCTTGTTAACTGGAATTCAGATTATGTAATAAATAAGTGGTTTATTGGAGTGGAAGGATATAAAGGAGCGGAAAAAGAGAGACCTTTCTATAAAAATACTAAGTAAGCGATTATTTTAATTTTATTAACTGAACTACTCTTATATTTTCCCCTTAAAATTTTACCTGGAGTAAAATTAGAGTTTCGTACACATTTATTACGATTACATTATTTTGATTTTAAAGCAAACAATCTAGTTACACTGTTTGCTTGTTTTTTATATGATATCGCTTATTGTTATCGATCGGATAATGTTATCAGTTTAGTCTCGGACAATTGCGATCACATTAAGCGGACTCGACTGTATAACTTTTATGAATTTAAAATTATTTTGCATATAAGTTTATGAAAATATTCCTCGAAGGTAAAAACATTATTTATATGTGTATGTATGTATACTTTTGTAATTTAACACTGCTTTCCCAATAAACTCCATACGTGGGATGTATTGGGACACCGTGCTGAGCTAATGTGACATGCTATAAAATTCAAAAGTAAAAGTCATTTATGAATTTTAAATGCGTTTTTTTATTAACATATGCTTCTATTTTGAAGATGCAAAAATTTTTGTAGATGAAATTTCAGCATTAAACATTTTGATTCTATATGATTTCTAATGATAATTCTGCATAAAAAAATTAAATTATCACTTAATTAATGCTAGACCTTAATTAGACCTAGACTTAATAATGCTGGCATTGTTATCATGATACCTGTGTCACTGTTATCATACCCCATTTTACAATACTCCCCATATATAAAAACACACACATTATAAAGACTGTTCTGGGTACATAAAAAAGTAACGACAAAAGGATCAATACCGATTATTTTTTTGAAATCTTCGTGAGAACAAAAGAACTCCAAGTACCCTTCAAAACACAGGTACATCCATCCGGTATGAATAAAAAGAAACGAAACTCGCATTATGGTATTATATTTTTCTAGCACTTTTCCTTTTCTGGGGGAATACAAAAGTAGTTTTTGTTGCAGATGCCTCTGTCCTTATATCCCCCTCATCGCTATTTCGGAGGCAGCAACCACTTTTTGTACCATGACATTCACAGGGAAAGATAGTCTAATCAGAAGACCGAGTCTCCATAAACTTCTTTTATAGTTTCCCTCACGAAAATGAGGTACAAAGATAACAAGAAAAAATATTGTTACCGGAATAATCACTTACTGGTATTCCGTATGCAGAATACAATAGTTTAACCGAAATTCAGGGGAGTATTGAAAGTTGAATTATATCAGTTGAACTTTAAAACAAAGAACTAAAAAATTACTGAAGAAAAGTTTATACATTTAAAGGTAAGAGAAAAATTATTATAACTGGTTCACTCTTAAAACGACATTTTTAAAACTGAGTAAAAATTGGCAATTCATTTACAAATTTACTCAAATTTTGAAAATGAATAAACTCATTTCTGAAAACCTGCAGGTACTCAAAAATGATACATTGTGTTTATTTATTTTTGAGCGAGTTTATGTCATTCACCCAGATCGGAGTGTGAGACGAATATAGCTTATAATTAGTTATTTTAATGTAATGTCACTACTACAACGCGTCGTGACAAGTCGATTTTTAAATTTGGTGCCGTGTAACCACAATATATATTGAAAATATTTCAAATAGTTTCCAAAAAAATTCAAATTGTCAAACATAAATCTGAAATGAGGTTGATATATGTTAAGTGATTATATATTTTAGTGATATATGTTAAAAACTAAGCAATCTGGTTCGATTTATTGAGAAATTCTTATTCACGATAACTTAGATAACTCGTTATTTTCAAATCCCTACTAAAAAGCAGATTGGTTTGGTTTTAGCGTTGTGTTGATAATAAAATGTACATAAAATAAAATAAATCCCAAACCAGTCTTAAAACATGGATACCCTCCATCCATAATAGTATTTATTACACAGTAATAAATTATTAATTATAAAAGTTTTTAGATGTCTAGTCACAACGTATAAAGATTTTTTTACAGTGTGAGGAAAATACTGTGATTTATATCCCTAAAATATGAGTGTTTATATATTTACAAATTGGGCTTAAGAAAATCTTAAACATGGACGTAAAGAATAATCTTTTTAAAAAATTGATTTAACAAAGAAAGAATATTTAACTTACGGATATTCTTTACAAATGTGTGTCGAAAGAAAAATAACCCTTTTAAACATTAAGAAGTGGGATGATAGTTAGAAAGGTTTGGAAAAATACGTGCGTTATCTTATGAAAAATTTTTCTGAATTCTGAACGCATTAAATTATCACGTAAAATTAAACGAAACTTTTTTCTATCTCAAACCATTTCAAGGGAGTTTGGGCAAATTCAGCGAAATAGTTGAGGTAGGAATTCCCCCCCCATCTAAAACTATCGAATAATTCGACATATTCTACAGGAATTTTGTCCGTGCAACGTTCGCTTAGTCAAATGCAGGCGTTAGCCCTTTTGATAAATGATCTATAAAGAACGCATTACTTTAATTCCAAACGGGGATACTCATAATTGGGTTTATCACGAACCAATCCCGTTGAAGCGTTATCTTTCATAGCAGTCTCTCTGTCGTCCGTTCTTGAGATTTTTCCCTGAAGGAAGATTTGAATATAAAAGGCTTTTCAACAGATTTTTCGATTTAAATTCTACTTCCCATTATTAACCTTTTTCAGAATTGGGAAGAATGTCCCCGACAACCATTCGTTTCTGATTAATGTGACATTCATACATTCGGAGAGAAATATTCCCGAGGACACAATGGGGCCGCTTACCATTACAGAGGAGCTCGGGGATTGTTTTTTTTCTGTATTGGAAGGTAGTATTTTTAGAATCAAATGACAATTTCTGAAAATATGGCTAAATTTTGATGAATACTGCAATTCAATTATTTATTTCTTCACATGTTCGTCAAAATAAAATTTCGATCAAGCCTAGAAATCTGGGATTAGTAAGCTAAATGTTAATTGCAATAATATTTAGAGAGTAGAAAACATGTAGAATAACCACTAAAGCAAAGTTAACTTGTGATGGAATTATTTTAATGACAATCATGAGTTTCCATAAACATTGTACTTTATCATCCACAGCATTTTAAATGCACGTCACTGTGCCAGGAAGTGTTATTGTTAGAGTTAAAACATAGCTATAATAATCATCTTGTATTTTTTTCGTTTAGCAGATTATTATAAAGTTAGGTTCAATTAAGAAGTTCCACACTTCCACTGCAAATATTTGTATACTGACTAAATATCAAATTAAGGTATTATGTCCGATGTCAAAAAACATAATCCAGGCATACACACGTTTTAGAACGCAGTAAATCATTTATAGCAAAACATATTAGTTTGGAACTCTTTTCTTAATAGAGATTGATTGCAAGTAAGAATAGTTTGAAAGCCTGGTAAAATTTAGTCTTCCGAAGATGAAAAGCAGAACCACCATCAAAAAGAGGAAAAAGATTCCATGTTAACGAATACAGTTACCATTTGTTTGCTTCTGTATGTCAGTGAAAAAAATATATCATGTTGTCTAATACTGAGACTCTTCGTAGATAAAGTAGACATGATAGCTTAACAGTTCTGTTATCGAATATTCTTCTAGATCCCGTTTGTGGATGTTGTTATTCGATATTTTAGGTTATGGTTATTGTCTATCAATTATGTCTAGAGTAAATCCTTCTCATTCAATTATATCCTAGTAGATGAAAAGAAATGGGTATTATAGGATATCCTTAGTAGGCCTAATAAAAATGTTGATTTATTGTATACAGGGTGTTTCAGAACTATATTTAAAAATTATAGGGTAGATGGGACCTAGAAAAACATATTTCAAATAGAAATTGCGAGCGGAGAGGCACAGTTTAAGTGCTAGAACATAATTTAGTATAAAGGCGTTACACAAAAAGGCATGTTTAAAAAAACATAAGATAATCGGCAATTCCAATATTTTTTTTATAAAGGTACTCAAGAGACAGATGAATGTACGCGAAATTTATTTTTTTAATTGTGATGCTTATTTGTTTCTTAATTTAATTTCAAAGTTTGACTTTATAAAAAGGACGCGAAAACAGCAAGCAAATGACGCCATTCAATCCGAAACACATGTCATATCCCTATCTGGATTTTTGTTGATTTTCACTTTAAAGTAGGGCCGAAACAGATATGACGTCATAAAATCCGAAGCATGTGCAAAGGGATTGTCTCGATTTTTCTTTTAAAATATTGAATAAACTAAATTTTTTTGAAACTTTTCATGTCAATTTTTGAATTAAGAACCATTTCCTTAACTTGAAAAATGCATGTTTTCTGTTTTTAAAAAACACTGGTTTGCTTATTGTATGATACTTTTTTTACTACTAAAGTAAACTACTATCTACTTTCAAAATTTGATCCAAATTGAAACACTTGTCAAACCGTGGAATGAGTTTAAAACTTATGGATGGAGGGTTCATCCATGGCATTTCCCCTTTTTCAGTAAAAAATATGTAAATAAATTATTATAAAATAATCCATTCGAATAAAAAGAAAAAATATGAGAGCTCTTATCTTTTGGTGATCTACTCCATATTGCAGACTGAATAAAGAATGACATTGCTTTTCAGTTTTTTCTACTTTCTAAAAATTTCAAGAAAGGCAAAATTTAAAATAATTTTTGAAGGAAAAATTATTTATTGAGGAAAATAGGACATTTTCTATAATTTTGTTTTATTTCACTACAAAATTAGTTGTTCTTAAAAGAACTGGGTTGAAAAATAAGGTTTACCATTGGATGAAACGAAAAAATGTAATAAAAAAAAGAAGATATAAAATACAAGAAAATGATGAACCATCTAACTGTCTTGATATAGTCATGAAATGTTCTTTATTCACTCCGTCTTTTTGAATCTTGAAACTGAAAAATAATACACTTATTCCATTAATTTTATCGGTCTGAGAAATAAATATATTCATTGGAAAAGCGACTAAAAACTTTCAAATCTTGGCATTGTACAATTAAAGAAGAGGCACGATACAACACAAAAAGTATTCCTTTTATCTTACACATAAAATTATGCAGTTTTCATAAACGCAGGGTTAAATAATTAATTAAACCCTTTATCTTCTGAAGCTTTTATTCCAAAGTCCAAAGATACAGCAAATGATGCTAAGAATCCATTACTTGCCCATAAATCACAAAAATTTTTTGCACGTCTATTTCCTCTGGCAAAACAACGTATTCAAGGAACCGTTAAACCCTTCAGTGCAACTAACTATACTCCCCATAATTCACAACGTCTTTTGTGCATGCTTTCGTAAAACCATCAAAACCCGATATATTTCGCACCCTCATTATTCCCTGCCGTCTTTTATTTCGACGCCAAAAGCAACTTGATAGATAGACTGGATCTCACCAGCGACATCTTGGCTTCGGGCCAATGCAATTCATTCACAAGCGGTCCTGGTTCGGCCACCTGGTTCGGTCCAGGCTAAAGTCCGTCAAAAAGCCCATTCATTCATTGAAAACTCTCGACATGGGATCCCGGGAAAAATACACAGGAATAGAAGTACGGAAACAAATCCGGTGCTGAGTTATGGGATGTGGAAATGTAAACGTTGGCGTTTTTTTTGTTAAATATTTGTGGGTGGTTTCGGTTGGTGCGATTTTTGGTTTCTCAGCGGTGTTCGAAATGTGTTCTCTGAAGTGGGGAGTTATGGAGGGATTGGAGGGGAGTGCGCCTAGGAGAATTGCTCTGGTTTGAGGTTTTTTGGGGAAAGGGTAGTAAAGAATGGATTCCAGGAAGGCTGTGGGGATGAGAGAAAGGGAAAAAGTTGAAAGAAAGTTTAGCCAATGGGTATTAGAAATTTTCTATTTGTTACGTTTCCATGGAAACTTTTTGAGAAGAAGGTAGTATTGTTATTCAGCTTGAAATATTACTGTTATGGTATTTCTCAAGGAAGAAAATTTTTAGTGTTTAATAAAGTTATTCTTTGTGGAATAATTTTTGATACTTTCTAATAATATTAACCAATTAAACCTTTTATATTAAAAGCAATAATTTTTAAGTGTAAAGAAATTATTTAAATCAAAAGTGGTAAAGAAAATACCTAGACTCTCCAAAGAAAATAACCAAATTTATTAAAAACTAAACAGCTTAAAGTGTTGAATCTAAAAAAATATCTAGTCTAACAAAAAACTCAAAACTTACAAAACATAACAAATTACTACTGCTTACTTCTACCCCATCATAACAAAAATTGTTGTTGAAGTTTTTTTAATTACAACAGTGTAAGTATTTCGATAGGAAGGATTAAATAATTAAAAATTTGTATATTTACATAAAAAGCTTACATGTAAATTAGGTATGGAAAAAAGATACAACCCAAAGCTACTCAATAGCCATTCTCTCTAAAACTCTCTATTCATAACTCTCGTACTCAAAATCCCCAATCTTTTGATCTCTCCGGTCTTTTCACTTTTTAAATAATCAAACCATTATTTCTAAACTCAGTTCACGTGCATTCAGCTTCAGATAAAAAATAGAGTGTTTTCAGGTGACTTCATGACCATTTATTTTCTTCCTTGCTGTAGGTCAAACAGTCTGTGTTGCTAAGGCCGTTGCTAGGTGCGGCGGTATCTGTTGCTGTCATGTGATTGCAAATGCTCCATAGATAGAAGCCCATGACCAGTAGGGTGTCCCAAAAAACTTTTTTTCCAGGTAGAGTTCTGGGCAATCATAAAGTCTGGAGTGTACAATTTTTTCAAGAACTTTGGAGAAAATTCGTAAAAGAGAGATTGGTCGGTAATTAGCAAAATCATTTAAAAAGACTATCATTAAGACAAAAAATTTACAAACAAAATGGAACTAATTTCAGGTTTTTAAGTTGTATAGTTCTAGAGTTATTAGCTGTTTAAAAATGCAGGAAAAACAACTTTACAGAAGTTCTTTGGACATTAGACAATTACTACAACCAAAATAAAGGTGATAAAAAACCCTGGAACATTATATCTGTAACGTTAGTAGTTTCCTATAAAAAAATCATGAACAAAATGAGAGGGTTTTATCTTTGGTTTTTTAGGTGTTTTGTATAAAAATATTCGAATTTGGACTTTTTCACTCCTCTTGGCCATCACTTTTTAATTAAGGTACAGAGCCCAAACTTTGCCTGAATAGCTTCATCTGTAGGTCTAAAAAATTGAAGGGGTGCCGTGGCAATTTCATAACACTTTGTTTTTTCCCATAGAAAAGTGGGCCATCCTAATGACCAGTTATTTTCTTTTAAATGTTAACTGCTGTAGGTCAAACAATCTGTTGGTAAGGCCGTTTCTAGGTCCGAGTCATGTGATTGAAAATTCTCTGTATGGCTAGTGTTCTGTTTTTATGTCTTACTAGTTCTGCAACTCTATGAATTGGTCGAATTGGTCATTTACAATTACATGACTCGAACCTAGCAACGGCCTTAGCAACAGACGCTTTGACCTACAGCAGTTAGCAGTTAAAAGAAAATAACTGGTCATGACGTCACCCGAAAACACTCTATAAGGTCTTTGTAACATAATGTAATCACAAATTTTTTACTTTGAGAATTCATAGCAGTAAAGGATCCTTTTGAATTTCCACTTTCGATCTTCACTTTATTGGAGGAATCATCTTGAATGACAAGTGTTAATGGTCATTTCACTTCACTCCTCTGATTTTAAATGGAAACGAACATTGAAATAACAAATAATGAAATGATTGAAATGAAAATAATTGAAATAATCCATAACGAACATTGAAAGTGAAGCAGTGTAAATGAGACTTATATCCATATTCACAGCCATCAGCGTCGGTGTTAACCTGCAGCTAAAGAAAGAAAAACTAGTTCTTCGCCGACTCTGATTGGCGGAATCCTTCTTTGACCTAGGATTTAACATTGACGCTGTGAATATGACTGTTAAAGAAAGTGGAAAGTGAATGGTTTCAGCAATGCAGGAAAGCTTGCACTTAATTAGGGTTTCCAAAAAATTCGTCTTGAAAGCTCATTCAAATTTGTGAAGATATTTAATGAGGATTTAAAGAAAATGAAGTACCCGATCCTTTTGAAAACGAATAAACTTCAGCAACCTATCAGTTTGAAGGACTATCTCTATACCTTGGATACGGAGTATTAAAATAGAAATTTCAACGTATGCCAAACTCTCAAAGGCTTGGAGCGTTTTCTGCTTCATTAGACATTTAACCCAAACTCGAACTTTTAACACACCATCCTCAGCTCTAACTACCCTCTCCTCGACTCTCAAGGATCCAAAACCGACAGGTGGCAAAAAAAAGTATTCAGCAGACCCCCTCACGCCATCCCACCATCTCGCGAATCCGAAAATTCTCCTCCGGAATTCGAACGGATCGTGTCGAATCGGAACCCTTTGATTAGCTCCCGAAACGAACGGGTAATTAAAGAAAGAAGTGGTATTTAAAGAGAATCTTCCCCCCACCCCCCGAGAAATTAAGAATCAGCGAACGCGGCACTTTGGGAAAGAGGGGAAATCTCTCTGAAATTGAAAATAGTCGATAACCGCTTTGCTTGAGTGGAGATTTAAGTAGATCGACGTCTCTTTTTGGAGCCCTTGGAGACAGCGATCATCTTCAGAAGTGTTGGGCTGCGATTGGGCGGGGATTTGCTCTCGTGCTTTGGGATTGGATGATGCTTATGATTGGGAATTGCTGTCCTGTGGAGTGTGAATCTGAATGGGTTCATCACGTTGCTAATGCACTGGAAGGAACTGCTGAAATCTGCTTATCCTGCTGCTAATGAGAGTTTTCGATACATTTTCTAAAGGTTCTTGAAAAGGTTTTTTGAATGCGGATTCGAGATTTTTCTAGGCATTTTCGGTGGAGGATTCCTCAGTAGAACAAGAAGGGTTTAATTAAGTCTATAGTTGTTATAAATTTAAAGTCTTGGCATAGTTTTGGATTGTATTATGTATTAAGATCTTGAGTATTCAAGTTCATGGCACATTTGTAAGTGCTAAAGGAGATCCTCTTGGTTCAATGGATATAAAAATAGAATATTTTCAAATCCGAAACGAAATTTTGTCATCTTTTTGTAAAGATTGCATGAGATGAGAGATTGTAAAGATGTTTGGAAGAAATACAGATTCATTCTTGAAAAAGATGAACGTAGTCATATACACTAGCGGAAATAAAAATCCCAACACCAAGAAGGAAAGGAGATATCAAAGTCAAATTTATTTCTATTATTGCACATAGTATCAATGTGAATTGCTTTAAAAATCAGCCTTCCTGGATGTTAGGGGGCTGAGAAAATCTGTGAGGAGTGTTGTCTCCATAGGTGTCCATTACCGCCGTCACACGTCATGGTATTGAGTGACAGGGGCTCTAAATGACTTTTAAGGGATTGGAGGACCATGTTGCCTCCTCAGGTAGTCCAAATTCATATGGTGCACCAGCGGAAGTTGCATATCGGGCTAGGGGATTTCTCCTCTTTCTCCGGACATGTTTTGTGAGCGTTGGTTCTTACGAACGGATAGGCCAGGGCAAAAATGCAACCTAGGGGGTTAAGAAGAAAGCTTGGACATTGCATACAACATGTGGTTGTGCATGTTTCTCTTGAAATTTGTTCCCAGGACAGGTCTGAAGGTAAGGACGGACAACCGGCTAAAAAACCTCAATGAAGCAGCTCTGGTTGGCCAAAATACCGGTAGATCATACTGAGAACAAGCGGCAGTGGGATGGATGTCGTTTGCAGTACTGAGGATTGTCCGTTCGGTCCGCATAGCTTCTTACATCTTTGTCAATAAACAAGGGGCTGAAAATGGGCATTTCAGTTTCCAATAGTGCACGAAATAAGGAAATGAAAATCCCAATATCATGACATCGTGTTTATGAGAGAATCCTGATTCGGTTTGGAGCACCACGACGGTTGGGTATGAGTTTGAAGACACAATGGAGAGAGCGCACTCAGCTGATGATTTTCTAATCATTCCACGGAGTGGTGATGCAGGGTAACGGAGTGGTGATGCATTGGATTCCATTTCTGCTACTCCTGAGTATGATTCACCAGTACTTTTTCCAACCAGAGCTGCGTCATTGAAATTTTGCAGCCGGTAGACCGTCCTTACCTTCAGACCTATCCTGGGGACAAATTTCAAGAGAAACATGCACAACCACATGTTGTATGCAATGTCCAAGCTTTCTTCTTAACCTCCTAGGTTGCATTTTTACCCCGTCTTTCCCGTTCCCTAGAACCAACACCCACAAAACAGGTCCGGTCAATGAGGAGAAATCATCTAGCCCGGTATGCAACGTCCGCTGGTGCACCATATGAATTTGGACTACCTGAGGAGGCAACATGGTCCTCCAATCCCTCAAAAGTCATTTAGAGCCCCTGTCACTCAATACCATGACGTGTGACGGCGGTAATGGACACCTATTGAGACAACACTCCTCACCGATTTTCTCGGCCCCCTAACATCCAGGAAGGCTCATTTTTTAATCAATTCACATTAATACTATGTGCAATCATAGAAATAAATTTGACTTTGATATCTCCTTTCCTTCTTGGTGTTGGAATTTTTATTTCCGCTAGTGTATTTATACACTAAAGTGGATTAAGAAGATAAATAATCCAGTTATTTTAAAGTCCAAAGATATAATGAGGGATAAGTTTCAAAGGTTCATATTGAGGGTGTTTCAACAAGTCCGCCAAAACTCTGCAGATGGATGGAATGCCTCAAAATTTTTCAAATAACTATCTCAGCGACCCATAATTTTCGAGAAAATACAAAAAAAACGTATGATGGGTTTACTCTAGGAAGGTTAATCAAAAAAATTTGAACATATTTATTTGTATATGTCTAAGATGTTAGCAATATCAACTGTGCATGCATTCTTGCGTCTTTGAATAAAGTAATCAAGTTTTTATAGGATGTGACTAATTGTTTGGTTTTTACCAGATGATTTGTTATTGGAAGATTTTTCGAACACAAAATTGGTGTTGTAGAATTGGGTTCCTTTCAGTAACTCCCCACAAGACTCTTTCGGGCCAGATTTTGTGCGGACTAGTTAAAACAACCTGCATGCCAGTGTTTAAGTTTTAACTCAACTGCAGTTCAAATTTTTATAATAAATTAGTGTGTAAGAATTCCGATTATCTCTCTGGCTTATTTATTAGAATGCAAACTAAATGTCTTGTTGTTGTTGTCGTGTGCTACTTGGATGATGCTTCATCTTAGTATAGTAAACTTTAGTAGTTTATGTAAATTAATATAAACTACTAAACTGTTTTGCGAGTTTAAAGTTAAAAAAGTCAAAAAGAATGAAACGAGCAAAACAAAAGGAAACAAATCTCATTCCATTTAACAACCATTCCAGTTAATATTTTTTTCAAAAAATTGTTGCCTTAGTATTTTATACATAAACATCCTTCCATCAAAAACATCGACTACATAACTTATCAAATTTTATCAAAATATCAAAACTAAAAATGATTTTAGACAATGTTCTGATTTAGGATAAAAAATGAAACAAACTGCAAGCAGAGGTTATAGGTACCGAAACAAAAAAACACACGCCATCTTACTTCAAACAGGAAAAAAAATCGAAAGTGCTCAACTGAGATAAAGATACTCCCATAAGTCTCAGGAACTTAAAAAATGATAGATGTCTAGTAATCCCTACACCTACTCATTGACGCAGAAGTTTTAAAGTTTTTCAGATTTATTCTTTCATAAGCTCAAACGTTTTTTTTTTGCTGAAAGACGAACGTGGGCTTTTTGTCCTACGTGGCTTATTGCAACGACACGATTGAGACCTCTTGTAATGAGGTATTCATTGCGTAATGCTTTTAAGAAGATATTGGATGGATAATTTGTGATTTGTGAAGTATTCATAATTTCTTGGAAATGTTTATTGAAAAAGTAATTGTATGGTTACATAGAAATAGAGTTTTTTTTCAGAGCTATTTTGCTTCCATTTCTATTTTTCTCAATGGGGTAAAAAGGGAAGTTTTATTTCTATCTCGGAAAAAATATCTGTGAATATGATATAATAATGATTTTACCTTACAGATATTCATTTAGAAAAATGTTTTTAAATGAAAAATGACTTTATAAGTTCATAATTTACGTTTGATATCTCAAACGTATTATGGTGTACAGTAGACTTATTTTTAACCAGCACCGATCTCCATTTCGATCGATCGTAATTTATTTAAAAAATACTCGATAAAAATATACAAAATATTTTAAAAAGGTGATTTCTCCTAACTAACAGAAAAACGTTAGCATGAAATTCACACATGAAAAGTAAATATGTCTTTATAAAAAAAAGTGCATTTCATACACAAATTCATGAATTTTTTTTATCCTTCACCCGAAAGTTTGCGAAATCGGTTTGCACCCGGTCCCATTTAAAACGTCTTAAGGCCGTTCAAATATTACGTAAGCACTTTTTTGGTCATTTTTAACCCCCCTCCCCCCTTGTCAGCAAAGATAAGCAAACCTCCAACCCCCCCATAATTACGTAAAAAACTGCCGGACTCCCCCTAAATTTTGACATCCCTTTTAGTAAGTACTTTTTTCTCCATGAAAATTAGGTGACTTATACAAGGAGCTGTCCTTTTTGGGTGTAACCCTAAGAGTTCAAAAATGAGTCAAAACACTACTTTTCGGGGTTAAAATTTCAAAATGTTTGTGGGGTTATACCAGAAAAAAGTGCTTACGTCAGAATTCCTAATTTAATTTTTTGTTAAACTTATTTTTGGTAGAGTTTTGAAATTATTTATGCAAGAAACAAGAGATTTTCGAAAATTCAGTATCTTACGTAAGCATCACTCATATCCCCCCTCCCCCCTTGTCAGGAAAAATAAGCAAAGATCAGACCCCCTCCCCCCCTTAGGTGCTTACGTAATATTTCAACGGCCCCTAAGTAATAGAAGTTAAAATAACGTGTTAAGACTTTAGATTATGCACTTTAGATTATTATTATTATAGTCACATGTCATTAACATCCCCCAGTACAGAAGTTTTTTCATTCATAAATTCAATGCAATATAAGTGATTTTACATTGTTCACAGTTATAGATAGCAGTATGATGTATTTACAGGAATAAACAAGGAACACTTCCTTTCCATGCTCAAAAATGACTACGAGCCAGTACATTCACACCTCCTTTATTACAAATATCCACACAAGTTTTTTTCCCAGCCGTACACCATCACTCCACAGCAAAAGCAACATCAGAAGCTTTTAGCTGATTGCCACATTACCACCACCACCAACAACCAACCACCCAAAATCACCGTCGGCACGAAAGAGACAAATCACAATTCAACCATCTTCAAGAACAAGAGCCGAAGGGTATAAAAGGGATTGATGAGACATACGAGATTGATGATGAAGGATACAGCACCCGCAGGTCTTTGCCATATCAGAGTTAAATACAAAGTCAAGCGATAATGAAAAAGCTCCTTTCAAACCTGCTGGCTTTATCGGTCCCATCTAAACGCTTTAATAAAGGGGATGGACGGTTTAGATGTGCGTGAGGGGATGTGAACACCTGCTGGGGAGATGAAAGGGGTTAATTAGGGGAGCACCATGGATGCGTGCGATTTCCATACTTTTTTCCCCTTTCGCATAAGGTGGCTATTTACGTGTGTTGTTATTTTTAGGGTGTTATGTGGCTGTTTTAATCCGGATTATGCAGGTAGCTGTCTAGTAAATATGCTGCCAGAGTTAATAAAGCGTAAGAAAAGCAAATCTGAATAAAAATTTAGATTTACATTGTGAGGTAACAATATTAGAGTGTGAAGGTACTTTGAAAAGTATTTTAATGTTGCAGAGATACTTGATGATAGAATTGAAAAGCATTTATTAAATTCGGTGTTAAGGTAGAAATTAACGTTTAATAGGGAAACTGGAATTCGCTAATTTAAACCACACTGTTAGTCATTAATTTTGAAATATGAAAAATAATGGAAGTGAATAATATTGCATAAAAAATGTTTATGATCCGACTAAAAGATTATGTAAAAACCCATTTTCAAAAGTTTTTCCAATCAGATGTATTTACACTAAATAATACAAATCTATAATCTATATTTTTAAGGAACTCAATCTACTTTCTAAGAACACAACATGTTTTTATCATCAATCTTTCTTATAAATTAATAATTAGTTTTCAGGGAATTTAAAATAAACGAAACGAAATTAATGTTAAATGATACACACAAGGCAAAAAATTAGACATTGATAATTCAGTTAACAACTAAATCAACCAATAAACTTAGAATTCAAAGTCATTGTAACTTCTCTTTTTATTACATTCCTTTTCTTTATAGCTTTACATTGTTTACGAGCAATCTATTGGATTAATAATTTATGCTTGTCCAGTTTTATGTCCTATCAATTCTCTACATTCGGAACAAGACTCGACTCCCTTTCTTGTGTTTTTACACACTAACGAGAAATATTCAACGTGAAATAAAACAAGTATCGGTAGTTTGAGATAAAAAAGTAAATAAACCTTACTGATAACACATAATAGATGAATCTCCAAAATTACAATGACATAAGGAAAAAAATATTCCTTTCAGTTAGAGTAGCTGCTAATCTACAAACGCAAGGAAATTCTCTTTTCATTTACTTCAGAGATTTAAAAGGAAATATATTACCTAAAGAAATCGCTCAAATCCCTTAGCATGAGTGATAAATGCGGAAAAATCCTAAAAGTTTTTTTCCCCTATCACTTGTAAAGGTCATTGGCACTGAAGAAAAACTTCTGTTCCTTATTGTTATTATTTTTATCCCAAAAAACGTACTTCATTCTAAGTAAGGTTAGTTTCTTAATGTTTTTTCAATTAACACCAAAAAGAGAAAAATTATTGCATAGTTGGATAAACGCAGACAAGCGCTATATCTAGTGTCATGTTTCAAGTTGTTCCAGGAAATGTTTTATGGAAGTAAACACTTCTTAGAATTCCAAGAAATGCATTTATCATTTATTCCCATGGGCTGTAAAAAAAGGAAAAAGTTTATAGGAATTAAGTATAGTTAGAATTATATTGGTAGTAATAATTAAAACGTCATCAAAATATGGTGTTAATATGTTCTCTCTTTTAGGATAAAATTATAAACGGTTTATAAAGACTTCTTTCTTTGGTTAGTTTCAAAAATTAATTTTGTTTGAATAAAAGTACGAAAATTCCTCGGAATAATAACTTTTAACTAACTTCCAATTCTAACTTGCTTAGATTTTTTTCTAGACCTGAAAAAAATGGTATATTGTTCCTTCGTTCGTTAAGCGTATCATCAAAAATATCACAGAAGTACAAGAAAAACAAAATATTGCAATCCAATAAATAGAAAAGTCTCAATAATGTTTGAATTAAAAAATCAATCTTTAATATTTAAAGTGTTTAAAGATCATGAAAAGATGAAAACATCCACGAGCTGAGAATAACTATTTATTCCCTCTTTCGGGATGGATGGCCGTGTTGATTGGAATTCATCTCCAAATGTTTCGCCCTCTTCTTTGGAGGACATACATCCTCAGTGGCCAAAAGATCAACTACTAAAAAAAATTAAATAAAATTGAAAAGTAAATAGGGAGTCGGAGTTGGGAGTTAGACTCCATAAGATCGTTAACAGCAGATCCTCTAGAGAAGAAGAGGAAGATCGAGTGACATGAAGTCGATGTGACATCATCAACAAGAAGAATAAAACCTGTTGACAGAACATCGAGAATGGACGGAGAGTTGCCTGAGTTCATGAGGAAGATCACGGCGAAGTGCCGGAGCTGAATCAGCAGTAGAGATTTAAAAGGGACGCCAGCCTATCGCTTGTTGCGTTGTTTAGAACTTTGTTTTTTTTACCTCTAATAAACTTTTATTCGTTATATTCGTCATGTTTACAGGAAATATTTCTACATTTTAAGAGATCGTCATCACTATTTATAAGACAAACTTAAAATTTATACAAAAATTTTTTTATGTAACAATAGAATGCATGAAAAACACTGCCTAATTACAATGTATTTAAAAGCATTTTGTAATTCTAAAGAAGGTTTGACACACAAAATTGTAACCATCAAAAATATGATAACATTTTTTATTAAAACTTTTAACCCGTTGGGACTCGCGGGGTCATTTTATAACCCCAAGCTCACACAAACATTCCATTTAACGGAAAACTAAACACCTGGATATTCTTTACTTCTCAGTAGCTGGGTTTCTGACCCTTATCTACATGCCTGAGAAGTTTCGTGGAATTCGGATTATTTTTCCGCCCCCCAGACGCATTTTGTTAGCTTTTGGGGTAATGGAATGACCCCCGCGAGTTTCTTCGTTAGTGCTGCTTATCCGTTTTTTCGTACTCCGCCTTCTATACAACCCACTGATAAGGGCCCAAAACATGTGTAAACAAATTTAAAGAAATTCTCAGGGGGTTCTATTTCATTTTAGTACAAAGAAAAGGAAGACACAGGTGTGGGTACTTTCAATACTGGTCCCCGTGACAGTTTTATGACTTGTAATTCACCAGACCACTGTATCCCGCCCCTTACATTCTTTGCTTTTGTATTGAATGGGAAAGGAGCTAGGAAAGTGTATTGAGGTAAAAAGTTTTCGAAGAAAAAATACCCTAGTTTGAGTGTTAGGAAAAAATGTTGGAAGTAGGATAGAAAAACCACTTGTGTCTGTAATTTGTGTTTAAATTTTTTTTAGAAAAGCCCACGTTAATACCATTTGTGATAATTGTCTTTACCAAAAGAAAGCTTTAAGAAATTCATTATATAGTATTTTGAAGTAATTAAATTAATTTTTACGTTGAAATGCTTTGTGTTAGTTTGTTACTGTGTGTATTGTGTCATAAGAAAAGTTAATATCAAACTCAAAAAGTTATTTCTCAGCGTAGAAAATATTGCAGATTATAAGTTTTCTTACTCAGTTATGTTTTAAAGTCTAAAAATTTAATGGTTCCGACTAAAAAAAATATTTTTAACGATGTAGAAAAGAGCGAAAAGGTTGGGGCTATTCCATAACCCCCGCGAGTCTCAACGTTCGCCCGGGAGGCGCGAGTCCCACCGGGTTAATGCTTTTAAGAAATATTAACTCAATTACTTTTTAACTTTAAAAATTTTTTGGATTGACTTAAAAATTACTCTTTCTACTCAAGAAGCAGGCTCTTAATTTCCACAAATTTCTGGTGATGGTCATAGAATGAAAGTTCTGCTACTTGCAGTTTGTTTTCGATCTTAAAACTTATGATTCAAGTGTTATTTTTGAGATCAATTACATTGAATTACTGTATACTTAAGTGGATAAAAGGGTAAAAGACTTAGCACACTAACCCAATTATAATATAATTCATATGTCAATCACATCTGATTTAACCTTTGTCATCATTAACTAGCTCTGGGTTATTTTGAAGGGATCCTACTTATCCATTAACTTTACATACTAATGCACCCGCGGGGGCCTTGTATGTTTTCGGAGTTCCGTAGGAGCAGGTTATTGTTGATATGATTTATTTCTAAGTCAATTAAAATTGCATTTTTAAACTTTATCTAAATGCCTGGGTTTGAGAAGAGGTAAAGTATTGTTTAGGAAGTGTTTATTAAAAGAATTTCGAATGTAGAAAGTTTAATTTTCCATACATTTTAATATTCAATATTTTTATTCTATAAACAAATACTCCTGAGTTGAAGACCTGTAAAACTGACAGTTTTAGATACATCAATGATTGAATACTTGATGAAAGATGACGAAAATTTATTTCGAATAGCTTAAGGTGCCTAATAATTTACTCACATTTATTCCTGTAAGGATTAAAATACATTGACATCTAAAAGTATTTGAACTTTTTATAGCCTAGATTTAATTATCTAAATAGGCTCGAAGCTGCAATATCTTATTCTAAAAAGTATCGTTCCCCCCTTTATGATAATGACAGAGAAATACGAACTCTTAAAGGTAATCTTTAAAAATAATCACTCTATTGAAATTTATTTTTATTACAACTTTGGAGAGTTATTATTTTTTATCTGTGTTAGTGTTTCTTCGTTTTCACTACGCATAAAAAAATAAATTGGATTCCAATCTGAAAGTTTAGTCCAAGAAAGTTAAGGGTTGAGGTGGAACAAATTGTAAAAGAAAGTTTGATGGGTGATTCTTATAGGAAATTTTCCGTACAAAACGATGGTGAAACGTATACCAAAATTAACCTCGTCGTTTAGCCAATATGGCGGATTTTCCAAAATGGCGGACAATCGTTTTTAACTTATAACTTCCTAAAAAATGTTAATAAAATTATAAATTTTGCAGTAAATGATTAGAATTTAGTAGCAAAAACAATGAGACACTGTTTTTTTCTCTTACGATTTGTCATTTATCCAATATGGCGGATTTTCCAAAATGGCGTCCACTAATGTTTATAATAAAAAAAATTATGATGATAAATTCGTAATTTTTTCAGGATATGGTAAGAATTAATAGTCCACTGAAAATAGCGAAAAAAAGGGCCGAACCTCGGACAAATTGCAATAAAAGGTTTCTCAACGGTTTTCACTTAGGAATGACCTCAATAATAACATACTAAAAATCGGCCAAAATCGGCCGGGGGGAAGTTTGATTTTTTTTTAAATTTTTAAAAAATGGCCGAAAAAAATTTAAAAAAAACCCAAAACAATAATATAGACATGTGATACATGTTCATAGGTTACTTTTGAGTTTTGAAACCGAATATTGCCTTTAGTTTTGAAAAAAAATTGAAATTGAAATTTTTAAAATTAATTTGAAAAATGAGCTATATATGAAAAAATTAAAACCCCCCTAAAAACCTAACAAAACATCAGAAGAAATAAATCCAACGGTTTTCATTTAGAAATGACCTAACTATTAACATACTAAAATTTAAAAATTTTACGAGTTAAAGAAGTTAAATTTTTTTTCAAATTTCCATTTTTTTTTGCGAAAAATGCATTTTTTTTCAAATTCTTGCCAAAATCTTTAGAGGCTTTTGAAAAGGTCATTTTTCGGTGGATATTGTCCACAGATAGTTATATAATGGAAAACCGGTGGAATTGACCCTCAATGAATTAGTTAATTATTTTAAATTCTGATGTAAATATGCCTAAGTATTACCTTTTTTTCACTTTTTACTACATTTTACCAATTTCAAAATTTTAAATAAAATAATTAACTAATTCATTGAGGGTTAATTTCACCGGTTTTCCATTATATAACTATCTGTGGACAATATCCACCAAAAAATGACCTTTTCAAAAGCCTCTAAAGTTTTTGGCACGAATTTGAAAAAAAATGCATTTTTCGCAAAAAAAAATGGAAATTTGAAAAAAAATTCAACTTCTTTAACTCGTAAAATTTTTAAATTTTAGTATGTTAATATTTAGGTCATTTCTAAATGAAAACCGTTGGATTTATTTCTTTTGATGTTTTTGTCAGGTTTTTAGGGGGTTTTTAATTTTTTCATATAGCTCATTTTTCAAATTAATTTTAAAAATTGAAATTTCAATTTTTTTCAAAACTAAAGGCAATATTCGGTTTTAAAACTCAAAAATAACCTATAAACATGTATCACATGTCTATATTATTGTTTTGGGTTTTTAAAAATTTTTTTTCGGTCATTTTTTAAAAATTTAAAAAAATTAAACTTCCCCCCTGCCGATTTTGGCCGATTTTTAGTATGTTATTATTGAGGTCATTCCTAAGTGAAAACCGTTGAGAAACCTTTTATTGCAATTTGTCCGAGGTTCAACTCTATTTTCAGTGGACTATAAGTCATAATAATATTCATATCAATTTCCTTTCCTCAATGTATCAAATATGGCGGATTTTTCAAAATGGCGGACAATCGTGTTTTACTAATATGCTAAAATTCGTTAATAAAATAAAACTTTTGCTGTAAATTATTAAAATTTAGTAGCAAAAATAATGTGGAACTGTTTTTTGTCTTTTACGATAAGTCATTTATCCAATATGGCGGATTTTCCAAAATGGCGTCCACCTAATGTTTAAAATAAATAAATTATGATAATTAATTCGTAATTTTTACAGGATATGGTAAGAATTAAGTCATAATAATATTCATATCAGTTTCCTCCCCCTCAATGTATTAAATATGGCGGATTTTCCAAAATGGTGGCCACATATTTAGAGCCTTTTTATTTTTAACGTTTTTACACATAAATAAATTTTATTTTGGCATAACATAAGTATTTATATATTAAATTACCTATAAAATAGTATACTAACCAAGATTTTGCGATACATAGAAATAATTTCCAAAAAGACGGCCCCATATTTAAAACTTAGTGGTAAATGGTAATTTTTGAATTTCTACCTACCTTAAACATTATTTACCAGTAAATTTTAGTAAAATATAAGTATTCTGCTTATATTTTACCAAATAACATTTAATATTTCTAATTATTAAGAAAAAAAAAATTAAAAAGGCTCTAAATAAGTGGCCGCCATTTTGGAAAAATCCGCCATATTTGATACATTGAGGGGGAGGAAACTGATATGAATATTATTATGACTTAGTTCTTACCATATCCTGAAAAAATTACGAATTAATTATCATAATTTATTTATTTTAAACATTAGGTGGACGCCATTTTGGAAAATCCGCCATATTGGATAAATGACTTATCGTAAAAGACAAAAAACAGTTCCACATTATTTTTGCTACTAAATTTTAATAATTTACAGCAAAAGTTTTATTTTATTAACGAATTTTAGCATATTAGTAAAACACGATTGTCCGCCATTTTGAAAAATCCGCCATATTTGATACATTGAGGAAAGGAAATTGATATGAATATTATTATGACTTAATTCTTACCATATCCTGAAAAAATTAAGAATTTATCATCATAATTTTTTTATTATAAACATTAGTGACGCCATTTTGGAAAATCCGCCATATTGGATAAATGACAAATCGTAAGAGAAAAAAACTGTGTCCCATTGTTTTTGCTACTAAATTCTAATCATTTACTGCAAAATTTATAATTTTATTAACATTTTTTAGGAAGTTATAAGTTAAAAACGATTGTCCGCCATTTTGGAAAATCCGCCATATTGGCTAAAGGACGCGGTTAATTTTGGTATACGTTTCACCATCGTTTTCTACGGAAAATTTCCTATAAGAATCACCCATCAAACTTTCTTTTACAATTTGTTCCACCTCAACCCCTTTTTTGAGCTAACTTTCTTGGACTAGTTCCTTAGTTCAGATTCACTACCTTCATCAAATGTTGGTTCCGATCATATACTAGGGATAAATTTAATACAATAGATATTTATAAGTAAATTACTTTTCACCAAAAAATCAAGAAAAATAATGCATTGAAATAAAGTTTACATCGCTATTATTTCCCATTTTTACACGTCTTTTATAATTACTACACTTCATCATAACACCAATGGTAGTTAAATGCTTTCCTTATTTAGAAAAACACACAGAACATTTACACTATTTTCAAGAGGCGTATTACTTTAAATCTGAGACTGAACTTACCTTATAAAATAAATAGGAGAAGACGCTATAGTGAAGACAAAATTCTCCCAGTAGGTTAAAAGGTTTGAACTTTAAAGTTAAAACGAGCCTATAAAATATTTTTACAGTACGTTGGCGAAGCTAAACTTTAAGTAGATGCAAATGAAGAATATCCAATTCATTGTCAATCTCAAGAAAAGTATGCACCGATTCAACATAAAACAATATTAAATCAACCCACGAAGGAACTTTCCCTGATGAAACGAACTATGAACAAAAATAAAACCCCTCCACAATCATATCGACTTGCACTCGTTTTTTTATCCACAAATCCCTAAACAACTCAAATCCACTGAAATTTTCTTTTACATCTAATCAAATAGAGGATGGAAATTTGAAGGAAAACAGCCGAGAGTTCACGGATGTGAAAAATTCAAAATGGAGGGCCAGCACTCGAGCATTCTCGCTTGATTTAAATGCGCATATGCAAAATGAATGCAAACATTTTTTCCAGCTCAAGTGATAGCTTTAATTTCTGAAAGTGTAGAGGGAGATACGAAAAAAATAAAACGAGAGGGATCTGAATCGGTGAATTTAATCACAATCGTTGTCAGTAGTAGAACATATTCTCTAGAAACGAATCCGCAGTGAGGAAGTGAAAGTATTAGATTTGAATATTCTTTTCTAAATCAGTGAGATTTCGGAATACAAAAGAAGCATATGTTCTGTTGATGAATTGATTATCTGCCTGTTTTTTAGAGAGTAGATTCACTGAAGAAGACGAGGATGGAAAGAAACCAGGAAAGCCAAAAACTTTGTGTTTTTTGGAACTGTTACTCCATTTACAAGCCAAGGTGTCTATTTACCCAAATAATCATGATTAGCTTTTCAAGGGAGTAAATACAAAATTAATTCGATTTATCTATCAACAAAAAAATGTCCCGAACACAGTAAATATCTGCCTAATTTCATTAAGGGAGAGCATCTGCATTCAACTTTAAGTCACATATGTGTAGAGCTCCATTTTTAATGGAGGGCCGCTGTAACCCCTTTAAACTATTGTTAGGGTAATTTGATCCCAGACCACATATTTACGCTCTCGGAAGATCCTATTGCATTAATGGGGAACCTGATCCTCTACAACTCAACTCTCTTTAGTGGCGCCACCTTGGGGCCGGCTTACCTACTTCCTCTGCGGCGCCACCTGGCGGCCGATCTTACTTACCATCATTCCCTGTGGAGAGAGACACCAAGGCCAGTGAGTGGCCGGTGTGCTCAACGTTCAAACCTAACTTTCCCGCCTGAAGACCACGAGGAGGAGGCTCCTTCCTTAATTACTTAACTGTACTGTTACTCTCTACTGTTATTTGTCGTCGTCCTGTCGGTTGTGTAGAAAAAAGAGGATAAACAAGACTATGCACTGTAAAAAATAATCCTGTAACAAAAACAGAAAATATCTGGCAGCAAAAATTGCCAGAAAAATTTTGTAAGCAGAAAAATCCTGTAAACAGAAAAAAGCTGTAACCTACAGGTAAATGCTGTAAACAGAAACTTTATGTCAAGTGAGCTACAGATTTTTTCTGTTGCCTCACAGTAACTTTCATGAAATTTTAATAAAATAATAACCGGGGATAGAGCCCACGACCAACCGCATGCTAAACACGCTCGCTACTGCTGCTCCAACGAGAATTCAGTATAAGTAAGAAATTATCCAAACATCTTTCTTTCTCCACGAACTGAAACTTGTATTTGGCTCCAAAGCGTGTTGGGTGTTGCCAATAGCTGTATTCATTTTCACTGCAGAAAGTTTCTATTTAAGTACAGATAAGCTAAAAAACTAGAAAAAAAAGCTGTTTTATACATAAAATAAATGGAATGTTACATAACAGAATATCCCTGTAAACATAAAGTCATTTTTATTGAAACTTTCGGTTTTTCTACAGTTTTTTTACAGTGTATCTAGAGTGGGAAGAAAGTTAAAATGGATACAATAAACAAAATACTTTTCTAAATTTTTCTCTGGCATTCAAAACCACAGAGAAAACTATAGAATAAGATTTTATTGAAATAGTTGTTGTTGTTGTCGTGTGCCACTTGGAATACCCAAGCTCTACAAGGATTCAAGGCAAAGGGGGTGCGGCCTGAGAAAGTGAGGCCCATAAATAGCAGGAGTCCGACTTCTGCCTCATGAGATATGATGCCACTACATATCTATAGCCATCTCCACAATTTTGCTATATCTCTGAAGGGGAGGGAAATAGTCTCCAGACACCTGGACCCGTGGTTAACTGCGCCATGACGGACTACAGGACTTTTGGACCCACAGGTTTATCGAGCATGTACTCCGTATATACTGGGTGGGTCTTCAGCGGTGTCAGGAATCGAACCAGGGACCCTCCTATCCCAAAGCCGATGCCTTAACCACTAGGCTCCCTACGGCCTATTGAAATATTAGTTACAGCTACAGCTGTAACACTTGTCCCTATTTAGAATTTTTTAGAGCACAGTTTGAAATAAATATCTCATTCTACCCAGAATTTCTCTACAGATGGAGAAATGCCCTTTGGGAAACATGACTTGTTTCAAACGGTTAAATCTATTCCACTCAACTAATCACACCGAAGAATTTAAAAGTTTTGAACATAACTCAAAATTAACGAAATAAAATGCATTTGAGACACACCCGGAGGTCTTTTAGCAGAAATTTGAGGGACGTTTATTCATCGAATATATTTAAGATTCGCAATGGCTAATATTACGTCCTATTAAATTCACTAATTAAACATTATTTCCATTTTGATTGTAAGAATATCGAGTTCCCTGTACCAAGAATTCATTTGAGAGCTAAATAAGTTAATACAAACCGTTCATTACATCTTGAGTTTTTTTTATTCAAGCTAGTGCTGCTGCTCATTCAAGCTTTTAATTAATTAGGGAAAGCTTTAAAAAGTTGTGTTGCGTTATTTGAAATTATTTTAGAATTTCTATGTTCTATCGGTGAAGTCAACAAATTAGGTATACTCGATTCCAAAAGTTAAAGACAATTTGATCTTTTAAGGAATAATAGCGCCCAAGCCCATAATGTAATTTTCATGGTCCCCTAATATAAATCGAAACATACACAAATGAGAGTTTCAAAAATTATTGGCCATTCAAAAAACACATTTAGGGCCGTATTCAGAAACTTTAACACGAGATGGAAACGAGATGAGAACGAGATGGAAACGAGAACGTTATGGAAACGATGAATTTGAAACGATATTTTCCCGAAACACTAACGGGAGTTTCCGATCCTTTCCCTCATTGGATAAAATCTCCTACGTCACCAAGCAGACCAAGACGAGATTTTTTTTTCAGCCAATCAGAGTCAGCTAAATTTCTCGCTTTTGAAGAGACGGGTGCTCTTGAACGACCATTTCCAATTTATCGTTTCGTGATCGTTACGTGAGATTTTACAACGTTTCCATCTCGTTCTCATCTCGTTTCCATCTCGTGTTAAAGTTTCTGAATACGGCCCTTACATAGAAAAAGAGGGTTTTAAACACTGAAAAACCATCCTCAATTTAACCCTTTTGGACCCAGAACATCAAAAAAAGTGAAAAAAAAAACGTTTTTTTTTCTTCTTCTCAATCAGCCAAAATGCCCCTATAATTTGTCTGGAAATTTTTTTTTCTTGTGTGAACTCTTTCCTAGTTATTTTTATGAGCCTCATATGAGGCCATATTTTTTTTCATTTTAACAGAATAATTAATGAAAAAAAACCTTTTTAAAGAACAACGTTTTTAAAATGCACTAAAAAGTATAAAATAATTTTTTGCAACTCCTTGTAAAACGAAAAACTTGGGGATCATGCAATAATATTTACAGCCACTACTCTTGTCACTCTATTTACCATTATATCCACAGTTAAAAATTATTTAAATTAATGATGAAATTAAGTTGGATTAAATACCTAATGCATGATCCCCACGTTTTTCGTTTTACAAGGAGTTGCAAAAAATTATTTTATACTTTTTAGTGCATTTTAAAAACGTTGTTCTTTAAAAAGGTTTTTTTTCATTAATTATTTTCTGGTTTTTAGTTTTGTTGTGTAAAGTTTAGAATTCGTGACCTGAACGCCTTCCAAGAATTTGATTATTTTCTCTTTATTTAAAACTAAGCCGACGTGCTGGCCGAGTGGTTAGCGTGTCTGACTGCGAAGCCGTACGTCCGGGGTTCGAATCCCCGTTTGGCATGGATGTTAATTTCTGTCCTTGTGTGATGAATGAATGTGGCCCCCCTGTAAAAAGGGGTTGTGCTAGTAAGTGTGTGTGTGGCGCGGGTAACAGTACCTCACCTCCGTGGCTTCGGTCCACAGGTGCTCGCTGGGTAACGCTAAGTAGGTACTTCTCAGGGCATCTCAGTGGTTAAAGGATAATGTCCTAGTACCCGCCCATTAGAAAAAAAAAATATTTAAAACTAAAAAGTGTTTTTTTCTGAACTTTAACTATAACACATGGCTTTACCCTGTTTTGTTAAAATCATTGCACAGTTTTTGCCTCTAGCTATTATTCAGATGATGTTGGAAATTTTTGAAACACTAGTAATATAAAAAAAGTGTTTTAAAAATATATTGGTGAGAAACTTGTCAGTAACTAATTAATAAAGTCAGTCCCTTAGATGTATTACAAATACAAAACTTGCATGAAGTACTGCATGTACTGTGTATTACTTTTATTCTTACAAATTTTCATCTTACTAATATTTTATACAACACTTCTAAAGCCATCTTGATAACGAGAGGAGGCAAACTGCACAACAATGATTTTTTAAAAATAAGGTCCTATAGTTGAACTTCTAAATTTTAAGTCCCCCTGGGGGTTCAGGGTAAGCAAATTGAACCGAACTAACGAGATAATATCGTATTGTCATCCAGATCTGAACTATGTTCAAAATTTTAAGTCTCTAGCTCATGGGGAAGTATGTTTAAAATTGATTACTAAATTCCTCCCGAACAGACAGATAGACGGACGGACAGACAAGATTGAAAGCGACCTAATAAAAACGTTGTAAAATACTTATTTTAGAGCATATTAAAAGACATTGTCATAATATCAGAAGGTTAAAAAATAAGAAAATGTATACCAACCTATAAAAAATGTTCTACAGAAGCTAGTATTTTATCTTCAGAAGCATCACAGCTTAAAATGTACACATTGAGGTATAAATCATTTTTCTGCCATTTAGGAACGAATTCAGAAACCATGTAGAAGTCTCATATGTGATCTACATGAATCAGTGAAGTCACTGATGAAAAGAAAATAAATTTGCATGTTTATACCATACAAAAATTGAGCTCATAGGTAGGAGCCTCATATGAGGCCCAGGGTAGCGAGAGGGTTAAATCATCCTGTGTTAAAATCCAATGTTTATCCAGTGCGTTCTATAACGGGAATTTTTTGGAAAATAAAAGTTGAATAGTGCATTTTATAGGAAATTTCGTTTACTTCAACTTTGTAACTCAAGTAATTATGAAGGAGAATTGAAATATAAGCAAAAATCCGAACCTATACTACAAATTTTGCGATTTTTTCTCAAATTTTTGCGTTTTTTTATATGAAACCGACCTTTCACGTGGAAGTGAACTAGATATTTGGAATCAGCACTCCAAAAACATGCAAAATCGTCGGTCGATAAAGCAAACGTCTCCGCAATTTTTTTTTGCGTCTGCAGATTGACATTATTACTATTTTAGTTACTTTTTAAACAAATTGCACATTTTGTCATCGGAATCATGTTGTTTGACCCTTAAAACATAATATTGGACCCCGAAAATGTATTTCTCTCATTAAAAGAACCAAAAATAGGCCCGCGGGGGCCATTTTGTTTTGACCGGAAGTCCCAAAAGGCAATTCCACCAGAGTGCTTTTGGTATATTTTAGATTCATCATGTTTTATTTTCTGTTTTATTATGTATCCACAATTTTGGTGCCTCTTTCACAATCTTAACATTTATTCCCTTTAACAGCCCTACTATAAGATAATGTCTGAGAGTTAAAAATTTATTTAAAATGTTACATCCATTAGTTTTATGTTTAAAAGACAACAATCGAATAAGCTTCAAAGGACCTGCACTTTTTGTTTCAAAAATTAGTAGCATTTAAATTACCTACAAATAACGTAAATTCATACCGCATGCTTTAGGTATTTTTTCAAAAGATGAGTAGTTTATGGATCTTTTATTACACGCAATATCTGAGCCTAATTTAACCGATATTTTCTTCTTACGCCGAGAGTTTTATGCGTAAAGATGGAACTTAAAATAGAATCTCATATTCTCTGGTCCCCGCTCCTGTTCTCGTATTTAAGCCGCAATTGCATCAAACCAAAGTTTTCCCAAAGCCCACAAGGGGCAATTTTGAAGTTCGATTTCTTTGTGTGTAGTTTAATTAATTTCCCTCACTGCAATTTCGCAACTCCTGGGTTTCTGATTCGGAAACTTGAAATAAATTCGCTATCCCCTGTATTTCTTGAAAATTAGATATTTGCATGGAGGAATTTTCACAGGAGCTCTCCCTGGAAAAAGAATAAATTAAATCAAGCATGTATTAAAGAATTTTTAGAACCACACGCAATATTCCACTTGCGGTTTCAAAAAAGTTGTGTCTAATCTAAACTGACTTAAAAACTTCCCTTAAGAATTTTTTTCCAACCCGTTAAGGTTTTTCATTTAGATGAGAAATTTGAGATTACCTTTTAAATTTAAAAAATAAAGATAGGCATCTGAAAATTTGCCACCTTCTATTACTTAAAACAAAACTATAATGGAGTGAAAATATAGTTCTGTTTCTTTGAAGGATTTAAATTTGAGCCAAATTTTATTTCTGATTTTATAAAAATCATTTTTTTTCCTTCTTAAACATGACATTTAGAGATTTTATGTAATTTAGAAGATAATCGTTTTTTAAAAGAACTTAATACACACTTAATCACACAAAAATGTACAATCATGAATTTCTTTTCTGAACTTTTTGGAGTCATTACATTTCGTGCAAACTAATGAAAGCTTTAATTTTCCTTCTAAATTATGAAAATCAACTGAATTTTTTTTTGCAAATTGTATTCATAAAATTGGAAAAGAAAAGCATCATAAATTACTTATAAAATAGAAACGAAAGATTTTGAAAAGTAAATTGTTAAGAAAGCGTCAGAAATCCCTTCTAATTATTTTATTGTATGAATTTAACTATTATAAAAAGATTATTAACTGTGTGCACTTTCGTCATTGCTTTAAACAATGAAGGAAGGGTGACGTGCTCTGAGCGGACATTGATAAAAATATGCTATTTGTATTAATATTGGCTATTTATTTTAATGCTCTTTTTGTATGATTTGCGTGTTTTGTGTAACTAAAGAGTACCGAGCCGCCTTTTTTTCTGAATCGTCACTGTTACTGATTAGGGGAAGGTGGTGTAGCTCGGACCTATTTTAACTTTTGAACCCGTAATTTCTTATTGATTTAAAATAATCATCAATTTACAATGTATCCTAGTTTATCAATGTAAAAAAAAACAGTTGTCTCTATCCGCACATACCCTAAATTACTTTGACTCACGTCTATAGTAAGGTGAGAAGTTGTAGAAGATTTAGTTTCAGGCCACGTTTCAAGTAACCACATGTTCTTTATTCTGCAATTTGCACCCAAGCAGCCTACCCACCAAATTACTTCCCAAATCGAAATTAGGTTTATCAGGCATTAAAGATTGCTATCCTGATACTTTACTATTTTCTTATGGTCTAAGAGCTGGATGCAAATTTTGGGAATGATAAGGTGCACGAGATATTTAACCTGGAACAGATTCGATTGATGATGGGAAAACTTATGTCACCAACGCCAGAAGGCGGAGTGGAAGCTTTTAGTGTGAAAGGGGGGGTCGAACATGCAAACAGCGCGCGGTCCCTTGCGACAGAGATTTTGAGGAAATCGGTTGAAAATTTGCTCAGTTTAAGGAGAGTGTGAATAAAAGATAATGTAGCATTCTCAACAGTATAAGTTGTGTTTTAAGGGTTGTAGGAAACTAAACGAATTTTCGAATGTTTATATGAAAGTTATGTATTTTTTAAATTTCTAAAAATTTAAATTTTATCTTTTACGCATAGAAGTGACCAAGTAAAAGTTTTACGGTGCTGATTGAAAGTGATCGTGGGAAATTCAGTTCTAAAGTGGTAGAGCACCAAGTCGTTTGACAGCTTTTCTCTTGCAACAATGACTAATAATACGCTAATAAATATAAAGTCATTGTTAGCGTTGTTTTTAGCGTATTATTAGTCATTGTTGCAAGAGAAAAGTTATGTGTTATAAGTCATATGTTACATATAAACATTGGAAAATTCGTTAGTTTCCTACAAACCTTAAAACACAACTTATACTGTTGAGAATGCTACATTATGTTTTATTCACACTCTCCTTAAACTGTGCAAATTTTTAACCGATTTCCTCAAAATCTCTGTCGCAAGGAACCGCGCGCTTTTATTCGGATTTGTACTTCGCGCCTGAATATCTCCCGAACGCTTCCACTTAAGACTTCCTGGCTGTTTGCATATAGTTTGTTCTATATGTCAGCTATACATATGCAAACAGCCAGAAGTTTCCGAATGATTTGGGTTTTAAGATTTTTCTGCACCTTTGGTGACTTCTGGCCACCCTTTGTCTTCCACTTAGTCTTCTGGGAGTGTTACCTTAACTTTTACTCACATTCTTCAATACATTAAGCCTATGTCCAGCCTTGCACCTCGTCGGCCGTACAGAACATTCATATAAACATTCGAAAATTCGTTTAGTTTTCTACAACCCTTAAAACATAACTTATACTTTTGAGAATGCTACATCATCTTTTATTTACACTCTCCTTAAACTGTGCAAAATTTCAACCGATTTCCTCAAAATCTCTGTCGCAAGGGACCCCGCGCTGTTTGCTTGTTCGACCCCCCCCCTTTCACACTAAAAGCTTCCACTCCGCCTTCTGGCGTTGGTGACATAAGTTTTCCCATCATCAATCGAATCTGTTCCAGGTGAAATATCTCGTGCACCTTATCATTCCCAAAATTTGCATCCAGCTCTCGGTCTATTAGCCCAGAGTGAAATTAGGAATAATAAATAGAATTGGCGTTAACTTATTCATAAAAAAATTCTCTTTTACAGAGGAAATTTAATAGTTTCTAGTAATCTCTCTGAAAAACGTAGAAATAATTGAATCGTCAGTTTGAAGAAGGGAATAAGTCCAAAAAAGGACAAATTGACTTTTTGTGCTCAAAACAATCTCCAAGCTTTGCCCAACACATGGGTGAAAAGAGGGGGAAAATAACTAACCCTTATAGGGAGACATTGAAATCGCTATCCATACAATGAAAATTCCATTTATTTTTTTCGATTTTCTCAAAACTTGATTTTTGGACTTATTCCCTTCTTCAAACTGACGATTCAATTATAAATTATGAAAAATATTCTACCCTTGTTTAGATTTAAAAATTAATTATGAAGACAGTGGAGTTTTTACTTGTGAATTCTGTTAAGGCGTCATCGCCAGTTCGAAAACCGCCACGTCGGGCAAGGGAACGCCATTTATATATATTTTTTTTTAGCTAAAGCGAAAACTTTTCTTTTTTGTACTTTGGTTTGTTAAGTTATCTAACGTTTAGTAAATTTGTGAAGGTCCGGCTTTCTTAATCTTTATTTCATACCCCAAAAAGTTTTTTGTTTGTGCCGTTACCCACCATTCTCCCCCTAATGAATGGGTGAGGTCCATGTTTTGAGTAGTGTAAAAGGAAAAATATCTTAAAACTGTTTAAACGAAGTTATTTATATATAATGAAGATGATGATTTGTAATGCATAGTGTATTCAAGACCCTCTATACGTATAAACTGTGAATGTTGGTTTTCACTTAACACAAGCGAATATAAAAAGTGCAAAAAGAACCTTCCAATGTTTTGGAATGATAAAAAAAATCTGTTTACGAAGTGAGAGAAAATATTTGTAAATCAAAAATACATAGATTAGTTTTTCAAAGTTGATAAAATTCTAATTCTTTCAAGTAAGATCTAAGAAAGGAATAAATGTAAAGTTCGAGTTCAGTTGAGTCTTTATAAGGTTTTTTTTTGTTTAGTTCTCATTTCTTTTCTTCATTTCAAAGAGCATTAACACAAGTGAGAAAAAAACATTATAATCTTAAAGATAAATATTACTCAATTTAATTATAACCTTAAAAAAACGTTTTGAGAAGTTATTTTCATACGAGTCTTTCACTGAAAAGTTTTTAGAGAGTCATTAACTCTTAAAATATGATCTCAACTTATTTTGATTTAGAGTTTACCAAGATAATTTTTTTAGTTCGAGATATGCTTTAAAGCTTCGTTTTTATAGAAATTTAATAGATGGATCTTTAAATATTTTTATATGGATAGATGGATCTTTATAGATGGATATTTTACTTTTTTTAATTGTTAAGTAATTTGAAATATCAGATTAGTGAAGGGAGATGCAATGAACTCAATTCTATCAACATGCTTCCCTAAAAATATTTTTTAAGAATTTTTTCTTCTCGCATCAAAACTATTCATTAATTTATCATCTCAATCACAAAACATAATAGGTTATCTGTCTTTCAAACAATAATTTTATTAAACGTTTTAATGAAGCGGATGAGGTTTTTAAATTTTAGCGAAGCTTTGTTAATTTTTGCCTTTTCTGTGCCAACTTCTTTTTTATACAGAGTTTAAATACAATTAAATCCTCATTCAATCATTCTATAATGGAAGGAATTGAGTACTCAAAGAAAAAAAAATCTTGTATTCCGACTACTTCACTTATTCAAGCCGAGTACAAATAACAAAAAAAGTAGGCGAAATCACTAATTTGTATAAATTATTTTTCTGCCAACAAATTAATATTAATGGTAAAGGTTGTTTCTTATTTTAATGACTGCGTAAACGATGTCAGCATTACATCTTTAAAACTAACTAAAGGTTTGTTCGATAAAAATACAATAGTTTAATGTATACAATTGTTTTGAACATTAAATAAATCTACTATCTTTTATAAAAAAGTTTCTCAGTTACAAAAAATATGACATAAACCTTATCCTTATAATCATACTCAAGAGACTACCAATATTTTTTTCATTCTACACACACAGCAATACAAAAAACATTACCTCAAACCCCGAAATCCCACACAAAAAAATTCATCTCCAAAGAAGACCTAACAAATACCTCCCCCACAAAAAAAAACATTCCAAACACAACTTTAACCAAATCTTCTAATACCCATCCTCCCAAAAAAAACGCCCATTTTACAATAGAAAACTCAACCCCAACAAAGCCAATGTGACTTCCAGTTAAAGCTCAGTCGATTCCCAAGACTCCCGGATTCATTACCGATCCGGCTTTTTTTTGTGCCGTGTCCGAGACCCCGTCTCCCGGGAACGCGAGACCCGATATCCGGACATAATCTAAAAGTATTCCCGGGGTTTCTTGTGTGACATATCTGGTACTTCGTGTCGAGTGATTCCTGTTTTTATCCGGGATCGTAAAAAAACCAGAGTTGCTTCGTTCTCGGGAGGGGGAATCGACACCCCTTTGATTTTCTCTTTCAGCGATTCCGGTTTTTATCCGGTTTTTCCCCCAGGCATCCCCCTGATGATATTAGTGGTTGGGAGGTATGAGGGTGGATCAACAGTTTCTGGTCATCCCGGTTCGTTAGGTATTGAGCAATTTGAGGCGTTTTTTTGGCCGTTGGCTTTTGCCTCCACCGCAGTAAATATGAAAGGTTTTTTTGTTTGTTTCGTCCCTTTGTGTTCAGCTGAGTGATCTGTTATCATAGAAACAAGACAAAGGTATGTGTTGTTATTCAAACAAACGAAGTTAACGGTGAAGGGTTGAATTGACATCAAATGCTTAGATGGGATGGAATAAAGACTAGTTTTATTTGATGCAATACGACCTTTACCACTTAAGTGACCTAAGGATAACCTGAAATCAATCTTCTTCGACAACTATGATTCGCTTAAAACTTGTTTCAATTATTCACCAACCAATTAAAAGTTTTGATTCCATATTAACCTCAGGTTAGGTTGGTAATAAATACCGCTGGAATGCCGTTAGAGTGCGTCAAGAGCAGAATTTGGAAGTTTTGTTGCCAGTTTCCTTTAATTTATTTCTATTTGGTTTTTATAGTATAGCAAACGTTCCTTAAAATAAATATTACAAGGAAAAATTAGATTTCCCACTTCAGTTTTTTGTTTTAGTGTTTATAAAACCCACTAAAAATCTTTACTGCTGATTAGTTGCTAAGTTACAGGGTGCTAACCCACTACCTTCGAGATAGGATAAGGCCAACGCACGGAACTAAATCGTCACTCTATGAGACCGAGGAATGGATTCTCATTGGATAGCTCTAACTACATTAAACCACTATTATTCTGCATTTCAATGCTTATTGACTCGATCCGTCTCTTACCGATGACTCCTACACACTTCATGCTCATACTTTGTTTTTTCTCGAAGGTAGCGGCTAACCGGGATTTTCTCGTTAGTTGGTGTTATACAACTCTAATCAAAACTAGTAGTCTTTTATACTACAGACATTATATTTATTTACAATAATCATTTGTATGTTCGTTGTTAATTAAAATTAATTTCTTAATTTAAATTATTAATTAATCTCAAATGAAGGTAAAATTTTAAAGTGTTATGAAATATTTAAAAATATCGTTGATAAATAACTTGTAAAGTTTTCCCCCCCTTTTGATTAAAGGGGAAAGTTTTAGTTAAAGTTTTTTTCCCCACACTCTTGTCAAATTTTTACCATAAGAAAGACCAGATTGATAGAGATTTTTTAACCCACAGCTAAGAATCTCTAATCAAGTAGAACATTTCTCGTTGAAAAAGAACATAAATTTGGGTACATAATTGAAAATAGGATAATAAGTTTGAAATTATAAATTTTTAGAAAAAATTTACCAAACCAAAAATTTAAACGAAAACTTAATCTTCACAAATATAAATTAAAAATTATGATCATTAATGATGATTAAAATGATATTATTAAAATATGAGCGAAACAGAAATCGGAACTCAAGTATACGCTAAAGTAGAACGGGACTGTCTAATAAGAGATTAATTACGTATCAACAAAACAAATATTTTGCTTTTAATGTCAATTTTCAACCACTGCATCTTTAAAAAATATATATCTTTTTATTAATATAAGAAAATATATAAAAAAATTTTGTTAATTTCATGGTACTAAAGTATTCATCTCAGTGATGGATTACTTGAATACTCAAAAGTTTATTTCAATTTAGGCTAATGAATTCCAAAAGGAAGGGAAAGTCAAGAAAACCCTATAAAACAAATAATGCAGTAGCTTTAACATGAAAGAGGAGTATGAGGAGGAGTTTCTCCATAAACCTCAACGTTTGAAAAAAAACTTATTTAGATCCTAATAAACGTACAAACATACTGCACACAAAATTTTACATTCAGGGCGTAACTTGCTTTTTCAGAGTGCAGTAAATATAATAGTCAGGGTGCCCGCCGACACAAAGTACAACTCATACATACTCTCTCATAACTTCTAGTGTTGCTTAATTACACCTAGTCCGACAAAATTTCTCTCTATCGAATTCTCGGAAACGCGGCTTTCCCTCTCCCATTTTTTGGAAAGTCGTCAATTTGGTAGTGTACGAAAAATTTATAGATACTCTGTTGTCATAAAGTGTAATAGCAAGAAAAATTCATGAATATCGCGTAAAAAATATTGTCCGACAAAAATGTAGGTACGTTGCGGCTGTCCCCCAATTGGAACATGTTAAAATAACGATAACCGAAAAATTTATTGATACCCAGCTAATTTTTTGGAAAATGCTTGAGAAAAATATGTAAAATCATATCCTCATATTGTCCGACAAAATAGATTTTCCGATTTTCCTGTCCGACACGCGGAAATCGTCGTTCTTACGAGAATAAAAAAATTTATTAATATCAGTTTATAATTTCGATTTTTAGTTTCTACATAAAGTGTAGAATATGAAAAATAAGTTGTCCGACAGTATAATAGTACCGTTTACGTAAAAAATGAACAAAAACTTTTTTATTCAGATATTTACGAAGGTTTACGGTGTATGCGTTTGTGAGTGTATAGGACGCCCCATTTTCTAATAACCAGATGATTTTTTCTGAATTGCTCAATAAACATGTATGGAATCCAATTATTGAATTGTCCGACATAATATGTTTTCCGATTTTTCAGTCCGACGTGAGGAAATTATGGGTTTCATGAAGTCTTAATACTTATTGATAAAATTCCTCACCTTCTCATTATTTTTTTATAATGGTCATGAAACATATGAAATGAATAAGTTAATCAAGAATCTCATTTTTCCCAGTAAATTGTTACAAAAAATATATATATATACTGGGATATATATTGATTTGATGTTAATATTTCATAAATAATTGATTTGATTACTTTTTAAGCAAAATTTTTAAGATTTTATCCACATTTCAATTTTGTTGTAATTTTTCACATTTGAAATTTGGAATTTTATAATTCCAAAACTTCAAATTTTCGTAATTGTAAAATTTGAATTTCGCTCGGAAATCCTGAGTTTCGGTGAACGCGCTGGTAAATGCAACGCACACTACACCCCACTTGTGCGAAACAGTATATTTCGGAGTCTGTGTGTACAGAAGTACAGTGCAACACATAATTATAGGTCCATCTAAAAACAACATTACTACATTATGACCGGCCTATATTACGGGCGATATCTCTTACTCCATATCCACGGTAATCTTGGAGAACAATTGTCACAAGCTCTCACAATTTGTCATATATTCACTGGAAATGACTACAACCCAGCATTCTACAGAAAAGGAAAGAAAAGGCCCTTCGATATTTTAAAAAAACAATCTAAATTTCAACTTGCTTTTGTTGATCTTCTGAAAATATCTCCTACTGAAATGACAACGTCAAATGATGTTTTTCGCGTCATTGAAGAGTATGTATGTAAAATACACTCATTGAAGACTATAACGATGTTGATTTAGGACGTCTCGAACTTTTTGAAAAGACATTCAGCCATAAAAACCAGAGTAATACTATTATGAAAACTAAATTTAAAGGACTCGATGCTTCCTGTATGCCACCAACAAAAGAAGAATTACTGCAACAGGTTAAACGTACGATGTATATATCAAGCATATGGTGTAACGCCTACATGAGGTGTCCTACAAATTTCAAACCAGAAAACTGTGGATGGACCTTGATCGACAATAATTATCACCATTATTGGTTTGATGGGCCTCAAAGTCCTTCATTTGAAGATGTATCATCAATTATCACAGGTATGGAAATTATAACTTTCATTCATTTGATTAAGGAGGTTCTTTTGTTATATATATATATATGTTGGTACTATAATAAATTAAATACGAAAAAACGAACAGTGTTATATAAATGGAAAGTACTGGAAGTCATAAAAAATTTCTCAGTTTATTTAATGAGGAGTTACTACAGAAATAATTGGAAAATTATGAAATGCCGCTAAGTTACAGCCATTTTTTATAAATCGATAAGAAAAATATATGAAAATAACTTTGCAGCGTTTCATAATTTTTCAATCATTCTTTCGGCGATAGAACCTCCTTAAAGTGTTACAATTTAGTGTTACATTTACCATTGCTTTAAAAAATCAATAATTTTTCAGATTTTGATAATAATAAGGAGGTAAAAGAAGATGATGACGAGCTAAAAGATACGTCACATTTTTCAGATGTGAAAGTTCGAGTGATGATGATGATGACTCTGATGAAGAGTAAAAACATTATTTGTCGATTTTGATCATCTTGACTTTTGTAATAAAACTGAATTATTATTATTCACCAAGAAAACATACTATTTACATACCCCGCATTCAATTTATATTATTTTGTAAAATTAATAATAGTCGTGTGTTTGAACGACTTATAGTTTTACAATTAACTTGGATGTTTTTTTTGTCGGACTGTCGATTTGCTGCGACATATTTGTCGGACACTTGTACAATATGTAAAATACTTATCTAGGATAAATAAATTTGTTTTTGTCCGACAGATATTAATAAATTTTTTTATTCTCGTAAGAACGACGATTTCCGAGTGTCGGACAGGAAAATCGGAAAATCTATTTTGTCGGACTATATGAGGATATGATTTTACATATTTTTCTCAAGCATTTTCCAAAAAATTAGCTGGGTATCAATAAATTTTTCGGTTATCGTTATTTTAACATGTTCCAATTGGGGGACAGCCACAACGTACCTACATTTTTGTCGGACAATATTTTTTACGCGATATTCATGAATTTTTCTTGCTATTACACTTTATGACAACAGAGTATCTATAAATTTTTCGTACACTACCAAATTGACGACTTTCCAAAAAATGGGAGAGGGAAAGCCGCGTTTCCGAGAATTCGATAGAGAGAAATTTTGTCGGACTAGGTGTAATTAAGCAACACTAGAAGTTATGAGAGAGTATGTATGAGTTGTACTTTGTGTCGGCGGGCACCCTGACTATAATACTTGTTTACAATGCAAAACACGCAATAAACCACAAATTGTTTTTTCAATATAAAATAGAAAAGGTTCGATGCCTACTCACTCAAACAAGACTTATACAGAAGGTCTCTTCCCAAGAGATGAAGCAAAACAAATTTAATATATCGAGGCTTCGACACTGAGCCAATTGCAGCGGCTGTCATGCAAAACAGGGCACGTCAAGAGAAACGCGCATATTCCGTCCTAGCTGTGTTGACTCGAAACAGAATGAAGATGTGAAATGTAAATGGTTTGTCAAATAAATGGAGCTGAGAAATATTGTACACTTGGGGTGCATCGAAATATATCTCCAATGTTGGTAGAGTAGGAAACACTTTTTTACTGTGATTGGTTAAATACATAAATACTGGAGGTTGATTCCACAAGTTGATATCAATAGTGTTCGGCAACTACTGGTCAAAAAGTAGTTAACTACCAACTAGTCTGGGAAAAAGTAGTTGTAACTACTAGTTAACTCCTTTTTCTTGGAAGTAGTTGTACCTAGTAGTTGATTATTTCCCAAAGTAGTTAACTAGTCTATTTAATTTCATAAGATATTTTCCCCCAAATTTTCGATTACTTTTTCTTACCTGTAGCAAAAATAAAGGGGCGTCATTTAGGGGGGACAGGGGGGAACCGCCCACCCCCCAAGGTTTCTACTGTTATGCCAGCCCCCCTCTAAAATTTTACGTCGGTGGTTATACGGATTTTTCCTCCTTAGAATTCTACCATTTACAAGAAACTTTTCCCTTTACGAGCTCCACAAAGAGTTTGAAAGAGATAAGGCACTAGTTTAAAGGGGAAATTTCAAAAAATTTTCTTGGGCATACCCCCAGCCCCCCTTTATAATTTTGACCTCTGTTAAACAGTGTTTTTCCCCTTGAAATTTCTACCGCTTTCAAGAAGCTTTTTTCCTTTTTAGTGCTCCGCAAAGTTTGAAGATAAAAAATGAGTTTAAAGTGGTAATTTCAAAAAAAAATTTTGGGGGAGGGTCCCCAGCTCCCCTCTAAAATTTTTACGTCGGTTACACAGTTTTTCCCTATAGAATTTTGCCACTCTCAAGAAGCTTTTCCCTTTGGGGACATCCATAAATTGCGTGAGATCAAAAAGGGGGGGAGGGGTTTGGAAAAATCTCACCTAGGGAGGAGGGGGTAGATTAAAATCTCATGTCAACTTTTTAAGTTAGAAATTATAGGATTTTCTTTTTTTTAAGTAGGAGGAAGTAGTATATAAGAAGGAAGGAGAATAATTTAAAGGTTGTAGGTAAATCTCACGTGGGGGGAGGGGGGTCCAGCAAAATCTCACTAAATCTCACCAAGGGGGGAGGGGGGGTCCAGATTTTGGAAAAAACACCTCATGCAATTTATGGATGTCCCCTTTAGGAGCTCCCCAAAAAGTTTGAAAAAGAGATAAAACACTAGTTTAAAGGGGAATTAAAAAAAATTCTGAAGGAGGCCCCTTGATACTTTGACGTTTATTTACAACTCTTTTCCCTAGAAAATTGTGTGGTTTACAAGAAACTGTTCTCTTTGGATGCAGTCCATAGGGTCTCAAAATGAGCCAAAACACTACTTTAAAAGGCAAATTTTCAAAATTTTCCTGAAGGCGAACCCCCAGACCCACTTTTCCCTTGGAGTTCATGTCAAATTTTGACATTATATGTAATATCATTCAAATACTATTTTTCAGTGTTCTAACACTTAACCTAAAATGTGCTGGTTTGGTTAACCTTAAAACCTTAACCTTTGGTTACCTTAAAAATGAAATTGAGGCAACCCCCCCAAAAAAGTTAGTTACAGCGTGATTCAGACCCATTTAAAAAAATCATTGCCCCCCAACAAAAAACTGAAATGATGCTCCTGCAAAAATATCATGGATAAAGATTAGCCAATTTTTGATAAGTATACAGGTTTTTGGTGTCTTAAAGTTTTCTATGTTGTATTTATATTAGTCAGTACAGTGTCGTATATAAGGGGGGTTAAGGGTTCTAAACCCCCTAAGCCTGAACAACAATATTTTAAGCACAAAATTGGGCCGTTAACTTTAAGTATTGCCTTACTAATTTTTAATGCAGGAAAAGCATCTAGAATCCTCGTAAACTTAGCCTAAAATCGCTTTTCAAAGTGCTGGAATTTCCAGGAGAGAAAACCCTGAACCCCCTAATTTCTAGAGAGGATTTCAAAAAAGGGTTGCATTTATATGTCAATTGCTGGGATGAAATATATTTCAAGGTTGCCAAATATGAAAATGTATCACGAAAAATGGCATTGTTAGTAGAGCTAACATATTTTTTAAAATTTTGATCTTTCAATATTTTTTGAAGTAGTTGAACTTTTTGAAAGTAGTTGGAACTAGTAGTTGGTGAAAAAAGTAGTTAAACTACTTGTAGTAGTTGCAACTAGTAGTTAACTACTTTTAGTTAACTAGTGCCGAACATTAGATATCAACAAAAACATAAAAAATTCCTCAGCAAAAATTACACTAGTAGAACTTGGTGTTTCTAAAAAATTAATGCGAGGATTTTTCTTTTTTGGGGTTTTGTAATACCTCACCTTAAGGGATCCTCCCCCAGCTCGCTAGCACTCGCCAATACCCGGAATATCAGTAATTTGCAGATCGCTTTGCGATCTGAGCTCACAAAGCTATCTTCTTTGCCTCACTCAACCACGAAGAGAAGGCTCATTCTTATAAATATTGTGGTCCTAAAACATAAAATACTCTTTCCTGCCCATCAGTATTTCTTTAAAATCTTCACCTCCCTAAAAAATTGGTCCAAAAATCTGACACTTATAAACTTTCGAACATTACGTCAAACAGCTTCCATAAACACCTAACAAACCAAAGAAAATTTATCGTGTTGAAATGCCAACTTTCTGTGAAAACGTCATACACATGTGTATATTAGACTCTCCTACAAGATGTAGATCAATGTGATTATCTTTATTGAGGAAAATTTCATCTGTTAAATAGTTTCTATTTAATATCTAAAAAAATAGTTTTTTGGGGATTTTGAATTGAATTCTGTCACATGTTTTCCGGCATGTGTGCTTAAACTCAAGGGAATCCGATGATAAACCTTCGTCAAGTGAGGTAGACACAAACAGGCAGACAAGTCAGAGAGAGAGAAAGGGGGAGAGAGAGAGAGAGAGGTGCAAACTGCTCGTAATCCAACTGAGCTTTCTTTTACTCTTCTCAAAATTATAAATTCGGCATATTTAACAGATATCTGAAATAAACGACTCAAGTTTAAAAGCAAAATTATAAATTTGTAAAATTTCTCTATAAAAAATATCGTCAGGACTTTATTGGAGCACAAATTTCCTAACAATTTCTATTCATACCAAAAATATAACATATTTCTTTTCATTTTGGATTTTTATTTCGGAACTCAAGAGTATTGGAAAAATGCATTCATTGAATAGGGAAATTTATATTTAAACATTCTTGTATTGTACGTAATAAACAGACCTAATAACGGTAATTTATCTGTATACAGAAGAACTACAACGGATAAAGAAATATCGAATTATTCAATCAAGACAAAAATTTCATTGAATTGGCATTCAATACTTGCATCCTACCAACGATTAAATCGATTTCTAATGTTTCCTACATTTTGATGGAAGAAACTACAGAAGAATTTCAATCATGCAGGGAAAAATTCAATGCATTTTGTGAGAAGCAGTGTATTGATGTAAGCCTAATGGTCCTAAGCTTTTCTTCAAGTTATAGATTTGTAAAAAAAGGAAATATTTTGTTGGGAATTTTCCAATTTTATGTGTATATCAGTACTTGTTGTTTCATCCTCTTGTTTTCAATAAACGTATTATTCCAGTGAGAAATGTTTGTCACGATTCACAAAATATGTCACGCACTCACTCATTTTAGATACCGAATGACAATTTTTCCGATCAAGTAAAAGTCAAGAAAGTTTTAAAAATCTGGTCAATACTTAGACATATATCAACTTAACAAGTACGTTTTACTTCACAGAAATAGTTTTTTTATTTTCGGGGTTTAAAGGTTTTTTTTAAGAAGAGTAGTGTTTAAAAATTTTATGAACTTCAAATCCCTTTAAAAAAATACTTGATTGTTTTGGAAAATTGAAAATAGGCATCTTATTTTTACGTTTAACATAATATTATTAATAAAAACTCTTAGACCTAAAAGACGAATAAAATGTATTGTAAAAATTATGAACTGAAATATTGTACTAGATATAGTACTTACTGTACTTTATTAGTTATACAAATGTGCTTAAAGTTTTAAGCAATATTATTAGAACGAATAAAGTATATTTTTTATATCTCAAGCAAAATAAAAAAAAATTGTTTATCTTTTTTTACGCTTAACTTAATATTAATGAAAACACTTGTTCTTAATGCAGATGAATAAATATAATAATGAAAATTGTTAATTGAAATACTAATTGAATATTATTATTCGTTTAGAAAATGTCCTTGTAATAAAACAGCAATAGTAGTAGTAAACATTAGGTATTTACCCCTTAAGCAGATTTTATAAATTTGTTCAGTAAAATAATGAAAAAGTCATTAAAATATAGAAATTATTCAAAAGGTTAATTAATTTAAAATAAATCTTTTAAAAATGAGCCTATAATATTTTTTGTACAACCTCAAATCAATAAATTTAATCCTCCTAAATAAGTTAAAGTAAATGGCATTTCTGAACAAAAAGATGTACTACAAGCAAAGTATACACACACAAAAAAACAAACTCGAAATTTGCTTTTTACTCTTCTGTGATTAATAATTCTGAAAATAAATGTTCTCTACATTTGTAAAAAAAGGTCCAGCATTAATTACAGATTACACACAAAAAAGTTTGCATTTGCTTTTATTTCATTACCGCAGTGTAGATTTAAGACAAAGAACTTCTGTTTTATTCAAACTCAATTTGGTTTGGTAAATAAATCACATAAGCTCTTCGAATTGTTGTCTCATTACGTGAGAAGAAAAAAAAAATCAACAGATAATATATTTTTTGGCTGGAAGTAATAGGAAATGTAGTATCAAATAATCTGTAGTAGTTTGATGCTCAAATCTGGAGTTTTAATGCATTGCTTTCGTTATTTCTTTTAAAAATCTTGTTTTTATTGATCTTGATAATTTATATTTTAAATTTTTGTGGTTTAAAAATAGACTTCATAGATTTTTTGAGGGAATAAATAATGAAAAATATGAACAATAACAGGGGAATTAAGGGAAAAAATAGAACAAAATTTATATAATCACTATCTAAATCAAAGAAGGTATACTTATACTACGAATTCACTGCATCAAAATTTAAATATCAAGTTCTTTAAAATGAATAAAAACCCAATCTTCAAACTGAGAGCTATCAAGAATTATCACCCAACTCACAAATGTTAAGGAAATAGGATGGGATCTTTATAAGGTAATAATGTGATTTTATCTATCTTAGACAAATTTAAATATGAATTTTTTTTGGCAACACCTTTTCAACGTATCTCCCCTATTTCTGTGGCTTTCATTTACTTTCATCTGTGAATCAACTCTAGAAATCATGACTTTTTTCATCAAAATTATCTCTCTATTCTGAAAAAAATTTTTTTGGGTGAATGGTTTCTAGAGAAAAGATATTTAATAACTGATCCGTATAACATGTTTTTGGAATCAAACTGTTCGAATTTGAGAGGAAGGTGAGGTTGAGAGGAAGAAGTAGGTATGTATTCTTTTTAAAGAAAAAGGAGGTATTTTAGTGAATGAATAGGTTACATTTAGACCAACATTTAAATACAGATATCTGTATAAAGAAGAAGGTATGTGACTACTAAAGTTACGAACAATAAAACTTGAAGTACCTTTAAACAAGCTCATCATATACCTCTTTTTCCCATTCACCCTTTCAATTATTTTTTGATATTCATACCTTCTAGTCGAAATGTTTATGCATGCTTTTCTTTTCTCACAAACCCAGAGTATCCCATTATTCTGGGAGTTTATAAATAAGCATCGTACACTCTCCCTTACTAGAAGCCATTAGGTAGTACATTGTGTCTCTTTCAATCTCGTTTATCTATACACTCTATCTATTATCCGGAAATAGTTATTTCCACTATTATGATGATTTTTGTCGTTTGGGAAACAATAAAGGTGCACTACCGTACTCTCATGACCATAAAAGTCCTTTTTTGCATCAATTGCACATATTCAAAAACCCTTCCCAAACTTTCATGTTCTGAAGTAATGATGCTGATGGCTTTAGAGATTGGAGTTTTTTTAGGGTTTTCTTTTCAGTTATTCTGAATGTTTATAAACAGTAAAAACGGAAAAAAGAGAAGAGTTAAAGCAGACTAAAGGTCATAAAAAGTATGAAACACTTCTAAACGAATACAAAGACTCCTTGTTGGGAAATTTTATCGAATTGTATTTCAAAAACCACATGAAAGGTATTTTACTTAGGAGTAGAAAACATATTTCTAGATATAATTGCAAAAACCGATTCGTTTATTTATCTATATAAGTACTCGTTTTATTCCAAATTTTTTCGTCTTGAATTCCGAACTTGACCAAACTTAAATTCAAAAAGTTTTTTCTTACATATTTTTTGTTGTTTCGTTGCTTGTTTTTGATTTATTGGTCATTCATTGGATTGACTCTTTACTCTTTAACTCAATTGAAGAAACAATGTTTGGCATCGTTTGACACAATTCGGGATGCTATTTATCGTGATTGTTAAAACAATAATGCCTGGCCCTTATGAATACAAATGAAATCTAAATTTATAGAAAATCAACAGGTTGTACATTTATCATTTTTATATCAGTATTCTTTCCCTCTTAAAATACGCAGAGAAAGATACCAAACTATTGAGTTCCCCTCATTGAGAAGCTATTCAAATACCTTTTTGTAAAAATAATTTTTTCGGTAAATTAATGCTTCGTATTTTGAAAAGTTCCATATTTTAATTCAATAGTTAGAATCAAATAAATAACACTAACTGGAATAGAAAAGATATAATAAGGTACTTTCGTATTAGCCCGTCCATCGTTTTCGCCAACTTCGCCAAATTTCGCCAAAACGCGCCAAAATACGGGATTTCATCAGAATCGCCGAAAAACACATTTTTTAACATCAGAAACATCTTTATAACATCAGAAAATAAAAAATAAAAGTTTCATGTGGTTGGGGGGGGCTGCCGCCCCCCCCAAACCCCCCCTGCCCTATCTATAACCAAACTCGTTGTGGGGGTAATCAGACACAGTTAGGATTCAGAAAAAGGGGAATCAGTATTCTTGGGTGAACCAAAACTACGGATATCACTCGGTAAGAGCATAAAAATAACTTTTTTAGCACTAACTTACTTGCAAAATGGTCGATCCTACCGCCGGCGATCCTTTGTCGATTCTCGATGTCGATTGCCGATCGTTTTGTCGATGCACCGGCGTGCATACGCAAACATTGAAAGACTCTGGGGCTCGGCAAAATGGCGCAACAAAGTTCACCGTGGAACGACACGAAAGCAGACTCCTACCTTTCAGATGCAGTCTTCGTTCTTACCTTGTAAACACTGTTGAATTTACGTTCAAAACAACCTGCGCGGTGCGCACACATTATTTCACCCATGGGCTTACCGATTTAAATTGCGAGCGCATGCGCCAGTGATCGGAACTAGCGCGATTTCGCTACGTTTTCCAGGGTTACCAGAATCAACGGTAGTGTTGCGGGGTTTACCAGACTTGGCAACTTATCGCCCCTGTTGGCGAATGGACGAGCTAATACGAATGTACCTATAATAAGAAATGAGACAATTTAAAATAACACTAAAATTCAGTACTTTAAATTTTAATTCATTTTACAATAATTTGGCATTCCTTTTAATTATTAATGTATTTACCCAAACAATCAGACTAAAATTTTAAAAGATTTGTGTAAAAATCTATGTATGCTATCACGCAGGAAATGTTACAAGGAGCCCATGACCTATACTACGAAGAAGCTAAAGAAGCACAGCATTGTGTTGGAAACTGATACACTTCGGAACTCCAAAACATTGGTTTGAAAACGTCACCATATTTTACATATACGATATAACGTTGAATTTTTCCAACGCGCTCTATACGATGCCACTCATCTAAAAACCTAATCTCAAGGTTGAAACTTAGATCCGATATGACACAACGCCACAGCTGGCGTTTGTGATGAAACTCGGAAATCGTCTGAAACAGCGTCTGTGCATCTCCAGACGCATCTCCTGGAGGAGGAAAATCGTTAAACTTTATCTCGCGAGGAAAAAAAAGTCCTCGATGTTTCAGAGTTTAATCAAAAAGAATCCGTCTACTTTGTTGCTTTTGGCTTCAAGTTGAGTTTTTTGGTGATCGATGGCTGCTTAAGCTTTCGAGTTAAAGGAGGAGAATTACGATCGCCCTGGCTTCCAGGAGTACTACTCTTGCTGAGATAAAAGAGGTTTGAAGAGTGAATGGACTTTATCTGCTGGCAATAATTCAATGGCGGAGGTCGATGTTTTGTGATTTCTTTTCGTGACTTCAAACGTTTTTTTATGTTTGTGTAAGATTTGGTGTGGGGGAGGAGGGGGCTGGTGACTAATTTGTTTTTAATCTGTTTTCCTCCTTGAGGAAGTACGGGAAGTCTTGATCTTTGGTTTGAATCTTCTAGAGCCATGCTGAAAGCAAGATTGGAAGAAACGAATTTAGGGGATATACAGAAGATTTCAGATGATAAATGTTTCGGAACTTCTAAGAGGCACAACTAGACGACTCAGAATCGCATAGGAACGGGGGTTGTAAATGCACCTCTAACGACCAAGGATTTTTTACAAGCTGGTATGTAAGTTTGTATGACCACCCCATTAAAAATTGACAGTGTAAAGGAGTAGGTACAGTGGTTGGTTATAACATTTATTTGAGACAGTATACATTATACGACCATAAACTTATGACACAACCTTCTATCTCTTCGCACAGAGTCAAACTGACGTGATTTCTTTTTTTCCGCCTGGTCCCTTCACTTCACTTTATATCCGCTCAACCGCGTAACGGTACCAGTCGGTCGCCACAGACAAGGAACCTTTTTACATTGTATTAAAAGCAGCAAGATCATCGATATCAAATCTAAAATTTCAGTACATGCTTACCCAGAACTACCCGTTTTATGTAATAAATGTCTTAATCGAACAAGTTTGCTGGCTTTAATCCAATCTTAAACACTCTATTGCGCTGTGTATTTGTTAGTTTCCCTACATAATGTTATGTTTGCATTGGATCCTCACGCATTGGATCCTCAACCCTAGCAGCTTCGTAGCGAACTAACACAATTTGCAGAGAGACAGGAAGAGAGTGACACTTTTATGAGAAAGTTAAGAAGTGCAGGAAAGAAAATAAGCGAAAACCACTTTGGAGTAAATTGTTTTCAAATTTATAATGGTTAACTAAGTACAAATTAATGAAAGCGAAACCGATTTCCCTAAAATGTTCAGACCACTTAAGAACGTTATTAAACTCCAATTTTCTCTGGTACAAAGTCCTCGAGAGAAAACTCTCGTGCATGACATATCATTTCCCATCTGTTGCTACAAACACAAGTTAATCAGAACGACTCTTGTGAGGAATTCCATTCGAATTCAGCTCCAAAGTTTGTCTTCACTTCACAAGCATCAAAGAGAATCATTTATAACAGCCTCCATTAAGGAACGTGAAGTTCTTCCATTTGCGAAATTTCAATTCTTAAAATGCTCAACCATGATGAATAGCACCGCATAATGTTATCTAAGCATGTGGAGCTTAAAAATTTTGCATTCGTGCCAGAAGGAGGTTTTGGGGGAAAATAAACACCTTGTTAGAAGAGGTATGAAACAGTACGTTATATCTCTCTCTATTTATTTTCAAGACTGACGTGTTGTTATGGCTAACAAACCAGACAGTTTATGAGATGTTTTTTTAACTCTACTAAACAATGATGATCATTCAGTTTAAGAAAATAACAATCTAGTAGCACCGAGTCAATCGATACCAAGTACGAGTACTAAACCTCGATACATTTGTAAGGACACAAATGTGTGTGTATTAGAATTAAGTACGCAAATTACGAGAACAAGTTAAAATCTGGGATAACTTCCAGTGGATACCCAGTGGATAATACCCAGTGTGGTAATACCCAGTGGATTGGCAAACTTTGCGAATTTATTTCTTACTCTATATGAGCTTTCTTGATAAAAAGTTTCACATTACCTTGGCTTTCATAGTTACTTTAGAAACAGTGTTAAATGCAAAATATCAAAACACTCAAAAATTTGTTGCGTTAAATTTTTTCTTATCTTACAATGGTATTCACTACCCATACCAAACCTTTTACTTATTGCAACTTGTACCCCTCTCGCTTCTCTCCCACTGTTATTAGAATTGATACTAGTAGAAAATAAATGTCACATAATATACAAACCTTGAAGCTTGAGTAAAGGTCTAAAAGTGGTGGAATCTGTCTTTGACCATGGATTTAGCACCCACGTTTAAGAATAAGACTGAATGTGAGAATATGGAAATGCATTTTGTAGCAAAATATTTAGTTTTTGCTGATTTTCATAAAGCAAATAAGAGAATTTCTCGTAATAATTACTACGGTAATTTCAATATCATATTTTTATTTGAAGCTTATAAAGAACAATTATCTTTTACTTCAGGTAAATTGTTCCGTAAGTGCTTTTCTCTTTTGACATAATATGAGCGTATGGTTCAAGCTTTTCATGTTTAAGTACTTACCATAAAACGAAGCTTTCATATTAACGCTTACTGCCAAAAGCAATAACCTTACAAACATTCAACTATTTAGAGTTAAGCTTGTGGATGTTAAATTATTTCAGTATTACATACTAAACTGAAATTTTAATGGTTTCAGAACCATTTTATTAATACATATTCCAACGCCAAAAAACAACTTCCGACCAACCTTTTTATTTGAGCTGTAGTAGTCGAAAAATCCCCACAAAAGTTACGAGAGCTTTAATTCATCTTAAATATTCTCTTAACACTCATTACCTTTTCACCTCGAGATTTGAATGATTCAGGATTTTCCTTTTTGCATATTTAGGGATCGCGTGAAGAATTCTCTCCACGAAAATTAAAGTCACTGGCCGCAATTTATTTCGTTAATGGTCATTTCCTCGTTTCATCTCCCGCCGCAAAAGTATGCACTGGATTTAATTTCATATGTTTGTCTTTAATGGTGATTGAAATTTCGGAACTCGTGTTACTACTAGAAGATGTCAGCTATGGTTAATGGGCGGACAATTTCCGTGTTTTCGCGAAATAACTTTTTTTTCTTTTTTTTAACAGAATTTAATGTGTAGTAATTTGCTCCTGGTTTTCTTATTTGATGGCATAAGAAAGTGTAGGTGTGTTTGTAATTAAAGAGTAAGATAAATTTGGGGTTGAAAAGCACTGGTTTGAGTTTAACCACGTCCTTTTGATAGTTAGAATAGGAGGATTTTGAATGAGGTTTGGTTTCTAAATTTGTAGTTCATAGAAATTTATGTTAATTTTAAGTGTTTGTTAATTTTTAAGCAGTTTAATCTTCCTATCAATCATACTTACGCTACATAAAACTTTACACTGAATCAAATTCAAAGAAGTAAAATTTTTTATACTGCTGTAAATTCAGAAGATCCCTTTCTTTACAGGACCTCATCTATTACCTTCTTTCGTTCTTACCCCTTACCTTTAATTACACTTTTTTTCTTGGAGTAAGCTCTAGTTTAATTTATCATCATTAGGTCATCAATAATCTAGTTTCATGTGCATTGTCCCAAATTAAGATATTTTAATTTCTGGTTGAAATTTTATTTGTCAAAAACAAAAGCATGGACAAAGGCTGATCTAAAAATGTTTTAGAACTTTCAAATAACTTAAAAAAAGGATTCTTTGTATGTAATGCTTTTAAGATGTTTTTTACAATTTTGCTTGTAGAAGGCCTATAAAACATAAAAGCATTGAAAAAAATACATATAATATTATTAAATACCACATTATGCATAATATGTTAAGTACATAAAAGAATTAAACACTTAACATTATTATTTCTTCTATACTATACGTATTAAATTTAGTTATTTAAATCACTCCACTATGATTCAAAGCACAGTCTAATTTTCACGAAAAAAAATCAAGATTTTTCCATAGCAGCGAAAATCCGTTCGATTTCCTGTAACGCACAAAAAGCTATTAGAAAGTCCTTTCAATTATTTACTAATACTTTCGCATGAAATTAAGTAATTAAACGCATATAAGCACAATAACAACAATACAAAAATATTAAAAGGCAAAACACTTTTAACTTGAAGTAGTATCTAGTATTCTATAACTAAGTATCTGGAGTCTAAACAGCACGAAAACCTAGATTTATTCCTCAGCAGCGGAAAAACCCCTTCCGTTTCAAAACAAGCTCTCTTCTCCTTTCATTTAAAGGCACCAGCTACTAAACATAAGCGCCGCTACTTTTCACAGGTTCCTGAGATTTTAAATCCCATCGCATTAGGGTAACGTCCGGCTCTATCTCTGATCTAAAGTAAGTCTAAAGTACCTCAAGCCTCCTTCGTTGAAATCCTTTCTTCTGATGTAAGTTTACATTCAAACACCGGTGTAGTACCTGGTTGAAGAAGGGGTTTTATCTTTCGCCCCCCCCCGAAAAAAGGTTGTTTATTTACCACCTGTTTTGCTTCACAAGCTGGGGATGAGATGCTCTCGCCAGAAGAACGATCTTCCTGCGAAAATAAAACGGTCCGCATTGTGAACGGTCGTGAGTTTGTGCTAAGTAGTTGTTTGAGTAATGGTTTGTGCATTGAGTATAGTAAAACTGAAGGGGAAAAACGCGCGATGACAAATATCCGATTTTCAATTAAATTGAGTGTTATCTGAGCTTCTCAAGATATTACTATCTGGTATAAGTCGAAAAAAATAGGCCGTGGGGAGCCTAGTGGTTAAGGCATCGGCTTCGGGATCGGAGGGTCCCGGGTTCGATTCCCGACACAGGTGATGAACCACCGAGTATATGCGAAGTACGTGCTCGTTCCGACCTGCGGTCGGTCGTGGAGTAATTTACCATGGGTCCAGGTCGTCTGTAGACTATTTCCTTCCCCTTCAGAGACATGGCAAAATTGTGGAGGTGGCGATAGATGGTGGCGGTATCTATCATCCAAGGCTAAAGTCGGACTCTTGCCGTTCTTGGTCCTCACTTTCTCAGGAGCCGCATCCCGTTTGTCTTATATTCTGTACTCTCTGTGGTTGGAGTTTGGATATTCCATGTGACATAAGAAACACCAACAAAATGAGTCCAAAATGAAAAATTTGAGGTAAGCGAAGATTTGAATTTTTTGAGGTTCTTAAACTAGTGTGGTAATAATTTAAATCAAAAGTTCAATAAGCTATCAGTATGAGTCATCTAAAAAATGGATTTTCCATTGAAATCTCACTTACAATAAACTAAGTTCAGTGGTCTTATCTTACTTTTTTCCAACCAGCTGATCTGAAAGTGCAAATTATTAGTGAAAACTATTTTTTTTCGTTAAAATTACAATATAAAATTACAATTTCGTTAAGTTACAATATAGCTATACTTCTCAATTAAGGTTATCATTCCCTTTTCTTGACGGAAAAGTCAACACAAACCCTGAATACCATGAGAAATGTTTATTCCATTTGTAATGTAACTCACAAAAAAAACCAATGAAAACATATTTAATCTTCTTCAAAACAAAAATCAAAGGTTATCTAAGTTAAAACCATAAAAAAGTTCTTTAAGTAAAATAATTAAATTAACTTCTGAATTTAATAGTTTCTTTATTTGAACCAAGAAAATGTGAATAACTTAATCATTAATAATGGCAGAACTTAATCATTACTTTTTCATTAAGAAGATTTTATTACTTTCTTTGAAGCAATAGAACATAAATAGAAAATCTGAAAATAAAATAGATGTATTAACTAAAAAGTTACTAGTTTCGTATTACGTTAATTTTCTACTATGCAAACACCAATTAATTTTTTAGGCATAGAGTCAAAATGAAGAACTAAAGCTTAGTATTCTGTGTAATAGTAATGCAACTTCCTTATTAGCTTCAGGATCCTTAAAATGAGTGCTTAATTATCTGTATGTTAAAAAAAATTGCTTTGAAAACTAACACATCATTTAGTTCATCCATTAAAGTTATATTATGCAGATGATATGGAGAATGCGTTTAAAAAATAAGATCAGTAAGAAAACCACAATATTGGAATTAAAAGTTCGAGAGAAAGCTTACATTAAATGGGGATTGATTTATTTCTTTTGATCATAGAAACTAGAAATAAATGAGTGTTTTCAGATTTTATTCATGTCCTATGTCAGGCAATTTATTATAAGGACAGCCTGAGAGTGCCACAGGTATTCGCAGGTTAAATTCTACTCTTGTGTTTTGAAGACACGATATTTTCTTTAAAATAAACACATTTGTACATTGCTAACTTTGAGATTCAAAATATTAAGTTTATTTTCGAAATTTAGAAAAAAATCATAACTGAACTAATTGATATTTTACAACAGTTTTATACCACTGAATTTGAGTCATCTATATCCATAAAAATCAATGTTTGTGTGTGTTTGGATATGCATGTATGTCCTTTATATTTTTAAACTTTTCAAACCTACATTAACTATTAATATTACCACGTTGATCTACTCGCTCCCGGGAAGGTTTCTGAAAAAAATAATTTAAAATCGAAGCATCCCAATAACATTTTTGGTCAATTTTATGCTTTAAACCCCATATTTCATACCTAACTTCATGGCATTATGGCAAAACCACAAATTGATAAATATACAATAAGATAAGATTTATTAATTGCTGTTGATAAACGTCAAATGTTGTAGATTAAAATTTATTGTTGTAGTATAAACATAAAAATTGCTCCTTTCTACTTTTGGACTAGTGAAGCCTATCAGTAACGCACCAGATTATATTTAATTAAAAACAGATACCCGGTCGAAGATTGGGTCTAGCGCTTGCGCGCTGGCTGTGTATAAAAAATCCTTTTGATTTCCACAAATCAAATTTATTTTTTTAGGTTCGAAATATCCAAATTATCTCCTTATCTTATAGTCGTGTCCATGCAATTATTCGGTTCCCGACTAATAAATAGTTAGAAAATTTGCTTCAAATGAAAAATGCGTAGCAATTTTCAAAAATCACCCAGAAGTGTAACCACATATATTTATAACTTACTTACTCATACCGTTCGAAGCATTAGAAACTTGTCACGCGTGTTAGAAACCCCAGAAGAAGCAGCCATTAAGGGGAACATTTTTCTTAAAACAACCACTGCCTCCATTACAGTTTAATCTTTCTTTTAAGTGCCTGTGTATTGCCACCGTAAAAGGCAATATTTAATCTGAAAGAAAATAAAAACATTTTTGCAAATTCTGAAACACACACAATAGAGAAATGCACCCTCCGCATTCCGTTCAAGATAAGCTCTGTCGAATATTTATTTCCCTGAAAGAAAATTCCAAGAAATATTCAAAATGGGACGGTTAAAAGGGAAAATCTATACATTTAGTCTCCCGTAGTCTTTCTTAGTAGGATTACGCTAGTACTACAAGTAAATCGTATTAAGTGCACAAAGCTGGAATCTGGTTTAGAACCGAAATAAGTTTTTTTTCAGATTCCTAGTAAAAAAAGAACTGTTCTGATGAATAAAGCTAACGAGATGGGAAGTCGATAACATTGAAGTTTAAAATTGGAAAGGAAACTGTAATCGAAAATTCCTTTGGAAAGATGGAGTGTTTTGTAAACCTTCCTTCCTAGCGACAAAGTTAAGTTTACTTGAAAGAATTTTTGAGTATATTATGAGGCTGTTTCACACACAAGACTTTCACGAAGATTTTTTTTATTTTTACCTTAAAATGACTTTGTTTAATGACCAAAAAATGTATTTACCAGATTTAAAAGAAACCACTCTGAATTTTCCTTTAGGGTATGATAATAAACTAATTTAAAGTTAAGAAGATAAATATCTCAATCTGAAATCGATATCTTAATATTTCCCCCATAATGGGTGAGGAAATATTATAGATGTAATCTATCTATTCTAAGAAAAGTTTTTGGTGAACGGTTTCCAGAGAAAAACTTTGTAATTACTGATTCGTATAACACATTTTTGGTTCAGAATCTTTTGAGGATGTGCAAAATGCCTAAAGAATTTCTAAAAAAAAATTTCAATTTTAAAATATTTCCATATTTTAGATTACGAATAAAGTCTTAGTTACAAAGAGAAAACTTTCAAACTTAATATGCATCGCACAACAACCAATTGGCACCATATTTTATGATGAGACGAATTTTCTTCACGTTTTAAAAAGTACTTTCTAAATTAAATATCAATCAAAAACAGATAAAAGCATTCTAAAACTTACAGATTTACTCTTTAATACTAGAATTTCACACACTTTGTCTGAAATTTATAATTTTTAATCTGATAATCGAAATAATTGTAAATATTTAGTGTCATATAGGTTTTGTCTTTTATTATGTTGAATGACAGAAAAGGTACTGTTTAACAAGTCTGGGTTCAAACAAAAATATGAATGACTAGCTGTTATACCCGGCCTTGCACGGGTGGGGTTTATAAATTAATTTTTTAAATATTTCTTAAAATACATTTATAATTTTGTAAATTAGCAATATTACAAATCATCCCGGTATCCCAGGCGCCTCTTTCCTATCCCAGTGTGTTCCCGGTAATCTTATCCCGGTGGTCACGGTAATTTTTCTAATCCCGGCGTTCCCGGTAATTTTCCTATCTCAGTGTTTACGGTAATTTTTATATTCCGGTATTCTGGGTGTCTTTATGGTAAATTTCCTATCCCAGTGTTCTCGGTAATTTTTATAACCCGGTAATTTTTCCATCCCGATGTTCTCGCTAATTTTCCAATCCCGGTGTTCTTGTCACTTTTTACAATCCCGATGTTCCTGATAATGTTTAATATCTTGGTGCCTTTATAAAATAACCAATTTGTAACCATAGTAAAAAGTCTGGTAAATTAGTAAGTCTAGTGAACAAATTAACAAATTTAAAACCAGTGTTTAAAACTAAACTAAAAGATCTAGTAAATGAAAAAGTCTAGTGATCTGTCTCATTTGAAACAATGTTTTATTTTTAACTCGTTGTATGACTGGTAAAACAGGTTTTCAAACACGGAAAAATAAGTGAAAAAAATCAGGAAAAACGGGAAAAAAAAGAATGAAGGACTGATTTTCTCTTTATAAATTATAGCCCATGTCCTATTCTGATGTATCAGCTACATTATGGTAGAATTTCATTAAAATCCATTCAGTAGTTTTTGCGTGAAAGAGTAACAAACATCCAGACAAACATTCACAATTATAATAGTAGTAGGATAAACATACATACTTTGACATACTAACGAGTTATTAGGTATAATATTGAATTTAAATGATACATTGGTGTACGTTTTAAAACTATACGTGGACTATATTCGGCCACGCCCATATTAATCACGTGATCGAGAAAAACAAACTCACTATCAAATCACATCTCACTATCACCATATCTCACAACAAACTATCTCTGTGGTAACCAATTGCAAGCTCAGTAGGTCACATGATGGTGAAAATGTGACCATAATGTCAGACTGATATAGTCCATTGTTTTTATTTGTGTTTTATAATGTGAGTGAAGTTAAGCGGGCTTGGTTTCGGGAGGATGGCGAAGCAATCCAAAAGGTTCTGCGTAAGCAGTTTACGGGAGATAGTGAGTAATAACGAGCAGGGGGTGGTTGCTCCCTAGCATTTATAAAAATATTTTCATTTTTTTCTGATGTGAAAATCGATGTATCCTTTTAAATTTCTTATAGGTATGCCTATGTGAGATTATGAGCTATTTTACTTATAACCCCCAGCGATCCTTTAAATCTATTTCGTATAACACATCATAATTTTAAACAAACCATTGTAAAAGATAAAATTTGATAAAAAAATATATACTTAAAATTTGATATAGTTTTAACCATTTTAATATGCTTTTCGGTTTCACGAACTAGATGGGTATCATCTAGAGTTCGTAAACGGTGTCATTTGCTTCACTAACCCCCTTGACTCCTCTCCCAGAGTGGAACAAGCGCATTCGATGCCCAAACCCCAAAAATAGAAAACTCCCGAATAATTCAGCCTTTTCACCTCCCCAAAATCAAACCCTGGGTCGATACGTCACCCGTCTCGTTCGATTCGATCTCAAATCGCAATCGGACGAAATGTTTTGGAGGAGGGCAAAGAAAAGAACCACCAAACGAGATTAATCTGTTATTCCGAAATGTGGTGACGTAGAAAATGAAACCCTTTGAAAGGGGGTTTCGGCAGTGGCCGGATGAACGATTCTTCCTCAGAAATTCTAATTTGTGGTCAATCGCATGAGTAGACTGTTGACTCCGTTTGTAGAAAGTGGATTAGGTGTTTGGAACCGCAGATATTTGGGCTTCGCTTCTAAGTTTCGGGTTGGTTTTAATAAGAGGATTTGGAATTGGTAGCGGATACCTTCAACCGAGAGAAATGAGTAGGGTTTGAGTGGTTCTGATGTAAAAGAAAGTTAGTTAAAATGTGTGTTTTGTGAGGTGAGAGGTAGATGCTTACCTGGGTTTGGGTTATTGTGCAAATTTGTAGAAAATGCGAGAATTGATACTGGTGGGAAAATTCATATGTTTAAATTTTTGAGTTGAAAAATATTAATGATTTGATAGGGTGCATGGTTTTGGCAAAAATAAATTTGAAAAAATCCCAGCAAAAAATCATGTCCAAAATTCCTTCAAAAAAGCGTCAAAAGTGCAGTTTTGTCTAAGAAGTCTGTAGTTATTTTGTAGCAATAGGACTTCAGCACGTAAGTTTGCAGTTTTTTTACAGCAAATTTGAATATATTCTAAAGGCATTTCAGCAGTCTTTTAAAAAACTACAGAGTTGCTAAAGAAAACTGCAGATTCCATAAAGAAAACTGCATACAAAGAGTGTCCGAATTCTTTTTCGAAGAAATATTTTTGATTTTTTTGCTGGTATTTTGCTTTTTTTTGAAAAAGTAAAAAAAAATAATAATAATGAAATGCCCAGCAAAAAAAATCAGCATGTTTCGTTTAAAAAAACCAATACCCCTTTAGAAGGTTTACGGATGTTATCTGCACTTTTTTAGGGCAGTCGGATCCATATATACATATTTTGTAAAGGTAATGCGCAGTGTTGAAGGCGTTGTAAAGGTTTTATGCAGCGTAATTATCCCTTCACAAAAACTACTGTTTTTATGCAGTACAATTAATGAAGATTTTAAATTTAATGTTTCTTTAGTAAAAACTGCAGACTTTGTGAAGACAAAATGCAGGTTTTATGCAGCGCTTTTTTCCTCTTCACAGAAAAATCGATGCAGATTTAAACCTTCACTTTTCTTTCATAAAAACTGCAGTTTTCGTAAACTAAAAAAAATTGAGATTTTTAACTTAATATTTCATTCACTAAATTTGCAGGTTTAGTGAAGATACATTATTAAAGATTTCCAGCATCCTTTTTCCTTTGAAAAAATAATTTTTGAAAGTTTCCAACTTTAATTTTCCTACATAAAAACTAAGTTTTAAAACTTAATTTTTCCACATTAATTTGACAAAAAACCCCTTCAATTATGAAAATTTCTATCTTTAATTTTTTTTCCCAATTTTCTCATGAGATTTTTTTCAAAATTAAAAAAAATTATGTAAAAGAAAAGACTGATTTCTTTCTTTTCTTTTGTGCTCTCTTTCAACGAAATACTGCTTTTTATGCCATTCACAATACATGAAAATTTGCCCTGTCAAATTTTTACTACATTTTGAACTTCTCTAGAAATTTTCAACGCCTGCACTGCATAACAGTGTTGCCAGGTGAAAATGTTGACTGGAAGCCAAATCCACAGAGTACTAGAACAGAGAGTCCGTCGCCATAGGCACTAATGGAAATCGAAACGTTGGATGGGTTGGGTGGCGCTGCGATCGCATAACGTCACGAGAGGCGGGACGGAAAAGCCTGATTGGTTGAGAAAAACTTTTTCCTTCTCCTTCGAAATAGAAGATTGCGTGACAGCCAATCACACGTTTGATCTCTCTGTCAATCATTTATAGTTCCTCGTGGTGCCCTCAAACCCATACAACTTTTGAATATATCGTGTTGGACCCTCTGTTAGGATTTTTCTCTGTGGCCAAATCATGTTAAAAAAGAAAAGAAAATCCAAATATTTTCTTAAGGTAAAAATAATATCCTAAATTAATCAAATTAATTTTTTACTAGCATTGGTTTAAGTTTAAAATAACATTCCTGAAATGCTAAATTCCATTTAGTGTATTTTAAACAAAAAGAATCACGGAAAAGTACTACAAATTCACTTTTACACATATTAATGTAAACATAAACATTTCTTATTTTATCATCTTAAACTTTTTCATGGGTAAAAATAATATTTGAAATGAGTTGTCATCCCTTAATTCAATAACTGTTGTAATTTTTCAAAATTAATGACATAGTTTTTTTGTTAAATGATATTGAAAAGCTTCTTATGAAATCATTTTTATAACGAGATGTACAAACTATTAGACTTAACATGGAATTTATATTATTCCTTACTTTATGTCATTTTTTACATTTAAAAATATAAATTTACAAATGTGACTGAAAACTAATTTTTGTAGGTCAGGTGGTATTTTTAATTAACTCATTTATATTATTGATGATGCAGTTATTTTCATTGTGATTTCTAGATACTTTGTTTTCTTCCTGCGTATCTGCTTTTACTTAAAAGTTTGGTTTGTGCAATTTTAATCATGTTACTCTACTCATTTGAAGTATTGGTTACTGATTATAGAATCTTTGGATTTTCAATTGGATCTTAAACTTTATTTAACGTAAAATTAACGAATTGTTTGCAAAAAATACAGACTTAGCCTTGGGTGAAGGATAAAAAAATACCGTTGAAACATTGGTAAGATTATACCAGAACGTTCAAAATCAATTATTTCCAGTGAAGGATACTCTAAGAACAAATAAATTCATTGAAACAGTGTTAAAAATATATTTAAAGGGCCATCTAAACTAGCCTTATAACTTGCACTTTGTTAAATATTCACTTTTTGAAGTAAAAATTTAAAATGAAATTAGAAAACTGAAAATAAACTGTATTATACGAAGCTGACATTCTAAGGAAATATTCTGAGTTATTAAAGTTAAGTTTGTTTAATAGTTATTAAAATAGTCTTAGTACCATAATCTATGACATAATCAGCTTCAAGCTGAATCTTTTTAGCATGTTCCAACCACCATAATTTTTATTGCTTTATTCTCCACTAAAATTAGGAGAAAACTTTGTTATTAATTATCCAATATCCGAAGGATTACGCCCCTTTGTGAACGACATAAAAATGCCAACGGATTAACATTATACGGACCAATAGCTTGGTAAATTGTATTATCACTTAGGATCCCATCAACCTTCACATGCCGGAACAAGTCTACTAGAACCTCAAACAGTTAATTCGTTTTTTCCAGGGAAAATCTAGAGTTTCTTTTTTACAAAAAAAACTCCACTTGCATTTTCTCGAGTTTTTTCCCTTTAGTTAAAACTGCGTTTAACCAAAGAAAGAAATGGAATGGAGCGTACTAAGAGACGAATCGTTTTAAGGTGATTATCTGATTAATCGGTTGTATGTGTGTTTTATAGAGAGTAGTTATTAGAATTTGGAAAATAAAGGGTGTATATGAATTATCTACAAAATAATTGCTTATATTAAGCGAAAACTCCCCAATAAATGCATTTTAAAAAATATTTGAGATGTAACTTTCGTTTATGATGAAAACTTTTAATTTTTAAAAATTGATTTAGGACAAAAAAAAGAAGAATATGTAAAAACTTGTTAAGTAAAAAAAATCTGTGAATATTCCATGAACTGTTTTTTTAAGGACTCTTTCAAGTTTATAGTTTCTGAAAAGTTAACTATATTTACAGATCCATCTTAATGTAATATCAACATGTAAAAAAACACATAAGTTTTAAATTCAATATATTTTGTTCGCTTCCTTTTATATTTTTTAGATAAACTAAAACACACAAAGAAATCATTTTTTTTATTTTCCCAAGAAATAAATTTTTATATCATCGTTAAGTTTTCATTAGCATTATTTGCGAATATATAAACACCTAAAATATCTGATATAATTTCTCAGAACGACTAAAGAAAATATATTTTGTAAGTCTAAAATATACATAAAATCCTTATCTAAGGGAATTTATTTGAAAATGATGTACCAGAAAATTAGTTACGTCATTTATAGTTTAAGGCTGTGAAAAATTCCCTTTATTTCCATAAATCGTGAACAAAGCCCACACAAGAAAGCATTTGACAAGTCCTGCTCGGGTGAGCCATTTGAAGATGTCTCAAATGAAATTTTGATAGTTAATATATTTTCCGAGACCTTATAAATTTTTTTATGTGACCAATTACATCCACTATCTTACTTCACGCAGCATTTAAATCCCATAAATTCCTCCATAAGAATATTTCTTGGCTTTGCTAGCCTATTGTTAGATATGGGAAAAAGTTAGGACATGAGGAAAAAATCGTTACATCAGAAAAGTTTGTGATTGCTTGGAACATATTTCCAATTTTGTCGATTATGAAACTGACGAAGCCGTGAGAGAAATTTTGTTTTAAACACTTTTTGGGGTAAATTTATTTTTATATGAAATATTTGATACTGAAAACCACCTTATTCTTAGAATATTGAATTGGAAAAAATCATGAATTAAGAATATAAAGTGTAACATAGATATACAAATGTTATAGATTCCACTTTACAATTATATATTTTGTTATCTTGTTGAATTTCCTTTTAAAGAAATTTTATTTTACTAAAAATGGAAATGGAAAAATTGTAAATGCTGAGAACATAATAAATATACTTAAATTGTTTAGAAATGTTTTTTTTAAAGTTCTCAATACTTTTTTTTAAACAAGCACAAATTGAGAAAATATCATTGTTGATATCGAAAAACTTCTAAATAACAACGAAATAACTAATTATGCATGAAAAACTAGCTTTAACATCCGCAAAATTAACAAAAGAAGAAAGGTCAAGCACCCATATATGAGGAAAAATTTACTCATAATCATATCTTCAACATAAAAATGCAGGTTAGCATTATGTATGAATTTTGGAAAGCATAAAGCATCATTAGAGCTCTTCATCTATAAATGATTATGACTATATTAATGATCTCATTCAAATAATAGGAGAGTTGATTAATGCAACATACTTCTATATCTACATTTGGTTATTGGGATAATCTCTTTTTGATGATGGAAATTGTCGGCTAATGACATATAAACATATCCAGTCTATAATTAATGTTCAGTTTTATTAGGAAATGCTCAAACGGCTCCATAGATAACTTCACTAAGCGATTCTTCACTAAGGTAAAGTATATTTTCATAAGCACTATTAATAAATACAAATAATATTTCCTACCATATATATTTTTATTTATTCCAAGCTTAACCTGGTTAAAAAAATTCAAATATTAACTATTAATAACAAAAACTTCAGAAATAAACATCTAAGTAACAACGTAAGTAGAAAACGAATACACAAGGAAGGAAATAAACGTAATTAAAACTAGTTTCTATGAGAACAAAAAAAATGACCAAAAGAAAATGTGATAAAATAATCATTAGGGTCACTTGGGGTAAGTGGGACCCCTTTTTGGACTAGTACATTTTTGGAGCTTTATAGAAAAAATTTGAAAGGGTTTATTTTGTTCTTGATGACTAATTTCGTTAAAGAGTCTATCGATAAACAAAAATTCATCAGTAGTTTCTAAAATAAAGCTTTACATTTTTCTTAACAGGTCTTTTTATCAAAAATGAGATGGGTGACCCACTTACCCCAAGAGATGGGGTAAGTGGGTCACCCCCTCTTTATTTATATTTAAAGCAAGCAAAACTTAAAAGGAAGTAAGTGGGTCTTACTTGATAAAGTACAGTAAATTTCAATACAAAATATTTTATTGTAACTGTATCCATGAGTGAGAAATATACTCACATCAAAATCAATATGACAAGGTAAGAATAGAATGAAAAGCAAAATAAGTATTTTAAAGAATGTTTTGAAAAGCCAAAGGGATATGTTTTACTTTAGCATATAAAATAGTGTTGAAAAAACATAATAAGGTTGATTAAGATTTATTTTGGCACTTTAATACACATTGTAAGATAAAAAAGAAATCGGACACACTAAATGAGAATGAACACTATTGATGAGATATTTCACTTTACTCACCATAACTTAAATTAAAACGCAAATTTGATATAAAATGTCGATCAAACTATTTATAAATTTTAAGGAATTTTAAAGTGTTGAGTAAAAGGTCTTGCTACTTGCTACTATAAATCGAAATTTTCTGAAAATATTGGGGGGAATTGTCCCTATAACCCCCCCTAAATCCGCCTATGTCTTCAGTAATAGTTCCTATTATCATATGGGACCATCTAGAACCACTTATATCATAATAAAGGGTCCCAGTTACCCCACACTGAGGGGTCCCACTTACCCCAACCATGCTAAAAGTATGGGGTAAGTGGGACACCCCTGTTAAACACTTCAAAATCAAAAATTTTGAAAAATTTCAAATTGACATATGTAATTTAGGTCAAACTCTGCAAAACAGTTCAATAAACATTAAAATGTAAAGAAAACTTACCTGGAAATACTTCTTTGAAAAATACGTCTTGAACTCTCCAAAAAATCCATTCTGGGAATCTATTTTAAATTAGTTCTATAATCTTAAAAATAAATTAAACAAATCTCAAATATATGCAAAACTCATCGTTGTGACAAGCTGTAATATAATCAATGCGAGTAAGTGTGAAATTTCCTGTACATATAATAGTTTTAGGGGGTGACCCACTTACCCCAGTGACCCACTTACCCCAAGTAACCCTAATAATAATTTACCAATAGAAACTCTGCATAATTTTGTACGCAAATTTAATAAAAGTTACTGTTGCGTAAAAATGTCGAAATGAATATTAAGAAAGGTTCTGTAACTATTTGAAATTAAAACACTGTATATTTTAATTAGTAAAAAATACACTAGTATCTATTATTCTTAATGTATTTACTAATTTTAATTACTAAAAATGAAAAAAAAACTGAGGAAAATAACTTTATTTTGCTTTATTGTTAATTACCAAAATTATTTCAGAGAGTATACTTTAATATAAAAGCGAAGACTTTCACAGCCGGAATTATTACGATTAAACATTTTATTCGGGCTATAAGGCCGTGGTCGAGTCTCGAAACCTTTCAACACTAGACCACAGCCTTATGGCCCGAATAAAATTTTTTATCGTAGTACACTTTAAGTTTGAATTCAAAATTAAAGTTAGATACAAAATTGGTTTTACATACATGTTTCGATCTTCATTGATCGTTCTATGTTTTCGAATGTTAATTGATTTCATAATTAAAATTACTTGACACTTCTTAAAATTAAGTAAAGCCATCACAAGTATTAAAGATTTAATCAAGTTATGTGATTTCAATTATATTGAAATGTATTAAACACCAAATCCCTCATAATGAAGTAATTTTGGGTTTAAAATAGTTCTAAGACAACTTCAAAGTTTGTATTGCAATTATTATTGGTGATGTAAGCATCTATCTAATGTTTAAGCCCCTTTTAGCCCTTAACCAAAAATCACAACTAGAGCATCCCTCCTTAACAGCCAAATCTCAGTTCAAAATCAAGCAATTGCTTTATAATTTACCCTCTATCCCTCCTCTTCACTGAAATATGGTTTTCGTTTGAACACACAGCTTGATAAAATACATTAATTAAACACTAATCTGTATAGACGGTAGAAAGAACTTTGAATATTTAAATGAGGCATTTCTCAGCCTTAGCTTTAAAGCTAGCATTTTTGGTTTGATGCAACAGAAAGACCAATGGTTTTAGAATTATCTTCAAGCGAGAGTAAGGGCTATAAATAGGAGGAGACGAAAATTTCAAAGATGATTAAAACGTATTAGTCAAGGTTTCCCTCGGCGAATTTTCAATTAAATTCAACTTCGAGGCAAATCCCATGTGATTCTTCAATTTTAATTAATTTGCTTGTGTGCCCTAAGCCTCGTTAAATAAGTAAGGGAAGAAAGGAATATGAAATTGTAATTTTATCATAGCTGAGCATTTGTAAAGAAATGTTTTTAAGAAAGGGGGTTTGAAATATGATTACATAAAACTCATTTCAAACATTTATGCTCTAGAAATTATCAGATTCTGGATTTGTGGCTTGCTTTGAACTTTTCAGTAAATTCAATGTAAGGGAAAACGGGTCAATTTGATACAAAGGGCACTTTAATACACCTCCAATATTAACATAAACATAATTTTATTTATCACATAAATGCAAATAACAAATACAAAGTTTATAATCGCCTGGGATCTTATTAGATTTTAATTACTACTAGTCATAGAATTAAACACATAAAATCTGTAGCAAATGTATGAAGTTAATTTAAAAGAAAAAACATTGAAATATTTAACTCTGTAATTAAAACATTTTGAAGGAATAATGATAATAGCTGCAAAGTAAAGAAATTTTTGATATTTTCAATAGAAAATAAGAAATCCTCTTCTTAAATAAATATTTTGACGGGCTATTTTGTATTTCTGTAGAGGTAAGGCATTGAAAAATTTAGGAGCTAAATAACAAAAGTTTTTGGAGGAGATAGTTTTTTCAGGTTTTGGAACTAAATAGATTCAATCTGGTCGTCGTGGATTAACATTGTTTATTTTTATACATGCGTTTGGATTTGAATATAATTATAAACAAAGTTTATAGAAAAAAGAATAAGAAAACTGGAAGAATAATCAAAGATTTAAAATGACTTATGTTAATTTATCGAACTATCTACCACACTTTCTCAAACACTATCAAGGTTATTTAGGTCGTGATTTTACAAAAAGTTTTTTTATATGCTCAAGCATTACATATGAAACCGTTAAGCTCTGTAGCTAGTCTACAAATTTTAGTGAAGGAAACCAAATTTTTCAAAATTTTCCAAATGTAAATTTATAAGTAAAATACAAAATCTTCTTGAAGCTATATATCTTCTACTTGGAATACAGAGATCTCTAAATAAAATAAAAACAAGTTTATCCTTGTTACCAACAGGTGGTATCCTTAAATTTTAAATACCAATTTTTTTAATAAAATTTTGTAAAATAATTTTTTTTAAATAAATGTTTTTGTTCAAAAACAACAAATAGGGCAAATTGATACACTTGGATGTGGGGTACTTTGATAAATACTTTTTTATTTTTCAAAACTTTTGTTATTAATTATTATTTTTGAAGAATTTGATCACTGTATCAAAATGCCCCATGTAATGTATTCGACTGCCCCACTGGTGGGACATATTGATACAAAATTCCTTTTTGCAAATGTCGTTACATTTTAATTATGATTAAACTTATATTTTTTCTAATTGGTTTCGTAAAATTGAGTCATTCGCAGATACATTTAGAAAAAAGTATCTGAATAAGTAATTTTTTCTACCCTAAAAATATATTCGAATTTTGGTGTATGAAATTGCCCCACTTTCCCTTATTTAGACATGGCTTTCTATAATAGTAGCTCTTATGGGAAATTTGATCTTCGAATTTTTTTGTAACCATACTATACAACATTACTATACGTATTTAACCTTTATGCTAAGATACTTTTGGTATTTTAAACCTTTTTTCCCAAAAATGTGTCAGGTCCATGCCAGCAATCTTTAAAAACGCATTTTAAAACAAGACAAATAAAAATGAGCCACTCGGTTTTTTTATTTCACATTTATTTTTATTTACTTATTTGTTATTATTATAGAAAACTGTAATTTTGGATAATCGTGAGTATTTTATTATTATTATTTTTCCATTCAGAAGAGAAAAAAAGTATTTTCATTTAGCCTTGAGAAAAATAATAAATATTTTTAATCACGTGGGACTGTAACTTATTAACAGACTGTGTACGTAAGAAATTAAGCGTAAGTAACTGTAAGAGCAAATAAATAGGAAGTTTATTCTTAGCATTCAGATTTTTAATTTTACAGCGTTACTTAAAAACTAATATAGAATCCATATAATTCATTATTGCGTATGATATCAAGTGGCAAACATAGTGTTTTTATAGTACTGAAACTAATAAATTGTGTATAAATGGGAAGTAAACACCTATTGAAATTAATGATTTTGACTATTATTTATCATCACAAAGGCTCTAAATAACCAGTTTTTAATTTTTTCAGATTTTTTAAAACTGATCAAACTTAACTAACGAGATGATTCATAATTCACTAAACATCCACCTAGACCAGGCCTGTGCAGGGGGACTCCAAGAAAAACTCCGAATTAAAATAAACTCTTTATTATGAGCTTAACAACAGCTATGTAAAATCAAAAGGAATAACAAAGTAAGATCGACATCACAAACATATATAAGCAAATTACTGAAGCGCCACCTGGCCGTTCTACTGTGGCTCCATCTAATAGCAAATTTATGAACAAAAACACTCATTAATTTTCAATCCTCATTTAAAAGTTCCAAAGGAGAAAAACCGGGCTTGACGTCACAGTTGTTGCGAAGTACAAAGGAGCTGCAGATCGCTCGAATTGCTCTAACCAATCGACTGCTCAAATTTCCCCCTCTGCTTCCGAACGATGACGTGTTCCGCAACACTGAATGCGTTGAACTACTGCGCATGTAGTTTTTATTTATTTAAAATTAACTAATGATCAGATTTGAAAAATTTCTTTACCGATTATCTCCTTTTATGAAAATCTGTTATTAAAAATTAAATTTGAAAAAGTGTTTACTAGTCAATGACCCCAAAAACAATGAGGAAGTTGCATGATTTTTTTTTATTTTTTTAATCGATTCCTCTTGCAAATATAAGCAACTACCCAAAATTTGAGGCCGATCGAGAAATTTTTTGATTGTCAAAAAAATTAACAAAAATCCCCTTTTTAAAAGCGCGCGAAAACGCCAAGAGTTTGGATGTGACGTCATCTTATACTAAACATTGTTGTAAAGCAATGGAGTTGATGGTATTATTGTTGACGTCATCTTATAGTTTAAACAATAAACGTTTTCAGTCACGTGTTTTTTTTTCTCGACTTTTAAATTAAAATATTTAATTACCTGTGCATTTTTTTGAAAAACTGACTAGATATTTCATTTTACCATACAAAAAACCATACGGAACACTTGTTTGTTTTTGAAAATCTGACACATGCAACTTCCTTATTGCTACAAACTCAAATTTTAAAATAAAAACCGAACAAGGAATTTATTGAACCAAGCCATTTTCATTTAGAATCTTATTTTTCGATTCGAGTCATAAAATAAGTGAAAAACGCCCTGTGAAATATCCTACAATCAAACCGAAAAAGGAGAGAAAACTTTCATACTCTGCGCCATGAGGAGTAAGTCGCATTCAGTTTGGGGCACAATGAACTGAAACGAAGAAATATAGTGAGATTACAGCTGCTGGGATAAAAGCTTGGAAGCAAAAATTCCTCTTTTCTAAAAGATAAAGACCAGCGAAGAAAAAAATAACTCCCCAGAATATCTAACTGTGAGGAAAGAGTAAGACGAAATAGCTTTTCCTCATTCTATCTCGTGAGCACCTTTTGCCTCTTTCTTTTCTGCCTTATGAGAATTTTTTAGCTCTTATTTTTTGAGAGGGACTGAGGAATTTAGTTTACTTATGGTTGATGCCTTTTTTTTACATATTTTTTAGTAATAGATGAATTTTAAATGGGATTTAGAGATGAAGAGTTTCATCTACTCGGTTATAGGTTTTAATACTTCTATATTATGTGAGATTTTTTTAAAAATTTTATTGTGTGTTAGTGATAAGGATAACAACGCAGCAAAATATTTATTTGTACAATCATATTTTATGCAGTTAAATATAGCAATATCATATTGTATGATTGTTGTATAAACTAATAAATGAATTTTATAATTATTTCAATAATGAAGAAAGTCTTTTGACCTAAGGATAAAATACGTTAAATATATCGTTGTTATAAACGTTTATTGTTGACAACTGTGGTTCACCATTGTTTAAAATAAGGTAAATATGCAACAATGACACCAAACATAAAACTTTAAAAATTTTCATCATAACGATACTTTAATACCCCAATACACTTTCCCGAAATTTATCTACGCTTTTAAAACTTTCCAAATTTAATTTTCAACGATGAAAGGTGAGAGTTATTTTGTTTAAAATATTTTTTTTTGCGTTTTAATTTAAATTACTCTGTTATAAGAATTTTATTTAGTTGTTTAACAGTAAGACCATTTTAAGGATAAACAGTCTTTAGACAATGTTAAAAGTGAACATGGTTGCCAGAATTTCTGATTTTCATTTGTTATTACAGGTTTAATAACTGTGCTTATCTTCACGATGACAATAGATCTCTTCATAGAACCTGTTTCACCTTTCCCACCAGTAAGACGTCGTGAAAAAGGTTTGAGAATTTATTAAAATAAAAATCTTTAACCAATCATAATTTCATTTGAAATAGGGAGAGGTTATCATATCGTAAAATATCTCTAAGCTGTTTTTAGTTCCAAAGATTTGAAATACAGTAAAATCCCATTATAACGAACTTCACGGTACCGTAAAATTTCTTCGTTGTAACCGTACTATCGCTAATTCAAATAGAAACGGTTGGGGACTTTCTGGACTTTCGTAATAACGGGATTTTTTGTTGTATCGGTATTCGTTGTAACAGGATTTCACTGTATAGCCAAATATAATAGACCTAAGTAATAATTATAGGTGTGTACTATAGATGGTTATAACCCTAATTTGGCAACCGGCGACCTTTGAATGTTTGGTTCCCAATAACTTGGTAGTGGGTAGTACTAGAAAAGAGAGCGTACAATTCCAGTTTTAAAACTGTTTAAGCTACCATAAAAAACACACACAAGAATTTTTTTATTGTTAAAATGTATATTAAGACAATGATATTAGACTTATACATACTTTATTGGAATGGGAAAACTTTACGTATAAAAGGTAGTTACAAAATCCATACGAGGTCTCATTCAGTGAAAAAAATATAAAAAATTCATACAATAAATACGCATAAGAGAAACACAGATAAGTATTTAATAGATTATTAATTTATAGATAAGATTTCTATAAAGAGAAACTTATAGAAATATAAAAAATGTTATTTTATATTATGAAATGATATTAATGTTTTAAATGCCACAAATATCCTTAGTTAATCGAGTTTTTATTTTTCAGTGTCTGTGGTTATCGTAAGTATTATTTAGCAAAAAAGGTGTTTTAAAATAAGATTAAACTGTTTGCAATTTCTTCGTTGTTATCGTTGAGTGTATGGTGCTATTTTAACGCCATCAAGGGTGTCAATGTCATGCAGCTAACACTCAAGTACCCTTTTTCTCTGAGGTTTAGCAAAGTTAAATATTTATGTACTTTCGAAACTTCGATTTATGTACTTTCGATTTATGTAAACTCGAAAATATATGTATCTACTGAAGTATATTTCATAATCATATCCACTTCACTTAGGAACTAAACATATAGGTTTGTCATATGGTTGTACTTCCAATTATTAGAATTGCAAACCGCTTTTCTACAACTCTGATTGGTCCTTAACAGGGGACCCAATGAAAATGAAGAAAAAAAAAGGTGAAATAAGTCAATAATAACCCAAAGAAAAAACAAATAAAAATATTTTCCAGCTTGGACTTTATCCAGGACGAGCTCTCCCCCATTCTTTTGTTCTAATTGTAATATTTTTACTTAATTTTATTTTAAAAATTTAATTGTGAACTCCCATTTGGGCAATCCACGAGTCGACAATATATCTGGGTTGGTAAAATCCTAGGAGAGCCAATAAAAACACACCCTTGGCGACAAACCGAAATAAAGCGCCAAACCAGAATTTAATTGTATAAAGAATTTAATTTGTCTCCTTTTCGTTTTACAGAAGACTGGTGGGTAGTTAGCGTGTACAATACAGTATCTGGAACCACCACAAACATAGCGAAGAAAGAGCCTGCCAAAATCGACCCTACCACAGCCCTCACGGATTCCCTCCTCAACCTCACCGTCACCCTCGGTCAGCTCACCCCCGACTTCAGCTCCGCCATCTTGAAAATCACCCCTGACATGGACGTGGTGAAGAGCTTCGTTTCTGACCAGCTAGTAGAGCCCGTCCACTACTTGTTGCATCCGGCCAGACAGCAGATGCAACTTGGCGTGAGTGCTGTGGCACCCGCCCACGCCAACGAGGAGATTGCCAAGGTTTTAGCGCCAGTTTCCAGCACCTGGAGGTTAGTGGGCGTGAGTGTGGTCAAGCCAGTGATGGGGATTGGGTTCACAGGGGTCTTCCTACTACTGGTGATCACCATCGGGACCGTTGCTGCTTTCTGTTACCTTCCAGCCTGTAAGTGGTCTCGAATGAATTTTAGATCTTGAGTTCTTGAGCTGTATAGTTGTTTAATTTCGTTACCTGTCCCGTTATGCATCGCCAAGTTGTTTTGGACGCCAAATATTCGAAACAACTCCACAAATATCAAAGGTATTTGCTTGCTCTACAAGGAGCCGCAACATAACCTATAAACATAAATAGTTATATCATTGACAGCAGTTAGCATTTGGCAATTTTTGAAAATTTGGTGTTCAGAACAACTTGGCTATACTTAACAAGACTGTTAATGGATATAATAGCTAACTCTATAGCTATTATAACCATTTTAATCCTAAACAACCAGGTATTGTGATTGAATCCTATGGAACGTTTGGGGTGACAGTGTTAACAATTATTTTAAGGGGAAAAACATTTTTTAAGTTACCAATGTGAATTTATCAAATTGTAGAGATCAAGATTAAGTTCAGATCAGAGAGAAAACTTGTACAAATAACACATACTCGTGAAGTATTCTGTAAAGAAGTATCTCATCACATCTATGTGTTAAGACGGACTTAAAAATGGAATTGAAAGAGTAGTTTCATGTTTTATTCACTGATCAACTTTTGGATAACATCTACCTAAGGATTAAAAAGTTGTTAGTATATGGTTTTATTGTATAGATTTTTAGTATTTTTACTTTATTTTCTCATTCAAAAATGTTTGCAGCATCGACTTTTCAAATGTGCAACTTCGAAAGGAAACATTTTAAGGATTCAGTTAAGGAACGTTTTAGTAGGAAGTCTTAGTCATAGAGCTTATAAAACAGTAGATTGCGTCTGGTAATGATTTAAACTGCCTAAATATAAAGTAGTGAATGTAGTCATTATTTGAAACGCGATCCTAAGTGATGTCACATGCTCCGTCACTGGTTGAAGTATGAAGACGCCTCAATTTCTCGCTACCTAATTGGCAAGTAAGAGGCGACTCTCACTCACTGCCTTTGTCACCTACAATAAGGAAGTTGCATGTGTCAGATTTTCAAAAACAAACGAGTGTTCCGTATGGTTTTTTGTGTGGTAAAATGAAATATCTAGTCAATTTTTCAAAAAAATGTACAGGTAATTAAATATTTTAATTTAAAAGTCGAGAAAAAACACGTAACTAAAAAAACTTATTGTTTAAAGATGTCAACAATCATACCATCAACTCCATTGCTTTACAACAATGTCTATCGTATGATGACGTCAACATACGATGATCCCAGACTCCATTTTAAAAAGTGGATTTTTGTTAATTTTTTTTGGCAATCAAAAAATTTCTCAATCGGCCTCAAATTTTGGGAAATTGCTTATTTTTGCAAGAAGAATCGATTAAAAAAATAAAATCATGCAACTTCCTCATTAGGTAACAGGTAAGTGAGGCGTCTTCTTATGCCAACCAGTGACGTCACTGACTGGAAACATTGTAATCTACTACAGTACTAACTGTGAGACTAAACTAGTTGAGCTCATTTTTTTAGACATCGCACCCATCATTCTAAAGGCGCAGCAGAATGCAGCAGCCGAATCGAGTGCCAAGGATGACTCATTGGGAAACAAGTGGAGATCCGGATGGCGTTCTTCTGATCTTCCAGCGACAGATAACGAAATGAGCGACGGAGAGGAGGTAAGATATATTTCTTAGTATTATTTAGTAACTTATTAGGTAGGAAATACAAGAGTAACTAAAATTTGAAGCGGGAAATATATTTAATCTGCAAGTCCATTTTAAACTGGTGTGTAGGATTCCTTAACATTAAGAAATATGAAATTATGATCTCAAAGAAATTTTAAAATTTTCGAGGAATTTCGGTTAACTATTTTAATGATAGACCGCCCAAGACTGCCATAGAATCCTAAGGGGCATTTGGGTTTGCTTGGTCTGAAAGAGTTAAACTATTCGAGGTAAATTCAAGGTTTGAGAGTAGTTTTCCTGGTAAATTATTTTGTGTGGGAATATCTGTTCGTAAGATAAATAATTGAAATAATTAGATGAAAAAGGTAAGGTTGAAAAGAAGTATACTTAAGAAAAAAACAAGAAAATAAATAAGAGTATTCTGTATGTTCTTCGTCTAGTTAAGATATGCTTGGGATTTTAGCTCATAAAGAAAAATTAATATATAGTATATTTTAGTTCTATCTGTCACAATTATATACAATTTATTTAATGAAGAATTGTGTAAAATTTGTAGTACTGAACTGGTTAGGAAAGAAAACTAATATTTGCTACTTATTTTTTATAACAAATGATTTATCTTTTTAGAGCTGCAACGGAGATGATAGCACAGCCCGAATGTGGATCTAAGAAAAAAAACTAGAGGTTCAACCTGGAAAAAATTAACTTAGATTACAGAAGAATTCTAAACATTTTTATTCTATAGCCCCTTTCATAATCCAGATGTAGTAAAAATAAACTTTTCAAGAACACATTGTACTACAAAAATATCGTTTATTGTTTATTTGCTTTAGAAACTGGTCTGTGTCACAGGTGTAAATGTTGCTTTACTTCTAAATTTTTTCAATGCGGTAAATCCTTTCAAAGAAATTAGTACAAAAGTTATGGACAAATTATTATGGCAGTATTAAAAAAGCCTGGGCTATATTCGGACATTATTAATACCTGGTCCGAAATGCCAGTGTATAGTGTGATACGTAACTGTTACTAATAACCGGATTTATAACATTGTCCGTAATATAAACAAACAGTACAGCAATATCCAATAAGAAAGCGCATGGACCTAATTTTCATACATAATTGAAACATATTTTTTTGTAAATATGTATTTACAAAACCATAATAGAGAGAAATTTACTGACTGAAAAAATATTTGAACTAAATATTTTAATTATAATTAAAATATATCAATCAAAAAATAATTAATATAATATCTATAGATTAATAATAATATTCTATGTTATTAAAAACTACCAAATATTAATTAACTTAGTATATGAATAATAAGTGTATTCTATCTTATCTACATTAATTTTAATTACGTTATAAACCCTTAATTGTTTACCCTAAATCATCTGTTATTTAAATTATAAACATTAAAATCCTAGAGTAAATTTGCGATGGCCCTTTACCTACATTAAAAATGCCGTCGACTATGCTTAATGTGATCACATTTGTCCAAGATAAAAATTATAATAATATCTGGTTGATAATAATAAGCGATTCTATATAACATATTTTAACTATACTAACAACTATATACTTATTATAACTATATTTTTATTAACTTCTTAATTCTTCTTCTTCTTTTATTATTCTATCTTTTATTAACTAAAAAGTGGCCAAGACTGTGACACGAGTGTTTGCATTACAATCATGTCAGTGTAGTGCATATTGAAGTATTTAAAACAATTTTCAGTACACGTATTTTGCAACTTTAAACATTTTTAAAGAAAATTATAAAGATAGGCTTAAAGTATTAAGTATTATAAAGTATAAAGATAGTGTAGGTAGATATAACTCAATACTAAATATTAATGACTCATTCTGTATGTTTATGTATACTGAAATTGGCCTTCAAAAGGGAAAAAGGAGGTTTTTAAGGGATTTCAACCAAATTTTGATAACAATAAATGATATAATAATCACATAAAACGATATATTTGGCATTAGTTTAAATAGTTGATAACATAAACCGTGATCACATTAAGCGGAGGAGACTGTACAATCAGCACGTAAAATTAAAAATTCGAAAAAAAATCCATCGACCTACATTTATTTTATCATATAAAAATCATTACTTTCGAACTTCAGATAAATTTTATTTTTTATAAACCTAGAGCTCTCTCTCTCTCTCTCTCTCTCTCTCTCTCTCTCTCTCTCTCTCTCTCCAAGATAAATAAACCACAGTATAAAAAGCCCTGTAACTTTTGCTTAAAAAATATGCAATAAGTAATCGTAATTACAAGGTTAAATATTTTTATAAGTATTCAAAGGGATACGTTTTTCTCATCTCCCTTCCAAGGCTTAAAATACTAATTTTTTTTCACTTGTTTAACATTCTTCTCCTCTTTCAATTTTTATGAATAGTGACTTCCTCCCGTTTGTTTCCATTAAGATATTTTTGCTTTATGCAAATTATAAAAGCTTAATGAATGGACCAGACATGTAGGAATAAATCAAACTTCACAAAATTAGAATAGCTCTATATTTTCACAGTATGAAAGTAATAAATGGGCTATATCCTTTATGCAAGTAATTTCCATCGTCGGTATCCTTCCGTTAAAATTTATTACATCCTATTGAAAGCGGTATCCACATATAGCTTTCATTAAAAATAAATGAGGAAAGTTAACGTACAATATCGTTTTTTCTGAAATACAATACCTTTAGTTAATGAACTACTGCAAAAATAGCATTGAACAATATTTCGAGAATTTTCTGTCTGTGTTGAAAATAACCTTTATTACTCAGTTAGGCAATTTTTAGGAATTTAGTTTTGATTTTTAACTCTGGTATTCAAGACTGCATGTTTTTGGAGTTCGCACTGAACTTAATTTGATGTCTTTCATCTTCTGATTTTATAAAAATAAATCTGTCTTTAATTTTGAAAAAAGAGGTTCGTAAAAAAATTTATTTTCGATATCTTGAGATACGTTGTGGACATTAAGTGAATTAACCCGTGGAAGTGAATCTTCATATCTGCACATTAATTAAATTATTAAGTTTACTTTTTGTCATTTAATTTTAGAAAAAATAATATCTCAAAGTATATGTCTTGGCTGTTTACTGAAGGGACACCTGCTACGTTTCTTCATAAGAGATACGTTATAACAGTAAATTTTTTTAAGTCTATCGACTAGAAGCTTTCAATGTAGTTAGGATTATTTAATTAATGATGAGAGCTAATAGGTCCAAGGTGTACCTTGGTTTCAAAGGTAGTGTACCTTGGACCTATGTCAAATATGCTTAGTTTATTTTAAGAAACTTCCCTGATGAGATTTAATCGTGTAAAGTCTAACTGGAATGTTCCCCGAGCTCTCTGGAGCACGTTTTAGCAAATACTTCTTAAAACAATTATTTTTATCACAAAATTATAGATTTCACTTAAAATTAGCTTCAGTCATCACCACTTTAAGTAATACTATTATAGCTAAAACAACTAACTATAACATATAAATTCATTGCAAAACAGAATCTGTAATTTTTTAACTATATAGCTTTAGAGCCAAACTCAGAAAATTTACTTTTGAAAAATTTCTGCCCACTATGTTCTATTTACCCCTAGCACTACTTTAAGCACTTACTATTATAGCTGAAACAGCACACTATAACATATAAAATTCACTGCAAAACAAAATCGATATTTTTTAAACTATAGCTTAGGAGCCAAACTTGGAAAATTTACTTTTGAAGGGAAATTTACTTTTGAAAAATCTTACTACTAAAACAACACACTATTACATATAAAATTCACAGCAAAACAGAATCTGTATTTTTTTAACTATAGATTAGGAGCCAAACTCAGAAAATTTACTTTTGAAAAATTTCTGCCCACTATGTTCTATTTACCATTAGCACTACTTTAGCACATACTATTATAGCTGAAACAGCACACTATAACATATAAAATTCACTGCAAAACAGAATCGATATTTTTTAAACTATAGCTTAGGAGCCAAACTTGGAAAATTTACTTTTGAAGGGCGAAATCAGTTTTTAACCTATATTATACCTTAAATCGTAAACTTTTTTTAGTAAAAATTTAGCTTAACTGAGAGATTGGGTTGTAAGGATTGCTGAAGCTCAAATTTATAAAGTTCAAGGGGCAACTGTTACTCTCTGCACCTCCTTTAATTATAGCTCATTAATTTGTCTGCTAAATAATTGGGTATTTCAAAACCTTATGAAAATTTAGATGCTAAATCTATGAAGAGGGGGTTATGCAACTTAAATTAGTAAATAGGCCAGACATTGTATTCAATAACCGTTAGTTAATCTATAGTACATACTGTAAGAGCCATTTGTATTTAGTGACATAATATAAAAAAGTTATTTTTTAAGTATACGTATGTTAGAGACTGGATCTTTTTCAGACATTTGGAATATTAAAAAAAATATTAAAGTAACGATATAAAAGGACCATAATTGTCATAGAATCATATTTTCAGAACACTGCCAGCATTATGTTATCCAACAAATGGTAGACTAGCACAGCTGTTACAAATGGAACATCAAAGCATTAGTTGAAAAAAAATTTCAAATCCCCGAACATTGATATTGAATATTGGAGACTTATTTTAAAGTCAATATTTTTCCATAACAGTTTGAGAAAATCCTTTTCTTTTTTTAATAAAGAGCTGCCCATCTTTCAAAATTTATGAAACTCTTTTTATGAGTTTTTTTAGGTTTTATGATAATATATTCAATTTTATAAGCAGTTTTTATTTATGGATTTTTTACCAGAGTCATGATAAATAATGTTAAAAATTGCGAGGCAGCAGTTGATTTTGTAAGTATTTTTAAACTTTGCTTATGAGTTTATTCATCAAGTAATGAGTTATTATTTATTTATCAAAATGGCAACTTAAAATTTTTAGAACCTTTGAATAAAAGCATTTTTTAAAAACGCGCGCATTCCCTTTATGTCTTGTATTTTCTTTTTAGTCTTGGCAGTGTTTGAAAAAAATTATTTTTAAGAGTTTACGCTGATAAACCTTGATAAGATCAAGCATAATAAAAACGTGTAATGAAAATGAATACGCGAATGAAAACAGATCACATTCGATGAGCCGCAGTATTACAAATAAATAAATATTCCTCACTAACATAAATTCTGCAACGTTCCTAAAAAAATCCAGGAAAGGAAAGCAAGATGTGAAATTGAAAGATAATAAAACAGTGAGTGTTAAAACTCCATATTTTAAACTATAAAATTATGCGCTAAGCAAAAGTTACCATAAATTAGCATTTTACTGAAGAAAAGCAACACTTTTCTAATTTATCAAGCTGGTAAGCATAACATTTGGTAAAAATCTCTCAAAATTGTATCTTTTAATAATCAAGTGTATTTTTTTTCAGAAAATAGTGAATAGTATTTTACTATCATTCATTTTCCTTATTTAGTGTAAAAAGTAGCGATTTTAGTATCAATACACATAGCCCAGTAAATTTAGGGTTTTTTAGCGCACTAATTTATAACTCGCTGAAAATTTCAGAATAGGTTCTCTATGACGTCTATAAACAAACCTCAAAAGTCCCTTAAGTTCCCCCGCCGGCTTCATTCGAAAATGGCGATCAAAGGTGGCCGCCAAGCAATGCAGTCTTTCATTCATAACTAAGGAAAAAATCAATATTTTTTAATGCTGTAAAAGGTTATATACTCAGAAAAAGACCCTTTATAAGTTTCAATTAATTTTGTTCCATAAAAGAACTTGTAAATTTGGAATACAGAGAGTTAAATGACATCAATGTGAAAATTTGCTCGTTTTTACACATGTTTTTCCTTATAACTGTAACCGTATAAAAATCCCTTAATCTAATTAGAGTGTTTTTAAAAGTACTATAAACCAGGATTATTTTGTAAAAAAATTTTTGAAAATCCGTTGAAAATTGACCGAGATATTCCATTTTACATGGAGGCATGTTCAGGTTCAGTAATGATGAGTATAAAATATTATAATTATAACTAACGTTAATAATGTCCTTGGTCTCTTTTGACAGATTTCTTTTTGATATGATCAAGCTTTTGCGAAAACAACTAAAACTTAGGTATTCTATTTTACTTTAAGAAGATTATTTAAGAAGCTTTTTAAGAAAGGGATGTTCTGGAATAAGTATATTAAATTAGTACATAAGAAAAAATATATATCCGCAATTGTATTTATTTATTACTAAAAATGTATTTAGAAATAAAAATTCTATAAAGTAAGAAACTTTAATAGTTTTCCTCATCATTTTAATCAAATTCAGTAGATGGAGGACCTGAATTTTCACAGATTTCTCCTAAGCAAGAACCTAAGCAAGATCTCCTATGAAACTATAATTGAAACATTGGAACCCTGTGTGGAACCTCCAGATATATGCTCATAGGAGGATACCTTTTGCATGCATTAATTTAGAATGAGGGTTACACGTACAGAGATATATATCTTAAGTATGTACGTTCTGTTCAAAAATGTTTCTCTCCATGCAATGCTATTGTTTTTTATGGGTACAGTTCCGTACTATCAACCAAAAGTGTGGAGAGGGAAAGAAAGGCCATGACCAAAATGACTTTCAAACTGAGGGTATAACTGCCTTGCAAGCGTAGGATGACGCCAATACTATTATCTGTTCTACTGCAATTAAAGCTAGTCAAGATACGAACAAACAAGTTATAGTAGTTGGGGGTGATTCAGACTTATTAATTAATCTAACAGCGCGATGTTCTCCAAGAAAATCACTGTTTTTTTGCAACTCCAAACAACTAAAAGAGAACATAAGTTTTTCGACATAGCTAAAACTCAAGAAACTCTGGGCCCAATGAAAGATACATACATCTTTTCATACATGCAGGTACTGGATGTGACACGACCTCGGCAATTTTCAGGAAGGGTAAATCATCTGCTTTCAAGATAATAAGGAAGAATCCTCATCTGCATTCCTTAGATTCACAGTTTAATATTCCTTCATATTATCCTCAAAAAGTTATTGAAATTGCTGAGATATTTAAAAAATACCTTTTCGGAGGAGAAAAGTATAATTATCTTGATGAGTTACGATATTCTCACTACCTTAGAGAAATGAGAAAAATTTCGAATTTTAATCAATCAGTTCTTCCCCCAAATAGTGCAGCAGCTTCTCAACATTCACTTCGACTTTACCAACAGGTCCAGCAGTGGTTAGAAAACAACCTAAACCCAAATGATTGGGGTTGGTTCTTAAAAGATGGCAAGTTAAACCCGGTTCCTTCAACTCTTCCTGCAGCTACTGATCCACTTTTACAGCTAGTTTCATGTGACTGTAAAGTTAGTATACTAATAAAGACTGTGTAGTGAAATTTCCATGCAAAAAAGCTGACCTTAAATGTACAAAATTTTTCAGTTCTTGCTTAGGAGAAATCTGTGAAAATTCAGATCTTACATCTACTGAATATGATTAAAATGATGAGGAAAACGATTAAAGTTTCTTAATAGAATTTTCATTTCTAAATAAATTTTTAGTAATAAATAAATACAAATTCGGATAAATCTTTTCTGTTATGTACTAATTTAAAATATTTATTCCAGAACATCCCTTTCTTGAAAACCTTCTTAAATAATCTTCTTAAAGTAAAATAGAATGCCTCAGTTTTAGTTGTTTTCGTAAAAGCTTGATCATATCAAAAAGAAATCTGTCAAAAGAGACCAAGGACATTAATAACGTTAGTTATAATTATAATATTTTATACTCATCATTACTGAACATGCCTCCATTTAAAATGGAATATCTCGGTCAATTTTCAACGGATTTTCAAAAAAATTTTTACAAAATAATCCTGGTTTATAGTACTTTTAAAAACACTCTAATTAGATTAAGATATTTTTAAACGGTTACAGTTATAAGGAAAAACATGTGTAAAAACGAGCAAATTTTCACATTGATGTCATTTAACTCTCTGTATTCCAAATTTACAAGTTCTTTTATGGAACAAAATTAATTGAAACTTATAAAGGGTCTTTTTCTGAGTATATAACCTTTTACAGCATTAAAAAATATTGATTTTTTCCTTAGTTATGAATGAAAGACTGCATTGCTTGGCGGCCATCTTTGATCGCCATTTTCGAATGAAGCCGGCGGGGGAACTTAGGGGACTTTTGAGGTTTGGTTATAGACGTCATAGAGAACTTATTCTGAAATTTTCAGCGAGTTATAAATTAGTGCGCTAAACACCCCTTTTTATGCCTTAATTTACTGGGCTAACAGCAAAAAAAATCAGCAAAATTTCTTCAAAAAAGTGAAGGGAATTTGGACACTTTGTCTGCAGTTTTCTCTAGTAAATCTGCCTTCTTAAGGAGATCTATAGTTTTCTTTAGAAACTCTACAGTTTTTATAAGACCACTGAAATGCCTTTAGAATGTCTTCTGTAAAAAAGCTGCAGACTTACGTGCTGAAATCCAAAATAACTACAGACTTCTTAGTGAAAACTGCACTTTTGACGCTGTTTTGAAGGAATTTCGGACATATTTTTTTGCTGGGTACCTTTATCGTATTCAATGATAAAGAATAAAATTCCATTTTGCATTAATTGGATTTTAAATCATGCAGCATAAAGTGTACTCGAAAATAGATTAAACTCACAGAAATATGTGAATATTTCATGCATACTTTTGCATCCACTTTACCCTCTTTCTCTCATTTCTCTAGACGTTATCGAAGCAAGAAGAATTTTGTGAATACGAAACAAATAATACAAAGGAGGTATCATATGGGGAAATATCTGTATACCATCTTGAAAATCACACGGGCGTAAGAGATTGCTTTACACTGTATTCTCCCTGGTATTTTTTGCTCCATAACTCTTAACTCCCTTTCCAACAACAAAAAAAAATCTCATTCAACACAGCACATTAATTTCTATATTGAGCTTCCAAACGTACTTTTGTAACGTAACTTTGTTTATGCGCACCGAAGAGAAGAAAGGGTTCGGGGCTGCGAGAAATATGTTCAGGGAAATATACGATTTTCAATAGTTTGGAGGAACAGAAGTTACCGTTTCCTGATGTAATTGGCAAGGTTAGAAAAAAAACAAGCAGAAAGTTTATTTTTCAGTCCTTAAAATATGGGAAGAGAATTATTCCCAAGAAGTTCCTTGCGTGCGTTTGCTTGTTTTTTAGACTAAACAAACGATTGGCCTTTGACTTTTCTGATTTGCATGTTTTGACATAATCTTTTGGCAGACTCATTAAGCTCTTTCCTGTAAGCATCAATGGACTAAAAATAATATTGTGAAGAACTTAGGTAGTTGATATATAAAAGTTTTTAAAATTTTACTCAAAGTGCGTAAAATATAAAATTCAACAGGTTTCGGAATTGAGAATTATATCTTTCTTCAAAGCGTTATGCAGATTGAAACACTTTTTAACTTCACAAGAAAAAGATAATTTTTTTTACTTTTATTAGATTCCTTCTACCATAGAATATTATTTAGAATAATACAAATCTATGCTAATCAAAAATATTTGTTGTAATACATATTTTAAAGTAATTTAAAATAAAACATTCTAGAGTAAAATATTTCTCCACATAAATATTTTACACTGGAATTAAGTATGTTGTCTCTTTTTTTTAAAGAAAATTTATTGAACAACAAATAAAAACAAAAGAAAATTTACAAGTTCACATAGTCACCTGGGATCTCATGGTCCATGTAGGTGACCTTAATTATGTATAACAAAAATTTAAAATACCAACTAGGAGAAGAAAAAAAACACAGGAAATACATACATGAGATGGATATAGTGGCAAACAGGGTGCCAATAAATTATATTTTTCCCATAATGATGAGTTAAAGTGCTTAAAATAATTTTAAATCATACATTAAACAGAACAAAAGAAATCATCAATATCCTCAATAGTAAACAGATATTCCTTTAATTGCTTTTTGAATAAATATTTTGAAGGGCTATTTTGAATATGTATAGGTAACTTATTAAAACACTTACGACCATATTCACAGTCACCAGAATCAGAGTTAACACCTTGGCGACGAAGTGTCAAGTCCAAAAAAACCCAAAAACCGTATTCATTGTACCCGGTTCACACCATAAAACTGTGTTAGAGTTGATACCCCAGAGGCCGAGGTGTCAACTCTGAATCAAGAACCGGCGCATGCGCAGTCGCTACTTCTCCATAAAACAGGAGAGCTTTTAATTAAATGGCGGCCACCGAAGTTTTTCGCAGCGCAAATTTCAGCAACCGAACCAGAATATTAAAGCCCGATGGAACAAATCTCCAACGAAAAACAATTTCTACGATGGAATGAAGAACATAGAGGTAAGTTTTGTATAAATACCTCTCGTAAAAATGTCTATCTGGAATTTGCTCATTGCATACACTACTTGATAACTACGAAGTAAAACATGATGAGAGACCTAATAGATAGGCATTAAAATATATTCTTATTTACTCCTATCTACAATATTTATTTTCCTCTTGTTTAACGTTTTATGTTTTGAATCAATTAATAACTTTTTGAGTTCTTATCTATTTATGATTTTAAAACAGTCAAATCCAGCCCAGGCGAACAATAATCTAGTTTAAATTGAAAGTTTGACAAGTTATTGTAAATAAGCTGTTAAAATATTCATTAACCATAAATATAATCAGTTAAATTACTATTTAAATGCAGTAGCACTATATACGAGAATTGTTCCGTCTTCCGTTTGTTTATTTTTCATTCTGCAAACGAAACTAATGAAATAAGAAATTGAATTTCTGATGTTAAAAAAACATTTGTTAGAACCAGAACACTCATTTATAATTCTTTTCTAAGCAAAACATTTGTTTTAATGTATTGTGCTTTCAATGAAGAATAAAAAATTAATTAATCTTTTTTCAATTAGTACTAATTATAATCTGAATATTTGAGGGCTTAGATTTTTATTTTTATTACAGGTATCATGTAACAGCTGCCAATATGTTTACCTTCCTTTAGCTTCAGTCTGTATTTGGGCCATGAAAAATAATTTGAAAATTATTGATTATTAATAGTTTTAGTTTTAAATTGTGAAATAAAATATTTTACCACAGTATCATAATTTCTTTGTGTTTCTTATTTGATGATGTAATAAATTTTACAAAATAAAGGTATGTTTTTATATTATTTATGTTTATTTTAGTAATGAGAGTAGTAGAAAATTATAGAAAGGTAAAGTATGACAATAATAGCAAATATTGATTCAACTCATGGTCTAAATTAGTATAAGGATTTTTATGTTCAAAGAGTTGCTCAAATTACTATTTCTTGAATAAAAATGCATATTATATTTTAATGTTGTTTAAGAATATGTATTTTTTATATTAACTTACAGGGCTAATATTTTAAGAACTTTAATTCTCTTTCTTCAAATCAGATATAATTTTTAAATTCAAAAGAAATCAAAATTTGAATTATTTTTTAAAATGTCTTATTTATTGCATGGAAGTTAAATGAACTATCCAGACAAAATTGATTGCCTTTTTTAATATATTGGGAGAACTCAATACAAATCCTAGCTTATTAAGTTCTTTTGTTTCTTATTCTTTTCTTATTTCATTTTTGTTCATATTAATTTTTGCTAGATTAAAAAAATTAAATAATATTGAGTAACCACTTTGAGTAAGTACATTTTAAATTTTTTTCCACAAATAAAAAAATAGTATGTTTACAACTGTTTTTGTCCCTGAATTTTGTAAAAATATGAGTCTTTAACAACTGAAAATCATTAAAAAATAAAGTTTATTACATTCAACATCTAAAGGAAAAATATTTTTAACCCCTAGCTTTGTTTAATAGCTTTAAAATTTAATATTCTTATCAAGGAAAATTTCAGGGAAGTTTTAAATTGATAGGTAATACTCTGATAGGTATATAATATCTTGTATATTGTTTCAAATAGATTTAATATTTACTTTTTATTGAGTTTCAACACATGTAGGTTTACTACAGAGAGAGAGAACAGGTTTCCAAAATCGTTCCAGACATAACGCATACCTTATGCTATGCTTTTGTGTTTTAAAATTTTAATTAATACCAACAAAAAGCTAATTTATAAAGGTCGGGTACCTACTATAAACGTAATATACTAAGCACTTAAAAATTAGTTTTCTTCTACTCAGAGCTCCCTTCATTATTTTTAATATCGATGGTTATATTTTTCGCTCCAAGAGAGAAGCTGATTTTGGTTGAAGTTTCTTTTGCCACCTGCATTTCTCTTCACTGTTTTTTATCCATTATTATGGTATAGGTTTTAAGTTATTTCTATAATCTAGTTCCTTTTAAATTATTGATTAATGATAGATTGCTCGTATTTTAATCTGAGCGCAAATAATGTTAAGTGCAAAAATTAAAGCTTAAAAAATAACTGATACAATATTTTGTAAAAAAATTTCGGCAGAAAACTGATTAAAACTATGCCATCACGGGTATAATACCAATTTTATTCTCAGAAAGACGTCCCGAAATAAATGTATTAAGGAAATATTTTGTAAAATAAATTGTTTGCTATAAACCATCAAAACGCTTTATAATTAATGTTTTTGCCTTTGAGTTTAAAGTACTAAAGATTAGATAAATATGTTGCTTTATATGCCAGTGTATAAATATATCAGCAGGTTAAAAACTCAAAGTAAATAATTTAATTTGATCTATTATAGTTCTACGATTGCATTAAACATAGCAGTATTTTTACCTTAGCCGCTCAGCCATCGTAAAGCATTGCCACGTGTTTGTATTTACTAAACAAACAAGTTTCAAGTGACACGCTTCTCTTTATCCAATCAGAGAAGACCTTTAAAGCGTGAATCAACTTCGCCAAGCAATCGCCAAAGCCAGAACAATGTCTGCTAATCCGAGTACAATGAATACGGAATCGGATCAACTCTGTGTGAACTTTTTTGCCCGTTCAAACTAGTGCTACCTGACACCGGTGTCAACTCGAAAACTGTGAATATGGTCGTTAGGGGCTATGTAACAAAATTTTTTAAAGAATATGGACTTTTTAGGTTTAGGAACAAAGTATAATATGTTAGGTCTTCGTAGGTTTACGACATTGCGTTTTTGAAAAATGTTGGTGTTTAGATAGAGATGGAGGCAAATTTTAAAATAAAAAATATGGCAAATTGGAAGTATGTTTAAGGAATTGAAGTAGTTTATATTATTTGTGTGTAAGTGCGCTTCATTATTTAAAAACCTCAGGAATCTTTTTTGCAGCCTCTCAATTCTTTTTAAGTTGATCATGTAATCCCCTCCCCACACAACAAAACCGTAATTAAGTTGTGAATGAACCCAAGAATAATATAAATTGATTAGTAATTTATTATTTAACTTTTGGCAAAAAAGTTAAAACTTCAAAAATTATTTGTTTTGTATTAATAATTTTTAAAAAAATTTTATGCCAAAGTTTATTTGTTTTAAATATTGTACATGCTTTGATAAAATATTTTTATTCAAACGCGGTATTTAGGTCAAAATTCCCAAAATAAAAAATAAATTCTTAAAAATTGTCACAAAAATCTTAATTTCTGAAAATTTTTGATGTCTTAAGAGAAAAGATGCAATTTATAATACATGTTATTTTCTTTAAAAACATTATCAGGATTCATACAACCACTTTACTAAAATTGCACTTATAACTCTTTTTTTTAAATGTAAGTGTAATTAATTTGGATAAATCATTTAGATTTTTTTTAAGTAACTAGGGGGCTCTGCCCCCTGCTCGCTATCGCTCACTAACCCCCTGAACTGCTTCGCAGTTCTATGAAGATCGCATCGCGATCTTAGCGAGCAGAGCTCGCTTGTTTCATCTCAACAATCCAGGCTCGTCGGCTTAGTTAATGCTCCTTTGATACCGAAGCTACTTATCTCTCTAGTTTATCAATGATTTAATTCGAATCATTCATTCCCTCGAAGATATCAAAATAAAACTGTTTCTAAAATATTCATCTCTTAACTTCAATTCTTCTTTCTTCAATTATTGAATAGAAATGTTTTTAAAAAAATATCAAGCAAGTCTACCAATTATCATCAACCAACTTAGAGTAAAAACAAGCCTTTAATAAACTTTAAATTTTTAATATGCACGTAAACATCTAGTGAATCGTTGGAAATTAAAGAAATAAGACTCATAAAAATAAGCTGTTTCCCTAGTGAAAGAGAAGAAAAAATTGAAACTTTGAATCTTAATAATTCTAAAACTGATTCGAATTTTTTAAAAAACGAAACGCCAATATTTTTATAAAAAATAACTGTATATGTGTCTAAAATATTGTACCTCTATCATGATTAGTTTTTATTTTATAACGAAAAAATCGAAAAATTGTCAAAAATTTCGAAACTTTAAAATTGAATTACTCAAAAACTAATTCAAAATTCGAAAAAAGAGCGATGAGGTGCAAAACTTCATGCCTAAGAGTATGTGTATGCAAAAAATCACGTTTCTGCTGTAAATAGATTTTGCTGGAGGCGAACTCGCAGCAGAAAAAAATAATTTTCGACTTTGACATTAATTAACTCCAGAACTAATTATCTAATTTATTATGTTTTGGAACGAAAATGATTATCATGCATTTGTCTACCAATGGTCAAAATTTCATAATATTCCTTTGAATAGTTTTTGCGTAGTTAGAGTTCAAAATGTTCAAAAATAAAATTTTCAAAATCAGCGGCGGCGGCGACAGCGGCGGCGGCGGCGGTCACTGTTACTTTTTTTTAATATAGAGAGACTCTTAACTTTTTAAGCTATAAAAACTGAAAAATTGAAAATCTTGAATACTAACATGCAAAAAATAACTAAACCAATAAAACTGAATAATTTTTAATTATGTCGATTGGAACCGAAATATTTATTTAGTTTCGCAGTTTTTACATTAAATAAACTATTATTTGAAGAATCGTTCAACTTTTTAAAAGTCAACCAACCCACCTAGTTTCAAACGTCAAGAGACCGATGTTCAAAAATCTTTCACCCTCAAGCCCAAGCTTAAAAACCTCCATATTTCCAAAAAACTTACAACAACACTTCAGACACTACTCAGCTCAAAATTTTCCCTGAAAGCTTAAATTTGCTCCAAAAACAGCCTCGGAAGATTCTCTCGCTGAATTGGATTTTGACGCTCTAAATTGGATCCCAGAAAGCGTCCCATTACCATTTCCCCAACTGAAGACGACCGAGAGCATTGACTCCAGGGCAATCCTTCCACGGGACGGAAGGGATGACGCATGCGCACAACGCAGCCATCCCGCGAAAGTTGGTAAGGGCGCTTGTTGCGGGTACCGCAGCGCCCTCTGCGCCCCGGCACCGAAGAGGGCCGGACCGCTTCCCTGTCACTTCCGACCTCGCAATCCGAGTGTCCGGGACCTTGCCGGACTTAGTTGCAAAGAGGACATTTTTTTTTCATCACTGTCTTTCTCGTCAAAGTGTGTGGTAGATCGCACTGTAGTGGAAACCAATCGGCGAGTGTGTGAAGTTCCGCAGGATTTTGGTGGTGTTGGTGGGAGTTGGAGGAGAGATAGCAACACGTGGTTGTGTGGATTCATTCGTTTTGTGAGCGGAAGGATTCGTTTTGCGGTGGAGTATGGTTAGGAAATAATTCGGATTCCGTTTGTTTGGTTTTATCGGAAATTTCGCGACGTGATCGTACAGAATTAAAACTTATAGATTTTCATCTTTTAAAACTATTTTGCCATTTAGGAGTTTTCAAAAGTGAGAAGAAAATAGTTCACAAAGTTAACTCAAGGGATATTGTGGAGTTATCTTTATTTTTTGGAATAATCTTTATTTAGATTCCTAAAATGTCTTACCTCCTTACATCTAAGTAGAGTTATTTTTTGAAATTAATCATGTTAAAAATACTCTAGTAAAACAAAAGGGGGCAATCAAAAAATTTTCAGTAGATTTCACATTTATATTGAAACACTTTTCATTAGTTTTGGTATTCTATTATACGACCATGTGATTGCCGTATGAAACAGTGTTATAATTACTTCAAATTATCCAAACCTCATTTATGAAAAGAATTATTTAAAATGAAAAGAATTTACAGGAAAAGAAATTTACTGTTTTACAGAGTTCTATATACTATTAAGTGATTCTATATACTATAAACAATCTAGTGTTATAAACACAGTCTTCAAATTATTCAATCAATATTTAGGATAATAAAATAAGGATAGATTAACTCACTAAATAAAATAATCTTTGAATTTTTAACATAGAAACATATTTGCACTCTACTTGAAATATTTCTACAATACTTCCTCACATTATATGTGCTTATATTTTCCATATCTTCTTTCTCTCACTAATGTTACATTCCTATTGAACTTATCTCGCAGTGCTATATACTTCAGTAGATAACATATAATAAAATCACGCTATATTGAAAAAAATCGTATTTTCCTCAGACTCCAACTCAATAAAAACCATCAAATTACATGAAAACTAGACTTGGTCATCGACTTCCAACAGTTTGAACCCAACCCAAACGGGATAAGAGTGAATCGTCATGGATGACGAGGATTTCACTGTGATAGTGGAAGCGGGGAACTGGAGTAGCGAGGAACTGGACGAGTTCCCTTCGGAAGGTCTGTTGTCAGAGCACCCTCTGATAGGTGTCCCCATTGCGGTGTTGTTCACTATGCTCTGCCTGCTCACTTTCTTCGGAAACGCCGTGGTGCTTCATGCTATTAGAACGGAAAGAAGACTGCAGACGGTGAGTCCTCTTACGTTTAGAAGTGTTATTATATAGACATGGTTTCCAGCTAACCTCTGCACAGGGAGATTCCTTGGTGGGTGAACAAAAAAAATGATGCCCCGAGAGAACTTTACACTATACACAATACCTGTAAATCTTTCAGAAATTAACCACATTTTTTGCAGGGAAAATATGTTCTTAAGAGAAACGATCTTTTCTCTGCTTTATTTCATTTGTGATGTAGTTGGCAGTTCCCAAACTGGTTTTAATACCCAAACTCACCAGTCAAATAATTAACAACGCCTGCATTTTAAAGCAACTGATATAGCGGGTTTTCCAATAAGCCCAATTCCCATGGGTGCTGTTTTAAATCCGCTAGAAAAAAACGCTTCCCTACTTTTCCTAAGTTTTCTGAAGAGCAGTACTTTCTTTAAAAATAGAAACGTAGAAGCACATTTCAAGAAAGGACCAATTACAGGCATAGAAAAAAACCGCTCTACTCAAAATGTGCTTGTGTTTTTTCTTAGTGATAAAAACGAACGAGAAAGAACATTCGCGATATGCATTCGGCAACGGTATACCTCCCCTTTAGATTAAAGTTCGTTTTTATCAAAAACTATTCGGTGAAATCGATTGAAATTTTAGATTTCCACATAAAATTACTACCGGAATCGATTAACTTAAAAATATTTCACGATTTTAAAAATTAATTTTTTTTATTTAAAAAAAATTATTTGTGAATAAATCTGGTTGAAATTGGGTATTTAAGGGTTTGGATGGATGGCCTTTCAGAAAACCTCATAATAATTGGGGGTTTCCATTGAAAAAAAGTTAGTGTTTCGTTTAATATGAAGACGACCCCCTAAGGACTCGAAAATTTAATTGATTAAAGAATACTTAAAAAAATGAAAAATGACACCTCATTTGTCTTCCTAACCCAAGTGGTTCGCCAGAAATCGCAACTGAGTCGTTTTTTTCCCAACTGTACTCCAGTCTAGGAATCTGGCTGTGCAGAGTTTAGAAGGGCTTGTTTTAAAAGTACTGTATTATGTGTTGCTGAATCAGATGCTTTGGACTCTTTATAGTTTTCATGATTGAAATATTGGCATAAACATATTGATTGCATTTGTCATTTTAAGCACTAACTATAATGCACCTGAATGGAAATATTTATGGTTTAATGAAAATATTACAGATATTTTGGGAATTTCTATATGAAATATTTGTAGAAATGATGAAGATGTTAATTAATGCTAGTTTGTTTTTAATATTATACATTTAAGAAGGCGTTGTGTTAGTACCACATTTCAATTTAAGTACATAAAACGTGCATTTTTAGGAAAAAAACATATAAGTTAATTTAATTTACGTTATTAATTAGTCTAATTTAATAACTCATATAATCAAACACTATATATGGTATACTTAAAACTTTCGTAATTTTTTAAATTGTTCTTTGGGTTTTTGAAACTTAAATACCAAAGTGAAAGAACTCTACAAAAATGTTAATTTGTCGAGTGTCTCTCTCTACATATCAATAATTTTCATTTTCAACGTGAGTTACGACTGCGAGAGATATTTTAAAGAATCTCTAATAGTTATAACGGTTATAACTTTTAGAAAAAAGTACTTGAAAAAGATGGAATATGAAAAAACTAGTTTCTAAAACATGATCACAGTAATAGGTAAAAAAGGAATAAAGCAAACTGAATAAGGAAAATCTGAGTGACAAAAAAAAGAGTTGATACTTTTGAATATATTCTGACGGCTTGAAAAAAAACATTATTTATCTGCCATTAGAAACCAAAACAACATGTTTGGATGAGTAATAAGAGGTTCAAATCTAGTTGAGCTTGAATCAGACCCCCCCCCTCAGCAAAAAAAGAAAAGAAAGAAATGATACGTCACCCCCCCCAAAAAAAAATACTACCCTTTGAAAAATAAACGGGTATTCTTTCAAAAAAAACCAGCAAATAACTTATCAATCCTCTCTGGAATGAATATTGAAAGAAAAAAGGCGAAGAGTTAACAAAGGCTTTGATAATAACCTAAAATCCATGAATTGAATGCCTTAAACATGTTGAAGTTTATATGTCGAAACAAATAAGGTGTTTTATGCTATATCCCGCTTTTCTTTAAGTGTTTGTACTTCAGTACACTTAAAAATTAACTGTGGAGAGTTAGAGAAAATAAACTTCGAGTAAAACTTTTAAAATAGTGGGTTTAGTGTGAGTGGGACTTTTTCTCAATAAAAGATTCATTTTAGAATGTTTCCGCTGCGAATGCGTTAGTTTTAGATTTCACTTTATATGTTTGAACCATCTTTTTATCCTCAAGATTATTTTCAAATGGATCTGTTGACTTTCTGTTTTATTATCTCATGAATTTTTGAAACTTGCTGGCTATTAGTGGCCTTAGTTTGTTCATACATTTTAAAATAAAAGCGAGAAACCTATTTGTTTTGAAGAGAGTTATTTTTTAATAGACGGCGAAACTATCTCAAGTTAGTTTTCTAGTTTTAAACCTGTGGGAGAAAAGTAGAATCCTTGTACTCTGAGGAATGGCAATGGTAATTTTAGTTAAGTGTAAAAAAGATTTATTTATACGCAGGTCATAAAATAACTAGCAATATTTAACAACCTACAGAAAATGCAATTATAAAAAAACACGATAAACATAAAATTTGCATCATTAGTAAAACAAATATTTTTAAATAGTAGATAATAACTATAGATAAAAGGTTCCAGAAATGAGATGTAGTACCCCCAGAAAGGGATAATAAAACTTTTGAAAGAGACTGTGTTAAATTTAAAGCTAGTGAAAACAATCTAAATAAATAGAATATTTTTCAAAAGTTTTACAGTTTTATTGAATACCTTTAGTGTAAATATTTTGCATTTTGATGCTCCTTCCTTCAAGATAGATAAACTGGAGATATACTTAATCCCCACTCACCGCTAAAAATTATTTCCGACCCCCCATATCTATAAGCATAACGATAAAATTTTTCAGTTTTAACCAATGCATTTTAATATTCTATTTAGTTAGAGTTTATTAGATATGTGCTTAATTTATATAATATACAGGGTGTATCTGAAATGGTGACAAACTTTCAGGGATGATAGTACTCATCAAGACGAAAAAGAATCGCTATAGAAAGGGGGTCCCAGACCAAATCCCAGGGAGTTAAAAATGGAGCGACACCCCAAAAAATCATTGAAAAATTCAATTTGCAGAAGAACTACTATTGGTAAAAACTTAATTATGGTCTCAAAAATTGTGGTTTATTATGATCTTTAAAATTACTTCAAAAGTCTTCACTTTAAAATTTTTTTATTATGAAAAAAGTTAAAAAACACAAAAAATGTGAAAACTTTGCCAAAACCTTATTTTGTATTTCGAAATCCTTTCTTTTGATTTGATAATCTGAAAGATCATAGTTGAAAACCCTCAAGTCCAAAGTTTCACGTAAATACAATCAATATTAAACGCTTGAGATCCATTTAAAGTTTGTTTTTTGGGTGCGCAAGCAGTTTTTTAGAGCTGTTTCCAGAACAGCTGTTAGCGCACGCAAAAAACAAATTTTAAAAGGATCTCAAGCGTTTAATATTGATTGTATTTACGTGAAACTTTGGACTTAAGGGTTTTCAACTATGATCTTTCAGATTATCAAATCAGAAGAAATGATTTCGAAATACAAAATAAGGTTTTGGCAAAGTTTTCACATTTTTTGTGTTTTTTAACTTTTTTCATAATAAAAAAATTTTAAAGTGAAGACTTTGAAGTAATTTTAAAGATCATAATAAACCACAATTATTGAGACCATAATTAAGTTTTTACCAATAGTAGTTCTTCTGCAAATTGAATTTTTCAATGATTTTTTGGGGTGTCGCTCCATTTTTAACTCCCTGGGATTTGGTCTGGGACCCCCTTTCTATAGCGATTCTTGTTCGTCTTGATGAGTAATATCATCCCTGAAAGTTTGTTGCACCATTTCAGATACATCCTGTATAGGGTGTCCCATAAATGTTGGGTCACACTTCTACGAGGGATAGTAGCAGGGTTGGCAAAAACCCGGGTTTTTTTTTAAAAACCCAAGTGGGTTGGGTTTTTTCGGGTTTTTTCAATAAAACCCTGAAAAAACCCATATAAAACTGGGTTTTTTCGGAAAAAGTGTGGGTTTTTTCAAAATTAAGTGGTTTTCTCCTATTGTGTAAGTGGGTTTTTTCAAATTTTAGTGAGTTCTTTCTATGTTAAATGTGTTCTGTCAAAATAATGTCAGTTTTTCCACAGTTAAGTGGGTTTTTTCAAAGTTTTTATACTTTGAAAAACCCACTGAAATTTTAAAAACATCCCTTATTTACTGAAACCTGGTTTAAATTTTGAAAAAACCCACTAAAATTGAAAAATATCCTAAACTTTGGAAAAACCCACTGAAATTAAAAAAAATATTCCTTATTTTTTATATCTAGTTTGAACTTTAAACGTCCTAAATTTTGAAACACCCCATTCAATAATGAAAAAACCCACTGAGAATGAAATAACCTATTTAACTTAAAAAACTCTCTGAAATTGAAAAAACACCATTTAATTTTTAAAACCTAGTTTAAATTTTGAAGAAACCCATCAAAATTTTAAAAATATCATAAACTTTGAAAAAAAAAACCACATTAAGTTTTGAAGGAACTGCCAAAATCTTGATTTTTCTTGGAAAAACCCAAAAATGGGTCCAAAATGTGGGTTTTTTCCCATGGGTTTTTTTGAAAAAACCCATTGTGTCCAAGCCAATTGGGTCCAATACAGCCAACCCTGGATAGTAGACACCTAGACGAGTCAGAATCACATAGGATTTGGGGGTCCCAGACCAAATCCCAGGGAGTTAAAAATTGAGCGACACCCCCAAAAAAATATTGAAAAATTCAATTTGTAGAAAAACTACTAAATTGGTAAAAATTTAATTATTGTCTCAAAAATTGTGGTTTAATATGATCTTTAAAATTATCTTAAAAGTTTTCAGTTTAAAATTTTTTTATTACAAAAAAAGTTTAAAAACCACAAAAAAAATGTGAAAACTCTGCCAAAACTTTATTTTGTATTTCGAAATCCTTTCTTTTGATTTAATAATCTGAAAGATCATAGTTGAAAACCTTTAAGTCCAAAGTGTCACGTAAAAACCATCAATATTAAATGCTTGAGAGCCTGTTAAAGCATGGTTTAAGTCCTTTATTTGCGTTCGCGAACTGCCGTTTTGGAAAATTTGGACGTTTTGGAGCCGTATAGGAAACCAGTTTGCGCACGAAAAAAACGAACTTTAACAGGATCTCAAGCGTTTAATATAGATGGTTTTTACGTGACACTTTGGACTTCAGGGTTTTCAACTATGATCTTTCAGATTATAAAATCAAAAGAAAGATTTCGAAATACAAAATTAGGTTTTGGCAGAATTTTCACATTTTTTTGTGGTTTTTAACTTTTTTCATAATAAAAAAATTTTTAAATTGAAGACTTTTGAGATAATTTTAAATATAATATTAAACCATAATTTTTGAGACCATAATTAAATTTTTACCAATAATAGTTCCACAAATTGAACTTTTCAATAATTTTTTGGGGTGTCGCTCCAGTTTTAACTCCCTGGGATTTGGTCTGGGACCCCCAAATCCTGTATGATTCTCACTCGTCTAGATGTCTACTATCCCCCCAAGAAGTGTGACCCATTATTTATGGGACACCCTGTAAATCACTCTCGTAGTTTCATTCCGTGTGTATCGGATTAGGTGCATTTCCGACCCCATTCCATTATTATGTGATTCTGAGTCGTCTAGGCGTGCCCTACCCCTCCTAGAAGTTATGAAACACTTCCCTGTATGCACACTGGTTTGTGTGCTTTATCTCAAGGATCCTCTTATAAACCTTCTTCAAGTAAGAGAGACACACACAAAACGTTTGGTACAGAAAGAGAGAAAATACACCCATGGAAAGGCTAAGAATTGAACTTGACACCAGGCACAATGACCAGACTGCTAGCGTAGTGGGATGTACGTAATCTCTTCGTAATCAGTGTGGGTTTTTTCAAAATTAAGAGTTTTTTTTCCTAGAAAGTAAGTGGGTTTTTTTCAAATTTTTGTGAGTTCTTCCTAGGTTAAATGTGTTCTGTCAAAATAATGTCAGTTTTTCCACAGTTAAGTGGGTTTTTTCAAAGTTTTATAACTTTGAAAAAACCCACTGAAATTGTAAAAACACCCCTCATTTACTGAAACCTGGTTTAAATTTTGAAAAACCCACTAAAATTTAAAAAATATCCTAAACTTTGAAAAAACTTATTCAATATTGAAAGAAATCTATTCAACTTTGAAAAATCCACTGAAATTTAAAAAAATATTCTTTAATTTTTTATATCTAGTTTGAACTTTAAACGTCCTAAATTTTGAAAAAACCCCATTCAATAATGAAAAAACCCACTGAATAATGAAAGAACCTATTTAACTTTTCAAAAAAAACTCCCTGAAATTGAAAAAACACATTAAATTTTGAAAGAAATGCCAAAATCTTGATTTTTCTTGAAAAAACCCAAAAATGGGTCCAAAATGTGGATTTTTTCACATGGGTTTTTTTGAAAAAAACCCATTGGGTCCAACCCAATTGGGTCCAATCCAGCCAACCCTGTCACTAGCCCACCCTGGCCCCCTTTCACACATTTATTTAAGAATCCAGCATCATTTTTTTGCAAACAGGACCACGTCCTTTCCTTTAAATATGCATCGAATACAATATAGCAGAAAATTCACGCAACAACTAAAGAGAACGTGACAATTTTTTTTCACATGTTTTCCTATGAGCAGAAAAAACGAGGTATATACCTTGCATGAATATTGCATGCTACAATAAACCGGCGCGTATATGCATTGTTAAAATTTCCCCTTCCCACTCAGAGGGATGAAGGGAATAAAAAAAAATAAAGAGCTGAAAAATCAAATCGAGAAATTCTCACGTAAAGCGCATTTTGTATAAAAACCTCCTATCAATCTGCATAGCACGATATGTTAAAAATGTATCCTTTTTAAAAAATAAGAACGGCAGCTAAAACGGGATAGGCTATAAATATACCGATCCCCAGAATTTTATCGCTGCCATGTACCGAATCACTTTTTGGCTGAAATAATGGAAGTGCACCGCTTGGATGGATGTTACGTGATTTAGTGGGATTATATGATTTGAATGAGAATTTTGTATGCATTCCCGAAATTTCTGCCCCCTTTTTCTAAAGGGATAATAACGGTGTCCGACATATTTTACTAGTGCAGTATTGTGTTGTAATATTTATGCACATAAAGGGTATTAAGATGAGGTACTCGTATATCTCAAATGTTACGATTTCAATTAAATTGTTTTTAAAGTTTGCCCGTTATTCATTTGAATGGCTTTGCTTTGACATCGCCTTTATATTTGGTTAGATATTGCTGAGTATATGAAACTTATGTGTTTAAATTTCCGGTCTTAAATATTCGTTGGCTAGAATTTTCGATGTGGAGTATAAATTTTGTTAAGCCAATCGAAATATTTTCCGGTTTAAACATAATAATATTTCATTCTTTAAAGTTGAGATGTATTAACGACTTATGCTCCTTTAGTAACTGGTAATCATGATAAACGCTGAGGTATTACAGAATATTAAATATGGTTCATCCATAAAAAATAGTTTATGCGTTTCAAAACTTTTTGATGAAAAATAATAGATTATTCTAATTTTATACTAACAGCTTAAAATAATATTTATTGACAAATTTCTGGAAAACTATCGATAATTAATATAAGGTAAACTAAAAAAAGAGTAGTTTCTTGATTTTAAGAAACTTTAATAACAAACATATACAACAGACTCTTTTATAATAGACATAGATAAACTGACTCTAAGTTATGGTTTCAAAACCGGCTAAATAAAAAAAAGAAAATTATAATTTGCTCATGAAATAAAAAATATCATACTTAATATTTGCTGTTGATAAGTCTATTTTCACTTTTTGAAGAAAGAAACTAAAATATCTGAAACTTTTTAGCTACTCTTAGCATGGACACAACTAAGGCTAGAAAGCTCAAAATTATTACTTGTATAACAAACATTGAGAGTGAAGTTGAGTTGTTGTCAAAGAATGATAAAAATAACTCTAGAACTTCTGTTAATCCTCGCAAATATTCAGCTTTTCTGACCTTATGATACTAATGGGTAAAGCTCTTATTTGTATAGAGACAGATGCTAAAAATGATACCAAAAACATCTCTAATTTTGTTCGTACAAGAACAACACTTACAAACCCTTACGAGTAAAACATAGGGATTTAGTATAAGTCAAAGTTATATTTAGTTATATAGGATTTAGTAATGGTTAAAATATTTATAAAAGGGATTTATTGATTATATCCCGTAAATTTTTGTGCTGCTCTGAACATCATTATGGTATTTGGGGATCATTCTTAATCTATAAAGCTATATTATATCCAAAAAGATCCGATGTCAGTCAGCAGTAGAATAATCGAATATTCTCCATTTCCCCCAGAAATATTTTTATACTGTTGTTCTAACGGAGCGGAGAAATCACTTATTCTGGAAGAAATATCTGTTTCCGATTTATCAAATAACGAAGAGTCATTCCGTGTTGTGACTGCTACGAGCTCTTCCACTGCTTATCAATGCTATACGGAGGGAATTTCGGTCCAGTTAGTTTCTTTTGGGGGAGAATCTCGTACCAAATATTTTAACAATAAACATGTTTTGTGTCTTGTTGCAGGACATATTGTGTTTCTTTAGATTCCATCAGTAAAATTCAGTGGTATAAGGCAACAAATTTTCACTGCTTATCCCAGGTATCATAGAAGTGTCTGTGAATGTTTCAATAATATTTTCCAATATCGCGATTAATCTCTCTACTCTTAAAAAAGTTTATGGTGAATGATTTCCACAGAAAAACTTTTTAATTACTAATCCGTATAACACATTTAAGGTATCAAAACGTTCGGATTCTTTCCGGATTTCCGAGTAAGCTATTGGATTTTTCAAAAAAAAACTCAATTTTAAAATAATTCAATTATTTTAAATTCATAAATAAATAAAAAAAGTATTATTTTTTTATTTGACTAGGGGGCTCTGCCCCCTGCTCGCTATCGCTCACCAACCCCCGGAACTGCTTCGCAGTTCTTTGAAGGTCGGTTCGCGATCTTAGCGAGCAGAGCTCGCTTGTTTCATCTCAACTATCCAGTATAAGCTAGAACTTGTCTGCTTATAGTCTGTTCATTTAGAATAGGCTACTGAAACAGGATAAAAAACGCTCAATAATGCTTAATAACGCTCATCAGACAACTTCAGTGACCGATTGTTTTTCAGTATTTTGACTACTTCTGCTTAGGCTGCCTTGTCATTGCAGAAGAAAAATTTTTCGATGATAATTAGAATAATAACTGCTTTTAATACATTACGTCTCAGGCGCTAATTCTAAATGAAGAGAGTATAGTTAATGGTCATTTAATATCGAAACTTTTTATCTCTCAAACTTTTCAATAATTTTAATTCGGATCATTACCACAAAAATATCAAAATAAAACTTTTACTGAAATATTCCTTCTTAAATTGTCAATAATTTAATGGATAGAGGGCTACCGTCCCCTGCTCGCTTACGCTCACCAACCCCCGTAACTGCTATGCAGCTCTTTACAGATAGCTTCGCGATCTGCAATATCTGCAATCGATCTTTAGCAGAGTAAAACAAACTTCCGGAAAATCCTCTTCCTTTCATCTGCACAAATAACACTCAAAAATCTAAATTATTTATTTCTCTAGTGGTTCAAAAATATCGTAGTATCTTTAAAAGATTTTTAACCAAGTCTATACTATATCGCTAGCAAACTTAGAGCAAAAATGTGCACCACAAATCTTTTAAATTTAAATATCCGTGCTCGCGACAATCTAGTGAACTGGCAAATATAAAATTTAAAAGCATTAAACACGTCTGATAAAGACCTACTAAAACTATGAAAAAAATTAAACTTTGATGCTTAATAATTCCAAAACTAATTAGAATTTTTTAAAGAATTAAACGCCAATCTCTTTCTAAAAAATAAGAATATAAGTGTTTAAAAAATCATATTGATACCGTGATTAGTTTTTATTTTAGATAGAAAAAAACGAAAAAGTGTCAAAAATTTCAAAAATTAAAAAATTAATTACTCTAAACCAAATTCGAAATTCGAAAAAAGGGCGACGTAGTGCACATCTTCATACTTCAGAGTATTAGGCTGCAAAAAATCATAGTTCTGCTGCCAATAGATTTCGCTGAACTGGATTACGCGGCGAAAAAAGAAAAACTTCAACTTTGACCTTAAAAATACCCCAGTAATAACTATCACATCAGTTAGCTTTTTGTTCGAGAATGTGCCCCAAATATTCCTCTACAAATATTTCAAATTTCAAAAATTTCTATCAAGTAGTTTTTGCGATATGAGAGTTCAAAGAGTTGAAAAATTAAATTTTCTGAAACAGCGGCAGCGGCGGCAGCGGTGACAGTAACTTTTTTTTAATATAGAGAGATTTGATTTTTCTCCCTTTTTGATAATCAAGATTCAAAAACGATAACGCCCAATAAAAGCCAATAGGTAATGATAGTGGCTTTTTTCAGGGGAGGTCATTTTGGAAAAGGCCAATATTAATAGACGGTACTGGTCGTTGTTACGTGGTATCTGAGAAATAAACACAGTAATTTTAAGCAGTTAGTATTTGTATAAGACTAATGTCTTAGTTTGTATTATTTATGCATAATGAAATATTATAGATCCTGTTATAAATTAGAATGAACTAAAAAAACCCCTAAAAATTTTACTACCCTTTTAACAATCCTGGGAAAAATGACAAGATGAATTTTAAAAGATGAAGTTAAAGAATAATTGTGTTACATCATCCTTCAAGATTAAAATCGTTGTCTAATAAATGACGTAATAGTATATCGACGCTTTACACCGGAACAGAAATATGGAAATGTAATTTTCTCTCGAAAATGATTCCGTTGCAATTTCGGAAGGGCTATATTTCTCACATATCATATGGAATACGATGGATCCTATTTTTATGAGTCCATAATGTAAAACATTTTTCATGAATAAATTATTATTTCCTTTCTTTCGAAAAAATACAAGTAATTTGTAGAAACTTGAATTGTTATTTTCTGGCTTTCTATTCCGGATTCTACCGTGGGGATTAAATTTACTGATCTTGTTATATTGTAATAAAGCTTCAATTTATAAAAATATTTTGAGAAAGTTTATTATTTAGTTTTGCTTTAAGGAACAATTAAAATATTTCCATATCATAATTTTTTTAGAGTTCAAGTTTGAGGACAATGCATTTTTACAAGTGCAGCTGTTCATTTCTCAAAACTATACTAGATGAATCTCAATTCTGACATTTTTTTATATTTTATTTTTCTTTACTTTGTTGGGTTAACCAAAAACTGGCTCAAGGATAAAATTAAAAAAATAATGAAATAAACACACACTACGTACTCACGAGTTCTACTTTGTACTATAACCATGAAAACAACTCAAACAATTCCCATTGATCCTTCTTTCTTCTCTTTAACTCTTTAAAATTTGACGCTTTTATTCCTACATATCACCGATAAAACTACGCAACAGCGAAAGGTATTGATTCAGTGAAGGTAAAAAAAAAGGTTTTCTTTTGTCACTCTTCTAATTGCCATTTTATACTCATTCTATAGTTAGAATTTTACCGTACATTACTTTGAAGCACCTATTTGATACATGGTAACTATATGTTTCCTTCGTGAATATACGTATATGTAAATACATTCTTTTCTACCAAGATTTCAAGAATGTCCTATTTCATACCGAACAGATAGCTACCACAAAGGTTTCTTTCATTTCGTAATACGTACCTGGTTTAAATTTTAAGTATGTAGTTTCAGTAAATGCGTCCTTTCAAAAGTGGAACAGACGTTCTGATTACTAAAATTACTAAACTTATCATAAAAAAACCTTATCCTTTTCTAAAATATGTTAATTTGCCCGTAATCTCGCATATCCTTACCTCGCAAAAATCATTTTCAGGCATGTCTCTACTTTGAAACAGCACCGAACGCACAATCAACCAACCCCGCATCCTTCCCACGCTACTTCTCCATCTTTTTAATTACTCTAATTGTTCTACAATGGAATATGATTTTCAGCACTCGCTCATTAGCGCCGGGGATTTTTCTTCAAAAGAACCTTGATTTTTCATTGCGGTACGGGGTCCAAATCGTTAAACGGAGGACCTCAATAATTAATGGCGCTCCGGCAACTTTTCCCGCCTCCGGGAGTTCCCGGAAACTTTCCTTTTCACGGTTCCTGACTCTTCTTCCGTGAACGGGAGTTCATTTTAATTTGCTTTTATCACCTTCTTTGCGAGATGTCTTTGCAAATGGCTTAAGCCAGATGACGATTTCTGTACCTGTACTTTCTTTTGCCGGGATTAATGTTCAGAGGTGAATTTCTCAAGAGATGAATTTCTTTTGTTTCTATACGAACTGGTTAGAATGAAAGTGTTACTATAAATGAAAGTGGTATTATGTCCAATGAGCGTAGTTTTGAGTAATTCAAGGTTATCTCTTACGGTGCCTGTGTTTTTCCTGAGGAAAAAGACATTTTTTCAGGCAGGTCTACCGGGTCCCTTATTGAACTTTTGATCGCACTAGGTAAATGACCTTAAGAGAAATCCAAATCCACACTTATCTCAATTTTTGCATTTTTAGATTTATACCACTTTCATACTGAGCAGCTTATATTTATCTGTCTCCTCGAAAAATGTAATGTTTGCTCTTATTTCTGTATATATTTAAAAAGCAATCAGATTGACTCAGCATAAAAAGGTGCCGTAAAAATTGTACGGACATTTCCCTTTCTAATCATCTTAATTCTAATTCTTTATTGTGTTATTTTGTGTATTTTTCTAATTCAAATTGAATTTGTAATATTTTATGCATGAAGTACGCTGAAGGGAATTTATTCAGTTTCCTTTAATTATTTGACATCACAGCTAAAACTACTGTAGATTAATCACGAGTACTTTTTTAACAAGTTTAATAAAAAACGAATGATACTTGAAGTTAATTCAGACTATTTCTAGTCACAAGATAAAGAAAGATAAAAAAACACAAGACATGACAAGTGACAAGATAAAAAATTCTGGAGCGTTACTTAAAAATCTGGGCACTAAGTTGCCCATTTTTTTAACGTTTCTGGAAAATACCAGGAACGTTAAACTGTAAAATACTGAAAGGTTCCTCAGAAATACCAGTTAGCTATCTGTGAGATATGGTGAACGTTACTGTAAAATACTGAAACATTTCGCAGAAAAGCCAGGAAGCTCAGCTACGATGTGTTTTTTTATGTTTCTACAAGTACGTATTCCAAAATGTTGCATATTATGATCCACGGGAGGTACCGATCGACAATGGTCCTAGAACTAACTCCCCATCAGAGTTTACAAAGCATGTACTCCTGAACTTTAGTATCATCTGTCGATTCTTACAACTAATCTTAAATAATTTGACTCGTTTAGTGGTGAGCGTGAAAACAAAAACAAACAATGGTTGCCTGTCCGGCAGGATTCAGGAACATTTCAGAAATGAAAACAAGAATTTTATATTAATTGCTCAAGTGGTTTTCTCTCTATATACATAAATAATTTCATTTTCAACATGATTTGCGACTGCTAGAAATACTTTAAAAGAATCTCTTTTATACATAAAAAAGCTTAACGTATAATCTTAAAGTATACGTATAAGCTTAAAGTATAACTTTTATCAAATAAAAAATACTTGAAAAAGATAGAATCTGAAAAACAAGTTTCTAAAACAAGATCACAGTAATAAGTAAAAAATAATAAAGCAAAATGAATTTTAAAAAATCTGCGTAACAAAAAATAAACAGAATAAAGTTTAGTTTTCACAAACTGGCATCCAACGAAGCCAGACCAGCATAGTATGTTGACATTTCTTAATCAAGTTAGGTTCGGTGTAAGTAACCAAACTCTTTTTTAAAATTTTTTCAAAAGCCAAAATTATCTTAAGTAATGTTCCTTTACTACCAGGAACCCAACTTTGTTTGCCTAACCTAACAAAGTTTTTAGTCTCTTCAGAGACCCTTTAAAATAGATGTTTTCCTCGCAAGTAATATGTCTGAGACGTCTTTACATGATAAAGCAAACATCTTTACTTCTCTTTTTGAAGCTTTCAAGTTTCCGTCAAGATTTCTTTTTTTGACTTCCATATTTTGCTTTAGTGAATAGCGGTGGTACATAGTACAAAACATTGGCTGTTCTGAGAGAAAAGCCGCGGTTTTTGAAAGAAAGGAGAAAGAGCTGGTTTTCTTCGAAACTGAGATTTATATATGTCTGGAAGGTTGGTGAAAAGAAGACTTTCGTGTGGTGTACACAAGGTCTTTTGTTTTTCTTAGGAAATAGAGGATTGCTGAGTTCAACAACATCGCCTTGCACCAAATGCCATCAAAAATGAAATAAACTAAATTGAAAACTGTTTTCCATTCCTCGGGAGACTCTACCGGTTTTAAGTTGTGCCTCCTAAATTGTATTTAGAGGTGCCTGCTGTTTCTTCCAATAAATATTGAGTAGGTTCCTAGGATAACTTATCAACCCCTTTCTTCCGTATGAAAGTATTTTATTTTTGAATTAAAATCAATCATGATTAGTTTAACTGATTTTTTTGTGGGATAAACTCTTAATTATTATTACTTACACGTAAGAGTTAAAACGTAAGAACAGAGGCTTATCTAATAACATTGGGTAACAATAAAACTGTTAGTTTAATGAAAACATCAAAACATACCTAATATCAGTCAGCTTATCACGATTATGGCAAAAAAAATATTCGATATTAAGGTTCAGGTTTTTTCGATTCACTGGCATATTACCAAGACCCTCTATACTATATAGAGGGTATATAGAGGGTTTTGATATTATATTTTAGAAACACTAGTAAAATACATTTAAATAATGCTTACTGCCTATTTTTATGAAGAAATAACCAATGAAACATGACGTCTAGTTAAAATCTAATTAAAAATGTAGTTTGCTCATTTGATTACATTTAACCTCTGAAAATCGTAAAGCAGTAGTCCTTAACTGCAAGCCAAGACTCAGACCTTGTTCTCTTATTACTTTGCTAAATGTCATTTATATACTCTTGGAAATATTTTCCAGGTATGGCCATAAATTATCTTGTTATAGGATTTGTGGCTTTAAAGTAGTCTACCATCTGAATCTCTGTTATAAAGCCAATTTGTGTTGCAAACATACCATTTGATTTACTAGGTTCAAACGCTCTAAAAATAGTTGGTCTAAACCTAAGTGATGACGTTTTATGTGTTGAGGAGGTAAGATTACTTTTCTTACGAGTGAAGAAGGGATATCTGAAGTATTCACAATATTCGAGTCATTTATATTTCAAAGGTCACGAAAGGATATAGGTTTTAGTGGAGGTGTCTTTTTTATTCTTATAAAAACCTTTTCATCGTCTTTTTTAGGAGTATGTCATTGTAAAATAATACATTACAGTGAGTTTATACGGTTCAGATCTCATGAGAGATTCCTTCCCAAAGGTTTTAGATAATTTATTTCAAATCCTATCTGTTTCTATTAGTAACTAGTGTTGATGTTTTCTAAATGGGAAAGGGGAGGATATCATTCAACCCGTTGTCTGTATTTTTAATAATTTTTTACTGTGTGATCTCGTCAATTTTAAATACCAAAAAACGAAACCTTAACATTTTGAGTGTTCAAAATAGAAGTGAACTAAATCCACTTTAGCTACTTTTGAGCTACAGTAGTTTAATGTTAAAGGTTCATAACAAAATAACCTGTTAACCCAACAGAACTTGCTGCGGCCTAGCGGATATTATCAGAACTAGGTCTTGGTTCATTATTGCTCTGAAACTTTACATAGATGGTGCATGTTATAGCGTTGCTAACTCAAAAATGAGAAAAAGTGGACTTGGTCTACTTTTATTCTGAGCCCTCCATTTATAAACTTTCTTTTTACTTAAGAAAACAGGTTGGTCTGATGATGAGGAATACTATAACGCAATTAAAAAAATTTGCCAATTCATACCTTAGAAAAGCAACGGAATGTATTTTGTCAGGATGTAGTAAAATGATCCAATATTTATTTTTCTTTCCTAATCAAATTAAAATACTCGTACGAATTTACGCAACCAAAACCTGGATACTTGATATGCAACCTTAAAAATAAGGCACCCAAACAACACATAAGCGAAAAGTCGACAGAGAGCTAATTCAATTCCTATTTTCCTCCAGGATACCCATTCCTTCCAGAGATCATATATCACCGTGCTGTCAGCATCGGGGACCCAAAGATTAGTTTCTCCCCTGAGTTCCATAAGTTCCGACATTCTGGAATTCCTGACTTCCAGTCACCTACGTAAGAAAACACTGGATAGGGTACATCTTCCTCCTTAATATTTAAAACAAACACTCAAAATACGAGATTTTTCCTTTTTCGCCGCAGAAGTTTTATCGCAGGACCGGCAAAGCAGCTTTCTTACGTTGGAGATAGACTCCATTCTAACTTTCTTGTTGGATTGAAGGGTCCTTCTCCGGACGTGTCTATGAAGAAGTTCTTCAATTATTCAGAAGGGAAATGGTCAGTAAACAGAAGTTTTCTTCCAAAAGATAAAAAATGTTGAGACAGTGGGCATCGATTGGGATTTAAGTTTCGTCTCGGGTGGTGTCTAAGGGGAGTGAAGGGATGAAGTAGGGAAGAAGGTATTTTGGGAATGGTTTGGAGAAATGTTTTTTTTCGATTGAACGTCCGATACAGTTCGTCTCACAAAAGAAAACTTACTGTTATAAGTACTACTTAAATACAGCCCGTATCTTTTTTTGTAACTTCCCCTCCCTTGAGTCGGATATGAGAATGCATGCTTTAGGATAAAAGACAGTTATTGATTTCTTTATGCTTAATTGGAGTATTCAACAAAAAAAATCCGAGTAAGCGAAGGCAAAAATGAATTATTTGATGAAGAATTCTCTAAATTACTTACGAAATGTTTTTTACTCTATGGCTATGGAATAAGAAACACTCAATTAAACATGTTTTGAAGTGTCTAAGATTTCGAGTTATACTTTTAAAGCGAAATTAAAGCCACAAAAATCTATCAACCTATAAAAAAATAAGTAGATTTCTAATCAAAACCGTTTTACACAAACATATTTGGCGGCATTTTGTTGAATATAATAAAAACACTGAATACACAAGGTTATAATTAAAAGAGTAATGGAACTTGGAAGACCCTTTCATTCGGGATGTGTGGATTCTTAACGTACAACAAGTAGAAATTTTCTAAAGAGAAACGATGGATAGTTAATTAATCCTCTCATATAAATTACTCAATCTTTTTTATAAAATTTTTACTAATGAAAAAAATTAGAGGAACGTTCTAATAACGAAATAAACGGAATTAAGATCAATAAGAATGCCTTATACAGGGTGTCCCATAAATAATGGGTCACACTTCTAGGGTGGATAGTAGACACCTAGACGAGTCAGAATCACATAGGATTTGGGTTGTCCCAGATCAAATCCCAGGGAGTTAAAAATGGAGCGACACCCCAAAACAATTATTGAAAAATTCAATTTGTAGAAGAACTACTATTGGTAAAAATTTAATCATGGTCTCAAATTTTGTTGTTTAATATGATCTTTAAAATTATGCTGAAAGTTTTCACTTTAAATTTTTTACTGCGAAAAAAAGTAAAAAAAACACAAAAAAATGTGAAAAATCTGCCAAAACTTTATTTTGTATTTGGAAATCCTTTCTTTTGATTTGATAATCTGAAAGATCATATTTTAAAACCCTTAAGTCCAAAGTTTCACGTAAATACTATCAATATTAAACGCTTGATATCCTGTTAAAGTTTGTTTTTTGAGTGCGAAAACAGCTCCAGAAAACGAACGTTCAGGGAGAATCTACGATTACGGATAGATAATCGCTAACTTTCTTTTCTCTCCCAGTTTGGCAAAACATTACCAAGCTCTACAGATCGCCAAGACAGCTTGGGCGATCTGTTGTTGGCGAATGTTGGCGAGGAATCTCGTATCGCAAATAATGGCGAGAAATTTAGCGAGCATCAATCCGTAATTCATAGATTTTCCCTCAACGTTTGTTTTCTGGATCTGTTTTCGTAAGCAAAAATCAAACTTTAATTGGATCTCAAGCGTTTAATATTGATGGTATTTACATGAAACTTTGGACTTTAGGGTTTTCAACTATGATCTTTCATATTATCAAGTCAAAAGAAATGATTTTTAAATACAAAATAAAGTGTTAGCAGATTTTTCACATTTTTTTGAGGTTTTTTGAATTTTTTTCGTAGTAAAAATTTTTTTAAATGAAAACTTTTAAAATGATTTTCAAGATCATGTTAAACCACAAAATTTGAGACCATGATTAAGTTTTTAACAATAGTAGTTCTTCTACAGATTGAATTTTTCAATAATTGTTTTGTGGTGTCGTTCCATTTTTAGCTCCCTGGGATTTGGTCTGGGACCCCCAAACCCTATGTGATTCTGACTCGTCTAGGTGTCTACTATCCCCCCTAGAAGTGTGACCCAACATTTATGGGACACCCTGTAATCAAGACTCCACGTTTAGGAAGTGTTAACACTTTTCATTATGCATTCCACGAAAGAGGTTCGAAGTTTTTCTTCATCCCATCTAACTCCCCGACCCTACAACCATAGCCTTCTAGAGCCAGGAGGCGGTGACAGAAGAATGATGAGTCATCCCTTCCGTCGAAAGCTATCATTGCGTTCCCATAGACGCGTTGATTTTGGATGGAAAAATCGCTATAAATCATAAACAAACGATCGGAAAAAGAAAAAAAAGACCTGTGTGTGATGTAGGAAACGAATACTAATGATTCTGAGTGAAAATGTTTGCATTACCGCGGAAATATTTTGATAGATGGGATTGGATGGGATTTAAAAAAAACCTTGCTCAGAGTACGATCGACTTTCACAAGCTTTATTCGATTAGATTCGGCATAATTTCAGTTAAATTACTTCTTGTATTATGAAATGAACATTTTTGGTTAGATTGTATTCGTTTTTGAGTCATTCAAACCAATGTTAACATTCGAAAATTTGCTGTTAAGTTGAGATTCGAAGCTAGCTGAACCGGGCGTCGTATTTAATAAAATATTTCTGTTTTATAGTAACAAAAATCCTGTCTTTATTTTAACAACTAATAGATCATGTCCTATCTTAAAATTTTTAACCTTACACAGATAAATATTAACCCCCGCCTTGTAACTTTAAATAGGATTTAAATATCAAGTGAGTATTCAAAATCAGCCGCTCTCTCTCTTTCTGGTACTATACTATATATCTCCCTTGGGGTTTATAACCTTTTCTTTTATATATGAATAATCTAATATTTGAAATGGATAAATATGAGTTCCATTTTCAGTCAATAAAATGTACTTATTTATAAACTTTTAAAAGGTAAAAACATGAAACGCAAATAACTGAAGTTATAAGCATAACATTTAATTAAATTATTAATATCTATTAAAAAACTGGTTTTTTTGGGAGGCAAGATAATACCCCCAAAACTTTTACTTTACAAAAACATATTTGTCTTACTATGTGCTTAGAAGGAGCGAATTGAGCTCTCGGTATTTTCCGAAGCCATAAATTTTTTCTTTCTTCATCTTTCGAAAAGGAAAAAACACTCACACTGCTGGCACCTTTTGTGTAATTACTCTTGCATCCTGTCACACAGAAATGGTCCGGCATAATAAAGGCCTGGATGCGAAAAGAGCCCGGGAAACACGAGAAAAGCGCGGTTATTCCAGGTTCGCGTGTACGCTCACAGCGAATCTATAGACGCCTTGAATGACTCATTGCGCCGGAGACGCGGAATTGGCCAGGCCCCCTCGTTCTAGAAGGCTATGCTACAACCCAGAAGGCTCAATATTCATTACCTATTCGGCCGTTAAAGCCTTCATTATTTTATTAGAATTATAAATTTACACTAATATATAGAAGAAATAAAAGAGCAAACCAAAGAAAATATCACATCTTTCTCAACACTATTTAATAAATGCATTTCTGTCAATTAAAACCACTGCTTTACACATCGTACACGATTTCTTAAAACGCGTATAAAAATTTTAACCCTTAAATTGAGAGGGAGGCTCTACTCAAAACTGAGCTCAACATTGTGTGTCCCTAATCAATACTGATTACAGCAGAAAAGGTCATTTGTCTTCCACCGAATATGTTTGCAGACATAATCCATCACACATGGCTAGAAATCGGTCAAATGACCCCAGCCAAGCTGTCTTTCACAACCCTTTAATCACCCTATTACTATCTACTATTCCAAACAGTTGACGAAGATTAGCTCTAGGATCCTATCACCATAAATTCCACAGGTTCATATGGACTCCTGCTCGCCCATTAATGTATTGTAATGCCCCATTTGTAAGTTAACTGATGGATTATGAAGGGGCAAAATATTACGGAAAATTTAATACCATTTCGCATATTATGCCATTGGAATACACATCAGTCTTGGCATAATGGTTTGTGTAATAATGCTGAGAGAAATTTGAAGTGTATAGTTATCGTCACATTAATTAAGCATTATTTGCTAGTGGAAAATCAGATGTTGTTAAGCTTTTAAAAGAGTATAAAAATTCCATTTTCGTAAACGTAATTAAAGTTACACATCAATTTTATCAATTTAATTTAGAGTTATACAGGATGGATCAAAAGTCACTTTTATTAAAAAAACGTCTTCAAGGGTCATGGAATTAAGGTCAACCCCAAGAGGTAAATAAAAAATGACTTATAGTGTGCCTAGCGGCAAAAATAATTATAAAACTAAATGAGATAGAGTAAGAACCTTAAACTGTTTCCTTTTAAAGCAATCATTAGTTTTCTGTTGTTGTTTCCAATCCTTTAAGATCTATACTTCACAGCAACGTTTCCTGAACTCATTACGTCCCTAATGAGTAAACACAAAGCCTGTTGGGTTGATAGGAGGAATTTATATACGCAAATTGTGATAAAAATACACTATTTATACATGGTTTTAACGAAATAATCATATTTTAAAATCGACGTTCTTTGTTTCACTCGAAATTCAGATACCGTGATGGGAACTACTTTGTTTGATAGTGACGTAGTAGGTTCAACAACTAAAGTTGCTGTCTAGTATTGATTAGGTCTTTATTAACAAAAACAGTTAGTATTTCTTCGCAGAAAAATTAACTCAAAGAAACCGTATTTTACCTAATAAATAAAATACAGAAAGTATGAAAATAATCGTAAGACATTTTTAGGATGGCTTACGATACATGTATTCATGTAATCACACACACTCCCGCTTGTACTGTTGATATCAGGGGAAAAACCACCTGTACTTTTACCCGACTGCGAACTACAGTAACGGACCCTTTATCCGGGAACCCAAAATCCGGACGGACACGAAATCCGGCTCGCGTTTAGAATTTGTCTTTTTTTATATTTTGAAGAATTTTTAGTGAGTAAATGCTGTTACGACGCGCAATGGTTGCGCGCGCCTTTTGCGACATCGTCTCGGTGCGGAATGGGACGATTCGGCACGGTCCGACGCGGCCGAATCGTATCGTCCCCGCGCTTAAACGGCAGTTCCAAAATCGGCTGCTGCCTCGCAATCGGTTCTTGCCGCGACGACCCACGTGCTTTGCCGGAAGTTTTTTTTGCTGGATCCGTTACGATTGGATGCGCCGAACCTTTGGTGACATCGTCTCGGTGCGGAATGGGACGATTCGGCGCGGGCCGACGCGGCCGAATCGTATCGTCCCCGCGCTTAAACGACTTCCAAAATCGGCTGGGCCTCGCTATCGGTTCTTGCCCACTTGCTTTGCCGGAAGTTTTTTTTGCTGGATCCGTTACGATTGGAACGGACTTTGTCGTTTCAGCGGGTATTTTCGTTTCACTAAAGCAGCTGCGTCTTTAACGGCGTTTTTTCCGGAACGGACCTGAAATCCGGAAAATTCCGAAGTCCGGGATGATGTCGGCCCCGAGCTTGCCGGATAAAGGGTCCGTTACTGTATTACCTACATTTCCCCTACTCCACAGAGTACTAGAACAGAGAGTACGTGGCCATAGGCGCTAATGGAAATCGAAAGATAGTATGGATATGGGGCTTTTTTGGCGCTAGGATCGCATCTACGTTACGGGAGGCGAGGAAAAAAAACCTGTTTGGCGAGAAAAACCTTTTCCCTTCTCCTTCGAAAATAGCAGATTGAGTGACAGCCAATCACAGGTTTGGTCACCAAAACGTATTGCCGATCTCTCTGTCAATCATTTGGCACCCTCATCATCAGTGGCACCCTCACATCCATCCAACTTTTGAAAATATCGTTTTGGACCCGCTGTTAGGATTTTTCTCTGTGCCCTATTCTACCTCAAAATGTGCAAACATCTCCATCCAGTAATCCAACCTTAAATCCTCTCACTTGCCTCCACAGAACACCCACTCCAGCAGACAATGCTAACACAAACCCACCAACAGTTCATCAATATCCCGTAATGCACGGTAATGGCTCTGTTATCCTGAGTCAGGCTGGAAAGGCCCAGTAGCGCTGACCCAGTGACGTAGCACAAGACGTGGCTGCTGCAGTTATGGCTTAATACGGCCTTGCACATTTCCAAATTTACGGGACATTTAGTGACGTAGCTTCTAAGTAATGAGTCCCGAGCGAGGGTCGTTAATATCGCCCGGTCTGCGTCGTGTATGACATACCAGTGCGGATTGCTCGGGATGCCCACCTGATGACAGAGATGGAGGGGTTTGAAGTTGGGACCGAGGGGGCAATCTGAGGAAGGGGTTGGGAAAATTGTAATGCAGTAAAGAGGTTTTGTATGGAAGGCGTTGAGAACTTTGGTACGCATTTGAAAAAAAAATGCTTGCGTTATTTTTAGGTATAAAAGATTTGAAAGACGCAATGAAGTTTAGTGCATACCACCATCACGGCCAACTACACTGCAAAAAAATTTCGACAATGGCGGAAAAAGATGCCAGAGCTTTTTTTTCGTACCTATAGGGATTTTTCTGTTGACTTGAACATTCCTGGCTACAGGAATCTGGGTGGAAATGAAACACCAGTCTGTATAGAGACAAAAAGTAATTTAATAAATAGAATATTTCCGTTTTTTATAAGTTTCAAACAGTTGAGAAGAGATTGAATATACTGGAAAAGTTCAGTCAACAGGGAAATCTATTGTACATAAAAGCTGTGGTAACTTTTTATGCCATTCTATTTCGTCATGATTATTCTTTTACAGTGTAGACTAATAAGGACAGAGAATCTCGATATTTTGACGTTCGATAAACTTCTAGAATCTATGATTGTTAACTCTTTGTCATCAACCCTTCTTAATCTGAAAAGAAATTCATTAAAAATTCCCCATTTGAAGATATCCTGATGTATGGAGTCTTAAATACTGAAATCAATATAAGATTTCAATATAAGCCATAAAGATTTTCAGTTATGATGATATGAGTATGATTCTATCTCCTTAAACTCTAGACAACAGCATTTTTTTTAAAATTAGGACCACTTATATTTTTCCATTTTTTCTTCTATGCCACCAAATTAATTGCGATGTTTCTATTTAAGAAGCACAGCCATGAAAGACGCTATGACCTATCAAGCCCAAATTGCCCCAGTGCAATCAACTCCTCTGAATGACCTCGAAGCTAACACAGTGTTGCAAGCCTAATCCAAACGCTCTTAAGCACACAGTGTTTCCTTCAGCAATAATGAATCAATGTCCGATGCGCATTTGAAATGAAGTGAAAAGAGCACCTAATCTGTCCCTCTAATGTTTGCTTTGATTAGAGAAGTTCCAGCCTATAGGTAATTATAGGACCTTAGATCAATACGGAGACTTCGTGACAAGGAGAGATTCTCCGATCAAGAAACTATATGGCTAAGGTATATTAACAAAGACCTGACGACATGTACTTGGGTTTGGCGGTTCGTCCGTTTAAAACGACTATTTTTCAGTCATTAAGGAGATGGTGAGTTTGAGTTAAGGGGGTTTCGGAATGCAGTAGTTAGTTCGGTTTTTCTGGTGGATGTTTCAAACCTTAATGTAGTTTAAATATTACAGAGACTTAGTATAAATGTTAGATACTTATTTGCTTCTACTTGCTGCATACCTATTCGCAGTCGACGTACGTATTGCGTACCTGGAGATGCAAACAGTTTGATCAGGTTCAATACACTTTACACTCTTTTTTATTGCATAAGTTATTTCTTTTTAATTGATTGATTCAAATTCAATTTTAATTTATTCAAAATTCATAAAATTTTACAGGCGTTCTTTTGGCACTGAAAGGCAACTTTTTGGAGGTACCCAAAATTGAAATTTGAAAAAATTCGTCTTTTTCGCTCCACCTTAATGTAGTATATAAACATGCTTTATTATTGAATAATCCGGAATTTGTTTACATAATTAACTTCTTTGTTTTTGAGGTTTCAAAGTTCCTTCTTTTTTCAGCTATCTTTCAAAAGGATCAAGTATTTCTTGCTACAAAACTGTGCAGGGATTTTGAATAATTTTATTATTGATATCCCCCTTTCATACAACTGTAAATTTAAGCAAGCTGGTTTTCAACCATTTTTGAAGGTATTTCTTATGGTTTTTACCTAAAATAGCTTGGCGATTTTTAACAACATAAATAACCAAAAAAAACTATATGTCATATGCAACTCAGGACCATACTTTGCTCACACTAACCAGTTGCTCACCCATTTTTATATAGAAACTTAATAACGTATACCGATAGGGCAGCACGCATAGTTGTCATGATACGAATTTTCTAAGCGTAAAGGCAGAAGGAAAGAAATCGATGCTAGCAAAACTTTCTTTCATAGAGTTAACAAGAAAGTATGATTTTTCCTTTAGTTTAAAAATAGCACACATCTGAGACGGTAGAATATCCGGTTCGTATATTTTCCCCCAGTTTTCTAATACTTTCTTCTTAGCTAAACTTTCTTAGGAAATTCCAATCTTGAATCCAAGGGATCGCTCCTAAAAAAGTGTTAGTAGGGATGAAAAAAGAATGTTTTGTAACGAAAGTGTAGGACTGACAATCAGTAGAGACAGAGTAGTTAAAGACAGCTAGGAGTCTACTGTAAAGATAAATGGTTTTTGAATTATATAAAGTTCATTGCATTTCATGTATATTAGAATTTCTCTGAAATTTTTATATTATTTTTTAGTTTCTGTAACAATTTACGCAATGTCATTGTGTTATGTATTTTTTCCCCTTGAGAATGGTATAAATGAAACATTACACGCATTATGCCTAGCTCTAACCTTAATAAAGGCTAAATTGAAAGCGGAATAGGGATTTAAACTTCTTAAAGGATAAAGCATTTTCCGTATAGTGCGTATTGAGGTTTAAATGGCTTTCCATTCATAAAAAATAGAGGTAAAATCATTCTCAATGTATTATCGTTATTGGCTCACCATTGGAAAATTTGTAAAAGAATGTAAAATTTTGGGAAAGTTATCTTTTTCTCAGAATAACATTGTATAAAACATCAATCTTTTAATGCTATGGTATGATTTTTACTATCCAAACTTAATAATATTTCTATTTACTATATAACGCTAATAATAATAATAATAATAATAATAATAATAATAATAATAATAATAATAATAATAATAATAATAATAATAATAATAATAATAATAATAATAATAATAATAATAATAATAATAATAATAATAATAATAATAATAATAATAATAATAATAATAATAATAATAATAATAATAATAATAATAATAATAATAATAATAATAATAATAATAATAATAATAATAATAATAATAATAATAATAATAATAATAATAATAATAATAATAATAATAATAATAATAATAATAATAATAATAATAATAATAATAATAATAATAATAATAATAATAATAATAATAATAATAATAATAATAATAATAATAATAATAATAAAAACTATCTGCGTTAATCATTTTTCTCCAAATGCAAAGAAAAGACAGACAAGAGAAAGAGGTAAACTGTATTTAACTATCAAAATTTGATAAACTAAAGCAATTGAATAAAATGTAACAGAATAATAAAATTTTATTTGGATTTTCGTTAATTAGATTTGTTCCATAGCACTGTCATTGCCCTCAAAAATAAAAATAGTTTTTAAAATCTATGATTGAGCCATCTTAGTTAGACTTCACATTTATAAAAAGTAAAATAAGTAGAGGTAATTATCTTAATTGCAATAAATTTCAGAAAGAATAGTGTAAATTTTTTAAGCGTTTTATAACGAATCACACATGGGTAATGAATTCACTTCTTTATTCCTTTTGGTTTTGTAAGTTATCAATATTAACGTAAAACAAGGAATAAATAAAAATTTTATCGCTTAATTTTATTATTAAAATTTTATTTGTTTTGTATTCAAGATAATCATTTTAGTAATGAAAAAGGAAAATGGTGAGTTCTTAAATTTGATAGCTTTATATTAAAGCATCAGAATGAATAATAGCTTCAATTCACGTGACGTCAGCGATCACATGATAGCTACATTTCTAGCTTCGTTTACTAGTGAATGCATTACTATACTAGACAGCAACTTAAGTTCAACCTACTACGTAACTAACAAACAAATTAGTTCCCATCGCGGTGTCTGAATTTCGAGTGAAACAAAGAACGTCAATTATAAAATATGATTATTTCGTTAAACCCATGTATAAATAGTATCATTTTATAACAATTCGCGTATCGAAATTCCTCCTATCAATCCAACAGGCTTTGGGTTTACTCATTTTCTCCTTCCGCGTAGTGACGTACTGGGTTCAGGAAACGTTGCTGTGAAGTATAACAGCATAGTATCAATTAACTTTGTTTTTGTAGCTATCACGTGATAATCAATACTGACGCCCTCTGGCGATGAATTGACCCCATTACATTAGAATAAGAAGTTAATCGCAAAAGACAACAGTGATCAAATTGATAGTGTGTGAATGTATGATTTTTAGGCTATTGAGATACTTTAACTCCATAAAATAAAATGATAATCAAGTTTCTAATATGTAATTACTAAGCTTAAATAGAAGTGCAACTTGAGTTAAAATATTTGAATCCATTTTAACTGAATATGCAATATAATATTACTCATCTACTACTATATTTGACAAATTAAGACATTTTTCGTTTTAAAATAATTTTAAATTAATCATCGAGTCACTTTTCAATTTAATTGAATTTAATGATTCTGAAAAATTCACGTTTACATTTTGTAATTAAAAAAAACTATATTATCTCTCTCACTCTCACTATTTTATAATAAAAATGTCAGAGCAAAGAAAGATATACTAACATCAACCTTGTGTATCTGTTTTGTACCTATCCATAAAAGAACGCTGAAAGTGAAATAAATGACTATGGATTAAATCTTAATAACAAAACTTTTTATTTGTGCCGAAAGTCGAGAATAAATACACAAAAGATATTTTTTACCGTTAGCTTTGAGAAAAATCCATCATAAAACAATAATGAGTATTTTTATGATTAATGGCATTCTACAAATAGAAAAAATATGTATGTTTAGCTTTGTTGTTCTTTCGTCGACTCTTTATTTACTTCTTTTTAATTTCAAGCAACGTTTCACGTGGGTATGAAGAATGTAAAAATAAAAACTAAACATAGCTAAAAATAACTGCCTTTGGTATTTTTAGTAAATACGTTGCCGTTTCAAGCATATTTAAAACAATGCAATTATAATAAACAACAATATTAATTTGACTCATGTTGGCTGCTGAGTTATTTATGGAAATTACTTCGTCGTTTCTTACGACTAAACGGTATAATAGGGATTTGATAATTTCCTTAGTTCATTACCTTTATTTAGCTGCTTAAATAAGGAAGTTGCATGTGTCAGATTTTCAAAAACAAACAAGTGCTCCGTATGGTTTTTTGTATGGTAAAATGAAATATCTAGTCAGTTTTTCAAAAAAATTTACAGGTAATTAAATATTTTAATTTAAAAGTCGAGAAAAAAACACGTGACTGAAAACGTTTATTGTTTAAACTATAAGATGACGTCAACAATAGTACCATCAACTCCATTGCTTTACAACAATGTTTAATATAAGATGACGTCACATCCAAACTCTTGGCGTTTTCGCGGGCTTTTAAAAAGGGGATTTTTGTTAATTTTTTTGGCAATCAAAAAAATTTCTCGATCGGCCTCAAATTTTGGGTAGTTCCTTATTTTTGCAAGAAGAATCGATTAAAAAAATAAAAAAAAATCATGCAACTTCCTCATTATGATAAGGGAATTAAAATTAGCCCATTAAATTAGGGAAACACTCTGAGTCGAAAAATTTTATAAAAGGTTTGAGTAATTAAAATAAAAGATATCTTAATAGTTTTTAACTTAGGAAGAACCCCGATTATAACATACTAAAAATCGGACAAAGTGGGATCATGGTAAATTCAACTTTGTTTTTAAAATTAAAAAAAAATGGACGATATTAAAAAAATAAGACAGCAAATATACAAGTTTATAAGTTATTTTTGAGAGATGAAACCAAATACTACTGTTCTTAGTGGAAAAAAAACTTTCAATATTCAAAAAAAGCGTGCACTATCCGTTTATTTATCTTTTCTTCTTCTTAAAAATATCCTATTCCTTCTGTATTTTTTATTATTAAAAACTTGCAGACAATTTCTTTATGTAATTAAAGCCTTTATTCTCCTTTATAACTAATTTCATTGAAGTTCATGTACAGTTGAAGAAAAAAAAAGTGAGACAGTTCGCATTGTAAGCGAACTACTAGGGTTAGAAAAATTCTGTAAACTCCAATTTTCATTATTTAACGTCTACTTTAAAAAAAGCTATAGTGTATGTCCTTAGGGGGCCATCTACATATTAAACGAAGCACAAACTTTCGTTTTTCCTATGGGCGACATCAAAGATTATTCCCGATTCTGAAAGAACACCCTCTAAAACCCCCAAAAACCAAATTTTGTGTTGATTGGCCCACAAACAAAGCCAGGAGAGGGGGTTGAAGTTCGTTGAATTTACGTTGAAATCTCGTTTTTCATAGATTTTGATCCTTACAACCATTAACCCCGCGCACACTGTAGGAAATTTTAATTAGAAAAATTTGCGCCAATCTCATATCGAGAAAGACTTACAGCTTATGAAAATTACAGTAACCTTACGGTAACCATAATCCACTCACTGAAATCAACAAACACATGTAGCCGTGTGGCCTAACGGCTAGTGTGCCTGGTCGCAAACCTATAGAGCCAAGTTCGAACCGCATAGCTTCCGTGTTCTAGTTTTGCTTTTTGAAGTTTGTGGGTGCCTCAAACTTAAACTACCGATAATGTTAGAATTAATAGGTTCTTATTTTTTACACTATTAATTTCAGTAAAAGGGAAAATTAACCTATTTTTTTGTGCATGCAATATTTTTTATTTGTTTTTAAATTTTGATGATATTTTTAAATAAAAGTTTACAAATTAAAAATCTTTAAAATTACAATTTTTTCAGATGAAATAATTCCGAAACAATACTTTTTACAATTTTACATTATTCTTATAAAAATGTTTTTGAATTACATGAATAAAGTTTTAAAAAAGAGTATTCGATAAAGATTCGTTCGTTACAGATTCCATAAAGATATTTGTGGTTTTAAGTATAAATCAAACATCAAGAAAAGTCGTCACTTAATAAGGACGGTTTCGTCTTGCATGCATTGTTTATTAAAAGGAATTCAACGTTTTATCTTTGATATTAAATGTTATCAAGACATGAATAATTTAACCATGACGCAAATATTAACATGTTGCTGAATTTTGGATCACACAGCTTTCCCATATGATTCATCCCAGGGTTAACAACATCTATTTGCCTATAACAGGCTCATCCAAGGGTTTAACCAGCCTCTTACTCCTACAGTAGTTTTCAGGGGGAAGGCAAGCAGCGTATTAAAACCACCCTACGCAGCCAGTGGGCTCCATGTTCGTAATGAAAGTTGGCTTACATAATTAACTAATAATTAATAAAATAGTGGTGGCTACAAATGAAAAGATTACCACTGTAATAACAATTAAGCTACCACTTTTTAATTTAATGTTATTTCTTATACGTATAGTCAATCAATTCTTGCATTCAACCTGGAATTGGGAGCACAGAAAATCCAGCCGCTGTTGTCACCAAATATATAGATGACATCGTGGGCTCAGAAACAAATTTTGAAAATTTTATGGATGAGGCTAAATAGAAATTGGGACTTGAACAGGTTGAGTTTGTAAATTTAACATTAATTAGTATGCTGATTTTTATTCAGGCTCAAGAAAAATAAGCATGCCAATTAACATTAAAATTTAAAAACACAAACAGAAAAAAAACAAAAAAATATCCAATACCCCTAAAATAAAACTCCCATATCCCTTTCCAATCACCCCCCCATATATTCGGTAGCAAAAAACGTTCTCCAATTCTCCTCCCCCTAAAAATAATCACCCATGATTATAAAGACATATTCTTACTTTTTTTTCTATATGGTAAAAAAAACTTTAAAAAAATAAAATGAAATTTTTAAAAATTTATCATTGGCCACACGATGATGCATTTTCTCCTTAAACCTCCAATTGTTTAAAATATCAAGAAGCTTCAAATCGTCAGCATGATTAAAGTTAATTAATTTTAAATCATCAAATTTATTAACTTTGAAATTTAATGATTGACTAGTCAACATATTTCACATTTATATTTTGGTATCATATTCATTAAGCGCATAGATTCAGAAAATTCAATGTTTATCCTTAAATATTAATAAACTCTGTACCCAACCTAATGAAACATAACTCGTAATTTAATTAATTATTAAAAACACGACTGCAGAATCATTAAAATCAGTATTTGAAAAATTTTCTGGAAATTTTTCTATTCCTATATGTATAAGCAAATTTTAAACTCTGTAATTGCCTTAATTTTTCAAGATAAGTTAGTTTTTTTAAGTGGAAATTGAAAATTATTAGAAACATTCTTTAAATACTAATGCTAAAAATACCTCAAAAAATCAATCAAATTATCTGTATTTAAGTATTTTTATAGGAATTTTTGAGCCGCAAAAGCCTGATTTATTGTTTCATTAATTAGTTAAATTTCTAGCTCTTATAAACAAAACCACTTTCATAATTTAGCGTGATTATTTATTACCTTTATTAAGATTTGTATTACATTTTTTCCGAAATTTAAAAAAAATGTTATTTGTAAATAGTAATCCTCAATTAATTATTATTATTTGCGGTACATTCGTATTAGCTCGTCCATTCGCCAACAGGGGCGATAAGTCGCCAAGTCTGGTAAACCCCGCAACACTACCGTTGATTCTGGTAACCCTGGAAAACGTAGCGAAATCGCGCTAGTTCCGATCACTGGCGCATGCGCTCGCAATTTAAATCGGTAAGCCCATGGGTGAAATAATGTGTGCGCACCGCGCAGGTTGTTTTGAACGTAAATTCAACAGTGTTTACAAGGTAAGAACGAAGACTGCATCTGAAAGGTAGGAGTCTGCTTTCGTGTCGTTCCACGGTGAACTTTGTTGCGCCATTTTGCCGAGCCCCAGAGTCTTTCAATGTTTGCGTATGCACGCCGGTGCATCGACAAAACGATCGGCAATCGACATCGAGAATCGACAAAGGATCGCCGGCGGTAGGATCGACCATTTTGCAAGTAAGTTAGTGCTAAAAAAGTTATTTTTATGCTCTTACCGAGTGATATCCGTAGTTTTGGTTCATCCAAGAATACTGATTCCCCTTTTTCTGAATCCTAACTGTGTCTGATTACCCCCACAACGAGTTTGGTTATAGATAGGGCAGGGGGGGTTTGGGGGGGGCGGCAGCCCCCCCAACCACATGAAACTTTTATTTTTTATTTTCTGATGTTATAAAGATGTTTCTGATGTTAAAAAATGTGTTTTTCGGCGATTCTGATGAAATCCCGTATTTTGGCGCGTTTTGGCGAAATTTGGCGAAGTTGGCGAAAACGATGGACGGGCTAATACGAAAGTACCTTATTTGCAAATAAACGGCTATAAAATTGTATAAATTTGTATTAAAGGATTTAGATTTGAAAAAAGGATCAACCATCTATTCAGCTTTATGTTTGCCTGTATCCCTATCGGTTAACCTTAAACAATGAGACATGTGGAAAATGCGAGACAGAACCTGCAACCTAGCGATCACGAGCTTGTTATACTCTACCAACCAGGCTACTACTTTAGGGCATTCTAATCGGAAGACGAAATTGCGCCAAAACATAGATAAATAGCCAAATCTGCTTTAACTTTGGTAGGAATTTTGGCAAAACACAGATAAGAAGCCAATTCTGCTTTATGTTTCGTAGCAATTTAGCAAAATTGTTGCCAATCTTTCCTATTAGAAGTAAACTTCCCAAAATTTTCAAACCCCCCTCCTGGCTTTGTTTGTGGGCCAATCAACACAAAATTTGGTTTTTGGGGGTTTTAGAGGGTGGTCTTTCAGAATCGGGAATAATCTTTGATGTCGCCCATAGGAAAAACGAAAGTTTGTGCTTCGTTTAATATGTAGACGGCCCCCTAAGGACATAAACTATAACTTTTTTTAAAGTAGACGTTAAATAATGAAAATTGGCGTTTACAGAATCTTTCTAACCCCAGTAGTTCGCTTACAATCCGAACTGTCTCACTTTTTTTTTCTTCGACTCTACATTGTTTTTATGTTTCACTGCAACATAAAAATTATCTTGGAAAGCAGCTTTTTTAAAAGCTCCTACATCTTATAATTTGGGTTCAGGAAATATGTTAGAGGAAAATTATGTCTTTATTACTTTTAAAACAAAACAATGCAATCTATAAAATTTTTAGTTGCTTATTAACTGCAATCGAACAATTGAAAATGCAATTATGGAAAATATCAAGACTAAAAATGTCACATATGGTGTACAACTTTTGTATATAACTATTATAAGAAACTATGTAATCGTAATTTTTTAAAGATTTTAATGGAAATCAGCATTTAATGGAAAATATCGCAACAAATTACTACTAAAATTGCTGGAATAAGTAAGACAAGGAACTTTACGAAACCCACACAAGAAAAGGGAAATTTCTAAGTAAATTATAAGTTACTCGGATGGGTACTAAAAAACTGATGAAGCCTTAAAAGACATAAAATTTAAACCCTTCCAATCGAATCGCTAGTAACTGATTGAATTTCGTAGTCCAATCTCTTTTCTTATCTGAAGAGTAGTTCAATTCAAGAACCACATCTCATTCATGTTGCTGCGCATTTTTGGAATTTTCAACAATATTTCTCCCTTGGAATTTTACTAAATGCCTTGCACAAAGCTTTGTTCTTTACTGGGGATAATGTTAAATCTATGGACGATCTGCTATTTATTGATGATAGGAAATCATAACATGAGGAGGAATTTGCTCAGTAAAGAAAGTTATTTTTGATATTACAGGGTGTTTGAAAATTGCGTTGCACGGCTTTTATTCGGAAATAACACCTACGAGGGTCATGGAAGTAAGGTCTACTCCTAGGTAAGAGAGCCTGGAGAATCCATTGAGATAACTTACAGCACCCCTAGTGGCGAAATTAAAAAGTTGAAAAATTAATTTAAAAACTAAAGGAAATAGAGCAAAAACCTCAGTGAGAGTATTGTTGCCAACGTCATGAAGAACTCACTGAAAAAAATTTGATCAAAATATCTTGGATATTCGTGGAGATATTAGCATGTGAAAATAGCACTTTTTCAGGGGTCAAAAAGGAAAGAGTTCACATATTTGCAAAATTTTCAGTGTTACTGTGTAGTTTTGTGTCTTTTTAGTTGAATGAACACAAAATTTAATAAAGAAATAAAAAAAAATTTGCAAATATACGAACTTTTTCTTTTTTGATCCCTGAAAAAGTGCTATTTTCACATGCTAATATCTCGGCGAATATTCAAGATATTTTCATGAATTTTTTTCAGTGAGTTCTTCATGACGTTGGCAACAATACTCTTACTGATGTTTTTGCTCAATCTCCTTTAGTTTTTAAATTATTTTTTTAACTTTTTAATTTCGCCGCTAGGGGTGCTGTAAGTCATTTCAGGGCATTCTCCAGGCTCATTTACCTAGGAGTAGACATTACTTCCATGATCCTAGGAGGCGTTGGTTCCAAATAAAAGCCGTGCAACGCAATTTTGAAACACCCGGTATGATTTTTCTTAAATTGCAAATGGAATATGCTTTAATTATTGAATGATTTCACAGAAAAGTTTATTTAAATCCTGTATAATTAAAAAAGGCTTCTTAATGGGTATATTTTAAGTAGTGTTGGTATATGTTTTTTTAATTCGTTCTGTTTTTATGGAGATCATGCGGTTAAATGTAGAAATCACTTAAAAATTATAATGCTTGACTAGTGGATGGATTTTAATACCTTTTCATCCGGCAAAATTAAAGCCCTAGATCCTCTACCTTAAGTAGCGACATCACGCTCAATTGGCCGCCATTGTAGGGAGAACTCACTACTAGTGACGATAAGCAAGACTATCCAGACTAGTAATGAGTTCTCCCCACAATGGCGGCCGATTGAGCGTGATGTCGCTACTTAAGGTAGAGTATCCAGGGCTTTAGGAAAATAAGGTGTAAAAATTTATTGAAAATTTTAAAAAGAGAGCTATAACTCCTTCCGTGCAAGGCCAGGCATATCAGCTAGTAAAAAAATAAATATATGGGATTAGCAAACTATTTTTTGTATAAAATAATAAACTATCACTATGTGTTAAAAATTTTTGTTTAATTCTGTTAACGTTCCGCCATGCTATTTTTGACACCAAAAAGTAGAACTATTGCGAAATAATATCAAACTCGTAGATTAAAATGTTTAGTTAAATCAATAACTGTTAAGTTTATAAATAAAAATCAGATAAATTTGTCAATATTTGAATATAATATAGCGTTAGATCCTGGAGTTATTTAGCAGAAAGGTTAACGGAATTGAACCAAAATTTTGAATTTCCTTAATTTATCAACACTTTATTCATTACATCACTATTTACGTGCACTAATATCGTTTACAATCCCCTTTTTAGAAAAATAGCTCTCAGTTGTAAAAATAGTAACGATTTTTGCATTTAGTTAAGCACGACATTTTTTGAGGAAAGGACATTTATTTATATTAATCACATCAATATTAAATACACCTCATCAGATTTCAACCGAATGCATATTTCCTGAACATTTATCCCTCGTAATTCCGTATATTCTTAAGCTCTATTCATGAATAAAAGTCCCAACATTTTGATTGCCCTTTCAGTGTGTAGCCCGCAATTGAATGAACAAGAACATTATAAGAAGATTCCCGTAAATTATATCTAGTTTTTTTTGTGTTAGATTCATTATTCAAGATTATTGTACACTGGAGTTTCTTTTGGTTAATTTTGTTTCTCCTAATTTGTTTTATTTTTTTAAAAGTGGTTTCGTCCTCGGTAGTTTTCTTTAGTAAATGCTAGCCGCTGTGAAAATTTTTTTACAAATTGAAATTAGTTCATTATTTAAACGATAAATTTGCTTTCACTAAAGGTCCCTTTGCTCAATTTTAGAGGTTAGAATCTACTCTGTTTCTATGAATTCTTATGGATAATTGTACAAGAACTAAGTTTTAAATTATTTTCTAGACATAAATCGGATTCTTCCGTTTTCTTTTGTAATTTCTTCTCCTACCTCGACCTTCCTTAATCAAGTTTCTTAGATGCAAGAGGGAAAGTCTGTAATCGTACACGTCGTACTGGCTCTTCGACATGGGCTGCAGGACATCATAATGCCCGTTATCGGTTAGCCCACTGTACAGCAAGAAGCACGACGTCCCATGCCTACCAAAGCACAGAGGCTCCATCTCAGGGGCACTCGACAGGTATATCTTGACGCTGCAGGCGAAAATGTGAGTGAAGGCCACGATCTCAGCTTCCCCACCGTACGAACCGCTGGTCAGCATATTATCCATGTAGCTGTAGATGTCCGAGTCATCCACAAAGTCTTTGAAGTAGTCCCAGTTGTTGCAGATCTCTCTCACCACCGTTTCTCTCAGATTCTGGTGTTTGGCCTGCCGACCCATCGTGTGGTAGGCAAAGGCGCGGAATAGGCAGTTGCCGTCTCCACGCATAGGAAGGATCTTGAAATTGCCTTCTCGCTGGTGCGAATATTTCTGTTGGAACTTGTTCAGTTTCTGTCGGGACATGGATCTAGTGACGGTACGCCGGATGACGGCCTTTGGTCTGTTTTTTCTGAAGGAGGCATGCTTGGCTTTCTTTCTTGTTATTGGTTTCTTGGGTTTTTTTATGAGCGGCATGGTGTATTCGGCCGAGTATGTTATTAATTGAATTTTAGTTAAATATGACACAGTAGGATTGATTGAATTTTGAAAAGTGTATTGTTGTTATCCAAAAGATATTGTATGAAATTGAAATGTTCCATCATAACAATGTAAATATATGTTCAGTGTACATGCTGCTTAATTTATAGTTTAGTAGGAGGCTGTAGGATGTATTGAATTTTGAAAAGAGTATTGTTGTAATCTAACAGAGATTGTATGAAATTAAAGCATCCCATTATAACAATGTGAAAAACTCTCTTGCATGCGTTATAAAATTCTAGTCGAATAGAAGGAAGTAGGAGCGATTTACTTTTTGATAAGATTGTATTGTTCAAACTAACAGAGGGTGCATGGAATTTAAAAAGTTGTATTTTAACAATGTAACTGAAGGTTTCGATTTGGTTGCTTGCTTCTTATATTTCTTTAGTTTGAATGCGTGATATATAGTAATTCAATTCAGTGTTTCTTTTTTAAAACTGTCCTTAGAAATATTTACAAAAAGAGAACTTTTTGTACGACTTCTCTTAACTGGTTTAATACCAATTAAGTTCAATTCAGACGAAACTATGCCACCTCATAATCAAGTCCAAGAACAATAGTCTTGAAGAAACTTCAACAATTTTAATATGAGCTGTCAAGAATAACTTAATACTATACTTCAATGCTGCACAAAATTTCAATAGAGACGACTCAATTTTCATCGTGCCCCTTCGATACAATAACAATGTATGCAAAGCAATAATATTTTTTGACGCTAATGCTACTATATCTGAAGAAAACCTGTAAGGAACCACCTAAGAACAGGGTTATTGCTCGTTTTTGTCCACTTAGTCCGAATTTCGGAAGGGGGCTTGGCTTGCACCCCCTTCTAAATTTACCGCGTGCTCCACAGTTTGAGAATCACTTCTGTATTAACATATTGTCAGAGTAACTTACAACAATGCCTCACGTTTTGTATACCCGTTTAGGCATGGTTGTTCGCCACTGTCTCTGAAGAAACGGATAAATGTGACCTCGCCTATAAAAAAGAGTGTGGGAGCGAATGCATGTGCGGCGTTGACATCTCTCCTCCATGGCTCAATTCACAGTGTAACGCAAAATAAGTACCGACAACTAATGGCTTCAAACGTACGTTATCCTCAAATATACGTCATTACCAAAAGATATCTGCCATGCAAAACTATTTGGAGCATTCTCAAGTTTTTATTCTCTTCTAAAAATATTTATACCATCAAATTCTTTAAATGCTTTTAAAATGTGCCTAAACCATATCACATTCAGCAAAAATGAACCCCGTTTTAGCTTTATGTCCCATCAAAATTCCATTCCCTCCTAACCATTGCGCTATTTCGTTTTTTTTAACCCATAAAACTAAAAACTTAAAAGCGCAATACTAAATTACACATGCCGTTGCCAAAAACAAACACGAAACTAACTCATCGCGGCACAGATAACATCGCATTTGAAATATGTATCATCGCCAACGATGCATCAAAAGTGATGATAAATAAAAAAAATGGCACCGCTCCATTTTCACTTTTTAATATTCCATCGACGTTATAATCTATCACCTCACGCTCTAACGTATGACAACGCTTTAAAGATACAAACCCTGATAATGCCATCTCTGTCTCAGATTTAATAGAAATGGTTGGGCGAAAAGGGAATATGCATTTTTACGTGAAAGCTTTCAGATAGACACCCTGGAGAGGTAACGAATTTCCTTTCAAGAGACTTTATTAGGGCTGTTGTTTTACACTTGCGTTGCGAAAGGGGCTGGAAGAAGGTCACATGATTTTTTGATGATGCTAGTACATCCATCATTTAGCTGGAACGTATGCGTTAGTTATGCTTTGGGACTCAGAATTGCTTTCTTCATGTGCCAATGAGGGAGAATAAGTATGTTTGAAAAAATGTATAAAAAGGAGCTTGATATTGTAATTTACTTCAATATTTTTAAAGAATGTTGTTAAAATGCTTTTTTTGGCAGATAGGCAAAAGAAATATAAAGATTTTGATCAGATATACAGGGTGTCCCATAAATAGTGGGTCACACTTCTAGGGGGGATAGTAGACACCTAGACGAGTCAGAATCACATAGGAATCGGGGGTCCCAGACCAAATCCCAGGGAGTTAAAATTGGAGCGACACCCCAAAAAAAGTATTGAAAAATTCAATTTGTAGAAGAACTGCTATTGGTAAAAATTTAATTATCGTCTCAAAAATTGTGATTTAATATGATCTTTAAAATTATCGCAAAAGTCTTCACCTTAAAATTTTTTTTATTATGAAAAAAGTTAAAAAACCACAAAAAAATGTGAAAATTCTGCCCAAACCTCATTTTGTATTTCGAAATCCTTTCTTTTGATTTTATAATCTGAAAGATCATAGTTGTAAACCCTTAAGTCCAAAGTGTCACGTAAAAACCATCAATATTCAATGCTTGAGATCCTGTTAAAGCACGGTATGAGTCCGTTTTCTTCGTCCGCAGACTGTCGTTTTGGAAACGGCTATAGGAAACCAGTTTCCGCACGCTAAAAACGAACTTTAACAGGATCTCAAGCATTTAATATGGATGATTTTTACGTGAAACTTTGGACTTAAGGGTTTACAACTATGATCTTTCAGATTATAAAATCAAAAGAAAGGATTTCGAAATACAAAATGAGGTTTGGCCAGAATTTTCACATTTTTTTGTGGTTTTTTAATTTTTTTAATAATGAAAAAAATTTTAAGGCGAAGACTTTTGAGATAATTTTAAAGATCATATTAAACCACAATTTTTGAGACCATAATTAAATTCCTACCAATAGCAGTTCTTCTACAAATTGAATTTTTCAATAATTTTTTTGGGGTGTCGCTCCATTTTTATCTCCCTGGGATTTGGTCTGGGACCCCCGATTCCTATGTGATTCTGACTCGTCTAGGTGTCTTCTATCCCCCCTAGAAGTGTGACCCATTATTTATGGGACACCCTGTATAGTTCATAAATAGTTATTTCATTTTATTAAACTTAGAACCTCTACTGTCTCTCTTGTTTCCATCATCGATTTAGTCATAATTAATAAAAAAATCTGTAAAAGAAGGGTTGATATTGTAATTTTTACCATTTTTTTAAAGAGTGATGTTAAAACGGTATATTTACTTTTATTCGCTTTATTATAATTTAATCGAATGAATAATTATAATTTGCGACTAACTGCGAATAACGGTGATTCTCTTCATTATAATTTGAAGAGAATCGCAGGTAAAAAAATTCCATCATTCAAATCTTTATCACCAGAGTTTTAAAAAAAATTATTTATAACTTAAAAAGTATAACAAGGTTTATTAAACGAACTCTTCTTCATCAATAATGAAGATAAAAATATCTCCATAGTGTTACCTTTCAATATTTCATCTTTAAGTGGTATTTTCATTAAGGTTTATAATTTCCTTTTCTCCTAAAAAAGTTTGAATATGAATAAACTACAAACTTTCGTGACTCCCACGAGTTTCCAAAATCAATAAATATCAATTAAACACGTTTGTAGGTAAATGGGGATTTCAAAATGCAATTAAATAAATGAACTGTTGAGAATGAAAGTTGTGTAAGCACACAAAACTTTATTTTGGATAATGGGAAGTTTTCTGCAACGGCAGGTGTTTCTACTGATAAGGCTGAGGTCTTATTATCTGAGGTCTTAAAACTTTAAGCATTTAACTCTGTTAGGGGATTCAGTACCCCATCACCTTAATAAAAATCGATTTTGAGATTTTGATAAATTATAAATGAGAAAACATTTAGTTTTCTAACGGTGTATTACTTTAGCCTTTAATCCGTTTCAAAATATACTACAAATTCCTAAAAAATGTAAACAAACCGAAATTCTGTATACCGCACCTACTTTGAATGGAAATATCTCAAAACTGTGTTTTTAAACCTTCGATGAACCTTTTCTAGTGAACTAACAGTTGAAACATCATGATTTTTTGCACACATTCCTGTTATGATGTAGTTGTTATACTGAATGAAGCTTCTAAAAAATATCGGTAATTTTTTTTAAATATCACTTTTATCATGAAAAAATGCTATATTAAAAATTTTAGAGATGCAATGTAAAAAGTTCAAGAAAATGGGTTCTAATTAATTAATTAATTAATTACTTAGAGCTCATTTCAGTATAATTTATAATATGTATTTTACACCCTTTAAAAACTTGAAATCTGTATGTTTAATATACTTTCTTAAAAAAGGTACATCGAAATATACATTTTTAACATTGTCGACATAGGGGTTTCTGAACCCCCTTAAATTCGTTACTGAAATAAAGTATCAACAGGAACTCAAATCCCTTAAATCTAAATTCTATAACTTTAGATTTACAATAATGTTGTCAGTTCTAGGGTAAACTGTAAAATGTTAAGAATGAAAAACAAATCTCAGTAATATCTAATTTAAGAGAAAGTTACTTGTTTCCTTGTTTTCTTGTTTTTTTAGGATCTTTCCTAATTATACTTATTCAATTACCATTCGTAAATTTGATTTATTCCAGGTTTCTTTTACATTTATTCACTTTTTTAAAGACTTTTTTCTTAATTGAGGAGAGTTAAACTTTGATTGTTAATTATTATTTCGTTACCTTAAATTTCTCTTTAAATTCATTAAGAATAAAAATTAAAGAGGACCTAGTCACACTCACTGTATTTACATTATGTCAATAACTAAGATATTTACATTTCCGTTGCTTTGTACATTGTAATTAAATTCGCCTCTTTACGTATTTCTTTTCGTGATTTTTTCACGGACTAATTACCTAAACTAAAAACGCAATTTTACCCGAGAAAAAAAAAGAATTTTTACACTTTCACGAACATATCCAGTGTATTCTTACGCCTAACTCTAAATTTTATATTCACCAAAAGTAGTTCTTTATATGTATATTTTGCAAATCCATGTTAAGAACTAAGGAAACAGCATCAGGTATTCTTAAAACCCCAAGAGTAACTTTCGGTACTACTTTTTCTTCATTTACTTGACAAAGTTATAAATACAATATTTCGCACAAAAAACTATCAATTAAGAGAAGTTGTAATTTTTTACAATCGATTTTATAAATTAAACAAATGGAAAGTCGGAAGAATTTTTATATGTCTTAGGGAGGGATAGTAAGCTTTTAATATTGTGACGGGTAAAGAAGATGCAGGCCACATCCAAAATACTAGTTTTATTGTAACTTTAAAAACAATTAAGAAGTTTAAGTTTAAAAGAATAAATTAATAAAAACCCTAAAATCTAACGAGTAAATAGCAGGAACGAAGCAGAAAGAGAAATCCCCTTCTGCAAGAATGACCTAATATTTTCAGCCTTCCTAAAATGTGATGCCGAACATTATGCTGCAAATTCTAACTTCCGATCACCTCCCGAACGGCACACATTCACCACAATGGGACTCAAACCTCGTAACAATAAAATATGAATCGTCATCTTCATATAGATATTTATTGACAGTAGATAGATTTTTTCTGTTAAATCTAGATACTATTAACCCTGCTGTTCTGTTAGGGTCTATTTGACCCAAAATTTTTTTCAGTCGCGTGTCAAAAAAAATTGAATAGAGTTATTTGAATGAAACTTCATGACTTTGTTGGAAAGTCATATAAATATCTACATCTAAAAGGAATTTTAATTATTTTAATTTGCGAGGGATATTTTACAGCATAGTCTTAATGTACTGTTCGGGTCAGTATGACCCGATTCTAAATTTTTTCGTTTTGCTCAAACCTTTTCATATTTTTTTGTGGAATAACTCAACGGAAAAGAATAAAACCTATTATAACATTCTTTTTCTGCATTTTGATTTTATTTTTTCTTGGATTTTTTGTCATTCGACACTAAAGCACGTGGAAGGTCAAAAGGTTGATTCAGTTGGGAAAAAAGCAAAAATATTTCCAAATTTTATTCTTTCTTGTTGTATTTTTGTTTTATGAATTATTTACTTTCAGTTAGAAAGCTAAAAATAACTAATGAAACGAAACTTGTGCTATCCGAATGAAAATATTACTCAAAATGTGGAATTAGTGTTGTTTTCATTGCCACTATCTTTTGACCAAGTTAACCATTAGGTACGGGATAAATGTGGACTTTTTGTGGTAGTATAACTTCCTAAGAACTGAAACATAAAATTTATTACAGGAAAAGAACAAAAATCATCGCCAAAGAAAATATGAAGTATTTGGAGTAATGAGTAATTTTGCAAATTCTGCAATGCGTTTTCAATGGAATTTAGTACAAATAGTAGGAAAATAAATGTTCAAATGTAGATTATTTTTGAAGATTTGAGGAAATCACTCTTATTTTCATACAGTAAAGCAGATTAAAATAATGTCATGAAGGGGGGAGGGAATCAATTAAAAAAAGTAAAAGAATGAAGAAAAAATTGAAATTACTATCGGTCCCTCAGATGAAAAAAATTAAAAAAGTACTACATTGTTGTGCCATACTTGTTTAAAACCCATTTTCATTTATGTAAATTGTCAAAACAGTAAAAAATTACAAATTTCAATTACAAATATTTTTTAGTTAATTTTATTATTTTATGTTTTTCATATCTTTACTCAATTATTTCATAATAATTACATTTATTAACAGTTATTTTACTACTATTTAACCTATTTCTTAAATTACGCCATTCATTTACAGCTAGAAGTGATATTTTTTGTATCGGGTCATATTGACCCGAACAGTACGTGCGTGGAGAAAGTCGGAGCAGAACAGCAGGGTTAAATATAAATAAAATCCTTATATTAAATGTATGTATAAATAATTATAAAGTATTTTTGACTGAAAATTATATTAGTGATTTTCCTTCATAAATAATATTAAACTCTGTAATGATCTAAAGTTCTCTTGGTTTCAAAAAATTATTACTTCCTAGAGAGAAATTATAATCGTTTTCAGGTAAACTTAATATGTTATTACCAACTAGAGATTTCCCGGAGAAATAAAACTTACTGTAAGGAACCATAAACCTTATACCAAAAAGAAAGATATAAAAAGTTTTACTTACACAGTCTATTAAGAAAGTTACCAACTCAAAATGTGTGATTAACTCCAAAAGAGTGTGAAAAAAAGAAGATCCATGACGATTTTCAACATTAACGTGTAACGCCCTAAAGGATAATATTTTTTAAGCAGTATTTTAGCGAAAGTTGACTAATTACTAAACTACGCTTGAGGGATTACACTGATTAGTTACTTTGCAAAAGATTTAAACAAAAAGCATTTTAATAATATCTTAGTACTCGCAGAATTAAAATATTTTTAGAACAAAGTAAGGCTTAATACTTTTCAGCTTTATTAATTTTAAGCTTAAATTATATTAAATTAAAACAACAAATACTGATTTATAATGCAATTATTAGTCTTCAAATTCTAACATAACGCATCTTTTATTAAGAATTTTTTTTCTTTAACTAGGGGGCTCTGGCCCCTGCTCGCTATCGCTCACCAACCCCCGGAACTGCTTCTAAGTTCAAACACTCTTTCAATTTTCTTCTTCCAGGATAAAAAGCAGCAAAGGTTCTACGATCAGTATTTCAGAGGGAAATACGAATAGATTAAGTTTTGCTTTCAGCTGCCATTTCGATAGGATTCCCATGATTTTCATTTTTGTTTCCACAAAAAAGTAGATTAAGTCGAAATATTATTTTTTAAGACTTAAAAAACTGCGATAAAAAACATGGTTTTGTATTGTGATAATATTTTAGCACTCCGTGTACTGACGGTACTCAAAAGTATCAATTTAATTAACTGGTTCTAGTGGATTGAGTTTCCCAAACATAGTTATTGTATTTATGTATATCCCTTAAATTTCAATTTAGTGACTCGAAAAAAATATTTGCACGAAAAAAATTGCAGCTAATCATAATGCCGTAGGTAAAGGGTTAACCTAGGCTTTGTAAAATCATATAAAAATGAAAAATACTTAGAAATAAAAAATGTGGAAAAGAAATAAACGTTTTCTAACATTTAAGCAAAGAAAATTTGCAATTAGTGTTTAATTTTAATACATACTTCTTGAAAAGAAAGGTAAAGTTACTCTTTACTGGATGCATTCGACTGAAATTACTTAGCAGTTAGAAAAATGAAGTTTCCACATTTAACCTTTGAGACAAGACAGCCCTCTAGTAGTGTCAATTATGTAATTATCACGTGTTTAAGACGAGTTTCATCAAAATCACTGGGGGAATATGGCCAGAGAACTCTTATTACGCCTGTTATGGTCTTTAGGGTTTCGATTCGAGCATAATCGCTTTTGCATTCTTGAGCATGCTCTAAAGCATGAGGCCTACAGACAGATATTATTTCTATGACACAGTACTTTGGACTTTTAAATCTGGGTGATCGTGGTTAGGGGCCGTTCAAATATTACGTAAGCACCTAAGGGGGGAGGGGGGTTTGCTGTTTGCTTATTTTTGCTGACAAGGGGGGAGGCGGGATCTGAGTGATGCTTACGTAAGATGGTGCATTTTCGAAAATCTCTTGTTTCTTGCATAAATAATTTCAAAATTCAACCAAAAATAAATGTAACAAAAAATTTAATTAGGAAATCTGACGTAAGCACTTCTTTCTGGAGATGGACCACCCTAACATTTTGAAATTGTAACCCCGAAAAGTAGTGTTTCGACTCATTTTTGAACCCTTAGGGTTACACCCAAAAAGGACAGCTCCTTGTACGAGTCACCTAATTTTCAAGGAAAAAAACAGTACTTACTAAAATGAATGTCAAAAAAAATTTTTTTCGGGGGGGGGGGGGGGGTCTGGCAGTTTCTTACGTAATAATGGTGGGGGGGTTGAGGTTTGCTTACCTTTGCTGACAAGGGGGGAGGGGGATTAAAAATGACCAAAAAAGTGCTTACGTAATATTTGAACGGCCCCTTACATCTGAATTAGTTGATACGACAAGGAGTCTTTAAATAATATTTACAGAATATATATAAGAAAGCATCAATTATAGAATCACTAATTCAATTTTCTGTATTTTGTTTCTTTATCATGAAAACTTCAAATAAAGTACTGAAAAATCATCGATATAAAATGTTTTCTCCCTTCAACCCTTAGATTAAACAACACCAATTGCCTTGCCATTACACTGTCGTAATGACTGCAATACAAAAGCCAGAAATCGCCTTTTATCTTTTTTTCCGACCAAGCCTACAGCTTATCGGTAAATCATTTATCGGCTTAGACGAACTAATCTGATACAGACACTTATCGTCTACTTCGAGGTTTAGAGCATTAAATTGACCCTAAAGAATTCGCTCCCAAAACTTAAGACCTTACATGGAAGGCGAGAAATTTCATCGGGATCTCTTCAACCTCTAAATAGGAACTTAGTTTTTATTATTGTCTTTCTTTAGATGCTTAGAGACAGGGAAATAAAAGAATAAAGTTTTGAGAGATCTTTCGTTCTTAATACGCTAGAAAGCTCTGTGTTGCAAAAAACTATGATTCAGGCAGAATAATCCTATAGAATACTGGCGGTTTTTGATAAATGGTGACTTATTTAGTAAAACACCTTCAGCATAAAGTAAAGGCGACTCCAATACAATTTTTTGAACTTAGCAAAGGCATTCAAATTGCTGCCTCAGAACGGGCCTAAGCGGTACATTTTCAAAATTCAAATTTAATCCCATAATTGGAGAAAATAAGCTTGTTAAAGATAAAAAAAGCAGCTTTTAATTTTTTTCTATATTATTTTACCTTATAAAAGGGGTGGTAATATATTTACCACCACCCAATAGAAGCTTTGATATTTTACTGATTAAAACAATAGATAAACCCCCAAAAAACACAAATGAGCATGTTTTTTTAAACAATTTATTCTGGATTAAAATAGATGACTTATACAGAATACATCAATCCCCCATAAATATTATATAGGGAAAAATATCAAATTTTTTGATGAAATGATGCAAAACATGGTGGTAACTGGTAATTTCAATTGCATCCTCACTGTTGTTCATGATATCTAAAAAAATATTTGTAATGTTCACATATTTCAGCGTTAGTTATATTATTAGCATAATTTATATAAGAAAATTACCAGTATTTTGAAAATCATCTTCAGCATTAGGGTGTATCGAAAAAAACTTTTTTTTTGATATTGATGATGCCTTAGTGCGGAAAAGTTGTCTAAGGTGGCAGAGAGTACTTGTGAATTTTTTCAGAATTTTCGGATAATATCTTGAGGTGCCGCCAAGGCCCTGAATGTCCCCATGTTAATCCAATGGAGCGCGCAAGCCAAGAAGGCCGAAAATTGGTTTTTCGCCCCTCATTTCTACCCTAATCACACGACGAATATCTTCACTCGAGTTATGGACCCTATATGTTCTAGGCTATCCGACAAAACTTGAATAATAGCCTAAATCTCTATATTATGTTGATTGTGGGCTCTGATTTGAACGAGGAAATACGCGATTTTCGACGAAAATGGAGCATACAAAAAAACGTAATACAGAGATTTAGGCTATTATTCAAGTTTTGTCGGATAGCCTAGATCATATAGGGTCCATAACTCGAGTGAAGACATTCGTCGTGTGATTAGGGTAGAAATGAGGGGCGAAAAACCAATTTTCGGCCTTCTTGGCTTGCGCGCTCCATTGGATTAACATGGGGACTTTCAGGGCCTTGGCGGCACCTCAAGGTATTATCCAAAAATTCTGAAAAAATTCACAGGTACTCTCTGCCACCTTAGACAACTTTTCCGCACTAAGGCATCATCAAAATCAAAAAAAAGTTTTTTTCGATACACCCTATTCAGCATCTCCTTCCTCTTCAGAATCATCAGGCAGAGCAAAATAAAACGCAAGAGCCTCATCTGTGTTCAATTTTTTTCTTCTTACTCAATGTATTCATCTAAAATATTATTTATTACTAATATTGAGTAAATATTTTCGATTTCGATAAAACATATATAATATTTCCTAAGCAAACACTTGATTTCAAATTTTAAAATTCTAATCATAAAAATAATTATAAATAAACGCTAAAATCCATTTAGATATTTTTAGAGCAAAAAATCAGTACTAAAGATATAAAATAAAGTATAAAAATATGCACTTTTTAAATTGAGAGAAATTAGAAAAAAAATGCTATTTTCAATTATAATATATCAGTAAAGCTGTGCTGTAAGTAAGGCGGTGGTAAATAAATTACTATCTGTAAAATCACAAAGCAGGCAATGGTAAATATGTTACCACCAAGTACAAACACATTACAATTATAATATTTTGCAGTATTTTTTAAAACACTTTTCTATCATACACTTGAGATACACAAAACATAAATTTTTAACTTCTAACGTATTTTTCTATTTATTTATACATTGAGATGGAAAAAAACACATGCTTACCTTCTCCATTTTGCTTGCAAACTGAGTGAAAGTGAAATTTCAGCGATTTACGAAGCCTCTAGTGCAGGGTTCGGCAACCTGCGGCTCGCGAGCCGCATGCGGCTCTTTCGATGTAAAGCTGCGGCTCTCCAGTTCCATAAGAAAAAATTAATAATTTAGGTAATCAAAACTTATAAAAAATCAGAAAATATATTTTTAAGTTCTCAAGATGAGTCAAAATAAAAACTCTACTTTTAAGGATAAGAATTCCATATAATTTCTGGGGGAGAACTCCTTAACACTCCTAAAAATTTTGGAATGTGTGCTGATTTTTCTTGAAAATTCTATGACTTATAAGGAGTGATCCTTATTTGGTCGTTATAGAAGTTCTAAAAACTAATTAAAACAGTCTTTTTAGAGGCTGATTTCCAAAACTTTTCTGAACTGGGATCCACACCCCCTCGAAAGTTTACTGTTTATTATAACCTATACTGTTTTTCCTTGAAAATTCTGCCACTTAAATAATGAGAGGTGCTTTTAGGGTGCAATCGAAAAAGGCAAAAATTGAGCTAAAATGCGATTTTCAAGGGGAAATTTCCAAAATTTTCTCTGGGGAAGGACCCCATACCCTCTTTTTCCAGAAATTCACATCGTTTATACAAAATTTGGAAATTAAGTTCACTAAAATTAATTTACAATGTGTCCGTAAGTCATCTAAAACTTGATGTAAAAAAGTACCCTACCCGAAAGGAGGAAATAGTGATTGTAGTTCATGAGCATTTTTACCCAACAGAAAAAAATGTTCGGTTAAAATGCTCCCCAACTAAAATCACCCCTCCCTATCTAAAATGAAATTTATATTAAGTATATACTATTACATTGAAGCAAAAAAAAATTAGTGGCTCTTTAAAAACTGGGAAATTTCGTAAACTGTTACTTTTAGCTCTTCCCCTTCAAAAGGTTGCCGACCCCTGGTCTAGGTGTCTACTATCCCCCCTAGAAGTGTGACCCATTATTTATGGGACACCCTGTATAGATTAGAACGCTTCGATTTTAAATTATTATTCTTCAGAAACCTTCCTTGGAGCGAGTAGATCAACGTGGTATAGTTTAATAGTTAATGTAGGTTCGAAAAGTTTAAAACTATAAAGGACATACATACATACATACATACAAACAGACAGACAGACAGACAGACAGACATTGATTTTTATATATATAGAATAATAAGAAAGTTCATTTTTTGTATAAAAGTGGGAGTTACAGTACTTGTAATTTTTCAGTATTTATATCTCATAAGTTTTAAAAATTCAGTAGTACAAAAACGTATTTAAGAGCAGTTCAGTCTACTTGAATCATATAGGAATTCTTAACCCATAAATTAACATGTTGCTAGAATGATGCATATAGCAACACAGATTAAAAAATATGCAAGGAATGTGTCAATTGAGAACATATTTTAGCAGAGATGATTATAGAAACATAACTGAAAATTACTCATTAATAAATTGGAAAATCCCTCAATGTAAATTCAAATATAGGGGAGACCGGGGTACACAATGGACCACGGGGCACAGTGGACCACCCCCTGTTTTTTATATTTATTTTGTGTATATGTTTTTCAAGTTTAGTTATTTAGATGGCAATCCTACAGCAGTCAGAACAAACCAGAATTCATGTTATTACTTGACTAAAAAGCCATTTTATTCCTGTTAGTCTATTTAAGGTATACAAAAGTAAATTTTTTCCTTCAAAGTTGAGTGCGATTTTTCACTGAAGATTTTTGATTTGGAAAACTTTGCTAATCTCAATCTTAAGATAAGATATTAAACTATTATATTCCATTTAAGTTAAGAAGTTGCATTTACATTTAATATATATTTAAAAAATTTTTTTGCTAAATCTCTATCCGGGGTACAATGGACCACTTAATACGGGGTACAATGGACCACTTAGTTATGCATTTTTATAAGTGAATAAATTTAGTAGAATTAAGAGTTTACTTTTTTACTTGCATAATTACTAATTATTCATTCTATAGCATTTCCCATTCTTAATTGCTATTGTTTAACACTTAGTTTTATTTAAATGTAAGGGTTTTAGAAGGTTAGTTTTCTTTCCTGTTAAGGTTAATTTTCTTTACTGATCTAAGTCTTGTCATAAATTTAATCCTATCTCATATTAAAAAAATAAATATATAATCACAAAGTGAATATTTGTTAGATAATGTGGTTGTAATTAATTCTGCTACTCTATTTTTATTTTCTATTATGTTATTCAAATAATAACATTTTTACTGTCCTTAATGAGTGTTTATAGTGAATCAAATATGATATCAGTAATGGGAAATTTTGATTAATTATTAATGTTTGAAATGTTACCAATGAAACCTTAAGAAATGTTATGAATATAAAATATTACTGATAAAAATTTTCTGACACTTTCAGCAATGCTGATTTTCATTTGCTGGATTTAATATTCATTGAAATTAGCATCATATGTATAAATTATGTAACCAAAATAAACCAATTTATCATTTACTATATGTTTTGTATCATTAAAAAATGTATTTACTTCATTTATTTCAAAACAGTCAAAGTGGTCCATTGTGCCCGGTGCTGTGGTCCATTGTGCCCCGGTACCGGGGTACAATGGACCACTTTGTCACTTGCCATTTAAAAATTTTTATTAAAAAAAGTAAGCATTATATTTACTTTTCAGTGGATGTTTTAAGAACCTGAATATATGGTTAATATGTATGCATGTTATCTAATTTAAAAAATAAGTAGTTTGCCCATAATGAGTCAAAATTTACAAAAGTGGTCCATTGTACCCCGGTCTCCTACAAACAGCTTTACACGTAGGAATTTGTTTTAGGAATGATATCAAGTTTTTTTATATTACCCCTGTTGTTTATTTTAAAATTTTCCTTTGAATTTTATTTAAGAGAAATTTAAAATGAACACATTCACTTACACATGTGGGTCATTTTCTCTAAACAGGAACATTTTAGCATATCTATATTTTTAAAATTATAATATTTTTTTTGTTTATAGTTGGTTTCCTTGTAAATTATTAGTCTTTCAAAACAATAAAATGTAGTCAGCAAAAAATGTTAACAACTTAAAACACCTAGAAATTAAATTTTAAATTTTGGGTAGGCAGGGGAATGACATGAAGACACAGGAATGACATACACATAAAAAATCACAAAAACTACTTTACACAAGTTTTGAACCTTTATTTCACAAAACTAAATTATTAAGAAAATTATAATAGAGAAAAGAAATAGAATTTAAAAATCAGTGACGTAAAATTTATTTGCCCGAAACCGAGATCCATAAGGTATAGGGGCAGATATTTTGCTCCCTATGTCTTCTGTTTCTGACTGATAATTCAGATATTGGTTTGACTTTTCCAGATTTTTGATTTTTTTCCAGATTCATGTGAAATTTAATCACCCTCGTCATTCCCCTGTGCTACATGCGGCAAGGGAATGACAACAGGGGAATGACAAAAAGCAGGGTTAGCTTGTCTGCTGCAATAACCTTACACACCAAAATTATCTACTTTTAAAGTTAGTCTACTAAACCCATTTCAAATAAGACTTAATCCTTATTTGAGATTTAATTACAAAATTAAGACCAATAACAAAGACAGGGTAATGACACTCAATAAAAATACTCACCAAAATATAGTATGAAATCCATGCTTCTTTCAGAACGCAAATTCAAAGTAGATGGCTTCTTAGGTGTTGCTACTAGCTACTAGGTATAAATTTAGGGTAATAAAAGTGTTGCCTGATACTATAATCCTTATTTTTTCTTTGTGACAGGGGAATGACAACAAAACCAAAGGACAATTTTTGTTATTATTTAAAACAAAAACAATTAATGTTATTTGTTTCCTTGTTCGATTTTTAATTTTATATGATAGTTTTTAGTCATTAACACCTCATGTATCAAAAATATATTTTTTTGAAATATATTTTTAGTAGGTTGTGTTGTGTTAAGATGGAGGTAGGGACACACAGGGGAATGACATTTATTAAACAAATATATATTTTTTAAATAATGATATATATGAAAAGTGCATTTTACCTTACTATACAGAAATAAGAACATGTAATTGACATATTGTTACTTTATTTATCATGTTTAAGCAAGTTTATTTATAATCTTTTGAGAAGGACAGGAATATCGTTGTTTACAGAAAATGACCCATGTATTGCGTATCTCTTCAGTTTTCTGAGAAAACTCTTAGAAAATAAATTTCCTTTAAACACTAATAATTTTACTCTTGGAATATTCTTCCTATAGGGACCTAATTTCTAGGTATATTTACTTATTTTGTTTATACGAAGATAATCTTAACTTAATCTTCTTATCGGGTACGTGATATTTTCCTTCCGTTGCTCCATAGAGAGAATGTGTAATACATTGTTGATGGAACAGTTAGGATTACCCGAGAAATTCCTAAAGCAATATTAAATAAACATGGAGAAATACTATTCTACAGCAACTGAGAATTCTGAAGCAAGAGTTACAGTTACTTTTAAAGTTTGCAAGACGAATGAGAAAATATTATTTCAAACATTAAAAGTTGGCTTTTGAATTGATTTTTATGATCTAGATTCTAGAATAATAAATTAGTAATAAAATGCATTTTATGCACTTAAACTAAAATTTCTTTTCAACATATTTCATTACACTTTTAATGTTATACACTTTTTTGTTTTAGAATTTTTCTTTTTTCCTTCTTGTATTATTTAAATTCTTATAAGGCACTTGTAAGGTATTCTTGTCCCAAAAGTGCAGAGACGACATTTTTTTTGTTCTGGTTATGAACATCGATGTAGATAAAAATAAAATATAAAAAAAGCAATATGTTTTCATAAGGATTCTGATTAAATTATTAATATACTGTCAAACATCTTATCTCTGAAGTATTTAACAAAATCATCAAGCTTAAGTGATATTTTTGGGTCACTTTTTAACTTTTAAAAGTTTTTAATATTTTTAAGTTTTTCAATAAGGAAGATTTTCAAAAACAAACAAGTGTTCCGTATGGTTTTTTGTATGGTAAAATGAAATATCTAGTCAATTTTTCAAAAAAAATGTACAGGTAATTAAATATTTTAATTTAAAAATCGAGGAAAAAACACGTGACTGAAAACGTTTATTGTTTAAAGATGTCAACAATCATACCATCAACTCCATTGCATTTCAACAATGCTTATCGTATGATGACGTCAACATACGATGATCCCAGACTCTTGACGTTTTCGCGCGCTTTTAAAGAGTGGATTTTTGTTAATTTTTTTGGCAATCAAAAAATTTCTCGATTGGCCTCAAATTTTGGGTAGTTGCTTATTTTTGCAAGAAGAATCGATTAAAAAATATAAAAAATCATGCAACTTCCTTATTAAGTAATTTCCTTGGATCGAAATGTTTATTAATAAGTTCTTGGTAAGCTTTTTTAAGTTGGTTTAAGAAAGATTATACAATACACACATTTTTTGTATTAAATAATAAAATTTAACAAAAAGGCTTAGAGCAAATTGAACAATATAGAAAAGACAACGAAACAATGAACATTTCACATGTGGTCCCTGACCCAAAGTTATACCTGACCGTGAAGATTAAAGCCCTAAGATGAGATTTACGACTCTAATTATGTTACTGCTAAATGACACAGTGTGGGCTTGAATCTCACCCCAAATTGTGTATACCTTCAAAATGGAATTCTGATGCGACGTTTTAGGAACATACACATTCCAAGGTTTATGAATTTTACAGAATACAAAATGTTGTTTATTCCATAAATTTGATTTAGTATTCTATAATTTTTTGATAAACAAAACCATTTAGAGGATAAGGTTAAAACTTTAGCAATAGAACCTTATGTGAGCCTTACAAAATCGTACTTTCGAAATAAAAACGAAGATATCACAAGAGTTCGGTTGATACACTCATCAGGTTAGTTTCAAACTATTTGTGTCAGAAAGAAATTTATAATGCAGTGATACCTGTTTAAAATGCTACTGTAGACTAAGTCCTATAATGGACAGTATATACAGGGTGGTCCTTAATTCATGGTACAAACTTCTAGGGGTGTTAGAGTACAACTAGACGAACAAGAATTGGTATAGGAAGGGGGGTCGCAGTTACACCGTTAAAGAGCTAGGTCCTAATGTAGTGCGAGAGCGTTACAAAAGGACGTTTTGCCAAGGCCCGTTTAACGAAAAAAACATAACGAAATGAAAAAATTTATTGCATGAGGTACAGCAGTATCCGTACTACTTACATCATAAATTTGATAGAAATTGAACCACTTTCTAAACCGCGGAGTTAGTTTCAAAAGTGCAATATTAATCTTTTAGTCAAAGAATCACATTCCTTAATGGTATTTAGAAAAATGATGATCGGGGAAGGAATTTTCAATGATCGTAACATGGATCATTGAAACTGTTTGATCATTGAAAATTCCTTCCCCGATCATCATTTTTCTAAATACCATTAATGGAACTCCATTGTTTGACTAAGAGCACGTTTTAAAACTCACCCCACGGTTTAGAAAGTGGTCCAATTTCTATCAAATTTATGATGTAAGTAATACGGATACTGCTGTACCTCATGCAATAAATTTTTTCATTTCATTATGTTTTTTTTTCGTTAAACGGGCCTTGGCAAAACGTCCTTTTGTAACGCTCTCGCACTACATTAGGACCTAGCTCTTTAACGGTGTAACTGCGACCCCCCTTCCTATACCAATTCTTGTTCGTCTAGGTGTACTCTAACACCCCTAGAAGTTTGTACCATGAATTAAGGACCACCCTGTATATACAGGGTGTCCCATAAATGTTGGGTCACACTTCTAGGGGGATAGTAGACACCTAGACGAGTCAGAATCACATAGGGTTTGGGGGTCCCAGACCAAATCCCAGGGAGCTAAAAATGGAGCGACACCACAAAACAATTATTGAAAAATTCCATCTGTAGAAGAACTACTATTGGTAAAAACTTAATCATGGTCTCAAATTTTGTGGTTTAACATGATCTTTAAAATCATTTTAAAAGTTTTCTTTTTAAAAAATTTTTTACTACGAAAAAAAGTCAAAAACCACAAAAAAATGTGAAAAATCTGCCAAAACTTTATTTTGTATTTAGAAATTCTTTCTTTTGATTTGATAATCTGAAAGATCATAGTTGAAAACCCTTAAGTCCAAAGTTTCACGTAAATACCATCAATATTAAACGCTTGAGATCTAATTAAAGTTTGATTTTTGCTTGCGAAAACAGATCAAGAAAAGAAACGTTGAGGGAAAATCTACGAATTACGGATTGATGCTCGCTAAATTTCTCGCCATTATTTGTGATACGAGATTCCTCGCCAACTTTCGTCAACAACAGATCGCCCAAGCTGTCTTGGCGATCTGTAGGAGCTTGGTATGTTTCGCCGAACTGGGAGAGAAAAGAAAGTTAGCGATTATCTATCCGTAACTCGTAGATTCTCCCTGAACGTTCGTTTTCTGGAGCTGTTTTCGCACTCAAAAAACAAACTTTAACAGGATATCAAGCGTTTAATATTGATGGTATTTACGTGAAATTTTGGACCTAAGGGTTTTAAAATATGATCTTTCAGATTATCAAATCAAAAGAAAGGATTTCCAAATACAAAATAAAGTTTTGGCAGATTTTTCACATTTTTTTGTGGTTTTTTGACTTTTTTTTGTAGAAAAAAATTTTAAAGTGAAAACTTTCAGCATAATTCTAAAAATCATATTAAACCACAAAATTTGAGACCATGATTAAATTTTTACCAATAGTAGTTCTTCTACAAATTGAATTTTTCAATAATTGTTTTGGGGTGTCGCTCCATTTTTAACTCCTTGGGATTTGGTCTGGGACCCCCGAATCCTATGTGATTCTGACTCGTCTAGGTGTCTACTATCCACCCTAGAAGTGTGACCCATTATTTATGGGACACCCTGTATAGTTTAAATTTTATTTCAAATTTATTTTAGTAAATAACATGTAAAACTACCATTCATTTGGTTCTTTGCGTGTTTTTTTCATTTCTCAAATTTTAAGATTTCTTTTTGGACGTATTAAATACGTTGGTCCCTTTTAAAAACGATTCACAAACTTTCTACTTTATAAACGACATATGAAACAAAATATATTGAACATAGAAGCATGTCTTGAAAACATTCTCAAAGCCCAGACTAACAGTCATCGAAGATTAAAGACAAGTGTTATAACCTCCTCCAAAAATAACCCGAAACGTCTAGACCTAAAGCTAAGCGCTGTTTTTCGATAAAAGGATATAACCCACACACTATTCCGAACATAAAATGTCTTAAAGGACTTCTCGAGTACAGATGCGATTGTTTGAACTTCAGAGGAAAAAAAACAGAAACAAGAAGTTCTTTTTAAAGAGAAAATCACAGTAACATTCCCAGTCTCTTATCTATGACTCTAGTTTCTGGTGTAATCGTTCCCGGCCTCTACGGGGCCCAAATACTGCGCTTTAACGTCCGAGTCGTTAAGGCCCCCTCGCCCACTGGGCCCCATTAAAAGTGGGCCACAAAAGCTTTCGACCACAGACAGCCGGAATGAGGTTTTATTTTTCTGACCGGGTTAGTGCTACTGCAAATAAAAAGTCCAAAAACCAACGCTATCCGATAAGGTCCTCGCGAAATCACGCGAAAGACTGGATATCGCGAGATGTATTTATTTAATGGCCGCTCTCTCTTTTAAAGCTGTTAATTCTGTTATTTTTTTTCATGGGGGAAGCAGCTGTTTATTGTTGGAAGAGATCAGTGATTTTTATAACAGCTCATTATGAGTCTCTCTTATCAGGAATCGATACTGCTCCTTTTATGTTTCAATGAAGTGGGATTTCTGATAAATGGTTGGGAGGATATTATAAATATGTTGTAAAATAAAGAACTTTCGCTATTTATTTTTTTTGCTTAATGTGCTTATTAGGGTTATGATTCTGAGACTTTTTTAAAAATATTTTAAAGCCTGATGTTGCTTTCGATGAACTTTTGCCCATATGTTAATTTTATGGTATTATTTTCTTTGTGTTGAGAAAAAACCTTGCGCGCCTAACATCATTTCACTTTCTAATATAGCAATCACTAGGGTGTCTCAGAAAAAAAACTTTTTTTTTCCAAAAACCTCACTCCCCAGGGATTTTCCCATTCCTTTTGGTCCCAAAAGATAGTGTGTGAAGTTTCAGCCCCATAAGTTAACTCTAGGGTTTGCCTATAGAGCCCTAAATTTGAAAAAAAAGCGGAAAAAACTATACCTATTTTCAGAATTAAAAAAATATATTTTTATATTTATATTTTTATAAAACTGGTTCAAATGTGTTCTTTAGAACATATTTAAATGGATTATATGTATTTATGTGTTAACTGTACCCTATAGCCCCTATAATTTAAGATTAAAAAGTGCTACTTAGGGACGTTGCACTCACCAAAGCTTATAATACTTTACCGGTGGACGAAATGAATTAAATCCGAATTTCTTCGAAGAAACTCCCTCATATGATGCCATTTGTTGTTTAATTGATGTTTTAAATAATAAAGGCCAGTGGAATAACAGTAATTAGGCCTTCCACTGAACTTTTAATGTAAAAAGTACTTTTGTGCAAAAATGCTTGTTTCTAGCTGATCAAATCCAAAATTTACCCTAAAAAAGAGGTTTATTGTACTTTTTAAGATCAAAAACCTTGAAATACCTTTTTAAACCCTTATAGATTTCTTTTTTATAAGTAGAACTTAACTTTAAACCGTACAGATTGGAAATGACATGAATTTCTTCTATACCAGAAATAAAAATGTTATGTTATGAAATTATGAAAATTACCTCTCTTCAACGTATTAGAGGGAAAGTTTAATTGAAACCATCTTTCATCAAAATATGAACAAAAATTTACAAATATCAACAATTTTCTTAACTTTAATAAAAAAATCCCATTTTCTCTTCTAGCAGAGAAATAACCCAAGTCAGTTCCGATCTGCTCGATTTAAACTTATGTTCTACGTAAAAATTAAATTGGTATTTGAAAGTTTTTGAACTAAAAAAGTACAATAACCATCTTTTTTAGAATAAATTTTGGATTTGATCAGCTAGAAACAAGCACTTTCGTAGAAAAAAGGCATTTTTTACATTAAAAGTTCAGTAGAAGGCCTAATTACTGTTATTTTACTGGCCTTTATAATATAAAACATCAATTTAACACCAAAGGGCATCATTTGAGAGAGTTCTTTTGAAGAAAATTGGAATTTAATTACTTTCTACCACTGTAGTGCATTATAAGCTTTGATGAGCGCAACGTCCCTTTAGTACCTTTTACTCTTAAATAATAGGCACTATAGGTATAGTAGGGTGTATCGAAAAAAACTTTTTTTCGATTTTGATGACGTAATAGTGCGTAAAAGTTGTCTAAGGTGCCAGAGAGTACCTGTGAATTTTTTCAGAATTTTTGGATAATTTCTTAATGTGCCACATTGGCCCTGAAGTTCCCCATGTTAATCCAATGGGGCGCGCCGCCAAAAAGGCCGAAAATCGGTTTTTCGCCCCTCATTTCTACCCTAATCACACGACGAATGTCTAGTCTCGAGTTATGGACTCTATATGATGTATGCTACCCGAAAAAACTTGAATAATAACTTAAATCTCTATATTATGTTGATTGTGGGATCTGATTTGAACGAGGAAATACGCGATTTTCGACGAAATTTGAGCATACAAAAAAACGTAATATAGATATTTAGGCTATAATTCAAGTTTTTTCGGATAGCCTAGATCATATAGAGTCCATAACTCGAGACGAGACATTCGTCGTGTGATTAGGGTAGAAATGAGGGGCGAAAAACCGATTTTCGGCCTTTTTGGCGGCGCGCCCCATTGGATTAACATGGGGAACTTCAGGGCCAATGTGGCACATTAAGAAATTATCCAAAAATTCTGAAAAAATTCACAGGTACTCTCTGGCACCTTAGACAACTTTTCCGCACTATTACGTCATCAAAATCGAAAAAAAGTTTTTTTCGATACACCCTAAGGTATAGTTAATAACCTTAAATAAATATGAACCATCTTAAATGTCCTAAATAACAGATTTTAACCAGTTTTATAACAATATAAATCTCAAAATATACTTTTTAAAAAATTCTGATAATTGGTCATTTTTCCACTTTTTTTCTAACTTTGGGGCTCTATAGGCAAACCCTAGAGTCAACTTAGGGGGCTGAAACTTCACACACTATCGTTTGGGACCAAAAGGAATATGAAAAGCCCTTTCAAAAGTTCAAAAAATTTTTATGATTTATGTTACATTCAGCTTCAAAAAAGATTTTATTAACTGCCTTTTTATGCAAAATCTTATTAGGCGCGCAAGCTTTTTTCACAGTTTTCAAAAATAACAGTTATTTTCGAGAGTTATGGACCAATACTCATCATTTGCCACCACAGGCTTTTAAATCTGAAAAAAATCATAACCCTAGTGCTTATGCTTTTAATCCTCAAGAAAAAGGCGCTATAATTTTTCATCCTTTAACGAATAGTGTTCTGAAATATTCCTTTATAATATTAAATACATACTTTAAAAGCCCAAAAACGGTAATTCAAACTTTAAAATCAGAAAAAAGGGAGTATTTCACCACTTCCTCTGGTTAGAGGAGAATATGTGAGACGTCCAGCTCTCAAGCGTCGCCTCCAGCCATTGACCGGTTTCGCCCTTGTTAGGGCTCATCAGCACGGAAGGCAACGCAAGAGAGCGGAGGGAGATCTTTTAGTCTAACCGACTATAACGGAAAAAGTGGTGACCATTGATTAGTCCTCCGCTAATCCTTTAGTCCTTCCTTTAAAATCCGAATCTACTGTTACTTTCATTCTATACATAATACATTCCGCAGCCAAATTAATAAACATTATTGACAAAATTTTTTAAAAACTATATGAATCTAGTAATTATATGTGTATATAGCATAGAAGATTAACATAACATTGTGTATGATAACAAAGATATCATGTTCACAACCAAAGATATCATGCACAACCATTACACTCGCCGACGCCATAATGCAGTGTGGCCTGACATAGATTATTTCCCCAATAATTTAAGATACCACTTGTAATGGATTTCTACTGCTCAATAAGCCTGACTTACACAATAGAAAGACTAAAAACTAACCATTACAAATGCATAAAAATTTATCCGGACAAAACAAGATCATTTATTTGTTGTAAAAACTGCCCTGAGACCCAGCTAACCCCTAAGCATATTCTTGAGTGACCAGCTATATAGCCGCACATCCTGGAACCTGGCAAGTTACCACTATACTTCACAGCAATGTTTCCTGAACCCAGTATGTCACTATGCGGAAGGAAAAAGGGAGTAAACACAAAACCTGTTGGGTTAATTGGAGGCATTTTGATACGCGAATCGTGATAAAAAGGCATTATTTATATATGGGTTTAACGAAATAATCATATTTTTAAATTTTCGTTCTTTGTTCCACTCTATATTCAGACACCGCGATGGGAACTACTTTGTTTTTTAGTGACGTAGTAGGTTCAACTTAAGTTGCTGTCGAGTATAGGCAGAGGGTCCACTGCGCGAGATGCTCTTCGTCTTCAGTCTTGCGGCCGTATTTTGTGCTACTTGATCAGCGGTTAACCACCAATCAAAGAAGGATTCGCCGACTCTTATTGGTGGATCCTTCTTTGATTGCTGTTTAATCGCTGGTCAGACAGCACAGAATAAGGCCGTTAGGGCACCAGAGCTAGCGGCCGTAGTTGTCCGGACTTGAGCCTACTAACTTAAGTTGCGCCTACTACGTCACTAACAAACAAAGTAGTTCCCATCTCGGTGTCTAAATTTCGAGTAAAAAAAGAACGTCGAATTTAAAATATGATTATTTCGTTAAACCCATGTATAAATAGTGTCTATTTATCACAATTCGCGTGTCGAAATTCCTCCTATCAACCCAACAGGCTTTATGTTTACTCACTTTCTCCTTCCACGTAGTAGTGACATACTGGGGTCAGGAAACGTTGCTGTTGAATATATTTAAACTTTCATCCTTCGCTATCTATCCATGGAACGAAAACAACAACATACCTACACTTTAATACTGTACGTTCTCAAAGTTCATGATCATTTCTTAGATTCCTATAAAGACGGAAAACACTTTTGAAATACCCTATTCTTATTCAAGACTAAGCTACAAACGAATCTATAAAGCATCATTTATGATCGCACAAGTCCCTATTACCAAACAAGGAATCTCAAGGAATGATCTCAAAGAATACCCTCATTTATTGTCAAATCTAACATAGGAAATACTACCAGAATGACAAACACCCCCGTACCATTTGTAATCTTCCCACATCGGAAGTAAAAAGAGGAAGCTTTAGAAAATCTTCCATTCCATTCAACCCAACGCATAACCGAGACGCCCAACCGTGAAAAGTATTCCAATTGCTTCTTCGATGTCCTCTATTTAAAGCTTGTTGTATCCAATAAAATGTATCCATCAAGAAGGCAGCATTCATCGAAGCAACTGCGAAGGATTTGGTTATTTTTGCGGCACAGCTTCGATAAGAGTCTACCAGCCGCCATGTTTACCCACAGCTCAAATGATGACACACAACCATATAAATCTAACTGTTAATATCCTTATTATTGGATCCTAAGATGATAATATTTAGTAGATTATTATTTTAGGATCTTATAATGATGATATTAATAGTTCAATCTCGATGGTTGTCAGTAATCATTTGAACTGTGGGTAAACATGGTGGCTGGTAGACTCTTATCGAAGCTGTGCCATTTTTGAATTAAATGGCCTGCCGCGCCATTTTGCCGGTTCTTGGAATGCCGTTTTTAAAAAAAGTTTTATTCAGTGGCTAACCGAAAAGGGGAGAGTATCATGTCCTTAACGCCTTGGCGCGTAAAAGCCGGAAATGGCTTTTGTGCAGGCAAAATTCGTCGCTGGGTTGTTGCCATTTCACAAGGAGAAATAGACAGTATTTGAACTGGCTTTGGAGTATAGTTTCTTTCGGATTTCCTAATATGGTTGCATGTCTTATAAGAAGAGGGGTATGAATTGTGTGCGTTTTAATTTTCAGGGGAAATAATTATTTATCTATGCTGTTTAGTGGGTTGTTTACATAGTATAATTATTACAAACAATAGCATAATCGTAATTAAATGTCAAATGTTATCCAATGTATTTATTTAATCAGATATCTAGAAACGTCAGATTTTTTTACATGCCATTTTAGTCTAGACTAGCGTAACTACAGTTATAATTGGGAAAATAGGACATGTACGAGAACAAATTTAGACCAAATAAGAATTAACTGCTAATTAATAATAATTCTGATTTCAATGCAATTCAGTCTTTTTTCGGAAATTTAACTGGCATAAAGGGTTAGTTTTTGAACAGTTATCGCTGGATTATGTTATCTGTTTTCCCTGACGTAATGAAATGGCTAGAAGACAAGGGATAATGGCGTTTGTTAACCTTTAAATTTAAATGTACGCATTTTCACCATTTAGATTATTTGAAAAGTAAGAAGTACACTAAACTCTTGGAATTTTTAAATAAACTGAATTACGGGTAATGTGCTATCTGTAGCATTTCACTTGAATAATGAATTTATTAAATTGAAAAACTCGTGTTATTAAAAAAGCAGTTCAAACACAGCTAACTCATTGATGATTAACAAGGAAAAATAAAATATATATATAATTGTTAATCAGTTTATTGTTTATTCATTATATTTTGATATAAATGAATTAAATCTCCTTTCATCTTAAAATCCATGTTGTATTATCACATTCATTTCTATGAATGAATCAGAACCACTCAAAATAGTCCAACTAACTACATATATATTTGTCTTTGTTGACTTATGAAATTCATCTGACTTTCAAAAATTTAATTAATTCATTGAATTCATAAAAAATTAATTTTTAAATTTTATTTCTTTAAAATTTAAATTTTTAACTAATTTTTTAAAATTTAACTAAAATTTTAGCTTGGAAGTAAGTAGAATTAAACTTTAAAACGTTAATTGGCTAGTAAACCCTTTTTCATATTAAATTTTTCCTAACAGATTTTCATAAAAGGAGATCATTGGTGAAGAAATTTTTCAAATCCGATCATTTGTTAATTTTTAAATAAATAAAAACTACATGCGCAGTAGCTCAACGCATTACTTAAGGGTTGCGGAACACGTCCTCTTACAGAAGTAGAAGTAGGAAATTTAAGTAGTCGATTGGTTGGAGCAGTTTAAGAGATCGGTGGCTCTTTTGTACTTCACAACTGTGACGTAACACCCTGGTTTTTCTCCTTTGGAATTTTTAAATGAGGACTGCATATTAATAAGTGTTTTAAAAATCTGAAAAAAAAATTAAAAACTGGTTACTTAGAGCCTTTGTGATGATATACAATAGTCAAAATCATTAATTTCTGTAGGTGTTTACTTCCCAATTACGTAGTTGTCGTGTCTCTTAATTTTTATGACTAGCCTAACTAGCTCAGGTTCTTCAGGTAGTAAGCCAAAAGTGACCTGATAAATAACTAAGTAATAAGACAATTATCTCCTAAACAAATTATACAAATGTAAATTTAAAACTCAGCGCATGCAATAGTGAATGGAATCGCGTTTTTGCGGCCATTTTTAAAACAACTTAAAAATTAGTTCGTTGGTAATTCCCACTTACAAGCAAAAGATAATCTAGCAAAACAGTCCAAAACACCCAATCACAGCTTTAATAAAATACGCATTTTAAATCAGCGGAGTGAATTATTCACTTGTTTCTTGTGTGCAATTTACTCCTCAGAATTCCTTTCATAAAGAAGTTCTTTTTTGAATGAGCAATAACCGCTTTTTGATCTTTAAGCGCACTTTCGAAAAAATTCGCTTGTGTTAGTAATTTTTTTCTCTCATCCACCTTTTCGCTAGCTTTTTGTTCTTTTTATTTATTATTCGACTCCGAAACACTGTTAATGAACTATTCAAGTACGCCATTCTTTGAATATTTCCTTTTAAATTTATGGTCAGAAAGAAACAACAGAGATAGAGGTTGTTATTTTTATTATCTCCTTATGTTACAGAGTTGCATTTTTTGTTCTGTACTCGCCATTTTCAAACACCTCACCGGTTGGAAAGCACTATTTTCTATAGAATTTTGGTGAACGTTAAATATCAACCTAAATTTGAAGGAAGTCGTGAATAATGAATCTATTGACAAAACTCTTGACAACAATCTTGGAACTCTTCGGGAAGTTTGTCGGGAACATTTGAAGAATTCATCTTTTCGCTCTTTTCTTTCATTCAAAGTTGTCATCTGAGGTACTTTCTTTGAATTTAAGAGACAGATATTTTATCATTGAAGGAAAATTTTAGTGGAATATATTGAATACGGCAATACACAGTGAACTTTAAAAATAACTGGTAAAATTCAGCCTAACATTTTCGTAACTTGCTTAATTTTTGGTAATTTTCTTTCGTGTACAAAATACCCATAGAAATATATAAATTTTATAAATAAACATCTATGCATATCTAATTGATTTCAAGGTATTCAAGTAGTGAAATTATCTCAAAATGACAAACATTTTTAATGCTACATAAAAGAAGAGTAAACATAAAAATTTGTATTAACAAAATCATGTAACAAAATTTGAAGAGGAGGGGAGTATTTTTTTTTAACTGATGTTAAGTCAATTCATTCATCAAAACCAGTTTGAAAAATTGTTCGTGAGGCTATTACTAATGCTTTGTAAATATAAATTGTTTTATTTCCGCATTTTTAAGCAAAACCAATTCTTTACTTGGTGCCGTGTTGTGAGCGGACGTTGATAAAAATCGAGATAGAATATCGAGATCGAATCGCTTAGTAATTTTATATGCTATTTGTATATTTGTATTAATATTAGCTATTTCAATGCTTTTTTTTGAGTGATTTGTGTATAGTTAAATTTTAGGTATGCCGGGTAATAAAAGAAGTACGTTAAGTAGCCAAGCATCTTACTTCAAATTTTAAAATAAATAAAATTTAGAATTCGAACATCAATAGAACTGTAAAAAGTTAATGGTAGTTGGAGGGACTGCCGCCCAATCCTCAAACCCACCCTGCCCTAACTATAACCTAACTCGTTTTGGGTGTAATCAGTAACAGTGACGATTCAGTAAAAAGGGGGTTCGGTACTAATGTTACACAAAACACGCAAATCACACAAAAAGAACATTAAAAAACCCAATATGAATACAAAGAGCATAACTTACAGATTAAATCTCGATTTTCAATCTCGATTTTTTATCAAAGTCCGCTCACAACCCGACACCCTTAACTCTATTTCCTTAAAAATTAATCTGATACTACTTCAAATATTTGGCGAGTCCATTGCCCCACCCCTTTTACTTCGCAAATCTTTGCTCAGTCGAAATGAAAATAGCAAAACGTGTCGGAAGTCGTGCATGCAAACTTAGCATGTCAAACCGACATAAATTAAACATCCACCGCTAACCGAAATCGAACGTTAAACAGAAAAATACTCCCCCAGTAATATTTTTGCGTTGAACTAATGCATTTGTAAGTTTTGATGTATAAAAAAACCTTAGCTGCAAAAAAAACTACTTTCCTGATCGGAAGCCAAAAGTTGTAGTTTGAAAACTAGTAAAGAAATGACTACAGCAGCAGTCATCCGTTGCCATTGGTTAAAAAAAGATCACCACGATCCATCATATGACGTCATTGGTTCTCATAAAAATTACAAATTGAAATATAAGAACTACTAGTTGCTACCTTTCTTTTTACTGCTACAGCTACTTTCAGTGGAATTAACTGCTGTGGAGCAGAAAATAAAAGAAACCCCAGGGTAGAGATAGTTCGAAAATGGCAGAGAAGGAATCGTAAAAAAATACATGTACCCGACTCGATACTGCATTTGTGGCCAGTAACTTTTGAGTATCGATTTTGCATTATGGGGGTAATGATTTGGAATATTCTAACTTTTTAGATAATCTCGTAGTTAAACACGTCTAATTGATGTCAAGTTCTTCTGGATTTGTGGTTATTTTTAACGGGAAAAAAATTAAATTATGTAACTGGCAGTTGAAACGAATCATGGAAATTTTTAAGTGCAGTTAACATTTAGTTATGTCATCCGTGTCCTCTTCTAGTATAAGTATTTTTTAAAAATGCTAGGTAATTGGTTAAACTATTATAAAAACGGATATAGAAATAGTTACGCAGGCTTGGAAAGAATTAAAGTAAACTGCTTAAATATGTAGTTATTATACATTTATGGATTTTGAAACATTATTGCTTCACTAGAAATGATCAAGGTCCCTAGTGATTAAGTGTTCTCTTCATATTTCATTAATAATATCGAATCAAAATAACTGTAAGATCATAGTAATTAGAAAATACTAGTTAAAGTAATGATATTAGTTGATTAAGGTACACTTTTTAAGTTATAGTAGCATTTCCCCTTTGATTATTATTTTACTAAATACTATGTATTATTCAAAAAAACTATTTTATATTTTTTTTATTAAAACGTTTTCACTATAGAAACGTTATAGAAGCATGTTAATAACTTATTTGAACTTTTGATACTTGTTTGTCTTCTAAACCAAAATCAATCAATAAACAATTTCAAGTTACAAAAAATAGTTGAGCGTAAATAATAAATCATGAACTTTTACGCTCATTGTTAATGTTTTCTCGAAACTCTAAAAGCAATTTATTCTTTCAATAACAGTCATTTTGAGAAAACATAGAAACAAACATGTCAAAAATCATGTGTTTGGTCTTTACCACAGAAGTCTTGCGTGCTAAGCAATGAGATATTTTTGAGATTAGGGCGGAGAAATCAATAATCGATTTTTCTAGTGATAAAATTGAAAAAAAAATATAATTCCCCTTTCATTCTGATTCCTTTTATTGATAGTCAGAAGTATTTCACCTTGTATGTTCTTTTCAATTTAATCTTATCAAGCAAATAAAATTTATTGTTTTCAGAATACCTTAACAGAACTGAAATTTAATAGGCATAAAAACGAAGTTTTTTAATGTCGAATTTTACAAAGGAATTATGTAAGGTCTACAAATTTTTATTTTTTCATAAAAAAAAGTTCACGTGGAACACGTATTTTTATAATAATTTATATATTCGAAACATTCTTTAGAAGTATCATAAAATAGTTTCGCAACATTTTATAGAAACTAATTTGCCTTTCTTATAAACTCCATTGTTTCTTTGTTTACTTTAGTGTTTCTTTACTATTGCTGTTATTTTTTTAGCTATCTGCCATAAAATAAATTATTGAATCGTTGTGGAGTGTATTGAAGTTTCATGTATCATGAAAGTTGATGATATAGTAGAAGTCATTTATAAAACTTTATGACATTTTTTGAAATTTCCTTGAAATTATACTGACAATGTCATAAAATATCTTTCATTTATCTCTTTTTGAACGGTATTTAAAATTAATAAAGATAAAAAAGTTTTCTTTGTAATTTTTAAAATTAGTTTTTTAATTAAAATTTCTTTTACAAAAATTAGCATTGTACTTATCTTCATTTGCAATTTCTTGCTGTTAGTAATCTAATGAATCAATTTAATAACAAACACTGATTGGCCATAGATAATGAAGTGCAGTATCTATTAAGATTATAATGTCCAAAAATCTATTAAAAGCATGAAAAATTAAATAAAACATAAAATTTATTGATGGGAAAACTGTTAGGGAGATTTGAAAACACCTAAATTTTGCACCTAGTATTTGAGGTAAGAGAAAATATTCTCACAAATTAAATTTAACGCTTTTTTTTTATTTAGAGATAATTTTCATTCATATGTAGGGTAGGTGGGGGTAAAAACCCGCACGGGGCAAAACCACGCACCGCGATTTTTAATTGTTAATAATCTATTTAAAAGTTGAAAACCAGGTGGTTGGTTTGTCTTACTGTGACCTATCGTTCTACGAAAGTTCGTACCCCTAAGTCACTCACGAGTTGAAAAAATGCTGTTAGTTTGTTTTTCATCATTTTGATGTAATTTTTCTGATATTTTACTTAAAACATAACATAAAATAGGGCTTCAGAAGAATTACAAACAAATAAGCCAATGATAAGATAGCATTTGAACTTCACTTTCGTCTTGAAAGAATTTCCTTAACATGTCTCTAAAAATAATAAGGCTTGTTTTTCAAAATAAAGTGAAACGGGGCAAATACCCGCAGGTGTTTTGGGGCAAATACCCGCACCTTCAAAACTTTGGGAATTCGCCTCAAAAGGAAATTAGAACCTACAGGATCTCTAAACAGTTGAATAAAGGTTTCCGAGACGTCAATCCTCAAACTGAAACCCTTTTTTCTCCCCTTTGAAAGATATTGGGCACTTTGAAATGAGTTGCTACAACAGATTGACAATTTTCATTAAAACGGATTATATTTATGTTTAATATTGTTGGTTCACTTAAAAATATTAAAACAATACATTAGAAATCCATTATTCGCGAGCGGATGATCCACGATTGCCACGAAAAAAAAATTCAATGATGAGGGTACATTTTAGACGAACATTAGAGAGATTTTAGATGTAGAGCAAATAATTCTACTGTACTGTACACATTTTAAAAGTTTTACATAATATGTTTTTGTACAATGAAACATAGTTTTTATGCTGAGATATTTTGTTTCGGTGTTTTTACCTCATTTTTAGTCTTTTTTCGGGTTATTCGTGATTTTAGCTATCCGCGGTACCCTTGCCACCCAATTTCGCGGATAATAGGGGCTCTACTGTATTAAGATTATTATTTCTAGTGTTTTTATAATGAAACATTTTGTTTATCCATGTTTATTTCACTTGGACACGAAGATTCAAAAGTGCGTGTCTTTGCCCCATTTTTCGAGGCAAAGACCCGCAATTTTTTTTTCAACTAAATTGTCAATTTCTCTTGAAATACGATCAATAAGAGTATAAATTTGGATTGGTTTTGTAGGTAACATCTCAATCTAACACCTCCAATTGAAATTTCGGGATTATCTACCCCTTTCGATCACAATGTTAAAAATACTAAAAACTGCGGGGCCTTGCCCCCACCTACCCTATACAAAAATATGGTAAAATAAGTACAAAACGCAACTAATTGCTGTCTGAAAAATATCTCAAGTCTTAAGTTTTTAAAATACAAAGCAATTTAAAATCGAAGCTAAGAATACTGTTATAAAATAATTCAAAACTTCCCTAGCGTATTTCTATCTTAGAGGGTATCAACATTTGCCCTTTACCCTTTTTATCCTAAGTCGCCTGAGATTACCATTGAATTCTAATGAAAATTTGGAGCGGCTAGGTCTGAAAGGGTTAAAACAAACAACCTAACCAACTCATTACATAAATTAGATTCACACCTCCACAATGCGTATTTCTATTATTAGAGTGAAACTTTCAAAACCCTATTCACGCAGTGACATAAGGAACTCCCAACTGCTAATCAAATAAACCCAAGCCCATCAAGTGAAAGTATTCCATCTGATCAGAGCAAAAACCTACACCAAAGTAACCGAGTTAGTAACGAGCTTTAAACAATAGCCTTGTTTATACCGTAGTGGCACCTCCAACACACAAATAAAGGGAGCAACAACTCTAATGGAAGTCTAACAGGGAAATCCGCTAATGCGTTTGAACACGATTGCTCGTTAAAGATGTTGCTATGAGCTATTATCTCTCATTTCATCGGTGAGTGGGAGTATAGCGCTTTAATTGAATAGGGCGAAGCATGTGTATGTGTACGGCAACTGTAATGCTGTAAACACGGTGGTTTGTGAACCCTGATGACGATTAGGGGAATCGGTTTGTAATGGGTGGGAGTTTTTTTGTGGGTGTAATGAGGGAAGTGAAAATCGTTTGGTTTGAAAATATTCTGAACGTTTTGCTTGTGTTAAAGAATACAATGCTTGATGAACACTTTCTAAAATGTTATCTTTATAAAAGAGGAATTAAGTACATTTACAGCCATACTATTTACTTCTATTTGTTGCTTATTTAATAACAGTTATCAGTTCTTAATTTGTTTCCAGTCTCAGTTGCAGCACCATCTTTTTTTTGCGAATATTCAAATATCGTTTACAGGAGCTTATAAATACTTTGTTCTTGCCTCCGAAACAGCTATCTTCCAATTTAAAGGAATATTTTATTAAAAGTTTTTAAATATTAACATTATTTATGAACTCTGGAAAATATGATTCCCATTCGGATTGAGGGGTTTTATTTTGATTTCTTACTTTAATTATAAACTGTTCTTTTTCACACTACTACTACTACTACTACTACTACTACTACTACTACTACTACTACTACTACTACTACTACTACTACTACTACTACTACTACTACTACTACTACTACTACTACTACTACTACTACTACTACTACTACTACTACTACTACTACTACTACTACTACTACTACTACTACTACTACTACTACTACTACTACTACTACTACTACTACTACTACTACTACTACTACTACTACTACTACTACTACTACTACTACTACTACTACTACTACTACTACTACTACTACTACTACTACTACTACTACTACTACTACTACTACTACTACTACTACTACTACTACTACTACTACTACTACTACTACTACTACTACTACTACTACTACTACTACTACTACTACTACTACTACTACTACTACTACTACTACTACTACTACTACTACTACTACTACTACTACTACTACTACTACTACTACTACTACTACTACTACTACTACTACTACTACTACTACTACTACTACTACTACTACTACTACTACTACTACTACTACTACTACTACTACTACTACTACTACTACTACTACTACTACTACTACTACTACTACTACTACTACTACTACTACTACCACCACCACCAGGGCTCGACTTCTAAAAAAAGAGGTACCGGAACGGTAAAATTATTGGTCTCAAACTGAAAAAAAAAGCCAATACTTTATAGTACAAAAACTTAAGCATCTTTTTTAAATTTAGAAAATAAATTCAAATGTGTTGTACTAGATTAGGAAGAATTTTCTAACTAAATTATTGTATAAGACGATGAACTGTTTTGGCAATTTTTTTGTTACAACACCTTTTTTACAGTGAGTTGTACTTTTTTTCAACAGGGCGCCTTTTGTAGAAGGCGGGACGGTTTATCATCAATGAACCAATAGTGTTGTATATTTTGCCAGTTTAAGGAATATAATGTGTAGTTAAAGTCCTTAAAAGGTAGAATTTAAGATGTCGCAAATTTTCTGGGCAAATTTGACCAGAAATCTGAGAAATCTGGTTCAAATAAAAAAGAATCAACCCCAGGAGCGAATTGTGTGGGTAGTTCAAATTGGGGTTCATAATTATGTTTTGAAAGAACACAAATTAAGTAATAACCTTAATATTATGTCACAAAATTATTGTTATTTGCTTAAAAGATAAAAATGCATTTAAATTTTTTTTAAATTTAAAATCGGCACAAGTGAATCGTTGAAAATAATTTTTAAGTAGTAACAACAGGGGAAATTGTTTTTTAACACATCTAGGATCATAGTGGCGTATATAGAAATTTATTTCGGGAGGGGCCCAAATATCCTCTAAGAAAATTAAATCACTTTCAGGCCCCAGTTAATTTTTTGCACAGGGGGAAGAAACTCGAAATTCCCTCTAAATCCTTTTTACGCATGTTTACAGGCTTAATGTTCTTTTTAATATTTTTTAGTAAGATTCTCCATTTTTTGAACTTAATCTGAAGATAAATGTGATAAGTTGAGTTCCAAAAAACAAAAAGGGGGGTCTGGGGATCCTCCCCCAGAAAATTTTTGGAAATTCGACCCTAAAAACAGGGTTTAATTCATTGTAGGACTTTTTTCCAGCACATATAGAAAGGTTTTCGAAATAAAATATGAAAACTGAAATAAAATAGGGTAGGTGGGGGTAAAAACCCGCACGAGGCAAAACCACGCACCGCGATTTTTTATTGTTAATGATCGATTCAAAAATTGAAAACCAGGTTGTTGGTTTGTCTTATTGTGACCTATTGTTCTGCGAAAGTTCGTACCCCTAAGTCACTCATGAGTTTAAAAAATGCTGTAAGTTTGTTTTTCATCATTTTGATGTAATTTTTCTGATCTTTTACTTAAAAATTACATAAAATAGGGCTTGAGGAGAAATACAAACAAATAGCCCAATGATAAGATAGCAATTTAACTTCAGTTTCCTTTTGAAAAAACTGCCTCAACATGTCTCTAAAAATAATAAGGCTTGTTTTTCAAAACAAAGTAAATTGGGGCAAATTCACGCAGGTGTTTTGGGGCAAATCTACGCAGCTTAAAAAGCTCAGGAATTCGTCCCAAAAGGGAAATGGGACTACTTGATCTTTAATGAGGTTAATAAAGGTGTCCGAGATGCCAACCCCCCTACCTGAAACCATCCTTTCTCCCTTTTGAAAGATATCTGGTCAATTTGAAATTAATTGCTACAACAGATTGACAATTTTCATTAAAACGGATTATATCTATGTTTAATATTGTTGGTTAACTTAAAAATAGTAAAACAATATATTAGAAATCCTTTATCTGCGAGCGGATGATCCACGATTGCTACGAAAAAAATTTTTATTGATGAGGGTAAATTTTAGACGACATTAGAGAGATTTTAGATGTAGAGAAAAGGTTTCTACTGTACTGTACACATTTTAAAAGTTTTGCATATCATATTTTTTTGTACAATGAAACATAGTTTTTATGCTGAAATATTTTTTTTCGTGTTTTCACCTCATTTTTGGCCTTCTTTCGGGTTATTCGCGATTTTAGCTATCCGCGGTACCCTTGGCCCCCAATTCCGCGGATAATAGGGGCTCTACTGTATTAAGATGATTATCTCCAGTGTTTTTATGATGAAACACTTTGTTTATCCATGTTTATTTCATTTGGACACAAAAATTCAAAAGTGCGTGTCTTTGCCCCATTTTTGTGAGGCAAAGACCCGCAATTTTTTTTTCTACTAAATTGTCAATTTCTCTTGAAATACTATCGATAAGAGTATAAATTTGGATTGGTTTTGTAGGTAACATCTCAATCTAACACCTCCAATTGAAATTTCGGGATTATCTACCCCCTATCGATCACAATGTTAAAAATACTGAAAACTGAGGGGCTTTGCCCCCACCCACCCTATTAATTTTTTAATCAAAAAAGAGGTTCCGGAATGCCGTTCCGGACCGTTCCGGGCGAAATCGAGCCCTGACTACTACTACTACTACTACTACTACTACTACTACTACTACTACTACTACTACTACTACTACTACTACTACTACTACTACTACTACTACTACTACTACTACTACTACTACTACTACGACTACGACTACGACTACGACTACGACTACTACTACTACTACTACTACTACTACTACTACTACTACTACTACTACTACTACTACTACTACTACTACTACTACTACTACTACTACTACTACTACTACTAACCTTACGACCGATATTAAATCCGTAATTTACGACAGCCGCTTGCCACTGCTGATTTATTAACTCATATTGTTCAATATTATTTTCATGAATTGTTCACTTACATTTGTAATGTTACCATGTTTAAGTTTTTCTTTTAATTATTGTATATAAATAATTGTTTCCCCTGTTTGTTCTCCCTCTACATACACCGTTAAAGAATCACAGATGATGTAAAAAATGGTACTACATTTAAAAGTGACATTTCTTTATGACAAGGGGACTAAACGGTTGAAATAACAATCGAAAATATCAGGGTTCTGGTACGTCTTTCAATAAAAATAGAGCTCCGCTTTATGTATTTACTAAATCCCTAAACTCTGGTTCTATAATCTGTTTATCACACTCTTAAAATTTCACAAGTTTTGATGAGCTTATTATGTGTAATAAATATTCATACAAAAGAGAACATAATTAAAATCCGAACACTTAACTTCTTTTTCCTCTAAAATCTACACTATTTGTATAAATTTAAAATAACAAATTACCCACACACAATATCACAGGAAATTTGCATTTGTTACTTTTTTCCAATAACTAATTCTATAAAATAAAAATGAGTGAAATAAGTCATTATGACTTTCTAATCGATTGTTGTTAAAAATAACTATCTTCTTTGATATTTTTCATCATTAAAATCAGCGTTCGAAATAGCGGTGGTTTACTGGTCCGAGACCCCTGAAAAACTGCTCGGACCCCTATTGTCAGAAAATCACTGGTAAAAATACCCCAGTCTTCAGTTCTAGGCTTTTTTTTCTGTGAAACTTATTTGAAGTTTTTTGTCAATTAGTACAATATTAACACTGCATAAAGAAATATACTTAATAAATAAGATATTTTCTAAATTGTTTATTTATTTTGTCTGTTTAGTTTAATTGGTTTAATTAATTGCAGGTATTCACTTAAACGCAAAAGTTACTTTTAAAAAAATTAAAACAATTCCTTTTTAATTTGGAGGACCAGTAAGGTTTACAAAATAGTGGTCCCCAAGACCAGTAGGTTTTTCCCCGATTTCTAACGGTGTTAAAATTATTAATGGAGAAATTAACCAATAAAGATTTTCATGCTAGATTCGTGTACGAATAACTAATAAAATAGTAACTAATATACACTACAGCGATTTATCCTAGTTCACATAATATGTTCTCTAAATAACAAATACCATCAACTTTAATAATAACCGTATATCACTCAAGAACACCCATCATAAAAACGTATGCAACTTTACTTATGTGCACCTTCGACTCTCGGTAATAACCATAAACTACCCTTAAACTTAATTACTCCGAAGCTAAATCACGTGACACCCCCATCTCTGCGTACTCTTCCTCCTTCGGAGTCAACTTTACACCCAATAAGAAATGACACCATCATAAAAATACGTGTCTTATCTTTAAGACGACCCACATACTCTATATCAAATCTCACACCGATGCTTAAGCAGATAAGCAGACGGAAAACTAATAATAATAATAACGCACCCTGGATATATGTATATCCCTGCGACAAAAAAATCGACATGTTTCCTGAAGCGAAGGAGAAGAACAAGCTTGAAAAACCCCGGAGGAGATGGTATATTAACTAGAGGGAATATCTGCTGAAACCCAGTGTGGTCCACATGTTGTGTGATAATATCAAGAAGTGTCTAGCTATTGTTTTGATTATTCTAATGAAAATATTTTAAAAGAAAATAATAATTAATTATCAAGTAAAATAATATTTATATTATGTTTTCTGTACGAAATACCTTACACAGGGGTACTTAGTTGCTGTGGTTTTTTTATCCAGCCAATCTGAAAAGTTGTGACAAAGTATTCTGCAGTAAAAACTTTACAATCAATGAAAAAAGTTCTTTACATATAATAAATTTATAAAACCCCGTAATTGACTGTGTCCCCATGACAACATAAATTTTAAAACACATAATTTAAACATGAATGATTTTAAACATGACAACACACAAATTTTAGACACGCATTATGACGTTTTCATTTTCTTTCTTAACATCCCTGAAACAAAATAAGTAAGAAATCAGAAATAAAGATGCGTGAGTTTTTTACTAAACTATTAGGTTGATGTTTGTGCTACCAATGAGCAGCTCTTTTTATACCTAAAGCACTGGATGAAGCTACGTCACTTTGCTTTCCATCCAAGCTATAATGTATAAGCTTTGCTATCCAGGGCTTTATTTATACCAACTGAGCGTTTTTATATACATTATTTGAATAGTTTGGTTATAGTCCCTTGAGAGAACTACCAAAAAAAAGAAGATTCTTAAATTTATCCTGATTCGAATTTTAAATGGAGATTGTATTAATTTGACAAATACTCTTCTGATGATTATAAAAATAATAGTTCTTTAACTGATAATATTATATTAAAAATAATAATATATCTTGAATAATAGGTATTGAATTAGTAAAATCTCTTTATCAAAATCGATCAAATTATCCTAATCCGTAATCCAAATTATCAATATAGGAGTTCAAAGAGGCTATTCGGTGAAGCATGTAACCACAGTCGTCTCTTCAACAGTAATAAATTCTCGATGGGCCGTCCATTTCTTCTAACTCTACCAGTAAAACTCGCCAAGCACAGTAAAAGGCGGCAACTTAATGGGAGTCAGAAGCCCCGAGCGCCCAAATATTATGTCACCATTCCCGCATGGTGAATGAGAGTAATCCTATTTGGCGGTTTTGGCTATTAAGAGCTTGGTATGGGAGGACTTATTCCCCAGAAAGTGCATAACAGCTGTTTTTATGAGAGCGCTATGCTTTTGTGAGTGCTGAGTTATGCGAATTTGCATAATAGATGATGAGGAGATGGAGGAAGGTGAAAAGATGGGCTTGTTTCCTTTCCGTGCGGCCGGCGGTCCTAAGTGCAGGTAGGTTTGGGTACTTATTTTTGAGGTTATCGTTTTTTCTTTAGTCAATTCTTGAGGTGATATTTGTTTGTTGATGGGGTTTAGGATAGGGTTCAAATATGGGATGGTACGTTAGCTGAAACCATTTGGATCAAATATAGAGGGATACATATTTGGATTGTACCAGAAATGTGGCAGATATAGGTAACAGAATTTAGTATACATGATTATTTGTAGCTAACTTTATTCAACTACCTTCAAAATAATATACTGTACTTACCACATTGAAAGAACAGTTACTTTATGTGATATCTTTATTTGTGTAACTCTTCTTTCTATAACATACTTTACCTAGGAAGACACACGCTTCTACCTTATGAAAAAAGTATGGGTTAGTTAAAGATTTAAAAAGTAATTTTCACATAAAATAATAATAAAAATAGTAAGACTAATGAAAACCAATAAATGTGACTTATGAAAATAGAGCTATTACTATAAAAACTTAAAATTAGCAACATTTTTTATAAGTAAAAATATTCTTAGGATGAAAAATATGTCACTTTTTCCTTAGGAACGGGAACGCTCACCGGGCCTCTCAGGCCCAGTAGTTGTAACTTAAATATTTAAATAAAAATGAATTTAGTATTTTTATATGAAATCAAGCAACTAACCAATGAATCGATAGTTTCAAGGTGTATGGGAAGCATAAAATTGAGCATAAGATGAGATGGATACAAATTTTGTTAGAAGAAAAACTATTAAGCATGTTGGTGTTTCTAAAAATATTAGATTAATTTATATGTGAAAATTACACACTAACCTTAAGAGCAGCTACAGATGGTTAAATCCATTTATGTAGAAAAATATACATTTTCCATGAATTTTGGTTAAGTTGTAAATGTTGTTAAGTTAATACATAACAAAATAAGTTAATAAAAGTTAACATAAAAGTTAAAAGCTAAGAACCCTATTCACACTCCACTAAACAAAACAATCTAATGGGAGAGTATTTTTAACAATAACTTCATAAATCAATGGCGTTTAGTATTGATTCGTGAAATATTTGAAATTTCAATGCAGAGGATTAAAAATTTAAGAACTGTAGTTCTGATAATATGCGTTAGTTAATGAGTTTTTTTACTCTAAAATAATAGAATGGTTAAACAATACAAATTTTAGCAATATGCCATTTTTTAAGGTCAAAGATTAATTGTTTTGGTTTAAATGAGCGGTTCTCAAACCTTCTGCTTCACATTTTCCCAATAAACTAAAATTTAAATTACTAGGGAGCTACCGCCCCCTGCTCGCTATCGCTCGCCAACCCCCGTTAACTGCTGACACAGAACCTTTCAAATTGCTTCGCAAAACCCAAGTCCCTTGAACTTCACAACGAACGTCGAAGTTGTGGCAGTTTCATAGCAAACACATGAACTTCTAGGCTGCAAACATTTTCGTTTTATATCTTTATTACTTCTATAACATCTACCCGTGATATTTGATCTTTTGCGCTTAGGTATTATGAAATTTAAAATATTTTATTACCTTGGAATCATACTTTCAAAAGGATTTTTAAATAAGGTATTGTAATATTTAATAATTTCCGAAAGCGTGTTTTTATTGTATTGTGAATATAGAAATGATTGGGTTGCCACAACAACAAAGATAAACATAAACAATTCAATACTTTATTTAAAAATAAAAAGATAAATTAATAATTCATTAGTTTGAAATGGTTTGAATTTAATCAAAATCGTTTGAATTTCAAAAACATAAAATATTGTTGTTAAAAAAGAATCCCAATAGCATTTATTAAATTCGTGTTATAAACAAAAATATAATTGTTCAACGCATTTGAATATTTAAAACCAGTGAAATATGTTTTCAATTGTTTTAAAATTCATAGTTTCTTGCTTTATAACTGCAATTTTATCCGTAATCTAAAAAAATGGAAATATTTTAAAATTGAGATTTTTTTTGAAATTCTAAAAGCTTATTGCACATCCTTAAAAGAATACGAACAGTTTGATACCAAATATGTGTTATACGGATCAGTAATTAAAAAGCCTTTATCTGGAAACCGTTCACCAAAAACTTTTTTTTAGAATAGAGAGATAAATGAAATAAATAATTTATTTTGTAATCCAATTATTTGGATTCAAAAATAAAGTAAATATGGGATTGGAAACGCTTTATTTTTAGTAGCATAATGCAACTAAATATACATATATTAAATCATAAATTCCAAAACTTGACGATGACTTTTAGAACTTTTCGCATTAAAAAATTGAAACCCTCTGAAAAATGGAATTTCTTGAAGTCGTTCAAAAAGTCGGCACATATTTCTACACTTTTTTTCTCCTCAACACTTCGAAACTTAGGCATAAAATTTCCAGAAATAGAACCTGAAGAATATAAAAATTCCTTCCCGTCTCAATGACGATGCAAATATTCTCACCTTCTTCCTTAAACAGTGACCTTCATTTCAAGAGCCGCCATATTCCCAAATGAAAAAGTCCTCATTCGATGGTAGGAGACACCAGAAGGAAAAGAGTTGAAGAGGATGAAATGGGGGGGAATATGGGAAGAGGTTTTACTGTTTCTAGTAAGTAGTGGTTAAATTTATCTTCAGCATGTAAAAACTTGCATTTCCGAAAAATGGCGTATCAGCATTACTTCCGGAAATATATTTATGGAATACGCTCTTTTGAGAAAGAATATTAGAAAAGGTTGTTGTTGTTAGAGGAAAAATATTTATTTTTAAAATTTTACGCTTGAGTGTTTCTAAAAATATATAATACGATTAGAGAGATAGTTTTAGAACAGTAAAAGTCACGAAGATATTTAAAAATACACAAGTATTTAGGATGGTTTTGAATACCCGGGAATGTAAATGTAAAAAGGCATTTAATAGAGAATATCCTTAACACATATGAAGTTTTTTTTAAATGATTTCCAAATAAATATGTAGCTTTATTTTTCTTGCATTCAGTTTTTTTAGTTTACTTTTTTACTTGCAGTTTTAAGTATTTTAAGTTAACAAAATATTTAGAAATATGTAGTTAAAAGACAATAATTTTAAAAAATCAATTTTCAGCTATTCTGCACTAAAAATGATTTTTCATATCATTTAAATAAAAGCAACTGTAACTACTGCATTTATGAAAACGGCAAGAGTATCCCTTACATTTTAAAAATCACTGGGTAGGAGGATACAGTTTTTAAATAGTGTTTATAAGCTTTACTAAATATATTTGATAGAAAAATAATTAAAAAAGTAATTTTCACCAATTATACATATTTTTAAAATAATGAGACAAATAAAAGCTACTTTGGAAAATAGAGCTATTACATTTAAAACTTAAAATTAGCAGCATTTTTTATAGCTAAAAATATTCTTTAGATGAAAAATTAGTCACTTTTCCTTAGTTTAAGAGTGGTTTCACCGTCACATTATTTATTAATATTTAACTTCGTGAATCCGAGCCCTTGTCAGTAATAATCACGTCGAAACTTCACTATAATTCTGAAGGGAACATTTGACAATGATTGATTGAGAATCATTAATGACTTACGGACATAAAGAGCCAATGCGCATGTGTATCTCTCAACCGTTAAAAGAAACGGGGCTCCAATTTTGAAAACCAACGTCACACAAATATCGACAGCTGTGAACTTGTAAAGTGCGAAATTGATTTCCGATGTTAGAGAAACGCAATCAAAAGTATTGATGGTTTCAAAGTAATCGCGTATCGTATTTCAAACTACTAGAACAAGAAGTGGTTTATGAGGGAAGCCCGAGTTTTTTTCTGCAATTACCGACCACATTGTGTGACATTGATTCAAATGTTCTAAAAATCGTTTTTTAAAAAATGTGTTAACCACATTGGGGTTAAATTTTTAACTTTTAAAAGAGTGAATCTGAAGATTATTCTGAATATTTGCATTTTAACACAAAAGGGTAGTTTAAAAGATGAATTTGAAAGCAGAATCTTTTCAAAAAGTGAGATTCTTTACAGTAAGGTAAATATCAAAGTAAAAATTGAATGACTATCTTCAGTTGCAGAGCGCGGTTATTTAAAATTGGGACTCACATTTCTAGTATACGTGGTAAATCACCGAACGAGAAGTACCATTTGGTTTTGATAAATGATTACATTGATTGATAAAAACCATGTTATATTATTCATATACACAATTGTGCCTATTTTCTATAAAAATATAATTATTATTAGGTTGAAATTTAAAATCTCCTGGATTCATATAATTTGCAACTTAAAATATATTTTTGCATATAAAATTATTTTCAATATAAGTTACTAAAAATAAAATTGCTTAAAGAAATTTCACTAAAGTAAGACCACTTAAACCAAAGTAAGAGGATGTAAGAAAAACAAATGTGGCAATTGCTATCAAAACCAGCTCATTCAATATTTTTTTTAAATCCACTTTTTTTTGCATATTTTGAAAATTTAGAGGGTCCTTCATAACCAGACGAAGGGATTTAGCTCAAATCCAGCTCATTCCAACCATTTCTCATTCCATTTCATTTGAAAAAGTTAAGTGGATGTCATTTATTTAAAACTCGTAAAGACACAAACATTAACTGGTAAACTGAAAAAAAAATTTTACACAACTTAATTGAACAAAAAAACTGAAAAAAAGCATGAAAATCGTGTTTTTGTATCATTCCAACCTAATTAGTGTGATTACGCCCAAGGTAATGCACCTGGAATGAAAATAAAAACTAATCAAATTCTAGGCGATTATACCTACAATTAAAAATTTTAAAAAGAAATTTAGCTTCAGAACTGTGGACGTGAGAAGTTTTTTGTCTCTCCTGTAAAATTTCCAAAAATGGAATGAGCTGGTTTTGATAGTAAACGCCTCAAATATAAAATGGCATGGAAAATTAAAGGCAATTAAAGCAAATTCAAAGAGGAAGCCCCCACGCCCTCGAAGCTGTGCAACTAGAAATTCGAGAGCAAGATACGTTAAGTGAATTGTCTCCTCGAATTGAAAAGCTTTTCTGTCTGTCCTTTATTCAATAGCTCGTGCGGTCGAAGGTGAAAAGTCGTAATGTAGTGAAAGCTATTGAAGTTTTATATTTCATTTCTTTATGACGTTTTGAAGATCACGCAGGGAAGAAGCTCATCCTAAGAATGGAGCTGATTGGAACAGTTTTCTTTTTATTACTTTTTAATTTATATATTAATTGATTGTTTCATTTTATTTTACAGGTGGGGGCTCATGCACCGAGAGAAATGACAGTTTCAAATTTGAGTAAATCGATGTTCTCATTTTGGTAGGAATCTTTTTGGTTCAAATATAACGATCTAATGCTTTCAATTTTGAAACACCAGACATATTCAGTTTCAAACAAATTTAATAGTCACCACTCAAATTATGCTATTTTTAGTTTATATTTGAAAATTGAAATATTTGCATTATATCGAAATTAACACAACGTTGTGACGTCGCACTTAACTTACTTCCCACGTCATAGTAGCTGTAACACATTGCACCCTCTTTTTAAGAATGTCATGGACGAATTAAAAAATGAGTACATGATGCTTTATTTTTGAGTACCTGGCCCATTTTCAAAACTGAGTACATGCATGTTTTGAAATTTGAGCAAATTTGGATCGGAGCCTGTTTTAGTTCGTGACATATTCAGATTTGAGTAATTTTTACTCATTTTTGAGACTGTCGTTTTAAGAGTGTGGGTTTCAATAAACGGGACGCTTCTGATTGTCTTGTAAGATAATAAGACCTAAAAATGGCTGCTCCACAATACCATTACAACAATAATAATGTCAATACATTAATGTTCAGACTTTCAAATATTCAAAACTAAGTTTTGGGGACTCAAGACCACACTGTCATTCAAGTTTGACGATGTTTACTTAAATTTCAAAATATATACCTGGAAGATTAATGCTACAATTCTTAAAACTCATAATACAAATAAGTCTAGCGAAACACGAGTACTTATAGATTTTGCAATGTATATTACATATAGTATTTTACTTGTTAAAAAGGAACGCAAGATGAATTCCATTCAAATACTACATCCAGAAGGAAAAATAATGTTTTCTTATTAGAGCATACTTTATAAATAATGATACTAATATAAAAGTATTGAATTATTGTGTTTGTGGGAGTGCAATTGAAGAGAATAATTTAGGATATTAAAATTACAATACTTTATTTAGCAAGAGAAGTATTGAAAAATAGGGGATAAAAACGTTTTGAGCAGATATCAGTACAAATAGATTCGAAGATCAAATTTATCAGGAATATCGATTGAATTCAAACGGGAATATTTATCTGAAGTATAGCATCTGAAACACACAAGGCAATTATTGAAATTCGAAAACAATACTACAATATTCACGCTACTATAAGGACGAAAATAACACACCTGCTTGGAGAATAGAAAAAGGTACTTACACAAATACTTTTTTTTTTCATTTTTTTACTACACGTTGCGGTATGACACACAGTTTCAAAATGAAAATAGACACTTTATCTAGGACGTATTTTAAGTACTGCTGATAAATTATTCTATTATATCACGTCCCGCATTGGTCTAGCTGCAAATATCTACAATGTGCTTTTTGACTCTTTCGGCACAAAAATCCCTTCAATTTGATACCCATCATGACTTGTTATGATGAAAGAAAAAGATATGACTGCCGATATGACTGCCTAAAATACAATTTTTTTCACTAGTACAAAAGCACCTTTTTAGTATGAGTAAAATTTTACTTAAGTTTCTAACAAGAACGTCTTTAGTTGGAAATATTTTCACACCCTAACGATATTTCTCATACACTACATTTACCCAAATACATCAGTAGAACAAGAAAGAAAAATAGCAACTCTTTAACATGAGCATCAAGTCACACTACTAATGGTCATTGTATCATTCATTGATAGCTAACAGACGTTGATGATAAACCCATCTGGGATTATGGGTTCGATACATGTTATTCTCGTGTAGAAAAGCTGGGGCGTCTGGTTCATTATGGAGCTTTTTACGGAAAAGCCGTTTCAGAATTCAGTTCAGGTGAGATACGTTATCACAAAAACACATTAATACATAGAAATGATTTTTATGTGTTTATTGTAGTGATGGGCAGGTATCGATACCAAATACTTAAGTACTCGATACCTATTGACAGGGCTCGATTTCTAAAAAAAGAGGTACCGGAACGGTAAAATTATTGGTCTCAAAACTGAAAAAGCGAATACTTTTGAATACAAAAACTTAAGCATTTAATTTTCAAATTTAAATTTAAGAAATAAATTCAAATATGTTGTACTAGATTAGCAAGAGTATTCTAACTTCGTCATTGTAGAAGAGGATGAACTTTTTGATGATTGTTTAGTAAAACACCTTTTTTTCAGTGGGTTATACTTTTTTTCCAAAAGGGGACCTCTTGTAGGAGGCGGGATGGCTTATCATCAATAAACCATAAGAGTTGTATATTTTGCTAATTTAAGGAATAGAATGCGTATAAGTTCTTGTATGGTAGAATTTAAGATGTCGCAAATTTGAGTAGCAATCTGGCAAATCTGGTCGAAATAAAAAAGAATCAACACCAGGAGCAGTTTGTGGGTAATTCAAATGGAGGTTCACAATAATGTTTTAAAAGAACAATTAAGTTACAACCTTACAATTAAATCACAATTATTGTTATTAACAAAAAGATAAAAATGCATTTAAACATTTTTTTGAATTTGAACTATGCCTTTTTAAATATTTTTTGGTAGGATTCTCTCTTTTATTAATTTAATCTGAAAATAAATGTGATAAGTCGAATTCTAAGTACAAAAAGGGGGGTCTGGGGTCCTCCCCCAGAAAAATTTTGGAAATTTGACAATAAAAACAGGGTTTTAATTCATTTTAGGATTTTTTTGCGTACATAGAAATGTATATCCGCGGGCCTGATGAAAGGGTCTCGCGAGCGGTAGTTAGGAGACCCCTGAAATAGAATATTAAATTTTTCCGAAAAAGAGGTTCCGGAACGCCGTTCCGCCGTTCCCGAGCCCTGCCTATAGGCAGGGCTCGATTTCTAAAAAAAGGGGTACCGGAACGGTAAAATTATTGATATTAAAACTGAAAAAGCGAATACTTTTTAATACCTAAACTTAAGCATTCATTTTCTAATTTAAATTTATAAAATAAATTCAAATGTGTTGTACTAGATTAGGAAGAGTGTTCTAACTTAATTATTGTGTAAGACGATTACACACCTTTTTTTTTACAGTGGGTTATACTTTTTTTTCCAACAGGGTGCCTCTTGTAGGAGGCGGGACGGTGAATGAACCATTAGTGTTGATTATCAATGAACCATTAGTGTTGTATATTTTGAAAATTTAAGGAATATAATGTGTAGTTAAAGTCCTTAAATGGTAGAATTTTTGCAAATTTTCTTTACAAATTTGCCCTGGCAAATCTGGTTCATATAAAAAAGAACCAACACCAGGAGCGGATTGTGGGTAGTTTAAATGGGGGTTCAAAGACATGTTTTAAAAGAACAATTAAGTAACAATCTTACAATTAAATCAGAAATATTGTTATTTGCAAAAAAGATAAAAATGCATTAAAAATGTTTTTTTTTATTTGAAATATGCCTTTTTTTTATTCATTTATTTTTTGGTAGGATTCTTACTGTTATGAACTTAATTTGAAAATAAATCTGATAAGTTGAGCTCTTAGTACAAAAAGGGGGGCCTGAGGTTCTCCCCCAGAAAAATTTTGGAAATTTGACAGTAAAAACAGGGTTTAATTAATTTTATGATTTTTTTTGTACATAGAAAGATATCCGCTGGCCTGATGAAATGGGTCTCGCGGGTCGTAGTTAGGAGACCCCTAAAATAAAATAAATTTTTTTTACGAAAAAGAGGTTCCGGAACGCCGTTCCGGCTGAAATCGAGCACTGCCTATAGGTATCGAGTGTATTCGATACCCACAAAAGTATCGATACTTTATTGACATATTTCGTTTTAAATTTTTCAATGAAGTAATCTTTATAATACCTACTGTAGATCAAACGCAGCCTGTTTCCGTTTTCATTTTGCAACGCTCAAACCCAAGTCGTTATCATCCGCGAGATAAATTTGACGCGGCTAGGTTTATCCCCCGCCAAATCCTTCGCCTCTATCCACCTCCAGGCCCGTATCTACGGGGCTTTTTGATGGATCGCTTTCAGTTTTTTGAATATTAGTCTGATTATGGATAGGCCCTAAAAAAATTGTCCCTTCAGGTTCATTTCAACGACATTGAAAAAAAGTACTCGACACCTAAAAGTACTCGATACCTATAAGTATTCGATACCAAAGTATTCGATACCTATAAGTATTCGATACCAAAGTATTCGATACCTAAAATTATCGATTTTACCCATCACTAGTTTATTGGACCGTGCGTTTCATTAGCTCTGCAAATATAGCCCTGTATGTTTTTTTTACCTTCGGGTAGTTAGTGGGAAAACTAACCTGTAAATCTTGTTTTACCTTCGCTGTACTTGGTGTGTAAGAAAAACAAATTCACCATTATAAATTGATGAAAACTTCCACGACCTGAAGATACATTTATTTGATTTTCCGGGATAGATGGCCGTGTTTGAATGGAATTTCCAAACGTTTCGCTCTCAGCTTCGGAGAGCATCCTCAGTGGCAAAAATCAACTGATAAAAATTTATCAGTTGATTTTTATCAGTTGATTTTTGCCACTGAGGATGCTCTCCGAAGCTGAGAGCGAAAAGCCAAACGTTTCGCTCTCAGCTTCGGAGAGCATCCTCAGTGGCAAAAATCAACTGATAAAAATTTATCAGTTGATTTTTATCAGTTGATTTTTGCCACTGAGGATGCTCTCCGAAGCTGAGAGCGAAACGTTTGGAAATTCCATTCAAACACGGCCATCTATCCCGGAAAATCAAATAAATGTAAATTCACCATTGTAAATAACTTGAAAAGTTTTCTTTCACAAATTTACTGTTCCGTATGATTCTCGAATGTTATGATGTAGCTTCCAGGGTTTTCAGTTAAATAGGGATAACTTTAAATAAATGAAAAAAATTCTATTTTTGAATTTTTTAGACCTTAAAAATGCAAATTTAAGTCTAAAAAATTTTTTTTTGAGTACAAAAGATAATTTCATAAAACGTTTTTACTTTTGATATGATTTGTAATGACATTTTTCTGATTGCAAGTTTTTGTTCTATCTTCTTTAATTTTATAAATAATTTTAACTTTCGTATTGCACTAAAAGAATCTTCGTGCTTATGGTCACTTTACTAAAGGTACACCGTACTTCTATTAAAGCCCTGGATAGAAAAGCTTACGTAGCAGAAAAGCAAAGTAACGTAGCTTCATCCAGGGCTTTAACTTTTATTATTCTAGTGTTGCTTCAAATAAAAAATATAAAAACGGCTATTCGAATCCCTAGTTTATTTTCTTATAACTTCAATTTGTTAATATAACACCAAAAGTAATATTTAAACACTCTCAAAAAGTCATGATATTCACATTTTCATCCGTAAGACAGTTTTCTAGCTGAATTCTGTATTTTACCACAACTTTTACAAGAGTAATACCTTCATTTAACAATATCTTGAAGTCTTTATACAATATTCCAAAATTTGACAACTTATCCCACATTAACTTATTACTAAATTCTGTTATACCGACACCATTAATAGTATACGAAACTTCGGAAACTATTACCAGCTTAGTAATTTACAGCAATAAATCAAAACTGACCTGGACAATTACACATAATAACCAGTAGCAATTTATCACAGCTATCGCAAATATTTTTCTTCAAAACCGTCATCTATATTCATAATACGAACACTTGCTAATTAAAGTCTGCTTGACAACGTCCATCACAGGAAAATCGAATTTTGGGATGGGAGAAACGCAGTAAGTGCCTAGTTATGACGAAGAGGTAGAATATATTTTCTTATTACATAAAGCATAAGAATTAGCTATTTTATACACCCTACCCCAGTGATATTTTTAACATTAAAAAATGTGTTGTATCTGAAGCTTTTTGACATGATAGTTTTTTTAGTGTGGGTTAAAAGAAATAAGGTTAAGGTAATCCACTTGGATGAATATTAGCTGTAGAATATCTAGAGTACAGATAGATGCACATTAAAAATTTATCCTTTTTCCCATTGTAATTATCCGTTGTATTTTGATGATAATTTTCTGAAGCCTTGAAAACTTTTCTGTAAACCCTTCCAGAAAAAATTCTGCCTGTTAATTTCCTTTACTTGAAGAAATAATTTTTACAGTGTATAACTTATAAAGGAATATCTAGAACTTACTGAATTCATCTGCAAAATTTTTCCAAAGAAAAAAATTATTCAAATATTGTAAAAAGTGTAAACTCCAACTATCAAGCGTCGCCTCCAGCCATGGACCGGTTTAGTCTTTCATCATCACGGCATAGGAAGGCAACGCAAGAGAGCGGAGGGCAAGTACTTGTCTAGCTAACTATAAATGGCTGTAGGCAATGCTTGAGAGTTAGAGTTTACACTTATAGTCCACTAGCCAGCGATTATAGTGAAATAATCCCGTGATTGTAAAAAGTATTACCAATTTAAATGGCTTAATCAAAATCAATCGTATAAACTTCATAAAAAACATTATAAATTTTCTAAAAGAAAATTAAACATGAAAAATTCATTTCCCATTGTATAATGGCTATAAACAGGGTACGAGGGGTCCAAGAATAAAAATCTTTGAGGCTAAGTGGTCCTCCAAATTTGTAACCACTGATCTAAAGACTTAGAAGACATTTTGAAATTAGTAATAATCATAGAATTCCGCTTCACGGAGGAAAACGTTTATCAGAATCTAATCAACATTTACTAAATGTATTTTTGGACAAAGTATATTGGCATTTAATCCACTTTCCATTTCCATCAGTGTCGGGTTTTCATGTCTGAGCCTGCCACCCTGTCCCAAGAGATGCATTAATGAGCCTTCGTTTTTATGATCGTAACCCAAGCAAGGTATCGGATGACAAGCTTCAGAATGTGGCGTGAGATGCTCAGGAAATTGAAAGTAATTTATTTCTGCCCGGTTCACAAATCATCGGTCGGGATCTATCATTTTCCTCGGCCGATTCCGAGACGGGTCTATTAACTAGGCAGGTTTCCTGGGGTTCTGGAAATTCGTCTAGGGAGATGATGGGAATTCGAGTTGACGTTGCATATTAAATCATTCCCGACGAGAGATTCGGGGCATGTTCTCGAGATGTTTATGAGTGTTTGACTTTTAAGTTTGGGAAAGTTATTTTGTTGGGTGATGGAGAGAGACGTTCGTGACAATTGAAATGTTTCCGAGTTTTGTAAATATGTAGCTATTTTAAAAGTAGTTTGATATGTTTTGTGTTTTTATATTATTTGTTTTTTAATTTTTGTAGGTGATTTTCAGAGAGACGCGTGATTTTTAAATGAAGTATAATTCATATTAATTGCTGAAAAAAATTAATTTCATTACTGAATGTTTGGAAAATTAATGGGACACTCATAACAAGCCTTTTTTTAAAGCTCTTCAAAATTTTAAATACTTAAGGCTAAGCGCGCACTAGAGACTTTTGTCACGGTGACTGAGACAAAATTATCACCCTAGCTATTGCTAGAAGCTAGAGCGCCCGCATTAGGCGACGAGACTCTTGGCCGATTGCCAAGAATCTCGCCTTAGAAATACATTGCTCTCGAGTGACCTAGTGTTATAAGTCACCGCGACAAAAGTCTCTTGTGCGCGCTTAGCCTAATTGTTATTAATGAAGCAAAATTATTATTTATGTTTGATTACACATTTAATACTTGAATACACTTAATTTGAGTACTTTATTCGAAGGAACTGAAGATCTTAATACTATTCCACCATACAGGCTATCAATAACTAAGCCCATTAAAAAATCATCGTTCAGTTATTTCAAATACAGTAGTTGTGGTCAAGTAAATTTTACACTTTAACCTTTAAGGGAACAAAATCCTTGGAAGTTGGTTATTTTAGAATTTTTGCATATGCGATACTCGCCCACATATTTAACCCACATTATTGCACATAATTTAACATGAAAAAAGTAAAAAAGTGAAATTATCAATTAAAGAACAAAACTTGTTTTTCAACTTGCCTAAAACAGAAAGTTTATCTTAAGAAGAGATCTAAAGAGATCTTTTAACATGTTTCGTTTTTTGTCTGCGTGTGGAACTTTTTGTTTCTGCCTATTTTAAATGCAGTTTTCTGTACGGCAGTGTATATAAGTAAATAAATTAAAACAAGTTTTATGGGGTCACTAAACAATTATATATGGATATTTATGAATCAAAATAAATCTCTCCACCTTTTAAATGTTTTTCCTACTGTTCCCATTACGCATGTAAAAGAAGAAATTGTTAATTATCTTTTTATCATTACTAAAACTACTTTCAAAGTACTTTATAATCACCGTAATGATCTCAGAGGCTTGAATATCAAGCTATTTTTATGAGAAACGCCCCAGGAGTCTGAAATATACTTCTAAAAGCAATTTTCTTTATCAATCAGTTCCGCGCCATTTTTTTTCGACCAAATATAGTACTTTCATTTCTCGGTACGGAAAGTTCGTTGCCACCAAAAAAATAGCAATACCTCCCACAGGAAATAATAAACTGTATCGTTCTCACCTTGCATGGAAGCAAAAACATAAAGAACCCCAAATTAGTTCTGTCACACTTTATGAAAACGCAACACGAAATGTCGTGACCGTCCCAAAACGTTCGTTCTGGAACATTTTTTCCCCGACGTCCATCAGGTAACTAGCATCCAATTACATATGCCTCCATTTACAAGTTCGTTACGGTGTTCTTTTCTTTGGGACAGAACGAAGGTAGAGTATTAGATAGAGCGGGAAAGAGCTACATCCCGGCGTGCTTACGTGGAGAGTGAGTTAGTGGCCAAAATATATCCGTAACTTTCAGTATGTAACGATATAATATATTCCTGCATCATTTTTTATATTTAGAAAATAATTTAAAGGGATATTCTCAATTGAAGAACAAAATGTTATTAAATACAAGGAATTTACAAAATTGGAAGTTTTAATTTTGGAAATAAAAGACTTTTAATTGGTTATATGGGAGAAATTGAGGAGCAAAAAGTCACTTATTCAGTAACCTACATCATAAGAAGGAGTTTACAGCATGGCAAATTTTTAGTGACACGATCGTGTACTAGTCGAGGATAATTTCTTATAGCTCCCTATCAGTGATTTCAACAATGAAGGTATATGGATAATCTAATTTTCTATTTATTCATTCCGTTACAACTTACAGACATCTTAGAGGAAATTATTTTTCCCTCTAGTCACTCCGATCTCACTGTGAATACAAACCATGTAAATTAACCATAGAAGAATCAGTGGAGAATCTTACAGAAGAAAAAAATCCCAACCTAAATGCAAATTGATTGTTTATTCCCGAAGATTTAAATGTTGTTTTGGAAGAAGCCTGTTCCAAGGTTGTTTGTTTTCCGTTAATTCGAAGAACATTTTCAAAAGCATTAATTAACCATTATGTTAAACGAACCCTGTTAATTCAATGACAGATATTTAAGTTTTGTTTATGACAGTATTCAAATCAAAATGGTGGATTTAATAATTAGAGTTGGAAATGAAGATGGCGAATTTTTGCACTAAGCCCGGCTGGATGAAAAAAATTAAGAATCAAATAATGAAATAAAATAAAAATCTTCAAGAGTTACAAGAGGCCATTCATAAATTACATCACAAGTTTAGGGGGAAGAGTTGTATTTTATATTTTGCACAATTTGACAAGGAGAGCAAGCTAGTTTCAACTTTTTTTTTCCAAAAGCTGTTCTTTCGCGGCTATAACAATAATGATAAAAAATAGTTTTGCCTTTCCCCTTTTAATTTAAAATTAATATAGCAGTTATGAATCCTCTAGTAACGAAAACAACGAAAAATATCAAAAAGCTAATTTTGTGTCATGGTTGAATAGTGTTAGAGGTGAGGGACACTGAAATGTGACAAAAGGGGCGGGGAAGGCAAACAAATCCCTCAAAATTGTTGTGAGACCTTTTTGAAAGTTTCTTAAAGCTCGTTTACACTGTATCTGTGCCCACAGAAGAATCACACATTTTTATAGGAAATTAGAGGAGTGGAAATTTTGGAGGATTCCTCTGAGATGAACATCCAAATTGAAAACTTAAAGTAGTAATTCTTTAAAGGCTCATTCACCCTGTTCCACTTCCACTACATCCTGAGTGATTCACTCCAGTTAGCTTAGCAGTTAGTTAGTTAGTTATTTAGTTCATTAGTTAGCTAGGTAGTTAGTTAGCTAGCTAGGTAGGTAGTTAGCTAGCTAGATAGCTAGTTAGTTGGTTAGTTAGTTAGTTAGCTAGCTAGTTAGTTAAGTTAGTTTGTTAGCATAGAAAAGTGACGGAGTAAAGAGTGAAACGCCAATTCACACTTTTCACTTTAGCCAAATTTAAAAAGTGATAAGTCTGAATGAATCTTTACTGGTGTTGATACGTTCTCACCAATAAGTAAATAGTTCCACGTGCTCTCTAGTTAACACTACTTCCATGGGACAGAACGACTGGCTTTCGATCGTACTCGTGACGTCATCCCGGTAATTTGCCGCCGAGATTCCCTAAAAGCTTCTTTTGGGGAGGGGGGCAGAGAAAAAGGCGAAACATTAGCCGAGGTGTTTGTGTGAAGGGACACTCTGGTGTTTATCACTGCGTTCCCCTTTCTCAGTCATCCCATTAATGTTTTGCATTTGCTCTTTTTCGAGGGTTTTTGAAGAGTTGAGATGGAGTGTTCGGTTGTGTTCAGATCATCTTTTCGGAGTTATGCTCGTCAGAACTTAAATGTTATTGCGAACTCTGTTGTACTGTTTTTTCTCTTTAAAAGCGCATTTTTATTCGGCGGAGAGAAACCATGGAAATATCTTATTGCCTAGTGTGTCCCTCGCAATTCTTTTAAAGTAGTGTTGTCACGGGTTTTTCTTTACTTAATACTTGAGAAGGATACTGCGGGACATAAGTGTGTATTATTCACACACAAAACTATTTAAAAAGACCTAAAAATTTTAATTTTGGGTGGGTGATATTTCTTACACCATAATCTAGTGTTTTTAACTGTGTTAAATGATTCGTAGTGGTTTCATCTCCTTTGTGTGATTTGATTTAACTCCCAACAATGTTGACAATGTTCTAAAATATTACGTAGAAATATTTGATTTTTTTAACTACTTGTTTCGATGATAAAATTTTTACGACCTATTGTTTAAAGGTATTTAAAATGCTATGAGGAAATTAGTCACCGCTGAAACATGTATCATTATTATACACAAAAAATTTCTTCATTCTGCACCTATAAATACAACTGTAGTTGATTCTAAATTGCATTCCCTAGTGACATTTTGTTTCGAAATCTTTTTTGTCCATTTTTGTTAGGTTAATTTGTTATTTAGTATGTGGCGATTCGATGTGTACTTGGATAAGGTCATAATATACTCCTGTTCATAAAAAATGCAACACCATGAAGGACTTGTTAGATTTTGATGAAATTTACACAGCAAGTGATCTTTGTGGATACAAATAAATGATATAATTTTCAGAACAAAGGAATAAAATTTAATATCGAAAATCGGTGTTTAATGTCTTCTATACGAGCTGCAATGAGAGCCTCTATACGACAGGTCATCGAATCAAACAGATTGAAATTTTGACTGAGGAGGTGATTTTCATCTAAGATTCATCCCAAACCCAAAATTTTTCCAATATTGGTAACATTACAAGCATTTTAAGCATGAGGACAAACCAACGAAATTTTAGTCGAGCTCCATAGGTGAAATTTTGAGTGAAGAAATTTGTCGAGAAAGAAACTGTTTTTATTGGATGTAAAGTAAGTTTAAAACATTTCAAAAACATGTGTACGGGATTTGTTCTGACGAATTACAGCTTCAGGAGCGCTTCAAAGGTAGGGTATAGCTTTTTGGCTCCAAAAATTTTTAGAAATTTTTTTAAGAAATAAGATGAACCTCATTTTTTATCTAATGAGGTTGCCCATGGTACTCAATAGTGATCCAGGTCAAAACACTTCTCTTCTTCACCACAGACTCAAGATAAAACACTCCAAAAATTGCGATTTTCGGCATAGCGTCCAAACCCAATTTAGGTGTCATGTTAACCAAAATTGAAGGGGGATTTCTTTAAAAGGACCATTTGTTATCAGTAATTATGCGAAAATATTTTTTTGTAGATCCCATGATAGCTTTATGCACCGATGGAATTCCATTGATGGAGCGCTGTAAAAAAACGATACTTCGTGAATTTTAGTGCAATGACGACCGATTTACTGATTGAGCAGACAATGATAGACCTGTAGCAGTATTCTAACAATTTGAAACATTTCGAAAAGTCACTCAATGATCCGGCACTGCCATGCGAATAAAGCCTCTTTCATCCCATGCTAACGTAACTATAAGGGGTCCTGATCCCAATTTTCAACTCGCCTTACCCTTTTTGGACCTCTGCTTTCAAACCTACATCAATATTGTCCAGTTTCCCTTCATATGACCAGCGGTAAAACAGCGTGAAAAACACCCCTCCGGGAGGCCTAACATTAATCCTCTTTAAAACTCTATTAAATGTTCATATGCCATCCTTTAAGGTCTAAGGGGTATAATAACATCTAATGACAAGATAATCAACGGTAGACAACCTTCTTACAAGCCCTTAACGTCCCGTTACAGCCCCCGAAATATACGAATAAATCAGTGGTTGAGAAGACACTGCTCAGCTCGCGCATGCGCTATAGCTCTGAATTTGATATCATTTGATAATCTAACCATAGTAAACATACCCTGAAAATTTCAAGTTGATCGGACAATTCCTTCTTGGTGTTGCATTTTTTATGAACAGGAGTATAGTACCACTGGTTAAGGATTCCCATTTAATTTATTTGAGATTAGGAAAATAAACATTTACTATCCTTGAAATTCAATGTATTGACTAGAGGTAGTTATATCCACCCTCAATGTACAAAGGCTTATGTCCTTTTGTTGTGCTGAGTATTTTATTTCCTAATTTGTTTTTCAAATTTCATTTATCATTCACTTTATCTAAATGAAAAACAACACTCAAATACCTTTTTCAGAACTGCATTTTTGAATTTGTTTCATAAAAAAATCCCATCAAAATCATCAATTCCAACTCAGAATACAAAAGGCTTAACTCGATAACGTCCTGAAGCTCTCTACATCCATAACTATATCCGGATAAACCCACCATCCCAATAATCAATACCAAACACAGCACAAGGGATAAAATTACCCAGTACATAAACTCAATACTTCCCCAAGCCCAGCATTTATGCAAACTTATCCCCTAACCGCTCTTCTGGTCCCCCAAACTACCCTAAGCGCTTACATGCTTCCTAACAATAGCAATATAGCGAGTTTCCTTGATGACACCGACTTTCGCAAAAGTGCATCGACGACGATCAGAAACAGGATCCCGAGAGTTGATGAACTCTCGTTTCCTATTAAATAACACGGGATTGAATAGGGCTGTTGGGAAGCAAAGCTCAGGGATTATGCACAAAGGGATGTAATGGCTCGTGTTTAGGGCTGGAATTGATCACGGAGTGAGAGTCGGTGCCTGCGTTAGTTTATTGAAATTGAAATAAGAATTTCTCAATTTAATTATCTATATATTGCTGGGGTTAATTTTAATAAGCAATTAATTTTTAATTAATGATAATATTTTTGTTAACAACTATAGCAATTTCAGAGGATTTTAAAAGTAAAGAATATTTTTTGAAAGATATATTACTAACAGTGTACTTTTATTTGTATACACTGTAAACAATTATTTCTTCCAAAAAACGGAAATTAACCGTCAGCACTGTTGTAAGTTAATTTCTGTAATTTGAGGAAAAAGCAGTTTTCTTCTTTTCTCTCGAATGAGAGAAAATTTCCGTTGTTTGGAAGAAGCTTGAGGGTCCTTTTAGATTAGTTACAAGAGGCGGTCTTTATATCAAGCAATAAAATTATTACTCATATTTAGTACATCTCAATAAAAACAATAACTTATAGCACGAAATGGACACACAAACATATTGCAATAAATGGAGAAAAATTAAAATCCTGAGATTGACGTTTAGGATCCTCAAAATAAGAGTAGGCGTATGTCTCAAAAAAATTTCTTCAATAAATTTTTCAATATAAAAACGATGCAAGTGTTATTAGATATTTTCCAATCACTAATTTAAAGTAATCTAAAACAAGTAAATAATGTAGGTAAATGAATTTTATTAGTGTGTGTGATTTAACTAGAAAAGGGTTTGTGCTTGAGGTGTGCATATTTTATCTTTGTTCATAAAGTTAAAAAAGGCTTGACATGAGTAATGATTTCTGAATTAAAACAGTAACTCTCGATAAATATGTTTCAAAATAATTGAAGCTAGAAAAATAAATCAGTTAATAGAATTTGTGGTAAGTCCCATCTGTTACTATAAAGGGAAAGACAGATGGATACGTTCTCATGAGCCTTAAATTGGTTTAAACATTGTAAATCACGTAAATAAGTTATTGTGTTTGTAGCTAGCAAAGTGATTCTTGCATCTATCAAAAAACTTCGATGCATTTTAATCTTGAATTAAGAGTAATATTCTGTCTTGAAAAATAAATTTCAAATGGTATAAAAAACCCTTTAAATTTTGGACAACTTGTTGCAATTAATTTTAATGAACAATTTAATTAAAATTCAGGTTACTTCAATAAAAGAATGGTAATAAATATTAAATTTTTGTTTCGTACTTGGCAGTCATGACAAGAAAAATGGGCTTTACTATCGAAGCCTTATTCAACACCCATCAGTTATTTTCATTCAATGGTTTAAAATATCTTTATTGATTACATAACATTGTTTAACCTCAATTTCTCAAACTTGATAACTACAATTTAGGCTCCAAATAATCCACTAAATTAATCATCGTAATTAAAGGATTTAAATAGTAAAATTTCGTTTATGTATTTAACAGCGTTATGTGCTCTTTTGTTAACAGCTCTTAAACTGGGAGTCGTAAACTAAGCCTCGTATTTATAAAACTATAATTATTCTTGGTGGTTTAATGCATTAAAATCAATTAATTGTATACTCTTTTTACTATAAACTTTTAGTTTTGCAAAAAAATGCTCGTTTTTTATGTGCAATTATCCTTTTAAAAAGGACCTCTCTGATACATGAGAACACTTAACTTTTTTATGCGTTCTGCAACCAATACCAAAACATAGGCTTTAAAAAAAACCTCCACTTTTTTTAAGGCAAATCCATGAAAAGTGCTGCCATTTTGTTGTGCTTTAATTAAAATTAATTCAAAACTTTTATGCCTGAATAATTTTACTTTTAATTTGGATAGGATGTTGTAATTATTTTTGTGTTGGCTATTAAGCATTACAACTATAATTTTAATGTAGTTTCCAAGCTCCTTTTAACTGAAAACTAAACCTAATAAAATAAACCTTGTTCCTACTGTAAAAATTAGGATGTTAATTGTTAATCTTATTATTCTTACTTCCTTTTTTATAAAGAAGTTGCCAAAATATGATAAAACCAACACCTTAAGCTAATTTATTATGTGTTCATATATTTCAAACTTTAAGTAAAAATAATCTTTGAGTTCCTATTTAAATTTTTACTCTTTCAGGGTATTAAATATTCCATACCAAATGTAGACACGTTCTGAACGTAATCACCAGAAGAAAATTTATAATCCGACACAAAACCAATTGCGGAAAGGCTGTTTAAATTCAGACATTTTAATGTCCCACGCACGAACTAAAAATTTAGTTTATCGAGCTTTGGTTTTTATTGCCTTGTATATTGAATTACTAAAGTTATGTAAAGAAGACGAAAACACGTGCTTGGTTGTGAAAATCTCTAGGGAAAACCTCATACACACCATTAGTCTATTTTTACAACCTTGCGTCTTTAAGAACTTCATTTAGAATTCAGAACAGTTTACTGTGCTCTTTCTTTCTGATTTTGCTAAGAACACTTTAAAATTCTCACACTATCAGACAACCTGCTAATGCCACTAATACACGAAACAATAAAAACTTGAGCATTAAATTTTCAATGCTTTGGTTTTAGGAAACATTTATAAGTTGAAACACTTAAACTGTTCCTGCAGCGAAATCTTGTAAATGACTAAATAAATAAAAACAATTCCTATTCGAATATTTTTTGTGTTAGGGTAACACGCTTGAATAGTTTTTTGGTTGTTTTTGCATGTATATTCTAGACACAAAAATTTCTTTTTAAGGTAATAAAACTGCTGTTTTAATACAACTATAAATCCTTTTTATATAAAATATTCATTTAAGAAAAATAATGTCATCCTTTATTGATGAGTGCAATATTAAAAGAGTTCATTTTTTTAAGTTTAATTGATCTACGATTTTAAAAACAATATTGGGTAGGTGGGGGTAAAAACCCACACGAGGCAAAATCAGACACCGCGATTTTTAATCGGCAATGATCGATTAAAAAGTTGAAAACCAGGTGGTTGATTTGTCTTATTGTGACCCATTGTTCTACGAAAGTTCGTACCCCTAAGCCACTCATGAGTTTAAAAAATGCTGTAAGTTTGTTTTTCACCATTTTGATGTAATTTTTCTGATCTTTTACTTAAGCATTAGTTAAAATAGAGCTTGAGGAGAAATACAAACAAATATCCCAATGATAAGATAGCAATTTAACTTCCGTTTCATCTTGAAAGAATTGTCTCAACATGTCTCTAAAAATAATAAGGCTTGTTTATCAAAATAAAGTGAAACGGGGCAAATCCACGCAGCTTAAAAAGCTCAGGAATTCGTCCCAAAAGGAAAATGGGACTACTTGATCTCTAAAAAGGTTAATAAAGGTGTCCGTGATGCCAACCCTCTACCTGAAAGCATCCGTTCTCCCTTTTGAAACATATCTGGGCAATCTGAAATGAATTGCTACTACAGGTTTACAATTTTTATTAAAACTGATCATATTTATTTTTAATATTGTTGGTTGGCTTTGAAGTGTTGGAACAACATTAAGAGGATTATTTTTAGTGCTTTTATAATGAAAAATTCTGTATATCCATGTTTATTTCACTTGGGCACCAAGATTTGCAAGTGCGGGTCTTTGCCCCCATTTTGCGAGGCAAAGGCCCGCGATTTTTTTTCTACTAAATTGTAAATTTCTCCTAAAATACCATCGATAAGAGGATCGATAACTTGGATTGGTTTTGTAGGTAGGATCTCAATCTAACATCTAAAATTGAAATTTCGGGATTATCTACCACCTTTCGACGACAATGTTGAAAATACTGAAAATTGCGTGGCTTTGCCCCCACCTACCTATACTTGATGACATCACCTTTACATCAAGGGTATTTACTGTCAATTTTTACAATGCTTTCATTACGAAGTTTTTAAAAAAGAAAATTTTACCACATGTGGTTTTTTTCTCAATAATTTAAACTCCCTCATTAATTTGTGGAAGGCAAAATTTTTCAACAAAATATACTTGTCAATTCCTTTTGAATACTAACACGATATTTTATCCAATATCTATACCTTCAGTTGCCCAGCAATTCGTGTTTCTCTGTATGTTATTGGAGTAAAAAATACACCAATACCTTAAACACTTGGAGATACCAAGACATCTTCATGGAGATAGACAGAAACTGGCATCTGCGCCCCTGACCGAATTCACACTCACTGTGGATACATCAAGATCAACACATTGGGGCTATTTAAAAATTATGCACTGACATTACACTTTTTAAATTCTGATCCTTCCAATTTGGTTCATGATTATCCATTTTTCTTTTATTTTTAGAGGAAGTTGGTTCATTGCAGTTTGCTTATTGTAACCTGGGGAAAGATTGTTAAAACCCTTGAAAACTGCGAACATTAGTGAACGTGTTTCCCTGGACTTGTTCAAACTAACAGGATAAAAGAGTCACCGCATTGATTCACCAGTTAATTACTGTTATTCCTTATTATAAGTGGTGTGGTACTAAGCAACACTTTATTCGTAAAAGAATTACTCAAATATCCCTCATTCCAGGATACTTAAATATCCAAACGGAACACAAAAAAAACCTACAGAAAGAACATAAAACCAATCGCCCGGTTAATTCATCTATCGCTGGCTGTACCTTTCTTAAAAGCGGTGACCACATCCATACATCTTTATCGACGCGTCTAATAAGAAGACGACCTTATATAACGGTCTGCACGCACACGTCTTTTGGACAAAGGGTAAAGGTAAGCCCTGTTGGTGGTTTGAGTGCTTGCATGTCGTGAGGCCGGGCTTCCTGCCTGATTTCTGGGGACGATTCAATTAAAGGTTTGCGGCGGATCCTTGTTTGACGCAAGAATTGGCGAGATTATAGGTTGCGTTTAGGTCTCGGGACATGGTTTCTCTGGATCGATGAATAATTCTGGGATTTTCTTTCGAAAGACAGTTCAATATAAAGTACAACTAAAATAGGTTGGAGATATTGTAAGATTTTTGTATCAGAGTGTTTTTGCTATAATTGATTGAATTAAGGTATAGAAAATGCAATGACATTTCTTTGGTTAAAACAAATTCATCCATGAATTTGTATGAAGGACAGATGTTTTCATCATGATTTACCCTTATGAGATTGGACATGACTACATGATTGGACTTGATTACATTACCCCTAACATGATTAAAATAAACGAATTTTACAATAAGTATGATTACGAATAAGATTGGAGTGCTAATTTGGGGATGAAACCTCCCCCTAAAAAATAAAAAATAAACTCAGAACTTTTCTATTTTTACTATAAAAAGGACTAATGTCAGATGTGAAAAACAAGAAACAAATAATCTAGATACATTTCAAAGCACATTCTGAGATAAAAACTACTTCAGTTCACATAAGAGTTTCGTCAGCCAATAAAAAGATTAGGGTTATGGAAGTTTAAAATCACTGAAAAAAATTGTAAAAGAAAAATAATCGCAATTCAAAATGCTTATGTGCGTTGTTCTCTGATCCTTTTTACCAAGACTATTAAGTTATTTTTTTGTAGGAACTATAATCCCCTCAAAAAATATAATTTATCCTTTGATAATAATTCCCCTCTTTTGATTGTATCCTGCAAAAGGATATCTGCTCCCTTACAAAAAAAATCCTCATACGTTTCCCCTCAAAACCACCAACTTCCGCATTCATTAAAAGAAAACCATAACTCCATAACAAATTCCCCTTAACTTCAACAAAGCCATGCATACAAAAAAAACACATGTCTATCCCGCTGCCCTTTTCCTTCACACAGAATCTACACATCATTAGATCCGCAGTCCGAATCGGGAGCTTCTTTATCAAAAATAGAGAGCTCTTTTTTTTCACTGACTTCCGCCTCTGACTTCCGAACTCGAAATTCGCTCACCGACTCCATAACATCCTATAATTACAACCCCCATATTTCACTCCCTTTTTCGTCATATTTTCTCCTGTTTCCGTAATTACCACCTCCTTGCGCTTTGTTGACAAAGAGCGAAAGGAATTGAAGACATATTTCACGGGTAATTGCTACCATGGCTGGTTACCAGCTCCATTTTTTTTTCTGGCTGGCTTCTCCTAATTTTAAATGGCATGGATCTCTTTGGGAGTGAGTAATTCTGAGGCGTTTTTTTCTGTAAGGGAGAGTGGTTTTGAGAAATTTTAGATTCTATTCATCTCGGATGTATATCCTAACTAACATTTCGTCGGATTAGAAAAAAAATAAGTATTCTACTCTCTGACTTTATTTAAAGATGTTCCGGTGTAAGAATGAAAAGTTGTGTTAAATTGGTAAACGAATGCACAATCGTTGGGATGTTTGAGAAATAACGTTGTTCAAAAGGATATGGGACCAGATTTTTAAAAAGTTGTTTTGATTTTGCATCGGCTGAGTTGAATTTAAATTTCCGCTCCTTCGTTAGGAGCTTTTATTCTTCATTTTATAAATGGAAGTTGGAAAAAACATTTCCATTACTCTATCAGTTTTAAAACAGATAAAATTTTGACTGAAGAAAAAAATCTATAATAGTTTGTTTCCTTTCTTCCATGACAAATTACCTATTTACTAAAGCACCAATAAATTTTCATTCAAGAGGAACTTTTATAATTTGTTATTAAATTTGGATGAAAATAGGTTTCTCCATAAAATAAAAATTGCTTTCTTTCTCCGTCTTAGGTAAGCCCTTTGTCTTGGTATTCATGTTCAAATATGTGTGTATTCATTTTGTACCTTGTCCTTGCAACACATTTTGTATTATTTGTAGTATGTGGTATTTTAATAGGTAAGCTTTTCTTTTTTTTAAACTTAAAAAACACTAAAACTTTTTTTTTAAATTTTTATGAAGGGAGAAAAAATACAATATAAACCTTTCAAATATATTCATTAAAATTCCTTAATTTATTTGATTATGGCAACATTAAAATATATTATAAACATCTTTCACAATGCCCTTAGTATAGCATGCTCATTACAGCTCTTCATTTACTCCATGCAATGAATCTTTCGGTACAGACTTTGACCAGACTTGTTGAAAAACACCCTGTTGATTAATCCAAAACAAATACAAGCTGTTTCCATTGTTTCATAGATTTATTAAACACAGTCAAAGCACACGATACCTTTATCGGCCACAAAATGCCAAAAGTCTCCTCCAAAGTTCACCCCATTGTTCTCCCTTTTCGACAGAGTGAGAATTCCCCCCCTCACAAAACTAAAAAGCTGCTAACTTCTCTCTCGAACAACACTTGAAAGGCCCCATCAGTAACAAACGAAGGTGATCAAGTGATTTCATTAGCCCCTCATAATGACTTTCGGCAACAATGAAATGTTTTCATCGCAGGGGGAAATTAGATTAAGTAATTCAGCCAAGAAACTGCCTGCGATTCTTCTTGGCTTTGGGTGGAATTCCTCGCCAGAAATGTCGTCGGAATTCATCGGAGGCTCGTTACGGCGATAAAGTTGCTCTCGAAGCTGTTTCATTTGCTGGAGTGCAGGGCCGAGTGTTTTTTAATTGGAGGATTTTTAGTCTTGGAGTTAACGAGGGGGGTTTTGAGTGTTTGTGGGTAATTATTATTGAGAATGCGTTTTGATTTTGTAGATCGTGCTCGGAGCTTTTTATAAGTACTTATGGGGATTGTAAGTAGTTAAGATTTATTATAAAGTGTGTTTTTATTTTTCTGTAAATAGCGATGCATATTTTGCTTGTGGAGACTGGTGGAATGTTTATTTTTTTATCTGGATTTATTCGAAGTTTTCCCACTAGGTATTGATTATCTATGTAATTTATGGATATGCATTTTAATTCTGGATTTATTTGATGCCAAATCACTTGTAGTTTTTACCTAATTTCTTTTCATTTAAAAATTTGCAACTTAAGTAGTGTAATGATTGATCTTGTTAGGGAGTAAAATTTATATTAATTGTATTTTCGTTCAGATGTTTAAAATTGATAAGCGTTCTGTGAGTTCGAAAGATGAAGAGAAACTTAATCTTATTTAAAATTTAGAAGAGATATTAGTGTGAATTGTGGTTAAAGTTTTGAAATCGATCATAGGATCGTTTTTATTGTAGACATTTTTGATATGTAAAAAAACAAGAAACCTATTAAAGTTATGAAGATCATTCGAGTAGAATTCATATTTTGTAATCGTCAACAACGCCTTCGAATGGCGATAACAGTTTCTTCTACATTCGTTAAAAAATGCATTTTTCCTTTTAGCAGATTTTATGAGGGGTTCTTTTTTTCTATTTTAAAGGAAGATTGGAATTAATTTTGTTAGAAAAAAAATATTCCATTACTTTAATTACTAGGCACTAATACTTTTAATAAGTTAGTTTTAAGATAGACATATCATTACTTGAGTAATTTAATTTGGCCTTTAATGTTAAAAAGATTCGTTACTGTAAATTACTCACCTGATTCAATCGGTCTTCGTATAACTATACAATTCTTTTAAATGATTTGGAGGACCTTTTAAACTTAATGGATTTTTTAACTTTTCCTTTGCTGTATGCCTACTTGTTAATTTTTTTAAGTTCTAAATTATTGTTATGTACTAATAATTATAATTTTAACTTATATATTAACTTCATATTGTATATTTAGCTTTTATATTTTTTTGTTATCTATATTTTATTCTACTAATGTACTATGTTTATTTCATTCAACAGTCTGTCAATCGATTCAATTTTTTTGGTTACTTGGTCGGAATTTTTCTCTTTGGCAACAAATATTATTTTTTTCTTTTTTAAATGTGATTATATTAGAATGTACAAAAAATTGTTGTTGTTGTTGTTATTATTATTACATTTACTTTGCTTCACAAAAATGTTTTTGAAGAAACATAATCGAGCAACCCCACAAAAACAACTAATCGCACCGGATACATCAAAATCCTTCATCGCAAAACACCACCATCAAATAATCCCCAACAATCTGTCTTCCCCCCACGAAAAACAACTCCATCACCAACTCACAAACAAAGCGTGAATAATCACCCTTCACGCTTAAAGCGGCGCCCCTTCAGCCGAGAAAAACACTGCGAAAAAGGAACAAAACCAACCACCCCCTCTACCGAAAAATCACCTCAACTCCAACTCCAAAGAAAAACACATATGTCTTCGAAAAATAAAGACTCGGTCAATACATCGCGTCTCTGGTAAAAACGAGCCTTTGAGTAATAGACACAGAGATCGCGAGATTTTTCTTGTAGTAATAAACACCCGTGATACGAGACGAAATGATACCTTTGCTGTCCGAAGCGTCCAGTATCACGCTATTCCCAGATTAAGGGGACATTGATGCGGGGTTGTTTGGGGATAACGGCGAGGGAAGTTGAATGATTGGAGAGTTTTGCCTGAGAGATATGATTTTGAGAGGGTTGTTAATCGGAAATTGTTTTGTGTGTGGAGGATGAAAACAATATGGTTGTTTACCTGTATGCCTTTTAATGTCAAGCATGTAGTACATAGTGCAAATATAGAACGGTGCGATGTTTTAACACCTTGATGGATATATTATACATTCTGGACTAGTAAAAGACTGGACTAGTGAACTGTTAAAAAATGAGTAGAAATGACTAGTGAATCAATGCATCAATTAGTACTACTATAGTGACTAGAATAAGGTCTATTCTTCCCTTAAGACTTCTAGAATTCTAATAGAATTCTATTTAATAGGAATAGATCACTTATTCTAGTAACTATAGTACTAGGGAAAAGATAAATAATAATTTAAGTTGCTTCTAGCAATTGTGAATTAATAATAATACGTAATGGAATAAAAGATACAGAATTCAATGAGGTAGCTACTTAGGAGCTTTTGAAAAAGTTACTTATAAATAGATTAGGGGTCTTGTTTATAGAGTACTGAAATACAGGGTGTATCTGAAATGGTGCAACAAACTTTCAGGGATGATAGTAGACACCTAGACGAGTCAGAATCACATAGGATTATGGGGTCCCCGACCAAATCGCAGGGAGTTAAAAATGGAGCGACACCCAAAAAAAATCATTGAAAAGTTCAATTTGTAGAGGAACTACTATTGGTAAAAATTTAATTATGGTCTCAAAAACTGTGGTTTAATATGATCTTTAAAATTATCTCAAAAGGCTTCACTTTAAAATTTGTTTTATTATGAAAAAAGTTAAAAAGCCACAAAAAATGTGAAAACTCTGCCAAAACCTTATTTTGTATTTAGAAATCCTTTCTTTTGACTTGATAATCTGAAAGTTCATAGTTGAAAACCCTTATGTCCAAAGTTTCCTTAGTGTAATGGTACTTTTGAAACCAATTTCCATCAAAAAATACCGGGAACAACTATTGCAAGTTAAATAACTCACCCCACGGGTTAACAAGTGGTCCAATTTTGTTCAAATTTATGGTGAAGTAGTATGGATACTTCTGTACCTCATGCAATAATTTTTTCATTCTATTAATGTTTTGTTTCGTAAAACGGGCCTTAGGAAAACCGCCTTTCGTAACGCTCTTGCCCCACATTAGGGGCTCTAGCTCTTTAACGGTGCATCTGCGACCCCCGATTCCTGTTCGATATATGCTTGTCTAGGTCCCCTCTACCACCCCTCAAAGTTTGTACACGGTGTTTCCGAACACCCTGCTGCAGAAGTTACTTCAATAAAAAAACAGGTAATTTTTATTATAAAAAATAAAAAAAATACTAAGTTGACAGTTTTTTATAAATAAATGTTTACTTGGTCATCAAATTTTACACTTCAAACAAATATTTGCAAAGCAATTAACTGCAATCTTAACCGTACTTTCTCTACTGTCTTCACCCCATAAAATTTTCCCTTTAAACCCCAAATATACTTTTTATTATGGACAAAAGCTGTCATTTGATGACCCCCTTACCCAAACATCTTCATATTAACCCCCCCCAAAAAAATCTTACTTCACTTCACAAAGTAATGCATAATTATTTCTATACCAATTCCTCTGCTAACTGGTTGTCACAAAACTTTCTAGACGACTTATTAAAAAAAGAGGAAAATAAAACAATAACTCTAAGTACTTTTTTAACCCTTATCAAGAACCGACCTCGCCATCTTTGGTTATCATTACTTTCAGCACGTTTGGCCAGCACTAATAGCTTCCTTAAGTAAAGCTTAAGCAAAGGTTACACACGTTTTGATGGAGACCTATAGAAAAAAATCTCAACTTACATCATTTAATCTGTAGGATCAGTCCTTATAAAAATACCCAGCGCTTAGTTAGGTGGAAGTAATTATACGCATAAACGAGCAATTAAGGAGCAAAAAATCCGTTTTTGCCCCCTTTTTACCGGCTGGATTGGTTGTCATATTGATTACGAAAGTCTTCTGTGGACTTTCATTTTGGTAAAAAGAAATGAGCTGAAATTAATTTTCTTGAGGATGTAAAAAGGGTTATGCGATTACCATTGAGTTTTAACGAGATTTGATCGTTGGAAGAATTGGGTTTCTTTATTATGAAAATGGAGGTGCATGTTTCTTTTGATTGAATAAAGTGGCGTGATTAAACATTGAAATTTATGATACAATATATTGGTAATTTTATACATCTTTTATTCATTAATATTTCTTTCTTTACATTTGCATAATAACTATGTATCTCTGATCATTGAAAGATTGAAATAATAGCAGATATTCACCATCGTCTTTATTTTCAGTTTCGAATAACGTTATATAATTACCATTGCCAGATAGGACCCATTTAGAGTTTTGATACTTTACAGATCAGACAAAATGGATATAGGTGTTCTATTTTTAGGATATAGGTGTTCTATTAAATGTGTAGCTAACATCATTGAGAAAGGTATTCTCGGAATTACAGCACGTAATGATGAATGATGATTCAATATATCATGTTTATTCTATAAATGTATGATGTATATTTTTGATTTTGTGGTAATATAAAGAGAAGTTTAATATTTTGTTTTCTTTGTATCATAAGCTGTTTTTAATTAGATTTATATTAATTATTAATTAAAAGCTTATTTATTAAAGGTATTTTAAAGTGTCAGTTAGTACTGGTGATGCAAGGAATGTCAGTTATTGGTGCCGAAAATTTTCCCGGTATGTCAGTTACTGGTGCTTCTACCATGCCAACTTAAAAAATATTTAAAAAATAGAAAATGTTTACTTATTCAAAGGAATTTTTCTCTAAATAAATATTGACACTTCTTTAATTTTTCAAAACAGAAAGTTTTTCCAGGATAGTTTTATAAAGTAGGTATAGCTAATTAATTAATTTTTTTGCTCTTTAAGTGCCAGTTACTGGTACCACTACCCGAAATCAATGCATGAAACACAAAATGGTTTACTTCTATTATAGACTTAAAATTTAACCCTTGAATCGCCTTTTCATTTCTACTTCTCTAAGTAGATAACACCAGGAATCTATTTTAAAGCACGTTTACCAATTTTAGAAAACACAATACTTTGAAAAAGTCAATGCATCTTTAACTACCTCACGGTCTTAACCCATCCCATCTGTTTTAAACACATAAAAATAAAGAGGTCAAAATCGACTTGGTTTCATAAATATTTTCTCCGTAATCAGAAAGCATTAAATATCGGAACTCCATTTGCTTTTAGGTCTTAAATGAAACAGAGGATGCCACTACACGGGTGTTCTAATAAAATATAAATCCAGAGCCTTAAAAGAACACAATACATTCACGGCTGTCTGTAAGTACAGCATAAATCCAATGCTGTTTTCCCAATAAATTCAGCTTTTGGAGAAGCACTCGACGAATATTTCATCGTTAAACTATATAACCCTTTCTTTATACTTCATAGATGGCATAATACGCTTTCAAGACTATTTCTAGGAGTTCAGTGTAAAGGAATTTTATAGGAAATTTTGTTTACGTGCATTTCAAAACCCTTCTCGCTGAGATATGGAAAGTTTGCTTAAGATCTTAGAAGGATAACCCACTGTCGAGATTTTAAAGTTTAGATGAAATGTTGGAGGGAGTAGATGTGAGGAAGTATTTTATTATATTTTTAGGAAGCCGATCCCTTATGTAGATACTTTTTTATCCAAGTTAAAAATTCTTAAAAGTAGCTTCAGTGAGAAAATAAAACCATAAATGCATACAATTATCTTAAAATAAACACTTTCATTAGTTGTGGGCTAAGTCAGTTTCTTTATTCTTCAAAAATATCTGTCAATTATTTCATGCATCCAGTAAACAATATGCATCCACAACAATACACATCCAAAAAAGCATTTGCTCTAAAAAAACTCTTAACTCAAACTACAGAGAAATAATTTTGTATCTAACTGTAGTTCACTGATTTTGACGTTTAGAATTACTAATAGGTTGTTAATTTCTCTGAGACATGAAAAAATAGTATACGTATAGTTTTTTTTCCTAATTTATTATTATTTTTTTTACTTTTTTTTGAAAAAAGTTAGTTTCTTTATTCTTATATGGCAGAAACACATTCTTTTATACGGACTTAAATGATACATATTTTATAAACATACCAACTTCACTTAGCTTAAATAAAGTAACAGTGAAGTAAATGTAAAAACAATGCAACAAAAGCGAAAACTAAAAAAATAATCAATTTACGAGTAAATGTATTTAATAGGCAAGGGTAAGAGAGATAAATGTCAACTACGCTTTTTTAATATGGAGTGTCTAGAGCATTTTACATCATTGATGATTAAGTTAAAGAAGAGAAGTAGGAAAACCGCATTAAAAATAATTCAAAAGGAAACTAAAAAAAGGAAACCACATCCTTAAAATGAGAAATTTCAATTACCCTACATGGGTGATTCTCAAAATAGGAGACATTTTCAAAAAATAAATTTTAAAAAAAATATGCAGTTAAAATTCTGAAAAAAATAGGAGTTGTTAATATATTATCCTGTATACTTTACCTGGAGTCAGCAGAGCTATATATATTTAAAACTCACTAAAAAAAAAAAGTATTTCATGATCCATGCTAATGACAGTGAAACCATGCTAATGACAAAAATGATATGAAATAAATATTTTTCTAATAATAAATAATATATAATTACCATTGTGTCTATAATTATACCTTACCTATTATTTATTATTAACTATGTGAATATAATTACTATTAGACATTACCATTGTGAGATACCGTGTCCTGTAATTTTTTGAGATATAATGCACATTTTAGAAGTGGTAAAAAATGTAATATTTATAAATATAAAACTAATGCAAAAGCAAATTTCTACACCAAATTTAAAAAAAATACTCAAAAGTAACATTTAAGCACATAGGAGTCATTAGCATGGCTGTTGTGCCATTGACATGGACTGAAAAAACCATGCTAATGACACTAGCACAGTCGTGGTCTCCAACCCCCGGTCCGCGGACCGGTGCCGGTCCGTGGATCAAATGGTACCGGGCCGCGGGCCGATCATTTCATTGAAAATGAATTTAAGTTCTTAGGTTTATACTCAAAATTATTGAATGCAATGAATTATAAATCACTTTATATTTATTTTTTGTGTAACTGTATTTTATTTTGAAACCATGTTTAAATACAATTAAATTAAAATTAATAAATCAAAATAATTTAGAATGTAAACAATCAACGCCCCCCTCAGTGGGCCGCGGTAAAATTATCAAACGTTGACCGGTCCGTGGTGGTAAAAAGGTTGGGGACCACTGCTAGCACATGTCCATGCTAATGACAAACTTCAACTAAAATAAGATTATGAACCATAATATAATCAGAATACAATGCTCCTTTCTATAGCTTCTTAAAATACAAAAGTTCTATTCAAATCAGTAAAATAAAAATTTTAATTATAAAATAAGCATTAAAATTATTATCCATTCTAATGACATACAATTGATGTACTTTTCAGATATTTAACTTCTATTCAAAAAATGCAGCACATGCTTCTATTTTCACACTAAAGTAAAATGGCTAATAGTTGCCCTGCAAAAACTTGATTTTTTTTCACACTCTTGCCATCAGTGAAAATGAAATAATTATTCAAAATCAGCTAATAAAGATGGCCATGCTTCAGAAATCAAATATGGAGGACAAACTTTAAATCCTTTCTATGTATTATTATTTTAATGTTAAAAATAAATTTATTGGATAAATAATCTCATTGATTCATTTAAACAAGGAATAAAATTTGTTTGGTCTTATTAACATGATACAAGCACTCAAAAATGTTGATATGGAGATGGCAGAGGCTGCTGTGGACATCCATGCTAATGACATTTTGAACATTTTTCTGTTATTTTAAGGTGTTTTTAACTGAAAAGTGAGTGATTTTTTCAATGTAAATTAAGAATAATATTAAGACAAACATATTTCACTAAACAAAAATGCTAGAGAACCTTCCAAAATTTCTTATATGCTGAAAGACAGAAATTCTCCCTTATTTTGGGAATCATCCACATATTAAAAGCTTTATTTGGAAAATAAAGTTTATGTATAGTACATAGAAATTTTCTTTATCCAAATATTCATATCAGGATGGAACTATTTCATGGATGGACCCACAGCAACTTGATAGATTTAACAGAAAATTTAATTCATTATCTTTCTCACAAAATTTCCTGAGGGAATATCATTCCATCTTAATACAGAATTAAGATTTCGGCTCAAAACACTTCCTGCTACTTCATCCAATTCATTCAGATGCAACAGAAACCGAATAAAGACTTTTAAATTCGAAGTATTCAGTTATGAAATGAATCTCGTAAAACTAAAAATTTTCAACAAGATAAAAATTTTCGCCGAAATTGGAAATCTCGAAACTAAGCCGAAGTTTTAATGAAACACCAAAATAATCGAGGCAAGCAAAAGTAAGTGCCTTTATTTAGCATGAGACGCATAAACAATCCGATGCTTTCACGACTCAATAGCCAGCTATTCTCATCCTCCAAAGCGATACATTTATATTTCTTAGAGAGCTATTAAATTTGAAATGGTGGAGAGGCGATTACTGGATCTTAAATTCAGGGTTTATTACCGAAGTCAGTGATCGTAAAGGTTTCTGCTTTTAATTCAAGCTTTATTTAAAAGATATAATGGATTTTTTTAATGAAAGGATGATTTCTGATAGAAAATTGGATATCTTTGAAATAAGATTTAAAATAAGTCTTCTCAATAAATGTATTATAAGTTTAATATAGTCAAACCTGTTTGTGTGCGGGGATAAGTACTTTATAAATAATACACCCGGCCCGCCTGCCTAAGCAAGCACTCGGGGATTTAGAAATACAGCAAGTATACATAAATAATAACAATAACATTGCACAAGGGATTAAGTTTTGAGGTCATGTTCAGAATTTAAAATAGAATAAAAACAGTACTATTATTTAGATTGTATTTTGTTTAGATTATTATTTTTACGCGGGGATAAGGACCGAATAAAAGAAAACGCATAAAAATCGCATAAAACTTTAAGCTCAAAAAATAAAACGCGAGTTGCTATAAAAAATAGTATTCGCAACACAATTAGAAATTAATTTTGTTATGCGGTAAATAGAGATCTCATAAAAAATTTTTGCGTTAGGTAATTCTAAAAACTGTCCAATGCAATCAATTTCCCTTGTGATATTAGTGCAGATTTTAAATGTTGATGTTTGATGTAAAAAAAATCTTACAATGCAACTGTTATAAAAGAAAACAGAAAATTGCTTTATATATGTTTTTTTGCTAATTTATATAAGTAACTTAAGGTTTTTTTTTAAATTGCTTAATTTTATAAATAAAGAGTAATAACTCTTTCTTTGATGAAACGATTATTAAAGACATTTAGTTATTAGTTTAGTTTTAGTTTAAATATACCTTTTTGCATTTCTGTTTAATGTAGCCTAACTAATGTAAAATAGCGTGTAAAATACAACAATAAAATTTTGTCCATAACATATCCATTGATATAAACTGTATCTATCCAAAATATTCCTTCCAAAATATTTTCCTTTCTTTCTTCTTTATACGCAAATAACAGATCTATAGTTATGTGTAAAATCACTTGGGCATTGTTGAAATTCCAAAGACTTTCCAATGAAAACGAAAATTTACAGTTTAATTCACATCTTTTTCCCGATCTCCGAAAGTGATGCCACTCCGAAAACAAAGAATGCAAAAAAATCAGGAAATAACTCTCCGGCTAACTTAATGAAATTTTTAAATGAAGGCTCAGTCAGTCACCCTCCCCCAAAACAAGAGGGTGGGGTCCCAATCCCCTTGACGGAAGATTCTTATTGAGTTCTTTCTATTTTTAGAGGAAACAAACCGAGAAGGTTAGTGGTTAGGCAAATTTTCATTTTAACGAAATGACGTCAAAGATTTCACGTAGCATGCGTCTGTGCTTTTTATGTTTTTTTCACGCACCACCTTATGTTGGAGTGAAGTAGTTATCGATTACATTTTTTTTCTTGAGAGGAAGATGATTGTAATAGTTACAATATTTTTATCGGGAAAGTAGACTGTGTTTATTTTGGGAATGGTTTTGGTTAGATCAACAGGAATGTTTGGAATGATTTCCAGAGGAAGGTGTTAAAACAAATAAAATTCTTAGAAGGAAATTTTAAAAGGTTTATTTGAGTCAGTTAGCAAAAGATCTCTATGTTATAAAAATACTTTCAGTACATTTCATAAAAACTTCACACGCTAGTTGTTTCTTGAATTTGTAGTTGTATTGTTGTTTTCCTCAACTTATTTTGCTGGACAAAAAAATTCATAAAAATTTTTATATTCTCGAAATTAAATTAATATTTCATTTTACTAAATCTCCTCTAGAATTCATTTTAATTGTTATTGCATGAATAGTGCAAATTTTGCTGAATTTTTAGGTGTTTAGGATTTTATTAAAACTTGATAAGTGAAAAGACTCATATTTGCATTAAAGTATTAAATAATAAACATATTTGTAAAGTATTAAAACTCAATAACAACTTATTTAATTTTTAATTAAAACACCAATTTATATCACACAGTATTGTTTGTACTCAAAAAGTTTACTCAGTTTATGAGGTATTACAAGAGTCATCTTCTATATATATAAAATGAATGTCTGTCTGTATGTCTGTCTGTCTGTATGTATGTATGTCCTTTATAGTTTTAAACTTTTCAAACCTACATTAACTATTAAACTATACCACGTTGATCTTCTCGCTCCAGGGAAGGTTTCTGAATAAAAATAATTTAAAATCGAAGCGTTCCAACAACTTTTTTGGTCAATTTTATGCTTAAAAACCCATATTCCATACCTAACTTCGGGGCAAAACCACATTGTTGTAAATATAACAAGAGAAGATGTAACATTAATTGTTGTAGGCATATATGCTCCATTGTTGCAGTTTAAAATTCATTGTTGTAGCATAAACATAAAAGTGATTCCTTTATTTAACTATTCCCACATTGGTACTGGCGAAGCCCATCTGTAACACACCAGAATAATCTTCTTTAAAAATGGACTGGCGAAGCCCATCTATAACGCACCAGGTGATATTTATAAAAAAACTGAAACCCGGGTGAAGCCCGGGTCTAGCACGTCAGCGCTAGTAATACATAAAAACCTAATTTTTACTATGATTCCATACAAATAAGTAACTTCATAAAAAAACTAACGCATTTTTAAGATTTTGTTAATTTTATACATGTAGGTAAAATATAACGTTTCATATAATTAATACACACTGCTAAAACTTTTCAAAACGAATTAATCTGAAATAATTTTATATTGGATAAATATTTTTATTTTTATTTAAATGCGACATTGCTGTACATCCATGTATTGAAAACTACAATAAAAAATATTCTATAAATAATATAATAAATTAAAATTTACAATAAACTCCGGAAATTATTAAAACTTAGAAAATTGAAGAAAAAGATATAAAATCTACCAAACATATAGTAACACCATTCTCTACCCCCTATATACATTTTAAAACCCTTAATTATTGATGTTATAATCATGATTCCCTTTAATTGAAATGGGTGAAGACCGAAGAACAAATCGGTAGAAATAAATCATTATTTTTTCATGGATAGCTTCCCATTGTATGGGTTGCACCGAGTCTAAATCAAATAAAGGGCTAACCGAGAATAATGAATCAAAATGCAAGAATTTCTCCCAATATCCATTTATTTTTGGATGAGCAAATACCTTCAAGAAATTCGGTTGGATAGACATGATTTATTACACGTGTATAAAACGTAAGAAAAATTGGCACTCGAAGCCTGGTAATGGACATTGACTCGGCTTAGGTTTTGGAAAACCCTTTTGCTTGAATAAATGGTTACAAAATTAATTATGTTTTCTTCTAAAATTCACTGCCATAAGTATTGGAGTCTCAAAGATATGTCGATAAATTTCTTTGTTAGTTTTCTAGTAATAAATAGTATTTGTTCATCTTTTGCCTCTTCCTAGGTCAACGACCTAGGAACGGATAATCATATCATCAATAATTTTTGAAGATATTGACTTAAATGTATAAGAAATAACATTGTTATTAAAAACGATAGCATGTTAATAATTTCCCGTTCAATTCTTGTAGTTTTGATTAACATTAAGAACTTAAAAGTAAAAATGTAACAAAAAGATTAAATACTCTTTATAGTACGCCTTATAGGTCACATAAACTTAAAAGAATAAAATTATAAAGTTTCCTATTTTTTTAATGGTATAGCAATATTATTTTAGGTACTTAAAAAGTGCAAAATCAATCTTATTGAATTTCTTTAATATTAATGTATTACCTCTAAAAAATATAAAGCAGGAACCATGTTATTTCAACAATGGCAGTTCATTATAAAAAATTATTAAAGTGTGATGGTTTTGTTTTGGTTTTCGTTTTCTTTTCCTGTTTAAAAACACCTTTTTTTAATCTTTAAAGCATTATCGGCAAATGCCGAAAGGTACTTTTCCGATAGCCGGGTGCAAGCGAATAATCGCCAAATAATGTAGAACTCCGCCAAATTTTTACGTTTGTCATTCACTTCGCTTGGCGAATTGGCTCGCGTTTCGTTCACAATTGGCGACATTTGCGCCCGGCTAACGGGAAAGTACCTGCCGAAATATTTCTACATACTTTTTTTGCAATAGTTTCTCAGATCCCTACTCATCATCGAATATAAAAAAACAACCCTAATATAAAAGAATAAAGTTGAGAATATTTGCTTGATGATATACTATTAACAAAGTAAATAGTATTTATTTTCATAAATAGATTTTCCTCGCAACTTTTCCAAACATTTAAATACTTTCTCAAATTCTATTTACGTTGACATCCTCCAAACTGCGTGCCAAAACAATTTGTATGTCGAATGCTTAAGTTAAAAAGATGCCGATTAAAAGTTGTTGGCAGCTTTTCAGAATCCTAAAGTTCCTTTTCACTCCATTTTCACTGAAGTAGATTAAATTCAAAGGAGTGATTTTTTATACTGAACTTTCTCTTAAAGTTACGATAACAACGTAAACGTTTAATTCTTGGCAAAAGTACATGATACGTATTTTTATGCTTCGGAGTGACAGATACAGAGAAATAAATGATGGATGACTTTATCGCATTCAAAATGAGATTATATTTATTTGAATTTCTTGAAAAATTGGTAAGTTTTGTAGGATAATTATAATTGTTATACTTATGTGCTTGCATTACTTTATGATACAGGTATGTTTATCAAATGTTCCCGAAAGTAGATTGGACCCCTTTTAATATTCCATAACTGCAAAAGATACAAAAAATAAGAAACTACCTGGTTATGATGTTACGGACAAAATAGATCTCAATTTGAATATCCCTGAAGTGACCCTAAGGCAAATAGTAATCATTAAATTTAGCTTTAATATATGAAGAACGGACATCTGCCATTGTATCATTAAAAGCTATCAGGTAAATAATTTTTTTTCAAATCATTAAAAATAATTAATCATTAAAGAACAAGCCCTGCGCTTTTTCTATGCTTTTTCTATAGGTATATCTATTTTTTAATAAACTTTCCCCCTTTGTGCTTTTCTTAGGTGTATGCAATTTTTAAAAGTTTAAATAAATGTTCTGCTCAAATAAATGCTGTTTCGTTCAAAATTAACTTTTAGTGAGTTTTTTTCTTGTGGTGGATATTTGGAGTGACATCCTTTCTATAATGTACAGTGAGTTAAAATAAATATCCTACAATGTTTACCAGGCTTAGGCTCAAGAGATAACTCAAACTTGCAGAGACCCTCCTGCCCTACTCACCCAATCTATTCCTTCTGAAGTGGTTCCTTCACAGAAATCCACAGATTAAACAAACCGAACACAACACCGAATAATCAAAATTGCCTCACAGACCCAAACGATCTCCCAATCAACCTCTCCATATCGAACGGGGAAACCAACAGGTGTTAAACCCGGAAGACATTTCTGGAGAACAAATGATACCCGATGAGAATCAAGATACGGCCGCGGCTGCATTTCCGAATGCTGACTCGAGTCGAGATATGGAAATCATTCTATTGATCCGAATGTCAATTTCAGTGGAGTGCTTGCGTGCTTCAGAAGCGAATATGTTGTTCGAACAGACATGCTGTAAACACCGGATGCGCTTGACCTGTTGGTTGGTCATTTCGGGTGGTTACAATGTTTTTGATCACATCTGATTTTCTTTATAATTCTTTTTACGCTGTTTGTTTTATGCTATTAGTTACACATATATAAAGTTTTAAAGTAACTAGGGTGGGTTGGGGTAAAATGGGTCAATTTTTAGGTACTTTCACATTCTAAGTTTTATTTCATCAAAACTATTACTTTTTAAGGATTTATTTCAATTGGATCTTTACATTACAATCCTTCAGAACATTTTCATCTAATTTTATCAAATATTTTTTAGTTATAAGTTGGTTAAACTTAGCATCAAAAGTAATGACCTATTTTACCCCAATGTGGGGTAAAATGGGTCTCATTGCAAAAATATGTCAAAAATATATTTATTACTAAATATACTTGAAAATAAGAAAAAGCCAATCGGCTAAGCCTTTTTTATCCGAAAAAATTTGTTTTAATTCGTACTTTAATGAAATTGTAAACGTCCGAAGTTAATGAACATAGTTCAAATGTAGCAATTAAAATACTTCATTTGGAGAAAAAAATAAACTTGTTTGCAGTTCAATGTATATTTGAAGGAAATAAGTTAAAAACATTGTTTTTACTTAATACAGAAGGCCTCCTAACTATGACCCATTTTACCCCAAGTACAAAATATCGTTATAAAAGATAAAATATTTTATATTTTTTTAAGCTGATTGGCTTGAAATGTCTCTCAGACTTTCTTTTATGAAAAACTATCACAAAAGTCTGCTGTAATTTATTACAATATATAGTTATTTCGAAGTTGGTAAACCCTGTTTTTTCAATGATATCATTTACGGTTCAAATTAAATATTTTTCAGTCCTCAAATTCATAAATCTTAATTTTTGACAGTCGAAAAAGGTTGCCAACAGATTAAAGAATATAATTTAAAAAATTAGTGAAAAAAATTCAATTTAAATTTGATTTATATCGAGTTAATTAAAACTGACCCATTTTACCCTATGACCCACTTTACCCCAACCCACCCTATACACTATGTAATTACCGATGCGTTATGATTTGTTATCTAAGTCCCCAAATTAGACATTACCAGTCTAAGTTTCCGCTAAGCTATAAAATTGTGATTAGTCAATAACTTGAAAAATGTATGTATTTAATTGTATTTTCTTCTTCTATATCACTCGTGCTTTCTTGCTCTATTTGTGCGTTTTTGTTTGTTGTTGTGGTACTAAAAAGGTCTAGTGGAACACCAACTGCTTATTGTGTAAATTGGATCAAAAGTTTTTATTATTCAGCCATTCCATCGGTCAAAAATGCATCTCTCTAAGCCTGTGCACCTTTATGCATTAAGTATTTAACTCATCTTATCTTTGAAAGAAAGAATTAGAATACATCTACAATCTGGAATAAAAAAAAAAGAAATTATATTTCAAACTGTTTATATTTATACTTCCAAATGATAGCTTGAATAGAATTTAATTATCATCTTTTAAATATGTTACTTAATTTAATTACAGCTACCATTTCTATTATGCAAGGAAAACTGAAATATGCAATGCATTCAACAGGCTTAATTGTAACACTCATTTAATAAAATAAAAGACGAAATTATGTGTAAAAGATAGGTCGGCAGTGAAAATGTCACACCATTATAACACGTTCTTCTTAAGACTTACAAAGGACAAACCCGGCCTTATCCCTAACCATTATCTGGGAAACTTCATTTAATATTCCATTAATGTAAATCTGATGGGAAAGATATATCATTAACCCTGTTGCAAGATCTTCCTATTAAAGATAAAGGGCTCAGGGAGTTCTGTAGAGTAAATCCATGTACGCCCTTTTGTATTTTAGTTCCGATGTATCCAATGAATAGGAGATTCAATAGATTAGAGAGAGCACACTATCTTTTGACACTCAAAACCTACTTCTAGTCTGGATGATCAAAGTAACTATTCGCTTCAGATCTGATCATTTGGTTCTCTTAGAAGTTAACGAGTCATGGGAGATAACGTTAATATAAAAAGACTTGAACTTTAAATAGTCAATTTCCTACTATGAAACGATAACTTGAAAGCTATCAATAACGTTTTAGTGAAGCAGGGTTACTGAAACTGTGGAAGTAGGGAAGCAAAGAACTTGTTTAATTACTTTGTAAGTAATGGTATTTGCGGATGCATTCCATTGAATCTGCTTACTCCGAGAATTTGTTTAAAACTGCCATGTAAATGTAGAAATCTTGTCATTTTCAAAATAAATAATTTTTTTGGGATATTTATCTGACCCTGAAACTTCTTGAGGATGTAAGTTCTCACAAAAATCAATAAATGGAAGAGATAACGAAATTCTCTAAGAAATACCTACATCTTAAATTCATGGAATAATAAAATAACGTCTCTTAATTCTGCGTCAGGAGCATACTTGATGATTTCGACATCCTAACTCCACTCGCTTAAGTAGACTTCGAATTAGATCTATGTATCCAAGCATACTTTGTTTACAGTTTCCTCAGTAAATTACTGCAGTTTCTAAAAAGTTCAATGTAAATACGATCTCAAAGGACTAAAATTATTCTTTTTTAAGCGTGTACTCAGCATTGATTTAGTTCAATAAATTTTACTTGTATAAAACCTAAATTAATTCAATAAAACCTGAACTTTTACTGATGTGGTTTTCAACATAGAAAGTAAAAGAGTGAGAGCGCTTTTGAAAATTTAAAAATAAATTAATGAATAAAATCTAATACGTACTAAGTAAAATTGGTCCTTAATCAAAATTACCAGGTGCTTAAATCAGTGTAAATTTATTAATAGAGGAAGATAATTTAATTTTACCTTCATATTGTAACCATAAATAACTATAAATATAATTTTAATTTATTTACAAAGACTTATGAAACTCATATACAGTCGATAACAATATCCGATTGATAATAATAAGCGACTTGATCCTAGAAAGTTTTAAACAGTGTAACCCGAGTGTCTGCTTTTAGTCCCAACTACGTTTTCCTAATTAAAGTAATTTAAAACGATTACCTCGTATGTATTTTACAACTTTAATATTCTTTTAAAAATATTAGTGTAACACATATAAAACGAATAAATTAATGTCTCATTTTGTAGGATTATGTGTTAAAATTGGGATTTAAACTGTAAAAAGGAGGTTTATAAAGAATTTCAAAAGAATCTGACAACATTAAGCAAAATATTGATCAAATAAAACGATATATTTTGCGTCAAGTTAAATAGGAGTTATCGAAACTGGTCAATTTCGATAACATTATCCGATTGATAACAATAACCGTGATCACAATAAGCAAAACCGACTGTGGAATTAAAACTCAGCAATAAATAACCTTCATATAAACCCAAACACTCAAAGTCTTTCATGGTAAATAGACCAAAATGTAGATAGTAAATAGCTTTGGATGTTTGGTAAACATGAGGCAATGTTGACTCCCCTAGTTTCTAAGCGCCTTTAATTCCAGACGAATAAGGAGCGAATTCGAAGCTCACAATATGAGCTTTGGAGCTCGTGTTTTGAAAGTGATTAACCTACATTAAGATTAGGTTTCCTGATCCTAAATCAAATTACTTAGATTAAACAACGTGGAAGTAAGCTGATGAATGGGATAAACGTTTAGCTTTCTCGTTAGAGTTTCTGAGAAATACCTTCTCGAGTAGTAGTCATAGCTGTGGTCAAACAAATGTAATTTTAGATTTTTGATATTTTAAATGCGTAACATTTTATGATAGTGAGTTGATGATTTTTAATAGAAAATAATATTTATACGTTTTTTGTCTTTCACGATTTTTTTACATTCTGGTTGAATAAATAATATTCTTTAAATGCATTCTTCTAGGAAGTGTAGATAAAAACCAGCGTTGAAATCAGCAGGTGTAGTGGAGCTGTACACTAGACCTAAACAATATGTTTACATATTTTGTAACTTTCACCTAATATTCGTTGAAAAAAAAGTTAATATAATTCGTTAAAGATGGCGTCTTTGATCAGTCCACTAAAATATGGAGTCCAATAAATATCGTTTTAGGCACTGAGTTTTAACTCGTCTATAACGTGAAATTCTTTTAAATTTTTTAGTGGTAATTTTTTTAGTGATGATTTCATTTAATCTAAATTCTCTTTGCGGAAAAATTAACGGAAAATTGCCATCGAGGCCAATTAAAAATTGTGTGCTTATAAAAAGACGAACCTTTTTTACAGTGTATCTCAACTTCAACTCATCAGTCCTTATACCTTGATGTTCAAAAACAATCTAGTAAAAATGTTACACGAAATAATCCCTTAAAGCTTAATAATTTTAATTCTTCATAGGACCAGTACCACAAACAATCGCGGAAAGCCCACAAATAAATAACTATATACTCCCAAAACAGGCGCACGTGCCCTACAACGCTCAAGCAACCCCCTCAAGGTGTCCTTTCGAAACCCCTTAAGCCCTTCTTCCATAAAGCGACACAAAGCGTCCCAACACCAATAACGAGATTGTGTTTGATCACCGAAGGAACTAATCTTCTCAGCCAATGCGGGGCCGCGAATCACACTCTCGTCCAATCAGCTTCGAGCATCCAAATATTTAAATGGGCATTCATCATTGAGCCTGTCGGCTGGAATTTTTCCCCAATTTGCGAGAGGGAGCTATTAGGGACTTTGGTGCCCGGCTAATATGTTGTAATTTGCAGAGAGAGGAGCGACTCGCTCTCTTTCATTACAGAAGGTGATGAAAATTAGTGCCCGGGAACATGCGGTCCGCCATTATCAGTCGTGTTGCCGCGTGTGTCACTTTCATTAAGTGCTGTGCTTTTTGACGAAAGGACGGAATAGAGGTTAAGCTTCTTGGGGAGTTGAAAGGCTAGTTTAGGTTTGCGGGACTTTTAGAGAGTTGTTTAAGGGTTTGGAATGGTTAAGGTAATGGTTTTGAGTGTGTGGATGTGGAGAAATTTGTTTAAATGTTCGCAGTTTATATTTAAAGAATGTGTTAGACTGTGGCTTTTAATTGTTGATGCCACACAATGAAATGTTTTGTGAAGCTTATGATGAGGTTGTTTAGTAAATTAATAGAGGAGTTTTCTTGTGTTGTTGAGAAGTAATTTAATTACATTTTTCTTGTATGACCGTTGAAATGTTTAAACCCTTTCTAATGAACCAAAACTATTGGGAATATACACATCCATTCTCACATTTGTGACAAATGTCATATATTCTTAGGATAAGCAACAACAACATCCATTCTCGTTTGAAGCTGTGCATAAGCTTGATCTTACCTTACTCTTGATCTAACTTTGCAGACGGAGTTTCTAGATTTGAAGTATGACTAGGGCGAAAATAATTTACAAGCAGAGCTGTTACGATTAGCCTGGCTGAAGCTTATGGACACTTATTGTCTACAACTGTGGGTAAAAACTGAACAACTTTTCATCTTGTTCCCGTTAATATATTTAGTTGAAAAATGATTTAGTAATGTTGTCCAGCTCCTCGCAAAACAAAGAAATAAGTTGGGTATTTGCCTCAAAGGAGACTTGCGCCTGAGCATGACGAACATAAAGGCTGATTCTATCTTTAAAAATCCACCAAGCACAATGCAGCAATTGTGAAAAGATAAAATAAAATGATAATAAAGTTTTCAAACTTTCATTGATATTTTCAAATTTCAACGGTCAACTTTCTTAATTTTTCCAGATTCCAATTTAAAAATGAAAACATATACAACTGTTTTTAAAATGTATGTCAATAGTTAATTATTTCACTTCTTTGTTCTTAAAAAAATATTAAGAGTAACCGGATAAAACTAGTTTACCCCACAAAGGCATTTCCATTTAAAATGTTCAGCTTCTAATGGATTTACCGAGGCGGAAGAGCAATGGGTGTTATTGCCTAATCTCTTTTCTTTCTTCCCCGAAGTAGAGAGCCTGTATACGAGAGAGAGGCGACAGCTCGCTTAAAAGCGTCTTTGCGCATCCAGTTCTGTCCAAAATTCTGTCCAAACTATCGTGCCGCTTGTGTCGCGTCACATGCTAATCCTATGGAGGGAACTACTGTGGCGAACAGAAAACCTGTTTACCGATCTGCGCGCGCTATACTGAGTTGTCGCCTATCTCTCGTATACAGGCTCTCTACCCCGAAGAAGAAGGAAGCGCCACCCCAAGATGATGATGAACCGGTTAAGCTGCTTTGGTTGTTTTTATATTCGGTAGTATTTTTTAATAATGAAAGAGCTTTATTATTTACACTTTATTTCAAATTAAAATAATACATACAATGCGAATAAAAGGGGGCTATAAGTGTTAGTCAACTTCCAGAAAGAGGCGATGGGCCACAAAAGGTTGAGAACCACACTGGTTAAGACTATATAAGACATCTATTTTACTAGCACTTCATGTTAATCTTGCCAAGCTTATCTAACTCCACGGATCAAAGTCGCTCTTAAACCACTTCACTAAAATATATTCCCTTAATTAAGGACTTCTGTAGCTTTCTAATCAAGAGATTGAAGATAACATCATAAATCTGCTCTCTATGTCCCTGGCAATCCCTTAACTATCTCTAGGATCTAAATGCACTGGCCCCAGATGAGGGGGTAGGGTCCAGTGTTAATGGACTGGACAACGGACCATCTTTGCATGACAATTATTGCAGTTCTGGGAGCTATGTCCACAATTCAATTGATTCTTGGATATTGCGGATATATCTTGAGTTAGACTTAGGGAGGGGAATTGTAAGACTCAGTATACAATAGATGTATAGAAATAAGTGGAGGTTTACATCTCGGCAGTATTGTCTAGCTGAAGATATTTGAAGCAAAAATTGAGAAAGCGAAGTCAAATTGTTCTATAAATATATTTTCACTGAAAGTTCCTCTGCCGTACTGCCTACTACCCTATTTAATACGGTCAGTCACTACTGCATAACGATTCTTTTTAGGACACAGATTCTAAAAATAAAATTAAGGTTCACTAGGGTCACTGATTTGTATTAATGACTATGTTTAATTAGTAATAGCTCACTCTAAAAAAATTATTTACTTTCTTTTAAATATTTTTATGCTTTTTTTAAGTATATTTATTCCCACATGATGTGAGAATTTATTTTCCGAATTGTATTGCCTTATTTCTGTTCTGTTTTTAAGAAGTAGTTTCATCATTTTCAAGTATTCATAAAATTAAATTTATAGAACGACGGACACCAGAAAGACAGTAGAAATCATAATTTTTTTTATTGAGATTAAAATAAGGGGGACTAATATTTTAAATAATGGGAGGGCTCCTTCCCATGAGTAGGTTTCTCCGTGAAATTTATCCTTAATTAAAACCTTTGTGTTTCATTCATTTGCCAAAATACTAAATTTGTGTTTTCAAATCAAACGCTCTTCATTCATTTGGTAAATAGGTAAATCTGTAATTTATTAGGTTTTCCTTAAGGACCTTATTTTATTTACGGGAAAGTTAAATTCTTACTTACTCCCATACCAAAACTATTATATACACAATAGGGTTATGTTTATTTCAATTTAAAAACCTATATTGGAAAGTGATGAGCATTGTTCCTTAATTTTGAAGCATTGTTTCAACGAATTCAATTGCTTAATAATATTTACATTCCTTCAACTTTACTAACATCTAAGTAGAAAATTGATTTTTCATGCTAGATTCCTTGATGTAAATTGTTTGCTTTACCGGCTAAGGTTGCAAAATGGTCTATCGAGCAGAGTTTTAACTTTTAATCTAGAAGAAAAATCGCATGTTTTTTGCATAAAAAGCTTACAACATTCTTAAAATTTGAGGTGGTCTTTGATGAGTATGACCGAACAGCTACAATCGGTTGCATCCGTGTATATTGGAAAGTAGAGCTTCTATGATTATTTATACAAGTGTCAGGATCTTGCACCCACCTTCCTTGCGGGTTAACTTCATACACATCCTGAAGCTCATATTCTTGATACCTCCAAAGTCCAATTCATCCTCAACCAATGCCACCCCAAAAAAAAACCCCGAAGCCGAAACTCGATCCCTAGACAGACGATCCACTCCAAACCCACTGTTTCTTTAGGGGAAAAACCCTTCCTTCTCTCAAGATAAACGATCCCCCACCCTCAAGAAACCTGGGAAAACAGGATCAGGAAATGGGAATCGTGGGTCGTACATAAAACGGGAGAAGTCATCGAAGGGTTATAGAGAGAGGTAGCGGGTGACTCTCCAAAAAGGCTTGATATATCACTCCCGTTTCTCCGCTGTCATACCCGGCTCCCGTGGACTGCTTGGGGCCAGTGATTTGGAAACGGGAATTGTCTTTTGGAGGGAATGGGAAGAACCGTTTGTTGTCGTAGGGGGTCGTTTTTGTATGGGCTGTGTTATTGTTGTGATGGTGACTGATTTGCTGGAAGGGAATGCAGGGGTTAATGGTTCGGATTTTTAAGTTATTTTTAGCGTTTCGTTGAAGGGGAATTGGTCTGCGAATGGGAGAGAACATAGAGGAGAAATAGAAGGGGAGGATGCAAATTGAATCGATTCAGAAAAAGAGTAACTGACATTAGGTTCTGACTGTGCCTTGAACTGACAATAGCTTTTGGCTGTGAACTAGCATTAGCTACTGGCTGTGAGTTGATGCGTTATCGCTTGATTTAGCAGTTTCAAAACTATTACAGGCATGTTTTCTAAAGCTTGGAGGCAAAACGTGAAGCCAGTAATGTACGTATTATACTGCTTAACCAACAATAGTAAAAGGGTCACGTGATTTTTACAAACTCAGAGGGGAGAAAGACGCTGAGAGGTAGTTAATCGAAAGAGGAAGAGACAGTTTTCATTAATTATAGAAGCAAGACCATCTATATACATAAAAAATCTGTATATTTATAATAAAATAAAAAATTCTAAAATAAAAAAAATTACGTGATCCTTTTACTATTGTTGGTTAAGCAGTATAGCCACGCTGCACGACCTAAGAGTTCGGCAATGAAGACTATTTCCAGTAAGACCATCGTCACGTGTTTGCAGTATTTGGTTGTCTTTCTGAAAGTTATCTTAGTTAAATTTAGACTTACCATACCTTATCCCGCCATTATCGCTCCTCTATGGGAGAGTTGTATACTAGGGAGTATCGAAAAAACTTTTTTTCGATTTTGATGAAGCGTTAGTGCGGAAAAGTTGTATAAGATGGCAGAGAGAACCTGTGATTTTTTTTCAGAACATCAGAACATATAACATCTTGAAGTGCCACATTGACCCTGAAGGTTTCCCATGTTAATCTTATGGAACGCGCAAGCCAAAAAGGCCGAAAATTGGTTTTTCACCCCTCATTTCTACCCTAATCACACGACGAATGTCTATGAAGTACACTGCAAAAAATTTCACAGTAAATTTACAGCAAAAATCACTGGCAATATGGGTGCCAGCTCTTTTTGCAGTGATTTTACAGCAATTTTGTAATTTTTGACTTTAACAGCAATTTTGTAAATTAACAGCAATTTTGTAAATTTAACACAGCAATTCTGTATTTTTACAGCACTTTTGTAATTTTACAGAATTTTGTGTTAACATTACAGCGATACTGTAATTATTCCGCAGAAAAACTAGAAAGCAATGTGCACATCTCAGTTATGTCTTGTTCTTCCATGTTTCTACAAGTATTCAAAATGTAGCATATTATGAACCACGGGAGATATACCGATCCGATCTACGAAGGTTATACTTCATAGTTTTAGAATAATGTTGGTTCTTACACCTCATCTAAATAATTTGACTCTTTTAGCGGTGAGCGTAAAAACAAACATTGGTTTCCTGTCCACAAGGATTCAGAAATGAAAACCAGAATTCTCCAGGAAAGTATTAACCTGCTGTAAAAACTCATAAAATCAGGAACGTTACTCATTTAAATGCATTCAATAAACAAGAATTTCATTTTCTTCTAATATTTATTTCGATGACCAATTAAAGAATTACAGATATTACAAGGAAAACTACCAGGAAAATTACTATATTTAATTTATACTAATGTAGGTGGCGCTTCAAATTTACAGCTAAAAAGGCAGGTTTTTTTTTAGATTACAGCAAATGTATATAAATATTAACAGCAGTTTTTGCTGTTAAATTTTTCGTTTTTTTTGCAGTGTGTATCTGGTCACTAGCACAGCAGTTGCCAGTAAACTATAGCAGGTGGCGCTTCGAATTTACAGCTAAAAAGGCAGTGTTTTGAGATTACAGCAAATGCGTAAAATATTTACAGCAGTTTTTGCTGTTAAATTTCCGTTTTTTTTGCAGTGTATGCTACCCGACAAACTTGAATAATTGCCTGAATCTCTATATTATGTTGTGATTGTGGGCTCTAATTTGAACGAGGAAATGCGCGATTTTCGACGAAATTTGAGCACACAAAAAAAACTAATATAGAGATTTAGGCTATTGTTCAAGTTTTGTCAGGTAGCGGTAGCATACATCATATAGAGTCCATAACTCGATAGAAGACATTCATCGAATTCGCACAACAAGCTATTAGTTTTCCTTGTATAGGGAACTTTTTAAACACGCAAACATTTATCGCAATATTTTCACCATTCTCATAAGATAAGCAATTTCATCAAAAAATGATAAACTGAGATAAAACGGTTGAATTTCTAATAAGTACTTTACTCTCCATATAACTTAATTAAAAAGACATAAATTGTTGTAAACTCATGTCCTCTTAATGCTAATACCCATTCACATTTACAGACCTCCCAGACAACAAACTCTTAAATGAGAAACATAGTTCATAGCCAGACACACATAACTCTTAATTATCAAATGCATACCCTCCAACAACTCGCGGTATATGTTTTCCCAAAACATCTCAGACACCAGAGACCATTATGCCTTATCTTGTACAACAATCCCAACTTAACTAGCAATATTAACTCGATCTAAAGACCGAGCTTGTCATTGTGCTAGCAATAAATCGATTCAAGGATTTCACGCGGTCCTGAAACTGAATAAAAAGGGACTGGGGGAAGTCCTTTTGCGAGTTTCATTTGAAAAGGGTCCTGGTCACTGGTTTATATGTCCAAGTGGACGGTGAAGGGTCCTTTTGATTTATTTTGCATCGAGCGTGTTCCGCAGGACGGTGGAGTTTTGGTAATAAGATATGTCCGGTTATATTGTGAAGGGTGGATTTGACTCAATGAGAGTGTGTGGGAAGTTTGATGCTGGGAATAGTTATGAATGGGATTATTTGGGACTGATTTTAGGTGGTTCAACATCTGAATTGGAGTTATAAATTAGGAGAGGCGGTTGCCAACGGAAATTAGGTTGTGTGGTGAAAATGCTGAATAGTTTTAATTTTGAAATATATTCACGTTGATTGTTGACTGTAATGAGGTAGGAATAGCAGTTTAGGGATCTAAATGTGTTACTCTTTTTCGGTACAATTATGAGTTTTTATTCTGAAGTGCGTTAGAATGAAAACTAAAAATGTGACTTTCTATTAAGTATATTTTTGATTTGGTTATCAAGACAACTTTCACAAATTTAGTAATATATTATGGTGATATATTAATTTTATTGTTAAATTGGTTCAATTCCTTTAAAGTTCCAGCTAAATATCACCAATCTCTTTTGAACGCTTAGTATTCAAATTTAAACATTTTTTTTTAAATTTTTGATGATAAACTGAACAGTTATAGATCTAATTAGATATTTTAATATATGAGTTTGAAATTATTTAGCAATATTTATACCTTTTGGTGTCCAAAAGAGATTGGTGATATTTAGCGGGAACTCTAACGGAATTGAATCTTTAAATTTGTTGTTTAAGTATTTTGTTAGGGCTGTAAATTTTAAAAATTTCACAAACATTAAAAGAGCTGATCAGAATAAAAATAGTGTGTGATTGCATATTTCCCAAAATCACTTATTAAGGCTGTCTCTCTTTCTTCTTTTCTCTCTACTTCCTTGAAATGACGTCACTTCTGTACAGACTGCTAGTTTCAATGAATCAACCACAATATCAGTATGGATATCATTCCTAGGAACATTTGAGAACGCCACGCTGTAGGGAGAAAAAAGAAGAGGGGCATACATTATATCATAAAAACTATACAATACAATAATAGTCCAGGGTCGATAATTTTTGAAACGAAAAAAAATAATAGTAGGATGAAACACATTGGAAAAGGAAGAGAATGTAACAAAAAAGAAAGGAAAAATAAATTACGGCCGATCTGAGGTCGGGAAAAGGAAGGGGGGTGAAAAGGGGTTTTTTTAGAATAAAAAACGGTTTATCTCGATTTCCGGCAAAACTACAAGTCCTATAGAAAAAATTTGAATAGCAAAGTTTAGGTAATAAAAAGGTCTACAACTTTTGTATTCACACTTTTTTCACATAACCTCAAAATTTATGTGAAAAATTCAAACAATCAAGTTTTTGGTTTTTTATTTTTATCTCTTACAAAAAAAATTTTTCACGAAATTCGGTGAAAACTTACGTTTTGATGTCCCAAACACACTTTAATTTTTTTGATATAAAATATTTATATTTTCTGCTCATTTTGACTTGATATCGAAAAAGCACCCTAATTTTCAATCGAAAATTCTCACATCAAAATATCTGTTTTTTAAAAAAGTCGCTGGGCTTATTGTTCGTTGAAATCTCTACTTTCTGATGGTGTAAAAAATATATGCATCACTATGGTAAATGTTCTCAGAAAATGCAAAGAAACGAAAAAAGGTCGAAGATAGTTCAATAATGAAAACCCTACAAAAATACCATTTTTGCAAGGAAATACCAGGAAAACAATGCAGAAATGATACAATATTTTTGAAGGATTCATATTTGAAACTATTAGACGTGAAAAATAGATATATTACATTTCAATAACCTGGCTTGAGAAAATAAATGTCATGATTATTTGAATTCAATTTATTTAAAAGGACCAAAAGATCAATATCTTGTCCCACAACTGACAGTTTTATTAGTACACTAGCGGAAATAAAAATCCCAACATCAAGAAGGAAAGAAGATATCCAAGTGAAATTTATGTCTATGATTGTACATAGTATCAATGTGAATTGATTAAAAAATCAGCCTTCCTGGATGTTAGGAGGCCGAGAAAACTAGGGAGGAGTGTTGTCTCCATAGATGTCCATTACCGCTGTCACACGTCATGGCATTGAGTGACAGGGGCTCTAAATGACTTTTGAGGTATTGGAGGACCATGTTGCCTCCTCAGTTAGTCCATATTCATATGGTGCACCAGTGGACGTTGCATACCGGGCTAGGTGATTTCTCCTCATTGACCGGACTTGTTTTGTGGGTGTTGGTTCTAGAGAACGGGAAAGACGGGGTAAAAATGCAACCTAGGGGGTTAAGAAGAAAGCTTGGACATTGCATACAACATATGGTTGTGCATGTTTCTCTTGAAATTTTTCCCCAGGACAGGTCTGAAGGTAAGGACGGTCTACCGGCTCCAAAACCTCAATGACGCAGCTCTGGTTGGAAAAAGTAGGTACTGGGGAATCATACCCAGGAGTTGCAGAAATGGAATCCAATGCATCCCCACTCCGTTACCCTGCATCACCACTTCGTGGAACGATTAGAAAATCATCAGCTGAGTGCGCTTTCTCCATTGTCTCTTTAAACTCATACCCAACCGTCGTGGTGCTCCAAACCGAAGCAGGATTCTCTCATAAACACAATGTCATGAAATTGGGATTTTCATTTCCTTATTTCGTGCACTATTGGAAACAGAAAGGCCCATTTTCAGCCCCTTGTTTATAGGCAAAGACGTAAGAAGCTATGCTGACAAAATGGACAATCCGCAGTACTGCAAACGACATCCATCTTACTGCCACTTGTCCTCAGTATGATCTACCGGTACTTTGGCTAACCAGAGCTGCTTCATTGAGGTTTTTTAGCCGGTTGTCCGTCCTTACCTTCAGACCTGTTCTGGGGACAAATTTCAAGAGAAAAATACACAAACACATGTTTCATGCAATGTCCAAGCTTTCTTCTTAACCCCCTATGTCGCATTTTTACCTTGGCCTATCCGTTCGTAAGAACCAAAGCTCACAAAACATGTCCGGAGAAAGAGGAGAAATCACCTAGCCCGGTATGCAACGTCCGCTGGTGCACCATATGAATTTGGACTACCTGAGGAGGCAACATGGTCCCCCAATCCCTCAAAAGTCATTTAGAGCCCCTGTCACTCAACACCATGACGTGTGACGGCGGTAATGTACACCTATGGAGACAACACTCCTCCCTGTTATTCTCGGCCCCCTAATATCCAGGAAGGCTGATTTTTTACGCAACTCACATTGATACTATGTGCAATCATAGAAATAAATTTGACTTTGATATCTCCTTTCCTTCTAGGTGTTGGGATTTTTATTTCCGCTAGTGTATTTCTGTCAATTTCTATCGAGGCCTTAATTATGTCGGCTTGTCTGTATTTTCTTCTGCTTGTTTACAGGAAAATCCTTGTGACTGTTATCTTTTCATCAATTTTTTATTATTTTGTCCTTGTTTTTCTCGTAAGATCAAAATTTTTCTTGCAAAAATGGTATTTTTGTATGGTTTTTATAATTGAACTATCTTCGAGCTTTTTTCGTTTCTTTGCATTTTCTGAGAACATTTACCATAGTGATGCATATATTTTTTACACCATCAGAAAGTAGAGATTTCAACGAACAAAAAGCCCACCGACTTTTTTAAAAAAGCAGATATTTTGACGTGAGAATTTTCGATTGAAAATTAGGGTGCTTTTTCGATATCAAGTCAAAATAAGCAGAAAATATAAATATTTTTTATCAAAAAATTAAAGTGTGTTTGGGACATCAAAACGTAAGTTTTCACCGAATTTCGTGAAAAAAAAATTTTTTTTCGTAAGAGATAAAAATAAAAAACCAAAAACTTGATTGTTTGAATTTTTCACATAAATTTTGAGGTTGTGTGAAAAAAGTGTGAATACAAAAGTTGTAGACCTTTTTTAGGACTTGTAGTTTTGCCGGAAATCAAGATAAACCGTTTTTTATTCTAAAAAAACCCCTTTTTACCCCCCCTTCCTTTTCCCGACCTCAGATCGGCCGTAATTTATTTTTCCTTTCTTTTTTTGTTATATTCTCTTCCTTTTCCAATGTGTTTCATCCTACTATTATTTTTTTCACTTTTTACCATTTTCAAAGGCTTCTGCACTGGTCTATAAACCCTTTGTTGCAAGTAAAAAAATATACATGCATTTTCTCTCTTAAAAATAGTCTCAAAAATAATTGTGCAGTTGTGCTGTCGTCTATGATTAACAGTTGAAAGCTCAAATAATGTAGAAGGTAAAAAAACTGAAATGAAATCTGCAAAGGCATTTACAGAATAGCAAAAAAAATTTAACTTTTGTCCACTAGAGTGGACATGATGCAACAAAGGGTTAAGAAAGTAAAAAGTACATGTTAGTAGACTATCACTCCTCATTTTTACTTTCCTACAATTTTGAACAAAGATATTATTAATAACAAGGGAATTTATAACCATACAACTTTTACGTAGAAGCGTATTAAAACTATTTTAAGAATATTACCACCTCACACAAGATTAATACATTTAATACCTGCACTTGCAAACGTCCCTGTACTTAGGAAAATTGCCTTACCAGAAGTATCGGATTATGCGTCAAGTTGACGAAGCTTTGTCAGCTGTTATTGACATCAACAGAGCCATCTGCTTGGGAACACCAAAATGTTTCTGAGAAGTGTTTTTTAATGGGGATCATAAAATAGTTCTTGAGTTTGGGGTTACAAGGAACTTTCGACCTGTGTTTTCCATTTATGACATTCAGAAAGGAGTTCTTTTAGTTTAACGAGTTAGAGTGAACTTCACAGATGGAATTGATGTCCTATTTTTAAATTGTTAATTCTGGAAAAATCAACATTTGTTTTGTGTAGGTAACAGTTTTCTTGTATACCACCGTGCATTTTATAGTAATAGCACAATTTAAAAAAAACGTAGCTCTATATTTATAGTAAATAAAGTTGACTAGATCTTTAACCCTTTGTTTGCCGAATTATTTTCTGCGCAAGTTTAGAACTGCTGATGCGCCAAGTTTTTATCGTTAAAAATCACTATATAGTTACCCCAACTAATGTTAAGTGATTTATATGGCTTCTGAATATGACGCCAAATAGCCAAAACTCGCCAACCATCAGCAGTTCTAAACTTGAGCCAGTGGTACTAACAAGTACCGTCGATAAATAAAGGGTTAAAATGTAGTTATAATAAATAAGTTATTGTGAAATCAATATTTTATTTATAAAAGGGGCAAATAAGATTTAAAACAAGGCAGATTTTTTTCTTTTTCTTATTTACACCAAGCTCATGCATATAAATTAAAAAAAAATTTCAAAATTTATTTTTGTAGTAGTATTAGGTATCAGGTATTTATTTCTTTTTTATTTCAGGTATTCTCAGGTATTTATTATTAGGAACTTATTTCTTGAAAAAAAGGTATTTATTTATTTTTATCAAGTCGTTTTCATTGTTCAACACCAACAGAACAGCTGATTTTGCAGGATTTTACGTCCTACTAATTGCTTTTTATTTTATACTTTGATTTGAGCATTTAATTCACCCGTAATTATAGTTACGCTTCTAGCGTGGGGGAAAGCACTATTTCTCAAGCGCCAATTCTAAATTAATAGAGTATAAACACCTCTGTAAAACTTACAAAGCGTGTTTAAAATATCATTTACTAGGGTTTTTTTATTAATAAAATTAGATTTTATTAATCCACCCTCAAGTTTAAATTTAAGACTATCTCTGTTCTCTCCCCTTACCCTCTACTTTTCCTTCTCTGATTCCTTAACACAGGAGTTAGTTTTCTGTTTCGTTTTCGAGATTGATAGCCTTGCTATTTGAGAAAACACTTAGGAATAAATGAATGGCCCATTCAATCAGTGGATTTTATATTTTATTAAGCTATCGAGAAGTCTTTATTGCTCCCTCTGTCTTTTACTCGTTACCCCGTCTTAAATCGAGGGAGTTTCATCCTGTCAAAGCCAATAAAGAGTGGAACATATAAAACAAATTCAAGAAATAACAAGACTTAAAAAGTTTTATAAAAAGTTAGTAATATTGTTTAAATAAAAAAGCATAGTCATATTATTTTTAATTTCATAGAAAACATAAGTAATCATCCCACTTAATTATCAAATATTTATTTTATGTAGTATAAGCCCTGTGTGGAACCTAGTGGAGCACGGATATATTTTTTTATGTTGTTCAATATTAAAAAAAAGTAATATTTTGAAAAATTTAGTTCAGTACCTGGAAACACGTTAAAAATCAAATAGTATACTTTAATTTAGGGATTTGGAGCGAATTTTAAATTCCTCGCAATTAATAGATAATTATATTACAGCTTTTAAAGCAAATTGTGTTCTTTGTATTAAAACTTTCATGTTAGTGCAGTCTAATCCAAGTTATACATAACTCCATACATACTTTATAATACAAGGAATTGTTTGTTATGTTTTAAGCTATTCATTTTGTAAATAATCCCTCAAAACCCCTCATTATTTAATCTCTTTAAAAGAGTACTTTGTCCTATACCACATTTATATCGAGTTTAATAAATGTTAGCTGTTTAGAAACTATTTTAAAATTATTCTATCTCAATTAACAAATTTCAAACTCTTCAGAGCCCTTGTAAGCTATAAAGTATGTTAGCTCAATTACCTACGAACGCCTGGGTTTAAACACTTCTATTTTTAAAATCGTAAACATTTTTTTTACTTTTGTGCTCAACTCATTATAACGAAAGAAGGAAGCTTTAAAAATTTAACTAAATGAACTAGGAACAGTTTCAAGTGTTCGAGTACAGCTTGAAATTGTGCTGTAGAATATTTACATTCGAAAGTAAACTTTTTTCGATTGCTTTAAAATTATAGAAAATTATATTCTTTAACACATTAAGTGTTCCTAATTTGAAAACATGGCAGTCACAGCTACTAATGTTTCAGAAAATTTACACTGTTAGAGCTTTGAACTCTTTTCTGCGATAAAACTATTCGATAGAAAATTATGAAATTAAATTGCTTGTAGTGATATTTTGGTAGACTAATTTATTTTATTATTAATTATTTAATTTGATTAATTTTATTATTATTCATAGTGTTTTTTTAAATGTCAAAGTAAAAAAAACTATTTAAGATAAGAGTTCTCCAGAAAAAAACTATCTTTAGCAGATTCATGTACTTTTCCATTACTCTTCATACAAAGCTTTGCACTACGTCTTCCTTTTTTATAATTAATTTTACGGTTTTCAAATGCTTCAAACTGACCAGATTAATATAATTTTTTTTCACAGTAATACATTTTACCCGAATGAATAAATTATTTATTACCGACAGTTTTAATTACCTTTAATATTTTATCTGTACGTAAATATCGTATGATTGCCTTTGAAAATTATTTAATTCTTAGAGTGTAGTTGATCTCTAGTAATAAGAGATATTTTAAATGTTGTTAGAGAAATAATTTAGATAATTTAATTTAATAGATAATTTAATTTTAAAAAGGAAAATTTTATTGCAATTTTAGCTTGTTTGATTAAGACAAAGATTAAAGTGAATGTTTAGTCAATTTGGGGAAACTATAAAATAATGAATGAAATATGTAGCACCTTTGTTGGAGAAGAAAATGAATTGAGGTTTTATTTAAAAAAAATATATTGCTTTACCAGCAATCCCCAAGCTCTCTCACAGCCCAAAACATCGACAGTGTAATGACACTTTTTTACTCAGACTAAGACACTAGCTTTGGATGCATTGTCATTACTTAAAACCAGCTTACAAAGCGAATTGATATTGCTCACCTAATCCCATATTTATTCCCAGAACGTAGATTAACCTTCTCATATTACCGTTTCTTTTGAACAGGAGTATGTGTGATGAATGACTGCCTGATAGTTAAAGGCTATTGTTGAAGGTAAATTAATGGAGCAACTAACACCTTTTCGGCAAATGAAATAAATCTGACCTAAATAGTTTGAGTTTACTTTTTTTTTTCAAAACCAAAAGGGAATGTTGAAATGTTGGTTGATTTTTAAATATTAGGTTAATGATGTTGCATTTAATTTTCATTCATGTTTCCTGTTTTCCACAATTTACTTTGATATTTTTGTCATTAACGAGTATGTGAAATAACAAAGAAAATCATTTCATACGTAAATTCAATATACAAAGAAATTATCTGTGATATACATTTATTTCAAATGTACATTTCAATACTTGGTGTAATGTCCCCTTTCAAAATATAAATTTAATTTAATAATTACTTTTTATAAATACAACTTTACACGTTTTATCAGTTTTATAAACTAGTACATAATTAGAACAGAAAACTAACAAAGTATTCTTCAAGCAAATATAAAGTTTAAAATGTATTTTTTAATCATTTCCAACTTTTAATAACTTTTAAGTTTTGAGATAGTACTGCCTCAGTTTTTTTTTAAGAAACTAGGGAGCTACCGCCCCCTGCTCGCTATCGCTCGCCAACCCCCGTTAACTGCTGACGCTGATACTTAAGGATCTCTTTGCCATCCTCACAAAACACAGCTCACAGCACTTACTCATTTTATAAAACATTCTTAAAACAGGGGAACTACTTCTCTGGGGTATTCTTTCAAAAAAGGGGAATATTCATTCAGCGGCGAAATTTTAACAGTTCCTTTATGGCAATATGAATTGGCGGATCGCCATTTAATTCCAAGAAAATTAGTAACAAAGCAGTGTAAACTTTCTTTTACCATTTCCCCAAGGTAATGTTTTTCTCACACAGATCCATTCAGAAGCACTGAAACATCTCCGGAATAAATTTTACTTTCATAAAATTTGTAATGATTTTCATTGATTGTCTGTGAAAAATGTAGTAATTATCGTAAACATCACGAAAATTTAGAATTTTGCTTCATGAGAACAAATAAACATCGAAATTGTGTCAGTTTCATAGCAATGACACGAATGTTCTGACTTTCGATTTTTATCTTTATTTCTAAGACATTCCCCCGCAATATCTAGTTTTGCGTTTTGGCATTATAAAAAAGTTACCTTTTACTACCTTAAATAATATAACTTGCAAAAGGATATAAAAATAATTATTATTTTGTAATAAATAAATGCAAAAGTTTAAAACTTCTGAAAGCGAGTTTATATTTTATTGTAAATATAGTAATGATGGTAATGATTAGGTTGCCACAACGACAAAGATAAATATATAAATATGAATGAATTATTTAAAAATAAAAGATAAATTAATTATACATTAGTTTTAAATATAATTAAAATCGTTTGAACAGCAAAAATATAAATATTGTTAAAAAGAATCCAATATATATTTTTTAAATTAGTGTGATAAATAGAAAGATGATCATTTAATGTATTTGAATGTTAAAAAACCAGTGAAATATATTTTCAATTGTTTTAAAATTCATAGTTTCTTGCTTTGTAACTGCGACCTTATCCGAAATCTAAAAAAATGGAAATATTTTAAAATTAAGAATTTTTTTGAAAAATCGAAGGGCTTACTCGGAAATCCGGAAAGAATTCGGACATTTTGATACCATATATGTGTCATTTGGTTCAGTAATTAAAAAGCCTTTCTCTGGAAACCGTTCACCAAAAAATTTTTTTTAGAATAGAGAGATTTATGTACAGTTGAGGAAAAAAAACGTTCCAGTTATTTTTTAGACTTGGCGATTCGTTGATTTGGCGCGTCTTAAGTTTTTGTTTTTCATTACACGTTTTCAGACTACACGAAAATTAGCTCAGTTATATTTACGGTGAAGAAGCATTCAGTTTATGAATCGCTATTGGTTGCGCATAGGGTCTGCTACTAGGGATAGTGAAGGGGGCAGAAGAAATTTGACGACTTTTAATTTTGCGTTATTTGTGGTCAAAGTTATTCCTTTTACGTGTTTCATTTAAATTGGATGGTCTATTACCCCAGAGAGGGGATGGAGACTTAACAGAACCTGAAGTTTCATTCCAGGTGGGGTGGTGGAAGGATAAAGTAGAATGAAAAAATTCGAATGCCTCCCTGTTTACTCTAGTTCGAATTAAAAATCAATAATAAGTATATTGAAAGGTATTATTCTTTTCCTTTCCTTCAAGATAGGAAGAATTCCGATAACAGAAATCTGGCAACAATAACTGGGGTATAAAAACACGAAATTGGGGTATATTTATTCGAAAATATTTTATGATTGGCACCAAATGAAGTAGAATATACGAAGGATCGAAGGATGAAGACTAGATACAGGGGAAGATGAGTGGGGCAGAAAAGTTAAATATTCTGATTTAATTTATTCAATAGTAACTAGTGATAAAATGTCCTAAAATGGAAGGAATTAAGTGTGGGCGTTGAAGAGTATTTCTAGATCCATAGAAGGATAAAATAGAATATATGAAAGAAAGGTTTAATTTTTAATCTTTCACTTAATAACTGAAATTTTCTTATAATAGTTATTTTTTAAACAACAAGTTCATCTCATACTTAATGGAATATGACAACCTATGACTCGAGAGAAGGTAAGGATATCGGGACAAAAAAATTTAAATGTTATATTTTAATGCATTGAATAGTATTTATAATGATTAACGCCTCTAAAGTTGAGGACACTCGCATCACAAGAGATGTGCATAACACCATGTCGAAAAGCATTCTTTCACAGTTTTTTTTATCGAATAAATAAAAATAAGTATGTTCATGGCACAAAATTTTTAATAATTTAGATACTATTTTTAAACTGCGTTCTCGAAGTTTTAAAAAATTTCTTATATATTTTTATGACGAAATTACTATACGTATATTTCTCGATCTATAAGCTCTTCCATCCCTCCTTTAAAGAAACCTTCCTTTTTCTACTTCTAACACTTTGCATTACTTTTTAAATCACATAGTGAATTACACTACCGTACGAAAATGGACAAGACACCAGACAATTTGCATGAAATCTGACTGCATCTAATTTTTTTTTACATTTCATTGCTTACACGTGACCTGGTGAGATTCCTACTTTAGTTCTGGGTGAAATTGTGATGATATTTCGAAAAGAAATAAACTTGGGGACTTAATAAAGAACAGATGAAGCAAATAATCACTTTAGAGGCAAGTCTATTCGTTCAATTTCGGGAGAGTTATTAAAGCCACGGCTAATTTTCGGGGTTGTAGAAAGATTACGGGAGCTGGGACACTAATTGCACTTGTTGTTTGTCCCTCAAAAGTGATTTAATGGATTCAGCGTGTCCTTAAGTGTGAAGATCGTAAAAACCACACAAAAAACATTTCAAATCACTCAAAATGAGTTTAAACAAGCTGCAGAGGTTATGTCCGCTGCAATACTTTGTAAAAAGAAATGCCCGTCCTTAATATCCATAGTTTTGTTGCAGCAAACAAGCCAAACATCACATCATCCAAAAAAGAAGGTAGACTTTTTAAATCAAATTAAATTTTTGGATTAAAAATGCTCCTTGAGCATTCAGTTTCATCCAATTCCTTCAAAACTTTTTATGATTGTTTCAAAATCAAGGTTTTAGATTCCTTATAATTTATACGTAATTTCTTTAATCACAAAGCTTTTAAGATAAAATATTGGTATTTTTTTTTTAAAAGTTACTTTTATCCTGTTTTTGGAATCTAAAAGTAGTCGGAACCAAGTTTCAATCATTAGGTATCTTAAACTTCATACATTTAACACAATGTAAAACTTTGGTTACATTATTTCAATTAGGAATGTGCAAGGAGCATTTTAAAATAAAAAATTAAATTATTTTTAAAAAACTTTAAAAACTTGATTTAAAAAAAATTACTATCAAGTGTGTTTTTATAGGTTTTCTTCTAAAATATGATGGAGAGTTATGCATCCTATTAGAAACTAAAAAAAAAGTTAACTTAAAGGTCCCTCGTCAAAATATTTCTGAAATACTGATTGCTAGTGCAAAAGAATTTCTATGAAGAGAACATTATCCCATAGATAATTTTTGTAAATATTATTTTCTGTTTGTGAATTTTTCGGAGCTTAGGCGGTTCTAGTCTACAAATCCAAAATTTCAGTCTTACTTTATTTAGTAATTTGATTTTTCAATTTTAATACATTCAAATTTAGACTAATGCATAAATTGAATTTTTTTCAATTGGAAGCAGAAGAGCAATCTACTCCTAATACTTTCCTACCCTCTTGCGACTTATACGAATAGTATCCTATCCATGTAATAAAAGATAAGTTAGGCAGTTATTTATAAAAAGCAATAAAACATACCATACTTATAATCCCAATTCCTTTTTAATTTATTCCGCTGTAAGGAATCATTTTTAAAAGGATTCTTGCTTCTGCTGGAAAAGATAATAACTTAAAACCCCTTCTTCGACGTTTTATTTTTCAATTTCTGACCCAAAATTTTCAATTTTTTTACTTTCTAATATTAAAATGTGTTACATTTTGATACTGAAAAGTGCAAAAATTTTTATCCCCGTACGATTTTTGGCCATTTTACAAGGGTTGAAATATAAGATAATTTGCTTACTGATCTGCAGTTTTTCCCGCAATGCACCTTCTTAACCATGACATCTTTCCTCGGTTTATTTTAATAACATGTTATGTGTGAATTTATATAAACAATATTTTTGACTCTTTCTGAAGTGTTAAGATAATTATCTGTCATATGAAGAAGATTTAAATATAATATATGCTGAACTTTCTGTTCTCACGTTTTTCCTGCAATGCACCTGCATTACAAAATCGCTCCTGACCTTCACGCCTCTTTGACCTTTACTCAGACCATTGATAGAACATCCAGAACATCTGTCTACAAAATTTTCAGGAACCCATGGGGGGCTATTGAGTTTCAGGGGGTCAGCAAAGGAAGAAGCAGTCGTGATAGAACTTTCAATTGAAGGTCCGTGACAATTTTATGACTTGTAAGTAACCCATAGCGCTGCAAAACATTTGGCCGTCGCATAACGTGCGACCGTTACTAAAATGAAACACTTCGCCTTGGACGTATGACATGCGACGGTAACAGAGAATGCGTTAAAATATAGGGCAATAAAGTATCTAAGTTTGAAAGTGGAAGAGTTTGGTGGATAGTAAAAATAAACTAAATATATGAATTCTATATATTTTAATGTATTCAAATTTAAACTAATTTTTTTAACCTTGGAGCAGAAGGACAATTTACTTCTGTCCCATCTGCACTAACAAAAAGGATTTAACCCTATCGAGGAGGTTGTGATACCTTTCCTACCATCTAGCGTAAAATTATATATTTATTCACATGTGAAAAATTAATATCCCTAAACTAAAATAGATAAAAAAATTAAAATAGTTTAATCATAAATATTATACTTTATACACGCTTATTTTAAAAACAAAAAATTTTAAAAATAAACTTCTCTCTGTTTCAACAATTAAAAAATAAATATATTGAAAATCGATTCACTAGTGCTGGTAGGTTACCAGACTTTCATACTTGGCGGTTGGCGACTAATTTTATACTTTCCTTATGATTTCTTCGAATTTTGAGAGTCTGCCATTGCTTTTCTTGATGACCAAATTAAGTGAAACTTGGTTTTTAGGGTCTCTAAAGTATGCTCTTTCAAAAAATCGAATAAAAATTGGGGTCTTCCATGTAAAAATTCGAACTTCCTATTACTCTGCGCCAGAAGATGACCTCTGAGAGAAAAATAGTCAATTAGTGTTTTCAAGTTTTCAATAAATCCTGTAAAATGACACTCAAACCATCTCTCTAACCCCAGCCGATCGCCCACAAAGTCCACTGGAACGTTTTTTTTTTCCTCAGCTGTACTATCGTTGATACATATTTTTCAATTTTACACACAAAAAATAAGTAAAGAAATCTGTATCTCTCTTTGAAAATGAATATGTAAATGAGTTTAGCATCATATCATACCAACAATATGATTTAATGCCTTTCAAAAGGTAAAAAAAATCTTTTGACATTATCTAGATTCAAAAATTTTTAAAATATTTTGTCTAATTTTTTAAATATGTATTTTTTACTCTTTTAAAGAGCTTTTACAGATGCTCATAAATAAATTAAGGATAACTTAATTAATACTTTTTTTCAACAATTTAAGATTGGTTTTATTCCCTATTCGAGTTTAAAACAAGTCAAAAGTACTTCTTACAAAATAACTTCTAAGCACATAACTTTTTTTCTAATTCATGCAATATCCTCATTTATACTACCTACGATTTTTTCCATCCATCCATCGAAAAAAAATACTTATTAGCTGAAAGTCTTCATAATAAAAAGAAACCACTTCAGAGCAGACAAAATCCTAATTTTTACTCTTCACAATATAGGCTTAAAGCACCTTACAGAACTATTTGACTGTGAATTAGTCTCAATTTATCACCCTAAAACTTCCCTTCAACCCCCTCGTCCAAGATAATTACTCCTTACCCTCGAGACGCCGAAGATAAGAAAAAAAATCCCGGAAGTGCTAATACCCTTAACTTTTTATCAACCAGGACCGTGATTCCGGAATAAAACAGGACTCATAAAAAAATCGCCCCTCCTGAGCAATCAATAAATTTGCCGGACCCAGAAATTGATGACTCCCGAGTCTATAAAAGAGTTGGAAATGCAGTTGCATAAATCTCTTCTTTTTTTTTCGTCCCGGTGAGTTTTTATGACTCGGACAAAATTGCTCGTGCATTATACCTCGAAGAAAAAAACTCGTTCGTACCCATATGAGGATTCCATGAGAACTTAAAATGCGTGCTTTGTTCGCGATTGAAATGGGACTTTTATATCGGGGGTAGCAGCGTCATCACTTGCATCGAAGGGAATAAATCCCACGTTACAAATGAGGGGAATTACTGCTCTTGATTCCTTTGCTTAGCGGAGTCAATGTGATTTATTTTAATGTTGCTCTTTTGGAAGATTCAGGGGCTTTTTTTAAAGTGATAGTCTGTGTGTTTTAAGAATAAAAGTCGGCTGTTTGTAGAGAAACGGGACTCGTTTTGTGGGATATTTGTTTGTGTTTTGCATCAACCTAGAGAGCATAGGTTCCCAAACATTTAAGGACCACCGCCACCCTTTTCAAGAAGATAATTTTCCAACACCCGCTTACAAATTTTTGCCTATAATTTGCTTATATTTCATAGAATTTTACATTCTCATTTTGTAATTTATAACCGAACAAAATAAAAAGTTTAAAAGCTAGTATATGGACCATATTCAAAAGTTAAGTTTTCTATGAACCTTAAAGTTTAATTTAAAATAATTAGGGAATAATTCTACTTCTTATAAAACTACCTTTTTAAAAGTTTTGATTTAAAAATAATTCTTGACCTAATTCTGAATGAACTGAAATATTTGTCCACGTCCCAAGGAAATGTTGATTGAATATTGTAAATCACTGAATTTTGATTATTAAATATTCTAAAGCTATATCTAATACAAATTTTGGTGATCATAGTCGTTTTGACATGATGGTCAGATAATCATAAATACTCCTTTATAACCTTAAATTTGGATGTTTTGACGAGTGGATGATTGAATATTGCATTGTCATGAGGATTATACCATGGTACAAAGTTTCAGAACTTTATATCGTTTGGAAGTGACTGAAATTCTATTTACAAGAATCGAAAATAGGCATTCAAAGTAAGCGGGTAATCATCCATAATTATCATAATTACTGGGAAATTCTCGTTTTTACATTTGAATATTATCAAGTTATGTATAATACACTATTGTTCAAGATTTGGGTGGCATAGCTCTTTGGAAAACGTCTCAAATTACGGATTTTCCGTTAATTAAAAATGCTTGCTAATTAATTTAATCCTTTAGTTGTTTGACTAGATAATGATTGGATATTGGAGTGTCATGAGTGTTACACCAATTTGTTAAGTTTCAGGGCCCTTGTATATCGGGAAGTCACCTGATCGGGAAGTATCACCTGAAAATCGAGTTTTAAAATTCCATCCGTGAAACGCCACCAAAGAGCAAATCTAATAAAAGCGTATAATGAAAATAGAATAAGAGTCTAACCCTAATGAGAGAAGTGTAATCCTTACCACTACAATTCAATCTAAATACATTAAATACTGTTAAATACATTAAATACTGTTAAATACATTAAATACTGTTTCCCACCTATTTGTAAATAACGTAATATCTCAATAATATCTCGTCTCTATCTTCTAGAATCTAGAGCTAGACTCATGAATATTAACTATTAAAAAAGTAAAAATATTACTAACAAAGGTATCGCAAGGGTAGATGAAATAAATGCATTGTACTAAAGTGACATTGTGACATTCATAAATTTAGTGTAGAAATAGACATACACAAAAAATAAAAACGCCGCTCATCTCTTTTACATTCATTTTATTTTTCTTCAAAGTGCATTCAGTTTATTCAATTTTCCTGGAAATTGCCCTTTGAATAGAAATTCATACTAGTACTCTAACTGCTGAATAACAAGGTAGGTATTCTGGGAATTGGATTCGAAGCTCCTTGACATGCTTTAAAATACTTCCAACATTATGAATGGTTTAAAAGTAGCTTTCTCCATAAAATCAATGGAAGATTGCTAATATAGATCGTTTCAATCTTTATTCTAATAGAAAATACTTAGAGTGGGTCTTAAATCTTAAAAAAAAAGTAAAAAACTACTTGGGATGCAAAATGCAAACGAGAAACTTTATTCAAAATGTCTTTTGAACATAGACTAAAGAAAGAGTAATAAAATTAACTATTATAGTTGTTGCATGAATGCTATTTTACGAAAACAATATTTAGAAATGTAAAATGGGTAGGGGAAATTTCACAAATTTTATGCAGTAAAATCTTCATAAATTTATCTTGAAAATGTCTAAACAGTAATCTTTCAAACATAATTGATATAAAAGGGGTAACATTTTGAGGCAAAAATTCAAATTAGCAGCCAACAATTTCCGTAGAAAGTTTTTACTGATATATATTTTATTTCACTCCCGTATAAGCTACAAAATCGTTTACATTAAAAAGTTTTGACAGTTGGCATGGCTTTTGGAACAAAACAACTTGGCTTACATTTTAGAAATATTTATATAGAGAGTCAAAATTTCCTATAATTTGACCTTTTATTTTAGATTTTAATTAAATTCAACGGATGATTAATACTCCAGTAAAAATAGATATCATACACGTATTTCGCACCCAAAAATAATGAACATGGAAGTTGAGAAGTGATTGAATAAAATTACAATACTAACACACATAAATATTTACTCAAATTTAAGGCTACAGTGGACACTAAAAAATTTCATCATAAAAAATTTTTATTTTTTAAAATAAATGTATGAAATTTAGTCTGCTTCTAAAGGTGGTCAAATTATTAAGCTTAGAAAAAAAGTTTGGTAAAAAATCTTAAATAGTTTTTGAAAAAATTAAATTTTAAAAAAAATTTAAGTACTTTTTCAAAATGCTCCAGGTGTTCCAATTTGTTTACTATCTTGGATTTTTTTCTTTATTTGTTATCCTCAAATACTCATTAACAAATATTGGATCGAAATGGCAAGTTATAAATGATAATTTAGAAGCAAAAGGCAAAAATGTTCCAAAAACCAAATTATTTTTTCAAAAATTTCTGATTTTTGAACACTTTTGCCTTTTGCTTCTAAATCATCATTTATGACTTGCCATTTCGATCCAATATTTGTTAATGAGTATTTGAGGATAACAAATAAAGAAAAAAATCCAAGATAGTAAAAAAATTGGAACACCTGGAGCATTTTGAAAAAGTACTTAAATTTTTTTTTTAATTTAATTTTTTCAAAAACTATTTAAGATTTTTTTACCAAACTTTTTTTCTAAGCTTAATTTGACCACCTATATAAGCAGACCAAATTTCATACATTTATTTTAAAAAATAAAAAAATTTTATAGTAAAAGTTTTTAGTGTCCACTGTAGCCTTAAATTAAACTCAAGAACTGCATCCCATCGTCAGAGAAAAATATCATTAGCACTTAGCATTAAGTTACGTGAAAGGAAAACTTAAAAATAATTAGTTGTTGGGGTGAAATATTCATTCCATTCCGGGGTTATCATTCAAAACAGAATATATCCCGTAGTTATTATGACCTTTTTACATATGTGAATGCTTAAAAATCTAATTACTAGCATTAAATTATGATGTAGTACTTCTGAATTATATACAAAACAAACGCAGAAAATAACTAGTCGTAAGATAAATGTAAATAAAATTCTGGAGATTTTATTAATTTGTTGAAAAAATAACCCATGTTTCTATTACTTTATAACACGTAGGAATAATACTTAATACTGTAAAAAAGTATCTCCACTTCATGTAACAGAAATTAACGAGCAGCACTGCTGCCAGTTAATTTCTGTACTTTGAAGGGAATTTGAGTTACAGGAGCGTCATTTATAACAATACTAGCGCTGACGCGCTAGACCCGGGCTTCACCCGGGTTTCAGTTTTTAAATAAATATCATCTGGTGCGTTACAGATGGGCTTCGCCAGTCCATTTTTAAAGAAAATTATTCTGTTGTGTTACAGATGGGCTTCGCCGGTCCAAATGGGGAAATAGTTAAATAAAGAAGCCACTTTTATGTTTATGCTACAACAATGCATTTTAAACTGCAACAATCGAATATGCCTACAACAATTAAAGTTACATCTTCTTTTATGATATTTACAACAATGGGGGTTTCCATAAAGTTAGGCATGAAATATGGGTTTTTAAACATAAAATTGACCAAAAAAATTATTGGGATGCATCGATTTTAAATTATTTTTATTCAGAAACCTTCCCTGGAGCGAGAAGGTCAACGTGGTATAGTTTAATAGTTAATGTAGGTTCGAAAAGAGTTCAAAACTATGAAGGACATACATACATACAGACAGACAGACATTGATTTTTATATATATATATATACTAGCGCTGACGCGCTAGACCCGGGCTTCACCCGGGTTTCAGTTTTTTAATAAATATCACCTGGTGGGTTACAGATGGGCTTCGCCAGTCCATTTTTAAAGAAAATTATTCTGGTGTGTTACAGATGGGCTTTGCCAGTCCAAATGGGGAAATAGTTAAATAAAGGAGCCATTTTTATGTTTATGCTACAACAACGGATTTTAAACTACAACAATCGATTTCAATCTACAATAATCGATAATATGCCTACAACAATTAAAGTTACAACTTCTCTTATTATGTGGTTTTGCCCTGAAGTTAGGTATGAAATATGGGTTTTTAAGAATAAAATTGACCAAAAAAGTTATTAAGATGCTTCGATTTTAAATTATTTTTATTCAGAAACCTTCCCTGGAGCGTGTAGATCAACGTGGTACAGTTTAATAGTTAATGTAGGTTCGAAAAGTTTAAAACTATAAAGGACATACATACATACATACATACAGACATTCATTTTTATATATATAGATATATTAATTATAAAAAATTCTATAATCTCGAAAAACATTGCGAAATCACTGGAAAATCCCATTATACACCTTGCTAAAAGGTTTTAACTAGGTAAACGAAAGAAACTTTGACTCGCACATACCTAAAATTTATTCTTTTAGCAGTCTTAACTCTCTTTGTGGAAAAATTCACGGTAAGCATACGGAAAATTTACGTCAAAACAAATAGAAAGCTTTGTGTGAAAAAGTACTAGCTATTTTACAGTGCAATAACTGGCTTCAAATTACGCTGCAGTATTTCTAAAATACAATAATCCGAAACGACAAATTTAGTTCCCTTAATTAAATATTTTTTTCTTTTATCCCTCCACGCACATACCATACCAGTTCGAGAACTTAGATATTCCTATTCTTCCAAACCGATCCAAAAACACCACTTCCCTTTCGCATATTTCACAGCCCAAACATAGGAAAATTTCTTTTTCTCCCATACATTCAGAGGGAAATAGAAGAAATCTTATTATTACTCTCCCAGCACAAAGCGATATCACAAACTTATGTAGCTTCTCGTCGAAGTATGAAAAAGCGCCGGATTTCCATAGCATTCCTCCGGGGATGAGCGCAGATTTGTGCATTTGTGCACGTATGTGCGCTGTTCCGCGCATATGCGAACACTACGTGTGCCGCATTCCCGCTCCAAATATGCGCCGCTCTGTGCCATTGAATCCGAACCCCCAAAAAAGCACTACAAATGGGGCGAAAACATCCGTAAATGTGGAAGTCATGAATATGTATGTGAATATAGCTTTGTTTGTTATAGTAGGGCCTTTTCGCTGCTCTTATATTTGATTTTTTTCGCCCCGTTTCTGTACGCCTCGTTTTGTGCTGTGTTGTATTGTAAGGACTTGTGAACTAGGGCGAGAGATATTGTAAGGAGGAACAGTTTGGGAAGAATGAATGCTCAAGGAGGGTGTAAGTAAAAATCAGAGGTCGGGAATAACTGCATTAATATTTCATGTGGTGAAAGGGTAACATAAAAATTTTATGTATGCAAGTAGTTTATATCAGAGGTTCTTAACCTTTAAAGAGTACAGACAAAGTTATCAAGTAACTAGCCGAGTGCTGAAATATGTTCAAATTTTATTCTAAACCTCTGGATAAAAGATTAGTTGGTTGGTTGGTGTCTTGTCCAATTGAAGTCAAGTCAAAAAAGATTAGTTTGAAATCATATATAAAAGCTATGAGTTAATATTAATTAATATATGAGGAGCAAACAATCAAACCATGCTTTCTCCTTCAAATACAAATTTTCAGGAAACACAAAAAACTAATAACTTTAAAAATAACTAATTTAAAACCTAATTATTGTTTGTTTAGTTCTATAACGAGTAACTGAGAAGATTTGTAGTCATAATTTACCTAAAAACTTAAAATTAATTATTAAAAAATGCATTTGAAATTTGTAGCAATCACGTTTTGATCGAACACATAGGAGGAAACATGGTTTGAATGTTTCCAACATGGACAAAACACTTTTTTAATGTAAAAAATTAATCCTACTCTTCTCAAAAACTATTTTCTGATATGCAATGTTAATTTTTAAAATAAACATTAGGTGATTTCGTATCAAAAAGTACCCACCAATATTTTTACATCACCAACTTTACGCTGACAAATGAGTGGGTCACGTGACGAGTAAGAACAGCTATGATTGGCTGTGACTGGAGGAATCACTGTTTGACTGAAAACAGGCTCTGGAGGAAACACTTTTTGATTAAAACATCAATTTTCTAAGTAGTTTTAGAATAGGTTAAAACTTGTTTTAGTTGAAGATAATAGCATTATTTTGTGCAGTTTAATCTGGAGATCATGAAAATAGAAGTAACTCATTTTTTATTTTTTTTTGGAGAAAACACGGTTTGATTGTTTGCTCCTCATATACTGAAATCTGCCCCCCCCATTTTATTACTTTAATTCTTCATTAAAATACAAAATAACTTCAGTTTAGGTTTCTATATGTTTGTTAAAGAAAAAATTTTCAATTTCAAGAAAAATTTCAGGAAATGTTCTTCACAAATTATATGTTGTATTCGCAGCCCTCTGTTGTAGTTAATCTACATACATTATCATTTATGTACCGAAAATGACAGATCCTTATACCTAATTTCCCATTTAGTACATTTCCTTCACCCGGAACTTAATGACCATTTCATATTTTTACGTTTGGTTGCAATACAGCAATCCGTATTTACCTAATGACAAATCCCAGGCAGACAAAAATGGTGTCACTCTATTCTGTCAAGAACCAAAACCACATTCAAAAGTGCATGCACAGATGATACATACAGATGTTAAATCGTCCTAGGTACTTTTAGGTACTCATTAGATTTTCATAGTACAATGTTCTTAAAACAATTTTACATAACTTATATTTCAACATAATAAAGGATCTTTTAACATAATTTAAATATTTGGTCTACAGAAAATAGATACATCATTTGATTTGATTTGGAAAAAAGTATGATAGTCAAATAAATATTAAGGAATTTTTACATTAGAGGATCAGTTGCCCCCACCAGGAAAGAATAGGATAGGTATAAAAGCCGACTTTTTAACTCCCATTACTATAGAGAAAATAAACGTTGATTCCATTCTCAACAAATACTGAACGATCCATTTTACTTTTCATTCCTTACTATATTTAGCTTAACAAGAGATCGTATATGCTTTGAAAAATCCTTTTTTCCCCCGAGGAATATCCATCCACCGATGATTTCCGTTTTATACGCCCACTTTCAATAATCCAAAACTGCTTAGTATAAAATCCTTCTTCGTTAGATAGTAATGAACTCTGCCTACTAATGCATCATATGCTACTGAAATAGGTTTATTGTAATTTCCATCCTTATTGAAGTATTTTTTTCTCTAAAACGAATAATATGGCATTAATAATATTTTATGATAATATAGTATTCATATAAATATATTCATATTCTTTAAACTCAAAAGGTGATAATCTGTAGGAGTTTTAGCCCGATTTATACAGAGCATGATTTGTAAACAACTTTTTGTAGTTATATATTTTGTAAATTAAAATAAATATTTTTTTTTCGCAGATCTAATTCAAAAAACTAAATATTTTAACCTACACTACCTTTCCTAGTGTGAATGTTTGTTAAAACTTATGGCACATTTTGTGTATACATGTTGTTCAAAATGAAATGGTATATCATCCTCTTCTCAAAGCGAATGTAAGCTACAACGTAGTAATCACACACATTATTTTCTACCCTGTTTAACAATGTTACAAGTTTCTCATAGGTTTGTTTGACTTTCTCGTAAGTGTATAAGCATCATGAATGTGTCAACAAACACTTCTAAAGGTTCCCGCGAAACGACTAACGGATTCGATCTTCTGTTTGACTTGTGTCAGGAGCAAGGAGAAGGGAAGTCTCAACCGATCAAGTACAACAAAGAGAACTTGACGTCAAAACCATCTGACACAACTTCTATTTTTGGCAACTTCGGGAGAGACACAAGAAAAACATCAACTGAAAAGTAGAACAGCGAATTAAAAGATTTATCCTACACCATGACATCTTTATCCATCTCCGTCGAAATTAAATCGCATATATTCCCCTCAAAAAATATGTTGTTTCTCAGTGGAAAATAATGAATTCAAAATTCCCGAGTAGTGAATATCTTACCGGCATGTAAAGGGTTCCTTGACACTGCAATCTGTTTTTGACGTGGAATAAAATGCGTTGTGTAGCTAGCTAAACATTATTCAGAAGGCAAGAGTTATTCAATAGAATGGTTGACTTTTCAGGAGACATTTTGCCCAAGAGTATCCAGTCTTTGGAAAAATTAAGAAATGTCTATTCATTTCCAGATAACAAAGAGCCGTCCTTTTTTTCGAAAAGAATATCCCTCTTGTTTACGTATCGTCCATGAGAAATAACTAAAAAGGAAACTACGTTCGAAGGATTAAACTCTCCACACACGTCTTTGCTCTCAGTACTTTTATTTCGGGAATAAATTTTGTTTTCAATTGGTCTTCGAGTTACTAAAAATACCAATAACTATAAAATAGTTATTTATTAGTTTTTTATAAATTCTTTGGATATTTATTACGGTTGAATTTCCGTAAATGTGTTCGTATTTGATCGACTAGCTGAAAATAACTTGGGGGGGGGGCATTTGGGAAATTCGAAAAAAAATTTTAAGCACCCTAATGCTATGCTAGAGTGTGTTGTTTCAATCTTTATAAATAACGAGAATAATTTAGGATACTTCATTTCCTCCCAGAAGAAAATTTGTAAGCTGATTGTTATAAATTAATAAAAAATAATAAGCTTGCATTAAGTCGAGGGGAACCTCTTCAAATGTTGCATTTAAATAGGCGGTAGATTCTCCCGCCTAATTCCTGCTTTATAAGAGATTAAATCACAGAAAAAAATTTTTTTTTCATGTTCAAGCGACTGGCTGGCCCTGTTACAGCTTGCGGACAGGGTGGATTTTCTTTATGTTGGGTTAGCTATAATGTAACAAGTTTTTAGCCGGGAGGAAATGACTGAATTTTTTTTACGTGTTCGGGGGGCTATTACCCCTCAACCCACCCACGGAACCGTGGCTGACGTTCTCGAGGCTCTATTATGCAACTATCTGATGCGTCTCACCAATTATCGTTCGAAAAGAAATAATTGACCAAATTTGTACCTGGCTCCTAGACTATTCCTAGTAGAGTGAAAATCAACAATCACTTTGAATTGTTCAAACAATGGAGAATTGCAGCATTTCTTAAAATTCTAAATATTCAATTTTAATTTATTAAAAATTCTCTCCCGATTCCAAAAAGACGCTTGTCTTTTCCTTGAAACTTTTTTAAGGTAATTAAGACATATTTTATTACACAAATATCCTAAGAATGTGAAGTCACATGTGTCCCTTGGAAATGTGGGAAAAACCGTTTTCATAGAAACACCAGGCTGTAAAAAAATCTAGAGCTCAGTATTTCTAGTCTTTCAAAGAGGGATGATAACAACAAACGGGAGCAAGGCACATTTAACGTCAACAAGCTGTTTCAGCTCAGACAGAAAATAAGCTATTTTTAATTGAAAATAACTTAAATTTAGGGCTTTGAAAGGTAAATTAACCTTTTAAACGCCGCAATTCAAATTTCGAATTAAAGGTTCTGATTTTTGGCTTAAATGACTTGTTTCGTCAATACTAAAACCATTCTTGTCATTTTTTGGCTGGAAAAAAATCCTATGATTTTGAGGATGTTCCCATTTGGGAACATCGGCGTTTGGGGTGAAGTTTTTAGGGGGATTTCCCAAAAGGCTCATATTTTACAATTAATTCAAATAAAATGATTGAAATAGGTTTCTACTTAATAATTATGAACATTTTTATTATTTTTATTATCCATACTTGGACGATTGAGTAGCATTTTATAGATTTTCATAACAAAAAATAGGCATGTTTATTACGTACGCGAAGCTTTTCCATAAATTTTCCTTGCACTGTGGGGAATATTTTAGTGTAAAAAATACATAAGAGTGTTCTCATGCTCTTCAAAGCTAAACAGTTACATTTCTGTGAGAAAAGTTAGTTTTAATTACGGTTCTATACGGATATCTAACATAAAATCCACTAATTGCATTTAAATCTAATTAGCTTTCAAAATTGGTAATCATAACTATATCCGTTGATTCATTAAAACTGTGTTTCTCATGGAAGATTCCGAACTGAACCACATAGATCTTACATCCAACTTACGTTAGAAGAGTGTTTTTAGATGAACGCACTTTTCCTTATTTTCAAAATTCTTCAATTTTATTCCAAAAATTTTTTTGTTAAACAAAGTACTTGAAAAAAAATATGTACGCAAATCCTCAAAAGCACTCCAAATAGACTCTGCATAACCCCTATTGATAATTACTGAAAATTAATCGATCGGGGAGTTAAAAAAAATATACAAGTGTAAGAATCTGCTATATAGATTTGGAATTCAAAAATTACATATTTTTGAATTTAAAACATCATTCTTAACCTGTTTAGATACTTTGAGACAAAAAAGATTCAAAAAATTAAAGAAAATAGGAAATAACTTGAATTTTTGCATGTTATAAAAATCCTCTCAAATACTTATACCCCAAACGCCGATGTTCCCATTTGGGAACACATACGTTGTATTGGTAATTACTCTCCAAAATTAGAATATGAAGCTATTCTGCCAAGCCAAATTGAAAGATGTGTACTTAAGCTACCTAAACACAGCAAAATTATTCAAAACTTAATTTATTTAAAATTTTTACAAGTGGAAACTTGTGCAACTTTTCGAAGAGCCAAAAATCTCTAATTTTGAAGTAAGTTCTACAAAAAGGATTAAATTGCACGTGAAAAATTTTTGCATGTAAAATAACTTCATATCTTTGAGTTGCTTTCTACCAAGTATCAAATTCCTGCATGAAAAATTAAGTTGTAAAAAAATTCCTTAAATTGATGTTCCCATTTGGGAACATCGGCAGGTAAAAGGTAATGTTTTTTGGAGATTTTAAGCCATTCTGAACACATTAAGATTTAAAAAAAATTGACTGCAATTATCCATTGAAGCATTGTTTAAAATCACTGCTTAGGGATGAAGAATGTCACATTTTGACATTCGACATTTTCGGGCCCTTTTTTAAAGTCAAATTTTGATTAAACTAAAAAATAAAAAATCATCGTAAGTAAAAAAATTTCTGCGTATATTACTCTCTATCGAATAAAACATTGTTCGAACTGTAATTGTCCATTCAACCTATATTTGACTAGTATTGCTATCTAAGCTCTCAAAGGTATTTCAAAGTAAAAACTATCGAAGTGTTCTCTTATAAAAGAAATGAAACACAAGAATTTGAAATAAGATCTCAACGTTTGGATATTCAACTCCTCTGCTTCTTAGATAAGTCACTCATTTTTAACGATTCCCTTTATTTTCACTTCCTGACTTTTCGATTTAAATTTAGCTTGACGAATAAAAGCAATGAGATTTCGCACGAGTGACAGAAATTTGACTCCGCTATTTTGCCATATTTTGGGAAGGAAATTTCTCTCATCCAGGGAAAGGCAATACATTTCAATGTATTCAGTCACTACAAATAGATTTTTTTATAGTTGAATACGAATTCCAGTTTTTTTCTCTTGAAGTGAAATCTGAAATCTTCGGGTCTCGATTTTCAAGTTCCATTACTATGCATCCGTGCAGAAGTGTCCTATGGAAAAAAAAGTCGTTCTTTTTATGTTTTGGGAAGTTTTGTGGTTGTTTGGGTGGGTAGAGGTATTTCCAAGCCAATGGTAATGCTATTTCAAGGATGAAAATTGAATCTTTTAATGCTGTTTGAAGCCTAGAAGATTTTTAAAAGCAATATGTACCCCTTATTTCCATGAAAGTAGAAAATAAATCTACTTTTTCACATCCAGCCAAGTGAGGATAAACCGAAATTAAGTTTGCATGCATTTCTCTGGTTGCTTCTTTAGTAACAAAGAGTTAGAACTTAAAAAAGTTCAAGGAAATTTTTATTAAGTTTGGTGGCAATTGATATTTCAGAATGATTTTTGTTTCAAACGGGTTAATAAAATGTACAAAAAACTTGATTCTATAACAGGGGAAAAATTGTAAAGGAACATTTTTTAGTAAAAAAAAAGAATAATCTTTAATTAAAATTTTAAACTAGTATTTAATCCTACAACTTATTTTTTCCTTTAATTATTGGAAGCGATACCAATCATTTTTAATTTTTTCATGCAAAGAGCAATTTATTTTTATTACATAGTCATTTTAATTTTCTTATTATGAAACATTATTAAAAGAATAATTGTTAAAAGAAAACATATTTACAACAGAAATTTTATCAGAAGATAGATTTCAGGATTCAGGTAAATTATGTCGACAATTTTAGAGACCTGAGCTTGGAGATAGATTTCATTTCATTTTATTTCCAAAATACTTCAAATTCATCCACATGCGTTAATTCATAAACTTATAATTCCTGATCAAACATTCCTGTAAACGAATTTCTATAAGCTCTACATGAATAAATTACGAAACAGTACAAGGCTAAATCTACACATTATATCATCTCTGATAAGTTTAGAGTCTAATTTTGAAAATTCACTTCCATATAATTTAATAGTTAACTTCTGTATAAATTACTTGATCGTAAAATTAGTTTCGGTTAAAGGATACACTCATCATACCTGAGAAGCATTGGTATTAAACATAATAATCATTGCAATAAAATCTATATCATGTAAAAATGTTGAAACTATCGATCAAATAGATTTTTTTATCTTTTTAGTTATTAATAAATTCAACTTTGGTGTAATAATAACTGTTAACTCTGTATGTTTTTCTGATTCAATTCCGTTAACGTTCCCGCTAAATATCGCCAAGCTTTTTTGAATATCATGTATTCAAATATCGACAAATTTTTCTGGATTTTTTTTGTTTGATAAACTGAACAACAGTTATTGATCTAACTAAACATTTTAAATTATTGAACCAATAAATATTCTAACGTTTGTATTTTAAAAGAGAGTTATCCATGTAGATTACCTGACTCATTTTTGGAAAAATGGTTTACGCTTTTTCTGCTGTTTTTTGAATATTTTTAAAGTGAGGATGTTCACTGAGCATAATTTTTATGAGGATTTCGAAGCGATCCCAAAGGTCTTGCGTAAGCAGTTAATTGGGGTTGGTGAACAATAGATCCCTATTATAATAAATAAATTTGATGCAAATAAGTCACTTTTACTTTAGTTACTATCTCTCACCCACTTTTAGCACATTTATACTACTTTGTAACAATGCAGGTTACTTTTGTTTAGAAATTTCTTCTCTTCATTCTCTTTTATATGAACTGTTGTCTCCTTCTTTATTGCCTAAGGGTTGGATTACATTCAGAAGCCTACCTTTCTATTTTGAGCTCACATAACTACAAAACATTCCTATATAAGGATGTGAAATGCGCCTTTTTCTAATTTATTAAGACACATTGAACGAATGAACTGTTATGCAATTGTTTCTAGTTAAGTGTGTAATATGGAGCATTTCCAATCACATGACTCGGGCCTAGCAACGGCCTTAGCAACAGATTGTTTGACCTATAGTAGTTAACAGTTAAAAGAAAATAACTGGTCATGTAATGCTTCTATTGGAGCATTTGCAATCACATGGCGGCAACAACAGATACCTCCGCCCTTAGCAACAGACATTTTGACCTACAGCAAGGAAGAAAACGTGACGTCACCTGAAAACACTCTATAAGTCTAATTCAAATATTAAATAATTTCCTATAAACTTCATCATAAAGTTAGAGGAAATCAGTTTTTCGTAATAAAATGACAGTTAATTCTATTGTTTGCTAATATCTAGTACAAGTGAAACATTTATTCGTGTGCATCGTAGTTTAAACATAGCACAGTTCACGGACCCAGCAGTTCCACTCTCTTTTTCGTCTCCCGTCCACGTCTTACATTACAGCTTCTTCCACTCCATCACTATTCGGAGCACACGCTCGGCAGCGAACGAAAATGACTTTTGGCTTAGAATCACCCCCACTGTGTCTTCTACTTTTCGCTTCCTTCTTCACTTCGTTTCGATCACGAGTATGGCAAGCGATTAGTTCTTCTCGGGGAAAACAAAGGGGATGAAAAGTGCGAAAACTTGATGAAGGGATGAATTTGGTGTGGGTAAGGGGCCTAGCATAAAGTCTTCTTGTTCGAAAAGTGCATCTGCGGCAATGAAAGAGGCTTTAGAAAAGGGGTATTGGACATGTTTGGACTTCACTCACAACAGATCCAGTCGAATTGATGAAGGGTTGTCTACACTTATTTCTTGCTAATAGTTGTTGGTAAAAAATTCTTGCAGCCTTTTTAAATATGTTTTAAAGCCCACGGTCTAATTTCTTGATTTTTTTTAATCTTCATAATAAAAAAGGTAAACCTTTAGAGTACTTTTCCGTTATTTGTCTCGATAACAATCCACAAGTAGTTTTGAATCTCAAACAGTATAAATATATGGGAAAATTGGATACCTACTATACTCCGTGAAAATAGAATAGGCGGCTCGTCACCATAGCAACATAGAAATGCAATGGGAAATGACTAGTAGGGAACCGCCAATTCAAATTACACAGACTATAATTAGAGAGCCTGTATACGAGAGAGAGGTGACAACCCGGTATAGCGCGCTGATTGGTCAACAGCGTTTTCTGTTCACCGCAGGTTTCCCTCCATAGGATTAGCATTGGAGCGAGACAAGCGGCATGATACAGTTTGGACAGAATTGGAGATTTGGACAGTTTTAACTGCGCGCAAGAATGCGCAGAGACGCTTTTAAGCGAGTTGTCGCCTCTCTCTCGTATACAGGCTCTCTAACTATAATTAGAGTTCGATTATTTGCGTTGAATATTTAGAACCTAAAACAGTTTGGTAGTCCTTAAAAGAATGATTGAATTTGTCCACCTTTATTACTTTTACAAAGAATAGGATACTTAACATAAAAAGGTAAAATTTCATTTCGTTTTGGACAAAAATTCATACAATACCTAAATTTAATTGAATTTGCTTTTGAGTTGCTTTTGATTTTCGGTTAACTGAATCCATCTTTTAATAATTAATCTTTACATAAAATGCAAAAACCAGTAAATTAAGATCGATTTGCATTCTGTCAAAGCATATAACAATAGTAGTATGGTCGAAGATAAATAAAGATTAATAATAATAAAAATACTATTCTAAAAGTTGCTTACCTACTTTAAAAATCGATTCAGCTTCTCGTGAAATTTTAACGAACAAATACATACATAAAAACTTAGAATAAAATCAATTTCCAAACGCGTAAAAAAATCTCAAGAAGTTAATTAAAATACTTTCAAAAGAAGGAGGAAAATAAAAAAAATACGAACCACTAAATATCACTCTAAAAAAAAACCTTAAAGAATGAAGAGCATAATGATTTTTTGAGAAGAAATTTGTATTAGGAGTATGTGGGTGAAGTAGTTTTACTTTAAAATGTGGATATAAAAGTAAATAATGAAATCCCAATGAAATTTTTATAATTATGCACATACTCATAAAGATCGAAAAATTATTTACTAAACCACACATTAAAACTTTGAATTTATAAACCGTCTACTCTCAGTGTCTAAAAAACTTGTCCATTTGAAAAAATGTTTCCTTACAGTGAACAAAGTGATTAAAAACACTTCTATCTTGGAAAAACTGACCTCTTATTGACACTATTTTAACTTTAAAGCACCAATCGAATATCAATAGAAATTAATAATTTTAAATGAAAATATAGTTTGTTTGTGCGAGTGAGTGACTGTTTGAATGAGTGGAAAATCTGTTTCATGATAAATAACTATGCATAAATTTAAGATCATTAAGAAGATAATTTTTTTTAGTATACAATATATTTTATAGTTAAAACTAAATTGCTCAAGTTTTCCTCGTTTTAAAAATTTTGAATACAGGGAAAATAGATATTCAAATAGTAGGTAAATCAATTTTGTGAAGGAAAATTTAAAATGTTTCCATTAACACCTATCTCAATATGTGGTAAAATTTGACTTAATTTGCTAAAAAGCTTGATTTTAAACCAGTCTTGCCAGAATTGAAACTTAATCTCAAAAAATTGCTTTAAAAATGTCTGAACCTGGTGATCGATTAAAAGAGAGTCTTCGTATGAATCTAATTGTGAAGAATTAAAAATGAACTAGATAATTTTTTGAAAAAACAATAGATAAATTAACTCCTTCCTGTTAATTTGAAACTCATTATTCAATCGATTTCTTAGTGTTAATTAACAAATCTATGTCGAAATTCAAAGGATCTTTTTGTACTAGTAAAACGTATCGGAAAACAGCGAAATTATCTTAAGATCGATGTGTTTGACTTGAACTTAAGAGGAATGTTTTTATGACACTTTTGCTTTTTATATATAAGAAACCTACATTTTTTATACTTTAAGAGCTATTGAATTGCTGTCAGCTACAATCTACACTACAATACTTCACAGCAACGTTTCCTGAACCCAGTACGTCACTACCCGGAAGGAGAAAGTGAGTAAACACAAAGCCTGTTGGGTTCATAGGAGGAATTTCGATACGCGAATTGTGATAAGAAGACACTATTTATACATGGGTTTAACGAAATAATCATATTTTAAAATTGGCGTTCTTTGTTTCACTCAAAATTCAGACACCGCGATGGGAACTAGTTTTTAGGGACTTGGCAGGTTCAACCACTGAGCTATAAAACAAACTCATATAGCTCAGTTGGTTCAACTTAAGTTGCTGTCTAGTATAGGATACTGTTATTACTATATTTTGCAGATGCTTGTATCACGACGAGTTGATAGTCTGAAACTAAAAGGACGGGTTGCTTAAGTCGCTCAATAGAGTTGTATCAAAAGCAAAAGTTAATTACGAAATATTTAATTACTTTTAAAGTGATTAAAACTGGTTGATGAATTTGAAATTATGCAAATGAAACCTTCGGCCTCAATTTGTGTGGAATGTTTACTTTTTTAAAATTTAAGATAACATATTTAGATTGCTTTATTAAGGTAAGAAATTGCAATGAAATATTAATGGTATTTGTAGAGAAAAGTCATATGTAATCTTTAACGTTAAATTAATGAAATCTACTTTAAAAAACGAAGTGATGAGTTTTTTAAATAAACTACACCAATTCGTATTCCAATTAGCGTTTCCTTTTTTTTACCACATTTTTATGCAAACTTTACAAAGTAAAAGGCTTTTGAAAGAAACCCTTCCATCCAATTAATTTCTATACTGACCACCCCACTTACTTATACATACAGCTAAATATACTTAGAAACCAACTAAATCAAAACATATTTATATTTTTTTCGGTGCTAGAAAACGCAACCCAGTTCTTTTCTTTTTTTCCCCAAGAACTTTATACGAGTCAAAGATTTCACTCACTTAAAAATGAGGATGGCAAAAATGCAACTTTTTCCCACTGCCAAACTATTCTGTGTTTTATTCTTCCTAGTAGTCCACGAAAAAATCAACATTCTATACCTACACTTCACAAAGTTATCGCTACCGCGTCTTTTCCCATCTATCTCTTTTGAATGTGACTTGAATATTTTAAATGGGAAACCGAATGAAAAACGAAACAACTTTTTTTTTCATCCCAATCTGTTTGCTAGGTTCCAAAGAAATCTTATCGTGGCCTTTTGATATCTCTCAAGTGAGTGCGGCAGCCTCCATCATCATAAATGAACGATTTAATATACCTTTTAGAAAACTGGGTTCATCTGCCTAGACACTTGATGCCAGTTTCGAAAGAATAAATGGAGTTTTAATAGTATTTCCATGGGATGAAAAGCTTCTTCCAATGCAAACAGTTATTGATAGTTTTTCTCTATGCTCTATGTTTTTAAAGACATCAGTATGGTTTTGATATTTAAGAATAATGCTCCATTTGAGGGTGGTAGGGTGGTTGAATGGTACTTGATGAAAGTTTTATGGTGGTTTAATTCATGCAACAACTTTACTTTAGTCTTGGTTTATAATGATTTTCAACTGAGATAGAGATTAAAAACTTTTTTAAAGAAAAAAATTGCTAATTATGGGTAGTTCTTTTCATAAATAATGATAGTTTTGTTAAAAACGTAAGGTATTTAGGGCATCATGCGAGTATCTTATTATAAAAAATAGTTATAATTTTTGAAATGTTTTTTAAGATTTAGAAGTGGTAAATTTAAAATGAATTTTAATAAATTAAAAAATAATGATTTTAAAAAAATTCAATATTAGGAAATATGCAAAAAATAGAGGTTGTTTCATTCCAGTAAAGATCGAAATTTTCTTAAATATGTATTATAGAAGAGAAAATTCTCAAATTATAAAGCACCATAAAACAGAACTTTTACTTTCCTCCTCAATCATAAAAATTTCCCAAGTTTAGAATTATATTTGTCACCTTACAACATTTAAGACTCAAAAGCCGCGTTTGGAATGAGTTCTAAAAGACTTTTCACACCTTATCTCAAGTATATTGTTTTTTGGGCTAAAGTTTCTACACTGGAGTGAACATTAGTTGTTTTAAAATAAGGCATCAAAACTTTTTTTTTATGTATTTCAGTTTCGTAATAAGTTTTGGATATTATAGTTATGTGCTAAGAAAAATCCGTAAGAGTTTCTCTAATGAACTTTCAGTTTAAAGACTTTTTTTTAGTTTAGAAAATAAATTAAAGATTAGATGAATAGAAGAAAAAATCCTTTCATATGTGTGATTTTATAAACATAAGATATATCAACAAAACCACTCTCAAAAAAAGGAAACTAGAAAAGTTAAACGTCTTCTATTAAAATTAATTTAATATTCCTTTTCTATAAATAATTTTTAAATACAAATTCTTGATCAAATTAACATAAAATAGTTTACAGCAGAAGTTTAAAAATATTTGTTTGTTTTTTTAACTACCACACAAATTTTTTATTTTGCCAATGGACGGGTATACTGGATTTATTCTAAACCCTTGAATTTCCCCCTAAGAAGCACCTACCAAGCGTTACCCAGAAGATACCTGTGAACCGGTGCCACGAAGGAGAGGTACTGCTATCTGCGCCACACACTTTCGATCGCACAACCTCTTTTTACAGTGGTCCACAATCCTTCATCCAACACAATGACCGAAACTAACATCCATGTCAAACGAGGATCCGATCCCCAGACGTACGGCTTCGCAGTTAGATGTTCAAACCACTATAGGACAGTACGTCGGCAACATACATGGACAAAAACATGAACAAACTAACTTTAAAGTTTTAACCTTTTATAATCATACTATTCTCGAAGCTTTATATTCCGTTAGAAATCTATGGAATGAGTTTCTCTCTTCACACTTAACTTTCTGAGAAACACGAATTTACGAGAGTTTGGTTGCAGTTTCATGGCTTATGAATCAAGTTAAGATCACATTAAGAAGTGCTTTAAAAATATGTTCCTTTTCAATTTTTTAAGCATGTAGTATTAAAATATAAATTGTATCCATGCTTTTAAGTGATCAGTTATTTTACAGAAAATCCTGCGTTAATCGTCTCATGTTCCTCCTCACCAATTACCAAACAGTTATATTATCCAATTACAAATTACAAATTTATGTTAGTTAGAACATGATGTTTTATGTTAAGCACTGACGATTGCTTAAATAACATTTAGTTTTAATATTATTAATAATAACCAATATTAATAGTTCACATTAATATGTTATTCTTTAATGTGTGCTTAAAAATATGGTATTTAATATTATAAAGTTACTTGTTTTATCTAAAAAACTAGATTTATTTTATTTTGACATACATTCTTCAAAAAAGGAAAATATATTTTTCTTCCATTCCTTTTACATAGAAGCCAAATAGAAGAATATTTTTATTCGGAAAATTTTCTCTGATGCAATATTCCGATGTTGCGCAAGAAAGTAACATCATAAGTCATTTATTTCGACAGTAACATTCTAAGGAGAAAATCATAGGGAAAAGGGAGAAAAGGATATTTTTACTGAAGAATTTACACAACGAATTATCTTTTATTCTAAAAGTTATTCTAAAAGTTATTCTTGTTCTTTCATGGTTCTACTATTTAAAATTTATACGTTATGTTATATCGAGAAAATCTTGAGAAGTTTAAAAATCATACTTTTGAATTCAAGTTTTATAAAATAATTCAGTTTTTTCTTTAATAAATTTCATTCCCATTTTATCCTACACAAATTTCATTCTTTTAATAAAAGAGACATATATATAATTTACAAACTGGATGCACAAAAAGTATTACAAGAAATACTTAAACTTGATAACATTATAAACATAAGTAAACAATACATGAAAATGCTATGAACAAATACTATACAACATGCATCCAGAAATCAGACGTGGCAATAGAATCAGGCGTGAATAAATTACGGCTTCAAGGATCTTTTTTTTTATTATTTATTAAAAGCAGAAAAACTACCTTCTAAGACCCCAAAAAAACATCCTTCAAACTACGTAGATAAAGGCACTTAACAATATGTATGAGAGGTGTCAACCGGAAGTAACTTATAGCCCGGAAATTCCTATTGTTTGTTTACATAATCGAATAAAAATACGACTGACTGACTGACTGATTGCTGATGTACACTCATCACGAAATTTCCAAAACTACTGACCCAGAATTTGGAAATTTGACAGAGACGTTCTTCTCAAGCATTAGACACGCACTAAGAAAGGATTTTAAAATCCAACAGCTCCTTCTCTGTTTTTCGGCTCCGTTTTACCGATTGAAATAGCATTGGGCATTGTTGAAATGCATAAATTGTAGGGTTTACTTATCCATCTCAAGGTGAGGTCTTGCCTCACTGATAAAACATTATTTCCAAACATCTTAAATTTTCAACCAAATTTAAGACAAAAAAAACGTTATAAATTTATAGTATTTATAAAATAATAAAAGTCATCAGAAAATTCAAATTACTAATTCAATGTTATTTACTTTTATTTAAGATTTTAAATGAGCTGTGTCAACTAGTATTCGGAATTTCCGGGCTATGTTTTACTTCCAGTACGGCGGGTTGACACCGTCTATATAATCTTCACTCAAACTTCATTTCAGACTCAAACCTTAAGAGTTGTTTTGTTGCTCAGCTGGGGTAAAAAAAAATAAGTCCTTTAAATCGTTTCCCGCGATGCCTAGTAGGTGAACTTGGGATATTTTGGAATTTCCTCCAGTTTCGATACGGTTTATCAAAGTGAGGCTCGCCACCCTCTTGACATATCAGCCGAGAAAAAGTAGATTTCTTGGAAATTCCGGGACGCTGTGGGGAGGAGATTAAGGTCGGTTGAAATGCATCGTTTTAAAATGACCCCTGAAGTTTCGAAGGCCAGTGGCCTAAGGTTGATTTTTTCAACTGCGGTCGTATAATTTTTTTAAATGAAAAAAGGTGGGCATTATACAGGGTGTTTCAAAAGTCCGTTTTGGGATTTTATTTGGAACCAACGTGTCCTAAAGTCACGCACGGAAGTAAGGTCTACCTCTAGGTAAGTGACCCTGGAAAATCCATTGAAATGAATTACAGCGTCCCTAGCAACAAAATAAAATAGTTTAAAAAATTATTTTAAAGCTAAAGGAGATAAAAGAAAAATCTCAGTATTCTTTCCAATTTTATGAAAAATTCACTGAAAAAAATTCATGAAAATATCATGAATATTCGCGGAGATATTAGCATGTAAATATAGCACTTTTTCAGACCCCAAAAAAAGAAAAAGTTCGCAAATTTGCCAATTTTTCAGTGTTATTATTTCTGTGTAAACTCTTTAATTTTACTACAGACTGCGTTACCCAACTGAGCGTTGAATAAAAATCGATTGAATTTTAATAACATCGAATTTTGGTCTGTCGAAAAGTTACAGCAACCGTCGTTCTAAGGCAATCAAATAAACTTTACCCCTTCAACTACAAGTAACATGGAATGAAGGGAAAGTTTCATATCAATTCAAAATTAAATTCTTCTATAACGCATGAAAACTATTATATCAAATATAATTAAGAAATGTCTTTCAATGATTTTCCACTGCTTGAAGGTAAAATTGAACTTATAGTTAAACACTCACTAACGTTTCAAAGAAATTTTTTAATCCGAACATTTCCTCTACCTATTGTCATTTATTCACGAAATTCCAATTTTAAAAGCCCTTCCATTCAGAAAAAAAAACAGCGAAACGTGTCAAACTGTCTCTTATAATCTTTTCAACTCCATACATTCTCTTCACCCAGTCTTTTTCATAACAACTTATATAAATTATCCCCCCGGTTTATATTAGTTTCCCCAGACTTGACGCATCATATTATTTCCCTCCATTCTCTGTGACTGAAATCTAATTTCCTGAATCATATCACTTTTCTCTCAAAGTGCTGTGACATGTGAGTAAATACGATCGGTACAGAAAAAAGGAAAACAAAATCGCTTTTCAAATGAGTTATGCCTCCGAATGTCCGAAGGGAGCATCAGGGGGACTCGAGAAATCGGTTCGATTTTTCATAACTCTGTAAAAAAAACTGCAATGGACACGCGGGCATGTATTTTTATTCCATTTCTCCTCATGCCCCCGATGTGTATTTTATTTTCTAGCAATGGCCGATTCCTATTGATCCCACTATATTTCAGTCTCTGGGGAAGGAGAGATTGGTCTCGAGGGGGGGCATTAAAAAAGGGGGTGTCACGTGACCGGGACCGTTCACACTCGACGAGTTTTTAGTGCCTGACCGGTAGCAATAGTCGGGGATTCATCTCTTTTGACTGGATTCTTATGGTTAAGACTTTCAATTGAAGCTTTTACTGGGCTGAGAAATTTATTATGTAGTGTCGTATTCATGACCGGTACTCCACGAATTCTCAGTGGGATAAATATAGCGAAAGTTATTTTGAAGCAAGGAGATATTTATAGTGCCGTGTCCTTTATTTTCTGCTCGAATTTATCCCAATATTCCAATAAAAACAAATTTATTCTGAGAGTTAAACCAAATAGATTTGGCATGAGTTTTTGGTTCTTAAACCTTAACTACTTTTTATATTTGTTCACGTTTACTCTCAGCAGGCAGTTTACTGCAAAAAAGTACCTGATATTTTTTATGGAACCTAGATATTAACTTATAATTGAAATATTCATTGAAAGATGCTTTAGAACAATGATGCTTTCAAAAATATTTTTTAAAGTCGTGGTGTGCAAATATTAGACGGTGTTTTTTGAAAATTATACTAAAAATCGTTCTAAAAATGAAATTTTTAAGGTAATTTTATTATGAATAGCATGGATACTTAGGGCCGTATTCAGAAACTTTAACGCGAGATGGAAACGAGACGGGAACGAGATGGAATCGAGACGGGAAAGAGATGGAAACGAGAACAAGATATTTTAAACGAGATATTTCTTCTCCACAGCTGTCGTCCGCCGTATTGTTCTGAGTTTCAAAGCGCATTCCGACTGCTTTTACACTTTTTGTGGCTCGTTCAATAGTTCCAAAAAATCTAAAACAGCTATTTATTACCAAAATAAGTCCTCAGACATTGATATATTACTAAAGTAATGGACATTAGTGCTTGTAAAAATTTGTATTACCAGAGTATAATTGAAAGGAGAATTTCACTATTTATTGCTGGTAAAGCGGACAATAGGTGTACACTCACAACTGTCAGGCGTCACCTCCAACCGTTGACCGGTTTCGTCCTTGTTAGGACTCATCAGCACGGTATAGGATGGTGACGCAAGAGAGAGGAGGGCAAGTACTAGTCTAGCCGACTATAACTGAAAAAGTGGTGACCATTGATAAGTCCTCCACTCATCTGCTGGAAAGACAATGGCATTCCTAGGACAGATTTAATTCCAGAAGGGCAAGGTATAATTACTTGTGACGTTTTTCGATAGATGACAGCATGATCACTCGAGATCTCGAAAGTCCTCGTTTCCAAGTGACCGAGGATTCTGCAACGTTCCCGTCTCGGTTCCATCTCGTGTTAAAGTGTCTGAATACGGCTCTGAATGGGTAAAATCGAATCCATACCCCTGATATAGTCAAAAAGTAGTCAAACCGCTAAAATGTACCGAGTTATGCAACAAGGTGGTTTCTTTCAGATGCAAAATATCTTATCTCAGGAAGTATATCATGACTACATTCTAGGAACTTTCGGCGATTGTTTAGTGAAACCTTAGGAGCAGCTACGCGTATATTCATCCGTTTATGTTGAAAAAGGGAGTTCCTGGGAAGGTTAATAAAGTGTCCGGGCCTCGCGGGTTAAAAATAAACGTGCTTAGAACGAAATTAAACCCCGATTCTACACCTCCCTGAAGCAGAACGAAACAACCCGAACAAAACACAAAGCACGCCACAAAAACTCGAGAACGGGCTCAGAATTTTTAAACGCTCTGCTTTCTTTATTTAACCCCCCAGAAAATAGGAATGGAGGGAAATTACCGCTAACCCTATTAACGAGCCCAGAGATCTTTGCCCCCAGAGGATGACCATCTGGAACGAAATTCCAAATATCAAAAAAAAAAGTAGAAAAGGGGGCAGGGGAAACTCATGAAGTAGTAACACGACTCTGAAAGAAATAAAGAGAAATCGAAATTTAGGGTTGTGGAAGTCCAGATGAAGGTCTCCTCTGATAACCTAGTTAACGTTAATCTCCCACTTTTCTTTTCATGTTATGGTCCATTACCGTTGATAGTGCCTCTCTGAGTGTATTTTTATGAAGTGCTTTCTTTTGTTTGAATCATTAAAGCTTTTCTGTCGAGGTTTTGAGTTGGATTTCGTGTTCTTGGGGTCTAAATAACTTTTCATCTGTTGAGGGTGGGTGCAGTATTCTGTTGAATAACACGTGGTGATCGCTTCTCTTTTGAGAGAATATTGGTTGTTTCATTTGTAAAGGGTTTTTTTAAATAAAAACGGTGACTTTTTTGTGTAGAATTAATACGTTATTGAAATATATTTACATAATGATATTTTTTCTTTTTAGTGAGATAATTTTGATATAAAATACTATCAAATAAGTTTACATTCCTTCCATAAATTGATAGTTGATAAAATTGTCGCTCCCTTTAAAAGTTCTTTAAAGAAAACTCCAATTAATTTATTAGTAAATGAATGCGTTTTATTGTTTATGCCATAATAAAATAGTCATAAAATTTTAATAATATTCAAACTCGACTTAATTTGAAAGTTATGAAAATATCATTTTAGTTTCCTGTTTAAATAATTACTAGGTATGAAAAACTCAAAGTGGGGTCATAAGTATTTCGAAAAGGATTCTTTAAAAGTTAAGTATCTATGTGAAAACCTATGCAGGGTGTTTACAAAAGACCGACCAAACTTTACACAGCCAGATTTCCTGCATGGAGTAAATAAATATGCCAAAAGAGAACTGTACCTCTACTACTATTTTCGAGAGAAAACCGCAACGGAAAAAGCTATGGCGTCACATCCGGGTTCCACCAAATAAAATTTAACGTGAGAAGAGAAAAAGTGAAATAATTATTTAAATATGTTTGCAGACAAATGTGTTAAGAAATTCCCCTTTACATGTATGCACCCACCGTGGAAAAAAATCACTAATCATTGGATATAACGTAACATTCCGTGAAAATAAAATTAATCATGGTAATAATTAACTTCGTTAAAACATAAATAAATCCTTAAATTTCCTTAAATAATGTCTACTTCAAAAAAATATGCATAAAACACTTCAATATTGTAACTAAATGTTCGTGTGATAAAATTATACTTATTTTGTTTGTTTGAAATTATAAACTCGCTTGACAAGTTTATCAATTAAAGCGTCTTAAGAAAATTACTGGTAATAAATTTTAAAAACTCGTCGAGGCTATGAGTAACTTTTATCTCACAGAAATATTTTAATTAAGATCCAAATATTACTACCCCATAAATTTTATTTCTTAAAAAAGGGAAATGTAGCGTCATATATTACACCCGCTAATGCTCAAAATAAAACAGGTTACTTTATATTCTAGATACACAAACTACCCAACAATCCTCGTTTAAAGAGATAATTTGTGTGATATTTTTAATTGAAATGACTGAAAATCGGTCTTAGTTTTTAAAGGTGACTTTATCTCATCCAACAGATGAGTTCAATTAAATATATCTCTTGGGAAACATCATCTTAAGAAAGAGAATGAAAAATTGTTTATCTTTATGGCTTCCCCCCTAGTAATTAAAGTTCGAACCCTATTGAATTAGTTTGTTGTAGTGTTCCTGGGATCTATTTAAAAGAAGTTAGGTTTTCGTAGTTTATGCGTAATTGAATGAAAATGCTAAATTAGTTTAATTTATTTGTCAATACATGAAGACTATTAGTCTCATATATTTTTTATTAAATTTTTGATTAAAGCGGTATTTTAAAAGTTCTAATGGGAAAAAACAGTTCAAGATTAGTGTGCCATTTTTTCATCTTGAAAACTTTACAAATTAATTATTTTGTGTATCTAATGCAATAATTCAGTGAAAGATAAAACCGGGTGTAACCAAAAATGTCTCAAAACAATCTAAAACACTACTTTTTGAAGCAAATTTTCAAAATTTTCTGGGGGAGAGCCCCAGCCCCCCCATTATAACTCTGAGTAACTGTAAAATTTTAACATAATGTGGAACATAATTCATATACTTCTTAAGTAATCCAAAACTCAATTCATAAGGGAGAGGTTACCTTTGAAATAACTTAAAGTCAACCCAACCCCCCATCGAAACAAAATTCAGAGGGTGCGGGCCGAATATTCAAAGTCTTGGGGGGGGCGCGATATCTGGCTATTATATAAAGGGGGGCTTTGGTGATTGAAAGTTTAAGAACCACTGAACAATAATCAAAGAACATCACAATGTCATGAAAAAGGGAAATAATCGAGATAAATTGTTCACAATAAAGGTACTACATATTTATTTTATTTTGTATGCTTCTTCAGAATTTTAGAAGTTACAAGCAAACATCCACGGCGTATAACAAAAAGCCCAATAACGATATTATGGTATGCAAAATGCCAATGATTTTGCACAAAAGAGAGCAAATAAAAACTATACCCTTTAAGTTTTACGATATTTAAGTTAAGCAGCGTAAAACTTGCATACCCAAACATAATACCAAGGCACACAATGCGTGTGAATGAATAACTCCCCTGAAATTTTATCTAAAGAACAAGGATTTCCTGGACTATAAGACTCATCTTAAGGTCTAAAAGACAAATGAGGCGTAAACCTCAAAACAAGGCTTTGCCAAAACACTTTTTTTGCTTTCCGTAAACTCTGGACCCGTTGTTTGTTTTCTGTGAACTCCAGAAAAACTTTGAGTAAACTTCCATTGTGTCCTGTGAAAGGAAGTCAAGTTTGTGACGCCGTATAAAGGGTTGTGAGCTTATTGAGTTTAAGAACAAAGTGTTTGGATTTTAATTGGGTAGAGATTTAAAAGCATGGTTTGTTTAATAAGACAGTTTATGAGGAGTAGGGGCATGGTTGTTGATGATTTAGAAATTTATAAAAAGTTTCGTTTAAAAAAATTGTTTCGCAGTTTTCGTAGCTATTATTATATTCTTGGAAAATATTTTTATTACTAAATGCGTCTCTTTTCATAACCAAGTACAAATATGAAAAAAAGTATTTTATTCACAAGACATCAATATTATTTCTTACACACAAAAGCCTTAATAAATGGGTTTTAAAATCTACTATCCTACAACTACTCTACTCATCTTTAACGAATTTATTAATTGTGAATATAATTGAAAGCATTTTTATGCCTAATGAGTTTGCTATGAAACCTATCTAATTGTTTGAAAATTTAATAATCAATTTTTTTGACAAAACGCTTTTGAGTAAATGTAAACAACTTAACACCCTTTTAATCTAAGTAACTTAGTTATTTTTCAGCATGAATGCCATAAAGGCTTCATTAAAGCATAAATGCTTATTTTAGTACAGTCAAATTAGGGTTTGAGGTAGACATTTAGAAATACAAGCAGAAACCCCCTGGGATGTGTTTAGGGGGGTCTGAGGATGCCTCACCTGAAAATCCCAAAAAATCCGGTGACGGGTTTTCCGCCATTTTGAAAAAGAAGTCGGCCATATTGGATTTTTCCATAGTTCATAAAAACAGCTATAACAGGCGAACTAATTGGTTTAAAATGTTCGTTCTTGTTTTAAAATGCGTAATTCAGTGCGTTTTTTAAGTTTCATGCATCAATTATTGGTTCTAAACCATACATTTTTTTGAAATTAAGCTAAAATAGCAATTTTTTCGTATTTTTTTCGGTTGTAGTTCTTTCGTTTAATACTGTGTCGTAAATATTACAGATATCAAGACCAAAACAACTGGAACTTGTTTAGGATGGTCTTAGGCTATACCATACCAAAATTCTAAGAAATCCCACCATTAGTTTTCCGCCATTTTGAAAAAAACTGCGGCTATGCTGAATTTTCAATGTTTCTTAAAAACTGCTATACACTGTAAAAAAATCTTTCTTCAATAAACGTAAATTTCCGGATTATTTTCATCATTTGAGAAGGTATCCGTATTTTCTTTTTCCGTCATTTGAGGGAATGTCCGTTTTGTATTTTTCTGTGAAAGGAGGGAAACCTTCCGTTATTTTAGAGAACGTTCGTTTAATATCTTTTCGTCATTGGAGTGGAACTTTCCGTTATTTTAGGGATTGTTCGTATTATTACTAATATTATTGTGATTCAGTATATTCCTGATTATAATTTTGAAAAAAAAATGACAAAAAATCCGTAAAATCCAAATAGACGATTCTTTTAAATAATTTACACTACCGATCACAGTAATACAAGTCTAATCAAAAGTTACAAGTTATCACAACTATTTAGATCACATTTTTGCTTTCTAATAAGACTAGTTAGGTATGCAATATTTTAAGACTTCAGCTACGTGGTGAAGAAAGAGATCGTACGATGTTTAAATATCTGTTTAAAAATAGTATATCAGAGTATTTATATTTTAAAGCATGGTAACGTTTACTACGGCCGTTGCTAGGCTGCCGACGTACTGTTTTGTACTGTATTTCACAATCCCTGCAAGATTTTTATACTTTATTAGCAATATGCATCCTGGTGGACTTGATTCTTGATGTTTCTATAAAATATTTTAGCGAAATAATTTTATTTTCAATTAATTAATAATTAAAAAAATTTTTTAAATTAGATAAAGTAAAACATTTAAAAAAACACAATGCATTTAATTAAATAAGGAATGACTGTTAAACAAGAGAAATTAATTCTTGCAATTTTTAATGGAATAATAAAAATTTAAAATTAAATTTACTGAAAAATAATTACTGGGGTTCGAACCTTCGACCATGTGCACTCTAGACTGACGCGCTACCACAACCCCAATCGGGCTCCACTAGGATCTATCCTAAACACTTTAAAGCCACGCCTTTAACCCGATCATGCGCACAACGGTTACCCGTCGGCAACCTAGTCATTCCCGATTACGGCCAAAAATACAAAAAATAAAAACAACATATTTAACTAATTAATAAATTAATAATAATAAATTTACTGAAGGTTCGTTTCGCCTGAAGACGCTTGCACAAACTTCCATTTCTTATTTACAACTATATTTGAGTCTCGACCAGAACTAGTGGAGAAATCGTACAATACGCATGCGTGAGGAGAGGAAAATTAAAAAACGGAAACTTCACGATGAAAATTCCGTTTTGTAGTTTACGGAATTAATCCATGAAAAATTCACTGAAAATAATACGTCAAAAGACGTTCTTTTTTTACAGTGTAACAAGCGAACTTATTGGAATAAAATGCTCAATTTTTTTATAAAATACATGTCTAAGTGTACGGTTTTGAAATATCATGCAGTAAGTTAATACCCTTAAAGATTTAATTTTAAAAACTGGGAAAAATAGTAATTTTTCAGTCTTTTTCTGTTGTAGTTTTTTTATAGTCCAGGCAAATTAGTCATTCAATATAACAGGCTGAAAATTGGTGGAAATGTAGAGAATAGTGTCCTTCTTGATATCCTGAAATTCCCAAAAAATCCCTCCAGGGGAAAATCCGCCATTTTGGAAAAACCAACGCCATCTTGGATTGAGTTTTTAAGCATAGCGACTGAACCAAGGGGCCGATTAAGTTCGTTTTTGTCCCAAATTGATTAATATTGTGTATTTTAATAGAAAACATCAAAAAATTCAAAATGAAAAACTTAATTTAATAATAATTAATTTTTATTTAATTACTGATTTGCTGTATTAAAATGTAGGTAAGCATTCAAGATAACAAGCTGAAAATTGGTGAAAATATAGAAGACAGTGTCCTAATTAATATCTCGAAATTCCCAAAAAATCCCTCCAGGGAAACCGCCATTTTGAAACAACCGCCGCCATCTTGGGTTGTATTTTTAAGCATAGCGACTGAACCAAGGGTTCGATTGAGTTTGTTTTCGTCCCAAATAGTTCAATATTACGTATTTTAAAGATAAAACCTGAAATAATTCGAAATAAAAAAATTAATTTAAATAAAATTAAATTTACTTAATTAATGATTTGTCGTGTGTAAATGTAGATAAGAATTCAAAATAACAAGCTGAAAATTGGTGGAAATGTAGAAGATAGTGTCCTGATCGATATTCCGAAATTCCCAAAAAATCCCTCTAGGGGAAAATCCCCCACTTTGAAAAAACCACCGTCATCTTGGACTCTCAATTTAAGCATAGAGATAATGGAGTTTTCTCTTTCCACAACAATGAAATTTCCCCAAAAAGGCATTATTGAAGCTGAAAAAAACTGCAATTTTAAAGTCGAATATTTTAAAAACTATACGTGCGATTTAAATACATTTAGGCTTAAAATGTAGTTAATTTATTCAAGAAAAACATGCAGTTCCGTGCATGGTCAAAAATTTGACCGTTTGATTGCTATATCGTTTGAGCATAGTTTGTTTTCTTAAATTTGACCGTTTTGTCCAATATTTTTTATTTAGTTTCAACTAAACGGTGATATTCTTGACCATGCACGGAACTGCTGTTTTTCTTGAACAAATTAACTACATTTTAAGCCTAAATTTACTTAAATCGCACGTATAGTTTTTGAAATATTTGACTTTAAAATTGCAGTTTTTTTCAGCTTCAATAATGCCTTTTTGGGGAAATTTCATTGTTGTGGAAAGAGAAAACTCCATTATCTCTATGCTTAAATTGAGAGTCCAAGATGACGGTGGTTTTTTCAAAGTGGGGGATTTTCCTCTGGAGGGATTTTTTGGGAATTTCGGAATATCGATCAGGACACTATCTTCTACATTTCCACCAATTTTCAGCTTGTTATTTTGAATTCTTATCTACATTTACACACGACAAATCATTAATTAAGTAAATTTAATTTTATTTAAATTAAATTTTTTATTTCGAACTATTTCAGGTTTTATCTTTAAAATACGTAATATTGAACTATTTGGGACGAAAACAAACTCAATCGAACGCTTGGTTCAGTCGCTATACTTAAAAATACAACCCAAGATGGCGGTGGTTGTTTCAAAATGGCGGTTTCCCTGGAGGGATTTTTTGGGAATTTCGTGATATTAATTAGGACACTGTCCTATATTTTCACCAATTTTCAGCTTGTTATCTTGAATGCTTACCTACATTTTAATACAGCAAATCAGTAATTAAATAAAAATTAATTATTATTAAATTAAGTTTTTCATTTTGAATTTTTTGATGTTTTCTATTAAAATACACAATGTTAAACAATTTGGGACAAAAACGAACTTAATCGGCCCCTTGGTTCAGTCGCTATGCTTAAAAACTCAATCCAAGATGGCGTTGGTTTTTCCAAAATGGCGGATTTTCCCCTGGAGGGATTTTTTGGGAATTTCAGGATATCAAGACGGACACTATTCTCTACATTTCCACCAATTTTCAGCCTGTTATATTGAATGACTAATTTGCCTGTGTGATGTTGTCAGTTAATAATGCATTAAAAGTCGTTCTTAATAATAACTTATATTTTATTGACACGAGTACATTCTGATTAAACCATGATCTCCGAGACTTGACAACAACTGAGGCTGACTTGCTGCTGCCAGATCCCCATAGCTAAATTACAATATATTATTATACATACAGACAGGGCTCGATTTCTAAAAAAAGAGGTTCCGGAACGGTAAAATTATTGGTCTAAAAACTAAAATACCAAATATTTTTAATACAAAAACTTAAGCATTTACTTTCAAATTTAAATTTACAAGATAAATTCAAATGTCTTGTATTAGAATAGGAAGAGTGTTAATCTTAATAATGGCGGTTAAGTGGTGGTGCGGAAATTGTCTGAATTGTAATTTCATTAGACGTTTTAAAACAAAAGTTAAATTCTAAAAGCTTCTGTATAAAAATACGGAATATTTTTTTTTCGAAAAAGAGGTTCCGGAACGGCGTTCCGGACCGTTCCGGCTGAAATCGAGCCCTGCATACAGATATGTCACATCTCCCCTTTTAATACTTTGGCAACTGAATTGGTACATTAAATTTAATCAGAAAACCTGGAGGGTCTCGTTACAGCTCTACCACTCCTAGTTATATAAGTATGAGAATTGGAGGGTACATTAACATTAGTTGATACATGAGAATTACAGGGTACATTAAAGTTGGATGGTAAATGAGAATTAGATGGTACATTAACCCTCGTACCCTGGTTCATATTATTTTCCACTATGTCACTACCAAGTTCATTATAGTCAGAGCATACAAATTTACTAGTGTCAATTTTAGTTTTTCTTATGTGGCACTTGTTCCTTCTTACTAACCTCCCGTTCTGTTTCTTCACAATGTAGGATCTAGGTGTTGCATGTTTTTTTACAACCATAGCTGGTTCCCATTGTTCCCCTACTCTCACCATTACTCTTTCCCCAGGAATGAATTCAGGTCGGACATGAGCCTGTCTATCATAGTAAAATTTGGATTTATTTTGCTTTTTAATTAACTCTTCCCTGAAATTTCTTTGAACTGCTGGTGCTAACTGAGATTGTAAAATGGGTAGCTTAGTTCGGAGAATCCTACTCATTAACATTTGACTAGGAGATACCTTGATACCCGATATAGGTGAGCACCTATATTCTAATAATGCCTCGTAAAGCCTATCTGGTCCTGCTTTTCTAAGCAAACCCTTGGCTATCCCCACTAATTTTTCTGCAAAACCATTTGATTTCGGATACCTGGGACTACTTGTGACTATTTCAAAACCCCCTCCAGCTGAAAATTTTTTAAACTCCCTGCTATTAAACGGTACGTTGTCACACACCATTAATCTAGGGATACCATGGGTTGAGAATAACGGTTTTAGTTTTCTTATTAATTCCTCAGAACTTTTATCACCTATTTGCACTACATCTATCCACTTGGTTAGATAACATCCAATCACCAAGTATCTTTTCCCCCCTAAGTCACAAATATCAGCACCTATTTTTTCATAGGGAAGATTTGGTATTTTATGGCATATTAGGGGCTCTTTTATAGTCTGAGGTTTAAACTTGTTACACATTAAACAAATTGACGTCATTCTCTCAATATCATCATTAATGTTAGGCCAAAACATTACTTGACGTGCTCGCCCTTTTGACTTTTCAACCCCACTATGAGCCTCATGTAATATTCTTAACATGTTTTCTCGTAATGAAACAGGGACAATTACTCTATTATTTAGAAAAACTAAACCATCTTCCACACTCAAATCATTTCTATATTTGAAGTAAGGTCTGGCTTCTTTAGGGACCTTGTCACAACTATTGGGCCATCCTGTAAGCTAAAACTGAGACACTAATTGAAGACCTTGATCTTTCAATGTCGCCTCTTTCAATTCAATTTTCCTATTTTCAGATACTTGCAACTGCCTAGTTAATGTATGTACTATTTCCAACATTTCCTCATCATCAACTTGGTTGGTATTAGCATTAAATGAGCGAGATAGAAAATCAGCAATGTGCATTAATTTCCCTGGCAAATATTTTAAATTTAATTGATATTTTAATAGTTTTATCTTTATTCTTTGCAACCTATTTGACAATACATTTACTATATTTTTATTCATGATAGAAACTAAGGGTTTATGGTCAGTTAAAACTTCAACCTGTCGACCATAAACATAGTAATGAAATTTTTTTACAGCAAATAATATGCTTAAGAATTCTTTCTCTATTTTTGCATAGTTCTTTTCTGTTTCCGTTAAGCTACGTGAGGAGTATGCTATAGGCTGACCATTTTGTAATAAGCAGCAACCTAACCCATCTTTAGAGCTGTCTGCCTGAAGGGTGATAGGTTTTTTACTATCAAAGATTCCCAGTACTAATGAAATTTTTTTACAGCAAATAATATGCTTAAGAATTCTTTCTCTATTTGTGCATAGTTCTTTTCTGTTTCCGTTAAGCTACGTGAGGAGTATGCTATAGGTTGACCATTTTGTAATAAGCAGCAACCTAACCCATCTTTAGAGCTGTCTGCCTGAAGGGTGATAGGTTTTTTACTATCAAAGATTCCCAGTACTGGTGCATTGCTTATTAAACCCTTTAGTTCCTCAAATGTTTTAGAGTGTATGTTTAACCACTGCCAATCAACCTTCTGCTTTAACAATTCTCTTAAAGGGGCAGTTTTGGTGGAAAAGTGTGGTACAAATCTCCTTAGATAATTAAACATTCCCAAAATTCTTTGCAGTTCAAGTTTATTCTTTGGTTCCTTTAAATCCCCTATGGCCCTCACTCTCTCAGGATCGGGTGACATCCCTCCTACATTGAATATATGCCCTAAATATTTTACCTCTGGGACCCTATATTGCACTTTATTTTTGTTAAATTTTATGTTGAGAGACCGGGCTCTCTGAAGTACCTGGGTCAAAATTTCATCATGTTGTTTCATTGAACTAGCAGCAATCAGTAGGTCATCAAAGTAAACCAATACCCCTGGAATATCCCCAAAATTGGCAAAATTTCTTTTTTGAAAAATTTCGGGAGCACAAGATATCCCCATGGGTAACCTTAAAAATTTATAACACCCAAATGGTGTGCTAAACGTACAAATCTCACTACTCTTGGCCTCAAGGGGTATTTGAAAAAAACCATCTTCCAGGTCCAGAACAGTATAAACCGATTTACCACTCAGTTTCGGTAAAAACTCTTCAATTGTAGGAATCAACACATGCTCCCTCTCTATAGCCTGATTTAAATCCTTAGGGTCGAGACACAGTCTAATAGACCCATTAGCTTTTTCAATTATAACTATATTGCTTACCCAACCCCTAGGTTGATTTACTTTGGTTATAATACCCTGACTTTCCAATTCCTTGAGTTTTGCTTCAAGTTTGGGCTTTACAGTTAATGGTACCCTTCTTGGTGGTTTTACTATTGGGCTAACATTTTCCTTAACTATAATTTTACAAGGATCTGTAAACCTCCCCACACCTTCAAATACATCCATATTGTTGTTGATAAATCTTTCCTTGGAACACATTAACTCACTTGAATAACAATCCAATTTACTTTTATTTGAATCAATATTTGCTGCATGAATATTGTTTACATATTGAATTAAGTTAAATTTCACACATGCAGCAAGTCCTAATAATGGACGAGCATTACTGTTGTCAATTATTACAAATTTCAATAGTAGACTTATTTCATTTACTTTACATTCTAATTCTACATACCCCAATGGCTTAATTCTGGAACCTCCAAAGGCTTCCAATATTATGTTAAAATTTTTTATGGTTTTGTCTACTTTAAGGGAATTAAATACACTTAAGGGAATTACATTGACTTCAGCACCTGTATCCAGTTTAAAGTTAACCAATTTGGACTCGACCAATACAGGTTTAGTCCATTCTTTGGCTACTGCCGTATATTTGACCTTTTTAACAGATACATGGTCATCATTAGTTATTTTTAAGGTATCAATGAAAAAATCACCATCTATATCAGTATTATCATAACTACTACCTTCATCCATTCTAACTTCATTAACTTTCCTATTACAGGCAGAAGCAAAATGATTTGCTCGGTTACACACAAAGCACTTTTTCCCATATGCAGGACACTGCCCTTTACTATGCCTTCGGTTGCAATTCCTGCACAAGAAATGCTCCCTTTGGCGATTATCACCTGCATCTGGCGTTCTTGATGCTGTAGCCGGTTGCCTCCGATGAACTTTTCGTCCAATGTGGTCAACAGATTGTCCTTGAACTGTTTGGACACGCATTTTACTTAGTTCGGCAGTCTGTCCCATTTGGATTGCTTTTTCCAAACTTAGGTCAGACTCCCTGAGCATTCGTTCTTGAAGGCTTAAGTCGCTGACTCCCAGCACAATTCTGTCCCGCACCACAGAATTTGCCTGCTCGCCGAATTCGCACGATCCGATGAGTCTCTTCAACTCCCTGACGAAGGCGTCGAAAGATTCTCCCTCCTCTTGCTGTCGCCTATTGAAGATGAATCTCTCAACGACCACGTTTTTCCTCGGCGTAGTCAGGGCCTGGAACTGTTCAATGACGGCATCGTAGTTGCCTTTATCCTCCTGTGTTAGGCTGAACGTGTTGAATGCTTCCACAGCCTCCTCACCAGCAGCATTTAGCAGGAGGGCAACTTTTATATTTGAGGCCTTCTTGTCATGTCCCCCAGCCGTCAGAAAAATTTCAAACTGTTGTTTAAACCGGCGCCAATTCTCCGCGGCGTTGCCGGAGAAACTGAGGCCACGTGGGGGAAGACACCCTTCCATCTTTACTGCCAATACACGAGGATAAAAAAAAGTACTTAGTCCTTATTCCAATTGCTCATCAATGTTCGGCGACTGCGCCATGTGATGTTGTCAGTTAATAATGCATTAAAAGTCGTTCTTAATAATAACTTATATTTTATTGACACGAGTACATTCTGATTAAACCATGATCTCCGAGACTTGACAACAACTGAGGCTGACTTGCTGCTGCCAGATCCCCATAGCTAAATTACAATATATTATTATACATACAGATATGTCACAGCCTGGACTATAAAAAAACTACAACAGAAAAGGACTGAAAAATTATTATTTTCCCAGTTTTTAAAATTAAATCTTTTAGGGTATTAACTTACTGCATGATATTTCAAAACCGTACACTTAGACATGTATTTAATAAAAAAAGTGAGCATTTTATTCCAATAAGTTCGCTTGTTATAGCAGTTTTTAAGAAACATTGAAAATTCAGCATAGCCGCAGTTTTTTTCAAAATGGCGGAAAACTAATGGTGGGATTTCTTAGAATTTTGGTATGGTATAGCCTAAGACCATCCTAAACAAGTTCCAGTTGTTTTGGTCTTGATATCTGTAATATTTACGACACAGTATTAAACGAAAGAACTACAACCGAAAAAAATACGAAAAAATTGCTATTTTAGCTTAATTTCAAAAAAATGTATGGTTTAGAACCAATAATTGATGCATGAAACTTAAAAACGCACTGAATTACGCATTTTAAAACAAGAACGAACATTTTAAACCAATTAGTTCGCCTGTTATAGCTGTTTTTATGAACTATGGAAAAATCCAATATGGCCGACTTCTTTTTCAAAATGGCGGAAAACCCGTCACCGGATTTTTTGGGATTTTCAGGTGAGGCATCCTCATTTCAGGTGAGGTTTTCCTCAGACCCCCCTAAACACATCCCAGGGGGTTTCTGCTTGTATTTCTAAAGGTCTACCTCCGGCCCTTTTTTCGCCTAATTTGACTGTACTTATTTGTACACATCTATGGATTTTAAACAGATGAGTTTTCTCTCTGTATTAAAATAAAAGTAACCGTCACCGCCGCCACCGCTGTTTCAGAAAATTTTATCTTTCAAATTTTTGAACTCTCATTACGCAAAAACTACTTGTTAGAAATTTATGAAATTTGAAACGTATGTTTAAAAATGTTTGGGGCACATTCTCGAACAAAAAGTTAATTCAAATAATAATTAGTTCTGTTGTATTTTTAAGGTCAAAGTTGAAGTTCTTGTTTTTTCGCCGCGTAATCCAGTTCAGCAAAATCTATTAGCAGCAGAACTGTGATTTTTTGCAGCCTAATACTGTATTGATCAGTGGCGGCTCGAAGGTAAAATTATAAGGGGTGCTGCTCCGGCGGTACCAAGTTGGCAACGTATTTTAAGCAATATAATGCCAAATTATATTTCTTTTAAACAAAAACATGAAAAAATCAAATAGAAAATATGGGAACAATATAAAATTTCGATTTCCCACTTAATAATTAAGTATTCAAAAACTGTCACTTACCTATATAGCTGATTATTACGAAGATCAGGTTATCAAGAGAATATGAACTAAAATCCACATTCAATTTCGAATTCAATTTGTTCATTATAAGAAGAAATAAAAACGCGTCTACAAAAAAGTAAACATAAATCTTTATTGACTTGCCGAAACATCAGAAAAGATTTTTTCCCTCTGTTGAAAAGAAAAAAAGAAGCTATGAATAAATATTAAACCAGTGTTGGAGTGAGAAATAAGCTAAAAAGCCAATGTGATTTATTAGTAGAAGAAATGGTATATTTTTCTTCTTCCCTCAATTTTTTTACAGCTCTCTCAAGAGAAAAATATATCATTCTTTTGGTCGGGGCTGCTGAAAAGCAGCCCCTTTTCCCCTAACAGATTCGCATGCTAAATTCTTGATATTTTCATTTGATATGATAGAGATAGAGTTTTATACCACAATAGGTACATCTGAGGGGGCTGATCGACCCAGAAAGAAATATGTTGGCGAGACGGCATAGCAGAGAATTATTAATTGAAAAAGGATTATAAAGGACAAAGATTAAAGGGTGAAATATATAATTTTTTAAATATTGTAAAGCAAATAAAAATTGGAATTTCGGGAAATTTTGATTGGGGGTGCTGCAGCCCCGCAGCCCCTATGGACGAGCCGCCACTGGTATTGATTAAATTATTGATAAACTAGAAAAGGAATATTTTAGCAGCAGTTTCGTTTTGATAGTTTGAGTGGAATGATCCGGTATAAACTAGTTAGAGACAGGAGATAAATAGTTTCAGTATTAAAAGACTATCTATATATTGAGCTGACGAGTGGGCTGACCTGGATTGTTGAGATGAAACAAGCGAGCTCTGCTCGCTAAGATTGTGAAGCAATTTGAAAAGAACTGCGAAGCAGTTCCGAGGGTTGCTGAGCGATAGCGAGTAGGGGGAAGAATAAAATTTCTTAACAAATACTTCAATGAAATTGGATGGTGTACCTACATCAACCTATTGGTTTTTTTACTTTCTTTTTGCATTAACAGGACAAGTCCCCCCCAATAATTAGGAACATTGTTTTGAAAAACTTTATTTTTAACTTCTGAGGAAAGACCAAAAATTTTCTGAATGTGTTTTTTCAACCTTTAATCATAAAGGATGGCGCCATTTTACCAATGGCACCTAACATAAGAGGTGCATATAAGAGGGGGACGGACTCACCATGATTTAAAACACTTTTTTAATAGATCGAAGCCAGTGCTGCGTTTGGGGTACATTATTTCAACAACAAAAAAATTTTGTGTCGAGCAAAAAAGTACATAATATTATGGGGAGCCATTCTCCCAGAAAAAAAATCCAGCTACAGCTCCGATTGAAGCATTGAAATTTGATTTTGAAATTATCTCATCATATAACTTTAAAAATGAGTTTGACCCTGTTTTAAAAGGTCAAACCCGGGTCCCTTTTTTAGTTACAAGTTAAAAGCAGTTCACAAAAACTTAGAGTGAAAGTTTATTAATTGAGGGCTTAAGCGAAATAAAAGATTTTTTTAAGGGTAGATAATCATGGTTTTGGAAAATCCCTCTGTGGAAGAATCCCAAATCCTCGAGTCGCCCCCCCTCTCCAATTTTCAGGAGCCGGCGACGCCAATGATCAAAACAGTATGATTACAATCAATTATAAAAATCATTAAAATACTATTTCTGTTCAAAGCCGATTAGAAATATGTATTCCATTTCAAAGTAAATTCTAACGTTAAACGAATTTTAAGTTATAAAGAGTTTCAATACCTCTAAAAAATCAAATTGATAAGAATTCATACTGTCAGGAAGTGAATAGGTCATATATGGATTTACAGGAGGTTATGGGGAATAAATGCCTCTAAAATATTTTCAGGATATTCTTTTTTTAATTGAAAGATGTTTTTCAGTGTAATCAGTGACAGTATCCTCCCAAAATCTCAAGCTTCTCCAAGTTTTCCTCCTAAATCAGCAAATGGACTTAGTTGAAAGACATCTTTCATTTCTCTATTCATTTAAATGTTGAATTCAAACATGGATATATTAAACGAAATGATACAGAACCTCCCATATAATTAAAATTATTAGAATAATAACCCCATTAAAAGACTAAGAGTGTTATGACGCAAAATTATTCTTAACAAGCAATAACTTTATATTTCACCAACACCAAATCCACAATCCATAAGAAGCATCCAAAAATACAAAACAACCCTCAAAATGAAAAGAAAATCATCTCTTACAAGTCACAAAACATCGTAAACCAGTTCAGAATATCTTCAACTGAAATCCATCCGAACAACATAAAAAAAGCCAAATCGCATAATCCCATTAAAGTATGCTACTACAACAGAGAATCTGCGACAACTCTTTGTTACTTGGAGTATATATAAACAAGCAGATCCTTTCTACACTCATTGTGTCGCATTATTGATGTATACCTCCTCCAAATTCTTTTCAATGACCAAGAACAAAGAGAATATCCCTCGAAGGAAGGATCGGGGACCCTCGAGGAAATCCCTTCTGTGTGACATCGCTTCGTGTCTGACGTCAGCACCGGCGGATTTCTTTCCAGCTTATGATTGATTTCCGAAAATATTCCAGCTGTACTGGCTATTAGTCTCCATCTGAAAAACCAATTGGGAGGAAATATGGGCGGTGTCAAAACAGAATAAGTCTTGTCGTGTGTCTAAGGAGACGGACATAAGGAAACGGTGTTTCTAGAGAAGAGGTGTTTGAGTTTGAGACAGAAATTATTCGTAACATTACAAGATACTAATTTATAGGGTGTTTAAGATAAGTGTTTCATAACTTATAGGAGATTTAAGGGCACACCTAGACGACTCGGATCATCTAGAATTTAGTCGTCGGAAATTCACCCCTAACAAGCTAGGGCTTTATATAAGCCGGCATGGGAGATTGTATAATCTGCAGTGTAAATCGATACGTAACCTTTTTAAGATAGGATAAAACCAGCAAAATTGTTAGATTCCGGCATTTTTTACATAAAAACCTATTTAGGAGCTGAAATTTAAGCTCTTTATTAGTTTTATGGAATGAAGGATGACCTGAATCGATTATTTTAATTCGATCTTAAAAGGTTACGTGTCAATTGCCATTGTAAACTTCCCATATGCCCGCTTATAAAAACCTCTAGCTCGTTAGGGGGGCATTTCCGATCCCCCATTCCTAGGTGATTCTGAGTCGTCTATGTGTGTCCTACCCCTCCTAGAATTTATGAAACACTTATCTGAAACACCCTGTATTCCTTCTTTCCATGAACCATCATGTTTTAATTTTTAAACCAAAATATGCACCTATATTTTATTGTTAGTTTCGTAGAGGGTTAGGGGTCATTTAAAAATTCTATCTCTATTGTTGATTGGAGAAGTGGTCCTGTATACTCTAAAAAACCTGTTGATTTAACCAAGTTAACCTGTCAGTTTTGGTAACAGTCTGTAATTTGTGCAAGGGAATCCTGTAAACAAAATCTGTAGACTGACTACAAATTCGGTATGAATATAACATGATTTTTCTGCCCAAATCACATGGGTTTTCTAGTAGAATAGCTGACATTATTTCCTTGTTATATTGCATAGTTCTTGGAAGGTATGTGTGACACATTGTAACTAGGAAAAATGATAAGTTCTGACTTTTGTGACATCCCGTTTTAAAACCTTTTTTCATTGATATTACAATAGTTTCTTTATGAAGTGTTCTCAGACACTGTATCTGTCGATGACTTTGAGTTCAGAAATTTCCAACCACTATTAAAGATTTTCTTACGCATACATAGAACTGTACCTGCAAAGAAGTTAGGAAACTTTTTTAGTTGTATCAAATTAAATAGTTTCTGCATTCGTAAGTTTTTAAAGGGAATATCCTTTTAATGTTGTATATCTTAGAATATACACTTGAGTCCTCAACACGAATTATCCTTCTTTAGAAACTATTATTAATACCTAAAAATATAAATTAAATTTAAAAAAACAAAGCGAAGATTACAAAATAAGTGAAAAACAATAAAATTTAAAATTTCCAAAACTAAGGGATAATATTTCAAAATATTTACAAACATAAATACTATATTTTCCTCTGTTACTAATGGACAACTTAACTGTAAAAACCTGTTATCGTCAAAATACGATCTTAAAATGGAAATACTATTTTTGTTTTTTATCTCTGAAGTTTTATCTCCCGAAACAGTTTTCGCTTCACTACCGTGTAGGACATTAAAAGAGTTTTGAAAGTTCGACTTTGAACGAAATTACTTAGAAAAAAAGGGGGAATCTATCATTACCTGATGTTTTTCAAATGGTTGAGCTTCAATAATATACTATATCACTATACATAAAATGTTTTCATACTTCGTTAAAAGTTAGTTATTTCCACAGCAAAGCAACTTAGTACTAAACATTACTACTAACTTGTAAACAAAGTAGTACACAATTTAATACTATTTTTGCAAAAAATTTAATACTTCTTTCATCCCTTACCTATTAATTGGTATCTTTCAAGCATTTCTTATTATAAGCATTTTAATAAATTAGGAATGTAAACGGTCTAAGCTTGACTTAAGGAATGGGTTTTGAATTTTTTTTTCTCTTAAGCGAAAGAAGAATTTTTAATCAACTTTTATTAAAGCTAGTTATAATAATGTTCATAATTATTAAAAAGGGAAAAATATTAATATATTTTCATTACTTTTTTTTAAACTTTGCCTTTAAAGAGAAACCTGGTTTTTCCGCTCTCATCAGCAACTTTAAATTAAGAATATATTTGCCTTCTGATAAACAAATTGGCTCTTCCCTCGGAAATGCATACCGGCCCAACGCCATCTGACGGTTTTTATTCAACTATACGATATTTCGGTTTGACATAAAAATAGACTGGGAAAAGGAAATTTTTTGCCACCAACAACTCACAAACTCAATTTTTGACAATATGCAACTTTGATTGGACGATATATTGATCGGGGTTTACATTAGTTTAGTTTAGCTGAATGTTATATGGCAGGAGGTTAAGAGAAGAAAATTAAAAAATAAACCAATCAGGATCCACCTCTTAAAAAACTAGCTGGCTATGCTTTTGCTCACGCGGACAAATTAGAATGCCTGGCTGATTCTCTAGAACTCCAGTTCCGTGAAAATGTTAATCATACACTGTAAAAAATAATCCTGCAAAAAAACAGAAAATTTCTGGCAGCAAAAGTTGCGAGAAGATTTCTGTAGGCCGAAAAATCCTGTAAACAGAAAAAAGCTGTTACCTACAGGTAAATGCTGTAAAAAGAAACTTTCTGTCAAGTGAGCTACAGATTTTTCTGTTGCCTCTCAATAATTTTCTGCTTGTGCATTTGCACTTATTTTAGTAGAGTTTTTTCTAATTTTAAAATTAATTAATATCCGGGGATAGAACCCACGACCTACCGCATGCTAAGCACGCACGCTACCACTGAACCAATGAAGATTCAGTATAATGTTGCCAATAGCTGTATTCCTTTTCGATGCAGTAAGTTTCTGTTTAAGTACAGATAAGCTAAAAAACTAGATAAAAGCTGTTATTTTACATAAAATAAGTAGAAGTGCGGTGGGAATGTTACATGACAGAATATCTCTGTAAACATAAAGTCATTGTTTTTGAAAATTTCTGTTTTTCTACAGTTTTTTTTACAGTGTACCCCTAACCTAAATCAGACAATACTAAGCACAACAGAAGATTTTATTAATAAGAATCATGCGGCAACAATTGAACCAGTTTTCCCTTCTGAAATAGTTGAAATAATCAAAAATACCAAGCCAAAAAAATCACCGGGAATTGATAATATTTCCAATTAGATACTAAAAAAACTCCCCCTCAAGACTATTTTTATCGTGACAAACATAATTAACAATATTTTAAGACTAAAAACCTTCCCTTCCTTATGGAAAACAGCCGTAATAGTACCGATATTAAAACCTGGAAAACCAGCAGATATCCCCTCTAACTATAGACCTATAAGCCTCCTACACCATCGCAAAAATAGCTGAAAAAGTAATTCTTAAAAGACTAAACTCATTCCTTGAAAATAATAACATCATTATACCGGAACAGTTCGGGTTTAGATCCGAACTCTACACAACATCAACTATTGTTGAGGGTCTCGGAGTTTGCTCACGAGGGTCTGGTGAGGGCAGAGGCTACCGGGGGTCTCTTCTTGGACATAGCTAAAGCTTTTGATCGTGTTTGGATCGATGCCTTGATATATAAAAAGATTGAAATGAATAACAAAAAAAAGATCTTTTAAAACTGATTTATTCATATCTTACGAACCGATACTTTAAAGTCCGAATAAATAATAATTTTTCTACCCCACGTAAAATACTTGCAGGTACACCCCAAGGATCCATACTTGGTCCTACTTTATTTAACATTTTTATTAATGACATCCCAAAAAACGATAATATTCTACTTGGTCTATTTGCAGACGATATACATCTATTTTAAACCAAAATAAAAATGTTTTCTTGGTTAAAGAAAATATGCAAAATTATCTAAATATCCTAGAAACCTGGTTAAATAATTCAAAAATAGATATTAATGTTGACAAATGCCAGGCTATTATGTTTACTCGCAAGAGAGCCTTGCCTCCTCCTCTTAAACTACATGGACTAGAGATACCGTGGAGTAGGTCAGTAATATATTTGGGTGTCACGATGGATTCCAAACTGTCGTTCTCCGCGCATAACTCTACCATTAGGCGAAAGTTCCTGGTGTCTCAAAAATTATTGTATCCCCTAATTGCCAGGGACTAATTTTTATCCCTAAATAATAAGTTGCTCATTTACAAATCACTACTCAGACCAATAATCAGCTACGCCTGCGTCGTATGGGGCTGTGCCGTCAAACCCCACTTTAAAAAATTAGAGATACTTCAAACTAAAATAGCGAGACTAATGACAAATAGTCCCTTTTATTACAGAAACCATATAATACTTAGAAGCCTAAAATTAACAACTATCAAGGATCATTTCTCTAAAATAGCTATAAAATTCTTCCAAAAAAATAGATAACAGCAATAACCCCTGTGTAACCCCGGTACGGTGCAACCATACCTACAAACTGGAGGAGACCTCGGGCTATATTAAACGAGGTCTCTTATGCACAGACGTATTGAGCCAAGTGTGAGATTTTAAATTTAATTCAAGAGTTGATTTTAAATAAATATATGTATATATATATATTTTTTTCTCTTGCCTTGATTTTAATCGACTTTTAAATTGTATTTCAGTTGTTTTAATTGTGCTTTTAGACATACTTTATTCAATTTCAAGTTGTTTTAATTGTTTTTACTTATCATGTCCAATTGTATTTTAAGTCGTCTTTTTAATTGTATTTCACATACCTTGTCAATTGTATTTTAAGTTGTTTTTGTAATTGTTAATCAAAGATAAGGGCCCTATGGGCCCAGGTGCTTTGTATTTTAAATAAAAAAATGTTAATTCTCACTTTCAGTTGTTTTTTAATGTTTTATTTGTAATTAATAAAGCCTTTCTGAGGTATAGGAACAGCATAAACTAATCATTGGATTAAAACAGTTTTTTCTTGCTACCTGAATCTAGATTTTTCAGATAATAACATTATTTACTGACCCTGGCCCTTTCCACCTTCCCAGTCAGGTAGAATAAGAACATCTATCAGTGCGTTGTAACAATATTGGCCAATATCGCGACTATTGATAAATGTCGGATAGACACATGGTTATGGAATTTTTAATTGTTAAAAACAAGGTTTAAAAAGTTCTAAAAGACACTTTTTGTATTATAAATAAACCTGAGAAGTAAAATGAGATATGTTCCTCTTATTCTCATAATCATTGTGGGAGAAACAATATTCGCCATTAAAAACCGATGCTAGGTAATGTGGTGTCGCGAAAAAACCGTTCAAAACAAAAACCGTTCAGACGAAAACCGTTCAAAAAACCAAAAAATTCGTAGCTTTACACATGCAATAAATTTGATTGTTTTTTATTGAACGGTTTTTGCATTGAACGGTTTTTTCGTATATCCGGTAATGTCGTCGATATTAACCGATATTTCGTAGGGGGTTGTTTGAAATAGGCTAGTATCGACAGAATGATATTGGCTAGTGTGCATCCTGTGATTCTACCCCTCTTAAAATGCGCAGGATACAATGCTATTGAAATTTCCATATAAGAAGCTTTTTTATATACAAACGTTTCATATAACACCATTTTTGTATATCCTCAAATACTGTGAAAAAATATAAAAAGCTCAAACGTTTTCTTTTTAATAAATCGATATATTTTTGGAATTATTTTACCTTTCATTCGGTTGAATTTACCCAAAAAAATTTTCCTCTAATGTAGAGGGCATTATAATGTGCCAATGATTTTTATAGTAACATAAAACTCTTACCACAAACACAATCATTACTTAGAGTTACAAAGCAGTAAGATATTTTTAATATGGTTTTACGAGCTTGATGGTGGATACCGAAATTCTTCATCGTTACTGTGAATAAACTATCAAATCCAATATATGCCTTTACAAAATATCCATAAACATATTTGAGCCTTAACAGAACTGTTTATTCCATTCTGAAATCACTATCATGATTAAATCTCGCTACACAGTGAGCGTAAAATTCATTCAAGCTATTGTGCAGACTTTCGGTGCTTAGAAAAGCATACACAAATGGTATTTTTTTACACTTTCAAATTAAGTAGAAGGAAAACTTCGAGTTCCAGAGCAAAATGGGGATGCATTTCACCCAACTACCCCAGCGAAACTTTTATCTCTCAGTTTGAAAAAGTTCAGTTAAAGGCCATAAGCATACAAATTGCGTGATTTTGGTCTCTTTTTAAGAAAAAGGGGGAAAACATGGACTGCTAATAGCTCCATTTTTTCCACTCCAAGTGTTGCAGGTCTTTGAGGAAAGGAAAACTAAAATCTTAATTAACAGAACTTGAAGGTAGAAAAAATGAAACTTGTTCAGAAATAAGTAGGACTTGCAGAGATTGTGGATGATTTGTTTGTTCACGTTACATAACTCGAAAAAAAATGTCTTCTTTAGAAATTTGGAGTGGGTGGGTTAATAAAAATTTGGTGTTTCGGACGTTTTTAGTTTAGTTTTTCCAATTACCCACTGGCTTATTTTTTAGGTGTCATTTTTAATTCATACGAAAACTTAAAGTAAATAAATTGTGTGACTCAAGAGACCTTAAAAAATATAAAGAACAATATTTTTACACAACTTTTAAAGATACTTTTAAATTATCATTTAATAAGTCATACATTATTAAGTATTGAAATCAATATTTAGCTATATAACTAATGTAAGATTAATATTGCATCTTTTTTTTAAATAAGTTAAATTTTAAAATTAATATGTTATGGGATTTTTAATTGTTTAAAACAAGGTTTAAAAATTCTAAAAGGCACTTTTTGAATTATAAATAAACCTGAGAAGTAAAATAAGATATGTTCCACTTATTCACATAATTTTTAAATTAGAATTTTAAAAAAAAATTTTATCCTTATGAATTACTTTCACAGACTAGATAGGTACCTATTGTTTGTGTGCCTCAAGTTGAGCTCTGACTGAGGCTAGTTCACTGGAGCGGTGGTATGGTTTCGAATGATAAACCGTAAATTTCGAGATCACGATCAAAAAATAAAAAAACCCGATGACCACTCGTGTGAACTAGCAACGGCCATAGCTCAACTTGAAGCAGACAAAAAATAAATATTCAAGTAATCATAGTTAGTGCAATCAATTTATTACCATAACAATAAAGATTAACTTTCTGTTACGAAATATTTAGTTACTAGATGGTATTATTTAGTTAAAATACTTGATTTAAGTACACATTCAACTTTTTCCATAAAATCTTAAGAATAATTTAAAACCCATTTTGTAAACTTAGCTAAACAAACCGAATTAATGTCAACCATAACATCTGCAATCATAATGAAATATGCTTCCTTCCTTCTCTTAAACTATCAAAATATGTATTGTAAGATAGCTGTGTTTCATAATGATATCCTCCATGATCCTTAAAGCATTTTACCTTACTTATCTGTTGCAACAGAAACGACTGTATTACCTTGTCCTTGAACTCGAATGATTTCTTCAGGGATGACATGACAACTAATGGTTCCAGTAAGCATCAATACTTTCGTAACTGTGAAATTAGTTTCTTAATGAATCAATAAATCAAGCCTATTCATATGGAAGATATATTTGAATTGTTATGTCGAATAAAATTAGGTTTTACTATAAGTTTATAAAGTAATTATTCAACTATTTCTCAAACATTTCTAAACTATTATTCAATCGTATATTCCTATCCGCTAAACTGTATTTAATTAAATACTGTATGTTGTGCAATTCTGGTGGTTTTTAAAGGTCATTACAAATGACTGAACTTAATTTAAATATTGTATTTGATTGCCATTCATGAAACATCATGAGCTCATTTTGAGTTCAAGCTGAAGATGTTTCATTTTTGAGTATGCACATTTTTAGAAATGAGTATATTCGTGTTTTTAAATTTGAGTTCATTTGGATCGGGGCCAGTTTGAGTACTCTTTTACTCAGTTAAAGACTATCGTTTAAGGAGTGTTCTTCCAATAGAAACAATTGAATGTTTTTTCATTAGGATCTTGAGAAAATGATATCCCAAAGGTGATATATAAGTTTTTATTTCAACATTGGAAGCGTTCAGGCTTCTAAATTTAAAAACAACAAAATTTTCGAGATTTTTCCTATACTTTAACATAGGAAAACTACTTTTGAGGGGTGTGGGGCTTAAAAATGTCCTAGAGACCTGAAACTGTTACTGTGTGCACAGTATTGAACTCTCTTACTTAGTACTATTAGCCCATAATTGATCCTTGTCTTTATGATCATAAAATCTTTTTCTAATCATTATTTTAAAGAAGTTACTTAAAAAGCAAATATGAACAATGATACTAAATTTTATTATTGCAATATTTATAGCCAGAAGCAAGTTATTCTAAAAACGTTTTACATTTCATCGAAAAGTTTCAAAGAAAACATTCTAGATCTAAATAAGAATATTTTGTTATTTTTTAAATAAATGGTTTTAAGTTCCATCTTAATTTTCTTATCAATAATTTTAAACAGTAGTTTCTTACAAAAACTTATTCTTGCTTTCTGACAAAAACTAAAATTCATGAAAATCTACAAGTCTTCAAAGCATTGATTAAACAACAACTAAAGAAAAATCACAAAACCCCAATTTTCTACAGATATGAGATTTTTTGTAGAATACGAAAAAACCCTATCGGAATATTTATACATCCTCCATCCCTTCCAACATACGTATTTTTATGTCCGTTTTCATTGTTTGCTCTCCTATTGTTGATATTATCAGTTATTCCGAAAAACAAGTAATAAAATCCGTGATCTCTTCTTCGTAGCATGAAATTCTCGTAAACTCAGTTTGGGAAACCATACATTCAAGCGGGGGCTTTCTTTTTCCGATCCAAATTTCCTGAATATTCTTCTAAAGAAAGCTTTGAACTCTAGGGATGAACATGATTGTAAATCCTATAATAGACTTAGTTTTTTCCCCTTCAATCGTGAAAAGTGAACCATAAAATCAAATTTAAATGGTTGGCAGTATTAATATAAATTTTTATTTCTTGTTCAGCAAAACTTTCAACCGATATAATAATAAAAATGTTCATAAACTTATTTTCTTAACTAGTTTAATTCTTGTCATCACATTCTACACAAAATAGTAGAAGCATGTGAATTTATTCAATGACTAGGATCCGTGGGGATTCAAACCTGTGTGGTCCGGCTTTGTTGTCAGACACCCTGCCCAGCTGGCCAACATTACGGCCCTTGTGTTTACTTATTATTAATGGATTCGATCAAAATTATAATTTTTGTTTAAAAGTTCTTATTTTGTCTCATTGTGCATTAGAACTTCACCATTTCTTAATGGTGAAACAACTATCAAGCTAAAAAAGGAAGTTAAACAAAGTATTCATTTAAAAAGCATGACATGATTCCATTGTAAAATACACTTTGCCTTTAAAATCAACTGTTTTCTTTTAAAATATATTGATATAAATTCTGCAAAGAAACAATTATCTAAAAATAATGACATTTTTATGAGTCTTTAAAAAGTTAATCACCTAGGCTTTTTTACTTTGGCCTTTAGAAGTCTAAACATTTCAAAATTTTCAGTTTGCATAGTGTGTTAACAGATATTTCTAAATTGATATTGGCATCCTTTTGGTTGTTTTTAGTGTTATAAAACAGAGGTCACAGTTAATAAATATCTGAAAAAGGAGTATAAATTTAAATTCGTTGTATATTCCGTATAAATAAAATTGATCGTCCCCATGGCAACGACGTGACAGTGCAATAGAATTCGATGAATATTTTGTTTAATTTATTGGTTTCTGGGTACAATTATTTAGCTTAATTTAAATCTAGTATGTTTAATATCTTTGAGCTGAATAAATTCTTATTAATTTAGAAAGTAGCTACACTCATATCTGATGGTGTAATATAAAGACTTTTCCAACTATTTTATTAATTAAAGTTTTTCTACACTAACTATTTTGACCAAAAGTTTTTACACAGGTATACTAATTTCTAAATAATAATATATATATAAAGAATATTAAAGATAGTTCAATTCGTGCACTACGTCTCAGAATAAAATATTTAAGCAACCTATCCCTTCTCTTCGCTTTTATATTTTCAGCCGTTCTCTTGCTTTAAATGAAAGGATTAAGGGCAAATCCCTCCAAGCAGTTCACGGCTTAGTAATGGCGCTCAAAGAATGATATTTGGGCGAAATTGTGTTCATTCGAACAGTTTTTTACTCCCCCACCCACATTCCGGAGTTATAAAAACTGAAAAAAAAACATATCTAGAAAAGTATTTTTTCAGGATTCATTCCGAAGGATTTTTTCGTCACAAATGAAATCTTTTCTTTCGATATGAAAGAAAAGCTGTGGGATTTATATCGCAGACGTTTGGTTTCATTTCATTTTCAAATACAAAATAAAAACAAAAACAGAGGCGTTACATCTGTTATGGTGAGAACGATTTGACTGTTTTTAGAACAGCTATAAATTGCTTTTTTATGCATTTTAGAACATAATAGAGATTTCAAACGAGGAGCAGATTCTCGAAAAAGTTATTCTTTTGTCTTTCGAAACAAAACAAAAACTGAATATTGTATGATGACTTCAATTTCGTTTATGGTTTTTTCAAACACATAGAAAGTTATTTCCCCGTAAGGTGCATACTATTCACTATTAGTCTTCAATTTAAAATTTCCATTCTGTCTTGAAGCATCATAAAAACATACATTGCGATGGTGTAGAATAACATAGTATAAAAACATGTCTTATTTTAAATTTGAAGGAAAATTAATGTAAATATGTATGCACTACTTTATTACTTCATATCGAAATGTGAAAAGAATCTTCCCTACAGTCTATTCACGATTTTTTTTTTCATGTCGCGTTTCTAATATGATGTATTGATCAACATATTTATGAGAATACTTTCCTATCCTACCTTTATTTTTGTTTCATTATTTAGAAGTTCATTAAAATATTTTGATATTCCTTATGGAAGATTTTTTTAATGAGTGATTGTTACTATTATTTTTCTATGGTATTTTTTTTATTTTTGAACATTATGGGGGATGATTTTTTTTGTGTTGTTCATAACATTCTCAAATATGGTTTACAACTTAACAAAAAGGAATTTTATGATTAATTTGGCAAATAAACGTTTAGTCGACTGTAGAGTAGATAGAGTGTGTTTGTAAATAAGAAACCTTACCATACCAGTATTGGGCCAATGAGACCAAACAGATGAAGCAATAATAAATGTAATTAGTTGGGGGGCTTATTACAAAAAAAAACTGAAAAATACTTTCATGAAACTTTCAGGGATGTTAGATAATCATATAAGAACTAACAAATCGATGGGAGCCCAAAAATGTTGGCCGTAGTTTGACCGCTATGACGTCATAACAAGATGGCACCCTTAGGCTTATATTCGGTTCTTTTAATGATAGAAAGACATTATGTTGTTTATTATTTTGGGGTCAAACATTATGTTTTAAGGGTTAAAAAACATTATTCTTATGACCAAGTGTGCATTTTTTTAAAAAAGTAACTAAAATTCAATAAAAGCTCTAAATAGCAATACAGTCAATCGCCAGTTGCGTCAAAAAAAATTTGTTACACAAATCATTTTTTCGACGGTTTTACACGTTTTTTGGGGTTCTGATTCCGAATATTTTGTTTACTTCCACGTGGAAGGTCGGCTTCATATAAAAAACGCAAAAGTATGCGAAAAAATCTCAAAATATTTACTTCATCTTAAGATTTTTGCTTATATTTAGAAAAAAAATATTAGTTTCTCGAAAATTATTTGAACTACAAAGTTGGAGTAATCAAAATTTCCTACAAAATGCACTATTCAATTTTTATTTTCCAAAGAATAGTATTGCCGTCATAACGCACTGAAAACCATGATTTTTGTTTAAATTATCCTATGTTAAAATTATCTGTTTTTCAAAGTGTTATAAAATGAAAACTATTTTTCGGAAATTTAAATGCATTTTATCTTATTTTTTCACAATATTTTTGTAAAAAAATAATTGTATGTGGGTTTAAAATATTGTGCTTCTACCATGATTAGTTTTTCTTTTATAACGAAAAAAGTGTTTCGATTATTTCATTGGCTGCTGGGACACGACATTTGATTTTTTGATTCAATGGCAATCATAATTCAACCTGTGGGGAACATCTATCCTTCAACGATATTTCAATGTCACTCGGTAAAAAAACAATGCAATTTATTCAAACGACATAAAATCTAATCCTGACATCAGTTTATTCTAGAAACTGAAAAAAAATGTGTAGAAAACGCGGTTTTAGAGGATAAAATTTTCTCACATTTTTCCAAGGACTCTCTAACTCTATTGGAAATATTTGCGTTTTACATTTTATCTCTTTAGTATGCCCGTGAGGGATATCTAATAAATACACTCGTATCCAAAAATTAAGGATATTTTGTAATTTTAAGAATAATGGCACAAATCTTAGTTCCATATCAATGAAATTCATGTCCTAGATTCTTCAAGAGTCAGAACATATGCCCCGGGATGAAGTTAATCTAACAATAATTTAAGGGGAAACAGAGGACCTTCATTGATAACGGAGTTCCAGGCACATTTGGGAAACTAACCGAAATATGCACGTCAGAAGCATTAAACAAAATTTTTCGTTTTTATTTGTAAAGAAAATTATATTCTTGATATCCAGGTATGATTTTAAGCGCGTGAAGAATACGTGTAAATATGATTTTTCCTAATATGTATGGAACTCCATTATTTGGTGGGCCTCTGTATCCTTCTAAACTATTGTTAGGATAATTTGGTCTCGGGGCACATATTCCCACTCGTGGAAGATTCTATGACATAATAATCATTAATAAGGAACTGAAATTTATGTCATTATTCTTAAAGTACAATCTATCCATACAGCCATATTCTTATTCACAGCCATCAGAGTCGGTGTTAACCAGCAGCTAAAGAGAGAAAAATTATTTCTTTGCTGATTCTGATTGGTGGAATTCTTCTTTGACCAAGGATGTGACACCGACGCTGATGGCTGTGAATATAGCTGTTGTCGATGTTTGGACACGAATGTAATTGTGGTTAACCCCTCCCCAAAATAAATGCCAAACTAAAGATTTCTCCCCACCTCTACAACACAGAGAAAAATCCTAACAGAGGGTCCAAAACTATATATTCAAAAATCGGATGGATATGAGGGCGCCACGAGGAACTATAAATGATTGACAGAGAGATCGGCAGTACATTTTGGTGACCAAACCTGTGATTGGCTGTCACTCAATCTTCTATTTTCGAAGGAGAAGGAAAAAGATTTTCTCAACCAATCAGGCTTCTCGTGACGTAGATGCGATCGAAGGGCCAAAATAACCCCATATCCATCCAGCTTTTCGATTTCCATTAGCGTCTATGGTGACGGACTCTCTGTTCTAGTACTCTGTGCTCTACAACGTCCACTTTTTTCCTGCAGGTCAGCAACATGTTCATCATGAGCCTGGCAGTAGCAGACCTCACCGTCGGCCTGGTCGTGATGCCCATCAGCTCGGTCTACGTGCTGACTGGCAAGTGGCGCTTCGGACTGGTGGTGTGCCAGTTCTGGCTGTCTGCTGACTACTCTGCCAGCACGGCCTCCATCCTCAACCTGCTGGTGCTCAGCCTGGACCGCTACTGGTCCATCTCCAAGCCCCTCGAGTACATGCGGCGCAGGAGCAAGAAAAGGGCGCTGATAGTCATCACCATCGTGTGGTTCGGCTCCTTCATGTGGATCTTGCCCATCATCTTGTGGCACAAATTCTCCCACGATGGCGTGAGGAGGCAGCCGCCGGATGTGTGCGAGGTAACTGGTACTTTTATTGTTGTTCTCGTGTTCATGGACTTAAGAATTAAATATCCTCAAAGGCACCGAAGACAGCATCTGCTGGAGTAGTGTTTCCTAACCAGGCGCGGATCCAGGGGGTGGCACTCTGGACAGTGCCCCCCCCCCCTTGGGAACTCAAAAAGGAACCCAAAAATCAAAAGAATCTATTTCATTAATTAGCTCTAGCGTATTAAATTTTCCAAAGATGATTATTTTATTTATGTATATTCCTTAATTTTCGATTTAGATACTCAAAAAAATATTTGCACGAAAAAAATTGCAGAAAATCATAATGCAGTGTAGGATTAAGGGTTAAAACCTATTTCCATTTTTTTTGTATTTAAACAAAAAAAACAGCTCCCCGTGCACCACAAGGAATTACACGGGACCGTATTTCCATTTTGAAATTTTATTATTTATGTATATTGTATAATTATTCCATCATTTAAATAGGCATATTTCAAGGGAATCCATTAGAATCAAGATAAGAACTTTTAGCTTAGTTGGATCATGAAATAGAGAAGAAAAAAAATTGATCCTCAAAATATTCTGTCCCTTAATTCTAGAAAATTCATTGAACTATTCATTTTTTAATAGGTAATCCTTTACCAAAATAGATATTTCAATATTATGGAAAGGGACCAACTAGAAAATGCTTTTAACTCTAAATTTAATTCTGAGGACTCTCTTAAGTTCACTGTTGCTTGAAAGTAGAAAAACGTAATTTAATATTCAGAGAAAGTAGCTAAAAAGATATCCAGGAAAATGGAAATAACCGTAATCCTTTTGACTCATAATCATCCTAGAGTGGCTTTAAAGTTTCACTCGGAAGCTTTCATTTTTAAGATTAGAAGGGATGAAGAAAACTAATTAGGAAATGCGTTTTGAAACTATGTATAGAATTGGATGCTAACTCATTCAGAGAATATCCCTGAAAAAATCCCACTAATTAGACAATGGGTTTTAAGAAACACACCCTCATTCAAAGTAGTGACTTTTTGACTGTTTTAGTAGGATAAAAATAACAGAACATGTCCAATGCTGAGACTAAGCAAGAAAAAATGGCAAGCGGGTCTTTGCAATCAAATAGTAAACTAAATCGTAAGTTAAGCCGAAGAAACAAGTGCGTTTAAAACTTTATTCCCTTTTAAGAATTACCTAGTTAATTCAAATTTGTGAAAATTTATTTACGATTAACAGTAAAAAGCTTTACATAAAATGCTGTATTATAATAGTTAAGGTAAAAGCAGATTATCTAAGAATACAAAATCCTTATCTAAAACATTCCGCGTGTATTTTAAATACCTTATGCACTTACTAAATCCCATTTTGAACTCTAAAAATGTTAATTTCAACGTATGCCTGCATCGTGTCCATTACACTACAGTACTCAGTCTAAAAAAAGTGTTTGGAATTTTTCGTTTTGCTTTTAAGGGAAGTATATAGGTACAGGGATAATTTTTTTGATTTTTTGATTAAATTTTGCGTTCTTTCAACTAAAAAAACACAAAACTACACAATAACACTGAAAAATTTGGAAATATGCGAACTTTTTATATTTTGACCCCTGAAAAAGTGCTATTTTCACATGCTAATATCTCCGCGAATATTCACGATATTTTGATCAAATTTTTTTGAGTGAGTTCTTCTTGACGTTGGCAACAATACTCATTGAGGTTTTGCTCAATCTCCTTTAGTTTTTGAATTAATTTTTTTAACTTTTTAATTTCGCCGCTAGGGGCGCTGTAAGTCATCTCAATGGATTCTCCAGGGTCACTTACCTAGGGGTAGACCTTACTTCCATGACCCTAGGAGGCGTTGGTTCCGAATAAAAGCCGTGCAACGCAATTTTGAAACACCCTGTATAAATCAGGTACAAAATTTCTTTATAAAAGTTATTCTCGATTTTTTTCCAGCTGCATTAGCCTGTCTGTAAAATAAAAGGGATCCACATATGTAATTTTGTCAGTAAGCGCATGGAAATTCTAATATAAACCTTAAAATAATTGTCCCTACTTACAATGAACACTATTTAATAAAAAGAACATTCTTGTAGAATGAAAGAAACAAATATATGTCTTCCCAAAATGTATTTTGCTATAAAGTTTATTCTTTTGGACCTTTTTTATGTAAAATCTTGTAGCTCAGTGTTTAGAACCTTTTAACACTTAGTCAAAGCTGTTAAATTTCTAAAAAGAACAGTATTATCAAGATTTGATGATCTCACTAAAACAAAATAGAAAATCCAGCATAAAAGCCCTCATAAAGATCTTACAGCTAAATTGAAACAAATATAAAACAAGATGTAACTTCATCTAGTTTTTGACAAAAGATAAGAGCGAAGAGGGATAAATTTTCAGTAAATCTCCCTAACTGTCATCTCACCTCATCTCTTATAAGTATGGAATGAAAGCTTAATATTGCAAATGGTGGTCTTAGAATCACACATGAAATCGGGTTAAACGAACTCAAATGTTTGCTGCGTGAGTTTTAAATTCTACAGGGCATGCTATTTTTTTCTACTTATGAATTTCAAGAACGATTATTAATATTGAATTTCATTTTCAGTACATTTCTTTATTTACCTTTCTTTCCATAATAAAAACAAATCCTAAATTCCTGGATCTCTTTCCGCACAACGAATGCATCAATCACAGAATCGGGAGCACTCTCCGTATGTACATTCTATTATTTCTCTGAAGCGTTATTCTTCTCAGAAATCGCGGCCACTTTCACGAGTTTATGACTCACTTTGATGATGATTAATGGAGTTATGAGCTCGACGACTTGCCGAATGTTCAGCCTCCAAATAAATGAAACGCGGCAACGCCTGGGGTTGATACATCGTAAAAGCCGTGGCAAAATTACCGCTTAAAATTGACTTTGTTCGGAGGAAGCGTAGACGTTTCTTTTGTCTGGAGGTATGGTGTTTATGGAGCTTTGATATTAAGGGAGGAAATTGCTCCTTCTTCATTTCTGTAGCTGTTGGGTTTAAGCTGTTATTATTTTCTGATGTTTAGGGAACAGGTCATTCATCCACACTTAATTACAGATTAATTGGTATTGTAAAATTGAGTAACAGAACAATAGTTAATTTAAAAAAATTGAATTAAAAGAAATTTTGAAGGAAAGATACTATACAAGGCGTCTAATTTATTTACAAAATTGATAGAACACAATATCATGCGATGCTAACAGCCAGAACATAATAATTTACAACAGAATGTTTTCAGGTGACGCCACGACCAGTTGTTTTCTTCCTTGCTGTTGGTAAAACAGTCTGTTGCTAAGGCCGTTGCTAGGTGCGGCGGTATTTGATGCTGTCATGTGATTGCAAATGCTCCAATAGAAGCATTCCATTCCATGACCAGTTATTTTCTTTTAACTGTTAACTGATGTAAGTCAAACAATCTGTTGCTAAGGTCGTTGCTAGGTCCGAGTCATCACACACACACACACACACACACACACACACACACACACACACACACACACACACACACACACACACACACACACACACACACACACACACACACACACACACACACACACACACACACACACACACACACACACACACACACACACACACACACACACACACACACACCACACACACACACACACACACACACACACACACACACACACACACACACACACACACACACACACACACACACACAATTTCATATAATTGGAGTTACAATCTGTGTAATAATTTAAAGAGTCCGTTAATCACTCCAGTTTTTAGAGACAGTTCTTTCTAGTAAGTGTTTTAGTGTTTAGTTAGTGTTACTGTTGTTTTTATGGTATACAAGGGTTGGGTTAGTGCTCTTATCACTCATTTGCCTTTTCATACACTGCGAAGTAGACGAACAACAATTTATAAGCAAATATAATACTTCGTTTCGATTATCTAAATATCATTTGAATACATAAATATAAACAAAATTAGTTATGTATTCAATTGCTTATTTTTTGTATCGATTTTTATTTGAAGGATCAATCCTTCTTCCCTTTCCACTTTCAATTTGGGATGGTCAAACCATCAACTTACTATTTTACATTAACTTATTTTACAATCTTGAAACTTGTTGACGGAGACTAATGCAGTCTAATAATAAGACGGAAATTACAGGGAGCCATACTGTGATTAGACAATTATTTATCTGGATCTTTAGCTTGCAATATTTATAGCATTAATCTCTTAATTGAGAGTCGACGCCTTCGCCATAACAGGGAGTGCCTTCATGAAATATTAGGCACCATTTAATAAAATTATTTCTGAGTGGGAAAACTCATTATGCAAGACAATTACCAATAGCAAAACTTTTAACTTTCATAGTAATAAGAGGAATATGTTTTCAACTAATTTTTAAGATATAAATTTGAGGAACTAAAATTTTTATTAAAATGAGGTTAGAAATTTACTTTTAATAATAATTTAACAGTGTAAATTATGTTAATTACAATTAATAATAATTTTATCAGTGTAACCCTTTTTCTCTCCAACCAGCTTTAGCAACTTTCTTTGACGGTTTTAATCTGGCCTTTCATCTTTTTTCTTTGTAAACCAGCATTTGGCATTTTATTTTGCCATCAATTTCAATTTTATCCACAAAGACAGATAAAACTTCATCAGTCATAAATGTTGGTTGTGATTTGCTGATTTGTTTATGCCGATTTATATATAGAATCCTAAGGGGACATCCATAAATAACGTGATGTTAAAAGGGGGGGTTGGTTTGGAAAAATCTCACCAAATCTCACCAAGGGGGGAGGGGGGTCGTTCAAAATCTCACGTCAACTTTTTAAGTTAGAAATTATACCGATTTTATTTATTTTTTAAGTATGAGAAAGGAATAAAGAGAATGAAGGAATATATGAGAAGGAAGGAGAATAATTATTTTCGAAGGTTGTAGATAAATCTCACGTGGGGGGAGGGTCGGTCCAGCAAAATCTCACTAAATCTCACCAAGGGGGGAGGGGGGTCCAGATTTGGAAAAAAATCTCACGTAATTTATGGATCTCCCCTAAATTAATCGAGTTCTTACATTAGATAATTACTATTCATAGACTAGAAAATAGAATTTTGATAATAATAAAAAGAAAAAAATTAAACCATACGCAAAACTTTAATTATTTCTCAAATAAAATTAATTACCAACAACACTTCACTCCAACTCCTATAAAAGACCATCTGTTTTACTCCCAAATAATGAAGGCACGGTTACTTCAACCCCGCTCATCTTTACGCACGACCGAACTCTTTCATATAATATAAACCCTCACTTCGAAACAAACAAACCTCATTCATCTGAACCAGAAAAATAGCTGCTCCCCAAATTGAATAAACCGCCGAATCCGAAACGCAACTCGTCTCTTACGTTTTCAATGGCCGTTTCAAGGCCTCTAAGACATGGAATCCCTCCAGGCGAGTCAAAACTTACTCAAGATTTAGAAGGGGAGTTCGATTCATAATTACCTTTTGAGTCTCGGGAGGCAAAACGTTTACTTAAATTCAATATTTTGATGGAAAGAATGGAGATTTTAAATATTGACGTTGTGTTCTCCGGAGAGGTTATTGTTGGTTTAACCCTTTTAGATCTAGCCGCCCCAAACTTTCCATAGGATCCAACGGTAATCTCGAGCGTCATAGGATTGAAAGGATTAACTCTTATATGGCGATAAATGAGATAAGCTGATGTGTTCTAACTAAGCTTTCATAATAGGATGTGGGAGAAATGATTAACTTCAAAAACTCTTCGTTATTAACAGGGTTTTATTTAATGACAGGGTTTTTTTCTTTTAATAGAAAATAGCCGTTTCCTGACCATATTTTCCAGCACTAGATGAATAACATCACCAAAAATTCAGTATAATAATAAAAAAAATAACCACAACATTGTATGATGTCAAAAGTTTTTCTCGTGGCACACAGACAATAATGCCTGGGCGAGATTCAATGTAACCTACATTTTATATTTCTTTATACACCTTTCTATAACCACCACTGGTTGATAAAATACATCCTATAACACTGTTCAACAAATTTGACCTTCAAAATTTTTTTCCTTGATGAAAATAGTCATTTCTTATAAATTTTGGGTCGCTGAATACGAAAATCACCATTAAAACTTTCAATTGACTCAAGATTTTTGGGGAACAGCCCCTCCCCCTTTTTACGTTTTCGACGACTTTATAACTTTCAACTCGATTTTCAGGGTCAAAACACATTGTTTTAGTCTTCAAATTGCCTCCAAGGTAACAAGAAATGTTAAAATTAATAAAATATGATAAATTTATAACAAATGGATAGGTTTAAGGGGTAATTACCCCCCTAAAAATACAAAAAAAAGCTAAAATTATAGAGGTTTCTATACGCTATTTTTTCCTCTTATTTTTTTCGCAATTCCCGTTTGAAGGGTCCTAACCCTTCCCCAAGGACCCAAATTTGATGACAATATGTAGAAATAATTTTTACTAAAAGCGGCTGAGGTGTTAGCCTCCCAGAAGCCCCCTCGGAAGAGTTCGAAAAACTTCCAGAATCACGAAGGCACTCGCAAGCTCAGGAATTAATATTGATGATTTTGAAAAGATTACAAATGACTTTTTTCTTATATTTTGGGTCTATCCTAAGTAGAAACTCTTCAGTTCTTTAAAAACTGACCGGTTTTAGGGAGTGAGGATTCGATGTTTCAATATGCTAATAGATGCACGGCTGTGGATAACAATTAGGGGGCATCCCCTTAAAAATTGAGGGTGATGGAGGAAAATGGGTGTCATGTTTGAATTCAGCAGATCATTGAACACAAGAATCAGCTGAAATTCAGTTAGTGGCTTCAAATTTTTTTTGTACAGTACTGCAAACAAAAAACGACTCAGTCTCCGTATCTCCGGAACGGCTCGTGATACAAAGACAAACAAGGTATCATTTTTCATGATTTTAAGTATTCTTTTACCAAAAAAATTTTCATGTTCTTGGGGGGTCATCTTCATATTAAACGAAGCACCAACTTTCGTTTTTCCTATGGGCGACATCAAATATTATAATTTTTTCTGAAAGAGAACCCTCCATAACCCCTAAATACGAAGTTTTATATCTCTGCGTCCACAAATAGACCCCCGAAAAAAATTTTAAAATTAGAAAATTACGTTAAGTTATCTCTTGATAGCAACAATTGGTATCGGTCAAAGCTCAAAACCGAATTTGGCTTAAACACATTTGGCAACTTATCTATAATTTGGCGCATTTTTTTTTCAAATACTTGTGCTTTTAAGTCAGGACTGGTTCTGGTAATAGCGGGTTTCCTAACTACACTTTGTGTGCTTTTTCGGGAAGATGCTTAGTGAAAATAGCCATTTTGTTCCTTAGAATCTGTAGTTTTCGAATCACGATGGTGGACCGCCGAATGTTAAAATTTTTATGCCTGTTTTCTCCGAGGTTCGTGTTTATAGCCATAAATTAAAGTAATGAAAGGTGCCATTCTACTCTCAGGCGAAGAAGAATTGCGGTAATAGAAATCTGTCACTGCTCTCTAGGGATAGGGAGAAGGGCAGAAAAAAACACGAAAATACAAAAAATTTTTTGGCACCAAAAAAGGTTAAATGTTTTGTAAAAGAATACTTAAATTGGGGAAAATAGCAAAAAATCGATTTTCGAAAAATCGGTGTCTACATAAAATAGGGGCTGAAAGTCGAAGGCAAAAAGAACACGAAATTCTTTAAGTTTGAATCGTTGAAAAACTTTTTTTTCTCCATGAAGAAGCAAACATTTCAGGCTAGTTTTCCCTTTAGACAATTAAAAATACAAAATATCATGGTAGATATTTCGGACCTGCGATTAGGGAGGGGGAGAAGGGCAGAAAAAAATATTCCAGTTTTAATACTCTTCGTGGGAGTAAAATTCAAAATTTTCTACTATTTTAGTAGAGTCAGTCATAAGTGGTGCAAATAAAGAAGACTGATGCTTGACATGCAGAACACCCCTTTAGAAAAGCTTTCCTCACATTGTAAGGTGGGATGGAAGCGTTAAATGGAATATTAGGAGCTATTTATAATGTTTCATGAGAAAATAGGGTCCATTTTAGTGAAATAACGTAGAAATCTATATGAGTCTGTAGAACTGGAAATGCGACAATAAGGAACTTTCATTCTCAACCGGGCGGGGATATTGATTGAGGCAGAAAAAAGTTTAAATTATATTTTACCGAGAAAAAGAGTAACTATCCAGTTTAAAAGGTTTTCAGGACTGAAAAATTTGATTGGGGACACTCAGGGTGGCCTATCTTGAAAAGAATAACTCAGCTTTGGGGGGTTGAAAGGATGAAATAGATATACAAATTCTATTTTTTGACAAATAGCGTGAAATTTCTTGAAAGAGTGATATTAAACAAGTCAATTTCTCTCTCCAACTTTCTAGAATGGGTCACCCGACAATGGAATTTGGTAACCGAGATAAGGGTAGGTGGTCGACGCAGAAAAAGTCGATACATTTAATTTTAGTCGTATAATAGTCTAATTAAGATTAAATATCCCCAAAAGGAGAAAATTCATCAGACATGAAATGCGAGATAAATGTTAAAAAGTGTTTCATGGAGGGTAGGAGGATAAAATAGAATATTAGGGGGTAATATGGGTTTTACTATTTTACTAAAGAGAGAGTGAGAATTTTTCCCAAAAATTGCATTAAAACGAGTCGATTTTCCCACTTTTCTTCATGGAAAATGATACTTATACGAGCAGTCAGTAATATAAGACATGGGAAGGTGATTGGGACAAAAAAACTATAATGTTCTATTTCTTTCAGATATAATTAAATTTCTTTAATTTTTAATAATTATAGATTTTTTTGCATTTTCTCCAATTTTAGTTTTACAAAAAAATTGACTTTTTTGGTGAATTTTTTTTATGAGAGATAGCGTATTTTAGTGGGTTTTTTTGCCTTTCTCCCCATCCCTAGTGAGCTTTGACAGATTTCTATTACCGAGATTCTTCTTCGCCTGAGAGTAAGGAACAGAATGACATCTTTCATTACGTTAATTTACATATAAACACGAACCTCAGAGAAAGTAGGAATACAATTGGTATTCATAATACGCTTGTATTATGGAGCATTTGAGCATATTAAAAAAATAAAAGGAATCATTTTGACTCCAAAAACACAAAATTGAAACTCGTCGATTTTCCGCTTCTGCGCCTCTCACCATCCCCAGTCGCAGACCTAAAGTGTTCACCATCACGATTCGAAAACTACAGATTCTAAGGAACAAAATGTCTAATTTTGTTAAGCATCTTCCCGAAAAAGCACTCAAAACCCTTTTTTTTTGTAGTTAGGAAACTGACTATAACGTTAAGGAAAAGAAAATATCACTATTTTCGTTAACGTTTTCAGGTGATCAGGAAAAACTTTTTAACTTTTAAAACTTTTTTCTTTATAAAAGAAAAACTAATCACGGTAGAACTATGATATTTTAAACAAACATACGATTATTTTTTATAAAGAGATTGGCATTTCTGTTTTTTTAAAATTCCGATTAGTTTTGGAATTATTGACATTCGAAGTTCTTGCCGTTCACTAGGGAAACAAATGAATTTTATATGTCTGATTTCTTTCTTGGATAACTTTCACTAGTCATATGAGTTTGGCTCGATGGTTGGCGACCATTTTTAGGTATTGCGCTTTCCTACAGAGCGCATTGAAATATCCTGGACTAGTACTCGTAGAGAAGGCTCGATGAAAGTTTGAAATAGGAAATTTAACATAGGATGCTTCAAATTTTAAAAATTTTTCGGGGGTCTATTTGTGGACGCAGAGATATAAAACTTCGTATTTAGGGGTTATGGAGGGTTCTCTTTCAGAATAAATTATAATATTTGATGTCGCCCATAGGAAAAACGAAAGTTGGTGCTTCGTTTAATATGAAGATGACCCCCCAAGAACATGAAAATTTTTTTGGTAAAAGAATACTTAAAATCATGAAAAATGCCTTTTGTTTGTCTTTGTATCACGAGCCGTTCCGGAGATATGGAGACTGAGTCGTTTTTTGTTTGCAGTACTGTACATCACAGTTTAACTCTAAGTGCGACATTGAACCCTTCCGTGGGTGCTTTGGGGGCGCTCTCACCTCATCCGCTTTTAGTAAAAACCATTGCTGCATATTGCCATCAAATTGTGTCCTAGGGGAAGGGTTAGGACCCTTCAAATGGAAATTGCGTAAAAAATGACAGGGAAAAATAGCGTATTAAAACCTCTATAATTTTTAGTTAATTTTTTGTTAATTTTAACTAATTGAAACCTTGAACCAGGGAGCCTCCCGGTTGTGAACAGTGATACCATGGGTGCTTTGGGGGACATTCCAAGTGGTCTTGTTCTTGTGTTTTATTTTTGAGAAGATCTCCAAATAGGTGAGAGGTGCCAACGGCACAGAGGCCTCACAAGCACCAGCCTTGGCTTAAGTGTCCGCAATCTCATTTCCCTGAAGTTCGACGCGGGAAGGAATCCACTGCAGATGAATCCGATGAGATATGGAAAGTCGTTTTAATTTGTTGAGTATTGAAACTCCAACACTATCTCTCACACTTTGCCAATTTGTCAAGTGCTGTATTGCACTTCTACTATCTGACAGAATCCATATCTCGTTTCCATGGGGAAACGCTTTTAGTAAAAACCATTGCTGCATATTGCCATAAAATTTGTGTCCTTGGGGAAAGTTTAGGACCCTTCAAACGTGAATTGGGTAAAAAATAAGAGGAAAAAGTAGTGTATTAAAACCTCTATAATTTTAAGCTAATTTTTTGCATTTTTAGGGGGTAATTACCCCTTAAACCTATCCATTTGTTATAAATTTATCATATTTTATTAATTAGAACCTTTCTTGTCCCCTGGGGGGCAATTTGAAGATTAAAGCAATGCTTTTTGACCCTGAAAATCGAGTGTAAAGTTATAAAGTCGTCGAAAAACGTAGAAAAGGGGGAGAGGCTTTCCCCGAAAATCCTGAGTCAATTGAGAATTTTAATGGTGATTTTCGTATTCAGCGACCCAAAATCTATAAGAAATGACCATTTTCATCAAGGAAATTTTTTCATTGTTGAACAGTGTAATTTATTATTCAAAAACTAATTCAGAGCTTTTTAAAAGCTTTTATACCCGTCTTCAAAGATAGACATGATTCCATTGTAACAATTTCAATCATCTGCTTAAAGAATCCTTTCCAAAATGCTTCAAATGGCGTGCCGAGGAAGGAAATGATCAGGTTGTTATCCTATGCAGTTTTTCAGGATTATTTTATCTCCTCCATGCAAGGAATCTTTCTGTGCAAAGTTTAGATAGACTTGTTAAAACCCCAAGCAGCACAAACGTTCAGGATTCGTCCAATTTTCATTATGTAAGACCAAATCTCGTTTACTTCTACAAGCAGTTACGTAAAGGTGACATATTTGGTACCCAACCGTCGAATCCTGTAATACCCCTTCGAGAGTGACAAATTTCAAGAACACGTCATTGCCAATTACATCTAAGATCTCCAAATTGTACTACCAACCCTTCTGTCAATCATAGACATTTGCAGTGCTACCCTCTATCATACGAGGGCATTTGAAAATAGCGTTTTGGACCCTCTGTTAGGTTTTTTTTCTGAGGTTGAAACCCAATCAAGTAGCACAACCGTTCAAGATTCGTCCAATTTTTGTCATGTAAGATGAAATTTCCAATACTTCTGGTAGAAGTTACGTAAAGTTGACATATTTGGTATTTGTGCTACTAGGAAACGCCCTATTTCAAAAAATTTTTATGTGTACATTAGGGTGTATCGAAAAAAACTTTTTTTTTATTTTGATGATGCCTTAGTGCGGAAAAGTTGTCTAAGGTGACAGAGAGTACCTGTGAATTTTTTCAGAATTTTCGGATAATATCTTGAGGTGCCGCCAAGGCCCTGAAGGTCCCCATGTTAATCCAATGGAGCGCGCAAGCCAAGAAGGCCGAAAATTGGTTTTTCGCCCCTCATTTCTACCCTAATCACACGACGAATGTCTTCACTCGAGTTATGGACCCTATATGATCTAGGCTATCCGACAAAACTTGAATAATAGCCTAAATCTCTATATAACGTTTTTTTGTATGCTCCAATTTCGTCGAAAATCGCGTATTTCCTCGTTCAAATCAGAGCCCAAAATCAACATAATATAGAGATTTAGGCTATTATTCAAGTTTTGTCGGATAGCCTAGATCTTATAGGGTCCATAACTCGAGTGAAGACATTCGTCGTGTGATTAGGGTAGAAATGAGGGGCGAAAAACCAATTTTCGGCCTTCTTGGCTTGCGCGCTCCATTGGATTAACATGGGGACCTTCAGGGCCTTGGCGGCACCTCAAGATATTATCCGAAAATTCTGAAAAAATTCACAGGTACTCTCTGTCACCTTAGACAACTTTTCCGCACTAAGGCATCATCAAAATCAAAAAAAAGTTTTTTTCGATACACCCTAGTGTACATACACTTCAACGTTGATAACCTTCTCTATTTTTCAGACCGAGTTCGCCGACAACGTCCTGTTCAAAATCACGACCTCCACCATCAACTTCTACTGCCCGATGGTGGCGATGATCCTCGTCTACTTCCGGATCTACATGCAGATCCGCGAGAGGGCGCGCTCGGAAGTGATGAACCGATGCAGCGACGTGCGCCCGGACTCCTTCTCCAGCTCACAGCAGGAACAGCCGCTGCGCTACGCCCTCGCCACGCACGCCCCGCCCCCTCAGAGGCGGATACACCGGCGGAGGCGGAACAACCACGAGTCCCCGCCCCCGGCGGAGGAAAACCACGCCCTCCCGCAGTTGCAGCAAGAACTGTCGGCTTGCGAGGAGGGCTCTTGCGACGGCAACAACGGGACTGTTACTGTGCCTGTGGACGCTAGGTGGCGCTGTAATATGTGTGGTGCCACGCAGACGAAGGAAGAGTGGACGTGGCCGAGGAATCAAATAGATGAAACTAAGGTAAGCTCTATTTTTCAACATAAATTTACAGGGTGGTTATTAATAAGTTACCCTCTTTAAACTCACGTAGCCCTGGTTCTAATGATTAGATTTCGATGAAATTTGGTAAATATGTAATATGGAATATGATAAATGGAAATACCCAAGAAAAAAATTAGTTCAATTTTCGACTGATAGATGGCGTTTTCACTTGAAAAGAGCGATACACGGATTACTTTTGTTTCGATCAAATGAAATAAGCTGCAATGAAATATTGAATATGCTCTATGGGCAGGGTTTCCCAAACTTTTCATGTCGCGGAGCCCTTTTCAAGAAACAAATTCTTCGCGGAGCCCTTTTCCGAAATAAATTTTTCAAGGTATAAAAAGCAAATCACCTAAAACCCATTGCTTCTTTAAATAAAAGCATAAATGCAGTAGTATATATATAGAAATTTATTTCGGGAGGGGTACGAAATTATTCCTCAGCCCCTCCCATGCATATTTAACAGTTTAACGTAGCTTTTAAAAACATTTTTAGGTATAATTTGCATCTAAGATAATTTATTTGTAAGAAAAATTGTGATGAATTAAGATCCAAGTACAAAAGAAGGGTCTGGGCGTCCTTCCTCCCCAGAAGATTTTGTGGAGTGTGATCCTTAAAAACAGTTTTTTTAACTCGTTTTAGTTATATCATTGTCCAAATTTTGGACATTCATTTTAATTTTTAATTTTAAAGAACTTATTATATTGACAATAATAAAGTTTCAAGTACAATAGGGCCTAGCAGAAAGTTATTTATATAAATTTCAGAGCAACAAAAATTAGCAACGTATTTATTTAAAATTTCTTCGCGGAGCCCCTGGTAATGCTTGGCGGAGCCCTAAGGGCTCCGCGGAGCACAGTTTGAGAACCGCTGCTCTATGGTCTTGATTTTTTTTGTATGCTCAACGTAATTCTAGACACCTATTTTAGCAGAAAAAAGTTTCCAGTGAAAAACGCCATTTATCGGCTAGTAATCGTATTTTTTCCACATATTTTGATTTTTAATCGCCCATATCCCCTAAATACCAAATTTCATAGATATCTCTTCACTAGAACCAGAGTTAAGATGGTTCAAACAGGGTAACTAATATACTTTATAGTAGTAGTTTATACTTTATAGTCACTATATTTCATGATGATTTTAAAACGATGGGGCATTGAATAGCAGCTTCTATCTGGTTTTTAACTTAACTACTGAATAAAATATAATACTAGGCTAATTATTACTTATTAATTTGTTTCATAAATTATTTAATAAATATTTTTTAAATTATATTAAAACATTACATAAGTTCTTTAACTTAATCTAAATATAACTCCATTTATTGTTTTGGGTAAATCGTATATTACTAACTACTCACTATACCCTTTCTCGTAGACCCCAAAAATTACGCTTACACTTTTGCATTAGGTTAACCAAAAGATAGTTCATACAAACTGCAAAATGTGTTTGTTTACTATAATTAATCAATCTGTAATACTATCTTTATTAAGCTAATCTAAGAGTTCTATGAATGCACAAAAGAATGCTTGAGACGGCTTTGTTCATCATTTGGCAATCTCTGAGTGTCTTTATAATGTAAACATCTGACAAAGCCTTTTAGAATTGAAACCAGACGAATACAAGACATGCAGCGGGTGTTTTACCTATAAATATCTCGAGGGAAATTTGTACAGCTTTACAGATAAACCTAAACTCTGTGTTATCATTGTTTAAAACTACTCTGGTCTGTACGAAAAAGGATCAAGAACTATATGAATCACTTTTTTTAACCTTTCAGTCCCAGACAACCCGATATTGTCATTGAATTCTATGAAAATTGTGGAGCGACAAGGACAGAAAGGGTTTAATAACAGAGCTACTCTAATACTTATTATCTGCAGGGTGTGTCCCAATATAACTCTGTTCACCCCCTTTAACATTTTAATCCCTAGAGATATAGTCATAAAAGTTGTGTCTGGTGATAAAGTGTAATAAAGTGACCATGTACAGATGCCACAACTTTAAACGCCACCTAGCGTCAATGTTAAGAGTTATATTTTTTATTTTAAAAACTTTTCGAGAGGGGCCGTTCAAATATTACGTAAGCACCTAAGGGGGGAGGGGGGGTTTGCTCTTTGCTTATTTTTCCTGACAAGGGGGGAGGGGGGATATGAGTGATGCTTACGCAAGATACTGCATTTTCGAAAATCTCTTGTTTCTTGCATAAGTAATTTCAAAACTCAACCAAAAATAAATTTAACAAAAAAATGGAATTTGGAAATCTGACGTGAGCACTTTTTTCTGGGGATGGACCCCCCAAACATTTTGAAATTTTTACCCCAAAAAGTAATGTCTCGACTCAATTTTGAACCCCTAGGGTTACACCCAAAAAGGACAGCTCCTTGTATAAGTCACCTAACTTTCAAGGAAAAAAACAGTACGAACTAATAGGGATTCAAAATTTCGGGGGGGGGGGGGGTTCGGCAGTTTTTTTACGTAATTATGGTGGGGGGGTTGAGGTTTGGTTATCTTTGCTGACAAGGGGGGAGGGGGGGTTAAAAATGGCCAAAAAAGTGCTTACGTAATATTTGAACGGCCCCAGATATGATAATTTATTTAACTACAAAGTTGTTGAGCAGCATCGAATTATTAGGAAAAGACACCTTGTACATAAAAATGCATTGAATAAAACCCCTAAAACGCACGTTTAATAAGGTTGAATTTATGTAGTGTTTGCATCCTAAAACGCTTTCCATAAGGCGAAAATAAGAAATTTTCATTTTTATGACAGTAGGTAAAAAACTAAAAGTGTTCTTAGATCATAAAAACAAAAATTTCTTATTTCGGCCTTCTGAGAAGCGTTTTAAGACATAAAAACTACGTAAATTCAACCTAAATGAGCGTGCGTTGTGGGGGTTTTATTCAAGGCAATTTTTCTGCACAAGGTGTCTATTCCTACTAATTCGATGCTACTCTAAAACTTTGTGTTTGAATAAATTAGCAAATTTAAAAGTTTAACAAATAAAATTAGCAAAATAAAGTTTAAAAAAACATAAGTTTTTAAAATAAAAATTAACTCCTAAAATTGACGATAGGCAGCATTTAAAGTTGTCTCATTGGATAGCGATAGGGCATGATCATTTTACTCTATCTAGACACCACCTATATGACTATATCTGTAAGGGGGTTCAAAAGTTAAAAGGGGTGGACATCCCCTTGGAATCATCTTGGTATAATCTTGGGACACCCTGTATGCAAGTAAAGTAAATCTGTAATGGATATTATCTGTGTATAAGAATGTTCTTCTTTTATTTAAATGAAAAATTAGGTTGGTGTATTTAAAGTAAATATTTTTAAGCATTCTTGCAACACACAATCTGATACTAAATTTTTCAGAAACATTAAATTACTACGTAATATTTGAGGAAAACTAAATTGGGAAAAGATTATTAAACCAACCTACATATCTTTATGATATAAATTCAATTTAAAAATCGGAAAAAATATAGCTGACTTATTAGAATCATCTTCATATCGATTTTCAGAGTAGTGAGCCCATTGAAACCCTTTGTGATCGAGAATTGCTTGCTTTGGAAGTAAATTTTCTTCTCAATTTATTCGTGTGAAAATTAAAATTTTTTAAAGATATATAATTTTTTAAGTAGACATTTTGAATTGCATTCATTCTATTGTGGGATCAATCAAACAAGTCCAAAAAAGTTAATTTTTAATTTTTAATTGATTACTGTAAATTTAGATTTTAATGTATATGTTACAGTTAATGTCCGAAATTCGGTAATGTTTAGAAAAACTAAGGTAAAATAAGAACTACCTAAGGTAAAGTACAAAATATTTCATACTTTACCTAGGTACTCCGAACATTACCAGATTATGAACATAAACTGTAACATATACAATTAATAATTTGGTAGCTTCTTAAAATGGATTTTGTAATAGTTACGCAGACCTTATTTTGCTTTAACAATTTTTAAGTTAAATATAAAAACTTTAAAAATTTGAAAAAAAAATTTTCTTTTTTATTCAAAACGTTTGAATTCGTGGAAAATTTCGGGAAGGAAAAATCGTACTCTTAGTGTTGTTCGAAAAAACACTTACTTACATCGATCTCTCTTCTGATTTTATAATCATTTAAAAATGGCCTCCAAAATTAAACTTAATAATATGGTATTCAAATCAAATCACTGGACTCGTTTTCTTTGCTTATTCAATTAAATGTCTCCCTCACGCAATGCATATTCGTAACAAAATAAGTACCTAATTCTACAAAAATAATTTGCTTTAGTATTCCTTTCAATTTCAATGAAGCTTTCTTATGCAAATTTCTACTACTATATCATGGTAAGGTTGCTTATAGTAAATCTCCTCTACAACTGAAACAATACGGGGATTCCACACAAGCATGTAGTTCTCATTAGTTTAACAAGACTCATCTGTAGTGCCAATACCTACATCTTAAAACACAACCCCACATCCGGCTAAATCCTCTCGAAGGTATATCTCTTCTGCTAATAAACCTATTTATGAACGAAGGATGATATTGCCTTCGGTCTGCTTCGATCCCAAATTACCTAGGCCCTTCAGGTCCTTGGCACCGAACCACAATCGAACTGTAACCATTATTAGCCGAATATTACCGCTGTCCCCCAGAAGTCATCATCTTGATAGGGGAATTGTTAAGATCTATTAATAACTTTGGTGACAAATCGAAACGTCAAGAGTACTCTTCCTTAAAAAGCCAACTCCGAGTCACGATAATTTGTAATACAGATGGCGCCCCGAAAACCTGTCAAAATAGCGCGCCCTGGGTTCCCATGGCGAGGGCATTTATCCTTGGCAAAAAATTTCTCCCGCGGTCCTGGTCATTACCGGTCTGATTTTGAAGGTTGGCGATAAATTCTATCGCCATTGAGTGGAGAGAAGAGCGTAAGAATTCCAAGAAAGAGGGGCATCGCAGGTGGCCCTACAAGAGCGGTATCAAGATCTTATCTCCTCTTTGGAGTACTAGACCATACGGGTTCACAAATCGCAAATTTTGAACTAATAAAGATATTGAAATAATTCTAACGGATTTGGAATCGTTGGAAAATTCTAGCCCAGTTTCATATAAAATTCAAATGGTTTTTTATAATTCTTTAAAAAAAAAATATTTTTTTACTCATTTTACGAGTTGTTTTTTTTCTTACCATGTTCACGGGGATTGGGTTGACGCGAGGACGATCTCCGGAACCCTTCCTAGGCCGGAAGAGTTATGTTTTCATATCTCAGAAAGATCGGAAGACATCCTCAGTGGAAAAGGCGTCAAAACCATTGGAAAACTAAATAATCGACATCAAATCTGGGTTCTTGGGAAAGTTAAAATGTTTAAAATCTCTATGATAGCTATATTTTTGTGGTGTTCTTGGTTTGATTCAAACCAAATATGGTAACTGTTAAAAACTATAAATATTATAATCCATCACGTCACGATACATATCAGTCGTTATTTGAAAAATACTAAGGACACGATCAGGGACTTTAAATTTTAAAACTACAATTTTACGGTATTTAATTTAATTTTTTAAAGTAATAAATTTATCCCCAATCCTTTTTACCTCCTATTCGTATAGCACGCCTTCAAATTTATACAGTTTCTTAAATTTATATACAGTAGAACCCCGATGATCCGCGGTGCGGATTATCCGCGAGTGCCACGAAAAAACTTTTTTTTAAGATGAGAGCAAATTTTAGATGAGATTAGAGATATTTTAGACGCAGAGCAAAGGTTTCTGCTGTACTGTACATATTTTAAAAGTTTTACAGATCATGTTTTTTGTAAAATAAAACTTAGTTTTTATGCTGAAATATTTTTTCGTGTTTTCACCTCATTTTTAGTCCTTTTTCGGGTTATCCGCGATTTTCACTATCCGCGGTACCCTGCCACCCAATTCCGCGGATAATCGGGGCTCTACTGTAGTCTTAAATATGATTAGAAGAACGATATCTTTTTTGAAAAAAAATCTAAAATTGAAATTTTATAAAAAGGTGAAAGGGGGCTTTAAATTATACAGAAATTTAAGATGCGATCCCGAAGATCGGCAGATTGCCAAAGTGTGTGGTGATTGCGTATGGTATGCGTTTTAAAAAAAAACACCCTTTCTCTGAGGCTCTATGGATCACGCACGGCGTGAAACACTGAATTTCGTTTAAAAACGGTCATTTACTAAACAACTGAACAATTTCTACAAAAGAAAGTATTAAAATAAAAAAAATCATTTTTCAACTTTTAAAAATATGAATAGTACTTGAATTTTTCGGACATAACTCTTCGTTGATGACTATTGGACGGTGACGCTTTTCCTAAAAATCACTGCTTGCTTATCAACATCAAATTTGGGTTCTTGGGGAAGTTAAAATTTTTAAAATATTGTGGAAGTTTTTCTTGGCAGCCCATGACCGATGGGCCCAAAACTGCCCCTTGGTGACCCAAAACTGTCGGACCGATAGGCTTGAAATTTGACAGAGACCTTCCTCTCAGCCATTAGACGCGCACTAAGAAACGATTTTAAAATCGAACGACTCCTTCCCTGTTTTTCGGCGCTTTTTCGACTCCGTTTTACACATTGAAATAACATTATACATTGTTGAAATGCATAAAATGCAGTGTTTACTTCTCTATCTTGAGGCGTCGTCTTGCCTCACTTGAATAAATATTACTTCAAAACATTTTATAATTTACAATTAAATTTAAGAAAAACAGTGTGAATATCTGTATTTAAATATTATAACAGCTATCAGAAAACCAAAATATATTAAAATAATTAATTATTTTCTTTAAGATTTTAATTTTCTTAAATTTATGGATCAAAAATTGAAAAGTTTCCATGAAAACAGAGCTAAAATTTCAGTGTTTCACATAGCATGGTTTACTAGACTATAATCACTAGATTTTTTAACTAGCAATCTGTTTTTACCACTTTTTAAGTAGCTTTTAAAGAAGTTGGTTATTTTAAGAAGAAGGCAGGATTTTAATAGTTTTTTACTTGATAACTTTTTATCCAGGGATTTTTGAAATTTATTTTATTTTGAAATTGAATTTTTGAGGAATTTTGAAAGGGCAGCGGGAATACTTCATGAAAATTCTGTTTAAGACTTTAAACACTAGATTTCAAATGACTGAGATGATTTCAATTAGATTGTTTTTATCACATAGAAAGGATAAATGTTTAAAAGGCAAAAAATCGGGATGGAATGAGTTATCACATTTAGAACTGGGATGAAAAAAGGCACCGGGAATACCGAGATGAAAATTTTTGGGAACACCAGGATATGAAAATTATCGGGAACACCGCCGGGATATGAAAATTATCGGGAAAACTGTGATATGAAAATTATCGGGAACACCGGGTCATGGAAAAGTACTAGGAACACCGGAATATGAAAATTATCGGGAAAACCGGGATATAAAAATTATCGTGAAAACCGGGATACGAATCCCTGCAATACACCTATATAGTATTTTCAGTATAAAATCGCCCTTGACCTTCGTGCTTCGTTGACCATAAAAAATCATTGATAAGGGTCTGAAACTCTAAAACATAAGTGCATATGCATAATACCTCAAGGAGCTTCTTGGGAGGTTATTAAATATCAGGAGGTAAACAAAGGAAGGAACACAAACGAGATTTGGATTTCAATGAAACATGGGACAGTTTTTTGGGGTTGTAATTCTCCAAACCAATGTATCCCACCCCTTATAAAGCTGGGAAGACTCAGGCAACAAAATAACTAATTACGTAGAGCAGGGCCGTAACTGGACTTTTTTCCGGGGGGGGGCAAAAAATGTTCTTGAAACTTTAGTACTTTATTATTGATGACCAAGGTAAGTAGACAGCGGCGTATCCAGGATTTGTTTTTTTCGGGGGGCTAAGAATTTTCATTATTAAAATCATCTTCGAATGTCCTAAACAGTGGTTCTGGGGGTCCTCCCCCAGATAATTTTTGGAAATTTAAGTCTAAAAAGCAGATTTTCAACTCGTTTTGTTCACCTAATTTGGATTTCGGACATACATTTTCAAGAATTTAATTTCCATTTTGGTTGGATTTTGAACCTAAAAAGTATGCATTGCAGAGTTTTATGCATTTTAAGACGAATTTTAAGGAAAAACAGTAAGTAAAAAATTGACGTTGAAATTTTGGGGGGTTTCTTTTGGGATACGGCCCGAAGCATGAGGTGCGACTTATACGAAAATACTTCGACTTATATTCGAAAATATATACGGCTTATACTTCGCTTTCGTTTTAAATTATATAAACACCATTTATTTTTAAAGTTTATGTATTTTTTAAACTTTTATCTAGAGAAGAAAGAACAGTTCTATTCAGGAAAATATTTAGGTAATTAAAAATAAGAAAATTATTAAAATAACTTTTGGGATACTTTCAAGGTTATTTAAATAGTTTTGAATTTAACATGATTCATTATGAAATTCTGGTATTAAATCCATTTTTTTCTTATTTTAAAGAAAAATCCCATACCCTTCATATAAACCTTGTTGCAAGTTCAGGTTGATAACATTATTATTACTTAAATTTTGTGAGCCATTTAAAAAATATCATGATTAATTAATCATTTTATAAAATTCATTATTTTGTACTTGTATTTTCCTTTTTGTATTATTTATATCTCATTGATGTTATACATTATATTTTTTAAATATAATATATATTAAAGTCTTACTCAATGGGTATATTTTTTCGATTACCTAGCTAGACGGGATTGAGTCCCCTTGGTAACCAATATTATTTTTCATATTTTTGTTTGTTGTTTCACCAATTGAAAATAAATATTATTAAAATATAGTACCAATTTAACTTTTTTTGAATAATTTTAATTTGTATTTTAAATTTGGATTTGTGTTCCTCCATGGTTGAATGAAGAAATTTCATAACTTTTTAAAAGAGGAATTAAAAAACTAAAAACCAACTTCGTAACCTAAACTTGAAAAGTTCTTTGTCCACTGATTGTTTAAAAATAGAACTTTTTCTGAGTGTAATTTGAATAAATTATACAGCATTAGAATTACCTTGCTAATTAAATAGCTAACTTTGGAAATTAGCAATAATGTCATTTTATGTAAACTAAGAAAATGAGACCATCACCAAACTTCTATCAAGAAGTTTCACAAGACGCGGATCTAGATTTTTGACAAAACTACCGAAAGACAGGAAAAGGAGAAACGAACACATCCGCATTCAACTGATTACGACCCCATACCCCGATCTTGTAAAAACAACTCCAGTTCCCCTTTTATCACTCTCACCCCACTGACCGGAGCGAGAGGGAACGAGGGGAGGGGTAGATCATCAATCACTAGTTGGGTTTTAGGGTTGCTTTAACTTCGATGTTTCAATGAGAAAAATTTCAATTGTATTCATTTTAAAAATAGATATTTCAATTTTTTACGAAATATTTAATGATTTTTCGATTCCTAAAAGCATAAGCTATTGCCATAACTAATTTTCGTGTCATTTTTTAAAAAATATCTTAGTGAAATTCCTGTTTAAAAGGTGACTAAGCTATTCATGAAAATTTCAAAAATTGATTAAAAATATTAATAATGCGATTTCAGCTACTAAAAGCAGTTATAAAAAATGTTTTTTTTCTGCTCTTGCACATGCAGCAAAAATTGAGAATGTACGATCAAAATTGAAAGCTGTAGTTCAACTCAAAAATGTCCCATTGGATAACATGGGGAGCACTCAAGGTCGCGTATCGGGAAAGAGGACTCTTAATCGTTCCCCTCGAATCCCGGAAATTCAGGGAATGCGGATGACAGACTGAATAAATTATCGCTTTTTCACTTCCCAATTATACGTTCTTTTATGAGCACCCGGGAAAATCTTATTTATATATAAAGGACCTTCATTTGTTGAAACTCTCGGTTTTCTACCCATTTTCGATAATGGCCATAGCTTTTGAAAGGGACTTGGTTGTTTGTAGGGCCTGTTGCAAAGCGATGTTAGTTTTAATGATGTTTTCTCTAACAAAAGGTGGATTTATCCATTAGCGTTAAGAAAACTTGTTGATAAGCATGTTGCGAAGACTGATTGATGTAATGTGAGGAAAGTCTAGTGAAGGACATTCTTGTTCTGTAAAGAAAGCTAACAAATAATGGTTAGCACATATTTCTCGCCTACGTATAATCTTATAATTTGAAAAATGATTATTTTCGGTAACAAACTGCAAGTTCCTAGAAAAGAGAAACTTCCGCCTTAACTATACTCAATACTCATAAAACGTTCGGTAAAACATACTCAATGCAGAAAATATCCTGATTTTCATGACAGGAACATTCATCTTACGTTCCCTAGTTAAGAAAAAAAATGCAGGCATATCATAATTATGCTTGACGCCGAACTGCTTTAATATCCTTAAAGCTATAGTAACCAATTATACTACATGAAAATAAGAGTATAAAATTTCCATTTCTTTGACCCCCTCCTAAGAAAAAAGGAATTTCCGCATGTATGTATGTTTAGTATCTATCAAACGGATGGTCTCTTAAATTTGTTGAAGTATTTGAGGTGTTATTTTCCGATTTTTGATTGTGTTTGAAGACTAAAATTAATTAGATCCTTTGTAGATTTGAATATGGAGCAGGAAATATTATAACAAGCACTTATAGTTTATTAACATCAAATTTAACATCATTGTCACTTATTAACATAATTTGCTTGTATATTTGAAACAAAATGGACCTACAGGGGTTTTCAGCAAGTTTGCCCAAACCCTGCACAAAAAGATTTCTTGCGTGGAGAGTGTAGAACCCCAGAGAACCCTATACCTACAACTTTTTTTTGCATTCCACGACATGCGCAGTGTATTTTTTCAAACGCGATTTCCTTGATAGTTCTTAGATAATTTTTATGCACTCCCTGAAAAGAATGACTTATTAGCAGAGTTTGGGAAAAATTGTTGAAATACCCTGCATATTGGTTGTTTATAATTACTAACTAGTAAAGTAAGCTCTTAAAATAAATCTCTCTATTCTAAAAAAAAAGTTTTTGGTGAACGGTTTCCAGAGAAAGGCTTTTTAATTACTGATCCGTATAACACATATTTGGTATCAAACTGTCCGGATTCTTTTGAGGATGTGCAAAGTGCCTTTAGAATTTCTAAAAAAAAATCTCAATTTTAAAATATTTCCATTTTTTTAGATTTCGGATAAGGTCGCAGTTACAAAGCAAGAAACTATGAATTTTAAAACAATTGAAAACATATTTCACTGGTTTTTAATATTCAAATAGATTAAATAATCATCTTTCTATTAATAACACGAATTTAAAAAATATATTTTGTGTTATTTTTAACAATATTTATATTTTTGTTGTTCAAACGGTTTTCATTATATTTTAAACTTATATATAACACTGGGGAACAGCCATTTCGTTGTCTTAGAACTGTGACTTGTTTTTTAATCACTTTTGGCCCCTGAATCCAAAAGTAACTGTAGTTTTTGTCTGTCACGTCCACTTTTTTGGCAAACAGCCCCGCCCCCTTTTTACGTTTTTCAATGACTTAATGACTTTGAATTCGATTTTCAGGGTCAAAAATCATTACTTTAGTCTTTAAATTACACCCGAGAGGACAAGAATGGTTAAAGTTTCTAAAATATGAAAATTTTTAGCGAATGAATAGGTTTAAGGGGTTATTACCCCCCTAAAAACGCAAAAAAAATCGTTAAAAATTATGGAGTTTATTTTACGCTATTTTTTACACTTATTTTTTACGCAATTCCTTTTGCAAAAGGTTCTAACGCATGACCAAGGACCCAAATTTAATGAAAATTGGCCGCAAAGATTTTTACAAAAAGCGGTTGAGGCATTAGCGCCCCCGAAGCACCAGCGGAAGGGTTCGGAATACTCTCTTTCGCTTAGAGGACGCGAACACCACAACCGCTTTTAGTAAAAATCATTGCTGCCTATTTTCATTAAATTCGGGTCCTTGGGAAAGGGTTAAGAGCTTTTATAGAGGAATTGCGTAAAAAAATAAAGAGAAAAAACCCTGAAATGCAAAAAAGGAACGCTATAAAGGATAGAGGTTATTTTAAGCTTTTCTTACTCTTATTTTTTATGCAATTCCTCTTTAAAAGGTCTTAACCTTTCCCAAAGGACCCAAATTTAATGAAAATAGGCAGCAATGATTTTTACTAAAAGCGGTTGAGGTGTTATCGTCCCCGAAGCGAAAGAGAGTCTTCCGAACCCTTCCGCAGTTGCTTCGGGGGTGCTAATGCCTCAACCGCTTTTTGTAAAAATCTTTGCTGCTTATTTTCATTAAATTTGGGTCTTAGGGGATGGGTTAGAACCTTTTGAAAAGGAATTGCGTAAAAAATAAGTGTAAAAAATAGCGTAAAATAAACTATAATTTTTAACGATTTTTTTGCGTTTTTAGGGGGTAATAACCCCTTAAACCTATTCATTTGCTAAAAATTTCATATTTTAGAAACTTTAACCATTCTTGTCCTCTCGGGTGTAATTTAAAAACTAAAGTAATGATTTTTGACCTTGAAAATCGAATTCAAAGTCATTAAGTCATTGAAAAACGTAAAAAGGGGGCGGGGCTGTTTGCCAAAAAAGTTGACGTGATAGAAGAAAACTAACAACAGTTTTCTAATTAGTGTGCCCATTGAACTCTAAAACAGCCAAAAAATCGAAGTCAACAGAAACTATGTTAAAAATTGTTCCCCAGTGTAATTAATTTATTTTTTATTTTTTAAATAACAAATTAATATTTTTATATTTATCTTTGTAGTTGTGGCAACCTAACCATTACTATATTTACAATAAAATATACACTCGCTTTCGGAAATTTTGAATTTTGCATTTATTTTTTATATCCTTTTGCAAGTATGTTTTATTCAATGCAGTGTAAGCAAGTTATGCAAGTGTATGCAAAAATGTAACTCTTTATTTCATAATGACAAAACGCAAACAACTAAATAACACGGGTGAATGTTTTAGATATAAGGATGAAAATGTTGGAAGTCTTAACATTCGGTGTCGTTGCTATGAAAATGACACAACTTCGAAGTTTGTTTCTCATGAAGTTAAAATTCTAAATTTTCTCGATGTTTAAGATAATTACTACATTTTTAACAGTCAATCATTACAAATTTTAAGAAAGTTAAATTTATTCCTGAGATATTTCAATGCTTCCCTTAATGTATCTGTGAAAAAACATTACCTTAGGGAAATGGGTAAAAGAATGTTTACATTGCTTTGTTGTTAATTTTCTTGGGGTTCAATTCCGTTATAGTTCCCGCTAAATATCGCCAATCTCTTTCGAACGATTCAAATGTAAACCAATTTTTCTAATTTTTAATGATAAACTGAATAGTTATAGATCTAATTAAACACATTTAATCTATGAATTTGAAACAATTTAGCAATATTTATACTTTATAGTGTCCAAAAGAGATTAGTGATATTTAGCGGGAAACTATAACGGAATTCAACCCCAAGAAAATTAACAACAGAGCAATGTAAACATTTTTTACCCATTTCCCTAAGGTAATGTGTTTTTCACAGATACATTAAGGGAAGCACTGAAACATTAAGGGAAGGTTTATATTTAGCGGGAACTATATATGAACCTTTCTTGGAATTATAAAGCGATCCGCCAATTCATGTTACCATAAAGGAAATGATAAAATTCCACCACTTAATAAATATTCGCCATTTTTGAAAGAATACCACGGAGAAGTACTACCCCTGTGTTAAGAATGTTTTATAAAGTGAGTAAGTGCAGTGAGCTGGGTTTTGTGGGGAATTGTGAAGCGGTCCAAAAGTTACTGCGTCAGCAGTTAACGGGGGTTGGCGAGCGATAGCGAGCAGGGGGCGGTAGCCCCCTAGTTCTAAAAAAAGAAGTTTTCTATTTGTATGTTTTCGCATAAGTATTATTTTTTAATCAAATTCTGAGACCTCTTTAAACTTCTTTACATCATTTTATTAAAAGAAGGAATTTATAATAACTTCTTCCCTTTCATGACTCCTTCAACTTAGTATAATATGAGAAAAGATAGCTATCATCTTCAGTGTTGCCAACAAATTATCAAAACTATTTTCTAGCTTTCAAAAATCGATTTTCCATTAAACATTCGACCATTAATTGTACCCACCACTTTTTTGAGAGCACCGGCCTTTCTTTGTACTCTAATTAGTTTTATGCAGTTACCATTTAATTAATGTAGTAAAGAGGCCTTTTTTTTTCGTTTATCACGGCCGCTCGTTTTCTTCGGCCGGGTTTTTATTACGAGAGCGTGCCTAATTGTTCATTTTGTGGCTCCGTCCATCTTGGTTTTGTTGAAAGGAACCTTCTAGTGTGTGGATCTATCTCCCTATTAATGAGACTATGTTAGCGAAAATTGTGTCAACGGTTTTTGTTTAAAGATAAGCTGTAAAACAATCGCTTGCATGGGTTTGTCGCAAATTTCTTTTATCTATTTGTGTTTCTATCTTTATGACTAACAATTAGATTGTATCAAATTAGGCTATGTTTACTTCCTTATAATTGTTGGTAATAGAGCATTAATTTCGTCTGGGATCTGAACAATTATTTATGATGCTATTAGTGAAGATATAAGTAATTTAATCGTGTGTTATTCAAAGTAACTGGAATTACCCAGAATTTAAAAAACAGTGAACTTAAGAATTTTTCATAGAATTGGTAATTAAATGGTAAAGTAATCATTTAGAGAATTAATTGATTAGAAGAATCGGATAATTTTATTCGTACTAATGAAATTTTTTACATAAAATAATTTTAAAAAATAGTCCAATTTTTTTACAGATATTTTACTACGAGTATTACTTTTTTAAATTTAAATGAAATTCAAACTGCGACTTAAAATATTCATGAGACTTTTACTTTTTGTAGATTAAATAACATCACACTATATTTTATGGCCATTACCTTGTAAGAACATAATATGAAATGGTAAAGAATGCAAAATTACGTGTTATAATAAAAATATTTTTTTATTATAGCTTAGGTATCTTTCTCTCTCTACAAAGTATAAAACTTCCCCTCTGGGTTATTCCACTGCCTATAATCAACCCACGTTATTTACATGATAAATTTACCTCTCTTCTTAAATTAACTACACCAAGACATTAGTTTCTGTATCATCGAGCGCTCGTTCATGGTACTGAACCCTCATAGCTTTTCCAACTCTCGAAAAGCCTTATTATGAAAGTAGGAGTTTACTGTCACTAATTGAAATTTCTTACTTGTTTGCGTGAATATTCTACACGCGGCTGTGAACCCGACTTTGCTGGTGATTTGTTATTCAGGCAGAGTATATTTAGAAGCGAATATTTTTGGAATTGGTAGTGGATGAGCTACCCAATTTTGTGTTTTCCAAACCTCTAATGAAACCAATCTTCTGGAAAATATTTGTAATCCTGTAAGAAACATCCTAAACTTGATTTCCAATGAGCAAAATAAACAAGTTTTTAAAATGGTATGAATGATACATTTCTAGAGAATCGATTCTTAAAAATATTGCTACTAAAAAAATTTATTCAATATGAAGACATCATTGGGTTATCAAGGAATTGTATTTAATACTTATTTTTTTCTCAGGTACCTTTTCTGTGTTTTATTTACCTTTTTTAATGATCTAAGAGTGGTAATATACAAAATTTACATGGTTGGTAGATAAGTGTAACATACTTTGAAGACCCATTTTTTATTTAGTTGATATTTTTGTACTTTTTTTCACATAAATATTTTTCCATTATATGAAAATTTTTAAAACGGTTTCAATAAAATCAAAAAAAAATCTTTCAATTAAAATCTCACCTACAGTTATATAGTATGCACTTAAAAAGGTTTGATGTCATGTTTATGTATGTTTAAGAAACACAAACTAAAAATAAACATGTTTTGTGTAAAAAAACGCTTTAAAGATACTATTCTGGCTCCGTAGCTGCAAAAAACATCCTAAAACTTTCTCTTTTAAAAAGGCAAGTGTAAATATACGTTGTTAGTAAATAAAAACTAACTCTTTTAAATTGAACAAAATCATAAAAAGCTGAGGGTTGTCAATTTTTTACCATTTCTATGCCATAATAATATAAAAATCTGATAAGCATAAATTAATTTACCTCTGACAAGCTGATCATTGTGGTGAAACTAGTATTGTTTATATTAACTATTTATAGTTTAATAATTCCACAATATTAAACTCTAAAAAATAATTCTCAGCACTCAGACAATACTTGAACCTAATAAATATTTTTAATGAATAGAAAACTCTTTTAAAAATTGCATTTATACACACACTACAATGAAAATTTTAAAAATACACATTCCCCAAATTTAACAACAAGCACTGTAATTGAATCGTCAGTTTGAAGAAGGGAATAAGTCCAAAAAATGACAAATTGACTTTTTGTGCTCAAAACTATCTCCAAGCTTTGCTCTACACATAGGTGAAAAGAGGGGAAAAATAACTAACCCCTATAGGGAGATATCGCCCCTTGAAGTTGGGAAATCGATGTCCATTCATTATATTTTAAAAGTTAATTTGGAATTACAGTTAATTTGTCTTTCATTTCATATTCTTTGAACTGTAAACTAAGTTAAAATAAAATTTTCTCTTAATTTTTAATTTTTTTCAGACTTTTTTTATGCAGGGAATGTTTGACTCCATTCATATTCACTCACTCCATTGATACTGCTTTAATAACTCAGTTTCACTATAATTCTGAATTTTATTTGTCTTATTCTTTTTATTTCACCCTTTTGTGGTGTAAACTAAGGATAAATATAATTTAAATGTGAATTTAAGGGGTTTTTAATGATTTTTTCATCAGAAAAATTTCATAAGGTGGAAGAAGGGAATAAGTCCATCAACTTATTTTGACTGTAAAATATTTTTGAATATACTTATATTTGTTTTGATGATTGCTCTGTTTTCTAAATAGGGTTCTGAACTTCCAGTAAAAATTTGGTGGTTATACAATGAAAATTCCATTACTTATAAAGTTTTTTTCGATTTTCTCAAAACTTGGTTTTTGGACTTATTCCCATCTTCAAACTGACGATTCAATTATGTCTGCATACACGTCGCTTAAGTATTTAATTGTTTTTATATAAGTAAAATCATTCAGTTCTAAAGAATTCTTAATTTTAGAGCTAGTTTTAAATCCTTAGATTTCACCAGTTATTTATATCTAGTTGACATATAAAAGGAGCAATATTCACTAGACTGAGCATAAAAATTTTCCACGACAGTTAACTTTCTTTCTAGGAACTAATTACTACAAGAATTAGACTTATTTAACTACAATAAAGCACCCAAAACGGATTAACTATAAATAGCAGCTGTCTCATAACATTTTAATCTCGCAAGACAACTATCGTTAGCCTACTCTTGTGATATAATTAGGTTAATGTAGATGTCTGAGGATTATGATTATTATGCTGAATTCACACTTCCTGCTATCTCAAGCAATAGAAAATGGCGAAACGCGTCGACCCATATTAATTTATTTATCCTCAATAAAGTAAAATGCTTCTAAAAGTTTGGAAACTCTCATAATAATAATATATAGAATGGTCTAATGTTCCTAATAAAGAATGGGCAGTCAGGTTTAATCACAAGAAGGAGTGTTGATCACGGTTCAGCTGGTTGAATGAAACTTTCAAAAGTTGGTCCTATAAGTAATTGATAAGAATAATTACTGGATTTCAAATATTACTACTGGGTGATTACTAGGTTTAAATATTCCTCTCTCTATAAGTAATTGATAAGAAAATTTCCTTTAGTTTAAAAGTTGTTTAATAAAATACCACCACACACGTATCCACTTATAAATAATCATCAGGGATACTTACTAATTTATAAACCTTTAAAGCTTCAAACGAGCAGGCGCGGATCCAAGGGGTGGCACTCTGGAATGTTCCCCTCCTTGGAGACCGAAAAAGGTTCTCAAAATGAGTAAAAACACAACTTTTAAAGGTCTAATTTTAAAAAAAAATTCTGGGGGAGGACCCATATACCCCCATTAGTATCAAAATGAGATCTTCAGTGTTTATTTTTAAGAAATCCTCAAAATTTTTACATTTTGGGTGAAAAAGTAGAGGTAATAGTGTTAAAAGGTAAAAAGGTAAAGGTAAAAGTACCCCCCTTAGACTCAAAACGTTTCTAAAAATGAGTTAAAACCCTACTTATACACGTCAAATTTAATTTTTTTTTCTGGGGGAGGACCCCCATACCCCAAATGGTACCACAAGGGGATCTTGTCTGGAAAAGTGCCCCCCCTTGGAGCCGTGCTGGATCCGCGCCGGCAAGCGATAGATAGGAACAAAAGCAATTGAATAAATTGTACAAAAAATTATGCCCATAGCTTTGGAAATTAAACATACTTATCATGCCAGAACTAAAATGATGCAACCTTTTTAAAATACAAAAAGTTCATTCGTTTGAGATTTGAAAATTTCACCCTAATAAACTGGGTCATAACTTGTTTTGATATACCTAGTCCGAATTCTGGAGGGAAGGGCCCTTTCGCCCCTTCCCTTATATACGCCCCTGAGAAAGAACAAAATTTAAATTTTTTCTCAAATTGCAAAGAAAACCAAAGCTATTCACAATTTAACCATTTAAACACAATACACTCCGAACAAAAAAAAATTAAGGAAACATTCAAATAAATGCTTAAAAATTAACTAGGTATGACCAATAAAAATTGGAAACAACTTGTGTAGCTACTTGGTGGTAAAATTTTACATATCTAAACCTTATGCCACACGTATTATTCAGGACTCTAATCCGTAACAAACAGGTTACAAGCAAAGCCTCAACTTTAGGAAGAGGAAGCAGCTAATTGATTATACCGATCCATCAAGTCTTAATTACATTCCGTAATTGGGAACCTTTTGGTTTTAAAACCCTGTCTTGAGCAAATCAGGACAGACCGCTGAGACAAGGGGCTACTGAATAGGCAGCCCTATAATTGATGGAAACAAATGAAATAGGGGAATCCTTTGGTTCTTTCAACCTCTTGTTCTGGTGTCCACTTTCTACTGCGTGAAGGAAATGAAATGAGATGGGATTTTGGATAGAGAATGCATTAATATGAAAGTAGGGCACATTAATAAAGGTTCGCAGCCTGTATTTAACTCTTTTACTTCGGTTAGGTTTCTGAACTCTTAGCTTTGAACATTTCCTTACTGCGTCTAATTAACTCTAGCTAGAGCAAGGGTCGGCAACTGGCGTATGGGGATCGCATGAGGTATATTCCTGGACCGAAAAAATATTTTGAAAGATCAATAATACATGTTCTTGGACACAAAAAATAGATTGACCTTATTAAGGGTAAAATATCCAAAAGTTCCCTGGGGGGGAATCCCCAGACCCCCTTTACAGTGTAAAGCTATTGATAATTTGCAAGTTTTTAAGGCAAAAAAAAGGTACTTAAATGTTTTTAAATCATAAAACTTTAGAGTAGTTCTGAAGTGAAAAAGTTTTTTCAGGTCAAAGTTTTGCTAATCCTTCTGAAGAGGATTCCAAAGTTCCCCCTCGACATTCCTAAAGCCATCGCCATCGACATTCTCTTATTGCTGACGGCACCCATTCGTTTGAGCGATAGCCTTATTATTTCAATATTTACAAGTAAATTAGAATATTTAATTAGTGTTGCTGTGATGTGAAGGCGGTCTTAACTGCAAATTAAAACAGTTTCATTTAACAATTTAATTAAGAAGATAGCGTGCACTTCTCTAATTATATCTACTATGTAAAAATATGCACGCCTGAAGATTAGAATTTAAAAGTAATTAAACACTTTTTTCTCTGAACCTCTACAAAAATTTTCAAGATTATTTGGACCCCAAATAAAATTATTTGCCTACCCTGCTCTAGAGCACAAAATTTTAGATTTTCAAATGTTCTTTTACATTAGTTTGAATAATTGTGAAGAAAAATAATATCGATAATAAGATCTATAAAGAGTTTAAAAAGTTAATGCCTATATGAATATATGTATATTTCGTATAGAAACTGTTTGAAATAATTTCAATGATAAAGTAATGAAATTTTATAGAGTTTTAGAGTAGTTTAATTTGTTAATATCCTTTAACATTCGAAGAGTTGTAGAGCTTTTAGATCTGTTTATTCTCAAAATAGCTTTAATGTTGCAAATTTTTAAACTTTCTAAAAATTTTGCACCAATTTTTTTTAAATGACCCAATAAATTTGTTTTACATCCTTCACTACAAGAAGGTTTTGAGGGAAATATTCCATTAGAAATTATCCTTTTTCTTCAAACTAGAAATACCTAAAATTCATAAATCTTTAAAATTTTAAGAAAATTATATTCCAAATTATTCTTATCCTCGCAATTGACACTATGAATGCCTTACGGAATAATAAGAAAGTTAACAAAAAATATGAAACATTATTTTCTCCCTTTTCAACTTTATCAAAAAGTCAAATACAAGAAAAATATAGGTTCTTAAAATGCTTTTCAGAAAGTGAAACTTTTACATATACTTGCAGTGCAAGCAAATAGCACTATTTGTATTCTCAACCCAGTTGTTTGCGATCATTTTTATATTTTACCCTGCCTGGATTTTCCATGGCCATAAATTTCTGCTGGGTATATTCATGCTATCTTCTCTTCTGCTTTTTTAGTCCATTTATTTAACACCCTCCTCTTTCCATCTCATAAAAAATAGATCAATAACACTAGTCGACAAAATTAAACTTTTTCCCTAACAAAAATGAGATTGAGTATTTCCGACTAATTTCAGGGTGTAGAATTCAGATATAGTGGGGAAAAAGCTGCAGCACGTATAGTTTTTTGTTACAAATATGGCACCAGTACTGTAAGAAACAGACAAAAGCGTTGAAAACACTCATTTTTAACTGTTAATCTCATTATTTTAGCATAACATACTATCATAATTAAGATTATATACATGTTTCAGACAATATAAAACTAAAAATCAATAAGTATTCATTAAATACGATGCGATTTAAACCCTTTTTGTCTCTTAAGTGGCGTTATATCTCCTCTTTCAATGAACCAAGAGCTGTAGCCCAAAATTGATATTTCCCAGTGACCTATATATCAAGTTAAGGTCTTAAGGGAATCTTTATCCTTGTTTATGATTGAATACAGTGAGATTTTCCGGAAATAAGTTTAAACGTGGATGTAAAATAAGAATTTTGAGTGATGCTCAACATTCTATGGCTTGGTAAGACTTAAGAGAACCTTATATTGGGAATAAAACATTTTTATCGGTCCTATTTTCTAAAAACCATCTTACCACTCTCCTAAAAACCATTTCCTAGCTGATAATGCGTTTTTCTTAAATTTTCCTTGTCGTGAATTCTTTTTTAATCAGAGGTTCACCCTGACTTCGTATTTGCCTTCACTAAAGGACGAAAAAAGTCCTTTTAAATACTTTTTAAAACATTTTTTTCTGAATTTGTCATTGATATTAAACAACCAAGATAATTTGAATGTCTTCCCCATACTATAGGGATAGTAATTTGCATAGAACTACTGTTGACTCTTACGCACTTAATAAGAGCCACATTCTAACTTCTGCAACACACATGAGAAGCCCATATTTCATTTAAGTCACTTATTCGGATCCAAATCAGTGGGGAAAAACGTTTTCCCACCTTTTCTGTTAAATATCACCGTTGAATTATAATTGTACCGTACCCAAATTTAGCAAAACAAATTGTGCATAAATGTGCAAAATCTACACTGAAAACTCGTCAATTTTCAAAATGAACTGCAGTTCAAAAGCATAGCTACACTTTTAAATGAATGTCTACATACTGGGATACTAGAAATAAATTAATTGGATAGGATTGCATGGTTGCTATTGGACAAAAATGACACTTAAAACGCAAAAATTAAGAAAAAAAAGCAGAAAATCGAAAATTTTTGTTACACAAAAATGGGACGTGATGGAACTTTTTTACCTGCAGATATTTGAATAACTATATGAATTAGTAACAAAAATAGTAATTTGGTTGTTGTTAGGAAACCACTGTCGACTAGTGTAATTAAATATCTACAATGCAATTTAAATGTCCCTTAAAGAACAAAATTTACGGCCGGCAATAAAACCTTCAACTAGCAGATTATCTAAATTCCGAAAAAAAGAACTCAGAAAAATATTCAGATGCAAAATATTCCAGTCTCATACAAATCCAGAATAAGTTTGAAATTTGCATAAATTTTAAATACACAGCTTAAACTTATACTTTTAAACTATTGATGGATAAAAAAATCAAAAAACAAATTTTATCCGGTTCTTCCTAATTTATAAAATTGTTTTCATCTAATAATTTTCTTCAATTTGAAAATTTTATACCTTTGCTGGGTTTTTTCTTTTTTTTCACACACTTTGACATAAAAGTCAATTCAAGGAAATTCATCTTCTAAAAGATATTCATTCCCAGCAACTTTTAAGGAAACGATAAAACCATGGCTTAGCCCCTGGGCCACAGAAAGGTGTAATAGCAAATTAAGATGTGGTTCTTCTTTGTTTTTAACATAATCGTTTTTTAAAAAAATGATAAAAACTTGTAAGAGGAGATGTTCTAGAATAGACGTATATTGAACTTATCTTTCATAAAGATTAAAATGTTGTAAAGGCTTTCCACTTTTCTATTTCATGTTTCAACTGGAATTCTGTAACTTCATATAATGAAAAGTAAGTCATATAATAACTTCAAATAATATCATTTCAATAAAAACCAAAATGTTACGCTATCAAAATTAGATATATATGGAGGGGGTATTCAAACTTGTTTTAGAATTGTTAGAATAGTGTGAAATAATAAACTAGCTTCAGAAAATAAGATCTAATAAAGAGAAAAATCTCACTGAAGAGTAAATAAGATAAGTTACTGTAAGAATTTTGTATTATTTACTAGTAGTAGTGACTTGTAAACCGGGCACTACGGGCAAAAGCCAAGCTGTTGCTCGCACGCATTGTTATCTCGCACGATGTATTATTTCTATTTTTCTTTAGTTTTAAAATTTTAGTTTAAGTTTGAAGAGAGTTTTTAACTGGAAGGCCAGATTGGCATACTGTAGTTTTGATTTCGCCTGTCTCTCTCTCTCCTGATGTATTTAAGTTAACCGAAATTTTATCTTCAAGTAAATAAATTTATTTTCGTTAAAAGAACCTATTATTTTTTACTGGCGCAGTCGGTAGGATGGAGAGAGAGATGGCCATGAATCAGTACCGGTGTTCACCCGAACACGTTGTTAGTTGTGCCACCCTGCACTGAGGGAAAAGCCGCCCGGCTTAAAGTATTCGTCGCCCTGACGAAGGAGCAGAGGCCATCCGGCCAGAGTATTTAAGGAGTGTCCGCCAGGGACAAGAGGTGTGCCACCCCGGCACTTAGTGAGAGGCTACCCAGCCTGTATTCGTCGCCCTGACGAAGGAGCAGAGGCCATCCGGCCCGAGTATTTAAGGAGTGTCCGCTACGGACAAGAGGTGTGCCATCCCGGCACTTAGAGAGAGGCTACCCAGCCTGTATTCGTCGCCCTGACGAAGGAGCAGAGGCCATCCGGCCAGAGTTTTTAAGGAGTGTCCGCCACGGACAAGAGGTGTGCCATCCCGGCACTTAAAGAGAGGCTACCCAGCCTGTATTCGTCACCCGGACGAGGGAGCAGAGAGGCCATCCGGCCAGAGTTTTAAGGAGTGTCCGCCCCGGACAAGAGGTGTGCCATCCCGGCACTTAAAGAGAGGTTTCCAGATTGAAGCCTACGCCGTTATAGGCAAGGTGAGTGCCACCTCGGCACCAAAGAAAGTCACGCCGGACAGTTATCGAACGGAGGTCAGCTCTGGGGCATCCGCCCGAAGAACTTCTTACGGTTTTTAGTCGAGGACTTTCAGATAAGCATTCCTTATAATATATTTTTGTTATTGTTTATTTTTCAAATTTTGATAGTTGTCAAAAGTATCTAATTTTTGTTTATTTGATCATATAATTGATTGTTGGGTTATTCTTGCGATTGGAGTTGTTTGGAACCATGGCTTTTCTCTGCTCGCATAGGAAAGAGGATTTAGTGAGTCTCGCTAGAGAGTTGGCAGAGGATCCTGGCCCGGATCTAAGTATCGAAAAATTGAAAAACCTGATTACTTCGAGCATGTACTATGAAGAAAAGGAGACAGAGGTCATTCTATCAACAATTGTGAAGCAGCGACTAAAGAAGGAGGAAAGGGAGCGCGAAGAAAGGGAGTACGAGGAGAAGGAAAGGAAGTACAAGGAAAAGAGGGAGGAAAGGAAGCGCCAGGAAAGGGAGTACGAGGAAAAGAAGGAGGAAAGGAAGCGCCAGGAAAAGAAGGAGGAAAGGGAGCGTGAGGAGAAGAAGGAAAGGGAGCGCGAGGAGAAGGAAAGGGAGCGCGAGGAGAAGGAAAGGGAGCGACAGGAGAAGGAAAGGAAGCGCCAGAAAAAGAAGGAGGAGCGAGAAGCCAATGATAGGCGCGAAGAGCAACTCAGATGTTATGAGTTAGCAAAACTTCGGTTAGAAGTTTATATTCGGAAGAAGCGGGGTATTCTGGGTAACCGAACGGAGTTGATTTTCAGTCCAAGACACGAGGAAACCCCTTTTACAGTTCAAGCAGGGGAAGTTGGAGTAGAAGAAGCTGAAGCGGAGGAAGTTGAAATAGAAGAATCTGGAGCAGAGGAAGTTAGAATAGGAAGAGATGAAGCAGAAGAAGTTGGAATGGAAGTGGAAGCAGAGGAAGTTGGAAGAGAAAAAGCTGAAGCAGAAGAAGTTGGAATAATAGAAGCGGAAGCAGATGAAGTTGGAATAGAAAAAGTTGAAGCAGAGGAAGTTGGAGTAGAAAAAGAAGAAGTTGAAGCAGAGGAAGGTGGAGTAGAAAAAGAAGTTGGAACAGAGGAAGTAGAAATAGAAGAAACTGAAGCAGAGGAAGTTGGAATAGGAGAAGTTGAAGCAACAGAAGTTGAAATAGAAGGAGTTGAAGAAGAGGAAGTTGGAATAGAAGATGAAGCAGGAAAGTCTGGAGCTAAGTTCAAGGAGGCAGAAACAAATGACGAAGAAACCCAGGCTAATGATGATGAGGAATTTTACTCTGAAGAGGAAGTGGCCCTGGGGAAGAAACGCAAGAAAGTTGCTCCAAAGGGTAAAGATGAGAAATCAGCTGAAACACCCACCAGTAGAAGAAACAAACTGATGGCAGTTCCTAAATATTTTGAGGGATCTAGATTTGAAGATGATGTTCGCTCCGAAGTGGATCAGCACTCTGAGAAGGACAACTACGATCCGGAGGAAAAGGCCACGGTAGATGAAGAAACGGATGAACAATGGTGTTTTAAAGGGGGAACACCACCTTAGGGTATCAGTTATGGGAATTGATTAGGAACTGATTATTGGACAGTTTTTATTTCCTTGTATTTTTTTTATTTTGGTATCCAAAATTGTATAATGGTATTCTTTCGTCTGTTTATATTTAAAAATTTTATATCAATTGCCATTTATATATGTATGTCAAGGCATCTGTCCTTTTGTATAATTTTAAGTTTTCTAGTTTTTTTTGTGGAATGCAAGTTACCTCTGATTAATGCGTAGGAAATTTTGTTGTAGCCCACTGTCACTCCTGTGACGATTGTGCTTCTTTTGGGGGGACTTGTAAGAATTTTGTATTATTTACTAGTAGTAGTGACTTGTAAACCGGGCACTACGGGCAAAAGCCAAGCTGTTGCTCGCACGCATTGTTATCTCGCACGATGTATTATTTCTATTTTTCTTTAGTTTTAAAATTTTAGTTTAAGTTTGAAGAGAGTTTTTAACTGGAAGGCCAGATTGGCATACTGTAGTTTTGATTTCGCCTGTCTCTCTCTCTCCTGATGTATTTAAGTTAACCGAAATTTTATCTTCAAGTAAATAAATTTATTTTCGTTAAAAGAACCTATTATTTTTTACTGTTACAATTATAAAACACTCTTTAAGATCCTTTTCAAAGACAAACCTGAAAAAAATCATTCTTTATAGATGAGGTTAGAACTGCTTTCTTGTCCTTGAATTTCTTAATATTAACATATTCACTAAGATGGATATGTTAACATATTCACTAAGATGGTCAATAATTGATTAACTTCAACGATATTAAACAGCTATGGGATTATATTTTTCCTATTTTAATATTTATTTACCATTAAAAAAGACTAGGAATATACTTTTGTACGATTACAAATTTTTTTAATGGTAAAAAATTAAGTTATTATATCTCTATTCCAAAAAAAGTTTTTATTGGACGGTTTCCAGAGAAAGGCTTTTTCATTACTGAACCGAATGACCAATATTTGGTATCAAAATGTTCGGATTTTCTTTTCGTATTTCCGAGTAGGCCCCTCGATTTTTCAAAAAATTTCTCAATTTTAATTTTTTTTAAGGTAACGGATAAGGTCGCAGTTACAAAGCGAGTACTTTAAAACGAATTATTACGCAACCAATCACAAAGACCAATTAACGCCATGTTTTAAGATGAAACATGTTTTTTTCACCTTTTAAAAAGTACTTTCTAAATAAAATATCATAAAAAGACTGATAAAAGTATTCTAAAAACTTACATACGCCATTTTATAACGATTTTCCAGCAAATTGTTTAATTGTTTTAAAAAGTGAATTAAGTTCAGTAAGTTGGATTTTGTGGGAATTGCGAAGCAATTCTAAAAGGTCCTGCGTAAGCATTTTACTTGGGTTGGTGAGTGATAGCGATATGGGGGTGGTAGCTCCCTAGTTTATAAAATAAGTGGAAATAATGTTATTATTATTGTAGGAACGTTTTTTGATAACTTAAACTTTAAAATATTGATATTTATGTTTTTGTTCAGAATCTTGTAGCCACTGAACAATATCAGATAATTCACATTAATTTATCTCTGAATTTCAAGTTAAGACATGGTTTAACTTTGTATTTTTCATGAAATTCTTTATTTATTTTATGAGTTAAAATCATTAAGGAGTTGTTTTCAATCTTATATTACCTACTAGTTCACTGTTCATTATTTTTGGAATGGCATGTTTTAAAGCATTAGAGATTCCGTTGTCTATTAAAAGCACTTTTAAAAAAGAAATATTTTTTCATTCCATTGAAAAGCAATCATTTCTAAAACATAAAAAGGGATATAAATGTATATTTATTTAGTATTAGATTTCATCAAAGGAGAATTTTATACCTTTATGGAAATTCCTCCATAAATTGGCAAATCTAATGAATATCTAATTTTACACGACATCCAAAAAAAAATTTTTTCAGAGGATAAATATTTGGAATTTCCTTTCTTCATTTAGAAGCTTCATCTAGAAAACCCCACACACTTAAAACACAGACATATTTTACCAGACAATTTTTATAATATTAAATTTTTAGAAGTTTTTACACTTTTTTAAACACATTTTTTAAAAAGTAAATTTAGTAAAGTTCGAGCTCTTTTGCTTTATCAAAAATTTCTCTTTGTACCCGAATCGCTCCATCTGACCTATTAAAATTCTTAATTCTTCTGATTTATCTATCATCCTTTCATATAAAACCATCTTCCCCAATACACTGAACTTCTCATATTCAATTCGATGCGTGTTTATGCCATGGACAAAGGGTCAAACAGGGCATTATTGATAATGCCCGCGTATATATAGGCCAAAGTGATAATATTTATTACTAGTTTTTTTTTCATTTCTTTATTATTAAAGTGATGCAAATATCATTGAATTTATCACATTTTCCGCCTTGCTTGGGACATTATTGTTTACTAATCGTATTGTTTTCATATCTCTGCTTCATCATACAAAATCTTCAAAGTTTAGATCCCTAGATAATTGGTTTTTAAATGGATACGTTTTTTAAAAAATCTTGATTTCCTTCTTATTTTATTACGTTAAAAATTTTTTAATCGCAAATTACTTTTGAGGAAAACACAATTTTAAACCGGTAACGAAGGCAGTTTTTAAACTCTTTTCTAACTTCTAATAGCAAACCATCACACAAGACCGCTTAAATTTCCATAACCCCCAAATGTCCCACCCAAGGAATCCCAACTTCCGTATAAAACTGGGTAATGACGGGAGAAATAGTTTCCCTCTGTCTAGGAATTCTTCCTCACTATTTCCAGAACTCTGAGACATTCTTAGACTGTGTATGTAGTCACGTAGGTAAGACTATCTGACCTTTCCGAGTGTGAAGGCTTGGGTTAAAAGCTTTTGTGGCTTTGACATTTGAGGCTTTGACGGAAACTTGGTTTTGTAAGTTGACTCTTTAAAGGTGCGGATTCTTCAACGGAGCGCTTTATATCGTGATGGGATATTATGGGAAGGGTTTTATTTGGGTGAGGAGGGTTTTTAGAGGCTTTGATTTCTTGGGGAGGGATCCAGGTGTGTTTGACAGGTGAAAAGGCTGGTTGTCAGGATGAGGGATTTGTGTGGCTTTGTGAGTAGGATATTTATTTTTGGTTGAATTATAAATTAAAGTAATGATTGTTCTAAGTTGCAGAAATATTTCATTTTGAGTAAATGTGTGGATTTAAAGCAACTATGTTTGTTAGTATTAGATTTGAAAAAAATGTTTTTTGGTTTTATATTACATAAAATAATAAAAAAATAATAAATCTTTAAACAATTAGTTTAATATTTTGGCTTCCATATCTGTCTAATTTTCTAGGTTTTTGTTGGTTTGGCTTAATTAACCCTTTCTGTCCTGACTGGCCCAAATTCTTCATAGGATCCAATAGAAATCTTGAATGGCTTAGGACTTAGGGGTCGTTCATTAATTACGTAATGGTCCCAAGGGGAAGGGGGGTTGGAAAAATCTCTCCATACTTGGGGGTGGGGGGTCAAACCCATTCTTACGTAAGATTTTCCAAGTTAATGTAAACAAATTCCAATTATTCTAATCAAATTACTATTGAATAACCCCAGAAAAACTTGAAAATTCTGACGATCTTAATTATCGAAGCTTTAATTTTTTTAATGATGGTACCTATATCGTGTATCTTTTTATTGGATTAGGATTAAGTTAAGATAAAAAATAAAACTGTTGAATCCATCTTATAGTTTTCAAAAGTTAAAACAAAACAAAAGCAAAAAGATAAGAGAAATCTTTATTAGTTTTGGTTTCAAGTTGGTTAGTTGGTTTTCTCTAACATTTTATTATTTTGAAAAACGAAATGGAATCTTACGTAAGAATAGGGGGAGGGGTTTGAAAAATCTTACGTACATGGGGGTATCTTACATGGGGGTAGGGGGGTCAAAATGGCCAAAATCATCCTTATGTAATTAATGAATGGCCCTTTAGGACTAAGAGGGTTAAACCTAATCTACTCTTGAAATACCTAAGAAAAGTTCTAGTATTTTTCTGTTTATGAAAGAAGATCATTTGTCTATTGTCATTCCACTGCAAATCTACCAAAGGTCCAGACCTAGGGGTGTTAAATTTTCGAAATTGTTTGTGTGCATATTGTAACCATTCAGAGCAATTTCAGATTTTTAGGGCTGGCAGTTTTTAAGAAATCTACTTTCAAAGAGGCAAAATCGATCAATATTGCCATTACCATGTCATCTTTAAACAGCTGATGCTTGACCCAAAATCATGAACGAGGTGTTGTTTTCTTCTGTTTTAAACCAGCTTTAAAATTATATAAAGCATGACAATTAAAAATAAAATTTTGAATTTTTTTTTTAAATCTGAAAAATATTTCTTTTGATAGCAAAAATACATCCCCATTCGATTTTTTTAAATGTATGTTATAAAGAAGCTATCAAGATCTGAAATTGGTCTTGTTATACTCCTACAGATGAGTACAACAAGCACACAAAATTTTTCGAAAATCTTAAACTCAAAGGTCCAAAAGTGTACTTTTTGGTTGATTTGACGTGAATATATGATCCTATTATAAGATAGGAATCTTTTTGGAATTTTTGTTTAAATTAAAGGTCCAAAAGAAAAGGATGATATTTTCTGTTATTTTTCTGTTTTTCCAATGTATAATCTAAATTGTGACACTTTGTAGAGTTGTATTTGCTTAAAAGGTTTTACTTTAAAATTAAAAATAAAATGTTTTTATTCCCCTTAACTAAAAACAACTTTAGACTCAAAAACGTTTTCTTTTATTTAAAACACATAAGTATACGATA